>CM034129.1:3963724-6363724 GCA_019914995.1 Acanthochlamys bracteata | reverse complement strand
ATTTTTCTTAGTTTGAAAAAATAAATTAAAAAAATATATATATTTATAATATATAATTTATTTATATTTTTTTATTATTTAAAAAAATACAAAATGTTATAAAAAATTTCTGAAAAGTGAAAAAATAAAATAAGAGAGAAAAAAAGAGCCCCGTAAACTATGCCAAGTTGGTTAATGTGGACGATACCATTTTGTTTCTACTCTTTGAGCCCGTTTGCAGTTGATTTTTCACAAAATAATTTTTTAATTTCATATGTTTAATAATTTTTATAATAACTAGATAATTTATTTAAAATTTATATAAAAATTATAATAGTAAATTTTTATTTTTTATTTTTAAATCAAAAAATAAATTTTATTTTTTAAAAATAAAATATTATCAGTTTTAAAAAATTCTATTTTAAATTACTCACGATACTTTCCCGTGTCATGTCACACTTGCATACGAACAGGTAAAAAATAGAGATTATAATTCGAATTTCTGGATCGATTTCGGATCGATTCATATAATAATCGGATCAAAATTATTCAATTCTAATTTAATTTATTTATTTATATGGATCAAAATTATCAACTCTGATTTAACCTATTTATAATCGGTTCACACTCAAATCGACATATTTAATAATTAAATTATTAAATAAATATTATAAATATTAATTTTTGATAATAATATATAAAAATTATTAATTATGATATATTTAAAAAGAAAAATATTAATTTTGACAAAATTTTATATATTAAATAAAAATTAGTTAAAATAAGATATATTAAAAATATATATATATATTAAATTTAAAATTATTTTTTTAATTATTAAATAATATATATTATATAAATAATTATTAAAATTAAACTGGTCATTGATGTAAATTGGTTATCGATAACCAAAAGCCATCTTTGTGATCATGGCAAAAAACATAAGATTTGTCTTTTTAAGAAAAGTCATGGCATAGGATTCCTCCTAAAGGGCATGCGGGTTACTAGGGTATTGCATAAGATTTTAACTTTTATTTTTTTATTACATTTTTTATAATATTTTAAAATTTTAATAAATATAAAAAACTTTAAAATTTTATTATTATTTATTATTATTTATAGAATAAATAAATAAAATTTGTTTAACAAAATTTATGGGAGGCAAGATTTGAAATTCCAATAACTTCATATGTCAATGATTATTATGTTGCTTTTGTCGAGTAAAGCGATGGCAATACACTATTTGAAATTGTGTTTAATTTCATTTCAATAAATTTATTATATTTATATTTATAATAAATTTTTTTAATATTTATAAGATTTATTTTAATTTAAAAAAATCTATAATAAAATTTATATTATAAATATTATTATTAATAAAATTAAACAATATTTTTTATTTAAAAAAATTTTAGTTTGAAATTACTTTCAAATTCCCAGTTAATTAATAGCTATACGATGTAAATTGGTTATTGATAAAATTATTTTTTGTCGTTACATGTTTCATGGGATTTTTCCAAGATGACTTTTGGGGACGTTGGAGAATGCAATAGAAAATAAAAATATTTTAATTTAAAAATAACTTATATAAGGATAATTTAATAAATAATAATGAATTCTATGTTATATGATTTTTAAATATTAACAAACTTTTAACTAAATTTTATAAAAATTATATAAAATCTATTTAAAAAATAAATAAATAATTAGAATGATAAATAGTTGAAATTTATTACCAAATGTTTCCTTACTTTCAAGGGTTGGTTTATAAATTCATCTCTTGTAATTGATTACTTGAAAGTTGATTAACAAAAGAACGACTATTTTACAACCATTAATAAAATAATTATGAAAAATATCTTGTAAAATTTACTTTTTAAAATTACGTGAGTCATATATCTCTTTCAATTTTTTAATTTAAATGTTCTTTGGGAAGCATAGATTATCAAGATAGTTAGGGACGACTTTTGAAACTTTATTACATCTGATTATTTTATTTTATTTTATTTTCTCTAAAAAGTTCACATTATTTTATATTTTAAAAATATGAAAATATAAATTAAGATATATCTTATAATGTTTTGTTTTAAATAAAATAAATTGCGTTTGAAATTTATTATAAAATAAAATTTTTTTAAAATAGAAAATATATATATATATATATTTTTTTTTTCTGAAATAGAGTTTTGAGAAGGCCAGCCCATTTGATAAGCATCCTGTTACGCAATCCATCGTAGAATAATAAATTGGAGGCGCAGGTAATTGCTGCTGAGATGCATGCAGACCGTGGGCCCCGTGTAAAAGTGTAGGGTTCTGATTTGGGTCCGCCCCATGATTTATATTATAATATCTGAATATCAGCTCTAAAGAGATGTTTAAAAGCGATTAAAATAATAAAAAAAAATTAAAAAATAATTTGTCTCATTTTATTCTGTTTAAAGTTTATTTAATTACATAAAATTTATTTTATCTGCTAGATTTTGATTCTGAATTTATGTAACTCATTTTTATTTAACTTTTATTTAAATTCAGCTTCACCAAAATTAGTTTTAAATTTTTTTACAAATTAATAGTGCCACATGATTGAATATAAATTGCATGGTCCTTTTTGGGGTTTTTAATATGTCGAGTTGGGTGCCACAGTTCTACAACATGGAATAATTTATCTTTATTTTATAAAACCTAGCAACTCCCGCTGTTCATCATAACGCTCCCCTGATTCCGGCTCAATTTGTCTCATCTCTGTCTCTCTCTCTCGCCTTCCATCAGTCCTCCTTCACATCTGTGCCAATCCCAGTATTAACAAAAGAATAGAAAACAAATAGATAACACTTTAATTTAATTTATTTTAGAGAGAAACCAAGAGATTCATTAAACAAAAGCAAAACTTACAATACATTAGATATCACTATTGACGTACGTCTTCTTATCGAATCTCGGTACGTAGAAACTGTTATATGCAAATAACAGTTAAATTAGTCGTATAGTAAATAAAAGTAAAATAATTAATAAATTTAGAAAAATTTCTAAATTTATTACTTTAAATTTTAAATTTAGATTTAGATTTTGTCATATATGGGTCAGACATTTCAGAAATTTTATTTTAGTTTATTTTTATGATTTCTACTTATTCAATACTAATATCAGAATCGATAATTTAATTAAATTAAAATAAATAGTACACGTAATAGCTCTTACTAGTAATATGTGAACTTTTCATAAAGATTGGCATTTTGGTGTAAGTTGGATTCTAAAAATTAGATTATGATTGCTCGTGAACGATACGTTGATGGTGCGATATGTTATAACTATTACAGACAGTGCGGTGAGTGAGTTAAGATAAATGTGAGTTTTATAACTTTCAAATAGCTAGTGGGTGATGTATAACAATTGGACTCTGAAATATTGGGCGTAACATTACTTGGAGTTGGATTAAGTTAGGATCTTGAGAGATCAATGTGTCCAGTGGTAGATAAAGTGTTAGAGAAGAATAATATCAATTATGAGCTAAATTATTTAATTTAATTAATGTTTTTATTATTGTATTTTTTTAATAATAGTATCAAATTATCAGTTTGTCGAATTAAATGATTAACTGATTGTAATATCTCTTACGATAATAGCCTGCATGCTAATAGTAGTGTTGGCTAATATGAACTTTTTAATTGAGTGATGACTTAAAAATAAATGTGTGTTTAGAATTGGTTATAAAATAGAATTTTTAAAATTAAAAATATTTTTATTTTTTTTGTATTTTTAAAAAAATAATAAAAATATGTAATAAAAAAATTTTATTACGTAAAATTTTTCTATATTATCTAAATTTTTAAATAAAAATTTTTAAATATTTATAAAAAATATATAAAAAATATGAAATAAAAAAAATTAAAAAACTATTTTTAATATGCACTATCAAATCGCAATCTAAGTTGGGCTAAGAAGATTAGCTATTGATTGTGTAAAAACGGAGCATACAGTAAACAATCGCTGCATATTGGTGATATTTAGAAGTTATTATTAAAAAAAAGTTTTTAAAAAAAAAGTATTTTAGAAATTTTTAAAAAATAAGTTTTATTTTTTTACTTAAAAAAATATTAATAAAAAGATTTTATGACGGAAATTTATTTTGTATTTTAAAATTTTTTAAAATATTTTAAAAACTTTATTAAAAAATAAAACTAAAAAATTTAGAAAAAAAAACTATTCCAAAATATACCCACTTTAAGGCACCGTTAGTAGTGCATTTGATGACCGTTTCATCTAAATTTTTATTTATTTATTTAATAATTTTTATACTATTTTATATAATTAACTTATTTTTACTGTCAAAAGAAGCCAGCATTATAAAAAGACGACTTTGCAATTGTTTCCTTCTTTCAGAAAACATCTTTGGTAAATTTTGTTAACAAAAAAATTTATTTTTTAATTTTAAAAATAATAGTAATTTAATATTAAATTGTATAACATTTTACTCATTCATATTTTAAATTTTGAGAAAGTTCTTAAAATAAAAAAATAAAAATTGCTCATATTTAAAATATTATAGAAAGTTCTTAAAAAATTAAAATTAAAATGAAATAAAAATGTGTCTCAATTGAGTCAATTCTATGAAAGTGATATTAACAAAAATAAAACATAAAATGCGATTTAAATAAAACTCAATAAAATAAAATTTAAAATCGTAAAAGTAAAGTTTACATTAAATTTAGTAATTTTAATAGTATGAAAATAAAATAAAATTTTATATTATAATTAAAGTACATAAATTTTAAAATTAATTAAAATTAAAATATGCTCTAAGCTATATATGTCCCAAGATGAAAAAAGGTAAACAGCTGCCCTTCTCCATGCTCTTCCCTGCTATCGGATTAGCAAAGGTAAGCAAATATTGAATAGTGAAAAGCAGCAAACAACTTGTGTCATCTTGAAAACGTGAGCCTGAAAAATAGCTATAAGCTACCTATAATAGGCTGGCCAGGCTAGTTTTAGGTCTAGAAGGCAGTGTGGTAAGGGAGACAGGGTTCTCTTTCTCTCTCAGCTGCTGCAGCTGCTCGTCTCACGATAACCAGTACATGATTCATTACATCTCGTTCACAGCAATTCCGTACGCAACATGCGCATTAATTACACTATATTATTTTTTTATATACATTATACTGTTATTACCCACAGCAGCAAGCAAAGCAGTAAGTTATCCACTTCCCTACTTCCTTCGTCTTGTTGTGTATATTAGCTACTCTTCTGCTTGGGAGTTGGAACACATACAGTTAATTGGTTAATTGGTATTATTATAAGAAACAATATTTTGATTTCGTGCGCGAATTTCGAATACGAAGCAACTCATGAAAGAGATAGGAACGAAAGTGAGCGAGTGCGTGAGAGAAAGAGCAGCTTTTCTTGTTTAACTTTTTTTCGTTGTCCTTCTCAGAAAACTAGTGTGAAGCTCTTCCTCCTCAACAACACAGGCAAAGCAACGCACGCATGTCTTCATTTCAACTTTGACTCGCTTCACACTCCTCTGCTCTGCTCAGCTTCCCCTTCTCTCTGTCTCTCTCTTTCTTTCTCTGAGAGCAGCAGAGAGCACTGTCGAACCGTTCCCTTCTGCTACTCATCCCTTGAGCAACAGTAAAAACACTGTGATCCCTTTAATCTCTCTGTCTCTGTTTCTGAGCTACATTTCTTACTTCTCAGAGAGAGAAACCATTCTAACCTTTCTCGCTTTAAATCATGAAATAAACACTAGTGAAACAGCTTCACTAGCTACCCCCGACAACAGCACACTTGCACACGTGAGAAAAAGTAGAATTCTTGAGCAAGTAACAGTGAACGAGAGAATAGTAGGAGCAGGGCAGTTCAGCTAAACAAGAAGAGAAGCACAATGGGTGGAGGACTGGGTTTGGGTCCAAGCAGTAGCAATGCAGTGGGCCGAGGAGGAGGGATGAATTTCACGTCGGCGTTAAGCGGAGGTGATGAGGAAGAGAGATGGCGAAGGTTTGACAGCTCGGTTAATGCTGTTTCTTTTGGCTTTGTGGCTACTGCCATTCTCATCTCCATGTTTGTTGTAATGGCAATCTTTGAACGCTTTTTTCGACCCCGTGGTTCTCCACTTCTGCCTACTTATGCTTCTGGCAGAAACAGAGCCTCTGCCGGCTTTCGCCGACGGAGTTTCTCAGCTGCTTACTCACCCAAGCTTGATTTCCCTTCACCCAAGGTAAACAAAAACAACTGTCCAATAAGCTTACTTTGAAAACTCATTACTTTTACCAACCCTGTTGTATTGAAAAATTTAGTTCCATCTAATTGATGCATTCGTGTTTCCTGTTTATTAATTAGGTAGATGGTGAATTAAGTTTAAGTTGCGGTCGTATGAATTGGTAGCAAACTTTTTAGTGTTTGATGAGTGACATTCAAACCTTGACTAAAAAATTAATGATTAAGGGGATTATTATGCTTGCAGCATAGATTCTACATAAAGTATATGCATTGATTGGCGCATAGTTCCAACTTATAGAACGGATTGCTATGACCACCACCCGATTATTCGAAGGTTGTTGGGAAGTATTGATAGGGAGATATGTACCATGTTAATACTTGAAACTGAGATCAAATGTTGTATGCGTTTCTGTGATATTGAAATATCACTAACATGCGTTGCGCATGGCTTCACTCTGTGTTCTTTTGAGATGTATCTTATCACACCAAGCCTAACTCTGCAGTTTTGGATGAATTTCAGAAAGTATCGCATTACACTTACGCTTATTCAAACTTGAATCTTAAAAAGCATAATTGCTTGCTTTTCCAAGCCAATGAAATCCCGTACTGAAGTTGCTATTTGCCATGAAACTTGTTGCAAGAACAACCTGTAGGCAATTGAACATACTAACTTTGGCACATAAATATCTTAAGGTGCGATCGTAGTTGGAATTTTCCTATAGCATTTGCTTAGGGAGGCTAAGCTCCTGCTTCTTCACCTCCTCACCTAGCTCGACTCTTGACGATAGTTCAACTTACTCTACTGTAGAAGTAGAGTTTCTATACAAAGTCATACACAATGCCAAAATCGGAGTTCCCATTGTATATAAGAGCATATAACTTTTCTTTTGTGTTAAAAAATGCTTTCAATCCTTGGAGATAAATATCCTAAATTCTTCAATTGTATTTTGAGCGCAAGCTGGATGGCTAAACAACTGCTGTCGTATTCTTGCTTTGAAGTATTAAAATTAACAGCAATTTAGATGTTTAGCAAATGTACTCTCTAACTTGTTTTTACGCTGGTTCTTTGTTGTCTGCAATGATAATGACTAAAGTAGCTTCTTTCTCATAATTTTTCTACATAAGCTTACCAACTTTATCTGGTCTACTCCTAAAGTAGGTCTAAAGAATGTAATACTAAGTTGCACTGACATTAGGATTATATGCTCATTTTATTTTTGTTTGATTTTTCCATTAATCCAAGGACGAAGACTGATAGAACATGTCATGTCCCTATAGGAGTTGAGCTGATACATAGAAGTATCTTTCTAATGTTGAGACTTTTCAATAGGCCCAACCATGAGAAATTATAATTTGTGAATTATTAAAAGTTGTCAACAATCATGTTCTGAGGTGAAGCAGCATTTGTTGTCAGCCTTAGTTATAGTGCATGCTAAGTTTGAGCAACGGTTTTCACGATGATGTTGGCAAGTTTGTAGCTTTATGAAATTGCAAGCATTATGTGACAAATTGCACTTTAATTCCATTCTCTTATTGTCTAATGTAACTCTCAGAACTATTTATCTAGCAATGCCTGTTTTTCTATATGTGTATATCCAGTGCAAGACACTGTTTCCAACAAAATACACGAGAAGACGTTATAGCTAGAATTGAAGGAGTAAACATTTTGTTCAATCTGTATGCTACTCCCATCAATAAGAAATTTGTTGGTCCTGCTTTTCTTAGTTAGTAATATCTTGTTTCAGTTCTATCTGGATTAGTTTTAAGTTTAGTTCTTCTGCATTTTCCTCATGCATAGCACAAGATCATTGAGCAATTTTAATGAAATCCATAGATTAGTTTGATTATATGTAGACTACTGTAAGGCATACTCTAAAAGTTATTCAAAGATGAATGCTGTGAAGTTGTTTCTTACGATATCTTTATTTTCTGTAATGCAGATGTCTGTATATGCGAAAGGTGTATCGGTTCTAATGCCTGGCAATTCTGTACCCACCTTCATTGCTCACCCCGCCCCTGCGCCTTGCCCACCTGAGAGGATCTCTTGGCCTTCTCACGACGCAAAGCCCTTTGGTGTGCCTGATCAACTGTCTTCCTAAATGTAGTCAGTCTATTTGAAACTGTTATGGTTCCAAAGTATATATCCAATTATCCAGATGGATGCTGCCCTGAAATATGTGGTCTGGTTTAGCATTACAGTAGGTTGGACCACTGCTGTAGCTGCCCCTTGCTCTGTTTAGAGTAATCTGAGCGGTAGCTGATTTTACTGAGGTTATTTTACCTATTCACTAGTTTAGAAACTGGTAGTTTAACATCTACATTTATGGTGGTTAATCTCTTGTTGTTTGACTTAACACTTCAAATAATTAGTTTCAAAGATTAATGAAGCTGTGTCGTGCTAGTTACTCTGCTTGTTATATAGTCATTCTGATATTTGACGTTGATGTTTCGGTACATGTTCTGATCTTTGATTGAGACGCAACAAGCAGGTTGTCCGTGACAAATCTTTTCTTTCAGTTTTTGAATGTAAAGTTGTTCATGCTAAAGCAAAATGAGAAGCGCATGCCAAGGACACCCGGTGTTTGATTTTAATCATTACAATTCTCCAAAAAGGGAGAAATGTGGGGAGTTGCAAATTCTCAAAAGAACATTTCCCTTATACGGATCCAAGTATGCAAAGATATAGATCCATGGTTATCATTTCTGTTTAATTTGGAGTCGTCACTCTCTTTCCTATGTCCTAAGAAAAAGTTACCTATCATCCATTGAATTAAATCGTAAGATTTACTTCTGTTAGTAGGAGGGAGCCAGTCTACGAAGACACTCGTGAAAATAAGTTCCAGCTTGTTAACGAAAATGCATTAAAGAGAGACTAAAAGTAACAGCAGAATGGATGAAGCAATGGCGTTCGCCCCATTTTTCTATACTATGAACTTGCAAATTTCCTATACGCACGAGTTATGATAGACAACTCAAGCTGCTGCAAAAAGAACAAAGAGCTTCAGCACGGAGTAGAGGTATTATCATTTCTTGTTACATTGATATTTTACTTTTTGATATAGAATTGCGTAGCAGACTGAGCAGTTTGGTGTTGTATAGTAAGATGGCAAGGTATGCAAGCAAGGAAAAGTGAGTGAAAAAATATTAAAAAGAGGATCTTGTAGATCATGCATGTGAATCCAATCCAATCCAAATAAATAGTACATCAGCAGCAACAGCAGCGGCAGTCACGCGTACCTTTCATCTATCCACACGCCACACCCCTCAAAACCAAAACCTATCTGCTCTTCACCTTCACTTACATTGCAAAGTTAATAAACAAAAATCAACCGTATGAATGATTCATGAACAAAAAGTATACGTGGTAAGATGTTCAATTAGTTGGTCATCACGTGTTACAAAGTCACAAACTACATTTCCATTAAAAAGAAGTAAAGCAATACATGATAATCACTAAGCTAGCTAGCATTAGAAGGCCACTTATATATATAGATGTTTTAAAATATGCATATTAATATGATGATGACAATCTAATTCTGTAAAATTAATAAACTGTTAAAGAGGTAAGTAACTAACTAAAGGAAGATGAAGCATTCCAGAGATACTAGTGGATTCTCCAGTGACTCTTTCCGTCCTCCGCCTCCTGAAAGCCCACCGGCGCTTCTACTACTACTACTCTCTTCACCCGTGAACTTGCCTCCGTGTGCAGGTGGCGGTACTCGTGCTGTCTGAGTTGGTGCAGAAGCTTGTACTCGCCGGACCGGTGAAGTCCAGCCATTCGCTTTACGTTGCTGCATTTCTCCTCCCATTCGCTGCTGCTGCTGCTTTGCCGCCGGCGAAACTGATCTTTCTCTGGCGATGTTCGTTGTTAATCGGCCAGACTCTGTCTGTTTTCCAACACGGAGAACTACGCTGGTGTCTCTTCTTCTCACTACCGGGGAAGGTGAGCTACGACAACTAACGCCAACGGTACTGGGAGCTGAAGCGCTGGCAGCGGCGGCGCAACGGCCTCTTCTGCAAGTGTTCAGTTCACCAGAAACTGAACGCTTTCTTCTAAGCTTCGCCGGAGAAGAAGACTTCATTGATACTTCGCCGTAGCTCACCTCACTGTCTTTCTCAGTTACAGTTGTCGTGGTTGTTTCGCGGGAGACTTCTGAAGCTTCTCGATCTAACTTCACTACTACATTCTCACAGTCGTGGGTCTTCTTCATGTTAATTTTACTAATTGCCTGATTAAACTCAGCTGAAAACTTCTTGCTGTTGTTGGGGACGTTCTTCTTCTGTGCTTGTGAGAGTAACGGCGGTTGTTGATCATCGAGGGATTTGAACCTGAGTTGTTTGTTAGTGTTGGGAGTTTCAGAGAGGACTTCCTTCACCTTCTCTTCTTGAAAAGTCTCGGGCGGCTCCGGCGTTGGCGCTGGAGGCTTAGACGGCCATGAAAAGAACTTCTCCTGCTTGCTCACGCAGCAACCCATCAGCTGCAGATTTTGTTTCTTGTTTCTGGCAGTGGTAGATGGTCACTGATGGGCGAGAAGTAAAGGCATGCTTTGTTTGTTTTATGTTATGTAAAAATATTTTGGTATGTTTTACGGTGTCGGAAAGAAAAAGAAGAAGAAGACGAGGACAAGAAGACAAAGGGCCTTTTCGGCTTGGGGCGTTTGGGCTGGGTAAAGTTAAAGGACCACTATCACTATGATATGGATTTAGATTTTGATTGGTGAACAAAAAAACAAAAACGATCTAACAAAAAAACTAGAGCAAAGCCGAAAGTGCTCATAAATAGTTAAATACCGTCTTTCTTTTTTCATAACAAATCAACAATTAATTAAAAATTTAGATTAAAATATATAATTTTCTGAAAAGATAAGGAGACTGTTTGGAGTGTGTTTCACTCCATTTTAATAATTTTATTTCATATTTTTAAATAACTTTTTATAATATTTTATAAATTTATTTAAAATTTTAACAAATACAAAAAAATTGTATTATAAATTTATTATTTTTTAAAATAAAATAAAAATTATTTTTTATTTTAGAACAGGTCATTTTAAAAATATTTCCAAAACAGCACTAACGCTGACAGAAAGAAATTAGAGGCTATCATTGTATAATAAAGAAATACATGCCGTTATCGAGATATAGATATCAAGATGTATTTTCCTTTCAGTCACTCAGAAGGAGAAGGATAAGCGAGTCTTCGACAATTCAAGAAACATTTTTTATCTTCTTAAAACTGATAATTTGAGTACATAATTGGAACAAAAATTATTGACCTGAAACATTTTTGTTATTTGCTGATGATTAGCCGAGAGTATCAAATTTTTGTCCACATCGCTGCTGCTGCTTCTTGGGTAAAGCACCGGTCCAAGATGAGGTTTCCCCAAATAGGTGGGTAAGGGGTTTAGGGATCGTTAGGCATTGATTATGAATACTTTTATTCCTTTATTTTATTATATATTTTTTAATAAATTTTTATAGTTTTTATAATTTAGTTAAAATTTTATTAAAATATAAAGAAATTTATATTATTGTTTTATTTTATTTTATTAATAAAAAAATAAAATTTATTTTTTTTAAATAGAACAAAAGTTAACTTTTATTATAAAAAAAATTATATTATAAGTGCTTTCAAATATTCTTTTGTAAAATTTCACAAATATCATCTATTTGTTATTGAAAAGGCAACAAGAATGGAATAGAAGTAACAAACAAAATTTATTGTTATATATGTGATGACAGGAGAAGTTGAGTACATATTTACAGTTCTACCAAAATGAATCATTCTTTCAACCTTTGAGAAGGTTGAGCTCCTAAGATAATAATATTGACCATCTTGGCCTGGTTCACGTGAAAGACGGGAGGTAATCGTGCATCATCCGTGCATCGAGCCACAACGCAAGGAACGGTGGTGGCTCGGTGCTAGTGCTACTGCTTTCTTGTTCATGCTCATGTTCCCGAACACAAACACACATACAACGAATTGCGTGCATGGCTGCCGCCGTCATTAGACCGCAATTAACTACATATATGATTGTTAACTCAAAACAACCACTTTACACGACATTCTATTTTAATTGTTAATTAATTGATTAACTAATAAAACTTGGCATGCCAAGCAGTAATGTCAAATCCGAACAGGACTGTCTAGATCAATAAAAAACTACCGATTAGAACTCTAAAATTGTTTAAATTTGTTAATAATTCATTCAAACATATACATCGCAATGATCCGGACATTTTTTTGGGTTGATCCGTTAGATATCCGGATCGTTCCGGAATGGGCTTAGCAAAAAAAGAAGAAAATAGAAATACATTACTCAACTCGTTAGGTTCGGCAGCACTCTCTCGTGAGTTTTTTTTTTTCTTCATTTAGATTTTATTTTCTAGTTCCGTCGAGTTTGTCCCTATGCTTTGTCGATTTTATCACTTCGCTGTTCTTCATTTAAGTTTTGTTCTCCGGCTCTGGATCTTCGCTCTGTGTCCGCTTCGATTTTCTCGAATTAGATGCTTTGCTCTATGGATTTCATCACTTCGGCTCCGACTTTGTCAAATTCATCATCTCTGCTACTCCGTCCACCTCCAATATCATCGTTCAACACCGATGCTCCTCTTTAACATCACTATGCTCTAGATTTTGATTTGCTGTGCTACAATTTCATCGCTGCTCTGGCCGATAGTAAAAGTCTTATATGATGGATCTTCACAATATTGCTTGCAAAATCTTTTGGATTGAAGTTTGAATTGAACAACAAGGCTGCACCAAATTTGTAGCAATGCTTGTCGTTCATGCAACTTGCAGCAAGATTTTCAGCTCAACTTGCTGTAATTTTCTGCATCTCTTAATAATTGCCTAAAATAGAAGTATGCATTACATATCAGTGCCAATCTTCCTGAACAGACTCCCTAGCATGCTCAATGGTAGCATCCCATAGTTTTATGGTCATTATTCTGCCAGACATATGAAGCTTGGTTAGAAAGCGAAAAAAGTCATAATTAAAGAAATTGTCAGGGTATAGAAGTTCAATCTACATCCAATTATATTCTTACGTTACGAAGCCCCACATTATTTTTTGCACTTATTTTTATTTCTAAAAAATAAAATATCAATTCACTCAAAATCAATACAAATTATTTATTAAAAAAGTGAGAAAAAATTACTTTAATATTACTTTCGATCAATTAACACACAATAAGAACAAAAAAAAAAAAATTTTGACAGAAAATGTTACTTTTCCATCTTCTTTATAAACCAAACAATTTGAACTTAAACTTCTAAATTGAACCATTTCTCAACATGAGAAGAGAGCATTTCTTTTATAAAAACATTTCTAACGCATCAGTGCATCTAACAAAGTTTCTTTCTTGGGTAGAACAATTTAACAAAATATAGGATAATTTCTTTCTATTTGAAAGGCATGAATTTGATAAAAAGAATATTTTATTGCAATGAGATTGCAACAAGATATCCCTCTTAGTAGTCCATATTAGCGGCCTTTAATTTCCTGTCTTAATTTCCTTCATTATTGTGTTCCTTTGTTTTTATTTTCTTTCATCAATTTGCAAGTGTGATTTCTTAAATTAGAAAAGTGAAAAATTATTGCTGATTTTATACATAAAATTATTCTTTTTTTTGTTGATGATGAAAATTTTCTATTAATTTAGTTTTGGCGAAAGTATGTAGGATCAGATTCCAAACTAAAAGAGTGACAAACTTCTTAAGAATTAACATTTCTTATTTATAAGCATATATCCATTCTAGTCTCCAGCTAATGCAGGACTATTAAAAGGCGTGAGCTGTTAAATCCACAAAGTCAAATTCTACTTGATCCAATCCAATACGAATTGCTAGCCCACTTTCAAATTGGATAGCATGTTTTTTACTTGGGCATAATTCTAGACCTCTATCTTACTAATCAAATTCTAACCCATCAAACTAGTCCATTTTCACTCGGGTTTATCAATCCCTACACACTACTAATCCGGTGCCTAGTCAAATTAGGAGGCTCAACAATCTTCCCATTAGCAATACTCCGGATGGCTCAATCCTATCAGATTTTAATACCAATTGTGACAACCTTTTAGGGATTACTATCTTCCATTTATAAGCACATGTTCATTCTATTATCCAACAAATATGGGACTATAAATGGGCGTGGGATGTTAAGCCCATAAGTCAAAGTTCACTTGATCCAATTCAAAATGAGTTGTTGGCCAATCTCCAAATTAAGTAGTCTGTTTTTTACTTAGGCATCATTCCAAATTCATACGCTACTAATTCAGCTCTAATCCATCAAACTAGTCCGTTTTTTATTCGAATCTACCAAACCCTATACGATACTAATCCGGACTAGCCAAATTTGGAGGCCCAACAAAGTAGATAATATCTAAATTAGATAAAAATTACTTATTATCTAAGCATCGTATTATGAATTAGGGAAGGCCTGCTAGCTTCCTCTTCAACTCATAGAACTCAAAGTAGATATTATTATCATTGAAGAAATTATATACAGCATTGCTCAAATATATAAATATATTGTCAAAGCCTATGCTGCTAGTAAATTATCTATAGACGTAATCTATGATTTTATGACACATGAGATTTTACATTCTATAGAAACTCGAAACAAAAAAAAAAAAAAAAAAAAAAAAAAAAAATCAAAGACTTATATGTAACATTGTTACTCCTACACGTTAGGACTTCCTACTGCATAAGTAATTATCTAATCTCATAACACTAGGAATATAAAGACCCCTAAGATAGAAAAGAAGCAACTAGGAAGTTATAAACTTTCCTAAAGGCGATAGAGTCTGAAAGCTTAAAGTTGTAGCCGTGCTGTGCTATGTCTTGCTTTGACGATTACCCTTTTTCCCTTTGATTCCCAGCTACTCTTTTAATTCTCTTTTTCCCTTAAATTAATTTGCGTTGCCCCTAATTTTAGAAACGCGCATTTTCTTTTCTTCTTTTCTTGCGCTGTAACCAAACCCTATTATTGAATACAAACAAAATTAAAAATCTTCCCTTCTAATACTTTTCTTTTTTTCGTTGGCATATACCATAAAGAAAAAAGTTCAGGGCAGCCTTGAACCCTTTCTGATTCTTGTTTCTTCTTCTTGGATTTCTCGGCATGCATGCGACGTCGAATCTTCGTTCATTTCTCCACTGCACGACTCCGGTCGTACCTTCAAAACTTCTCCCTGAGGTATGATCAATATAATTCTCATTCCTTCATTGCATCCAAGGTTCCTGCTTCAAATTTTGATCAAATTATATGATACGTATGCATGCAGGCTGGTATTAGAGAGCTGAGACGGCAAGGGTATCCATGGATTAGTACAGATATGGACATGGAGATCTTTACGTTGAGAGATCTTTGGAACTGCTACGAGGAATGGAGTGCGTACGGTGCTGGTGTCCCCATTTTTCTCGATGAAGATAACAACAAGATTGTGCAGTATTACGTACCCTACCTCTCTGCAATACAAATTTTTACTGACAACACCAGATGCTTCTCTAATAACTTTAGGTATGATGATATACTTCTATTTGTAAAGCATGTCCCAAGTCTTAATTAGTTTTAATTAACTTCTTTTGGCTCACAGCTCAAATGCTAACATTTTATTACGAGAAACTGCCTAATTATTTAACAGCAATGTTCGAAGTGAAGATACAGAATCAGAGGCGAAGGAGTTGAGCGAGGATTCGTGCAGCAGTGGCGAGAGTACTGGTGATAGCGAGAAGGTCTGGAGGTCCGATTGTGACCGTTCATCGGCTGAATGTTGCAGCAGTTTCAATCAAGACAGCATTATCAGTTTCCCTTACAATGATAGATTGGGTCGTCTCTATTTTCAGTACTTTGAGAGGTCTGCACCTTATGCAAGAATCCCTCTCTCAGACAAGGTGTATATTTTACTAATTAGAGATTCAGATATTATTTTTATTAACTATTGTACGTTGCCTTACAAATCACTCATATATATGGGGGTTTTGCCAAATCTACATTTATATGCATGGTTTCAGATTAAGGCGTTGGCGGAAAATGGGTTTCATAGGTTGATGACATTGACGAGCATGGAGCTATCACCGGCAAGTTGGATGGCGGTGGCATGGTACCCAATCTATCATATTCCTTCAAGCAGAGGAGTGAAGGATCTCTCTGCTTGTTTCCTCACTTATCATACCCTCTCTGCTTCTTTCCAAGGTTTACTAGTCTTTGCCTTTCAATTCAACATGGCAGGCTGCAGAGCCGCATTATTATTAATTAAAGCATACATCGTATAATTTAATCATGCTGACCCGTAAATTGTTATCAAATTTTTGTTATACCATGGCGGAAATGCAGAGCAAGATATGGATTGTAGTTCCACACTAGAAGATAAGAAACTGTGCAAAGAAAAAGCTAGAAAAGTTGGTACAGCCTTGCAACCATTTGGGTTAGCCGCCTACAAAATAAAACGAGGCCACAGCAATGGTTATAGTAGCAGGCTAGGAGAGCTATGGGGGTCTGGCGACGGAGGGAAGGACCATGTAAGGATGCGGTCGTTGTTGATCGCTGCGGATTCTTGGCTCAGGCAACTTCAAGTTTTCCACCATGACTTTGAGTACTTCACCAGAGCACTTCGTCATTGTGGCTGATTTTTTCTTGCCTATGTACCCGCGACTTCAAATTCTTTTGAAGCTGTCGTCAAGTCAATACTTGAGTGAGCATTTTTGCATATATATGTTTGGCAATCAAAAGCATTAAGGAAGAGGATTCACAGTTCTGTATTTGAACAAAGGAACTGAAGTGCAAATCAAGTGTATACAAGAAAGACATAATGCAGACAAGATGCATACATTGGTTCATGGGGTTTGGGTCCTCTCCATTACTCCAAGAGTTCCGACACTTTTAAATCTTCAATCCCTAACTTTTCAAATATGTCGAACACTTTGATTATATCTCCTTATTAATCTGTTCAATTAAAATGATCTACTTCGGGCTCCTTTGTGATCATATGGGGAAAGCTTATATGCTTTTATTACACATACGTTCGCCCATTTAACTAACATTCATGAACTCCTACAAGTGAATATATGTTGTGGTTTGAATTTTTTATAGTGATAATTAATAGATGGTTTAGTGATGATACGAGGAAGAGAAGTTTACTAATGTGCTTATCAAAGTGATTTACTCTAGTGTTAGTTAAGATTTGTGTTGCTAATGCTTGATAGACACCTGAAGAGTCTAAGCTCAAACGCATGAGTGTGCCAATTAACCAGTTAGTATACCACTTTTCATGTTCGCATTATCAACAGTCAAGTGACAAATATTTGTCATGATAATATCTCTTTAATAGTATACATTTCGTGAACTAATTAATTATCTCTTGTGGTTCGTATCTGAGTTGATTGGTTCAGATCTTATAAAGAACAATTACGTTAAACACAAGATTGCCTTCGTAATTATTCTGAATTTGACAATCATATTACCTAGACAAGCTCCGTGGACGATGTAGGATCGTTCGGTGGTGTTTATGGTATTACTTTTTTCTTCCAAAAGCTCTCAAATTTTTATTAAAATTTTTACATTATTTTATATAATTTTTTTAAATATTTAAAATATACAAATGAATTGAATATCGTACAATATTATATATATAATATTATTTTTTAATATAAAAATTAATTTTTAAAAAGTTTTAAAATATTTTATACTTTAGAAAAACTCGTTATCATAAATACTGTAAAAAATTTCCTTAAGCGCTTAGTTAAATGTTCAAATTTTGGTTTAGATTTTTACAGCTAAAATAATCCATAATTTTAAAGCTTTTAACCTCAATTATGATAAACTGGATCGCATTTTGTAGTTTTTCGTCGCTGGTGTGTGAGTATATATAATATTTAAGGGCACCCCTTTTCAAATAGTTAAGAGTGCTTGGGATTGATTATGAAATAGAGCTTTTGTAAAATAGAGGATATTTTTATCTTTTTTGGAAAACGAGCTATATTTTTTTTTACTTCAAAAAATAAAAATAAAAATATGCAATAAAAGATCTTACTTCGTAAAATTTTTCTACACTTTCTAAATTTTTAAATAAATTTTTTATATACTTATAAAATATGTATTGAAAAACGTGAAATGAAAAAAAATTGAGAAAAGCTGATAAGCAGCTTATGAAACACACTGCCAAACGGATCCTAAATATGTCAGCTCAAATAACTTAGTATGTTTGGATATTGGTTTGAATTGTAGGGCGTGTTTATCTTGTAGATAAAATAAGTGAAGTGAAATTTTTAAAAATTAATTTAAAAAATAAAATTAAAAATTAAAAATATTTAATAAAAAATAAAATTTTATATTAACTTAATATTATAGTATATTTTAAAATTAATTTTTTTAAAAAATTTATTAATAAAAAAATTTATTTTAAAATTTTGTATGTATTTTAATGTAACGTATTAAAAGTAAGCTTAAAAGAAATAAATTTGGAGTGTTGATAAATACGATATTAATGCAACTTACTTACGTATATGTTCGAATAACTAATGAATAATATTTATTATTCAAATAATAATTTTAAAAAGTATACTATTTACTATTTTAATGTATATTTGATTGAAAATTTTCTTAAATTAATTTACTAAATAATATGCACAGCTTCTTGTTAGTGTCATTTTCAATTTTAGAAATCATCTGTTTATTTTTTTTCTTTACCAAATATCTTGTTTAGATTATAGAAATTAAAAACTCATTTTCTACAACTCTACTGAACCAAACATTTGGAATCCATAACGTTACCAAACAAGCTCTTACTTTATATTTTCTCTCCGTAAACTTCTAGTAATCCCTAATAAATGAATAGAAAGTAAGTTAAAATTAGGTTGGCAGCAGTTAATAAGTTGGCATCTATCTTTTGTTTTGCCAGGCGCTGCCAAGAAATTATTCAGAAGGTTTCCAAAAGATAATGGTCCACAATTTTGCTAAAAGCCTAATGGTTCATGTGATATGTCTACTCTATACATATGGCTCCATTAGATTCGCAAGTATTCTTTCGGTAAAAACTCTATAATTTTAAACATGTTACATTCTCAATCTTTTTTTTTTTTTCCCAGGAAACTTTTGTTAGCTTCTTTTCCCAACACCTTTTACCCAACCCAAATATTTATTTTTTGAGTACGATTGCTAGTTCTGTCTTTCGACAACTTTATAATCCATTGCTGAGGATTACAAATTTAAACTAATCTTTTAATCGCAGCTCCCGAAGGACGAACATTTTGGATTTTGCGTATATAATTAAAAGCTATCTTAGTCTTAGTTTTACGTTAATGGTAATCGTTTTTACGCGTCTGCCATTGCTCAAGATTATGTTGTTTTATTATATTTGTGAAACAATCAGTCAGTCAAACAAAACAAAAAAATTGATTTTGTTAAAAAGTTTCAACCTTGGTGAAAAAGTTTCAATTTCTCACACCATATTTGTATTAATTTGTATTTAGAGTACCTGAACTGAAACGAAATTGTAATGGCCTTATGATGCTAAAGAAATTATAACTGGTCTGGTATTGCGATGCTAAAGAAATTAACTTTGTTGCTTCGCTGCGCTTTCTTTCTTTGTTTCACTTTTGTGGGCCAGCACTGCAATTCAAAGTGCTCTCTCTTCAAAATTTCTCGTCAGAAGATTGTATTACAAATCTTAAAAATGAATTAAAATAAATAATCTTGCAGAGACAGATCAGATTCCGTTGCCTTCAATCCCTATTCTTCCCACTTCTCTCTCTCTCTCTCTCTTAAAACATACAAAGAAATTTCTTTTGCTTCCTTTTGGTTGGAAACTGATTTTCTCTCTCTATCACTTTTTCTAGTTGGTTTTACTTCAAGCACTACACTCCAGTGCTCCTCTCTCTCTCTCAAAGCTCTGTTTACTACTTTGCCCACTACTGAGATCTAATCTTACTTCATCTAAAGTGATTCTTGGAATCTTAGCAGCTAACTATGTTGTACTACTACTAGTTTTTAGAAGGAATGACAAGGAAAGATTGATGAATCTTTGTTGGAAACCACTCCAGCCCGGTGTTTCTACTTAGAAATTTTTTTGTTTTCTAGAGAGGAATTACTATTCTTACTACTATTGTCAAGTTGAAGAAGAAGAAGAAGAAGAAGAAGAAAGAAAGAAACAAAAGGTTTGTGGACTTTATACGGCATTACCTTTATTATTGTTTTAAATTATTAGGATTATAATTACAATAATGTTGTTTCTTTGAAGGTTTTACTTCTTCTTGTTCGTTGTTGTTTGTTGCGTCGTTGTTTTGGTTTTGGCCAACTTCGATTTCCGTGCTTTGCCGTCTGTCAAACTTCTGTCCTTCTTGTTTTTCTCGTTTTTTGTAGCTTTTGGAATTATGATTTCTTTCTAATTCTTTGGACTTACTTGTTCTGGGGAAGTGAGAAGTTGGTGTTTCTTTCTTTCCTTTTTTTTTGTTGAGTTTTTCTCTGTAAAGAAAAATATATATTTTTTGATAAAAGGGTGCATTCTGTGTTGGTGGGAGTCTGGTGTTAGATCTGGTAGATTACTGGTTCAAACCTTTGTTTGAGTGAGAATGTGGGTTATTTTTTTCTGTGATTTCCCGTTTGTCTTAGTCGCTCTTCCACTTAAAAGGTAATTAGAGAAGTTTTCTTGGCTTAATTTAATTTTTAAGTATGTTTGATACATAGTGATGGAAGAATTTCTTGTTCTTGAGAGAAAACTAGCTGATACTTCTTTAAGCATTTAGGATTAGACAAAATTTGAGATTGTAGCTGTTTGTTTGAATTAACACTTGCCGAGGTTGTTTAATTTCTCGGAAAGTTGGACCTATGTTCCATCCTCTGTTTACTCAGATTATCTTGTTAAATGCAAGACAAATTGTCTTACTCTGATTAGGCAATAATTGACAGTCGTTGCTATTTGTCTCCGTTCACTCTTCGCCATTATAACACTTACTATTAATTGTGCTCACTGATTTTGGTATATGTGGTTTTCTTTTTTTCTTTGTTTCAGAATTGTGTGAGTACATTGATGCAGAAGGTGACTTGGTAGCAGCATTGCTCGTGTGAGACATGCAACTATGAATATTGCATTGTGGACGATGCTTGTGCACTTTCTGATTGTTCTTATAGCAACCAGTGACGTCCCTCTTTGTGAAAGTCTCACTGACCCTAGAGATGGTATACCAATGCTTTCTGCTCCTTTTTATACATTAAAATGGAGTAGATGATATAGCCCTGAGAATGTTTCAGTGTTTGCTCCGTAATATTCAATTTCTCCATTTTGTACAATTTCATTATGATACATATACATCAATCTCTGCTGACTATTCTTTCTGAATATGCTGCAAGTAAATGTTTGTAGTATTTTCAACTTCGAGAATTTATGTTTCGTAACTACAAGTTAGCATTTCTATACCATGTTCGTGCTCATGTGTTGTGGTTCATGTAACATCCGCTTGAAAGATGCTGTTGTCCGGAGTGTATTTATCCATCACGCTATCATATAATCATACCCTCTAGAATTAAGTTAGCTTGTGTATGGTATTTTTATGCTGTCTTAATCTTAGATCTCAAACCCTTAAATTCGTATCACTACACATTGTTGTATGCCTTGTAGATATATTATGGAGCTAAAAGGTAGTTTAGTTGCTCATAATCTATGAGTTCATCATTCTTCGTTCATCTGAAATTGCTTTTACCAAATAATCTGATATTTTCCCTTCGTTTCCTTTTCAGTTTTTGCTATAAATAACTTATATGCTGCACTCGGCTCACCAACTCTTCCTGGGTGGATTGCAAGCGGAGGAGATCCATGTGGGGAGGCATGGCAAGGTGTTCAATGTGTAGAATCAAATATCACTGGAATGTATGATATTCTTTCAAAATTTGTTCTTGTGCTTATTAATACTTAGTAATCAAATGATTTATCTATAACAGAGTTCTGAATGCTGCAAATTTAGGAGGGCAACTCGGCGAAAATTTGGATTCTTTTAATTCAATTATAACAATGTGAGTTCATATTGTAACAGTGTGAGTTAATGTACTATGGTTAATGTGATTTCTGGAGTTTATAATATTTAGAAATCTTGAGTATTTCAGATTTTGTTGCTTCTATGGAAACATATAGAATGTAGTAACTAGGATTAATTTTATCCTCTATATTTACGTGATAGAGATCTCAGCAATAATCACATTGGAGGAAGTATACCAGATAATCTGCCTACTACAATGCAAAGATTGTATGTTTCGTATCCTGTAATTGTCCATCTTCCAATTTGTATTTACATGGCGACTAATAAGATTCAGAATGTTTTGTTGCATATTCCTGTGAAGTTTTCTTTCGGCAAACAATTTCACAGGAAGCCTTCCAAAATCTTTCACGGGACTTGTACTTTTGACGGACATGTAAGAGTGTACTTGATGTCTAACAACTTCAGACATTCGCAGATGTTATTGTACCTACTTACATTTGTGAAATTTCTTTGCAGGTCAGTAAATGAAAACCATTTAACTGGAGAATTGCCTGATGCTTTCCAGTCTCTCACTAGCTTAATTAATTTGTGAGTTTCAATTTTCATCCAAGCGTTTCCTTTGTGTATGTCTTCTAATGACACTTCAATTCAAAATAAAATTGATCTTATTAGGGATCTTTCTAGTAACAATATAAGTGGTCAGCTTCCACAATCTATGGGGAACTTGTCATCACTGACTACATTGTAAGCCATTGCCTTCTCAGTTTCATCACATGTAAAGACCTTGCCAAATCATGACGATGGATCTCTTCTTTTATAGGAAACTGCAAAACAATCAGCTCTCTGGCACGCTTGCGGTCTTGCAGGATCTTCCTCTCCAAACTTTGTACTGTTTCTCTATCCGACTGTTTTTTTCTTTTTTGGTTGGCTATTTATATTGAGCAAGCAAATTAGTTATCAGGATGTAAGAAAATTCAGTAGGCATGTATCACATGTATAGAATGGTATATAGGCTATAAGATAAAGTCACTATTATGAACATTCCGACATGTGTACTATATACTTTTCTCATGAGTCTTGTTGTGGAGGTTATTAGACTTTTAATCCATAAGTTTCTGCAGAATAGTGGAAAATTGTTCTTAGAAGAATTAACTTTCCCATGCTCTATTAACCTATTGTATGAATTCTTGCCTAATTTTACGAACTTCTAGTGCACGGCATTGCTTTTCTGCATGAAGTCTGACTGACTTCATGTCCTTCTTAGATGCGCGGAATGGACATCCCTGATGATAAACCATAATTCGTCATTATTCTCATGCCAACCAGTTGGTCCTTTTCTGTTTAGTTGCAGGAGTAACATATTAACCCGAGTAACATCTTCCATATCTACTCACTTTTACAATTTCATAGGCATTATGTGCCACATCAGTCCCTACAGCTGTGTTATCCTTGTGTTTCTAAGGCTCCATTTAGGATTGAGTTTGGAGAATGGAAAGCCTCTTTGAAAACCCACTCATTTTGAAGAAAATCTCCATTTAGCTTCACCTTCCTTGCTCCTTTAAGTGTGTTTTCTCTTTAGAGAATCTCCAAACCATGCCTTTGGAAAGATTACGTAACGCCTGTATTAGAGCATGCATATTCTATCCCGAGAATCTAAACCAAACATTATTTGCAATTAAGCCTAAAGTCTCTGATTTCACCTGCTTATTAATTAAAATTTACCTGGATTTGAAGTGACTATTTGGTGACTGTTTTTCTTTTGAGTATTGAAACAGGAATATAGAGAACAATCTGTTCTCTGGACCTATTCCTCCAAAGATTCTCACCATTCCAAATCTCAAGTAAGTGCTTTTGTTTGACACGTACTGGAATACTTGCTTGTTGATTTAGGAAATTGCTGTTCGCTTTAAACTCCTATAATCTGTTAACTTTGCTGGCACAGCTGCTTAGCTTATAGTTTCAGAGCATTTATAGTCCAAACAAATTTGATAAGTTGAGTAGTAGAATTCCCTTCTGCAAAGTCTAAGAAGCTACAATATGGTCTGCAGAAAAGATGGTAATCCATTTAATACAACCATTGCTCCAACAACATCACCACCATTTTCCCTACCACCATCTTCGCCACCATCACCATTGGTGCCTCGTACATCTGGTGGACCATCTACTCCTGTAGTGAAGCCGTCCAACTCATCTTATGCACCAGCTGCTCAAGAAAGCACCCCGAGTACAAAAAGCTCAAAGAAAGGATTCTCAGCCTTCAAAATTGCTGGGTCTGTAATTGCTGCAGTTATTTTGGTTATAGTAGTTTTGCTGCTGGTGATGTTTTGCATATCAAAATGGCAAGAAAGAAAATCTAAGGATGACTGCTTCACAAATAAGCGTGAAGAAAGAGTTTATGATAGGCCAGTGGAAACCCCACGTAATGATCTGTTTGTCAAGTCTAATGATGAAGCGAGAAGAGGTAACTCCATACTAAAAGCATATTCTACCCTCTTTGCAAGCACTTGGTGCAGTGCTTTGTTTCTTTCGTTTTTCTTTCCTGCTATTGATATGCTCCTGTATTTTTAAAGATGGTGCACGACAACAAAACAAAGAAGAGGGTAACAAGATAATGCCAGGTATGGTGTTTTTAGTTTTGTCCTCATTTCTGTCAGAATGAGAGCTTTTATATCTTGATAAAAATAATTTCTTGGCAGTTCCTAAAGAAACTTCTGAGAAAGCAAAGAAGGGACATAAGATCGATTTGGGCCGAACTGATGTTACTGCCATCCCACTACCTGTCGAAAGAGTAGTTCTAAAGCCCAAAATTCTTAGTGATGACAATGAAGGAAGTTCGTTACATGAAAATCAGAACCCCCGTACTGAGGAGGCTGCTGTGCACCCCCCTGTCATGCCTACTGAAAATATTGCAAGGGCCCCTAGATCTGATAGCATAAATCCGCCAACATCTGTGGCTTCCTTTTCTGTTGCATCTCTTCAGCAGTATACAAATAGTTTCAGTGAAGAAAACGTGATCAAAGATACTAGGTTAGGCAAAGTATACTTGGCAGAGCTGCCTGATGGACAGGTATGCTCATTGTTACTGCAAGAAATTATTCTCTTTTGTTTGACTTTCAACCTACTTTATGTTTACGACTTTTCTTGTTTGTAAAAGTCATACTGCTGCTTGGAACTTAGTTTTTCTTATTGATGGCACTATTGTTTTTCTTTCATCCATGTATATTAGATTAGGATCTTATTAAATTGCAAGTTGCAAATTGTTTGTATAGTAGTTAGTTATTGAATGATGTACTACCGATGCACATGCATGCACGCACTTGAAGAAATGTAGTCTCTTTGTGTATCATGCATTTAGTAGAGATGAATGCAGAAAGTTCTGTCATCAGTCTTCTTTGACATCAACTTGATCATTTTTTATTTGGATAAAGTAGATAGAGCATCCAGCCATCTGCCGTGTCAAACTATAAGTTTAAATGATTAATCTCAATGGTTTGTTAATCCACCATATGGGCCTATGGAAGTAAGTCAGACAAACTTTTTTTTTACGGAAATGGTTACTCTCAAGAATCAGGTGAAAATATTATTTATAACCAAATGCTTCTAAGCTTTTTGCCAGCATAATTCATAATATCCCTCAAAATTGCAGGCAAAAGAAGATTTACCTCTGAGGTTAACAAACTACTATTGGGTGTAAGTTGTCTGCGTGCTAAATACTTATGCTTCATGGATAAAAGGAGACCAGATTGGAAAACCTATTTTCCAGCCAAGTAACATGTTATTACCTCTCACATGCTTGTGACTGGGCTTGTTTTATGCCAAAGTAATTGATTTTTAAATTTCATGCTATTAATA
This sequence comes from Acanthochlamys bracteata, assembly GCA_019914995.1. Taxonomy (NCBI): domain Eukaryota; kingdom Viridiplantae; phylum Streptophyta; class Magnoliopsida; order Pandanales; family Velloziaceae; genus Acanthochlamys; species Acanthochlamys bracteata. Next base: position 6,337,707 of record CM034129.1, on the reverse strand, counting down.
TTCAAGAAGATGATAATAGGATTTCTAATAACTACTTAATCCACCACTACTTTATATATGGTTCAGTAGGCAAGTTTTCTCTAGTAGTTGCAAGGAAGGTACCGCCCACAGAGCGTGATCAAGTTCCTGGTCATATTGTTCGAGCATGTTGGTTCCCCTCTAGACTTTGGCAGAAGCTTTTAAGAGTTTGATGGTGTTCTAAATTATTGGTAATTTGTAGCGGTCACCTTGTTCCTATTTATTATCTCATCATGCAGTTCTTGTATGCCCCATCTTCCTCTGTTCTTGAAACATGAAGGTGGTGGATTAGGGAGAATCTCAACTAGTCTTTCCAGGGCCAAAACAAAAAGATCGCTCACAAGTGATCTTCTCTCTCTCTCTTTTTTTCTTTTTGGTGATTTGTTTATTTCTCTTGAAAATCTCAACTAATCATTCCATGATGAAAACAGAAAGATCTTGTTGCAAATAATCTTTCAGCTGTTTTGTACTGTTCTTTTTTTCTCTTGAAATCTCTCTCATCACTTAACATACTTAGTCTTCATATGCACTTATGTTTTAGTTTTTGTCCACAATTTCATACTGTTGTTTGCTTTTTCGCTTCTGTAGATTACATCTGATTATGTAACTAAAAATCTCTTATGTTAGATTGGATAATTTTCTAGGCAGTTCTGATGGTTCAATTCTATTATTGATTATTATGGGCTGTTTGTGCAAGCTTTCATATGAGAATTGTTCTAATTCTACAGTTATTGGCCGTGATGAAGCTTGACGTGTACAACTCCAATGTACCTGTTGGTGAATTTCTCGAGTTAGTTTTGAACATCTCAGAACTTCAGCATCCTAACATTGTTGAGCTACTTGGTTACTGTGCGGAGTTTGATCAGAGGCTCCTTGTATACAAATACCATAGTATGAAGTCCTTAAATGATATACTTCATTATGGAGATGATCCCGGAAGGAAGTTGTCATGGAATTCTCGGCTCCAGGTGGCCCTTGGTGCTGCAAAAGCATTAGAGTACGACCACTGGATTTCATAGCTGATACAATATCTATAATTTATATGGTTACTCTAATTACAGTAGCTAAATTTAATTTTATGTCCAACTTTTTTTTGAAGGTATCTACATGAAGTATGTGACCCACCTGTCATTCATCAGAATTTTGAGTCTGCAAATGTCCTCCTTGATGATAAGCTTTCTGTACGTGTTTTTGAATGTGGATTGGCTACAATGAAATCCTCAAATTCGGTGGCACAGGTAAATATTGGATGTGAAACAGACGTTCTGTTTCTAGTTATTGCTTGTTGCTTTGGCATGCATCAGTTGTCTAGAGCATCTTCAAAGCAAAAAGGAAGTTCAAGACCATTAGTTTTATACTGCCAACTTTCGGGGGTGTTTCTGAAGCGAGCCCAAGTTTCCGTCTATGTATGCATCTTTTTAATGTTTGTCCAATGTTCTACCATTATCCATGGTTTCAATGTGTTTATGAATTTGTCATCATTCTTCTGTACTTTGCTGAACCTGCAACCAAGACTAGGATATACTGCAGCACAGCTCTTACTGTTTTCATTTTGTATTACAACCATCTTTGATATTTACTTTTCTCTCTAAATAAGGGAATTGTTTAAGAGTAGTATTCTCTATTAGAGCGATTTGCCAGAAGAAGAGTAATAGAATGATTGCATTGGTGGAGTTCTTTCCTTTATCTTGCTTTAGAATGTTCCTTTCTACACAAAGTAACTGACATGTTTGTGATCAGTTGTCAGGAAGGATGCGAGCATTGTACAGTTATGAGGCCCCCGAAATCAATGAGTCTGGAACGTACTCTATTAGAAGTGATGTCTACAGCTTTGGGGTTGTCATGCTAGAGCTGCTTACTGGACGTAAACCGTATGACAGGTGAGGTAGTTGCTGTGGTGTTTGGTTGCACTTGAATTTGCATAATCTTTGCATTCATATTGTACTGAGCTTTCTGGAAACATTATTTTCAGCTCACTTCCACGTCAAGAGCAGCACTTAGTGAGATGGGCTAGCTCTCGGCTCTATGACATTAACGCGTTGTCAAGAATGGTGGATCCATCTATTGAAGGAAAATTTCCAGAGAAATCGCTTTCACTATTGGCAGACATCATTAGCCGTTGTATACAGGTAAAACATTATACTGTAGAGTTGTATTGAAATGCTTCAATTGACTTGAATCTTCATTGATACAGCCATACATAATTTTAAGGTCATTGTGCCTCTGGTAAAATGAACCCTAAACTTCAAATAAGCATTTTTTTAATAAAAAAAATTAATGGGAGTGAATCCCTTCAACTTGATATTTTCTTCGATCATATTGAATCACGTGCAACCATCTTAATTTTGAGTTTGTCAATGCTACTTTAGGCCTTGATGAATAGCATATCTCTTGTGTGCTGAACAAGTTTCAATTAGACATGCATGTTGAATTAGTAGCTTTGATGTTTAATAGAAGATTGTTGTTGCCTTTTGGCTTCTTTGAGGACAGGGTGCATTTGCATGTTGATATATTTAGGGAGTTAAGACTGAGAGTGTGATGACAGTTCCTGTCTAGGAATTCTCCTGTTCAATTTTTTTTGTTCACATGGAAACTATTTCATTTACAGCCTACTTCTTTCTAAAATTTCCTTTTTGTAAATGTTTAACAGCAAGGACCGGAGTTTAGGCCACCAATGTCTGAAGTGGTTCAGGATCTCACTCGTATGGTCCAGGAGTCTACAAGAATTAACGTTGGCTCGAAAGAAGTACGATGATATGGAGCATTTTTTTGGATAATGAGGAGATTTTTCTCCGGAATTTTCCAGAAGCAGATTCGAGAATGCTTTTGCTGACAAATTTGGAAATCACTCACCACCATAGTCAAATTATGGCCGACTACTGTGCAGCCATTAACTGTTTCAACCTTGTAGATGTGTGTATCATCAATTGCAATCTTACAGAGAAATGCCTATTCTTTCAATTGAATTTTAACAACATACCGAGTAGTTGATTTGTCTGTTTTGATTTGATTTCTTACTTGAACTGAAGTAACATGGTTAGTGAATAAAAATAGAGATATGTTTTAGCATCAACTGATTCAGGATGTAAGGAGAACTTCTGCAAACAATCTCTCGAGCTACTCTAGATGACTGCCTGATTCATGCATGTGGATATCAGTTACATTAGCAGTGGCAGTTTTTAGTTAATTTTCATGAAAATCACAATGCTAACTCAGAGCTGGACAAGTTGATAAAGGGAATTACTTGCCCTTACAAGGTGTGGTATATATTCAAAATAACATGAAAGTTTAGAAGATAAGTTTCCTACAAAATAAATTTATGTAAATAATGATGTATCTTTGAAGTTTGAACGTTGTGATTAATGTAGTTGATTAAATTACATTTATGTCTGTCATAATTGGTTGACCATTGAACTAGTCTGGACGTGTTTCAATTTAACGAAAATCCAATTTTTTATGCCAGATTTAAAATTCTAATGAGTTTATATATTTTAATGCTACAAAAAAATTAAACTGTATTTAATTTCTACATGAATCTTCACTTCCACTTTAAATTCTATTTTCTTATTTTTGAGACACCGTTTTTTCTCTTCACATCTAACTTACTTTAAAAAATAATTAAAGCATAATATATAAACTCCATTTTTATCTTATTTTAAAAAGTAATTAAAATACGCAAATTGAATTTTAATTCTAACTTATTTTTTAGTAAACTTGAATGCTAAGTTTCCGTTTTTTTAAACTCTATTAGGGCTATTCGAAACACCCTCTCTGCTGTACAAACAACGCAACGTATCCGCATGGGCCTTTATCTTGCGCTGGGCCCAACAATTACGCCACTCGGTTTCCGTGATGCGGGAGTAGAGAGAACGTGGCAGGTGAATAGTCAGCACCTTCTATATCTCTCTTGATATTTCTGTTTTACTTACAACAGCAAACAGATTTATGGTTCACTATATTGCTCAATAAAGGGTATCTTATTTATGCGTAAATAAGTTTTTAAAATAAAGTTATTCAAAATTAAAGTATAAAATATTTGATTAAATCAATTAAACGTGAATTCTAATAAATAATTATTTTGAAGAGAACTAAAAGTGTGATGCAAGTATAGAGCCCACTGCACAAGACCTAGTGCAAGAGTTATGTAGCTAATAGTTTATCGATATTTCCTGTTTCGTGTTCTTTATGACAGCATTAAGGGTAATATGCATGTGAGTCACACATTTTGTTTTGCGGCACCGAGAAATGCGGCCGTTACATTACGCACCGGTGCTTAGATCTCGTGTGTATCTTTCAATATCAAACTGCGGAACCGAGCGATTTCATTGGTTGAATTTAAATACTAGAGATTTAGGGAAATCTATTTTCAACGTGGCAGTTGGAGTGAGGTGTTGTAGCATTGTGTTTCTAACGGATAGTGCACGCCTCTGTGGTACGGACACCACACCGTCGGCTACTGTTTCTCTTGCCATCGAATTTTTTTAATTTTCTCTCTTATTATAATAATAATAATTATTTTTTTATGTGGTCCAGAAAAGACAACAACGGGAAAGAGAATTATATTCTCCCATTTGTAATGTAGAATTCTTTACGAATAATTTCATAGTTGTGCCTCTATTGAAGGATTTATCAGATTTTGAGGTCTACTCTTTAGAAATCTAGTAGAGTTATTGAATTCCTTTTTAATTTTCTGAGTTGAAGGGCTAATTTTAGATTAATCTTTATTATGGTTTCATAAATGCAAATAACCTGAAATTAAAATGGTAGACAGAAAACCAAAGCTCAACTCCTACTCTTTTTCTTTTCTTTTCTGGAGAAGTTGTGAACATCTCCATTCCCCTTCAGGTTTGAGAGTTCAGCCAAACGAAAAAGAAAAAGAAGAGAAAAAAGAAAAAGAAATACCCGTTTCTCTCTCTCCAGAATTCAAAAAAATCGAAGTAACTTTGTTTTTGCATCTAAGTCTGCTTCGATTGTTTTCTGCATTCATCAGTTGTTTTTTGTTTGGAGAAGAAGATGGAGAATCGTGTTTGCAAGCTTCGTATCCTTTTTGTTCTCCTACTGAAGTCAGGAAATTTGGTTGTGAGTTGTTCAAATTCATTGATTAGTTTGGTGTCTTCAGTCTGGATCTTGGTGTTTTACTCTTTAATTTCGTTCTTTAAGTTGAGAATTCACTTGAATTAGCGGCTATAGATTTAAGCTTCTTGTTTGCCACAGTTGAATTTTAGTTGGAAGATTTAGTTAAGTGATCTTTTTTTTCCCCGCGGAACTCAATTTCTAGAAACAATTGTTAGAGTACAACTGAGTCAGTTGTCCTGCAATATTTGTTCCATATAAGAAAAAGCGAGAACAATTTTTTGGTTTCCTAAGAGCTGAATCTGGAATTTAATTGTTGGTATTAAACCTATTGTCTTATATTTCTAATTGGGTGTAAATTTGTTACCTCATACTGAACTACTTTTCTGTTTTTTTTTTTGTTTCAAATAAATTCACCAAAGTAGTGTAACTGGGTGCAGATTTAATTATCTAATTGCCTAAATATTTTACCCTTTTGTTGCTTTATTTGGTAACTTCTGTTATAATTATCTTTAAGACTCTGTTTTTCTTGACCAAGACGCTTAGAGGAGTTCTCTGCGCATGCATCTGATGTGAGGTGTTTAAATATCGGAAAAAAGTCACACCGAGTTTTCATCACTGGAGGAGAAGATAGGAAGGTCAATTTGTGGGCTATCGGTAAATCTACTTGCTTGCTGGTCAGTTCCAACAATAGGTTTCTTTGTTTGTTTTTTTGAGAGAAAAAATATAGTTTTCTTTTTGCGGCATTACATTGTCTATGTCTCTATGTAGTTTTCCTTGAGCTGCCAATGGTTCTTAATTTGGTTTCTGGCAGTTTTAGTTCTTAATGTATTAATGTAATCAGATTATGAACCTTCTGCGAGGGAATGTTTCTAACTAAAGAATATTCTCATGAAAGGATTGAAGTAAATAATTTCATATCTTACCATGCACTATGAAGGAATGTCAGTGCTGTTGGGAGTCTTTTGACAAGTCAGTTGATGAACAAAAACAAAGATGTTTGTTTTCTTGAGTGTGGCTTCACACACCGGGAGAGCATTCTCTCAACAATAAAATCATCAATTGCCATTTTACATCATCTAGGGCTTGAAAATGCAAGATCATTTGTATTGGCTAGAAAGTTCTATTAGCGAACAACTGAACTATGTAACATGCTGCCAGGAACAGGCATGTTATACAAAGACGTCCTTTAATGGAGCTCCAATCCCGTACCCCAATCTTGTGTCCCACTAAAAGTCTGATATGGTATCTTACTCATATGGTTTCTATACTCCAGGCCTCAAATTCACATAGGAACCTTTTTTAGGATAATAACATATTTCACTCGGATCTCGTATCATCTGGATATGTTCTGGAAGTCTGTTGCAAATACTAGTAAATGTTTTAGAATTTTAGATGGTTTGTATGTCGACTTTATGATGGAGGGTAACAATATATTGAACTATCTTCAGGTCTTGATTCTGAAGCTTGAAAGTATAAATTATGTGAGTGGGACACCAGATAGGACAAATTTGTTTGTAAGGGATTCACATTTCCATTAGTGACTTGTTTGGGTATATTTAGAAGTTGGGCTCTAGCTTTTCAGAAACATAATCTGCATGTGTCTAAGAATTTGGAGGGAGAACTTGTGGACATTCCTTCACTGGTGATATGCTTATGCGTATATGCACAAAGACAAAAGAAGTAGTAAATTAAAAGCAAAGGAGGCAAGATATTATTATAACATGTCTTATTTGGTATATGTATTTATCCACGAATGCACTATTCACAAATACTTCCTAATACTTCCCGTCAAATTTGATGGGAGAAGTTCATGAAAATGATCAAGACTGAAGCTTTGTGAACCAACGCTCAAATACGATGTTAGATGTTTAATATGTTGATGCTCCTTAGGTTCAAAAGTCAAAACTAGTAACGCCTAAACCTAAAATGGAAATAACAATAGAAGAAATTGTAATTTTCTAATGCACCATTTTCTAATTCTTCCCTTCTAAGTTAAGGTGGTTAAATCATAACTTTGTATTATTAAAACATATAAAACACCATGAAACAGCACAATATTACAAAGTTTTAATTTATAAACAGTTTCTCCTGAAGATGTTTGCCGATGTTTTTTTATTCTTTTCATGCTGCCGATCTTGAGGTAGAATTTGCGTAGATTGGTTTTGGTGCACATAAACTCTTCCTATCTCAATCTTCTTATATTTGGTTGCAAATGAATGCTATCTCATACCAAAAACAAAAAAAAACAAAAAACAAAAAAAGAAACACTACACGTGAGGATAAGATTTCTAGCAAGACTTTTCCATGAAATTCAACTACCCTAGATCTCATGGCACAACACAAGAATGTGAAGGAAAACGTATTTATATTGCTACGTTGTTGGTTTGCATATATACATGTAGAAAGATGTTATAAGTAATATAACTGGAGGCAAGAGTCATGCATGCCTTTAGTCGATCTACCGTAAAATATAGTATCCCCTCTTGTACAAGTCACGAATACTTCATATAATATGTACTCTCCGCTGTGGGTGCTTAAAAAGAAACTTTTGATGAATTAATCTTTGTATTGATTAACAACTAATAAACTACTGGTGTTTGTTTCATCTTCGCTGATCACAGTCTTGTCATTTCTTCCTTCCCCAAGTCCTTCACTAGAGACAAGAGAGATAGAGAGAAGAGAGAGAGGAGAGAGAGAGAGACGATTTAATTATTATTTTTTGTTAGATAATAAGCACTCTCATTTCTTGAATCCACACCACTTTGTTGGTGGTGTGGTGCCCTTTTTTCCACTCAAATTGGACGGTAATTGTAGGGATGACTAATAACTTAAATGTACCGTATTTGATATAATTGCAAATACGAATTATAAATAAGAAAAAGAAAATTTGATATTTTGTTACATATGTTGATTAAGGATAAAGGCAAATTATATCAACGTAGTTAAAGTATTTAGAAGTTGTTCTAAAGGAAGCTTTTGCAAAAAAATTGTTAAATAAAGCAATTACTATAAACTCATAAGCCAAAATGAACAAATGAGTAAAACTTAAAGAACTTTTTAATTAGAAAGATTGATATTTTTACTAAAAAAGATTAATAGATTCTATACTATTGATACAAGAGTATGTAATATGTATTTACGAGAACACCTTTTCATTGCTAGAACATGATGATGACATGTGTACAATGGTGGTCATCAGAGGAAACTAAGGAGATTAGAGAGTGTACATGGAAAAAACTCGCAAAGAGGAAAACCCTTGGGTGTTCGGTCGGAAATGAAGTGGTGTAATAATTTACTATATTAATTGAAAGTAGAAACTGTTATTGTTTTGTTGTAATATGTTGTATGATTGATGGATCCCTGTATTAGGGTGTAAAGTTGTATCTCAGAAAATTGTCCTACGTTAGGGTTATTTTAGCCCAGATACACTTACAAATATTTGGTTTCCATAGTCGGAAAAAAACAAATAATTGATAATTGTAATAATTTTTTTCCAAATCATGTAATGGCATATCATCCCTAATACATATCACGGCCAGAACGGCCTTGATGAGATTTACTCTGTTGATGCATGCATGTTATTGGACGGCTAGACTCATCAAATTGCATAGTTTTCCATCTTCCAAGTTTATCTTTGTTTTGGGACTTTGTGGTGCACTTGTCTTGGCCTTGCCCCATGTTGGTGGACCATGGTGCACTTATGTTGGTGGCCTTGGGCTTAAGATGACTCGACGATGTATACTACGTAGAGCTACATAGTTGAATACAAATATGCGGCGTAATTTGGAGGCATCACCAGATATGTACTTGAATTAGTGTATGGTAGTGAAATCTATAGCATATGTTCTCATTTGGACTTTGGATCAGGATTTGGAGATAGGGAGGGAGAGTTTTTTTTTTTTTTTTTGCCCTCTAAAAACGGATTCTGAGTATTGGGTATACCTGAGACCCTAAATCATTCTTTTGTTTTGTCCTACCTTAACTTCTACCCTGTGAGAGTTTCAAGGTAAATTAATTTATGCATGACAGTTAGGTAGGAGCGATTAAGTACATATTTTGTAAATAAAAGTGACAGGTCTGTATTAACAGTTCTGGAAGTGCCTAGTTTTACACTGGACAATCAAGTACTTGTTTGTATCATTCAAAACCAAATGGAGGTTGTACCTGTCCTCTCATTGCATTCATCATAGTTAAAGTTGTGGTTTAGATTTAGTAGTTGAACTTTGTCTAGTCAAAGTTTGGATCCAGAGTATTATCTTCTAAGATTGACCTTATATTGATAGGTTTGTTGATAGGTGTCTTTCTTTGGGTATTTAATGAATGCAAGTAGTATGATCACTCATCCTCTAGTTAGTATTATACAATTAATTTCCATCATTCTATGTTTCACCACAAGACTATCCAAAGGGATCTATGGTAGTATTTCTTCTTGTCAAAGGCATTTAATTTTTCTAAGGTCGCTAGTCTTTCATTGAAACATTTTCTGTAAGTTTACATTTATTTACTGCAATTATTTTTCCTTTATCCTTTGGCAACACCTTTCATTCTTTATGTATAGTAGAAATCTGTCATAGTTCATTCATCAATTTTTTAGTTACACCGTAGTCAAATATAATTTAATTAATTATATATTGCAGAGTCTGGCTGGTCATGCCAGTTCAGTGGAATCACTTAGTTTTGATTCGACGGAGATTCTTGTTCTTGCGGGATCTTCTAATGGCGCTGTCAAACTTTGGGATTTGGAAGAGGCCAAAAGTAACTCTTATTACCTCATCTACTTTCTCTTATAAATTGATGATAATTGAGGTCCTGGTGCAGTAATTCTTGTGTTTGCCTCTGAACATTCTAACCTCAAAAACTTGAGCTGTGATTTTGTACGGAGTTTTGTCCCAATAAATAAGGGCTTCAGAATTCTGCAACTGTGATGCTATTTACTTCTGATCAATGATACACAGCTTCTAACTTGATGTGTATGATGATCAAGTGTAGCTGTACGTACGGTTACTGCACACAGATCGAGTTGTGTGTCTGTTGGGTTTCATCCATTTGGTGAATTCTTTGCTTCCGGTTCAGTGGACACTGATCTTAAGATTTGGGACATCAGAAAGAAGGAAAGCATACACACTTACAAGGGCCATACAGGAGGAGTCAGAGTAATCAAATTTACCCCAGATGGGCGGTGGGTTGTCACTGGTGGAGATGACAATGCGGTCAAGGTACAGCATATGTTATCTACATTAGGTTTGGTGCTTTGTTCATTGGGATTACAGGAAAGTCTGACAAAATATTTTGGACAGGTTTGGGATCTGACTGCTGGGAAACTCTTACATGATTTTAAATCTCACAATGCGCTAGTTACTAGTATAGAGTTCCATCCACAGGAGTTTCTCCTGGCGACAGGTATACTTTGATATTTCTCTCTGTATTAGAATTGACAAGGTTTTATGCTGGCTATCAACCTACTACAACCCGCTTCCTTTATCCCGGCTTGGGACCGGCTATTATGAAAAAACATAGGTGGACTTAGATATTTCTCTCTATAGGTTACCAAATTTGCTGATGTTCAGTGGAATCAAGATCTCTTTGCCTGTGAATAATGTTTCCTTTTTCATGGTGTTGTCTGTGTTGAATATGTCAATTATGTCATTAGTGTTCTTTCTATGTTGTATGTTGTGTCCTTCTTAGGGTACACCTTTTTTGTTGTATGGCGATGATGATTTGAAATACACCTCCTTGGGATGTGTGTTTAAAGATAGATGGTGGATTTCAAAAAATGGTGCACGAGAAGGGACACAAGGATGTACTGAAGTTGTAGCCTTCCACTTAGACGAATTTAGGTCCTACCACCTCTTCTCTTCCTCCCATAGACTCTTGCATTCACACAAAACTAAAGGTGCTATGGAAGTTTCCTATAATTATTAGAGAATCAAGCTTGATGCATGCTGACTCTTCGATTCAAGAATTTATGATTTACTTCTGCTCCTTTAGTGCTAAACTGTCTATATTCCTGGGCAAGCTAATCCCTAGTTGTATTTTGCAGGTTCTGCTGATCGAACTGTACAATTTTGGGATTTGGAGACATTTGAATTGATAGGATCTTCAGGACCTGAAGTGAGTATATTTTCCTCAAGGAGCGGTATACATATGCTACCTTTTCCTTTGTAAGTTCTTTAATAGATTGCCCAATGTGTTACCTCATGCCCTTCCTATCACATTCTGGCAAAATTGATCTTTAAAACACAAATTGCATGACAATGCCTGCTGAGTAACCTGCTCAATCACCTTAATCCGTGGAGATAAAGGAGCAAGGGCTACTTTTTATAAAGGCACCTGTTGACACAATAAGTTAAGACATTACTTCCTCGGCTTATGTAAAAGCATACATTAAGAAACTTGAAAGGCTGAGATTAGTGCAAATGCCAACAAGTCACGAGTAAGAGTAGCAATTTGAGGGAGCAATATTTTGTAATTTTCTGTGAATGTAAAAATGGTAATTTTATGATTAACAACAGTAATTGAGTCATGTGGTCTATTCTGTTCTACAAGAGGTTATGTGGCCATTGACCATGCTTCAGAGCTATCTCTCTGACATATGCTTGCTGAATTCTAGTTTCTGCATGGAAATTTTAGTTCTATTTAGTTTTGAGCTATAGCCTTTGGTCATTTGTTTGTGTGAATTACATCATTTTTGTATTAGTTTGGTAGCATAATATTGTCCATCTTCTACTTTAGATCTTCCTTAGACACAAATGATAACCAAAAAGCTTTCTTTTGTGTTATATGTGCAGGCTACAGGAGTACGTTCTATGATCTTTCACCATGATGGAAGAACACTTTTCTGTGGGTTGGACCATGCTCTAAAGGTTAAATCTTCTTTGTCGTAAATTGATATTTTTTATAATAATACACCTTTGTTAATTATTTCTGTATATGTTAGGTTTTATCATGGGAGCCTGTTAGATGCCATGATGTTTTTAATATAGGGTGGTCTGCTTTAGCTGATCTCAGTATATATGAAGGAAAATTGTTTGGATGTAGCTATCATCAGAGCCAAGTACAAGTTTGGGTTTCAGATATATCGGTACCTTCTCACATAATGAATCTCATTTTTACCTTTTCCTCACTTGTGATTACATATTAGAGAGTTCCTGTCATTCCCCTTTCAGCTTATTGAACCATATGCACTTCGATCAGTATCTAACAAGAGCAATGCAGAGTCTACATATAGTCAAGGGGATAGTGCTCTTCTTCATCTCCTTGGAAAGACTATACTCTCTGATGGAGCATCTATTACTGAATCGCTAGATTTTGTGGACAAAACTCGTGCAACACCAGAAAGCCCGCACTCAACCTGTAAGTTGTTCATTCACCTGGAATTGATTCTGTTATCCCGTATTTTCTTTAATCATGACTTTCTTCATTCTAGTTGATATCAAGAAAGTTGATGATTTCAATCGGAGTGTTTCTAAAGAGAATGATACTGTGACAGTATCTAATGTGAAAAGTGGGTTCAGGAGTAAAAAACCTCCAAATATCCATTTCACTCCATCAAAACATGATTCTAAACTTTCATCAAGAGTATCGACTGTGCACTCCACCTCATTCAGGAATAGAAAAACATCAGACAGTAGCCCTGTTACTCTAGGCAAGGATGAATCCAGGTTTCCATCAAGGAATACCTTGCCAAGCGCTACTAAATCATCCAGAAGCAGGCCACTAACTCCGAAGGAAGGCCTTGCTAGAGATGAACATTTATCAAGAAGGGCCTTACCTTCAAAAGAGGGCCAGATGAAGACGCTCACAAGTACCAGAGATGAAACGCCTATCTCCATACCTGTTGTTGTACCCAGAGATGATGCCAGCCTTGAATCTCCAGCTTCTTCAAGGAGAGTTGCTACAATAACTCGTAACAATGCGTCTACTATGGGTGTCCCATTACACAAGTCAGTGCACACTCGTAGTGCAGCAGTTAGCAGCATGAGTTCCTATAGTCAATCAATTTCAGTTGCATCTCAACCACTGATTAGCTTCATTGATAGGCTAGAAAGCCCAAAAATCCAAACCGGACCAATGGAAAGTAGTGGGAGTTCTGGAGCTGAGGAAGAGAACCTTCCAAATATCAGAAGTATTAATGAAAATTCTGAAAGGAGCATGTCTTTGGAGCAGGGTGCGGATTATAGTGAGGATAAATGTAAGTTTATTTTCTAACCTTGCCTAATGGGTCTGCATTAAATGGTCGATTGTTATGGTTTCCAATTGATGAGATTAAGAAGCATTACCTGAATGCCTGCTACCTACAGATTTGTTTATGTTTTCCCCAATTTTATAATTCGCCTGTCTATTAGTTTAACGTCTCATAATGAGACAAAACCTGTTGGTAAATGTATTTCTTCCCAATCAGAATAAACTAAGCAACTTGGATTTTTGTTCCTGTATGTTGACAGAAAACTGATTCCAATGTGTTTCTTGCTGCTTTTGGGATTGGCTAGTGTTATTCCACTTTATTGTGATGTTTAATAAAACCAATTCAAGTTAAGGACTATTTATCCTTTCCAGTTCTCTGCTTGAATGCCAGGGAACTCTAGTAATTGAAGTAGAGTGGGTTTATGGTTGAAATGTCATTCAATCCTTGCTAATTGGTGAAACAGAGATAAATGAATACAGAAATTTGGTGCAGTGGTCATTTATCCCTTTCAGAAGTATCAATTGAATATGAACCAATTGGAAAAAATTTAAAATGTGCATATCCAATTTGCATAGTTGTTGAAAGTCGGGGTGCCTTGCTGGTGGTTACTGGCATGTTGGTTCCTAAATTCTTGCTTAGTGATGACCAAAAGGGTAGCCTATTGATATAGCTACAATTGCCATTTATGAGCAATTCAGTTTAAATCAATAGCATAATTAGTGAAGTTTACACCAATTCTGCTTTTCCTAAACTTGCTGACTTATGCCTCACGTAGCCACATTTTTTTTTTTTGGTGCAGATGATGAATCATCATGCTCAACTAGTGGGAAAAGCTCTGTGAAATATGTGAGAGGAGGTGCTTGATAGTGATTCCTTTTTAAGATATCCTTGTCTTGCGTCATTGTTGTATCACTTAATCTGTTCTTAAAATTATTGGCAGTTGGAGTACAACTTGGAAAGACCCGATCTCTGGTTGAGAGCTGGGAAAGAAGAGAAAGATCTAATACTAATTGCATTACAGTTAATTTGTTACAAGAACAGGAAGGTGACCTTGGACCTTCCATTTCGATGCAGGTACAATAATCTTGTTTACTGGTTAGCTGAGAATCTTTTACCCAAGAGTATGCGATTCCTGATGAAACCAAATTTATTACATAGCAAGATGCATTGGGTCTGTTGTATTCTACTTGTTTTATATCTTTGCTTTGACTTAGAAGTCTTTGTATTAAGACATGTTTACATATGCTTTAAACTCAGTTTTTCAAGCCAAAAAACTCTATTTCCAACTAACTTTCAATAAAAAGTAAACACAAAACTAAACTCACTTTCACCAATCACTTTTAGGTAACTCACTTTTCAAAACTCAATTCCTAAAACTCCAGTTCCAAGTGAAGTAAACATGGCCTTAGTGTTATATGTAAGAAAAATTAGCATCTCTTTGTCTCCATTAGACCATGTGCTGCGCCATAATATGTACTGGATGCTTTAACAATAAGCATTGCTTCGTACAGAAAGGAGAACGTGATACTTCTGAAAGGAGTTTTGCATGTGCAACTGAAGATGATGATGACATCCTAGAGCTTCTAATCCAGAACCATGATGTGTTCATAAATGCTGTGAAGTCTCGTCTAACAAAACTTCAGGTAACAAATGTTTATCCTTGAGTGTGTTCCAGGATGATGCATTTGCAGTGATGTCGAAACTACTGGAGTTGTCTAATTCTACGCTATATGATTGTCTGTTTCACGTTTCAGTCTATACTGATTCGTTTTATATCAATCAACCCTATCTCCATGTATCCATAATGTTCTGTAATGTAGGTGTTAGTGTGCTACCAATTACTGTATGGCATGTGAAGTTGTTATCAGTTGTCTTACTTACAAAGTCATCCTCTTCATTTGCTATCTATGCTTTAATTTGGTGTTTGCTTTACTACAATTAAATGAGAAAATAGTAGAAAAACTGATAATATTTTTGCAGATGGTTCGCCATCTTTGGCAAAAAGATGGTATCAGAGGCTCAATTAATGCAGCGACAAAGTTACCTGACCAATCTGTGAGTATTTTAATAATAATCTTTACATTTTGAATTCAAAAGGCTTAAATGGAATTTTGTTGTATTTGAATTTTTGCTGTACTTTATTTATTAAACTTTTAAGATTAAATCTGGATAACCAATGTAATGATCAGGTGCATGCTGATGCCATCTATGTACTCATGGAAAAGGAGGACATCTTGAATCTTGATCTTTTCTTGTGCTTGCTCCCTCTTCTTGCCGGTTTGTTATGCAGCAAAACTGAAAGGTTAGTAAAGAAAAGAGCACTTTCTTAATATGATGCGCAACCAAGTACGCATGATGAAAGAATTGGCATGCTGTTAATCTGACTGCAGTATATTTGTGGCATTAATGTTATGGCCTTTTCATATGTAAATTTACTTTGGATAACCTTGTGTTTGTCATTTAATCTTTGTCAGTTTCCTGCTTTTTGCTACTTAAGGAGTAGATGGCCTGTGGGTCTTCAGTATTTATTGTTATTGAATCGTATGTTCCCATACTTTGCTTGCAGAGATTGGCATGTGTAATTCCAATAAAAAAACCATGATATTGACATATGCGTGTTTTCCATAATCCTGTCTTAATATGTCTGAGTGCAATATTTCTTCCTTAACCTTGACTGCACGTGATGTCTTATTTGAGGTCAAGATGGACATTCTTTGTGCCTTTGCACTATTTATATGCATGCTTCTATCATGTCCTGGTTCATGACCTTCATGTTATATGCCAAAAAGTGGATGTTGTACACCTAGGATATACATATAAAACCTATCATTATTAGAAGGCATTGAATCCTGTCATGTGGAGTGCTGATTTAGATCATTTATTTCTTGTCAAGCGCTAATGGAAAATACTAATCTATGATGACTACTTCATGGAAGCAAGTTATAATTTTCCTGCTAGGACTTTGCATTGTCAAGATTCTAGAAAAGTCAGGCAGCAAGTTCCTTTGATATTTAATTGGCATACAGAGAATGTCTTTGAAGATTATTTTAAGCATATTTGACTTTATTTTCTTTTAAATAATTTTGAAGTAACCTTCACTTCTCTACGAGTGCATTTCCACAGAGGGGAGACTCATTTGATAGTTATCTAGTGCATGTTATTGTTTTGTTCTGAGTTTTGGCAATTTGTTTGAATTATGGGTACTGATGCTGTACAGGCATGTTACCATCTCATTGGAAATGCTACTCAAACTTGTAAAGATATTTGGATCATTAATTCGCTCAACCAGGTCAGCACCTTTGTTAGTAGGAGTTGATCTTGAGGCTGAGAAAAGGTACTACTACACCCTTAATTTTAGTACATTCCAAAATTTTGACCCTGTAATATTAATTGAACAATTTATTAATGCTAATGCAGGTTAGGGTTCTGTGATCAGTGCTTCAGTCATTTGGAGAAAATCAAGCAAATGCTTCCTCCCCTCACAAGGTAAATATTTAATTGACTTTTATTAAGGTTGTGATAATAATAGCTGCTTGAAGGTCCTCAATATTTCAGTTGCAACTCCTCATATTTGAACATTGTTTGGTTTGGTTGATCTGGCAACAGATATGCATTTAGCATTGTTTTCAAGTTATCTTTCATCCTTGTTACTGCATCCTATTGAGGCACCTTCCGTGCAGCTTTTCCATAAATATGCAAAAATTCTCAACCAAGTGAATATTTTAGTCATTACAGGGTTGATTTTCTAACATGTTACTCCAGTAACTGAGCTTAGGGGCTGTTTGGAAGTGCTTATGAAATGAAGCTTTTCTGAAACGGATAGTATTTTTGTCTTATTTTTTGAAACGAGCTCTATATATTTTACCTTAAAAAAAATAAAAATAAGCAATAACAAAATCATACAAGATATTTTTTATAGTTTCTAAATTTTTAATTAAATTCTATATAATGTTCTAGAATGTTTATTGGAAAACGTGAAGTGAATGAAATGAAATGGAGGAACGCAACCCAAATGCAGCCTTAACCCATGTGTTGGGCTATCTTGTAAAAAAGAGTTTTATTGATACTATATTAGCCAAGTGTTTTCATCTATTATGTATCCATTTCTTTATGTGCCGATCACCAACATCCTTAAGACTCTTGATACCAATTTTGACATGACAAACGTTCTTACAAGTCTGAAACTTCAAGCTAATTAGAACGCCTTATTCGAAGCTATCCTTTGATCCTTATCATACCAATTTTTTCCCAAGTGCACCTCCTGATTTTCTCTTTCTTATGTGCCTGCTTATGCTCATCATATTTTGAAATTCTGCTTGAGTTGATGGCAGGCTGATATGTAATTGTCTCCCTTGAGTTCTCTTGGATTTACATATTTAGAATTCTTTTATTTTTTTTAAGTGAGATATATAATGTCAAAACCTTCTAATGCTCAGATTTCCTCCAATGCATATTAGGCTACTGTTGACGGTCATGTCAAACTGTTACTTTCGCATTTCTGTTCACATGTATGAAAATGGATTCTAAGAACTACTTGGTTTCCATTATATTCATTTTCTTGATGACTGGCTAGCTCTTGCTGAAAGTTCTCATTTCTAATGTTGTAGTATACTTTAATGTGGTTGCAAAGCTGACTACTTTGAAGAAAAGCCAGCCAGAACATCACAAAAGCTCTAGTTTGTCAACTTCTGCTAATTTGCTGTTCATAACCTCAGTTAAATGCTTTCTTTTGTTTTTGTTGACCTATATTGCAGTCAAGGAGGATTGCTGGGGAAACATGCTCAAGCACTAAATATTGCATTATATGACTTTTGATGGAGTTGTTGCTATACTGCTTATCCAAGTTTTTGTGTTGCTATCCTTGGCCAATGTTCTTGCTTCTTGTCATGCTTGGGTGCTCTTGAAATGATGGTGTCAAACAGCTGCAGCGCTCTCGATATGGTGTCTAGTGGTTCTTTGGCTGTGGATAATCTGGATTGTAGAAGCAAGAACTTACCACCTGATAAATGCTCAGATTAGTATGGTGGGCTATAGTTGCAGTCACCTTCACAATGACTCGAAAGCTGACATACATACCCTTATGGAGGTCACATTTATTCACTAGCTCTTACTACAATGTCGATATAGACGTTGATCTTGCAACAATACCAAAATCTTATGAAAATTTTACCATCTACTCAAATCTGTTTATATTCTTTTAAGAATATAGTGACCATACAAGTTACAACCAGTTTGACAAGTAGCAGTTGCGGCTTTTGTTTTTGGAATTTTGGGGTTTCTTTTGCCAAAGGAATTGATAGGTTGCTTCAGTGGCCATTGGTAGTTCGAAATTTTGTATGACAAAGACATTTTAAATTTTACGTGAGAGAGGCCTACTAGTCAAACTACTTTCGTCGTGAGCTTACTAGATTGAGTAAACAAGGTTTGATAAAAGAATTCCAAATAGCAATCTAATCAAAACTTCTGATTGATTTTGAAAGAGAGCAGAGTACGATTTAGGGACAGTTTGTGACGGAATTTACCTTTAGGTAGTTAACTCTATTTTCCATTGCATTTCCAAAACTTGAAGTTAACATTTCCAAAACTTGAACTAAAAACTTGCGGTAGGATATCTTTCTTCCTTTTAATTTGAGGATATATGATGTCTTTTGCATGTGGCACGCATATAGCGGTAGGTAGGTGATTTTCCGCATTATGTGAAACTTCTTTTCTCATAAAACATACCCGCAAAGCTGTAATGAACATACAACCAGTCATCAATCCGGTACGCCAATCAGGGTGTGTTTGAAAAGAGTTTATAAAATAAAATGTTTTTAAAATAAAAATATTTTTATTTTTTTAAAAATAAGTTTTATTTTTTTTATTTTTAAAAAAGTAAAAAATATATATAATAAAAAAATTTTATTTTGTAAAATTTTTTTATATTTTTTAAATTTTTAAATAAATTATATATATATATATTATATATTAAAAAATATAAAATTTAAAAAAATAAAAAATAGTTTTTGAAATGCTGCTCCAAACCCGCTCGATACGTACTATATGCATGCCACGTGCGAAAAGACATCCGAGATATTTGGAGTTCTTCCAAAAGTAACATATTTTTTATAATATTAAAAAAAAAATTATTTGAAATTTATAAAGTATAAAAATTTTATATAACAAAATTACTTATTATTGTTATTATTATTTTTAGGTAAAAATATTAAATTTATTTTTAAAATAGATTGTTCAAAAGATTTTATTTTAAAAATACTCACAAATATTTCAATAATATTTTTTCAGAACCAGAATTTTTTTTTGTTATTTAAATATAATTAAAATTATAATTTGGAAGATTGTTAATATAATAGTAAAATAAAATATGATATAAGATATTGATCTGGCTTCTCTCATTTTTTTCGCAAAAGAAATTTATGATGTGATATTTTAAATTAAAAATAAACTACTAAATAATAAATTATTATAATAATATCATTAGAAATAAATTCATTTTGTATACTTTTTTAAAATTTATTATAAATAATTTTAATATTTTGTATAGTTAAAAATAAGTTAAAATTGTTAAAAAGTAAATTACAAAAATTAAAAAACCCCTTATAACGGTTTGAGCTGCAAACCGTTTTAGGTACAGTTATCGAAAGTTACCAGCAATTAAGTAATACAGCACGTACAATCAAATCAGCAACAAATAATAGAGAATTCTCTTAAATTAGAAAAAGAATTTCTATTAAAAAAAAATTATTCTATTTAAGTTTAGCCTATTTAAAAAATACTTTCCGTAAAAAAATTAAGACCAACTAATCACAAGAAAAAGAAAAAAAGAGCGAAACCAAAGAGCATATCCCCCAAAAGAACTAACAAGAAAAAAAGAAAATCAACCAATTCCCTTCTAATTAAAGCAATTTTCTTTTTCTTCAAACGAGAGATAAAGGGAGATTTTGTTTTTTGTTTTATTTTGTTTGTTTGGTTTGATTGATTGATTGGTGAAGACGATGATGGAAGCAGCAGCTGTTTTGCCACGGTGGGGGACATGGGAAGAGCTTGTTCTAGGCGGTGCTGTTCTCCGGCACGGCACCGATGCTTGGTCCACCGTTGCTAGCGAGCTCACGCTCAGGGCTCCCTCTCCCTTCACTGCTGAGGTCTGCTTTCTCTTCTTATTATATTATTATTGTTGTTGTTGTGATTTGACTATTTACTTAATCTTTTGGCAAAATACAAATTCAATGTGAAGTAATGTGGATTTTATTTTCTTTCTAGCAATTTGTTATTTTCTGATTGTTTTGCTAGAAAGAAAAAACAAAGGGCATTGTGGAATAAAGACAATTATTGCGCTTAATAGTTACAGTTTGCTAGCAATCGAAGATATTATATGTATTAGAGTTTGTGTCCGGCAATGATAGTTCTTATATTTGCAATAGCTTATTCTGTGATGAATTTAGGTCACATTACTTCCTTTCATATAGTTTGCATGTTTCTGGTGAATATTAGAGCTTGCTGACAGTTGGTGATACTAAAATAATTCTTAGAATCATCGCTTGGAGAAAAGAATTGTATGAAACTAGTGCAGATTTTATAATCAAGACCTCAAGTTATTTGGCTTAAATGAGGTGCCATGAGGGAAAGCTTCAACATATACGATTGTGTTGTAGAATGTATGAACTAATTATACGCCTTTCTTTTTCTTTATTATAATTAACGCTTCATAGGCTCTTCGCTTTTCAATGGCTTTATGACGGTTAAGATATAAGTCTTGGTACAATGTGAGGAAAGTGTATGAATATTGTTGTTTACAGATACCGGTTTACATTTGAGTTTTCATCTAAAAAGCTGGTATATTGCTGGGCAAGATGGAGATTGTTTAAGATTGGTAGGGTCGAACTTTGTCAAGTTTGTTTATAGATGATTAGCTGTCAATTGGGACCAACATAGCTTTCATCTCACTAGGTGGATCCGTCCATGCACCTTTTATAGGATCATACTCAATTGAGTGCTACAGAACAGAAGACACGTGAATGAATCACCAGAATTTAGAGAAATGATCAAACGAATTTAGTCAAGATAACGGACTTATGAGACTTGACTAGGATTATATTTATTTGTTTACAAACGTTGATTTTCTTTAAGAAAGTCATTGGATCATCATGACCCTCTTTTGATTTTCTTTACGCACTTTGCAGGAATGTGAAGCCAAGTATGAGGATTTACAACAGCATTATTCTGGGTCTGAGTAAGTTATCTGTGATATGCTGTTAGGTCTTTGTAATTTGAATGTATTAATTCACTAATCAAGGAGCCCAATCCTTTCTTCGCAATTTCAAAGAAAAGAACAGGAGAACTGCCTTTAAGAGGAATATATCTTACCTGAATTGTGGTGGTATATCAAGTTCGTACCTCATGTTCTTGTATTTCGAGAAATTTGAGTTAGCTTACAAAATGCTACTAGAGATAATTTCACTTTGTAGTCTGTAGGATCGAGTCCCTGTAGACCACGTAGGACATGAAATAGCAGTACTTAGCTGGTCTATGCCATTAACAGGGGATTGTTAATTTGGTTACTTAATATGTTAATAAAAATGGAAGAAAAGGATCAAAGTTTGGTCCTTAGTTTGTTAATGTGGGATTACGGCAACCTCCAGTTGTGAGGAGTAATAGCAAAGCTTAATATGTAGGTAGTAGCATGCTGTATTGAAACATTATTTTCTTGTTTTTGAAGTAGCACAATAGAGAGCCAAAAGTAATCTCAGCTTTGT
The DNA here is from genome assembly GCA_019914995.1 of Acanthochlamys bracteata. Classification (NCBI taxonomy): domain Eukaryota; kingdom Viridiplantae; phylum Streptophyta; class Magnoliopsida; order Pandanales; family Velloziaceae; genus Acanthochlamys; species Acanthochlamys bracteata. The sequence continues at coordinate 6,315,675 of CM034129.1, read as the reverse complement.
AAACAAAAAGAATTTGTAAAATATGTTTTGTCTGTATGCTACATTTGATTTAGTACTGCAGTTCAAGGTGAGTGTTGGTTGTTTCTGACACATGATTCTCTTTTTCTTGATTAAAATTTATAATCTAACTACTTTCAATGAGTTCATGTTTGACTGGGTTTATAATATTTTGTTAATTTCAGTGCTTTGTTTGCGGAGCTCAGGAGGAGAAGAGTTGATGAGCTGAAAAGAGCATTGCAAAAATCAGAAAGCTCAATTGAGTGAGTGTTACATTATTCTTACGGTTAACTGGATACTGGAGCATGGGCAACCAGTTCTTCTGATCAGTTCATTTTGCTTGTTTTCTTATTTTTCTAGGCTGTTTTGTTTTCTTTAGTTGCCATAAGCCACGTATTAAAAATAATAATAAATAAATAAAAACTTGAATTTGATCACTTTTACACTTTTTTGAGAGACAATGGTACTTAATTTTCTCATATATTGAGTAAAACTGGCTTCAACATGATACTTTCTTCCATAAGAATTGCAAAACGGAAGGTTGAGATATCAGATTATCCTTTCTTTATCATTAAGCATCTCTCACTGCAATTTGTGTTGTTGTGAGATATCTTGTGCTTTGTTAAAGCCAAGTGCGACATTTTGCATGTATCATTTGTAACTTTCTAGTGTTAAAGCTAAGTGCGGCCTTATGAGCAAGAATTGATCTATCACATGTTTATAATGATATATGAGGAAGTTCATGAGATGTAGATGTGTCTTTAGCAATATAACTGATATTTCTTGAAGAGCTGATTTTCAATTTTGTGCTTATTATGTTTTAAGATCTCTACAATCCAAGATTGAAACCCTCAATGCTGAGAGAGGTGCTCTCAGCAGTTCTGAGTGCAATCACCCAGAATTACCCCAAGAGAGTGGAAATGTTGGTGGCATTAGCAGCTGCAGCCTAGAAGCCTCAAAAGGTGTGTCACTGGCAGGCGACTTATCTGAGGGTACGGAAAGATGCCAGTCATCAGAAGGCATGGCTTCTGTTTCAGGCCGAGATAGTGATCTGAGGACTATATTATGTGATTTTTCTGTAGGAGGGGAAAATCATATTGGGATTTTCTGGATTATGAAGGGATGCTGTAAAGGGAAAAGAGGGAAGAGGAAGAAGAGGGAGATTGTTAATACTATTAAGGAGGTTAGTGTTAGGGATAATGCAACATCTTGGAGTTCAGCAGTTGCCAACAGTAGACAGATACCCTCAGGAGATCAAACTCAGGGCCAGAGAAGTAGACCACTAAGTCATGAATCATTGGCTCCCAAAGATGCCAACATAGATCATGTAGGAAGTACAAAAGCAGTTTCAAAGCAGAAGGGTGCTTCAGCCTCTCGATTCCAGCTTGAAGGAAAGGTAAGATGTGATGTTGATTCTGGTCAATGCTTGCTAAAGTTTTTGCAAGTGCTGTTTTATTAGTAACTCATCCATCTATGGTACGTGTTCATCTAGGGTGTTACATGAAGCTGCTTTGATGTTTTTCTTGTATCCATGAGCAGTTCATTTTTTTGGCTGATCAGCTATTGATCTCTTACATTAAATTATGTGTTCTTGTCTTTGTTGTCCTGAATTATTTCACCGTATTTCTTAGTGTACCAGCTCTGTGAGTGAACTTTTGACCTTCCCTGTGGGCAGACAATGCCTTAGCATCCCCACCAAGTGTCGCTATAAGTTAGATTTCCTGTCCATAAGATTTTTCCTACTCACCTTCTCAATGAACAATGTCTGGATGGAATCTCTTGCCTGATTCAACTGTGACTGGCTCTGATGCTCACTATCACTAGGGCTGTTACTAGGTTTGCCATTTTCTGACACTGCACTTACTTGATAACTTCAATGAAGTATATCTGTGTAATTTTCATGATTCATTTATCTGTACGTCTTAGATCTCAGGCTTGCAATGTCAATTGTGTAGATAACTGCACTATTGTGTACTGCTGTACTACTTTTTGGAAGATATCAAAAGTACAAGATGATCTGAAACATAAAAATTTCTTATAGTTCAAATGGCATCAGCTAATGATCTTTGCAGAGAGTTGGTTTATTTTGCAACTATGTGCATGTATTTTGCAAAGTCACCCTACACTAAAATATGCACAAAACCTCTTTGACTTCTTTGGTACATTTGCACAATGTTTCCATTCATTGATGTGGAGTTATTATCGTGACAGTGATATTTTTTACTTCTCAGATGGGCAAAACTAAAAAGCCATCAACAGCAAAGCAACCGGATCAACGCTCACCAACCTGCGCTCGAGAGGCTAAAACTTTGAGCTCTGCGAAGAGTAACAAACGCAATCAGACAGCTGCACGGTCTGAGCCACCAGCTAAAAAGAGATGTATCGGAAGATCTGTTAAGAATGCCAGGACAAGTGGCACAAAATCGAAAGAAAGCCCCAAAAAAGGAAAGAAGAAAACTTTGAGAAGTTCATAACATTGCTGGACTTCTTAGTTTTGATCTACATAGTGCTAGTTTCTTCTATTCTTTCTATTTTGGAGTTGATTTTTTTCTTCGTTTCTCTAACGTGCTGCTGCTACTGTTCCAAGTTGTACATAAATACTTGCAAAAGTGAATACGACATTTTTAGCGTCTCTGAAATGCAAAAGAAAGGGCTGTTTAAGATGTAAATGAATGCGTATCTATGCATTTGCTATTTGACAACATAAGTAATGGTGGATGCACTTTTGTGATAAGTACATTTAACCTGATCCATTGAACATCAACTTGTGAGTACTAGAAACAAAAAAGGGAAAGGGCCTAAAAATTGACAGCCAGTAATTGAAGAGCTCCTTTGGTACTCTAATCTTGAAAGAAGAAGATTGCTCAACAACTGGGGTATCGTTGGTGCAAACTATGCAAGGTAAACTCGAAGGCTAATGCATAGAACAAATACACAACTTATCTTGATTGTCACTGCTTTTGTTCTTTTCAATATCGCTCTCATTTTTAAAAAAAAAAGTTGTATGGACTGTTCTCCAGCTTACCTTCTAGTGAGGTCATGGGGCAGTTTCCTGATTGAAGATTATAAAGGAGGCGTGAGTTAGTGTAGTACGTGATCCGTTCACGTGTACAGATGAGTTTGTGACTGCTGAAACTTTTCCGCTTTTCAAAACATGAGAATGTGAATAGTTTGACTTATAACATTTTTGAGTTGGGTGTAGAAAAGTCATCGCAGCTGTCGTATGATATGTTTTATTCTCCCTTGATATGCTGAAATAATTCGTAGTTACTAACATTATTTTGCCAACGTCAATTGCCAGGATCTTGCTTACAAAATTTTTAGTAGTTGCAGGTGATTTTGATTCAGCTGCATTGTCGCATTATATCTCTCGTAATGTTTGTTGCTAGTGTTAATAATCTCCAGCAAGTTTAATGCCAGAGTTTATTTATCAGATACTCAGAAATCGAAAGTCTTCGATTTAGCTACTCCTTTTTCTTTGTTCATTCTCCTAAAACAAAGTTGTTTGGGATACATTATTAGCATATGAAGTTGTTATCATGGAATCAAAGGGAAAGTGAAGGACAGCATGTTTGGTGACTAACTAAAGTGCCTGTCTGACATTTTTTGATCAGCTGCGTTCGGTAGAGAAGCAAAAGCTGAATGTACGAATTACCTAGCTGGTGCAGATAAACTACACCAGGAATAAAGGCAATGGATCGGATTACAGGATTAGGTCTCACATCGGTGTTTAGGAATAACAAATTTAGAGAATGTCTGAGAATTCTTATAAAATATATATTTTTTAAAATTTAAAAAAATATAAATTTTTTTAAAATTTTTATTTAAAAAATAAAAATAAAATTTTAAGAAGTAAAATATTTTTACACTTTTAAATTTTCAAATAATTCTATAAAATTTTATAAAAAATAAAAAATTAAAATTAAATGAAATTAAAAAGCAATTCTAATAAATACCACCTTGATTATTACCACTGCCCGCCCTGAAAATAGTAGTGTTAGTTAAGTTTCCTAAAAGAGGAAACTTCAAGTTATTAGTTGTCTTCAGAAGTATGTAACCGGATACAGAGTGTTTGTGCATATTTCTGTTTTCTATTTATTATCAGATCGTTGTTGGAACCACCGTTATATTATATTAGGTAAAAAATCTAAGACAGATAACTAATTAATATAGTATAATTATAATAAGAATATATTATTTGTTTTTGAATATATTTTCCTACTTAACCAAGAAGGTATCTATTGTTGTAATGAATCTAGTAATCCTATAACAATTGTTAATCTCTTAAAGAACATGCATGAGCTTGGACCAAAAATATGTGAACAATTAATTATTAACGGTTAAAGTTTGGAAACAGTCCCTGAATTCCCGGTGGTATGTAATTCGGTCCTAAATTTAAATTATAAAGTTTTCTAATCTATTAATTTTGTAAATGTTATTGCTAGATAATTACATGTCAGTGGGAAACAAGAACACTTTTTTTTTTTGGTTTTCAACTGGGGACAATTCTACCTAGGCAACGACGTACTGACCAAATCCAAGCATTTGACTCTTGTGACCTGTGTGTTGTGACTGACGAAATCATAATTTATTATGAATAGAGATGGATCATTCATTCATTATTAACTAATCCTTTGCATTCTTGTTAAGAAGAAAATGAAACTTTTATGTTATTTTGATTTTATGTTTAATAGAAAATAGAAAAGAGGCAACGCACCACAGAGAATTAAAAACCTGCACACAGAGCGCCACCCGGCACTGCCCGAGCTTATGCCGCACAGCCTCTTGTCCCTCTCTCTGTCTTTCCCTTTTCTCTCTCTCTCTCTCCGTTGTTGCTACCGTTCTTCGTCCGTGTTTTGGAGATCTGTAAGGAGGAGAAGAAAAGATTCTAAGCAGCTGTTTTATAGAAAGATTGTATTGTTCTTTTCAAGAAATAACATTTAATTTTTTTTCATGGCTTCAAACAACCCACTCAAGTGTATGAGGTGATCCTTCCTTATCTCCTTCCTCTTTCTTCTATTTGTGAACTTTATTACCAGTATTGAGACTTCGAGAGTGATAGAATCCTGGGATCCATTAAAAGTTTGATTTTGAAAGCTTTTGCTGTGGATCCATTAAAAGTTCGATTTTGAAAGCTTTTGTAGCAAAACTTAAAATCAGTGAGTGCTGGATAGTTGGAAATTAATTTTGAAAGCTTTAAAACCAAAAATGAGGATAAAGAAATGTTGGATAGGAGTAAAGTTTTAATTTTAGTACCAAAAACAGAGATAATTATTTGAATTCTAGGTGGTGGTAATAAGTTCAAGGATGATGTTAGGTTGGTTAGTTGTAATTTTCCTTTTCTCAGAACTGCGAAAAGGGAGTTTAGGAATTTGAGCTCTTCTGTCATGCCCTTTACCCTCATGTTTCTGTTTCTGGTACTTATAGGAATTTGCTGCCTGGAAAATTCCTCTTATAGGAAAAGGGCTTCTTTGGTTTTGAAGTTACTGAAAGCATGGTAGTGTTTTCCTTATTTTCTTTTTTCTTAAAAGTCCTTTTATGCAGTTGCACTTTTTGCTCTACATTTGTGACGGGAATCTATATTTGAGACTCTGAGGACTTCTCTCATGTGCTCTGGTCTTTTGCAGTTTGATATGGAAATATATGTTTTTACTTGCTGTCAAGGTAAACAGGAAAATGGACTGCTAGACACAAAAGTTTGAACTCAAATTATGATGTGGAATGGTTGTTTGTTAAGAAACTTCTACTTTAAAAGCAGATGCTGATATACAAAATCAAATCAGGGGTAAAGAAATATAAGATGAAACCTAGAAAGCGGATTGCATTGGTTACATAGAGTTTAGTCTTGTTTTTGTTGTGGATTTCTTGGTACTGTTCAATATGAATTTATATTGTGTTAATCCGTTCTTGCCAATTACAATCCAACAACAACAACAAACTAAACCTTTATCCCACTTACATGGGGTCCACTACATGAATCTGGTTTCTCCATTCCATTTGATTATAAACTAGATCCAGCGAAAGGTCCAATTCCTCTAAATCATTCGCCACCACTCTAGGCCAAGTTAATTTTGGTCTATCCTTTTTTCTCCGAAAGTGTTCCTTTCCAATTACAACCACTCACATAACATTGTCTTCACTCCCCTTACACGGAAAGTTTTAATGCATGCACTTCCCTTGCTATTCCTTCACATATCGTAAGACTGTTGTGTTAGTAAGTGAAGCCTTATTTCATCTAATCTATTTTTCATTCCTTGTAAAGTTTCTAATTGAGCTTCTGCAGACAGCATAGTTTTTAGAAAATTGACAACTTGGTTTAAGACATCTTTTCGGGCTACCATAAACTTGATTAGCTATTTGTTTTAATTTTTGTCTATCATAAGATTCTTTTTCAAATTCTTTCAAATTAATTAAGTTTTTTTGGTTTTCATACAAAGAAATCGAAATGGCCACTTCTTCCTTAAAGCTTTCGCTGAACTTACATAATGTTTGCCTTCATACTTCCCATTTCATGCCGTTAAGACATGAGACATAACATGATGGTGAAACTAACATCTGTTCTTTTACTGCAGGATGTAGTAATCTTTGTTTTGTATCCATGATTGTCAAGGCAGTAGTGTTTTTCCAGTCATTACTAAAAGGATCTCATAGGATAAGGTTGGTTGAGCTCTCAGAATTTTGTTTTATCTTTAGTAATGGTTATCTCTGTTCACTTATCTAAAAGCTCACTGGAATCATGTTCAGGCAGCATCAGTGTAACATGAAGCCCAGACCATATGCTGTACTTTTGTGCTTGTGCATGCTCTATTTTGTATATAAAATGACAAACATCCAGCACGAACGCACAGAGGTACATCTCTATACAGGCAGCTGTTGAAAATTCAGGCTTTATCTTGGAATATAACATCCACTCTACTGAAATTGTGATTAAAATGTTCAGATGGAGACATTAGCCCGTCCCTTTGATTCAATCAAGGTATGAACACAGCATGAATCCACAGTCTTTGGTACTATATGGCCTGTTGAGGTCCACTTTTCAGCCAAATTATGTAATCTCCGCGTATTCTCTTATGTCTCTGTTTCATCTGTTATACATGCTATGTTTCAAACTAATCACATAAGCATGCTTGTTTTGGTATGCTAATCGTGCCTTTTTACCTCAGTTATTATTCTGAATGATTCAGGATTCTGATGTGACCACCATAGGTTTTTTACCTCATGCAATAGTGCATGCAAATTCTGACATGGAATTGAAGCCATTATGGTCCACAAGAAACACAAATGTGAAGGTTAGCAGTGCTTTACTTGAAGTGCGCTATTTAGGCGTGGTGTAAACGTCATTGTTTCTTGACTCCTTAATTTTTATTATCATACTTGATGGTCTAGCACATGGCAGGATGACGAGCAAGTTACTCGAAATCTACTTGCCATGGCTGTTGGTATTAAGCAGAAGACAAATGTAAATACCATTGTTAGGAAGGTGATTCTTCATTGTATATTATATTAGTATGAACCATAAACAATTTTCTGTCATATACCAAAATAATATCTTACGATTCTGACTCATTGTCCTTATGGCTATTCAGTTTTCATCCCACAATTTTACAATTATTTTGTTCCATTATGATGGAAATGTCAATGGTTGGCATGATTTTGAGTGGAGCAGCAGTGTTATTCATATAGTTGCTCAAAACCAGACGAAATGGTAAGGCTTAAATTGTTGTCTTTGTTGCCTATAGATTTGTTTCTTTTCATTTCTATTGAGAAAATTCTCAAGTTGAAATTTTTGAAATGAATCTAGATAGAACTAGCTTTCGAAATCAATGTTTTATTTATTGTCCTGGAATCCTGTTCATGTCAGGTGGTTTGCGAAGCGCTTCCTACACCCTGATGTTGTGTCGATATATGAATACATATTTCTTTGGGATGAGGATTTAGAAGTTGAATATTTCAATCCTGGAAGGTATCACTTTGGTTCTGATACTTTGTTCAACTTGATAAAAATTTGAAACTGAATACTAACTTTTGAATAACATGTAGGGAACTGGTATCGTGGCGTTAGCTAATGGATACATCTTAAATAGTAGAACTTAAATTAAGCTCGTGATCATAGCTCATACTGGTTATTCCTGTAATTTCAATAATTTCAAGTGGTCTGTCAAGCCATAATAGTGTAAAAGTTGCATCACAGGAGTAGTTTTGTTATTATTCTTGCAGAAGTACATGCTATGGGATGTAGCTCGCACTTCTTGTTTCTTAAGTATAAAAAGAATTTTGCTCATAAGATTGTTTCTCCATAGATATCTGGATATTATGATGTAGTCCTCACTTTTTGTTTCTCAAGTATAAAATGAATTTGGCTCATAAGATTGTTCTCTGTAGATATCTGGATATTGTGAAATCAGAAGGACTGGAGATATCCCAGCCAGCACTTGACCCTAATCTGTCTGAAGTACATCACAGAATAACTGCCCGCAGAAAGAGGGGAAAGGTCCACAGGTACAGCTTTTAGTCTATCTGCTTTTGCTAGGATGACTATAAACTATATAAAAGAGGAAGATTAATATATAGTCGCGTGCGTGCGCGCACACACACATGCACATGCAGGAGGGTTTCTGGGAGCCGAGGTGATTCGAAGTGTTCAGGTGGTTCTCATGAGCCACCATGTGCTGGGTATTGTTTTCTTCTTCATCCCTTATTAATTCATAGATGGTTTGGTGGGCATAGCCCTCTTAAATCTTTGATTGTACTGTATTTACAGATGGGTGGAGGGCATGGCACCAGTATTTTCAAAATCTGCGTGGCATTGTGTTTGGCACCTTATTCAGGTTCGAAAGTCATATGCTAGTAAATGTAGCTGTAAGAACTTTGACAACAACTGATTTCAAAATTCATCTGTGTTTTTCTTTTTTTACAAGATTGACACCTATTAGATAGATGTTGCAAAAAGAAACTTTATTTCTGGGCCAATTATTTTCCAAGTAGACACTATTTTTTGCTCAAATATGTATACCCAGCTCCTAACTTCAGTGTTATATAACATGTACTACTGTCAAGCTTTAATAAGAAAATATGTACAGCCAGCTCATAGCTTTAGCATTATATAACATGCATGGGTATCAAGCATCGATAACCTCCAAACCTGATATTCAGCACTCTTCTTTTGTCCTCCACAAACTGAACCATATTTAGTAAATGGTGCCAAAAGGTTTACTTTCATTACTCTCTACAACATAGTGACTGATTGATTCCATTCATGATACTTATGAAACCTTAGTTTGACAGAAGGAAACTTTAGTAGCTACATCATAGATAGTTGGACAAGAGTTCTCAGCCAGTTGGATTAAAGAGGAGCTTTTGCGTGTTAGTCAAATGAGATCTTATGATGCTAACATATCCATTTCTAATGGCATCAGACCATAGATTTGCCTTCCAACTTCATGTTTCTGAGACTTCTTTGATTGAAACTTAAAAGAGTAAACATATTTATTCTGCTTCTTCAGGTCAATTAATTTTTTGACTATGTTTTTTGCTTTTTGAGCAGAATGATTTGATCCATGGATGGGGATTGGACATGAAACTTGGCTATTGCGCACAGGTTATGATCCTCTGTTTCTGGTCAAACTAATTCCTTGTAAACTACAGGGCAAATATAATGAGCAGAGCAGTCAGTTGTAAACAATTTCAAGCACTAATAACTGCACGTGTAGCTGAAATCAACCTAGTATGCAAATATAATGTATGCAATTGTATGAGTAGCACAGATGAACTTAGTATGCATGTTTAATTTGTTTCTTAACTTTCCAAAATTGTGTGATAGCTAACCGAACACCTTTACAGAATAATCACCTTTCCTGATTGATGGTGTTGTGTGTATCCATCCTATAAATATAGACCCTCTGCAATCTGCTAATCCAAGAGATAGTAACAAGTTGTGCTTAATATATCTGATAATTTATCAAGCAGGCAGGCATTCACGATTTCCCTAGAGGACTAACATGCAGTAGTGATGATTTTGGTTGAATAAACAAGCCAAAGTTATATGTTATAGCCATGAGTTTGATGGAACTAGAATATCCAAGTTATTTGAAGTTATGGTAGTGCCCTTCTACGCCAACTGTAAATTTTGTGTTGAGTATAAATATTATGCTGTTTAGATTCGTTGGTTGTATCTGAAGTTCCTATGATCTTTTAGGGTGACCGACTGAAGAAGGTAGGAATAATAGATAGTGAATATATCATCCACAAAGGAGTACAAACTCTGGGCGGGTCTTCCTCACAGGTTCGTTTCAGTATGTTGTTTTACATATATCGTTGTTCCATAAATCTATAATTTGGTTATACTATGCTTTTGGCTGGAAATATGACATAATCAATGATAAGTCAAAATTTCATAGACTTGATAAACAAATTATCATTTTTAACAGTAATGGTATGGAACCTTGTCATTTATTAGCACATTAAATTTCTGATTTTCTGTGTTGAACGTTCTGGATCTGATAATCTGGGCAAGTTCTTTACATGTCAATTCTTCCATTACCAGACTACTGGTGGCCAGCTTAATAAGTCAACTAGAAAAAACAATTTGAGAAATTCCCTACAGGTACATGATTTTAAATATCTATAATTGCGTTGGTCGCTAATTTTTCTTATTTCTAATATGTGCTTTGGTCGCAGGGACGAGGAGGTAGAGGGTTAGATGCACGAGTAGAGGTGAGTTTAATTTCAGCAAATTCCATGATGCATAAATTTCAAGCACCCTACTTTACTTCGCACACCTAACCTAATTCTGATTCTGTGAATATATTAATACCCAGTTAGATTAGTGTGTATGCTGATTGTTGTTAACTTGTGTTGTTATTTAGGTTAGAAGGAAAGCAAGGTCGGAGCTTGAAACTTTCCAAAAAAGATGGGATACAGCAATAGAAGAAGATCAACAATGGGTAGATCCATTCGATCGACATAAAAGATACAGAAAACACTGAGCTCAACATTCATAAGAAAGCTTGTCTATATCTTTCTTTTTTCGAGATTAGAATTCTTGTATTGTATCTTGTTCTTCTGAATAGATGTGTAACATGTATTTTAACCCATTGTTGTTCATTGTCTTTTTTAGAAAAAAATGAATAAATGGATGATCGATCTATTCTGGTAGAAATAAAAATCTATGGACTGAGACCAATCTCTCGAGCCTGAGAACCAGAAAAGTACTGAAATGGATGAACGAAATGTTGGCTGCTAGCGTTCCACATTTGGCCCTAATCATTGAATTTCATTTCTTGCAACTATTAGAATCCAAGACCTGTCCTCTGTCTCACAATCGTTTAGCTTTTCTAGAAAGTTCTACTTCAAGTAAGAACATGAAAATTTCTTTATCTTTATGCATATTCTATAAGTAACTACTATAAGTTATGGGATTACTGAATATTTTAGAAGCCACATATGTTGATTTTATTACTTTCTTTTCCACGTGAATTTGTTAATTGTGTATAATAATCCTAAAAATCCAGAGTTGCATTTTCTATTTTTACTACATCTCTTGATATTGTTTATGAAATAGAGCTTTTCTGAAACGCCAAATATTTTTATTCTTTTCAAAAAATAAGTTTTATTTTTTTACTTCTAAAAAAATAATAAAAATATGCAATAAAAAGATCTCACTACGTAAAATTTTTCTACATTTTCTAAATTTTTAAATAAATTTTTAAAATAATTATAAAATATATATTAAAAAATATGAAATAGAAAAATTAAAAAAGAGTGTTTGAGAAATGCAATCTCAAACGCCTATATGTACAAGTTCATAGTTGCATATATATTGATTGCCCACTACTACAAGCAAACTACGCAAAACTTTTCTTTTCGTTTCTTTTCTTTTTTTAGTTAAGAGAAGAAAACTAAAATCAATTATAAAACCTCCTCTTATTTCCCATGCACAACTCACGTTCCATAATAAGACCTTCTTTCTTCTTCCATATTGGATATGATCGTTATCTGAAACAATAACTCTAAGAAGAACTAAAGAATAAAAAGCTTTATTCTATCTCTCCTCCTTTGCTTAAGGGACTTACAATTATTTATAGAGAATTCCTTCCAAGCTAAGTAAAACTACTCGAGATACAACTCTCTAAATAAGGAAAGAAATTTAAAACTAACTAAGACTCTAAAGATTTCAAATAAAATCTATATGCCAAGTTGGCATGTTCACCCGGGTGCCAACCTGGGTGATTTATTTGCACCCGGTTAACCATAAATGGTGACCCGGAAATGCTTTGGCGCCAACACTTGGTGCCATGAATGCACCCTATTTATAGGTGCATTCGGATGTCTACTTGGCTGCTGGCCTGGTCAAGGCCCGCAGCCGGGACATGCCCTACATGCTGGCCGTGCTTGCCGGCTCTGACCTCGCCGGCTCCGGCGAGGTGCCTCTCCAGCAGAGGTGCTCGACTTAGTGGCGTTTGGTGCTTCTCCCTCTGCTGCTGTAATGTCTAGCTGCTCTTGAGGATTTGTTCTAGCGGATTCCTGATAAGATGTGACATTATCTTCCGGATTTTCTTATTGTTCTTCTTACGATTTCAATTGATTCTTTGGAATTTCTTCAACACAATAACAACAGAAGAACAACTACGAATACAGAAATCAGCATTTGTTAAATTTAGCTAAGTAATAGCGGGATGGTATGGTAGTAATCCATTCGATGAGGAAGAACAATACTCAGTAAGTCTTTTGCATTTTTCTTTGTTTTCTGTGTTGGCGCAATGGATTGTTTGTTCTCTAGTTATAGTTGTTGCTTGGATAAAACTGATTCTATTGTTTTTTGGGGAAAGTGAGTCTGGGTTCTTCGTTATGCTTATATATCTTGATTGAAATTGAGTCATCAGAGGGGTTATACATGATTTCTTGAAATCTGTTCAGTGGGATTTTGAGGAAATAAGTTTCGGAATGGGAAATTGGGCTATATTAAATTCTTGCATTGGTTATGATTCCTGCTGGTGAAATGAAGAGTTCTGCTATAGAGTTTGAGAATATTTTGAGGACAGATTGAGCAGTGGGGCACTTGAAAATGAATGTGGAGCTCATGATGTTCTCCATTAATTGGTTTGCATTTGGGAAGCAAGGTGGTCTCAGCGAAGAGATTTTAGTGTTTATAAAACAGAGGATGGATGTGACTAACTTTGGTTGAAGAGACAGCTTTAAGGAAATGTTTTTAAAGTACACTATATTATTAGGGAAACTTGTTCCTAGTCTACTACATTTTCATTTCTTGCCTTTAAGATAGCTACTCTACATAAAATATCAGACTAGTAGCTGATAATTTGTCAAATACATTCTTGTATTGTGTTTCTAATGTTCTTAGAATAATGGCCTCTTTTATTTAACTAATTATATCATTAACATTTACCAATATTTGAAGTATTTGTGTTCTTTTTAACAACAAGTGCAACTAATGTAATCTGAGAAACGATTGGCTATTCTATGTCAGATTCAGCAGGTCGAAGAGCAGGCGGACAGTTGAACTATGGTGGAGGTGATGTTTACAACACTTGCCTTTGCATAGTATATATCCTTGTAGCTGATGTGGAATTTTTAGTTTACTACATTAGAAATTCAAGGAGAGATGTAGATATCTCTGTATGTAGTTGATCCTGGAAATGAGAGAAACAAGCGAAGAAATAGATAAAATGAAAACATCAGAGGAAATAGATAAGTCGTAACATGATTTTCAAATAGCAGTTCAATTGACCTGAGAATCATGACACTGCACCAAAGTTGTAGAAGTGAGGCATGTACACTCGAGTTTGGTGACTTTCGCATAACCTTGTGTCATGGTGCAAAAGAGATAGCTAACAATCATTTTCTTTGACATTACTGATTTTCAAAGTTTCACTAGTATCTTGCCTTCCCTACCATTTTGTTTTTTTGGGTTATGAACTTCTGATATAGATAAAGTATCAGCAGCAAACTTTCACGTGAGAACACATATGTAATGATGATGAAGATTAATGTTTGCATTCTCAGGCTTTGTGGTATTGAACATAAATGGGTGTACTTGGTTCTTCTAAGAATTGCTTAAAGATGTCTATTTCATACGCATCTTCAGCACTGTCTCCTATTCGAATGTGTACTTATGATGTGTTCTTTTCACTTGTGATCTTAGATTACCTTATCTAATCTTTCATCAATACTTCTGCAAGTGCTTTAAAATTATTTGAAATGTAATTGCTTCCCGTTTGATGGTTCTGTAGCTAGAGGACTGGGTAAGTTAATAGTCTCTCTCTCTTTCTCTCTCAAGACTTTTGATGTTGCAGAACCCAGGAAGTGTCCCTCCTGCTTACAATTCCAGGCTATCTCCTCTTCTTCCAGAACAAGCTGATTTCTACAATGATCGTGAGTAACAGTTGATATCAACCTTGACAGTGTAAAGGTTGGTTGAAGTTCTAGAAGAATTTTATATCAGAGTGTCTTATTTGATTATCAAAGGCAAAACTTTGCTTGACATGCTTTTAATCGACTGCAATCACTGAACAAATCTTCGTCTAGGATGTACTGGTAGGCATTAGTATTGTGCCAAACATATTAACCATGTTAGTAACTCCTGATATTGTCTTGTGTTAATAATTGCTTTAGGATCCTTAAGAATAAGGAGAAAGAACTCCAGCCAAGGAGGCGGAATTAAAGAAAAGAGACCAGGAATACAATTCAAATTTTATGTGTGGAATGTGGGCAGCTTTCTACTTTTATTGGAGCTAATTTATTTAGGAGACCTTTTCTACTGTGTTTAAGTATGTTGTAGTTTTGAAGATATTATTGCTTTTGTTACCTCATCTTGTACAATGTAGGAAGGATATCAGTTCCAAATAGTTGATGAAGTAATTTTTTAACTTATTTCTTAAGTTGTAACTACCTGTATTTGTCATACCAACTTAGCAGTTTAGCTTTTAATTTGCCCTCAAGACTTGGAAGGCAACACTTATTACACTAAAAGGAGCTATTTTCAAGTCTGCAGCTGTAGTGGGAAGTGCTGTGAGGTCTTCTTTTGGTGCTGGTTTCAGTAAGTCACTCTGTTGAGGTACAAGGCTACACACAAACAAATATGGTTTGTACCTAGAAATTGACGCTCTATCTTATGTATTAAAAATCATCATAGTTTTGGTTTTTGTGAATTATGCATGCTAGATAACATTGATTTTCAATTTGAGAACCAGGACTACTTAGCTATGCGGCCATGACCGTTGGGTTGTCTGTGTTAAAGTCTTGTTGCTGCTGAAATTTCCTTGTGCTGAGGTCTTCCAGGGACCAGCATGATCTCTCTTTTAGATTGGGACGTGGTTTAGATTTTTGTTCGTGATTGGGAATTGAAATTATCTCTGAGCATAAGTGCTAATGTAAAAGAACGCATATATAATACTATCATAAATCATGATTTTTTGATTTTTGGTATTTTCCTGCACCAAGTGGTTTTTAATAAGTCATAAAACTCAAACAATTTTATCTTTCTAATGTATCCCTTGTTCTTTATCCTTTCTTTCCTGAACCTCTAGCTTGTCCATTCATCAAATTGAACATATGATTATGAAAAAGTTATATATATATATATTTTTATAATGTGAACTCTGTCAGAAACTTAGCGGCTAAGTACCTTGGTTATCTGCTAGTGACGCTTCTCTATTGTTCTGGGTGTTATAGGAACTAAAAGGGAGGGAAGGGCAACAGCGAAAGTTATAAATAGGCATAAGGTAAAATTTCAGAATGAAGGAGATGAATTATTGATATTTTATCAGAATTGACGATTCCATTTGCTATTGTTGTCATAGCTGGAATTGCCATGGAGGAGAAAAAGTGGCCACCATTTTTCAGGTCATCCACCATGACATTGCATGAGTTGGTTATGGATGGTGCCTCATTTAGTCTGAGACTATCTGATTTTGAGACCAGTAAAAATTGGATTGGTCGATGCAGCAGCTGTAAAGTTATGGCAATTCTTATTAAAGCTTAATCGAGAGAAATGCCACTTTATGGAAAGGGCTATATTTAGAAGATCTAGCTATAAAGGGATATAGGTAGTTACAAGTCTGAAGCCTCTCAGATGATTTGGAACATTTCTGCACTTATGAGATTGTTCTCCTATAGTTCTAATGGACTTTTAGTCAAGTTGTGTATGTGTGTGTGTTTCTTTTTTTTTTTTCAATTAGGTTTTTTCTTCTCTGCCATACTTATGCCTTAACATTGCCGGCTGCTTGATATCATCAATCTAGTGGTGCACCATAGCCAACTTGCAATCAGACTTGCCTAATGAATCTGTGTTTGGAATTTTCCATGTGCGATGCTCTGTTGTTTTGGACTTTGTGCACGATTGACTGCATGCCCCTTTTGGAATATCATAGCAACTACCACCGCTTGGATTAAGGAGAAGGTTAGCTTGAGAATCTAAGCCGCATATTTATCATAAGATTGCTTCATACTGTTTACTTACTGCTGTTCTATATCCTGTTGCAGGTGTAAAGTAATGGTTCCTTGCCATTATATACTTCATCTCAGGTGTACCTGGAGCTTATCTACTTTGGTATAAACCACTCTATCGTGCCATGAGGTACACCTTTCATGAAGCGCTTATGGTTTAAGAATGTAAATGGAACCTGTTAATGCAAGAGTAAAGGCTTCTGAAAACTTAAAAAGTTCGCTTCAAACATAAAAAAAACTTCTTTTCTTGTTTGAAATATTTAAGTTAAAACTATTTTTTACCTAATAATTTATTTTTTGTTCTCTGTGCTATTTTATTTCAGGACTGATGGTGCACTGAAGCTTGGATGGTTTTTTTCCTCTCTTACTTGGTATCCCCTACAGTTAATTAGGATAGCATGTATGTAGGTATAGTACATTAATTTGATGAGGTTCATGAGAAGGTTCTAATGTGTCTTTCTTATTGATCCGCAGGTTCCCATAGGCTTCTGCATTTATTCAGCAGTCGCTCCTCCAATCATTTTCGATGGGAAGCCTTTGACGCAAGCGTCTCCTTATATAGTGCATGTTTGTGACAACCTCCAGGTGTTTGGGAATTGCTTTGCCTTATTGCAGAAAGCAAATATCTTCGTCTATCTATCTAACTTAAGTGGTTTATGCAAGTACATCACGAGGCATTGCCTATAATGATAGGAAAATGGTATTTAAACTGCAAAGAAACTCCTTTTTAAGAGCGTAGTATTATGCTACTTTTATAGCCAAATATTCTCTTTGTAGAATATTATTGAATATTAATTTTGTGTATCAATCTGTATTAGTGCAAAAGTGGCTACATCAAAAGAACATTCTCATGATAAAAGTCTGTCTTTTGGAGTTGTGCTTACTCTGTGTTTATATTCTTGGAACAGTGGTATTTTGCCGGCAATAGATCTTATCAACTCTAATGTATTGGTTGGGGTAAGCTTGTCTCATTCTGATAAGAGTCTTCTGAGTTTCTGCGTAGATATAGTTTGCATATCTGTATTGCCAAGTGTTTATTTGGTATAATCTTGTGGTTCTGGTATCTAAATCAACTGGCTAAGGAGGTTGTGGTTTGTTATTTGCTATGTCTGCACTCAGTACTTAATTATTCTTTTTGTATGCAGATCTTCCACTTTGTTGGCTTTGGTCTCTTTACGCTTGAATCACTAATCAGTGTTTGGGTCATTCAGGTTACTTAAGAAACTCAGTAGATGGCTTCTTATCTTTATTCTTTCCTAACACATGCATCCGAGGAAAGAATGTTTGTAATCATTGTCCGAAAGGTTTACATGCTTACATTAAGTTGTCAATTACTATTACATGATTTACATCTTAAATTGCATTTCCAGTAAGTATACATGTACTTCAGAGGTAGCAGAAATATGCAGAAACGAAGCACGTCGTGCAACGAGGGCTGCACTTTAGAGTGCCTATTCAGTATAAGATATCTGATTGGCCATTCAGGGAAACATCAATGCCACTATAGAGAAGAACATCTGTAACCAGATAGCTGTTTCCACACATTTCTCCGCATGGTCTGGGAATCTAGCCATTGGGGTGATTTACAAATGAAGCTGGATTTCTCTGTTATCTCTGGTCCTCCTATGCTGTACTTGTTTATCACATTTACATTTTTAATTGTTTTACAAGCTTAGTATGATTGACAGTTTGAATCATAACGACTAAAAGAAAATTTTCAAGATTTTTATCAGGATAACGAGCTTTTTGCAAGTGGTGTCCGCTCGTTCGCAAACTACATGGAAGGAAGATATTGTTTCTCTAACAGTCAGCAACGATAATGTGATCCGAGTCCGAATCTCCTAGTTAAAATGCTCCATGTACTCCTTGGCTTCCCAAGTTTTTCGATCTCTTGCTTCATGCTTAGGCACTCTTTCTCAAGCTCTTGTACCTCCAATTTCATGTCTTCCATGTCAAAAGACTCATTATTCTCCAGAGTGATTTCTGTTTGCCCCAATCCATCATTGAATCTTGGAGCCATTTCGTGATTGTTATTGGAGTTATCCATGTTACCTGAAACAAAGAACCAGCCAGCAATAGAGGTTCGCAGGCGAAGCTGCTCAAAAAAGAGAACTTGGACAATTACTCTTAAAGGTAACCGCTCGTTCTGAGCTGCATGCGTGCAGGCCTCTAAGGACAATTTCTGGCAATTCACCAACCGGCATAGCTGTTCTTTTTCAGCCTCCTTCATCCATGGATGTGTCTGAAATCAGGGATCATAACATCAATTTTCAGTGGAAATCATCATAACAATATAAGGTCAATGTCTTTGTCAGGTTTTAAATTTTTGATGGAAAAAATAAGATACAGTTGGTAGTGTTTTCTTACCTTAAGGTATATATCGATAGCATGATATATGCCGTCATTTAAAGTTCTTGCATAATCAGGAATAACAGCTGCGAGTGATTGAAACTTCATATGGGTCAGATGCACATCAGGTGCCACTTCTGCAAGGTACCCATCAATAAGCTTTGCCACCATTGTCATTGGCGTCAAACTAGCAGATTCAATCAGCTGTTCTTCATCTACTATGCCGGGAGAATTTGCAGCTGATTGTTGTTCCGTTTGCATAAAATGGTCTAGAATTCTTTGCACGCAGTCGACATCATACAGTGTTTCAGAATATTCCAAGTCAGGAATTAGAAGATCTTCCAAGGCTGCTTCATCCAGTTGAGCTCCGATTCTTTTCTCCAGATTCTCTCTATAAGCCGGACTTGCATGTAGGATCATGGCAGTACGGAGCATTCCCAGCAAAATCTTTGTAGAAGTGACACCTTTCTTTGCAGGAAGTAATCTGACGATCTCTTCCAGGAGAGTCCTCTGATCACTCTCTGGTGTTACTGAAGAAGATGAGCCAGCAGTGATAAGATTTGCACCTTCATAGAAAGTTGAGTTCTTATTCAAGCCTGGAAGAAACGTCCTTCCATAATACACAAGGGAACCAGCAATTTTTTCTGGCTTCATGCCTTTGGATTCCATGGCCCTTATCAACCTTTTGTACAAAGGCAAGTTAAGAAAACAAACGTCTTCATACCACCATTCAGAGGATAAACAACTTGGCTTATCTTCTTTGAGTATTCCGTTCCACATAGATGTTCTCCCTGGTCTTATAGCAAAATTCAGTTCTGCAACAGGCCAACTAAAGATTGCTGGATCCGCACAAGCTTTAGCTGCTAATGAGTTGATGCATCTTGTCACTATATGCAATTTTTCTGCATAAGGAAGAACTTCTTCACAGGTTTCAAGAACTTTCATAGAGTCCTTCCAATTACAAAAGACCTCATTCAGGAAGTTTTCTGCTTGAAAGATAAGATTTCCGCCTGCACAATCTTCGGTCATGCGGAGGTGCTCAGCTGCACATCTCATAGATACAATGTTGTGAGCATTCAGCTCTATCTTAACGTCATA
Organism: Acanthochlamys bracteata; assembly: GCA_019914995.1. Lineage (NCBI taxonomy): Eukaryota > Viridiplantae > Streptophyta > Magnoliopsida > Pandanales > Velloziaceae > Acanthochlamys > Acanthochlamys bracteata. The sequence continues at coordinate 6,295,770 of CM034129.1, read as the reverse complement.
ACAGAACTTGGCTACAAGCTCAAATGCCTTTGCACCACCAGGAAGATCATGCAACTGAAGAACACAGGGTTTGCCTTCTTCGATTTTGCTGTCACTAATCATTTTTTGCAATACACCGCTTCTGTTGAGCAGCGGGAACTGAAAGGGCAAACTCGTGACGCGTAAGGTTGGAGAAACGGCATAGTTATACTTGATTGATCCAACATTCTTTTCTATAGCAGATATGCACAACCTTTGAGGTGGAGAAAACCATTTTATCGTACAAGAAGAGATAGTAAGTTTTGTGATAAAGAAGAAAGTAATACCTTGTGCAGATGAAATGATATCTCTCCTATCTCAATGATGACATCGCTAACAAGATCATTGGTACATGTCCTGCAAAAATGCATAGTAAATTCAACATCTCTTTTATTTTCTATCTCAGTCTCGTGTAGTAGCTCAGAGATCATGAAAGAAATTCGATCATCTCTTTAATTCATTCTTTGAATATAAGGTTAATATCCAATCTTTGAACGTACGTGGAGGTAGTTTTAACATTTGAAAATCAATGCGGATGGACATGCTTATAATTATTTTTGCACTTATTGAGATGCAAAAGAAAAAAATAAGAGATTACCAAAGTTTGATTGCTGTTGCATCAAATTTTGTTTTCCTTTTCGCACAAAAGAAGGCAAAAATACGAGAAAAAGAGCTTCATTCCACAAAATAAACAATTCACTATTTTTATCAGAAACTGTGATGATCAAGTGAAAAGAAACGACCATTCTTTCGTACAAACAACCGCATTCTCCAAAGATAAACTCCAGATATTTATCACTACAAATCAAATGAAAATTTTAAATAAATAGATTCATGGATGGCACACAGCTACAAATCAAATCCATGCGAGATCAAAATAATCAAGAAGAAAAGAAGTGCTGATCTTTCATTCAGCCCCATATGTTCACATAGAAACAGATGTATAAACACTTGAATGTTAATGAAATATTTCAAAAAAGGAAAAGAACAACAAAAAGAGCTTCATAAACAAAAATGGTGTACCATGTTTGTCCATCTAGCTTGAAAGCTTCCACCTTTGATCCAAGTTTCATGGTAGCCATTGTTGATAGTAATTGAAAGATCTCACTTTTGATCTAATTCTTTTCAAATTGCAAGAGAAACAAGAAAGATCAGTTTGGCGCCTTCTGTTCTCACTCTGGTGGCACTCCCTGCAAGGCTACAAGGAGCAGCACCAGCAACAACAACAACAACAGTAGATCATCGACAATAAATAAAATTACTACTATGCATTAAATAAAGACAATTATTCTATTAACCAAAAACAATGACATACATCAAAAGAAAGAGAGACAAATAAATGAAGAGTAGTTACCTGAATGGGTTACAGCTTTTGTCCCTTCAAGTTCTCCTTAAAACTTGGGCAGCAGTTACCTGAATGGAAACCGTTAATAGCTGATCTGTGTTCTGAGTCAGGTTCGAGCCAGTTACAGTTATGCGAACCTGATTCTGATTAGGATCACATACTGTATTGATGAAAAAATTTTGCACGAGCAATTCTCATAAGCTGCACTAGTGACTTAAACACTTAAGGCTACTACCAGCATTTGCAATCAATCAGAGATATGTCGATAAAACAAAATTTTGTATAGTGATAGAGAATATTGAGAAAAAGCATTGTTACATATTCGCATGTTGATTCAAAGAGATCTTAATCAGAATATGAAGCAAAAGATTAAAATTATGGAACAAGAAGAAGCTACAAGATTCAATTCATCCCTAAAACGTGTTACAATCCCTGAAAAAGGACTGGAACTATACTTCATATACGGAAAGGTATGCTTGTTTGCGAATCGATGAATGTATCTATTGCCTTCGTGCCGCAACAGTGGAACCGTGGAGGGTTACCCACCTAATTCACTTGAATGTAGAACCTGTTCCTTTAACTTGCAACACTCGTGAGGTATGCAGGCCGCCATACCAGCCAGCTAACAAATCCTGACATCCAAAGCAGTTTTGCATCCTGAAAGTTACAGAAGAATGTAATAAATAATGATGCTCACCAGCTACAAGGAAATCCAAGTGTAGCTCTTGCGCACTATAAGAATAGAGATTCTAATGTTTATTGTGTCTCAACCTAGCCTTGTCTATAAGTTGCCATATCCTTAATATATCATGTCTTACCCATCACAAGTTATTATGTTGTGTCTTGGATTTTGATATTGTGTGACCAAGTTTGGAGTCTGGACGATCATACTTTAAGCCTTGCAATCTTGTGCAACCCTCTGTATAACCACTTTTCAACTAAAATGAGTTAACCATATATTATTACAGTAATTTCATTATTTTTTTACCCTCCTTTTATCTGTATTTTTTTTTTTTTATATCTATCCTTTCTGCATAGATTTTTTTTTTGTTGAGAAGTACGGATGGTTGCTTTTATCTTAGTTGTTTCGAGTCTTATCTCTTTAAGAGAGAGGGTGGGAGGATTTCTATTTTCATAGAGCATTACAATATTTGATCTCTTACTCCATTTTTATAATTTTCATATAAATGGTGAGATATTTATCTCCTCTTTCGTAGGCGTAGGTTTCACTTGAAATCAAATCATGTATATCCCGCATTCATTTATTATTATTGTATTTACTATTTTTATATTTGTTTACACTACTTGTGACTATTTAAAAGTGATCCTTGATGATTGAGCGCTGAATACTTTTTTATGTGTGATAGATATGAGCTATCTCACTATAGATTAATGTACTATTCGTAGTTGATTTTGATGATAACAATACATTAAGAATTATGATTTAGGATGGACTGATAAATTGAAATCAAGTTATGCAGAAAATATCTATTCTACGCAAAGCAAAGAACAAGCAAGCTGGGTCAAAACAAAATCGACATAGTCGCCAAACAATCAGCTGTTCAAATACTGAGCGTATGAGATCGCATTAGATAAAACAAAGGATCAGGCTCTGCTCTATAAAGCTCCTACTTAAGCCTTCATTCTCAAGATATTAAAGACATATACACCACTGAAGCAAATCACATTGCTTAAGATTTACATAGAGACAAGCATCACTCTTATTCACAAAATAAGTCAAGCTCAAATTTCAAGAAGAAAAGTAAAACAGCAGACCCATTACACTAAGCAGAATTCTACTAAGCAAAGTCAAGTATCCTGAAGTCCACCTTGATGGGAGCAGTCAACCCAGCAAGTTTTAGCAAATCAAAATAAGCTAACTCTAACTCATTGTTAATTGTTTCAACCACATATGAACTCATCATACCATAAATTAATGCATAAGCATGCAGCTCTTGAACATATATCCACAAACAAACACATTCTTTTTCTGATGAAATAAAAAATTTTGTTCACAGTTTGTCTTTAATTTTGGCTGAGCGCGCACACACAATATATCATAAACAAAACTTTGCTATATGTTATAAATGAAACCTTGGAAAAATATATGATCTTATGATGAAATCCTATTTTAAGCCAAGAGAGGAAAACTAAAACAATATGCCCATATGCTTCTAAACTTGCTAGCTAGTGAGAATATTATATAATATCCATGCATATATAGGATAATCTCAGTCACAACCTTTTCAATATCTCTTTCTTTTGTCTTGATTCAAGTGTGCATACATTCTTTGGCATAAAATTTTGTTATAGAATATCATATCTTGTCATCAGTCAAATATCCAAAAGGAAACCCCATAACAGTGCTAATTCTTATACATAAGATAAGATTCATTACCCTCTTCATTCCATACTAACTAAAGCCTCCAATGCATATATATACTAAGCAAGTTAATTAAAGAAATATTTCCAAAATACAAAGAAAAATGGAAAAACACATGCAATGGACAAGCTAAAAAGAGTAATGAATTGAATTAATGCATAAGAGATTAATATAAATTAAGTTAAGAAGCAAAGAACAAAGATCCCAAGGAAGATGGTTTTCGAAAGAGGGAAAGGGATTTATTAGCCTAGTGTTCGGTTAACTAGAAGTGAATGGGTTTCCTTCTTAATTTGTTGTACAAAATTCAAGATTAATCAAGGTCATTAACAGTAGTGTTTAGCTGCTTCAGCAAGATTTAAAGTTAATGCTAGTTGCTATATATCTGTAATGATTTTCCTGCTTCTTATTCTATGATTCATTACAATCTCACTATTTTGATCCTTTCTCTATAGCATGCTAGTGTTTGCAAATTCTAATCTTTATTAGTGACATCTTGATAGTTAAATAACAAAAGGAAAAGGAATAGTTCTCATTCAATGCATTAATTGCTCTGACGTATATGAATTCAAGTAATCGCATGTAGCTGCTATCATTTCGTGTGTATGAATATGGTTTATTACATCCATCCACTGTTGCAAACAAAATTATCCACTAAATTTTGTTAGTCGGTAATTATTTTTTTCATAGTAGTGATAGTTGGCATATTCGAATCGAGCCGTCCGGATCGATTCGAAAACTGTCAACCTGTAGGCTAAACTAGTTTGCAAGCGATAGGAATGCGTGCAGACCAAATTGTATACTACTATACTTTACTGAATTACGAAAATTGTGAAATAAAAATGTTTGTATTAGTATAGATATGTAAATATTTTGAATATGTAAATATAAAAAAGATCAATTTGATTTATACATATTTATTTTGTGTTTATTATATTATAACATTAATATTTTTATTTTATGGCAATTACTAACAAATTGTATTATTTGCGACGGATAATTCTATATTTTATTAAATTGATAATTGAGAAGCTGTAATACGTCGGATTTTTGGCAACCAATTTTTGTTGGTCGCAAAAGTTAAAACTTCTATTTCTTTGTGGAAGCCCATATACGTGACAACAGTAATATCGATCAATCAAGGCCAATTTTTGGGCCTGCAGGGACCTTCTGTGGTAGCCATTGACAAAAAATGTTGTAGTGTATGTTTATTTTCATGTCATCTTAGATTGTTTTGAATGACTCATATAGATCTTCTTCTAATTTTTCATGCAGTTACCAGAACGAAATGATCATCAATCAAGTATCGTTTAGGAATTGAAAGTAAAGTTATTGACACACAATGTACCTCCAATAGTATCATATATAAAACGTTGGATATTCTTTATTTTTTCGCGTTGTAGCTTAATATGTAGGTATATTGATGCTCTCCAATATTTACGGATCAATTTTACCTACATTGGTATCTAATGTTTCTATATCTTGGGGTTAAAAATTTTGGTCGCTAGCTAAAAACCTAGTCACGAAAGCATTTCAGGACACACTCCCAAAGATCAATTGAAATCTTTACTTGAACGTTATGTCTTTTGATCTCATGAACCTAGCTAGCAGGTGCTTTTCATGTGAAATGGATGATCATAGGATAGAAGGCGTTGGAGACTTCAATTGCTTGAAGCAATTGATAAGATTACAACATTTAGAAGACGATCAAAACCTGCATTGATTGTGACTAATACCTGTAAAGGCCTTTCCTTTTTTTAGGAAATGCTTAGGCATGTTTCTAAAAAGAATTTTTCTAAAATAAAAAAATTTTTAAAATTTTTTTAAAATAAGTTTTAATTTTATTACATAAAAAATAATAATATTTTATGATACAAAATTTTTTATATTTTAAAATTTTTTTAAAAATAAAATATTATATAATGTTTATTAAAATATATGAAATTAAAAATTTGAATTAAAAAAATTAAAAACGAAACAGCTTCTTAAAGATATGTTGAAAAACTTTAGATGCAGTTTACAACTCATGTTTCTCTCTCTCTCTCTCATCTAACTTCTTAGAAAGGATGGCTAAATAATAGAAATATCCAAAAAAATCTTTTAAATGAGTAAAAAATCACATGATGATTATAACATAAAAAAATTATAAGTTGACCTTGCTGTACATTATAATTTAGAAAGTGGGAAGGCATTTAATAATTTAATGTTGTGTTCGAATTTATGAGCAACGTACAGCACATGTCATGCATGTCCTACCTGCACAGCCACAGTCAAAACCAAAACCAAAAACAATCCAACCTCATTCGCAAACTACTGCTACCGGCCAAATCCATTTATTAGGGCAGCTCAACTCCCTCCTCCTCAATTACTACCCAACACAGTAATAATCTTCACCAAACTTTCACTCACACACACTTCAACTCTCTACTACAGATTTTCATCACCGCCACCACCGCCCCATGGCATGCACTAATACATCATGAATGCATGATCATATCATGCCATACAAGATTCATCCATCTATATATATAAGGACTAGCAAAAAACTTCTATAGCGACTATTAAGGTTAGAAGAGAGAGAAAGAGTTACAGTTTTCTGATGGTTTTCTTCTGTTTCTTGGTGGATCAGAGAAACAGAGTGAGGAGAAGCAAGCCGGCGGCTGGGATTTGTTCACGGTGTCGTGGTTGCGCTAGCGTTGTTGATATAGAGACTGCTACCAGATTCTGCTACGTTCCCGTCCACCGTAGAACATGGCGCGCCATCATCTGTACCTTTTGTGGAGCTCTACTCAAATCATACCGCTAGCAAGCCGGCAAATCTTATTCATATATGTTTCAGGGATCTCTCTAGTTAAGTTTTGTGGATGTGTGTGTGTTTTTTAAGGATTATTGATTAGCTTATATTCTAACATAATGATTTTTAGTGTGCATATGATCTGATTAAATGGTGAAAGAAAAAGGGTACTGAATTTTTCTTTTTTTCTTATGGCACCTTTTTTATGGGAGGTTCAATATATGTAATAATTAGTTGAGTGTCTGTATATATGAGAAATGAATGAATGAATTTCTCTGTTCTAGTTCTGGTTTTTTTATGAGTTCGAGTTTTGCCCTAATTTCAGTTTAATTAAACTAGGTTTCTGGGGGAGAGCATGCTCTGCTGCTAGTAGTCATTGACTGCAGTAGTGTTATTTTCCGTTTACCCTTTGAAGTTTGAAAATAATGCTTTAAGTGATTTAATTAGAGACTCAAAATGAAGAAGAAGAGAAATGAATTAATCTGTTTTGCTGCTTCTTCTCTTTGAAGTTTCTTGGGAATTAATTTGTGTTTTGAGTGCATATAATATCTTAATTTTTTTAAAGTAACTGAAGGTTTTTGTAAATGTCAGACAAATCTCTGTACATACTTAAAATTCCCCTCATGTAATTTAATTTCTTGGGAATTAATTTGTGTGTTGGCTATATAGCTATTCAACTGCCGTTTGACGACATTGTACGACGGGAAAATGCTGAACTGGTGTTCTGAATCAAGTCATAAGCAGTAATGAACTTCATTCAAATCGCTCGTCATGCTTATTGGAATCGCTTTCAGTTCCACGGAGAATCCAACGCTCTGTTCTGTCTCTCCATTTATTAAAATTAATATCTCTACATATATGTAGGCACTGATTATAAGCAATTTTTTAACTATTCAGCATTCCGGCGCTATATAAAAATAAAAGCCACAATTATATCAGAAAACAATCGCGTGAACATTTTAAAAAAGTGTATTAATTATTTTATTTTATTTTCTGATTAAAAAAATAATTACATCAGTATTATATTTTTACTGATAATTTTACATAATTTTTTACTCTTCTTATCTTAATTGGGTTATTATTTTTAACTTAATTTGTGTAACATTTTCTTTAATTTCTTCTGTAATTAATAATAATTAATATTTGCATTAGTTTGTAATGAATAATTTGTGTAACCATTAGCCAACAATGAATTTTTTTATAGTTAATAATTTTCCTATAACCTTAAATAAGTATCAAATAGATATTATAAGGTGGTCAGGTTCCATGAGTGCGTTTGAATTTTTATTTCTCCAGCAAAATTTTTTAAATTTTAATTTTAAATTTTCTAATTCATATTTTATAAGTATTTTAAAAATTTATTTAAAATTTAAAAATTATAAAAACATTTACATAATAAAATTTTTTTATTACATATTTTTATTATTTTTATAAAAAATAAAAGATTTTTTATTTTAAAAAACTTTATTTTATAAACGAAGTCATCCAAACGCACATTAAGAGTGTGTTCTTTTCACTTAAAAAGTTATTTCTTTTTATTTTTAACAACTCATTTCTAAACTCAAAATAATATAAAAAAACTCAAGAACTCATTTCCAATTTATTTTTACTTGAAAAAAAATATAAAAATTCAATCCACTTTCAATAATATTATTTTTAATAATTCATTTTTAAAAACTTTATTTTTAAAAAATTCACTTTCAAAATTAAAAGTACCCATTCTAAGCGTGAAGAAGGGAAGGACATAGCGTTCAATTATTCGGTGCATCAGAAAACAATGAATCTGTGTGTGTTTATTTTGTTGGGTCATTCATTACATAGGTGCGAATGATAGAAGATGGATGGATGTTGATTTGACCATTACCAAATTCATAATAACTCCAAACATCTCTACTTTTCTGATCGTCGGAAATGAACCAATGGCAGGAATTAAAATATAAATATAAATACTTGAAGAATTTTGCTTGCTTCTAGATGCTTTTGGCTTTTGCTTTTTCAGAAATTATTTTTTAACTTTTTAAAATTTTTAAATAAAATTATTTAAATATTTAAAATAATAAAAATATTTTATATTATAAAAGTTTATTATTATTTATATTATTATTTTAAAAAAAGAAATAAAAATTTCTTTTAAAAATAAAATAAAAATATTTTTTATTTTAAAAAATATTTTCTACAATACTTTCCGACGTCCGGAAAATTGTGTATATGGAATGTGCACTGGTGCATGCATGCTTTTTCATGAACATAAGCAGAAACTCCACAAATAAGTAATGCGGCTATGTACATAACTACCATTATCTAGATGATGTTTGGTTCTCCGTTTCAAAAACTACTTATCAATTTTTCTTAATTTTTCTTCATTTCATATTTTTTAATATATATTTTATAAATATATAAAAAATTTATTTAAAAATTTAGAAAGTGTAAAAAAATTCTACGAAATAAGATCTTTTTATTGCATATTTTTATTATTTTTTTGAAATAAAAAAAATATAACTTATTTTCTAGAAAAGATAAAAATATCTTCTATTTTATAAAAGCTTCATTTTATAAGTAATTCCAAATGCTCTCTAAAGACTAGGATCGTTGGAGACTACTTAAATGAAAGCTATTTTAAAAATGATATATATCAAAAAAATTTAAAATATAATTTATTTATATTTTTAAATCTTTTTATTTTTTTAAAACTATTATATAACTTTCTTTAAAATTTTTAAAAGAGTGAAAAGCACTTGAAGCAGCACAGCCAAATCGATCCCATAGAATCAAAAGGAATCGTGACTGTAACCTTCTTCAAAGATTGATTAAGAGCAAAATTACTTTATAAAATTAATATTCGGGGTTTTAAGAGCCCTAAAGGTTGACATTCTAAAATCATATTTGAGGGATGTTTAGAAATGCTTAGAATAAAAAATTTAAAAAAATAAATTTAGTTTATTTTTTTAAAAATAATTTTATTATTTCATGAAAAAATACTTTAAATTTGTACACGTAAAAATTTATAATATATAATTTATTTGTAATGTTTAAATTAAAAAGTTTATAAAAAAACATTATTTGGGAACAGTAAGAATGCGTTTAAATAAACTTTTAGAAATTTCTTCGAAATTAAAAAAGAAATAAATTGTAACGTACAATTATCGTATGACATTAAAATTTTTCTTAGTTTCAAATTATTTGGAAATTTTTGAAAATTTCTTTTACGATATTTCTGTATAGTTTTTTTGGGCTTAAAAAACTGAAAAATTATTCCAAACAAGTCATGCAAATATGTTGGCGTCATTAAGAAACATACCATCTGATCGAGTAGACGGTTTGAAATATGGAACTTCCGATAAACCCCAAAAACCACTAAAGAGAGAAGCTTTGGGTTTTAAGTTGGAAAGGACATTATAAAAAAAATATATATTTTTTTAAAATAAAAAATAGTATTATTTTTTTAAAAATAAATTTATTTTTGATTTTGGAAAAAACAAAAATATATAATAAAAAGTAAAATTTTTTATATTTTTAAATAAAATTTTAAATAATTATAAAATATATATTAAAAAATTATTTTTTTAGAACGTAATGTTAAACGGGCTCATATACTTTGGGCTCAACGGACAAGCCTGGTGCTGCTAGACACGTCTCACTTCAAAAGCTGGGCCAGATGAAATGGCAAGCCCTTGCTCAAGCAATTTACTTTTCACAGTGAGGTAATTAAATAAACAGATAAATAAATCTTAATGCAGTATTTATGTTCATTACACAATTAGAATATAGCCAAATAACTAAAAACATAATAAAGACGAACGAGTTTTGCTATGCTGCATCCTGAGATAATATTTCGTAATTCGACATATAGTTACCTTGTTTAGATTGAGTGTATGAACTTTTTTACAATAATATAGATGATTTTTAGTTTTTTACGGATTTAAAAAATTAAAAATTCTTAATTTTGTCTTCCATATTATTTAGCTTTTGTTTTGATAAATACCTGAATGAAACGATCGTATAATCATATTAAATTATGGTATTTTAATCAATTAAATAGGATGAATTATCTCCCACCTAAAATGCTTTACAGCAAGTCCAGGTCAAAAACACCAATCGAGGGATGATGTCACTCCATGTGCTCACGTGGTAGCAAATGATTTCGGGTCCCACCACAACCGTCGTGCGTCCTCCGCAATTTAACCGGACATGGTTATACAGTCCAGCGCAGGAATTGCAATTTCTGAGAAAATTGTGATTTAAAATTAATTTAAAGATAATTTATTTAATTATTTATATAGTATATATTATTTAATACTTAAAAATAATATTAAAAATTTAAAATTTTGATTTATATATTTAATTTATTTTAGTTTAATTAATTTTAATTTTACTTACAAATATTATCAAAATTAATAATTTTAAAAATATTATAATTAATAATTTATATATATTATTATTAAAAACTAATTTTTTATAATTTTTATTTAATATTTAATTATTATATAAATCAATTCAAATTTAATTTAATTATAATTAAATTAAATTAAATTAACTAATTTTAATATATATAAATAAATAAATTATATTAAAATTAAATAAGTTTGATTCAATTGTTATACGAATCGAAACTGATTTATATATTCAAATGGTAATCCCTACTTCAGCGGTCAACCGCTTTCAATGTGATGGAATGCATAAACGCATTTTAAGAAAATAAATTTAATACCAAAATTTGCCATAATCAATGAAATGAGTTAAGCAACTCTTTTGCTATTCGTTTCACTTCGCTCGCTAGAGTTTATTTTAAGAATATAAATAGATTATAAATTTAACTTTATAAATCGAGCTGGTTAAAAAATTTTAATAAAAATAAAATTTAATATAATAATTAAAAAATATAAAATAAAATTTAACTAAAATTTTGATGAAAATAAAATTTAATATAAATTAGAAATAGAATCTGATATAATAAATAAATAACGTGAATTAATTTAAATTCAAAATTTAGAAAAAAGGAATTGAATTTGGTTCGCATTGAAACCACCCTTAACAAAGAATGTTCCAAATTGGGAACTTCACTATTTTCTTCATATGAACTATTTTCGGACATGAATATCGTAACCCAATTAATTGGCTAGTCGTCCTGAAAATAAAATTTAATATGATTCTTATAACCGTTTTATGATGCTTATACTTTTATAAATATTCAGTATAGCTGAATAATCGTATATATTGAATATGAAATTACTAATAACAGATTCACTAATCAAATGGGACTTCCAGTGAATACTCCAAACTTCTAAATGCGTATTTTAAATACCCATAATTTTATTTTCTTTCGTCAAATTTTAAATTTTGAATAATTTATATATATTTTAATTACATAAGGAACTCAAAACTTTACTTTCATATATGGAACTTCAGTTCCAACTTTTTTATTTGTAAAATTTTCAATAAAATTATATTTTTAATTTTCGACACATTTTGTGCGTGTTTTCAAATATCCATAAGTAAGTTTCGTAAAAGTAAAAGTTAGAAGGTATAGTTTTTTGAAAAATAAAATAGAAATAGAATTTAGTATTTGTATTTCAATAATTTTTTAAAATATGTTAAAAATTAAAATATATAATTATATTGGGAAGTGTAAATAATATAATTGGAACAAAAATTTTGTATGTGAAAATAGAGTTTTGAATTTTTTGTATAATTAAAATATATGAACTGTTCGGAACTTAAAATCTGACAGAAAAAAATAAAAGTTACGGACATTTGAAATACGTTTTCTAAAAACTATTAAAACACAAAAATTGAACTCTATTTTATTTTATTTTTAAAAAAACTTTACTTTTTAATTTTTATTTTTATGAAATTTAATTACGGGATATTTGAAACACGCACTAAGCAGCAGTAAAAGTAAAATTTAAAAAAATCGTTTTACATAATTTAGAAAAAAAATTTCATCCCAAATTTGAGAATAATAAAATTCTTTCAATAATCTGTTGGCAGTTATATTCTCTTATTTAAAGCGACCAAATTTCTTCACCAGCTGTATTAAAATACTTTGGGTTTCTTGTATCAATACTCACATGCTCCTCTCACTCTCTTTCCTTTCTTCGTCTCCAGAATCCCAATCTTGCTAAGCTTTTTATTAATGTTCATTGCCAATTCTTTGCCAAACCCAACTTTTGTAGTGTAGTGGGTCCTATTTCTATCTTTCTCTCTTGCTACAGATAGAGTGTGACAGCTTCAACAGGCTGGAATGAAGCTGTTGTGTTTTTTATGAGCTTCTGAAAAAGTTCCTAAAGAATCTGTTCTGGTTTTTGCATTGGCGCATTCTGGGTATTAATCTTCTCAGTCGGAAAAACACGGATTTGCCGGAAAGTTCCCGTCTTGGTTTGTTCTTGATCACCAAATCAAATCTCTTCAGTCCTTTTCTTTTCCAGCTCTTCTGTTTTCTTGCGTTTTTCTTCAAATTTGGTTATAAATTCTGGAGGAGCACTGCAGAAATATTAGCTACTAATTACTGGCTTTCAGCAATGTTCTTTTTTAGAAGATTTGCTTTAGTTAATTGCTCGCTTGGTTTTGGATCTTGGAGTTAAAGATTGCAACTTTAAGTATTCTGATAGTTTTAGGAAATTGTTTTAGATTGGAAGTGTTTGTATTGGATGCGTTTGAAGTGTTATGAGTGAGAGATTTTCCCATTATCACTATTAACTAACCTGTTTCCTTTTAGTTGCCCTCGGCCATTGTTATGCAACTTTTTAGTTTGAGCAAATGAGTGCTTTTCGGAAATCATTGTTTGGTTGTGTTCGACTGTGATTGCTTGGAGAATGACATTTTTAATAATCATTGAAAACTTTTAGAAAATTTAGAACCTTCGTTGATAGTGCAGGCTGCAGCATTTAAGATTAGGGCGTTGAGGTCACACTCCCTACAATTTTCTTTACTGATCATTGTAGGAAATTGGTGATGGGTTTGTTGCTGTGGTTGGCTTTTGCTGTCCTTGTTCTTGATGTTTGTCATGCTGAATTCAGTCCTGTTGACAACTATCTGATGACTTGTGGGTCTCCCCAGAATGTCTCATTCCAAGGCAGAGTCTTTGTTCCAGACTCTCAGCAGCCATCGGTTTCACTCAAAACCTCTGGTGATGATCCTTTTTCCACTTCCATTTCGTCTCTACCATCACCTTTATATCAGTCCCTTCGAGTGTTTTCAAAGCCTGCTTTCTATGAGTTTGATATCAAGCAGCCTGGCCGGCATTGGGTCCGTCTCTACTTCTATCCTCTGCCGAATCCTGGCCATGACTTGAGATCAGCTCCACTAACTGTCCTCACTGATGAGTATGTCCTCTTGAATAATTTCACCTTTAAAGGAACCAACTATACTTATCTTTTCAAGGAGTACTTGATCAACATTACCTCGAATTCATTTGTTCTCACATTTGTCCCATCCAATGACTCTATATCATTTGCCAATGCGATTGAAATTGTGTCTGTTCCTGATGAATTGATCTATGACCAAGCGCTTGCTATCCCTAATGCCCCCTTCAGTGGTCTCTCTGAGCTTGGGCTTGAGACCATGTATAGGTTGAATATGGGAGGCCCCCTTATCACTCCACTGAATGACACATTAGGGAGGACCTGGGAGAATGATAGCAAGTACCTACATGTTAATAGCTCCGCTCTCAAAGTGTCAGTAGGTCCCCAGACAATACAATATCAGACCGGTGTGACGGTGGAGACTGCACCTGCTATGGTGTATGCCACAGCTGATGCAATGGGCAATGCCAATGTGACCGACTTGAATTTCAACATAACTTGGGTCTTCACCGTTAATCCAAGCTTCCTCTACCTTATCAGATTGCATTTCTGTGATATTGTCAGTACCGCGCTTAACACTCTGGTTTTTGATGTGTATGTGAACACTGACATGGCAGTTCCCAGTTTGGATCTGTCGTCTCTTCGAGGGGACCTAGCAGTGCCGTTCTACAAGGACTTCGTCTCGAATTCATCAAATGGTTCAAGTACTCTGAGTGTCAGTGTTGGTCCAGATACAATGGCGGATTTCAGCAACGCAATCCTGAACGGCCTGGAGATAATGAAGATCAGTAATGGTGTCAAAAGCATGGATGGGCTCAATTCTGTCAAAGATCTTCTTCCAGAGTCACCTTCAAGGAAGAAGAAGATAGCAATTATTGCTGTTGTGGTGGTTTCAGCAGTTGCTGCTATTGCATTGCTTTCTTTATGCTATTGTTGTTATGTTAGTAGCAGAGCAAAGAACAGTCCTCATACCCACCCCTGGTTTCCTTTGCCTTTGCATGGGATCTCCCACACCATCAGCAAAGTTTCAATGACCTCTCATAAGAGCGGAACAGCAAGTTGCATCTCTTTGGCCTCAACAAACCTCGGCCGTGTATTCACATTTCAGGAAATCATGGATGCTACAAACAAGTTTGATGAAAGCCTTCTCCTTGGTGTTGGGGGGTTTGGAAAAGTGTACAAGGGAACATTGGAAGATGGTACCAAGGTTGCAGTGAAGCGTGGAAATCCAAGGTCTGAGCAGGGGCTGGCTGAGTTCCATACCGAGATTGAAATGTTGTCTAAGCTGCGACACCGGCACTTAGTTTCTCTTATAGGCTACTGTGATGAAAGATCTGAGATGATCTTGGTATATGAATACATGGCCAACGGCCCATTGAGGAGCCATCTTTACGGCGCCAATCTACCCCCGCTAACATGGAAGCAGCGCCTTGAGATCTGCATTGGAGCTGCTAGGGGCTTGCATTACCTCCATACTGGTGCAGCTCAGAGCATAATCCATCGTGATGTGAAGACAACCAATATTCTTCTGGACGAAAACTTTGTTGCTAAAGTTGCTGACTTTGGTCTTTCTAAAACCGGTCCAGCACTGGATCAAACACATGTAAGCACTGCTGTGAAGGGTAGTTTTGGATACCTAGATCCTGAGTATTTCAGAAGGCAGCAACTAACAGAGAAGTCCGATGTATATTCATTCGGTGTTGTGCTCATGGAAGTCCTTTGTGCTAGGCCTGCGCTCAACCCTGTCCTTCCAAGGGAGCAGGTCAATATAGCAGAATGGGCAATGAGCTGGCAGAAAAAGGGCATGCTCGAGCATATCATGGACCCAGCTTTGGTGGGCAAAATAAATCCAGCATCCCTGAAGAAGTATGGTGAGACGGCTGAGAAATGCTTGGCAGAGCAGGGGGTTGATCGGCCATCCATGGGAGATGTCTTGTGGAATCTAGAGTATGCCATACAACTTCAGGAGACATCATCACAGGCAGACCCAGATGAAAACAGCACAAACAATATTCCTGTAGTTCAGTTACCACGCATTGAGCCTTTTGATAATAGCAAGAGCATAGTTGAGGGAGTGAACTCAGGAACAGATGATGATGCCGAGAATGCTGCCACTAGTGCTGTGTTCTCACAGCTTGTAAACCCACGTGGAAGATAATAAGAGCAGTCAGCAACTTCTCAGCAAATCTTGGCAACAGTTGACCTTTTCGATGATCTTGAGGAGGTCTTTTCCATCTTAATCTGTCTTTTCAGTATTTTCTACTTTTCAACTTGTAATATAAACAGATCACAATGATCATATGTCCAAAAAGGGTCGGCTTGTGTCTGTTAGCCATTTTACTTGTATTCATGTTTGGTCGTTGATAACAATACATATCCTGAATGTCTTTAATCTTTTTGCTACTTTTCCAAAGTAATTGATGAATGATCTTACAAGATTTTCATAAGAACTTTCCAATACAAAGTTATAAGAACACCAGACTTCATGTAATTGACCTTTTTTAGTGCCATGATTACTCCTTCAAGAATTCCATCTTTAGATCTCCTTGCCCTCATACTATGAATGACTTAGAATGTTAGTAGATTTACTCTGGGATGCTATTGTGCTTGGACTTTCTTGTCTAAAAGCATGCATCATATGACTTAAAGACGCCACTTGCTACTGTTATCATAGCAGTCCTGTCATGGTTAATTTGGTTGGACTATGGCATTAGGGATATGTAAGAAAAGTTAGAAAGTAGTTGTCCTCGGTTTTCTTTCTACTCTGAAGCTAATAGTCAGTATACCTTTGGCAAATATAAACTAAGACTTCAATGACTATGTAAATCTATCAAGAAGGTCTTCCGAGGCTTATGGGCAATTGCTGGTTATGGCCTCAAGAAACTTGCACTGCATCTTTGAACTCTAAACGCAGACTGTGTTTGTAACATTTAAAGATAATTTATCTGTAATCGTAGGCAGGATCTGTAAGGAAGAGCTATGATTTTGTTACTTCAGGAAACAGAGCGTAACCTGGAAGTGAAATATGTAGGAGAAGCTGGGTATCGTAAAGAGATCTTGAGGACTTCAGCAATACTTGCTGTTGACACTGGTTCTTCTTAAGAACAACTTTCTTTCAAGAAAATGAAAATTTTTCCATTTTGTTTCATTTCCTTTTGACTTCGAAGTTCTGATAGGAAGTTATGTTTTGGACCTATGATAGATGTTAGATAATGAATATGGTATAACTTGGATATGTTTACTTAAAAGAAGGCTTCATTACATACTGGACTTCGGCCTTTTTAGTGTGCGTTTTGGGAGTGCATGTTTTTTAAAAATTTAAAAGATATGAATGAATTGTAAGTTATAGAATAATTATATATATAATTTTTATTTTTCTAAATATTCATAAAATAAGGTACTTCAAAGTTTCTTTTTTACGGAAAGCTACTTTTTACTTGGAAGAAGCCTCAAGATGTTCATACATGTATACATGTTCATAATTCACCCTTAATGGTACATTTTCAAATGTTCAAAGAAACACCTCATGCTAAATAGGGGTGGCAATTTAGATTAGTGGGTCAGTTTCAGGTCGACCTATTTAATAGCCAAATCAAATTCGTTCAACTCTAATCTAACTCATAAATTTATACGGATCAACTGTCAATCCTAACCCCACTTATTAATATCCGGATCAAATTCGAATCGACTCATTTAATAATTAAAATTTTTAATTTTTAATTTTTAATTCTATATTTTTAATATTGGGCCTCCAAGTTAGGCTACGCTCGGATTAGTAGCGTATATGATTTGATAGGCCCGAGTGAAAGACGGACTAGGTTGATGGGCTATGCCGGGTTAGTATCGTAGGAGTCTGAAATGACGCCCAAGTGAAAAACGGGCTAGCTAATTTGGAGGTGGGCTAACGACTCGCCTTGGGTTGGGCCAAGTGGACCCTGTTTTGGTGGGCTTAACAGCTCACGCCCCTTAATAGTTTCACATTGGCTAGGTGTTGGAATATGTATGTACTTATAAGTAGGGGATGCTAACCTCTAAGAGGTTGGCCAATCCTTTTAGTGTGGGGATCCGATCCTACATTTAAGCTTCAGCGAATTTTTAATCAGTTGTAATAAAAGTGGACGATATGTTTAATGACGAAATATAGTGAATATCCGTCAAAATATATATTTTTTAGTATCTTCATCAATCCTTAAAATATTTTTTAAAAATATTTATTTTTAAAAATATGTGGTGATAACTGAAATTTTATGATTATAAATACATACTAATAATTTCAATAAAAATTTTGATAAACATAGCTATCTAACAAAGTTTTGATAAAA
Organism: Acanthochlamys bracteata; assembly: GCA_019914995.1. Lineage (NCBI taxonomy): Eukaryota > Viridiplantae > Streptophyta > Magnoliopsida > Pandanales > Velloziaceae > Acanthochlamys > Acanthochlamys bracteata. The sequence goes on along the minus strand of CM034129.1, from coordinate 6,277,610 downwards.
CTTTTTATACAAAATCAAATTCGTAATTACAGAAACACCTATATAATAATACTTTCAATAATATTATAATTCTCTCAATCCTAACCGGATCAAATTTTCTAACCCTAACCCTAATTAAATAGGTCGATTTCAGATTGCGTTTTCGGATCGGATCATATATTGCCACCCCCAATGCTAAGTTTTGTGGGGGCTTAAATATACTTTTAAAAAATTGGATGCACCAAATTGAAAATTTTCGTAGATTCACCAAATTGAAAAATTCCTAGTTTCTTTCTAAGCATAAAGCAGGTTCACCTTATCTACTGGAAAGCAATTTGAAACCTTATCTACCAAACAATGCCTAGTTTTGGCCAAAGACTCCATACAGAAGCAGGTTTCAGAAACAAGTTCACTGCAGACTTTGCAACAGCATGGGAGCTCAAAGAACAACAACATCAATTCCAACATTCTCAATTCAAGCCTATCCCAACCATGAATCCGTCTTCCTATGCTCCTCTACTACAATTTTGCACAAGAGAAAAGTCTCTTTGTGGTGGCCTGCAACTGCATGCAAACATGGTAAAGCGAGGTCTCCACTCAGACCAGTTCCTGCAATCCAATCTGCTGAGCTTATATTTGAAGTGTGATAACTTAGACTTTGCTGAGAAAATCTTTGATACCACTGACGTGAAGGAAAATATTATATGCTGGAATTCTATGATGAGTAAGTACTCACATTTGGGACTTGTGGAAGAAGCTCTGCCAATGTTTCTTGAGTTGCAGAGATATGGGTTGGAGCCAGACCAGTTCACTCTATCATCAGTTATCAGTGTCATTGAGCTCAATGGAGATATATCTTTAGGAATGCAACTTCACTCTCTTGCTACTAAGTTAGGCTACGCAACAGAAGAGTTCGTGAGCAATTCTCTTGTGCAAATGTATGCTACTTGGTGGCACATTAGTGATTCCTTTCGAGCTTTCGAAGATGTAACAAAGAATACAAGTGTGGTTAGTTGGAATTTGATGATTGCCCGACTTGCAGAAGCTGGATTGCTTCAAGAAGGAATCAAACTCTACATAGGCATGCTGGGCAACGGAGTAGAACCAACAGCGCAAACTTTCAGCAGTTTGCTGAAGGCTTGCAGATCAACAGCGTTAGTAGAACAAATTCACAGTCAAGCCATTGTACGAGGGTTGCTCAACAACACAATCTTGGAAACTTCCTTCGTGGATTTATACATAGATTTTAGGAGCTTAGATAATGGAAGAAAGGTTTTTGAAAGAATGACACAGAGAAACATCGTGACTTGGAACTCCATCGTTAAAGGGTACTCTCAAATGAGTCTCAGAGAAGAAGCATTAAGTGCTTTCAGAGACATGATACAAAAAGGATTTGTTCCTGATGAGTTCACGTTTCCTGCGTTGCTGAGTGGAGTTGCAGACGAGGAAAATCTTCCCCAAGAATTCGAAACAATTCATACATACGTGATTAAACTAGGATTAGTGAATCGACCATTTATTGCATCTTCTTTGATGTCAATGTATTCAAGTTTTCGATCGTTTGATGACGCGCGGATTATATTTGAGGACATGAATTTCGCTGATTGTGATACTGCTGTTTGGTCTTCAATGATCTCTGCAAGTGTGAGAACTGGAGCAATGCAAGAGGCTCTCCAGCTATTTGTTGAGATGCTAGATCTAGGCGTTACACCAAACAATTCCATCTACTCCAGTTTGTTCAGTGCTTGTGGAAAGCTTCCAAGTCTAGAAATCGGCCAACAAATTCACGCCTACAGCTTGAAGGGCAACAGATTCTTTGACATAGCAGCTAAGAATTCACTTCTGTCAATGTACTCAAATTGTGGATGCATAGACAACGCTAAAAGAATCTATGATTCTATTGAAAATCAAACATTGTTTCCTTCAACTCCATGATCGCAGCTCTGGCTCAGCACGGGGATGCAAAAGAAGCCACTGAACTATTTAGCATGACAAAAATTTGTGGCCTAATACCTGATAATATCACTGTGTTGAACCTTCTCTCAGCTTTCAACCATGCTGGACTTACTGATGAAGGGATTAACTTGTTCAATTCCATGGAAAAAGATCATGGAATTATTCCGACCTATGAACACTATGCTTGTGTTATAGACATGTTGGCAAGATCCGGTGAGATACAAGAAGCAATAAGGTTCATCAGCAAGATGCCTTACGAACCTGAACCTTCTTCATGGAGAAATCTTCTTGGAGCATGCAGCAAGCACAAAAATTTGAAAATGGGCAAGCAGATAGGAAACTTGCTACTTGAAATAGAACCAAATAACGCCACAAACTATGTATTCCTTGCTAACATGTATGCAAGATCAGGGCGATGGCATGAAGCTGATAGCATAAGGCGTTTGATGGCGAAGAAAGGTTTGCAGAGGGTAGAAGGCATAAGTTTGATTGAGATAGATAGACAAACTTACGTATTTAGAGTTGAACAAGAGTCTTCAAGTATTAGTCAACAACTGGCAGGGAGAGATTTGTGCTGATCAGAAGTCGGACAACTGCATGTTTTACCGTTGATTTTGAATGACTGGTTAAGAATTTGAAGGTAAAAATATAGCTTATAATTTGCGTGATTCTAGTTGTTGATCCACAAATAGTTCATTGACCATGTATTCAGCCACACAATCCTCAGAAGGGAAATCATCATCTTCCCTGAATTCTCACAACCAAATATCTGATAAAAAGCATATAAATAGACAGTTTCATAGGCAACAACCTTCTTCAGTGCATTCATTGCAATCTTGACGATAAGCGATTTTCTTAGAATGGCGCCGATGAAGAACGCAATCATTTGTCTGTTTTTCATAGCAATGCTGATGATGTCCCCCGCTCCGGCAGCCAGCTTGTGCTTAGATGATTGTGTGAATAACCAATGCGCCGGAATGCAGGGAGATGAGCAAGAGGATTGCTTGAGGATGTGCAGCATTTCTTGCGTTAGGGTCGCCAGCTACGAGCTCCGTTCCATCAACAACAATCCTTCCAAGAACTGAGCACTATTCTCTCGAAAATAAAAAAGAAAAATAAATCTTTGTAGATCAAGATATGTTTTTCATAATCTTTCATGAATAAAGGAAAGAAGGAATGGTTTTGTATACGCTATCTATATTGCGTACATACTCATGCGTGTTTACTGTATCCTGTTTCCTGAAGATTAATGCTAACATATTTCAATAACTCCAGCAACATGTACTCATTGCTTTGTATTGGTCATCTACATTTGCATCGTTCATCCTAGAACAAGAGAAAAAAAAAAAAGCCAGTTTACGCACAATTGTTCAATTATGAGTTTTATTTATCCGTCTACAATCATGTCTTGTGAGATGTCAGTGAAGTAGCCCTTGTCGACTTCCATGCCCTCCTTGGCAGTCAACAATTCCAGCCGTGCCTGGACCCTTTCCGGCCGAATCCCTTTCGTGTCCAACAGCATAGAAGCAATCTCCGTTGCATCGTCACCTGGACTTCGGAGGCCAGATTTATTTTCTAAACCCTTCTCTAGATGGTTGGCACACGGTTTTTGTTAGGCTTCCCAATTAGTTTAGATCCAGATTAGTAGCGTGTAGAATTTGATAGGCACGAGAGAAAGAAAGACTAATTTGATAAGCTAAGGCCAAATTATTTTATTAGTGTAGCGGTCTGATATGGTGCTCAAATAAAAAAACAAACTAGCTAACTTGATATTGAGGCAACAATTTATTTTGGATTGATCCAAATGAATTCTGACTTGATAGGCTTAATAGTCCATGCTTTTTAATAATTCTAAGATTAGCCAATTTTTTAGTGCGAGAATCCGATTCTATGATTTTCTTAAACCACCAATGCTTATATATTGCAAGGCAGGATCTTTCTTTATAACAAGCAACAAGATTATGTAAATTGATCCTACACATCAAAAAGATTAGACAAGGTTATGCATCTATCAGTAAAAGGCAACACGAAGTACCTAAATAAGAAAGACCAGTGGTGCCCAATGCTAGGACTTTCTTCAAAATACCCAACTCATCTGCCCAATTTCATATATATTTTAAGTTCCAGGTTCACATGATCATCAGATAATGTTTGCAATGCGCTAGAAATTGATCAATATCTGCAGAGAGGAACTAGAAATTAATAAGATCTTCAACAGTGACTGACAGACAAAAAGGATTAGAGAGGAACTATTCAACTTAATAGACCTTCTTCATTAATCATAATCTTTGTTTGAAAGACTAAACTAGTTCATACAGAAAATATAGGTTTCCATATTGATATTGGCCATGCAAGTATTTGAAGATACACTTGCAAGCAACAAATTTCACAAAATCATTTACAGATTAATCAGTTCGGAATTTCTTGCTTGTATGAACTCATCAACTTTCTTCATCTATAAACTAAAATTTAGAAAACCCCTAAGCTAACTTCAATATGGTTTATAGACAAATTCATAAATAGCCTGTTTTTGCATTTGCAGGTTTCATGGCATACTCAAAAGCTAGTGCGGAACTTCACATCAAGCACTAAAAGGATAAAGTAGGAAAATTCTGATCAGTTCTGGTGTTGGTATATTCAGGAAAATCCACTCTCTCCGAAAAACCTTGCAAAAACCGAACTAGAAATCTCTGCATACGTCTGAAGTGTCAATGTTTTATTAATCTTATGGTTCTCTGGTCTCTGATATGAATCACACTGATCCAACAAGGACCGCAACTTACAAAAAGTTCCATTGCGTTTCACATGGGGACTTGTCTGCAGAGATCAGATATGTTTCTCAATTTTTGGTTCAAATGGTTCCACCACATGTAGTCTATGAAATGAATTGCATATAGTAGAAATAAGCTTGTGATGTGAATGTATTTATTTGTATTATTTATGCTTGGAGAAATAAGCAGAGTTCCTATTAAAACATTTCTAGTACTGTATTGTAGTCACTCCGTTTAAGTGAGTGATAGAATTTATGCTATTAACACTCAGTTGCATAAGCTAACTTACTTGAACTTTTAAGTTAGAATTTATCCTTCTCACGAATTGTAGTCCATTCCAATCTTAGATAGAAGTTTCATACATGATTCTGGGAGAAGTATACAAGCAGGACCGGCACATTCGTTCATAAGGAAGCCTGGAATTTACTTGCTATTGTTAATGAAGAATAGTATCTTATATAAAAAAAAGGAGCTAGGTTTCTGAACGCATCAGTTTAAAATTGTTGAAGCACCAATATCGAACAAATTAATTTAGTTCCATTTTGAACGAGACTTCTATCAGATTCCGATCTATTAAAAGACAAATTCGATCTTTATTGAAAGATCATTTTTAACATTGTTACTAGTACATCTTTGATATTGCTTATACATTATTTATTTTATTTTATTTTAAATTTTAATAAAATTTTTAAATAATTTATAAATTTTAATTAAATTTTTTTTAAATATAAAAATTTAAATCGTAAAATTTTATTATTATCTTTTAATATAAAAAACTTAATTAAAAATTTTAATATTTTTATTTAAAAAATATTTTTTAAAAGATCCCAAAGTATAACTCTGTCGCATTGAACTGATCATGGTCAAATTTATTTCACTTCCGGTTTACATATGGATATCCATCAATTTTGGAAATTAATTATAGAATGTACTTTGTTTAGTTTTCTTCAACGTAAGTGTTCTGGCATGAAATAAGAGCTCCACGGTCTTAATTTCTGGTTCCCAAAATTTCAGAAAACAATTGTACAACTTTCAACCAAATCTCTATTATAATCTGAAAGAACTTTAAAAAATTATGAAACTTTATGGACTCCTTTCAAATATATCACTAATTTCACTTTCTCTTTTCAGATTTTAAATTTGATCATTTTATGTATTTTAATTATTATCTCGAACTTTATTTTTATCAAATTTTAACTTCAAATTTCACTTCACTTATTTTTAATATCACTTCAAACTTTACTTTTTACTTAAACTCTACTTTTATAAAATTTAGTTTCGCAAAAATTAATTACGTGTATTTAGAACGCGCTCTATAAATAAATGGATTCCAAGAAGAGAAATTACAAAACATAGCGAATGATTGAGAGGGGCTGTTTGGTTCAGCTTATTAGAAAAAATAGTTTTTTTAATTTTTTATTTCATATTATTAATATATATTTAATAAGTATTTAGAAAATTTATTTAAAATTTTAAAAGTATAAAATTTTACATAGTGAGATCTTTTTATTGTATATTTTTATTATTTTTTAGGAGTTAAAAAAATAAAACTCATTTTTAAAAATAATAAAAATATTTTTTATTTTAAAAAAATTATATTTTAAAAATAATCTAAATGCTCCCTAAATATTACGTTTGGCATCACGTTTGAAAAGCTATTTTTTATTTTTTTTTTCATTTCATATTTTTCAAAACATATTTTATAAATATTTAGAAAATTTATTTAAAAATTTAGATAGTGTAGAAAAATTTTACGTAATGAGATCTTTTTATTACATATTTTTATTATTTTTTTGAAAGTAAAAAAAATTAAACTCGTTTTATAAAAAGAATAAAAATATTTTTTATTTTAAAAAAATTTTATTTTATAACCAATTCCAAACGCACCCAATGATTATTACAAGAAACTTATATTATACCACTCCAACCTATGGGAAGTCATTTTTTGTTGTGAAAAATATTGAAACACTAAGAATGAGGATAGCAAACTAAGAAGGGGTAAAACCTACAGAGAGGGATAAAATTGGAATTTACGGTTCTCATTATTGTTTTTTATGTTTCCAGAAATCAGAGCAATCAAAATGGTCCCACTGAGTTTAATTTTAATTTGTGGAGTCCAACAAGAAACGATACACAGATCTGTAAACTAACACAAACGAACACGTAGAGATTTCAACAAATTGAGTGTGAAGATCGTGGCTTCTTTTTTTTTTTCTTAATCTGAGCAGCGTACATCTTCGAATTTTCAAAGATAAAACAGATATATTCTCTAGAGTTCATCTAATCGATAAGAGAAAGGAGAAAGGGTTTATCTCTTGATTCATCGCTCTGTGTAAGTTCTCAGTCCTATGTCTTCTTTAAAATCTGTTCTTTAGATTTGTTTTTATAAATTTTTTTATCGGTAATAGAGTGTTCTAGTTTTTAGTGGATTGCAGTGGTATGTAATGAAACGGTGGAAAAGAAAGATGGAGATTATTTATTACGTATTTTGTTCCTCTAAAAGAAAAAACTGTGCTTAGTGATTTGAATGTTCAGTTTTTGGTTTGGTGGTTTGTTCTACAGTTAATCAGACGTATAAGGTTCTGTTGTGATGTCTTCTGTTTCTATGCAAAGTAGAATGTAATCTTGAGATTGAAAGATCCTTCTGTATGAAATTGTTTACAGGGCATAGTGAGAGCAATTGTATCAACAAGAGCGTGAGTTGTAAAATTGCTTCTACAGGTTCTTGTTGTTGTCTAAGAAACAGAAATTTGCCTCTTGAAACCAACATTTAAGGGACTTCTGTCTATAGAGTCTGAGAATCTCAAAAGTTTGTGCGTTATTCCATGATTGGATTTTGGTCTTTGTATCTATTCAACTGGAAATTTAAAAACACTAGTAATTGAAGAAAAATGGGGGAAGAAGAAGAGAAGTTACATTGTAATACCCTTCTTTGAAGTTCTATTAAGATCTTGAGGATATCAAGACAAATTGAACTTGGAATAAACCAACCTGATTGTCTATGCATTGAGCTTCCATACGATAAGTTTGCCTTTTAGATTACCTGTCGAAAAAAGATTATCACTGTTCAAGGCTTCAAGTTTTTGTGTTAGAAATTTGTTCTGGTTAGATCCCTTTGTTCTCTATATTGGCATGCAAGGTGAACATGAAATTTGAAGCTCAAATATTGTTGCGAAAATTACTAGATGATGTGGCATTTCTTTGAAAAAAATTCATCATGGTATTTCTTTTTTTCAAAAGTTTTAAAGTTATAGTATGATGGGCATAGTAACAATTTAAAGATCAAGCACTTTCAGGTTACGGTCCACTGAAGTCCCTATTTGTGAAAGATGGGTATGCTGACAATGGATAAGGTGCAACTTACTCTGATGGGGGCAGGGTGTTGCGTCTCACTCACCGTACTCTTTACAGCACAATTACTACTACAGCATCTATCCCATTGGAAAAATCCAAAGGAACAAAAGGCTATAGTGATCATTATACTCATGGCCCCTGTATATGCCATTGATTCCTTTGCTGGCCTGTTGGATGTCATGGGCAGTGAAGTCTTCTTCATGTTTCTCGACTCTGTCAAAGAGTGTTATGAAGCACTTGTAAGTGTTTGCTCCTGCTGTGAACTCTCTGTTTGTGCAGCTTTATACCTAAGTTATTTCACAATTTTCAAACAATCTTCTTATTTATTTCAGGTGATAGCTAAGTTCATGGCATTGATGTATAGCTATTTGAATATCTCGATAAGTAAGAATATTGTACCTGATGAAGTTAAGGGTCGAGAAATTCATCATTCCTTTCCCATGACACTTTTTCAGGTATGTAGTTCCTTTTGAAAGATGCTACACTGATAGCGTATGTAAAGATGCCTTTTTGGAAGTGATCAGACTACTCAACTTCACTGCCTCGAGTATCTATAAGTTTTAGGAAAGAACGTTGAGAAATCCTCAAAGGAGGAATAGGCATGCTATAAGAATGTACATGTTTCTAGCAAGCTATGCCAGTTCCAGATATACCCCAAATCAACTGGTAAAACTGCAGATAAGATACAACACTTGATTGCCTTAGCTGCTTGAGAAGTGCTATATATACAGCAGACTGGTGAAGAGCTAATTTGAGCTGTCTTACAACTTCTCTAATTTGGATCGCTATACAGCCTTTGAAGCATGCAATCCTAGCTATAGGTATTGGCTAGAGTTTGAATGAAAGGTTACCATAGTTTGAATAGATTTGATTAGTTTTTTACCAAGTTAACAATAAAATGTATATCAACTTCTTTTGGAGACTACAACTAGTCAATGATTCATACATTGAATAATTTGTTGTTTGAATGTTTAGTATTTATCCAGGAACTCAATGTTATTTTTAACCTTCAATTCTGAACAAACATGGAATGTTAGATAACCAAAAAGTTCTTTCAGAACTGATTGTGATAATGTATAGGGTATAGAATATTTACAAGTGTTAATTATCTTGTAAGGCATAAAACAGATTACAGTGAGTAGTAACATGATAATGAGTGGGGTGATGGGTCTCTTCTTCTATGCATGCTTAAGGTGGGTATGTTTTAGCATACCAAGTTGGTTTCATCCTTAACTCAATGGGTGGCAGTCTTCAATATGTTGCAGAGAGAAGGGGTGTCTAGCAAGTCACGAAATGTTACAATCTGGTCTAGCCTACTTAATCCTTACTATTCTCCTTTTCTTCTGGGTCAATTTGTCCACTTCAATTCAACTAGCTTGTCTCAGAATTTGCAGTTGCGAAAGTTATCAGTTATGTTGATCTTGTTGCTACCAGTCTAGAATTGCTCATTTTGATAGTTTTGTGTTTAGACGTTTTGAATGCTCTCTCATGTAGTTATTACCTGATAAATTGTGTGAAGCATGTAGTATGATTGATGTTGTTATTATACCATGAACGCAGCCCCACACTGTTAAATTGGATCACCGAAGCTTGAAGCTTCTTAAGTATTGGACATGGCAATTCGTTATAATCAGACCAATCTGTTCCGTTCTAATGATTGTGCTTCAACTGCTCGGGCTGTATGCAAGTTGGATTAGTTGGTCCTTTACAATTATACTGAACATTTCTGTGTCACTTGCCCTTTACGCCTTGGTGATATTCTACCATGTCTTCACAAAAGAGTTGGCCCCTCACAAGCCGTTAGCAAAGTTCCTATGCATCAAAGGGATTGTCTTCTTTTGCTTCTGGCAGGTACAACACCTTCATTAAAATTTATTGCGCTGTGTTTGGTGTCTTGTGACTACTTTCTATTACCTAACTTTAATATTTGATGGAATAGGGGATTGCACTTCAAATGTTGACTGCAGCAGGTGTGATACGATCACACCATTTCTGGCTTGATGTAGAGCATATCCAACAAGCACTACAGAATGCCCTGGTCATTGTTGAGATGGTTGTTTTCGCTATTATCCAGCAATACGCATATGATGCCACGCCATACAGTGGAGTAAAGACCGAGTATAACAAAAAGAATGAATGATTTCCATCAAAGGTCAATCTTAATTTTGTATTTTGACAATTCTTAATTATAATTTCATGGTAGATCCTGGATAAGCTTCTGTAGCATATGTTGTTGTCAGTGGAAGTACTTGTTTCTTCATACTGGCTTGCATAATGAACTAATGATGTCTCACTCTACGGCTCTGGCTTTCGCCTATATCCTGTCATCGCCAAACTGTAAACTATACAATTCAAACATTTTGCATCCAATTTGATAATTGTATTGCAACGCATTTCTCAAACATTAGCTGCTAGACTTAATGATTCTAACATTAACTTCTATATTCGAGTTATTTTGTTATTTTAATTTGTGAGGAATCAGTCAAGCCTGTGTTACATAAGAGAAAGCATTCCAGCAATCAACCGGATAGGAGAGTATCAATAAGAGCTTAGTTTATTCAGTAACGGAGCAACAATAAGAGCTTAGTTTATATACAAGCAGACTTCGCATTCTTTAAAAAACAGGAAAGTTACATTGAAGTTAAAACCATTGACTTCAAAAAGGATAGGAGAGTTATGTGATGAATTACGATTGCTATCCTTTACATTTTCAACGATGCTTCATTTCCTAGGAACTTAACTTTTTATAGTCTATACATAACACATAGAAAGAGCCGTCTGATTACTGTCATCACATGAAGGTTGTAAGAATATCACTGCTGCTACAGTTGCTTCTTGTAAATAGGCTGGTAGTTTTATCCTCCTTCGTTAAAGATACTGATTCACTGCTCGGGTATTGGGACAATATCCAGGACAGTGCCAGTTCGGCGTTCGGCCTAACTGCTTCAAGAATAGGTTCAGTTCAAACTGCAGCCGGCCAGAAGAAGGCTGTATCATACAATACACAGGATGATATACCCGAGAGAAGGAGAAAAAACTTGAGCCGGAAGTCGAGCTTGCTTCTGCAGTTACTGACTTCAGCGCTGTAATGACTATCTGCGAACACATGAATCTGCGAATTGAGCCTTTTGTTTTTGGTCAATTCAACAGTTCGTTCTTGGCAGCAAGCAATCAGTCTGTGATGTCCACCGACAACTATATTAAGATGATGGTTTTGTTGGGTTAAAGAATGAGTAGATTAGTCCCACATTGAATAAAGATAAAATGCGAAGGGGGTTCATATACTAGAGAGTTTCATAATCTATTGGCTTAAGCTTTTGAATTGGATTAAACTTTTCCGGTGTTGTATTTTTCTAACAATAGTATTGGAGCTGATAGTTTGGCAGGAAGTCCGATGCACGTAGTAGCTCTCGCTGACAGTAGATAAGCAGGTTAAGAGTAGTGTGATTTACATAAAGAATTCACAATGCACGTAGTAGCTCTCGCTGACAGTGGATAAGCAGGTTAAGAGCAGCGTGACTTACATAAAGAATTCACAAGGTGTGAGCGAAGATTTGGAGCAAGTTGGGATTTGATGGCTGGCTCTTAGTTGCGCAGACGGTGCGCATTCGAGAAGACTGGCGCATGTTATAGCTCTAGCTGGTAGTGCGATGAGCAGATTAAGAGCAATATGACTCACATGAACTTCTGTAAGGTGTGAGTAAGAATTCAGAGCAAGTTGGGCTCTGAAAGCTAGCTCTTTGTGTGCAGTGATGGTGCTCGAGACCAAATGGTTGAGATTCAGAGCGATCGACACATTTAGTGCACGATAAGATGCTCGGATGAGGAGAAATATAGATGACTCACTCTTGATGGAGAGATTGTTGTATTAAAGAGTGACTAGATTAGTCCTATATTGAATAAAGATAAAATGAAAAAGGAATTCATATACTGGAGAGTTCCATAATGTATTGGCTTATGCTTTTGAGTTGGATTGAAATTTTTAATATATGAATCGAACGCTTCAGATATTTTATCTTAATTAACTCTTTCGGTGTTATATCTCCCTAACAGATTTGACTAAGGTCTATCTGCTTCGCAAGTTATTCAATACTTCTATGTCTATGTTTTATGCCAGCAACTTCACTGCTAGTGACTCAGTGAAGCAGACGGCTCCGAGGCACCTATCGGCACTCATTATTGGTCCACGCCTGCCGACGACAATAAAGAGATTGTCAGAGTACTTGTTTCAATGGTTGTCAGGTAATGGATACAAAGGTATTAATTTCCCTCAACATATCAATTGTAATTAAACGTATTTCCCTCTCTTATCACTTGAGAAACTTTTAAATGGCTCTATTAGTTATTATCATGTTTAGGGTTCTCTGAACAAAGGCTATTCGGAAGCTACTTGAGCTTGGCTTGGCGTGCTTGAGCCAGAGTCAAGCCTAATTTCAAGCTCGAGTTGATGAACAAGCCTAAGTTAATTTAAAGCAAAAAATAAAATAGTAATTGCCATTTAGGTTAGGTGGTAAGGACATTGTATTATCGCTATTCACTAAAATATAATTCGTCTAAACCATGCTAGTGCGGTGTTTACATAAAAGGCATATTTATCTTTTGAGTTTCTTTTCAAATTAAAAATTCTGTCTCTTTTTCTTTTACTTCAATTATACTAATCTATATAAAAAACTAATTAAAAACTATATTTTTTCATCCACAAGTTTTATTTAAATATTCTTACATAAGTGAGCATAGTAATGTGAATTCATGAGTAAGCATAATATTACCAATAACGTATTCGTAAAAACTTGCAACTTTTGTAAATAGATTATTAATATGCTATTTTCCAACTCTTACTCTAAATTGTTTCTAAATTTTGAGTAGTTATAAATATAATAGTATTTTTGGTAAAATAATATTTTAGTGTTATGTCATAAGATCGAAATTAACAATCAACTAACAAAGTTGTAAATTCGAACTGAAAATACACAATGTAAGAAACTTTTTAAACATGCGTGGCATATGTAAAACGAACTTAAAGACTTTAGTAGCCTTAGGAAACGCTTAACATGAAAAGAAATATTTGGTATGTACAGATATCTATGCTTGCATGTGATGGCTGATTCATTAATCCAACGTAGAGTGCGTTTAAAATTACTTATGAAATAAAAATTTTTTAAAATAAAAATATTTTTATTTTTTTTAAAAAAATAAGTTTATTATTTTTATTTTAAAAAAAATAAAAATATATAATAAAAAAATATTATTACATAAAATTTTTTAAATTATATAAATTTTTTAAATAATTAAAAAATATAAAATAAAAAAAAAAATTAAAAAGTTGATTTTGGTACGCAATATCAAACGCAGCCGTGATCTACTCGAGCAGGTATGGTCTTCTTTCTTGTTGTTGGCTCTCGTCATATTTACTGTTTGCAACAAAAGAAACACAAGAGGGAGGAGAACTTATTTGCAGAAAATGGATGTCTAATTTATTAGATGAACTGCAGCATGACCGAGGATTTGCTTTTAGGCTTTTTAAAGAGAAAGAGCTTAATTATTGAAGCAACGAACAACTATGATCGATGAATTACGTCAACTTGGCCAAGGAGGTAACGGTACAGTCTATCCATATGTAAGTATGATATATGTTGGTCGATTGATAGAGGATATATTTAGAGAAACACGTTATATCCGATAAACATGATTGCAATAAACAATTAAATATTTTCTTACATTGTATGTACTTTCTATACACGTGTGTTATTTCTTTGGAAAAATTATTTAGTCTCATACTAGGATCGACCGATCGAGTATGCTTTTATGTTCTTTACAAGAGTTTCTAGATAGTTTAACAAATTCATTTATAAGAGTTTAGTTGAGCTGGTGCGGGTAGCCGTCACGCATGTTGTGCCGGCACTTGTGGTGAGTATTGTTAGACCCGAACTATCCAAATCGATCTAAAAACCGTCAACAAAAAGTTTAAATATGTAGGTCTACAAATAATCTACTCAAGCACACGAACTGCAATGATCAAATTTGATCCGAACGATTTTTTTGGTTGACCTGTTGAACCGTGCACCCTGATCGACGAAGGTTGGGCTGGAAAAGAAAAAGAAAAAGAAATACAAATCGTTTGGTTTGGGAGAGCGTCCTCGTGAGTTTCTATTCTTCTCGTCTCTGTTTTGTTCTCTGGCTCTGACTCTTTGCTCGCTGTGGCTCTGACTTTGTCAAGCTCGTCGCTCCGTTCCGTCAATTTTATCGCTTTGCTCTTCTTCATATAGGTTTCGTTCTCAGGCTTCGGCTCCATGTTCGTTGTATTCGTCACTCTGCTCTACAATTTTATCGCTCCAGCTCTGGCTTCATCGAATTTGTCGCTGTGCTACTGTGTTACGCCTCCGATATCATCGCTCCACGCAGCTGCTCCTCCCTAGCATCACTCTACTATGCTACTCCGGTTACAATTTCATCGATGCTCTTGCCGGCTACTCTCTGCTGCCTACGATTAGAGTTTAGAACTTGTAGTTAAAAAACTAGATGTTATTGTAGTTGAAATGTTCTTAATTGTTTTTGTTGTTGGGAACAAGTTATAATGTATGTCATTGATCTATTCTTACTTAGATGTTATTGGTATTAGTCACTGACTCACTACCGGTATTGTTATTGGTCACTCCACTGGCTAGATGCACCCAAATATACAGCTTGTATTGGTCACTGACTCACTGCTGGCCTAAATGATGAGGTTGATCTGGCAGATCGACTTGTTAACCCGTTGATCGACCAATCACCCATTGATTTGGACGAAAAAATTTGTCATCCGGATCGGTTTTGACAATACTGGTTATGGTGAATTTAATCACAACACAATAATATCATTCGCTTAGAACCCCTTGCATGTAGTTTACTGGTAGAGGCACGTTTAGCCTTGTTGATTAAGCATCGTAAGGAATGTTTGGCTTGACTTATTTATTAAATATTTTTTCATTGTAAAAGAATATATCGTATTTTTTACTTTATTTATATAACTTTAAAATTTTATAAGATATTTGTTAAAATTTTAAAATATACAAAAAATTTTATATATCATAATATATATATATATATATATAGGGAGCAGTTATGGACACCCCAGTTGTTTGGGGCAACCCTCGGCACGCCTTATCACAACCGTTCGATCGCTTGATCCGACGGCTGTGATTGATTCTCATATTTGCCCGTATAATTGATACGGGAGCAAGTGTTTACTGCGTTTTTTCTCAAGTCTTTTTTTTTCTCTCCTTTCTTTTCCTGCTGCGTTTCTCTCGCTTCTCTCTCGCGGTCGGCGAAATCCGGCGCACCCCACCGGCGAGCGCCGAAAATTTTCACTTCCCCTTCTCAATTTCTTCTTGGTATGGTTAGATCTCTCCAAATTCGCTCCCTCGCGTTCATCAAATCTTCTTTCTGCCGAGCGAATTTTTTCCCCTTCTTCTTCGATCGGCTTTCTTTCTTTCTTTTCGATCGTAGATCTCTCTAATTAGTTCCTACTGCGATCATTTCGTTTTTATTTTCGCATTTTAATTTTTTCCCTTTTTTTTCGAATTTGAAAATTTTTTTCAAAAGAAAACCGATCTTCCTCCTGTGATCGATTTTCTTTTGAAAAAACAATTGTGTTGAGAATCTATTTCATTTTAATCTAAAGATCAATTTTTTCAATTTTTTTATTATTTTATTTTATTTTTGCAATTTTTCGGTAAGCCGTCGGGTGATAATTTTTGACTGTGTTTGAGTAAATTTTTATTGCTTTTGGACCCAAAATAATGCTTCAATACAAAGATTATTTTTTTCGAATTTTCTAAATTTTTTTGGTTTTTTTTTCTGTGTTGTAAACCGAACGCTTGCGATTGATTCAGCCGGAATGAGCGAGCCTGTATTTTGTCGTATTGAAAATTTTCCTTCTTCTATGTTGGTAAACCGAATTGTTGTTTTGAAATTTTTTTTCTTTGTGCGTTGGTAAATCGAACACAAGATTGTGTAATCTCGTTATTTTGGTTTGCAGGTTGTCAGTGCTGCTGGAGGAAGATCGTGAATTACAGCTCTATTTTGCAGGTATGTTCTTATCACATTTAACTATGCAAATGCGTTCAAAGGTTTACATATTTTTGGTTGAGGATTTTGTTTTGCAGGAGCTGTTAGATTGAGGTGTTCTGGAGAGACCAGGAGATTAGGTGATTTTTTTAATTCTCATATTCTGGTATTTGCAAGATGCTGCCAGGGATACATTACAAATGATAATGTTGATTTAGCACTTCACCAGTAAAGCTGCACCTTGATATTGTGTTGAAGCTCTGATTTGGCTTGATATGTTAGTTTCCAACAGCTCCAAGGCTGATCAACCTAGTTTTTAAGCTCTAGGGGGCTTCTGTGTTGTGTCGAGTTGTGTTGAAGCTATGCATGACTGGTAAAAATTGTGTGTTTGTAAATTGTTGTTATTTGTGTTGTTGTGAAGACCATTAGCTGTGCAGAATGGTTTTTCTCTGATGTAACGTTCACTGGAATGTAAACTTTCATTTTGTATATACATTGCAAGAAGATTGAGTATACAATGCGAGAATGTTCAGTTGAAATAGCAAATGCTGTAATCATTTTAGAATTAATGGGAATGTGAATGCTCAGGTTTTGATGTTTAAGTTTTGTTCTCTCTTTTTGATAAAAATTTCATTGGACTATAAATTTACAAGAAGATTGAATCTGTAATGTAAAAATATTCAATTTAATGTAGTATTAAAACTCTGATTAGTATGCTGCAACTTATAAAAGGAAAAAAGAACAAGTATTAATAGAAAATAATACAACAAAGACAGAGAGTAACAAAGTCAACTGGAGGGCAATCTTGTAACATCATTTAGAAATGATGTTATGTTTTGGGCGGGACAAGCAGCCAGCTCTCTGTTCTGGCGGGAGCATTTTCTTCACTTCTTCTCTGTTCAAGCTCTCTGTTCTATTTCTCCTCTGTTCTCAACCACTCTTACATGCACGACACCTAAAAAACTCATTTTATGGCTCAAGACAGTACAGGTTTTTGTTTTGACAAAGCATTAAACTCTCTACAATTGTCTTCTATTCCCTAATGTGTTCTAAAGTTTTTTGCTTTATTTTTCTTAATATTATCAGGTTTTGAGGTCGGTTCTTCTTCTCATCTAAGTCCAAATGTGATAGATGAGAATGACAAATCATCGTGTTTAGGGATGACTTTTGAAAGCGTTGAAGTTGCTAAATAATTCTATATAAATTATGGAAAAGCACAAGGATTTAGCGTTGTTACGGCAAGAACACAAAAGAGGATTCCACGTTCAGATGAAATCACAACTTGTCAAATGACTTGTGACCGTTTTGGATACCATAGAGACCATAAAAAACAGAAAGATGAGTCCGAAAATGTATTGAAGAAGAGAAGCACAAGTACAGCGAAATGCGGGTGTCGTGCAACAATGAAACTGACAAAATAAAATAATAGGTTGTGGGAAGTTGTGGGTTATGAAAATGAGCACAATCATAACTTAGTTAGTCCGGCAAAAAGAATGTGCATGTTTGTTTGTAAAAATATGCCTCTTGCAGCTAAAGCTTTGATTAATTCTTTTCGTGATGAAGGCATACCTATACATAAGGTTGCAGATATATTTGACGGGCCACAGAATGGTTTTGATTGAAGAAATTGTTGGAACCATTTGTGCCCTTCGAAATAGTACAAGAAGCCTATCAGTGCTTAATTTTTTTAAGAAAAAGAGTATAGAATACTCGAATTTTTTTTATGCAATATAGATGGACGGTGAGTCTAGAGCAATTAATTTTTTTGGGTAGGTGGTCGATCGTGTATGCAGTTTCAGACTTTTGGGGATGTGATGTTCTTTGACACCACATATCGTAAGAATGTATATGAAATGCCATTCGCGCCATTCACTGGAGTTAACCATCTTTTCAGTGGCTTTTTGAGACTTGGCTTGCGGCTATGGGCGGGCGTGCACCATCTACAATCATGACCGAACTATGACAGCAGCTATTGCAAAGGTATTACCAAGTACACGCCACAGATTTTATTTATGGCATATCATGAAGAAATTTACTGAGAAGCTTCTACATCTTTATTTTAAGAGTTCAAAATTTAAAAAAGAGATCAAGACATGTATTCGAGAAAATTATATTCCAAGCACATTTGAAACAATGTGGGAGGAGTTGATATCTACATATAATTTAAAAGACAATGAATGGCCTCGGAGAATATTTGAGATTCAAGAGAAATGGGCACCAGTTTATCATTAGGATACTTTTTATGCCGGCATGAATACTACTGGACGTGCAGAAGGTATGAATGCTATTTACAAGAATTTTTTTCAACCAACAACTACTCTTTGAAAGTTTGTATTGAAGAAAGACAAATGTTTGACTAAACTTTTTGAAAAAAAAAAAAAGAAGATTACGCTAGTGAACACTTGTGTCGCATTGTCGACGGTAGTGCATTTCTTTTGAAAAGTGCAGCAAAAGTGTATACGAGAAATGTTTACAACAGATTCAAAAAAGAATTTGAGAAAGCTCAAGCTGAGTATGTCCTTTATGATGATGAAAAGGGTGGTGATGGTTTTACAACATATATTTATAAGTCCCGTTTGGAAGGCGATCGCCGAGAATGGAAGGTGAAGTTCAATCCAACTTCAAAGGAAGATAACTGTGTCTGTAAATTTTTTGAGTTTATGAAAATTCCTTGTGGATATCTTATAAAGGTTTTTCAAAGCCGTGACATAGAGATACCAGATCAGTTTATTCTTAAGAGGTGGATGAAAGGCGCTAACAAATATAAAGCTATGTATGATGGTGAACCAATAAGTGATCATGAAAATTCTGAATTATTGAGAACTACCCAACTGCAAATGCTTTTTAATAAATTGATTTATGAAGCCACCGAAACTAATGAAGGATACCAGATGATGTTACAAACATTACATGAATTATCACGACAGCTTCAGAAAGTAAAGAAGATTTCAGTTGATGACTTATGCACTACCAATAACAACTTACAAGTCCCAATTAATATTTCTGAAGTTTTGCTTCTGAATCCCAACATCTCAAAAGAAAGGGACGAAAAAGAGAAATAGGGGTTTGTAAGGGTAGTACTAGAATAAAAGGAGGCTGTCGTACTATTACAAGAGTCAAAGCTAAAATAGGTAGAAAATGTGCTTATTATAATAAGTCCGGTGTTAAATATGACAGACGAAATTGTTCTGAAAATTCAGATAGAAAAAAGAAAGCAAGTAAGTGTAATCATTTTTTAAGTTTGATGCATTGTTGATTTTGTTATTACAATTCAATTGAAATTGACATTTGTGTCACTTTTTATTTTGATAGTGGGTGATACAACTGATGGTGAAGACAAAGATAGATATGAGAAAGAATATCTGCATACAAATGAAGACGAAGACAATGATGATAAAGAGTTAGCTATTAATTTAGAGTAGCAGTTATATTTGTATGTATTATGAACTGGGTATTATTATTGTTCTGTTACTTTTTGGCTAAGTAGTGAAAAAAATACTATAAACTCTTTTGTGCAGTGAAAAATATAATTGTGCAAAAATAACAGTTGAAGAAATAATTAAAAAAATAATAGTGAACAAAAAAGTAAAAACATTAACAGTGAAAAAAGTTATAGAAACACTATAAAAAAATAGCTGTGAAAATGTAGTGAACTCGTTTAAATAGTAAAAAGTAACAACGAAAAAAAATTACAGCAAAAAAATATTAGTAAAAAACTGTGAAAAAAATAGTGAACTATTATGGTTAGTGAAAAAATAAATGAAAAAAATAATAGTAAAAGAAAACTATAAAAAAATAATAAGCTATTTTGAATAGTAAAAAAAATAACAGTAGGAAAAAAATTACAGTAAAAAATGGTGAAAAAAAAATTATGGTAAGAAAATAATATATTAGATAGTCATGAATAACCCGTCGTATTTATAGATAAACAGTCACATTCTACCTGTCATAGCATAATCAGAACATGTTAAAATAACAGTCACATCCATGGATAACCAGTCATACATTCTACCAGCCATACACTCTTGCCAGCCATACACACGTGCAAGTTATACACCTTTGCCAAACATTCAACATTTCTGCATTGTATATTGGATATGCAGTCATACATTCATAGACAACCAGTTCTCTACATCTTTTCCAAACATTCACACTAGATTCAATATAAACAACATTCACAGCTATCAACTGAACATTCACATTCCCATTAATTCTAAAATGATTACAGCATTTGCTATTTCAAGTGAACATTCTCGCATTGTATACTCAATCTTCTTGCAATGTACATATAAAATGAAAGTTTATATTCCAGTGAACGTTACATCAGAGAAAAATCATTCTGCATAGCTAATGGTCTTCACAACAACACAAATAACAACAATTTACAAACACACAATTTTTACCAGTCATGCATAGCTTCAACACAACTCGACACAACACAGAAGCCCCCCAGAGCTTAAAAACTAGGTTGATCAGCCTTGGAGCTGTTGGAAACTAACACATTATCATTTGCAATGTATCCCTGACAGCATCTTGCAAATACCAGAACATTAGAATTAAAAAAATCACCTAATCCCCTGGTCTCTCCAGAACACCTCAATCTAACAGCACCTGCAAAACAAAATCCTCAACCAAAAATATGTAAACCTTTGAACGCATTTGCATAGTTAAATATGATAAGAACATACATGCAAAATAGAGCTGCAATTCACGATCTTCCTCCAGCAGCATTGACAACCTGCAAACCAAAATAACAAGATTACATAATCTTGTGTTCGATTTACCAACGCACAAAGAAAAAAAATTTCAAAACAACAATTCGGTTTACCAACACAAAAGAAGGAAAATTTTCAACACGACAAAATACAGGCTCGCTCATTCCCGCTGAATCAATCGCAAGCGTTCGGTTTACAACACAGAAAAAAAAAAACCAAAAAAATTTAGAAAATTCAAAAAAAATAATCTTTGTATTGAAGCATTATTTTGGGTCCAAAAGCAATAAAAATTTACTCAAACACAGTCAAAAATTGTCACCCGACGGCTTACTGAAAAATTGCAAAAAAATTGAAAAAATTAATCCTTCGACTAAAATGAAATAGATTCTCAACACAATTATTTTTTCAAAAGAAAATCGATTACAGGAGGAAGATCGGTTTTCTTTTGAAAAAAAATTTCAAATTCGAAAAAAAAGGGAAAAAATTAAAATGCGAAAATAAAAACGAAATGATCGCAGTAGGAACTAACTAGAGAGATCTACGATCGAAAAGAAAGAAAGAAAGCCGATCGAAAAAGAAGGGGAAAAAATTCACTCGGCGGAAAGAAGATCCGGTGAACACGAGGGAGCAGATTTGGAGAGATCTAACCATACCAACAAGAAATTAAGAAGAGGAAGCGAAAATTTTCGGCGCTCACCGGCCGCGAGAGAGAAGCGAGAGAAACGCAGCAGGAAAAGAAAGGAGAGGAAAAAAAAAAAAACTTGAGAAGAAACGCAGTAGGGACAGAAATAAAATTTCTACCCACAAAACACTTGCTCCCGTATCAATTATACGGACAAATATGAGAATCAATCACAGCCGTCGGATCAAGCGGTCGGATGGCTGTGATAAGGCGTGCCCAGGGTGCCCCAAACAATTGGGGTGCCCATAACTGCTCCCATATATATATATATATATATATATATATAGGAAGGATAGAGGCATATTTTTTTTAAGGGCACTATCGGGCACTCCCTCTCCGATTTAAAGCCGGTGTGACTTTCAAATCTAATCTCCACCGTTAGATATAAAGAAATATGAGTTAAAAATCTACCCATAAAATTTCAGCTCAATCGGACTACGAATTTATCTTCATCCGATCACTTGAGCAAGATGACAGAAATGATACAACATATATATTTTTAAGTCTTTTTACTTTCTATCATCTTGATCAAATGATTGGATGGAGGTGAATTCGTGGTCCGATTGAGCTGAAATTTTATGAATAGATTTTTAACTCATAGTTCTTTATATCTAACGGTAAAGATTGAATTTAGAAGTCACTCCAGCCATAAACCGGAAAGGGAGTGCCTGAAAATGCCCTTAAAAAAAAATACTCCTACTCCTCCCCCTATATATATATATATATTATTTCTTAATAAAAAATTAAATTATTTTTTAAAAAGTTTTTTATCATAAGTAATTTTGAAACGTCCCCTTAATCTTATCTTTTCTTCTATATTTTTATCATATTCATCAGTACGTCCGAGGCAAAACTTCCGCAATGAAAGAACTATTGCATATGTGTTTTTATTAGATAACCGGCGTTATGGAGGTTTGAACCACACCGGATTAGTGGGTGCTAGGTACGCTCGGTTCCTATTCTCTATGGAAATAAGTAAGCTTAAATATATTTTTCCCCTGTTTGTCTGCATCCGATTTTGACCGACTGAGGTGCTTATGTTACATTCTCGGAAGGTCAGTGCCATGAGTGATTTATTACAAAGTCATTAGCTATGGCGGCGCTTCAAAATTTGATGGTTTCCATTTTGGAGTTGGAGCTTTGCTCAAACAAACGTATGCCTTATTCAAGTTTCATCTCATAATAACAGAAACCTACTCTGATGATGATCAGGAAGAAGGGCAAGAAAAAGAAAGACCTATTATAAGTAAAACTCACGTTCGGAGACCATGAGGGAACATTTTCTCTTGCAGCCTTTGAATGTCCTAATGGTTTGCCAGAGCGACCGTTTTGGTAAGGACAATGAACAAGTCAAAGGAATCCAGGAAAGAACGGCAATCATCTTAAGCTTAGCGAGAAGAAAATCAAATACTAGGACCGAATTTGATCCCTACTTTTTCTATTGGTGCTAGTGCTAATTTCAAATACACATAGGTCACTGTACAAATATCTTCACTACTAAGAATTAAGAAACGAGCAGATAACTATCTATTCGATTTTACCTTTCACGTAGTGCAGCAAACAAGGACTAGTATCTCAAATAATGGCATTCACTTTCACTATATATAAGCATCCACATACACTTCCACGCATTAATCTAGCCGTCGGGGATTAAATGGCTGCAATTCAATTAAATGATAGCGGCAGGGATGGCAAACTCGTTATTGTTTTTCTAAAAAATACGAGCTGAATTATATATATACATATGTTACTTAAATAGATGAAGAAGAATTAAGCAATTAAAACCGTAAAAGCAACAATGTACACACAAGAAACAAACTTGCAAATCATAAAGCATCAAACTCGTGTCACCCTCATGTTATCAGCAATCATGAAAATATTCATAATTTCTTTGATTGATCTCAAATCGTCTGGGATAATGACCACAAACAATTGCTATAATGCTCCCCTGTTAACACTTAGTACTGCTGAAGATGAAGCATAATTGAACATACCCCCATAACCAAGATATGTTTCTTTAAAAAACATAATCAAGACAAACTCTTCTATCCTCAGTTATTACCGTTCTCTCTAACGAACAAAATCCTAACCTCTGTACTGTACCAGTCAGCTTTTACATCAGAATCCTTGCTACCATGAAAAGGAATGGAACTTGAAATTGCAAAAGTCCCTTCTGTTTAGCCAAGATATGAATGAATATAAGCAGCATCACTGACAAACGGGACATCTGCATATGCACCAGAAAGTGCACACCGCATGCATTCGAAGATAGTGAAAAGCTGCATCAATGCAAAAGTCATCCAAAATCGCTGTAACATGTCACCACGAAAAAGAGTCCTCGGAAGCCAATCACTAGCAATCATCACTATCTGAGAAGCCGTTCCAAGAAGCATGGCCATGATTACATGAAACCTCAAGAAATGGGGCAGCTCCTTCCTCCTCACAACCCAGAGATATACCGAGAATGAGAATGCCATCATGAACCAGCTTGGCATAACAGACATGGTATCTAACAGAGGATATGCAAAAAAGTCGAGACCATCCAGAAAATGTTGAAGCTGAAAGACAGTGCTCGAGCAGACCAAAGTGTCAGCTATAGGCAATAGATAGGGAATGCAGGCTAAACTCCTCCACCACCATTGAGGCTTCTCAATCATCTCAGGATCACTAAAAGTCTGGGACACTCTTGGAACAATTGAAGCTCGAGTGTCCAGCTTTTGTAATCCATACAGAGTGCTCGTGGATACACCAGATAACGCTGAAGATGAGCCAGGAAAGTGAAAGCTACTGGAGTTCCCTAACAATTCAAGTAAAACTAATAAGCAATGCTGAAGAAACTGATGAGCTAAAAAGCACAAAATAACTGACTAACAAGTATAATCTCCATTTTGGAAAAACACTTACTAAACTCAAGGCAGGTGCAGTAGTTACACTATCAGGAACCCTGATATTCATTACTAAATTCAGCATAACTTTGTTCAGCTGTATATTTACCCACAAAATTTTCTTCTTTAAAAAGGAATATATTTGGTTCTAATTTCTAATTGTCAATCTGGTGGAACCTTAAAATGGAAACAGATTCCAGACCATTTTTCTTTTCATAGTCCCCTACTCAGGAAGTAGGAACTAAGTTATGTGATGGAACCTGACACTCGCTTAACGTTGCTCCAATGTCCTGATTAAAGATCCAGAAGAGAGCTGTACAGGTAATGATTCCACCATTGGCATGTGAATTGCATCAAATAATCAAATTAGAACCCAGAGATGATTTCAGTATGAGGATTTAACTGGTTCTACTTCAAATAGCATTTATGCTGTGAAAAGGAATATTGGAACCTGAAGAGACCTTCAAGAGTTTGACAGCATAATGTATAGAGTAGACGGAATGAATTCAGAAAAAATCATCTAAGATCTTCTTGGAATTTTTCACATATTCAGATTTTTGGCGCAAAGCACAAATACTCTTTATATGAAAGCAACAGAAATATTTATTTCCTTGACTATCATCTCAAAAGGATCTGCAACCTTTTTTTACTGTCTTTCCCTATCACCCAAGCGAAACAGAGAACTAAACAGGCCTGATTGCTTGACGGATGTTTTAGTTCCTGAAGGCCCTGACGCTGACAATCGTTTGCTAACATGATGCAAAAAATTAGGGCACCAATCAACACAGTACAGAACTACTAGCAGCTAGATTTCAGCATGTTTAAGAAGAGTACCCATTAAGAAGTCCTTGAGAAGATCATTCACTTTGTTCTAGGTGCCTCCCTCCCAATTAGTGCAACAGTTGTTTATTAAACTACACCCCTGACATACTGTTTGGTTTTTAACGTGTATAAATGTCTAAATTTCTAGTGCTTTCATCAATGAAAGCACAGGACATGCAAATACAGTACTAGTCCTCCTTTCATACCAACACAGGCACAAGTGCCTAGGAATCACTGTACTCAATTACTTAGTTTCTCTGTGGAATAGAAGCAAGATCATCCTCTAAGTGACCATTGTTGACAATCAAGCATATTTCCAAATTGTGTTTCATTTTTAGGGGAACTTAAGTACTTAACCATTTATCATACAACCTTGATAAAATTATACAACAACAAACACAGGAGTTCAACAAATAGAGGCTGTAAAGCCATGAGGCATCTTATATAGCATAACATGCCCATGGAAGTCAAGCCAACTAAACGACAAGAGATGACATAGCCAGGCACTATTATCCATCCTACTTTACTACCATAAATCCTAGTATATAACAAACATTTGATAAAATACCTGTAGGGAGGCTCTTATTCACATGGCATGCCAACACCAGGCCTTTGAATTTTGCATGCCCATTTGACACAGAAATGCGAAAAAGATGTGGTAGAGGACCATTCTTTTGCTTCAAACATGGTAAAGAGGCACTATGTTTTCTGTTGAAAGCTCCAAGTTGAGGAATGGTGCTTCCAGGTACTACACATGCACTCAAGCTCATCTTCTCCCTAGCAAGACGTCCACTATGAAGCAAATATATTCACTAATATGGACAAAGAAAAAGGAGCTCAGACCAAGATAGACATTGTCTATATTCGGCATTAAATTATGCAAACTAGTATAAGATACGGGAGATAAAAATAAAAGGCTATCTCAATAAATGACTTGATTCAGGATGACCATCAATAGCACCAATGTCTTCATTGGAGAAAAATCATTGAAACTTCCAAAAACCATGAAAATTAGAACATTGGGAGAACTCTATATCTAACCTTATAAGGTTAAGGCATATTCTAATGCAAACCAGGGATTATTTAGAGCATCTATACACACACGAAACAAAAAAGTAGACAAAGAGTTCTTAGAATGCATAACAACATATAGTATTAAGAGTTCTTAGGGGCATGTTCCCTTTACCTAAAAAGAGAAAGAAAAAGAAAAACATATAGTATTAAGTATCCACTGTGATCTTTCTCATTTTTACTTCTCTCGCAATAAGAACACCGTTACTTTTTTATCTTAGAACAAATAACAACTAGCAACACAACAAAAGCAAAAACCGTTCTTGCAGAAGCCAACAGAAACAACATAGAAGAACAAGTATGAATTATAACTAAATCCAAATTATATGCATCAATACTGAAAATCTACCCTATAGCAATTATGCCTCACTTGAACCACAATCGAACAATCATAGAAATTCAGAAATCACAATCGATACACATCCCAAAAAATTAAAAAATAACAAGCAAAGACGCTAAATATCATCGCCAATGAAAGACCAATACCTCCTCTATGATGTAATCAAAAGAAAACAGGAAAGCGTACATGCTATCACGCCTAATTTCCCAGCAAACATTAAACAGAATTGAATAGAGAGGAAGGAAAAGGAAATAGATCGTGGCTTACCGGTGGTGTGTCTACTGCGGGCGGAGAGAAGATTTCAGGGAGACGCAGAATGGCAGGTTCTTTTCTTGACAAGGAAGAATAACAAAGGTTGAAGCACAGGATACCGAGGTTTTGATTGGTTTTCTCCGTCGAAATGAAGAGTTATAACTAATTTTTATACTTCGAGATTATAAAATTCTGTTTGGTTCAGGTTATCAAAAAATAATTTTTTTTAATTTTTAATTTTTAATTTTTTAATACATATTTTATAAATATTTAAAAATTTTATTTAGAAATTTCAAAAATATAGAAAAAATTTACATACTGAAAGTTTTTATTTCAAATTTTTATTATTTTTTGAATAAAAAATAAATTTTATTTTTAAAAAATTTATCTCAAAATCACTCCTAGCATCCTATTAGTATATATGTAGTTTAAAAATAGTTTAAAATATTAATATTATATAATAAAAATATCTAAAATATAGATGATCGTAAAATTTTTTATTTAGTGGACGTTTTTCTGAACTTTTTTAAGTACTTTTAATATCAAATAAGCACATCAAAATAAATTTTTTATAGTTATATAAATTTATATAAAAATATAAAAAATTATTTCATAAAATATTTATATATTATAATTTTATGTTTAATTAAAAAGCAAATTTATTTCTTAAATAAAATATTTTTTATTTTATAAGAAAATCTAAATGACCCCTCAAAAAAGTATGAAACATTATGCTTTTAAATTTTGAATAACTTAGCTTTCCCTTTTATCCCAGCTAAAGACTCCTAACGAAACTTTTACTATATATCTCAGATTATATAAAAATTTAAAAGTCAAGGCAACTTAGCTGTAGTTAATGGACTTGCCTGTATTTAGAATATTTAAAATAATTTTAAAATGTTATATAAATTTTTTAAAAATGTTGATTATAATATTTATTTAAACTAAAAATTATATATAAACTTTTATAACCTATAATTTATATGTTTTAAATACTATGTCAAACATATCCCTCCTATGTTTCAACTTTCTAAGTCGGCCTGTTTATTTTATTTATAAACAAATATACCGTTGATGCCTAGGCCCAACAGTCTGAAAAGACGACAAAACTTGGCCCTTTTATTTATTTTTATTTTTTAATAAAAAATAATAAAACTTATTTGCTAAACATTTTTAGAAAATTTAAGATACTTTTTACTATACATACATTTTATTCATAGTTGTAAGAATCAGATCGGACATCGAACCGAAAAATTGTCCGGATCACGGTTCTCGGATTGAACCGTCGGATTAACTGGTCGAACCGTTGGGTCAATAATATTAAAGCATTTTTAACTAATAATAATTATAGTAAGAAATTTATTGCTAATAATACTACCAATAATAATAGATATAACAATCATAATAAAAAATTAGAGTATTTTTATTATGTCATTACTATCAACAACAACAGCAATAATAATCACAGAAAAAATTAAAGTATTGCCACCATAATTGCCACCACTAACACTAATAATAACAACTAAAATTTATAAATAGAAATTTTTAAATAAATTAGAAGATTAGAAAAAAATAAAATCATAAAATAGATAAATCATAAAAGAGATATAACTAATTTTTTTAGGTATACATATTTGAGTCTAAATATTTTACAATATAAAAAATTTTAAAATCACTAATAATTGATATTTATAAATAAAAAATAATTAATTATATTTTTTGCATTATCACATCCAAATGCTAAATCTAAACTATATATTATTTTTCAATATAGAGCTATTAATAATTATTTTTACATTAAATATATCATCAATTTAGAATTTTTTAATTAATTTTTTTAACCCAATTTGATCCGGACGGGCGACTCGACCGGATTAAAGTGGGTCAGAACGGGTCAAACTGGATCGATTGCATAAACGGTCTTTTTATAAACCCGGATCGACACGGATCTGACAACTAGCTTCTATCTTCTAAGAACTTTGAAACTTCTCAAGAAAAAATCAGTAACATCTTATAACACCTCTAAAACTTCTTTGGCCTATGACTTTCAACAATATCGAATTTAGTAGCAGGCTCGCAGCAAAGTTTACTAGAGAAGGTTTGCACCTTTTGATAATATTTCGTTGTATTAATTCCCTGAACTCAGAAAAAATAAAAGTAAAGAAATTTAAAAGTCTTCTTTGTTATTTTATTATCAACAGCCAAATAATGCAAAACTAAACTAAGACTACGTAACTGTTAACAATTATTTTTATTAGTGGTCTGTTCATGCAAGTTAGCTAGTTTAAATTAAAATATCATCAGAACATAAACCGAAAGAAAGCTAGTGGGAAAGAGGTGGAGTTTTCTTCTGTCTCTCTGTTCTTCTCTCCTGTTTCTCTCTGTAGAGTTTGAGAAAGAGGAAGAGAGAACAACATCGACAACAAAAATTTTTCCTAGTTGTCAATCTGTTTACCCCAATTTCTAGGTTAGATTCTCAGAAATAATTAACTTCTTTTTCTCTATCTGTCTTGATTCGAGAGAAAAAAAATGAACGAGAAGGCATCTGTATCGAAGGAGCTCAATGCTAAGCACAAGAAGGTTTGAATATCTTTGTTTCGATCTCACCTTGTTCTGGTTTGGTAATTGATTATCTTTGGTTTTGGTTAATTGTGGAAAATTCTTGAAATTTATATAGATTTTGTGATTCAGATTGTTGTCTTTTGTGGCCGTCCATGATCTTTTACCAAGGAATTGTGAACTTTTAGTATTGTGCTGTCGCAGTTTGGATTTGTAAGATATTTCTTTGTTAATTGAAGAAAGTTCACATGTTTTACTAGCCTGTATTTGCTGGACTTGCCTTGATGGAATCGTCTATACTGTTGAATTCAGCTCAGGATAGTATGAAGCCTAGGTTGATTATATTATTTGTTTCATTTTTTTTCACTGGGCTATTTATACAATAAACTTGATTAGCTTCGAGTTAGGTATAAGCACAGTTGCCAGGATGTAGATATAGATTCTTATCTATAATCATTAGAGAATTGATTCTTAGAGCTGTTAAATCAAGCTACTATCAGGATTTGAGGCTTAGATTAGCTTTTTTCTTTTTGTTTTTCTTGCACTTCTCGCCTTTGCTAACTCATTGTGCTGTGTATTATTTTTTGGGTGCTAGCTTTTAGCATAAAGTTAGGCACTATGTGTCTATCGTATCGCTTTGGGAGGAGTGTACTGACAGTAATTAGACCTACCAATTTCTTAGTGCCTGCATTTACGTTGCTTTTCTTTACATATCTCAGCTTTTATAATGTAAATGAACATCATATACCATTTTTGAGGAAACTGTAGGCATTCTATTCTTAATAGTTATTGGTAACAATTGCTTATATATTGTGGTACTTGAGATTGGGATCCTAATTAGCTGAAGATCCCTTGACAGTAGCATATAACTTTTGCAGATTTTGGAGGCTCTCCTCAAACTGCCAGAGAATAGGGAGTGTGCTGATTGCAAAGCCAAGTAAGTAGTGTGCTTCTATTGAATTTTGTTAGCTACTTATCGTAGGCATTCATTCTATGCGTCAGGAGTTCAAATTATTAACAACCTGCAAAAACCTAGCTTGATCTGTCTAGCTCTTTTAACTTCTCTTCCACTGTGACCACTGAATTAAACGGCCCTGGAAAATTGTCTATGATATCTTGTACCTTGTAGTGTAATTGTATATGCTTTCTTTGTCTATGGTTTCTACTGTGAACAGCTCTAGTATTCTAATTCTAGGTTTCTTATAAGAGTTTATTCCAATGTAGTTTGGTGTTTTGTGGGCTTGTTTTGGTTCTTACGTAGTCCTAACAATCCAACTTTGTTATTTCACCTTACAGAGGTCCACGATGGGCAAGTGTGAACTTGGGAATCTTTATATGCATGCAGTGTTCTGGAATACATAGAAGTTTAGGAGTACATATATCAAAGGTGAGATGCTCTTGGGAGTACATATATCTCCCAAGAGCACCAAGCTATTCTGAACTTCATTTTTCAGCATGTTTAAACTATAGCCTAGAATTTGAGCATGTCCTTATACCAATCATCTCAGTTATTGGCAAATTACTGTTTTTGTATGGCAGTTCTTCCAACAGTAAGGAGCATGTGACTGGAACTTCACTTATATTGTTACTGTAATTTATAAGCCTGATTTGCTGTATCTTTGCATAAAATGACTTTAGACATGCCTGAATATGATTGTTGTACTGGATAATGTGAAGAATACCTTCAATGTGAGGCTTAAAACTCAATGCAACCTGAAAAGTGCTCAGCTGGTATAGCTCAATTTGATAATCATTCGAGATTCGAAATTATTCTTGTAAAACAATGCGGCATTCTACTTGTAAATCTACAATCTATGCACTGCCTTCTATTCTGATGAGGGTTGCAATGTAGGCAAAAACAATGTAGTAATAGCATATATCACAACAAAGATTAATGTCATGAGCCATAGTGTTATAACAATAGTTGAGGTCCCTTGGAACTGCAACTCAACGTACTGTCCAGTATGTGCTAAACTGTTCCGGGTATTGACCTATGACTTCAGAGCGTTAGGTATGTGATAAGTGGATTGGGCCCACTATGTGATAATGATCAAAGATGTGTAGGAAGTTGTTTGTAAGACCAAACTTCAAGTTGAATTAATTCATTAAAGTGAATTCAAAGTTATGTAAAATTCGTTCTCAAGTTTCTTACAAATGGAACACCTCTAATTCCTTTATTTTCTTTTGTCTCGATAAACCTGAGCTCTTGACTTCTTCTGTTGGTGAAAGTGCTCGCTTTACTTTTCTGCTTCATTTGATCAAGCAATCTCCCTGTTGTTGGTGATTCCAGTGCTTCTCATTTAATGTACAATTGCTAGTAGAATGCATTAGCTTGTACACTGGTTTAAATAAAGCCAACGTGATCTGAACTGAAAATAGAAAGGATTAATGAACGACTTTATCAAGGGAGAAATCTATTTATTTGGCTTTGTATGCTGCGACACCAACATACTCCAAGCTCTTGCATCTTGGCCTTTAGTGTCACGTGGTAAAACATTTATTTTTTGGCCATTTATAACATTAGAAAACTATCTGTAGTAGCAGTCTATCTTTGTTCGTATTGATATAATCTTATTCAATCATATAACTTGAACACGGCTGAACCTATAGGAAGGTATGTGGACAACTTAGGTTACTTCCTCTTGAAATATTTGTGCACTCCTGGCATGTACAAGGTTCTTCAATGCTGGTTGATGCTTTGTTGAGTAATATATCTGCATAGAACTCATTGATCTTTTTCCTGTAACTTAAAGCATTAATCATAGCAAGATTGAAGAGGAAGATGTGATTTTATATGCATGAATCCTGGCTATTGTTTAACCCTTGTTTTTGGCGGAGTTATTTCCTTCGTCATTATGTATACCACAAAGACTTAAAATGTATCTCACAATCTTGTGTAGGTATGTTTACTTTCTTCAAGTCATTGGTTTTCTGGATGAACTTCGGTAACGCTTATGTTGATTTAGTTTTTCTGGAATTAATTCTCTGGCTCATTTTCATGGTGTTTAATTTCTGATGTAGGTACGGTCCGCAACATTAGATACGTGGCTGCCAGAGCAGGTTGCATTTATACAATGTAATTCTTTAACCCTAGAATGACTTTTATGTATGACTAATAGCTGTATGAGGATTTGACTTATTATACCTAAGTTTTTATATAGCTACAAAAGATTGCGGGTCCTTATAATGCTTTGTAGTACTTATGTCATCTTGGTTTTGTTGTTCAGCTATGGGAAATGTAAAGGCAAATAGCTACTGGGAAGCTGAGTTGCCTCCTAATTATGACAGAGTTGGTATTGAGAATTTCATCCATGCAAAGTAGGTTTTTAATATAAATGCCTCTGCTTTCTAGAGGTATTTTCATTTTATAGTTGCTTGTATTCATATACTAATTATTAGCTTATATCCTCTGGAATACTGGCATGAACAGATATGAAGATAAAAGATGGATACCGAGGCATACATCACGATCCTCAAATAGCGTAGATGAGAAAACTCTTGAAGTAAAGCCAAGACCTACTAGTAGATCTAACAATGGATTCAGTAACAGGACAGAAAATTCTGAACGGGGATCTAGGCATCAACAATCCAGTGAAAAGAGGTCTGTTTGTGGAGTCCCCAAAGTTTCCAGTCAGGTAAAATTTCTGTTGACTTTTAACAGAGATTTCAAAGGAAGCTGTTCTTTTGTTGTATGTTCACGTTTGCAATGTTTGTATTATTTTGTTAATCCAGTATGACATCTGGAATTTATATTTCTTAAAGCATGCAAGATTGTCTCGATATGTTGGAACTTTTTTTGGTACAACAAGCATTAATACTTTGGCTATAATTAATATTTGAATCTGGCTGATTGAGTCCTGCTGACGTTTGTCTAGACAATAGCTTTCAGTTTGTTATTACAATTCCTGCATTTCATATATTTGCTGCTCCAGATTGGTAATCATATGAGTTCTGATGTTCTCCTTTTTGTCACTTGATAACTTAAAATTATTGGAGAATAAATACTTGCAAATCCTAGGGCTGTTTGTTCTAGCAGGCATTTGAGGTTGAGATCCATATTCTTTGCTCAAACTCCAAAGTTATCCCATGGCAATTTTTCGCTATCTTATGAAATTGCTTATTGACAAAATTCTCGTCTATAAAGATCTCTAAATTATTATTTGCCAGTATGCAGTACTTTTTAGCATACCGACAGGTATGCTAGAAAGCTTATTTGGAATGTTGGATCGCTGACAGGTCAATTTTTAGAATTGGTGAGGTAATGCGTAGAAGAAAAGTTAGCATTGCTTGCATACAAGAAATTAAGTGGGTGGGTGAGAAGGCAAGAGATATAGGAAAAACAGGTTATAAATTTGGTATACTGGTAAAGTGAAGAACATGAATGGTGTAGGAATTATCATTGAATCAAGTCTAAAAATGAGGTAATTGAGGTGAAACGTATTGAAGATAGGATTATATTATAGTTACACTGTTTTTTTAGGAGTTGGTTAGTGTTATTAGTGCTTATTCCCCTCATATAGGACCAGATAATTTCAAAACAACAATTTTGGGAGAATATGGATAGGTAAATTCAGTTAACTCCTAGTAAGGATGAAATTTTTATTTGAGGCGATTTGAATGGCCATTAGGAAAAAATAACATAGTATGAAAGAGTTCATGAAAATTTCGGTTATGGAGATCGTAACGAGGGAGGTATTACTATTTTGAATTTTAGTTTTACTTATCATTTGGTATATATGTTTTTGAAAAAAATGAGATAGCCATTTTATAATCTATAGGAATGGGTAGATATGCAGTAAATAGATTATATTCTAAGTAGGAGCGTATATAGGTCATCATGTAAGAATTATAAGGTAATTTTTGGAGAAAGCATAATTGCACAACATAAGCTAGTTGTGTTGATGTTATCTTTGGAGAAGGAAAGAAACAGAACAAATATAATGGAACACATATGACGAGATGGTAGAACTTGCATTGAGATAAAGAAACTATTACAAACCGAATTTTGAAGGAGAGAAATTGGAATATAGACGGAGATAGTAACATGATATGGTTATAAATGGTTATTTACATTAGAAAGATTCCGATAGAAGTTTTAGGAGAATTAAATGGTGAAAAACTTCCAAATAAAAAAAATCTGGCGGTGGAATGAAAGTACACAAAATATAGTTACGTATAAAAAAGAATGCCATTAATTGATGAACTTACTCGACATATTAAAGATGAAGTACCATGATGTATATGATTCGCCGATGACATAGTTTTATTTGATGAGACAAAAAAAATTAAACTCTAAACTGAAATATTATAGGAGTACTTTAAAATCTAAAGATTTTAAATTAAGTAGGACTAAAACAGAATACATGTATTGTCATTTTAGTAAATATAATAATGATGATAATATTGTTACTGTAGAAGATTGTGTTGTACCACAAAGTGGTAGTTTTAAATATTTAGATTCGATTATTCATAAAAAAAAAAGAATTAAAGAAGATATTTGCATATAATTAAAATAGGATGGCTGAAATGACGAAGTGTTAGCGGATTTTTTTGTGATAGAAAAATTCCGTTAAGGCTAAAATGTCAGTTTTATATAACAGTCATACGGTCTGCAATGCTTTACGATAGTAAGTGCTGTTGTTTTAAACATCAAGAGTTCATAAAATAATTGTAACATAAATGAGAATGTTAATATGAATGTGGATATAGTAGGATAGACAAAATACGAAATAAGGATATATCCCAACAAGCAGCCGTTGTGCTGATCGAGGACAAGTTACTGGAAGGTAGGCTTAGATGGTTCGAACGTTTTGCGTAGACCTAAAAACGCTGCAGTGCATAGGAGTGATGCAATTTCTTTTGAACACTTAAGAAGAAAAAGAGGTAGACTAAAATTAACTTGGCCTACGTATTGGTGAAGGATTTAGAGGAATTGGAACTTTCGCTAAATCTGATTTATAATCGAACAGAATGGAGAAAATGGATTTGTGTAGCTGACTCCACACAAGCGGGATAAAGGCTTATTTTGCTGTTATGCATTGCTTTCTAGCAGCTGAAATCTTTTTCTATTTTGGAAAGATGCTTGCAACCCTTTTTCTTGGAGTGCTATAGGCGCCATATCAAGTCTAATCTGTTTAAGGCTTTTGATAGCTTGGTTTAAATATGTATTTACTGACAAGTTGTTGAATACGAAATAGCCTTTCATACCCTTAATTGTCTTAGCAATAGAAAGCTATTTGCATTTTGAAAGCTCTTATAGTATCCATTCTGATATCACGTTTAAAATGGAATTGTTCCTCTTGAATTCTTAATATTGATTGAAATTTGATGTAACTGCAACCTTACAGAACAAGAAATAAAAGAGAAATGTTGTATCTTGGAGAACTGATAAGAAATGATACTTCCTCTGGTTCATAGTAGTCAAACTAACTAATTACAGTTCCCTGACTGCCAAAACAGGTTCCGTCTGAGTCAAATGTAGAACCTATTGTCGCAAAATCTGATTTGCCACTGTCTTCTGAGAAATCATCTTCCAAGGTTGAAAGCACCTCAGCTAAAGTGGAAAACCCTTTAGCAAAAGTTGATAACTCACCAGCTCAAAAGGTTGTTTATGCAACTGATTTATTCAATACACTTTCGATGGACATTCCTAATGATAATGGCTCTGCTGTAGCCTCATCTGATGACTTTGCATGGGCAGGATTTCAGTGTAAGTATTCTTGCAGTTTTTAACGTATTCTTTAAACAATTGCCAAGGCTTCTGAATCTGAAGAAGACATGTTTTGACTTTTTCGTCTCAAAGCTCAAATTTCCAATCCATTGGAAGTTTGGTAATTGCTTTCCTTTTTTTGTTAATGATAATTTGGTTTTATATGGCAGTTATTTTACATGCTTCCCTTTAGTTATCTTTTTCAAACTGTGAACCAATTTAGGATTATTACTATTATTATATCTGTTTAGTTTGTAGCCTTTTGCTGGTCTTTTATCATGTATTTGTTGATTCTTGCAGCTGCAGAAACCACAGCACCTTCCTTGGAGAAGATTGCTTCTGTGAAACCTGTGGAGACTAAGACTCAATTAACGAACGGTTTGGAGGATCTTTTTAAAGACTTAGTATCTGTTTCACAGCCTTTGGCTCCAGAGAAGTCCCAAGCTAGCGCTAAAAGTGATATAATGAGCCTCTTTGAGAAGGCAGGTCCATTACATCTATTCTCAAATTCTAATGTTTGAGAAGCTTGTATTGTCTTAGAATTACATATGTTGCAATAGCTGATGAATTAAAAAATTGTGAAAGATGAGGTTAGTAGCAATTTTTTAATGACTATGACTTAGACTAATGCTAGCCTGTCGGAATCTTATTTCTATTGCATTTTGACTCCGTGCATCCCATACATCACATGTTTATATGATATTGCATTTATGTATACAAATTTGTGTCTCTTATTTATAGCATACTTTTTTGCTATCATTTTGCCCAGGAAAGGTGTTTGTCTTAGTTTTTTTACTCTTTTTGTGTTTTTTTCTTTTCTTTTTTTTTTTCGGTGTGTGGATAAAACAGAGCAACATGGTTTCACCATATTCCCTACATCAGCAGCAGCTAGCACTTCTCTCTCAACAGCAGGCTCTTCTTGCAGCTGTTGTGCAAAATGGTAGTGCATCACTGTCCCAGGTGAAATCTCCTCAAACAGATATTACCCTTCCTCTAGCATCTTCTGGAAATCTTCTGGAACAAAGTTGGGCAAGTGGTAGTTTTGAAGGTTTTGGAATGACTAAAGTAGGAGGAAACAGCATTCAGGTAAACGCTTTGCTTAGTCAATAAGTCTCTGCAGTTTGAGCATATTCCTTCCTCATATAGCTTACTTTAATTTGACAGGGTGGTAACCCTAGACCTCTTAGTGGTTCTGGACATCTTGGCTCATATCCTGCGCACAGGTATATATTCTCAGAGCCGCTCCTATTTTTTACAGGACCATGACCCATTTGTCATTGGATTTCGACTTATTTGTCTGTCAACTGTTTTTTGAGAAGTGAGTTACTGATACTAAGGAGTATCTCTAAGCTGCCAGTTGAATAAGAAATTTTGTTCTGCCTAAAGTTTGGAGACATTGTTTGTGGACTAGATAATTTCAAGTTTGGAGTTAAGCATCCTGATCTGTTGTTTATTAGTTCTTAAGCTTAGAGATGTGGCTCATAAGTGTGCATTGGATGTGTCCCAACATTACTCTGCACAAATTTTCTGTTCTAGTGTGTCAGCTGCTTGCAAAATTCTTATCACTGGTGAAGTCTGCTTTCAATTCACGCCAGATGCTTGTCTAATGCAGATTAGGACTTTCTGCAATTGAGAATGGTTTTTTAGTCTGTCTACATGGAAAGGCATGCATCTGCTGGTGAACTCGACGAGTAGCAGTACCTTTCTGTATTCGTTTAGGAGCAAGTAAAGTTTACGGTTTACTGTGAAGGGAACTATGAAATTAGGCTTGATTATTACAAGTAATACTAAGAGTCAACATGTGCTATTTCTAAGTAAATTATTAATTTTAAGATTCAGTATAATTTTAAGTAACACAAATCGCTTTGTTTATGTCATAGCAAGCAACATGTTTGTTAAGTCCTATGCTTTCTCTTATGGATTCATTTCCAACAGTGTATTTATGTCAATAAATCATCTTTTGTTAATTCTTGCAGCATGTACAACTCAATAGGTACGGCAATGCCCGTTAATGGAATGATGCCCATGGGAACTACTAGCAGAGCTTCAGCACCAGCTGCGCCTGCTACAACATCAAGCCAATCAGGCGGTGATTATGACTTCTCATCATTGACCAAAAACATGCTCTCAAAGAAATAAGTCCCTTCCCACAATGGATTGGTATCCTTGCTGCTATTGTTTCTTAAGAGTCACTATGGAGTAGGTTCATAATGGAAGGTAGCTAATGCAGAGTGCTAGTAAGTTTATGTTTTTCTAAAATTTCTGCGAGCTGTTCTTTCTCATAGTTAGGGCCATGAGGTTGAATCTATCTTGTGCAAATTTCTTTTCATGCTTGCATGCAAACAAAAGAAAAACAATAATAATAATAATACAAAAAAAG
Source organism: Acanthochlamys bracteata (assembly GCA_019914995.1). Classification (NCBI taxonomy): domain Eukaryota; kingdom Viridiplantae; phylum Streptophyta; class Magnoliopsida; order Pandanales; family Velloziaceae; genus Acanthochlamys; species Acanthochlamys bracteata. Next base: position 6,239,089 of record CM034129.1, on the reverse strand, counting down.
GGAGAGAGAAGAAAAGTCATAGTTACATAGAATGATGCAGTTTGGGTAGTATTGGATTATAACTGTTGTGTGTGAAATGATGTAACATTATGAATTTTGTAAATTACAGATAATACATCTACCAATTTCTACATTGATGTTTGTAACTTATGTTGATGTTCTTGTCATATTTATGATGGTGCTCTTAGCATAGGAGCGCTCATCTCGTATTCTATTATTATTTCTCTTTTAGTGACTATTCTTGTCTGGCTTTCTAAACTCTAAAGTTATACAGAGCAGCATTATTTCTAAGTGAGGAGCAATATTATTGGGTACCTAGTCTTGTCTATATCTTTTTATTTTGCCCATGAATAATAAGTGAGATATTCTTATCGAGTTTTTGAAGGTAGATGTCGAGCTTAAAAAGCAGAGATAGTAATATATGATCTGATTCAAAATTTCAATAAAAATTGATCTATTTAATTTAGGTTAGGGTTGAAAATTTTTATATGTATAAATGTATAGATTGAGTTTGGATTGAACGGATTTGATCTGTTTATTAAGTGGGTCGATTCAAAATTGATTTACTAATCTGAATTGTCATATTTTGAAAGAACAATTTTTTCTTTATTTTTTTATCTTATAATAAATTTTGACAAAAAAAAAGATAATAACAATTTATTAATTATTATATTACATTATATTTATAATTAATTATTTATTTTTATGTTTTATTAAAATAGTGTAAGATGAGAATTATAATATTATCGAAAGTATTACTATATAAGTTCTTCTTTAAATATGAATTTGAATTTTGTAAAAAAAATTTTATCAAAATTTTTGTTAAAAGTAATGTTATATATTTATAATTATAAAATTTCAGCTGTCATTATATATTTTCAAAAAATAAAAATAAAAGTTTTTTTAACAAGTACCAATGAATATATTAACGAATGTACATTTTGGTGAAAATTTATCATATCTCTTTACTAAAAATATTTTGCGTATTTATTTTAACTGATTTTATAATTTCAATCAAGCTTGAAAATATAAAATTAAAAATTATAATTATTAAATGGGTCGATTCGAATTTGATTTGTTTATTAAATAAGTTGAATTAGGGTTAATAATTTTGATCCGTATAAATTTGTGACTTGAGTTGTAGTTGAATGAATTTGATGTGATTATTAAATGAGTTGATTCGAAATTGACCAATCAATTCAAATTGTCACTAATAATACTGTAAACGTGAGTTTGTTTTTTTGCGAAGGTAATAATAACTGAAAAGGGGCTCCGTAGTACACATGGTCGGGATAAATTTTTTAAAATTTTAACCATTTATTTACCTTGTATCCCTTCTCTGTCGTAGTGATAGTTAATAGAAACAGTACCGATGATCCTATTTGGGTACGGTTATTTCTAAAGTACTCTTATTTAATTAATCTGTCTTGCAACAGGATAAAAGGAACGTATTGTTCATCCCAACTCCATAAAACAACGGTGCGTCAAGCTTTATACTTAATGCATGATTTGCATTGATGTTTTTACGCATGGCAATGATGTAAAACTAGGAGTTTGTGAAACCTTATAATAGGATACCATACTTTCCTCGTGATCAAATTGTAATTTGGACTTCTAAACAAAACCAAGGTGAATGTGCTGAACTACTCTGCATATCTTCTTATATAGCTCTTCTTTCCGAAGTATTGATACCAGCTATATAGATACAGTTTATTAGTTTCTTGATATGAGGAGAATGCACTTTTATAGTTCCCTACAAAAGAAAATGTATGCATATGGGTAATTGTCCCATATTGACTCTTTATCGAGATGTGTCGCAATTTACTTACGAGTTTGAAAATATTCATATTTTGAGTTAGCTTTTGAAGTTGAGTTCTATCTTAATTTCATATAATATGTTATGTGTTTATTAGGCCTCCAAATTAGTCTAAATTTCGATTAGTAGTAGAGAGGTCTAGTAATGATGCCCAAATAAGAATATGCTAGTCAATTTAGATGTAGGTCAGTAACTCGCATTAGATTGAGCGAAATAGATCCTGACTTGATGAGCTTAATAGTTCAGCTCCTTACTGGTCCCATATTAACTAGGTGCTGAAATATGTATGTACTTATAGGTAAAAAATGTTAAACTCTAAGGGGCCGTTTGGCTAAACTTAAAAGTTTTAATTTTTATAACAAAAGTTACTTTTTTGACTTTTTTTTTAAAAAAATAGCTGAAAACTTTTTTAGAAAAAGGAGGTATTGGTTTGGATAAATTTTACTTTTTTTAAAAACAAGTTGAATAAGGTGCTTGGCAAAGACTAAAATATCCTTTATAATAAATATATATATACACATACATATATATGTATATATATATGTATATATATAATTATGTTAACTTAACAGGGTCAATAATGTTATTTTTTTCTAAACAGACAAAAAAGTTTTGAAAAATTACTCAACGTAACTTCTATTTCTGTGACTTATAAGTTGAAAAAGTAATTTATTATACTGTTTTCAACTTATAAGTTAAAATAAGTCTATCCAAACGGCACCTAAAATGTTAGCTAATCTTTTTAATGTGAAGATTCGATTTTATAATTGGTATCAAAGCCAGTTGGGTGGACCCACTCGATGTGTTGGGGGTGGGGGAAGATTGTTGGGCTTCTAAGTTGATCTACATCAGGGTTAGTAGTGGATGGGCATAGAAATGATATTCAAGTGAAAAACGAGCTAGTCAACTTAAAAGTAGGCTAACAACTCATCTTGAGTTGGTCAAATGGACCTTGATTTGGTAAGCATTAACAGCCCACAATCTTTTAATAGTCTCACATTGGGTGGGTGCTGGAATAGATATGTGCTTATAAGTGGAGAATGCTAATTCCTAAAAGTTAGTGAATTTTTTTAATGTGAAGATTCGAACCTACAAATGTGAAGAATGATCCCTTAAAAAGACCTCTCTTATGAGAGTATTATGTCCGGCATTATACACTACATGTAAAAGAGATGTTGAATTTTATATTATTTGTTTGTCAAACTGTATAGCTATTTATATAGATTTGAGCAATCTCATTTTTTGAGTTAGGATTTAGCGCTTTACAGTTTAATAGTTCTGAATTGGCGAAGTGCTAAAATAGAGATGTATTTATAAGTGGGGTATGCTAATCCGTAAGAGATTGGCTATTCCTTTGAGTATGGGATCCTCGATCTACAAGTGTGAAGAATGATCCCCTAAAAAAACCAATCTCATGAAAGTATTATGTCCGACACGGTACATTGCATATAAGAAATGTTAAATTTTATATTATTTGTTTATCAATGTATAGCTATTTATATAGATTTGAGCACTCTCATTTTATGAGTTATATTAAGACCTATTTAGCTGTATATATGTTTTTATATGCTTACATAGTATGTTTATGAGCTCGATAAGGCTTACAAGCTATTAATTATTACAGATACCATTCATCCATCGAATGTTGTCTTTGCCAATTCTGTTGTTTAATTACTTGACGTACATATGTTCATGAAGGCATATATGACGTTGTATTCATTCATTTGTGATGGATTTTAGTTAGAAAGAATTGAATTTCGGAAGACTGAGTTCAATGTAAGTGAGTTCAACAAGATATAAATTAGAAGTGGGTTCAACTAGCAAGATAAACCGAAACATAAAAAGGAAATATAAACTCAAATTTGGAGGAAAAAAGTAAGTTCCGTGCAAATAAAGTGCACTTTGGCCACAATGCAATTACTACATAAAGCTATCATAATGTATTTTTTCATCACAATGCAATATATTATATGAAATATAGTTTTCATGACGTGAAACAAAAATAAAAATGTGAACGTACTAAATCGAAACAACCTCAGCTTGCTCAGAATTGCTGATAAAAATAGTTTTTTAATATTAAAAACAAAAATTATAAACTTTCGAAAAAATTATTATATAATTCATATTATTTTTTAATTTTATAAATGTTTATATATATACACATATATTTTTAGAGTTGAAAAGAAGCAATTTTAAATAGTGCCTCCTTCCTTTAAAACAAAATTCTTCGTAGAGAATACTCAATCACTACTGTTAATCTATTGCAGTGACTCTACATTAAGACGATCTTTAAAAGGTTTTTTATACGTAGGTAGGAATCGAGCGACATAAAGTATTAAAAGTTTACGACTCATAACATCTTATAGAGCGCATCCATCTACGCTAGCAATAACTTAGCCTTATGTGTTGTATCTTGAAAAGATACGGCTGATCTCCAGGCATTTGTGACACCTTTCATGGGTGCAGCAGTTTTCACGATGATGCAAAGGGCCTTAATTTCTTTACATTTGAGTACCTCACATTTTCGGGCTACCAGTACATACGTTTGAGTACCTCACGTTACAATACCTCGTAAGATTTCTTGATTTATCTGCAACACAAGCGAGCATGATATATAAGTGGATGCCATAGAATTTTTAAGTACATGCACAATATATATAGACGAATAGCTATATCGTTTCAAAGAACCATCAGAATGAGCTCCTCCGTACTACAACAAACTTCTTACTAACTGACACACTTCTCTGAGTTCCAATGTCATGATACCCTAATACAATGCTAGGATATCCTGGCTAAGTTGTATTAGGTATCATAAAATTGAACTACATTGTTTCACGAAATCTTGTCTATGGATGCGTAGCTTAAAATCTTAAGTTGAAAGGTTATATGCATGCCAAAGCATTTCTTTCTTCACCAAACCCTACAAACTATTTGATGGAGCAAAGCGGGTAAACCATACAAGTCCTAAGAGTCAAAATTATCATTAAAAAGAATATTAGTTTATTCTTCTAAAAATAATCAACTAGACCTTGCTGTAAAAAATCAAAATTATCATAAAAGTTTAAAGAAAACTATGTTGCCCAAACATGGAAGGGTTGTAGATGACCTTAATCATTAGTAGTTGATACAGAGTTGTTCTACTTCACAGATAACAATCTAGAAAATTACGATCATTTCATAGACAGATGGAATGATGGGTTCATCTTTCCAACTAACAATTGCCAATTGAATTGGAGACCACACTTTGGATGACACCAACTTGTGAAGGCCTGCGTTGGAGATGATAACAAGCTATTTTAATGCTAGTTGATGGTTTACAAGGATGGTACTGAAATAAGTACTTCATAAAATTCCAATTATCGTTGGTTGTTACAAAGAACAAATTGTACCTTTATGGATATTATTGCTATCGTAAGTGTATGAGTCACACAAGTAATATAATGATGAGACAAATATTATTCTCACCTGAATTAATTAACTTATTAAGTACCGAAAATAATTAATCTTATAATTATTAGAACAACCATTCTAAAAGAGTGAATGCTAAAATTAAATACAACAAACAAACAAGAACAACACTTGTGAGATTTCAGTATTTTATGTATTGCGGCTTTTAAAAATATGTTATCGAAGATTATAATTTTATTGACAATTGGAAAATTTTAAATTCTTTGATATACATTCTTGAGTTATACCAAGAATACTTCCATGCAATAACTTACTATATTTTTGTGTGAATTAATATGTAAGAAAGCTAATTATTAAGTTCTGTAGCATCCTAAATTAATAGCACAAATCACAAGAGTATATCTCTGTATCTCATGCAATTGATAACTACCATTATAAAGGCTAATCCATACATCACATCTCTATCTCGATATAAATATCAAATCAATTGAATATTCAAAAACATTAAGCACGATAATAAATACTCAATAAGCACTTGTAAAATTTTGAATAGTATAAAATTAAGAATTAAATCATTATAGTTAGGATACATCATAACCCCAGTAAATAGGAATTTAGTTTAAAATTTTCAGCTCTAACAACACGGAGAGAAACATAAGAGATAGAACAAAATAAAACTTAACAAAGAGTGTTGTCGAGCGAACTAGCATATCTTTTCTTTGCTCTTTGCTTTTCTATGTCATTCTCTCCGTTCCAGCAGCAAGTACTCAAGAAAAACACCAGATTAGCCGCCTCGGGTCTCCTCCTTCCCTCAGAAAATTCAAATATAAAACTATATGGCTATTCTTTCTATAATTAAATTGGTGCAGTCTAACCTAATCCGAACCTCTATCTACCCAGTTGTCTGCACTGTTTGGGAGTTTGTTTGGCTTCCACAAAATATATAAAAATATAGAAAATTAAGATCAATGTTCTATCTTTTCAACCATATCTCACACATGTCTTTTCAAGGGAGGGAGCTTCAGAAGGTGCAAGTGGTATTCTTAGTAGATTCTCATCAGCCGCTTAGGTTGGGGCACAATGGTGGTTACCTCAAGGATGGTCATTTAAAAATCAAAAAAATCTTCAATGCACTTGTTTCGAAACTATGCATGAGTCAGTCTGCACTGGGTGTGATATTCATCTATGAATATGTATGAATTAGCTGGCCAAAAAACTCTAAAAAAATTAGTAAACCAACTTCAATTTCTTGACATTCAAACTCAATTGGTCGTTCACACAAACTCTACTGAAAAAAGTCAAGTTTTCATTAAAAGTACTCATACTACATATAACTACTGAAAATAAGAAATATAGAGAAATAATGTTCTTTTTAATTAGGTATTCTATATATAATTAAACATATATTATACAAGAGTGTATCATATTATGTCAATATTTTAAGCACATCAAATACTTCCATCTTCACTTTTTCAGATCTGTTATTTGATGTATAACTTATGAAAATTTTACCTAAGCACAACCAACTTTTTCGATCACACACACACTTATTCACATGTAAGCAAACCATTTAAGAAAAAAAAGCTAAACTCATGAATATAAGTATCGTCAATAAGTTCATTTGCCTATTTTGAGCTACTTAACCTTTATATTCTTAATATTGAATATTATATCGAGTAAGTCAAACTAACCAGTCATCTGAATTCCATTTTTGTATCCAATCTTAGTCATGAATGTTATTATTTTATTTTATTATTTTTTATAAAAAATAAATTTGCAGTCGATAGCTATCATACTTATCACTTGTTAACATAAGAATTAGTTTAAATGGCTATTTATTTAGTCTATTTTCAGGAATTAAAACTCAAGACAGAAAATTTTCATCATAAGTAGTATACTCCAACCAAGCAACAAAAATATAATTTTTTCAAAAATTTTCTCTCCCCCCAAACTTAGCACCAACATTGTCCTCAAAGTGAGTAAAAAAAATATAAATAAAGAGGAGGGGTTAGTAAGTATCTCTAGTTTTTGTGTTTACTCACTTAAAGTTCCTTAGAAATTTATCATAACTAAAAAAATCAAAAGAAAAAACTAATTGAAAAGTTCAAACTAGATGAAAAACTTAGGTTGCCTCCCAATAAGCGCTTTCTTTATAGCCTGTACCTTGATTTTGTTTCCTTCACCTATACCGATTCAAGGAGGGTGATAGTCTTGTTGTTGTTAAAATCGACAAAATATGATTTCAATCGTTGCCCATTAACTTTGAATGTATCTTTCTTCTCACCAATAACTTTGATTCATAAGAAAAAACTTTTACCACAGTGAATTGACCTGACCATCTTGATTTAAGCTTTTCAGAAAATAAATATCATCGTGAGTTGTATAGCAGAACTTCCTGTCCAAGGGTGAACTCTTCCCTCAATATGTTCTTGTCATGCCAAGCCTTGATTTTATCATTATAAATCTGGCTTTTTCATAAGCTTTACGTCGAAATTCGTCCATTTCATTCTGCTACAATAATCTTTTCTCTCGATTGTTTGCATGTCGAAATTCAACTTCTTCACTTCCCAATATGCTCGTTGCTCCAGTTTCACCAGTAGATAGCAAGCTTTTCCAAATAGTAAGCAATGTGGAGATATTCTAATTAGAGTTTTGAATGCTGTGCGATATGCCAATAATGCATCGTCTAGCTTCTTTAACTAATCTTTCCTTGAAGTATTTACTATTGTCTCAAGTATGCACTTTAATTCTCTGTTTGACACTTCAATTTGGCCGCTGGTTTGAGGATGATAGGCAGTGGCTACTTGATGCGTAAAACCATACTTCTTTAGTAGAGATTCAAGCTAACTATTAGAAAAGTGCGTGCCTTAATCACTGATGATTGCTTTAGGAGTGCCATACCAAGTAAAAATATATTTGTGTAGGAAGTTCACCACAATCTTGTTGCTCATTTGTAGGTAATACTACAACCTTCACCCATTTAGATACATAGTCAACGACGACTAAGATGTACTTATTCGAAAGTGAAGAAGAAAATGGTCTTAAAAAGTTTATTCCCCGTACATCAAACAATTCAACCTTAAAAATATTAGTTAATGGCATCTCACTCGTTGTTAATATATTTCCTATTCTTTGACATCGATTATAGAAAGCAACATATGTGTATGCATCCTGAAATAATGAAGGCCAATAAAAACCCGTGTTGTAGTACCTTTGCTGCTATTTTGTTTTACACTAAAGTGAACTTTATATTTCGATGAACGACAAATACCACAAGATGCTTTCCATCTCCTCTTCAGGCACCACACGTTCGTAAAATTTGATCTGAGTAATGTTTGTACAAGATTAGATCCTCCCAAAAGTAATGCTTAACATCAATAAAAAATTTCTTCTTTTATTGGTAAGATAGATTTGGAAGAATTATATTACTAGCCAAGTAATTCACGAAATCTGCATAGCATAGAGAATAAAATATTTGGTTCTTTCGCTGCCCCAAAACTACTCCAACAACATAATCACTAGCATCGCACATGATTTTAAAAGGTCAATTTCAAATTGGTGCTACAATAAAATAGGCATAATGTAGACAAAACCAAATAAAAAAAACTCAGTGATTCTATCCTAATTTATCCCATAGGTGCATGATTATCGTATACCGTATACCAGATAATGAGTTTGTTCTACAAAAATTATTGTTAATTTCAATACAAATCAAACTACTAAAAGTTGTGATTTTGTGAATGCTCAAAAGTGTACGAAAGCTAATAAAGTTAAACAAAATGTAAAAATAGAGATAAAATAACTAGAATTTTAGAATACACTACTAATACCTTTAATTTAATTCTTAAATAAATGTGATAATAGATTATGATAATTATAAAAATTTGGTACGTAATACTTTATTACAGTTCTTAAATACGATTTTTAATTATGATTTTTTTTTGTCTAATATAAAATTATTTAACTCTAGTGTTATTTTAACTCTTTATTTAGAAATTACTAAAAAGACAATAAATTCTACAAAATTATAAATTATATAGTTGAATTCATTTTGGTCCAGTATATACTAACTACAGTTATTAATTCTGTAATTTATAAATTATACTCTGATTGCTCTTCTCAAACACAATTAATAAAATAATTTATATATCAAATTCAATACTGATCATGCATACAAATTTGACATTTAAATATTTTTTCAAATAAAAAATAATAACTTATAATTTAATCAACAATTCACATGATATTCAAGAATCAAATCAAAGTTATTAGAGTCTCATATTGAAATTACATATAGCAAAACCAAATACAGTAGACATAAGTTTAAGAACTCAAATATATAAAACAGCAATATTGCAGTCCCCAAATCTACTCCTCGTCTCTATGTTTGCACTGTTTCTGGATCTATTTCTAGATCTTCCGATCAACATGGTTGCTGATATTTGTCTCTATCTCACCCTCTGTTTCAATCTTTCCTCAAGCTCTCTATCTCTCCTTACTGTCAACAGCTTCGTCTTCCCTCTATCCACTCTGCTTCTCTCTTTGCTGAATCTCAATCGGATCCCCTTTTCGTTTGTTGTATTATTTTTATAGCTTTTTCACTCCACTCAACAAGAAAATTACCTCTTCAAATTCAATACCGAAAAGAAAGGAACAAAAAATCTTTGAAGATTTTCTTCCTCGGATGATGTGTCGGCTGAGGTAGAGTTCTTCTCCTTATCTAGTCACGGAAGGTAAAAAATAAAACCAAGTCATCCCAAAGTTTTTCTTTCTTTTTTAATCATACTTAACTTAATAATTAAGCGTAGCTTAAGTTACCAGAATGAGCTAATTTCATATGGGCTAGCAAGCCCAAGAATACAATTTCTTGTTGCTTTACTTTTCTCTTTTGCTTTTCTTTAACATTTCACTTCTTTTATTACCTACATATAAAAATAATTTAATTTAATTCACAATCATAATAAAAATATTATTTATATTATCTTAATATGATATTAAATGCAAGTAATTATATATTTATGAAATATCCTCAACTTTAGATATTTTTAGTCTTCGAATAAAATTATTAAAAAATTTATATTATCTTTTTTATAAATTATTCTTATAGAACTCATTTCTATGCATAGCTTAATCACCCAAATCTTTAAAAATTATTGTAAACATAATAATAAGTTAACACTATTTACAAACTCCTTTGAATGTACTGTGTAGTAATTAAATCAACTCAACCTTGTATTCAAATAACATATGCAATATACTATAAGAAAGTTTTGAATTCAATCTCTATAAGTTCGTTTAGAAATCATCTCACCATTGCACATATAATTTTTAGAGATTCATCAAGTTATTTCAGTTGTTAGAATAAATGAAGTCAAACGTAGAAAGTCGTCAAAGTAGAAAGATATCAAGAGCACATTTAACTTAAAAACGAATAATATATACTCGAGCATTGGCCCAATAAGTTTCTATTTTAGAGTGTTAAACCTTGGAAGCACTTTTCAAAAAATTTAAATGATATATGCTTCAGTAAGAGGTTGCATAGGAACTTTGTTATTTTTGAAAATTCTTTGATGAATCGACGATAGACCCAAAGAGCTTCTCACTGCTCTCACTGAAGTAGGTGAAAATAACTTTACAATGACTTTTATCTTTGCTCGATCAACTTCTGCTTTCATGGTTAAAATATGATGGCCTAGAATAGTACCTTTAAGCACCATAAAGTGACATTTTTTCTAATTTTGAACTAAATTAGTTTTCTCACATCGTTGCAAAATTGAAACCAAAATTTTTAAACAGTCATATAAGGAAAATCTAAACATCGAGAAATCATGCATAAAAATCTTAATGACTCTTTCCACCATATAAAAAAAATTACTATTATACATCTTTCGAAAGTGGCCAGTGCATTGTATAAGCCAAAAGACATCCTTCGGTTATGATCAAATTTTCACACTAAAAAAATTGGCTAACTTTTTATGTAGTATTTAAATTATGAATAGGCATAAGGAGTGATCATAATGGTAAATATTTTTTCATACCTATCTACGTTTGGTAATACCTCATTTAAAGGGAGGAAAGAGGAGCAACTCCCTTTGCTTTCCCATAAAAATTGTGGTGAACTACGTACACACCGATTCGGCACAAAATATTTGTTGTTATAGCAAGTATACGAGTTACACAAGTAATACAATGATTAAAAATTTTTCATTCCCACAAGAATTGATTAACTTATCAAGTACTAAAAATAACTAATTCTAAAATTATTTGAACAACTGATTTAAAAAGAATGAATGCTAAAACTAAAGAAAACAAACAAGTAAAAATCACACTTATGAGATTTCAAAGATTTATGCGTTATGGCATTCCTGATTCTACCATAACTGATCTAATTAAACTCTGTATTCATTCTATCGAAAATTATAATCTTTATTAACAAAGTTTTTATGGCATTATAAATTAACTGCACAAATTATAAAAGTATATTTCTATCTCTCATGCAATTCATATCAACCATTACAAAGACTAATACATATATTACATCTCTGTCTCAATATGAATCTCAAAATCGATTAAATATTGGCCAAATATTCAAAAATATTAAGCATGGTAATGAATACTTAATAAATAATTATAAAATTTTGAATAGTATAGAATTAAGAATGAAATTATCATAGTTAGGCTACATCATGACCCCAGCAAAACAGATATTTAGTTTATAAATTTTCAGATCTAATAAATAGAGAAAAATATGAAAAATAGAACAAAAGAACCCTCAACAAAGTGTTGTTGAGTGAACCACCGTTTATTTTCTTTGCTCCTTACTCTTCTATGTCCTTCTCGTAGTTCCAGCAGCAAGTACTTTAAGAAAAACCCTAAAATAGCCACCTCTAATATCCTCTTCCCCTTAGGAAATTTGAAATATGAAATAAAATCATGTAACATTTCTTTTTATAATTAAGTTAGTGCAGTCTAATCTAATCCGAACTTCCCATCCACCTAATTATCTGCACTATTTACGAGTCTTTTTGGCCTTCACAAAATATATATAATATGTAAAATAAAGATTAATGTTTTATTTTTTCAATCATATATCACAAATGTTATTTAAAAATCTAGACGATCTTCAAAAATGCACTCTTTCCGAAACTGTACATGAGTTAGTCTGCATTAGGTGTAAAATTATCTGTGAATATGTATAAATTGGTAGCCAGAAAATTCTGATAAAATTAGTGAACTAATCTCAATATCTTGGCTTTCAAGACCAATAGGCCGTTCACAAAAATCAACTGAAAAGTAAGTTCTCATCAAAATGCTTTTCAGACTGCATAGAAATACTAAAAATAAGAAAAATAAAAAAATAAAGTTTTCTTAATTAGTTTTTTTTTATAAAATTAAACATATATGATACAAAAGTGCATGATATTACGTCGAGAGATTCTTTGATGTGTTTTTGCACGTAATGATTGGGGACTACAAATTCTTCCTTTCGGTTATGTGGTTTAGCAGGCAAACAATTAAACAAGCTGATTAACTACTGTGCAAACATGGATCAGAAATAAAAGCAGTAGGTTTGTTCTTCAATGATTTGATGGGCATGCATCAAGACTCGATAAATCTAGATTTTTTATTTGTGGCTTTAATGGTAGAGCTAGGTGCTTGCTCTTCTAGTAAAATAAGGACTTTGCAGGCAATACTACATCACCCTACTGATCTTAGAAAACATATTACCTTTCGTGATGCACCAGATGAGAAAGTCATTCTTTCAGAATTGCTCACTGCATTTTTCATGCAATTAAGTGGTAGGCATTATGAAATTTTTACCAATGTTAATTTCAGCCTACATATAGGTGCTTCCCGTGGCCACTATTACATTTTTGTTTTTATCACAATATTAATGCATAACTGATTTTTTTAGAGGACAAGATTTATCTGAAGTTTTAACGTTGACAAAGCATAATTGTTCATAATCAGATTTCTTTTAAGAGATCAGATATAAGCACTTCGTGAGCTATTAACACTTCACGGATCTCTCCGATCATATTTAGCGGTAGAGATATAATTTTAATCTTCATTGTTATATATATAGAATTAGAGTTATACATATACTGACGAAATTTTATTCCAATCAAATCACAAATCGATCTCCATCAAATAAAGAAATATATTTCTTTTGTTAAATTTTACTATTTGTGTTATATTGATCAAAGATTGAATGAAAATCGATTTGTGATCTGATTGACATGAAATTAAGTCTGTATATTTATAATTTATAATTATATGTATCCAACGGTGAAGAACTAAAGATAATTGGAGGTCTCTTCGTCCATCTATGATCGAAAAATTTGTGAAGTAGTATGCACACAGAGTTACTATGTCTTACGCCTTCTTTTTTAAACTTAAAATTGTGAAAAAGCTCATAAACATATGTTTTATATTATCTATGTACCTCATTCAAATCTATTAATTAAGAGAACCAATACTATAATGCTAACGAATACAAACTATACACAATTCTTTCATTTTCATTATTTTTGGAGGAGATTCATTGTAATAACCCTCAACACACAGGCATGTTAAAAGCGATGTTATATATAAAGGTATTTCCCTTAGCTATAAAACACAGTTGTATACCTACAAGAAATCTCTGCCGGTTTGATTTTGAGACTACACGAGTACATGGTCGTTTGAGTGTGATTATGAATTAAAATAATTTGAAATAAGTAGTATTTAAAGATATTTTATTAAGTTCTATTTATTTTAATATAAAATTTATGATATATAATTATTTATATTTTTTAAATTTTTAAATAAATTTTTATATTATATAAAAATTATTTAAAATATGAAATAAAAAATAAAATAAAAAAAAGTTAGAAAAAAGCCAAACTATCACAACTGTTTATGTTCTACATATCGTTTCAGTACGTACGCGCTCCATTGATACATTTTGAATAACGTCTACTCTACGAATAGTTGTTTCATGTTGATGGGTGTGTTTGAGATAAACACAAATTTTTATTTTTTTATTTCATATTTTTTCAACACATATTTTATAAATATATAGAAAATATTTGAAATTTTAAAAATATAAAAAAATTTATATAATAAAATATTTTTATTATATATTTTTATTTTTTTTAAAATAAAAAAATAAAATTTATTTTTAAAAAAATAAAAATATTAGTCAGTTAAAAAAAATTTATTTTATAAACACACTAAACGTCTCCGTGTCGACCCAATACCGTGTTGCGGTTTTTGGATTGAGAATTCAACATTCATTGGTTCATAGTTCCTTGAGTACCAGACGTTTAGATCTCGTTTACGCGCATGAAAAAGCAATCCTTAAAACTTGTGCAAGAAATTTGAAGAATTCAAACCTTAACTAGTAATCGATTGTGGACAAATTACGGTTTGAAACAAAGTGTATGTCTATGTCGTTTATACGGCTGGTCGGTGACGTTGATTGTCATTCGATTTCCAGAAACACACGTTAGATTTCATTATAAAGAAAAGATATCTAAAGAAACCGGAAAAGAATACAATAAAAAAACATTAGATAAATCAGAGGTAACTGTTTCAGTTTTTCAATCAACCATTCATATGCATGCAAGTGTTTTATGGAAGCATAAATGAGCGGGTATGAACCAAGGTGCGCGCGGTCCCGTTCCTAGCTTAGCTAAGTCGCTCTTTATCTGATCCATATACAGAAATTCTCAATATTATCTGGTCCAGATTAAAGTGTAGTCTAAAACCAAATGTAGTGACACTTTCTTATTCTATAATGTATCCTCTTTATTGACTCCATTATGTAATGCGGTGAGACCGAGACGATAAACTGATAGCACGAAAACGATTTTAGAAGACATCATCCATTAGTCGAGACCAATTTATTTTTGATCGCGTTAACAAGTTTCAGTGAACTCAAACTCCGTAATAGAGCTCAAGTTTCAGTAGGTAACACTTGATGAGATAGAGAGAAGAGGCGTGTTTATTAACTCTTTAAATTTTATTTTTTAAAATTTAATTTTAATATAAAATAAATAATTTTTTTTAAAATTTTATTTTTTAAATTATTTTTAATGTTCTTAATTTTAATTTTAATTTTAAATTTTATTTTAAAAAAAGTAAGTGTAGTTCAAAGTAAACACACCCGACATATAAGATGGAGTGCACAACATTATATTAATTACTGTAGTGTTCGTTAACTTTGACAGATCTACGCGTGATTGGGAATTTATTAATTTCGGCCCTAGTTCTACAACCGACCACTGCTACTAGACCAGACATGCATCAAAATTTAATGAACGCATACGTGTGGGTACATGTGGACATCCACATGAATGGGATCATATAAAGTCTCCCTTACGATAATATTGTGGATTATCTTAATAACTTAGTTGGTACACTTTAAAAAAGAACAATCTACAAATGAGACAGTTGCCAGGTAATTTTTGTATTATAAAAATTTGTATCTATATTCTTAATAATTTTAGAGCAAGTGTACGATGTCCGTTTGTATTATAATAAAAAGTATCTAGCTTAGTAATAGTCGATAGATACCTGGTGTCTGGAGATGGTATCGAGTAAAATCTCAAAACTAAGACAAATAGACGGAGATATGAAGGTGGTGTTTCTTTTTAAATATTCTTTCCAGTATGTCTCTATAATAAACTATAAAATAAATTTATCAAAATATAAAGAAGGAAGTTGATGAGAAATAATTCTATGAGTGCGTTTGAAATTGTTTATGAAATAAATTTTTTTTAAAATAAAAAATATTTTTATTTTTTTAAAATAAATTTTATGTTTTTTACTTTCAAAAAAAAATAATAATATATAATAAAAAGATCTCATTACATAAATTTTTTTTACACTATCTAAATTATTAAATAAAATTTTAAATATTTATAAAATATATATTAAAAAAATTAAAATAAAAAAAAATTGAAAATTTTTTTTTGATATGTACTGCCAAACGCTTATGTTATTTTTCTCTCTTGTAATCCAAATCTCTTATTGCTGTATTTGAAATTTGTTTCTTTTTTTACAATATCTCTCTATCTTCATTTTATAGTAGAAAAAATTATTATATCCATATTTATCCTTCTAATTTTTTAGAAAAAAATCACATCATCACTATTTTGTTATATCTTTTGTTTCGGAACGATAATAACTTTTTTATTAAGTTTTATTCAAATTTTTCCTATTGTTTTTCTTCCAGTTTCGCACTATCCTAAGAAGAAAACACCTTAGGCGTTTGGATTTCATATAATCTCCTGCTTATTTACTGAAATGTTGCAGGACCTTTTCCTGTTTCTCTATATCGTAACTCATGGAGAGATCAATGACATTATGAAAAATAACAAGAAGCTTATTATTAATGCACGTTACTTAACTATCATAAGTACTATCTAGAATTTTAGATATAAGATAGATGCTACACGAAAGCTGGTATCAACATTTAAGCAATTTATAAGCAAGACACACATTAATGGTAGGGGAAACTTAATTAACTAATAAGAGCAACAAGTGAGGTATTCTTCAAAGTTCTAATCATAAAATAAGTTTGTCGGCATAAAAGGAGAAAGTGCATACACCGTGATTTGCACTAAAACATGTTTAGTTAACCAATTAGAATTGGTCTGACAATAGAGTTCCTTCGGCTCCATAAGAATTCTTTTAAAAAATTTTACCAATACAAAGAGCCGGTAAGTTCAGCGCATAACTGCGCATAGTTTATTACTGAACCAAACCTATAAGCTAGCATATCCCTCCGTCAATGAACCAAACCTATAGTCTCGCGACTGCATTTGTTAATTGTTAAATCGTACCGTAATTTCAAATAATATTCCATACCGGCGATGGTCGGCTCCTAACTCCGCCTACTTATTTTTGGAGACAATGACAATCAAGATCTAGGACGTACTGCATTGAGCAATCACACACCACACTTAGCTTCACCTTGTAGACTGTGCGACATAAAACTTTAATTTCTCGTACAAAGAAAAACACAAGAAGACAAAACCAAACCAATAAATGGTTTTGATTCCGCTTTTTATCGTCAATAAAAGGGGAAGAAAAATTGGATTCTCAAAGAGATCCATCTCAATAATTGGAAAAGCAAAGTTGAAGCCTTGAAGGAGAGTGTAGAAACTGTGTACGGTTTCTATTCTCAACCGCAAGAACAGTTTATAAAGGTCTTGATCTAATACAAGACTTTGTCTTGTGGTGATGAAGTGAGGAGGCAGCTCCCGAAAGCAACTCAACGCTTCAAAATTTTCTACGGCGTCGTCGTAAGATTGGTCATGAGAACATGTAATGTGGTCTACGTGCCCGTTGATTTTGTTTGCATATATACGATAACAGTTAGGACGCGTACCCCATAACGAGGCAACTTATACATATGGAACTCGAGTAATAAAAAAAGGTAGAGCTGGTCGAACTGTTTAACCAACGTAAGTGCTGCAGATTTCCGGAAAGTTTAAGGGTAGTTAATAATTGCCAGAGTACTAAAGTGACAGATGAGATAGGTGGAGAAGACCCACCGTCGTCGTGAGAATACCGCTACCTTTCCATCCCCCACCGCCCTCCAACAGCTGATATTTTCTGACCGTTGGAAGCAATTGACCCTACCATCACCACTCTGGTCTGTCTAGTTTTCATAAATATTTTGTCAATCCTAAATGATTTAACCATACTCAGCTGGAGATTGAGGGGCAGATTAAAAGTACTTATAAAATAAAATTTTTTAAAATAAAAAATATTTTTATTTTTTTTAAAAAATAAGTTTTATTTTTTTATTTTTAAAAAAATAATAAAAATTTATAATAAAAAGATCTTATTTCGTAAAATTTTGCTACACTTTTTAAATTTTTAAATAAATTTTTTATATATTTTAAAAATATATATTTAAAAATATAAAATAAAAAAAATTAAAAAAAATTAATAAGCAACTTTTTAAATGCACAAACAAACAGCCCCTGATTGTGTCCAAAGACGATCCTTAAATTTCCAAATGAAGACTCTCTAGTTGTGTTATTAATTTCTAAGATAGTTTTTTGTTAAATATTTGCTCTACAAGCTCTCTTTCAATTGGAAGAGCATCTCCTATATCAACCCCTCGTAATCTATTATTGTAAATTGTGAAACCATCTCTAATTGTGTCCACATTGTCTAATTCTTTTCTATTTGAAATCATAGTGGTGTTCATGCTCATTTTGTAATTGCTAAGAGAGACTTAGGAATAGTTTGGAAAAACTTTTTTCAAAAACTGATTATTATTTATTATTTATATTTTTTAATATTTTTTTATAAGTATATAAAAAATTTATTTAAAAATTTAAAAAATAAAAAAAATTTATATAGTAAATTCTTTTATTATGTATTTTTATTTTTTTAATAAAAATAAAACTTATTTTTTTAAAATAAATAAAAATACTTTTATTTTAAAAAAATTTATTTTATAAATACTCTCACACATTTTTTTTGTATTATTAGGCTCTAGTCTTGCGCCATTTGTGATAATGAAATAGTGATACGGTATAAAGGGGTACCATAAGATGCAGATAATCTCTACTACTGAACCCGTGCGATAACTCAGAGCGGAACCTCACAAATAAGGAAACTATATTATTCATTCACGTAGGTGCAGACCAGAGAATTTGATTGGACCACAGAACAAACACCTCTTCGCCACAGCGAACCCAACTGCAACAGTTCAAACTCGTCTAGATTATTCGGCTAAAAGTCACTCCCTCCGAATGTTATTCCGAAACCATCATCCTCCTCACTTTTAAAACCAAAATCAAAATTAAAATCTAGATACACAACTGCAATCCTCTAGACAATAACTTCGGCCAGCATCGTCGGACAAAACTGTTTCTATCTACTTCATGTTTTGGATACTCTCACCTCATACTTTCTCGTACTTTTAAACCGAAAGCTTATCAATGGTGGGACAACGAGACAAAGGGTGCGTTTGTTTGTACTTTTTTTAAATTAAATTTTTTAATTTTTTAATTTATATATTTTTAATATATATTGTATAAGTATTTAAAAATTTATTTAAAAATTTAAAAAATATAAAAAAATTTTATATAATGAAAAACTTTATATAATGAAAATAAAAAAAAACTTATTTTTTAAAAAAATAAAAAATATTTTATTTTAAAAAAACTTTATTTTATAAATAATTTCAAACCGCACCCAAAACCAATCCGTACTACAAATCGGACTGTTCATATCACATCATAAAAACAATCCTCAACTTCCAAAAGCCCAGATTTAACGTCGTCTTATATATATATATCTTTCTCCTTCCCGTTTCGTGTTCTATCTCGTCCAACGGTTCTCATCTCAGCTCGAGAAGAGAGAAAGATAGGAAAACAGAGCTCAAAATAAAGTCAGACAAAACAGAGAAGAGAGAGAGAAAGTTAAAAAACAATGAATGTGATTGGATCTCGAGGTGGAGGAGCGGCGGCAGCATGGTTGTTGCCGGCGAAGGTAGCAGCAGCTTCGGCCGGGGTGGTAGCAGTGGCGGTGACTCTGAAACTTGTAGCTCCTCCGGCAGCCGGATTCTTAGCGGAAGAACTTCCACGGGTTTACGGATCGTTGCTCTGCTGGCTCCAGCCGCCGTATCTCTACTTTGTTATTAATGGAATCATAATTTCAATCGCTGCCACGTCTCGGTTTCAGAAGTTTATCGCTACAACTGCTGACGATGGCGTTATTCCTTCGCCGGCGACGGAGGTAAGGGCGGAGGTTGTGGTTGCAGAAGTAACTGCACCGCCACCGGAGCTGCTGACGGTGTACCCGACGGAGATCGCCGGGGAAGGAGATGGTGGTGGAACGACGGGAGTTGGGGAAGAAGAAGGGGAAGAGTTTGTGATTTCGAGATCAAATTGGAAACCAAAGAAACCAGGGGAAACGGCGAGGGATACGAAAGAATTAAGTTCTCCGGCTACTGATGCTGCTATTGTTCCTGTTCCTGCTGCTGAGAAACCGCTTGTTTCGGAGAGGTTTGGGCATCGAAGAAGTATGAAGGCTAGTCCTGAAGGTATGATCCACATCGCCTCATGATACTACAGATTTTGAAAAAATAAACAAAAAAACAATTCAGAAATACGTCCTGTAAGTCTTCGTGATCGTCGCAGATGTGAATTCGAATTTCTTCCCCTTGTTTTTTTATCCGTGGTTCTTTTATGTTAAGTACGATTTGAGCATGTTTGGATACTCACTTAATCAAAATTTCTAGCTAATCTTTTCGGGTCTTAATTTTTCATGCCTCCAGTTTTCCCGGATCTGTTAACTGATTTCAAAGAACATATTCATTTTTTTCCTTTTTCTTGCTAATTTTATGAATTATCTTATTACTCCTGCTATGTGGGAGTTAGAACTTAAAACATTTTTGCGTAACTTATCTGTTATGTTTTCTCTTGCTATTGTTAACAAGAGTTTAAATTTTTCGTCGGTACAAAAATTCCTATTTCTGGAACTTTGTATATTTCAATCTTATTCAAAATTACACATAACTTTTGTCGAGGCGGTTCAAATGAACTGCTGCAGTTGATTGCTATATATGTCATCACCAGATTTGATTTGGACGTGCAAAAACTCTCTGTATCCCAAAATTACCCTTGCCATTACCTCATTCCACAAATTATCTGCCACTGCCTACGTGGCTGTCATACCAAGTTCGCTTGCTGCCGAAAGTATTCTAACGGTCAGAAGAGATAGTAGATAGACCACAAGTCACCAAACATTAGACCATCGGATAAGACTTAATTATAATACAGCTAAATGTTTTCAAAAACTGATCATACTTGTTTATTTTTCTCCTAATATATTCTAAGTAAGCTGCACAGACGTTATGTATGCAACTTTAGATTGAGCTTCTACAAAATAACATTGGGTAATTAGAATTTTCAGAATCAATAGGTGTTGATTAGCTGTTCCAATCAGTTGGTGCATTGATGAGTAAGTGGGGGATGAATCATCCAACTTTAAATTGTGAGAACCTGTCTTTGCAGTTGTTATTTTCTGATGAAACAACAATAACAGCTAGCAAATTCAAATTAAAGTGGGGATTAAATTCAACTAAAGAACTTTTTGGGCCGTGCATGGGCTAACACTGACCAACGGCAATCTTTATGGGTTCTGATTTTCCGAAATTGCTTTTAAAATTCTAGAATTACCAATGGATTTTGATCCAATGAGGATAACGGTGTTTTGCAGGCAAGGCATTGGGAGTGGCGAGATCAAGACGACATGAGACACTGGAGAGCACCTGGAGGACTATAACAGAGGGCCGTGCTGTTCCTCTTGCCCGTCACCTCAAGAAGTCTGACACTTGGGAGAATGCTCAGCACGCCTGCACTGAGATAGGTGGTGCTGCTGCCACAGCAGCACCACCACCACCACAGCCCATTAGCAAGTCTGAGACCTTCGCTGACCGCTCTATTAAAGCCAGTGCAAAATCACCGTCAAGTGGAGGCAGCAGTGGTTCTGGGCTTCGGCGACAACCATCTAGTGGAAAGCTCCGTAGAGAACCATCCCTAGGGCAAGATGATTTGAACCGACGGGTTGAGGCATTCATAAAGAAGTTCAATGAGGAGATGCGGCTGCAGAGGCAGGAGTCAATGCAGCAGTACCTAGACATGGTCAAGTGCAGCGCACACTGATATTCTCCCAACAACTTTGTACAGATGCTTCTAATGAACATTAGGGACTAGTTTTCGTTTTCTATTTTGAATTATATATATCAGCAGTTAATTATGTGACTATACTTGGATGGATGGGAATCTTGTTCAAGAGTTTTGAGTTTTGTACGGAAAGGAGAAATGTGAACAAATGACAGGGAAGGGTTGTTTGTAGTTATTTTGTTGTAGACGGATACATTTGTTATTTATTGGTTCTTTTTCTTGTTATGAAGTTTTGGGGTAGCGGGTTGGGTTGCTGTGAATTGTTGATGAAAAACAGGTCTCTGCTTATGAGCAGCTTGCTGTCAAGTAGGTTGCAGATCATCACATTCACCACAGGGTGTAGTTTTCTTTACCTGCTTCTTGTAGCATTGCCATCGAAGAAATGCTTGAGAATCTAGCATTGCCATTGAAGAAAATGACGGTATTGTGAAAGAAGTCGGAAGCACAACCAATGAAAACAATGAAAAAGTTACTGGAAACTGATTAGCAAAAAAGTTGAATATTGTATCAAAAGTACGCTCTTCCTATATGTTTGATGTTTACGTGGGATTTCTTTTGATCTACTTCATTTCAACATTTTATTTTATTTTTTTAATAAATATTTTATAATATTATATTATTATTTATATATTTTTTTATAAATATAAAATAATTTTACATAATATTATTATTATTTATTTTTATTATTTTAAATAAAAAACTTTTTTTAAAAAATATTTTAAAATATTTTTTGTTGAAAAAATTTATTTTTAGAATCACTCCCGAATATTCTCAAAAGCATTGGCCCTACTTCCTACAAGTTGGTGAGCTTTAATTTCTTCAAATAGAATCCCTGTTTCAGTCAAGAATCCTTGTACTGATTTTATGATTTGCAGTCTTTCGATGAAGGCAAAGATCCCATGCGACTAACGGAGAAACAAGGAGATGGAGCTGAAAGGATTGTGAAGGGAAGCTGTGGTCTGTCTCTCTTCGTCAAAAGCTGCAATACTATACGAAGTCCTTACTTTGGGGAAGGATGGCGTGAGTTGGCATTTTAAAATGAGTTGAAGCAAGGAATCCCTCCAGGTTAAGATAGTTATATTTTCCCTTTTTTTTCTTATGAGCAACCTTTTGTTGTCATAGATGTGTTGTATAAATCATTATGCGTAGTTCTTCTGCTCGAGAGAAGTTAACTCAAAACACTATCTCGGATAGTTTTAAAAGACTTACCTACATGAGAAATTAATTCGAACACTTTCGCCTAGTTTTAAATGACTGATGTGCTAACATATAACTAACGAAGTTCTGAATTATCAGTAGTTAGCCAATGCGAATTGCAGAACACTATTTACTCTAATGTTGATGTTGATCATCAACTTGATTTGATCTTTTTCCTATTTACTTGAAAGCTTGAACAAGAAGACCACACCTTGATCAAACATTTTGACAACTGGAATAATCAACACAACTTAAAAGAGAACTAGATTTTTCAATAATGTTTCTTATTTTTGGCAGTCACCATCGTGGTTTTTGTTACATTTCATATTAGTGGAGTTCCAAGTTGCTTTGTTTCATTTGACTTGATTTGAAATGGTGAATCAAGGTGATCATCTTCCTCTGAAGTCAGCAACCTCATTACGAGTAGCTCGCTCACCTGTCAGGCTGAGGTAGGTGAAAACTTAAGAGGACGTTCCTTCCTTTAAGTTGTACAACGTTGCAAACCTGCGTCTGAGTGTAGTTGTTAAAACAAACTCCTGACCTTGCCTTGTCTGGAGGTTTTCCAGCATGAAATTTCTACCATGATAACAGGAACTCTAAAAGACGAAGTGCGTGTTTACTTTATTCACCCTAACTCACTTTTCCGCCAAAAAGTGATTACAAATTACTATATTTACTTTTACATATTCACTTTCCAATAATTTACTATGCAAAAACTGACTTCCGGATCACTGTGTCACCTCTAAAGAGAGCATATTGACTTCAAGCTGATTTTGCAGCTGCTAACAATGTACCGGTAAATGAACGAAACAGAAAAGTAACTCGCTGTGTAGTAGATCATCCACGAAGTACCTAATACATTATTCTGCTGAATGAACATGCACCTGCTTATCCTTCAAATCGCCGGATCAAGCTTATTCATCACGTCACAATGCACCATCTGCAAACTTAATAACTAGGCAGCGGATGCATGGCCTGCAGCAATCCTCCATTGGTTCCATAACCGACTAAATCATATGAAACTTGCATCAGAAAATAACCACCAAAGTCACTTACAGAAAAAATTGGGAACTTAAGACGAAGGAAGCAATCATCTTCAACCTTCAACCCATGTCAGAAAAGTAGTTCCAACTTCCCACCCTGCAGATCATGTTATCAACGTACTAACCAGAAAATACTTTGTAGGAGCAGATGTCAAAATTCAATATACATACATAGGATGAAGAAAGTTGTATAATTAAGGATTACATCAATCGTATCCTTCCCATACAGGAAGTTGTAGAACCACTCTACCAAGGCATCAAGAAAACATGAAAAACTTAGTTTGACAGATGTATAAGACCACCAAGAAATCTGTAATCATGTATAAATACTATACCTTTACAACAACATGGAGAACCAAACCTCTATAAAATTTCAATGTTCTAATTTCTATTACCTTCCAGCTTCCAGTTGCCGGCCCCAAGGCTGATGATATTAGGAATGCAATGACATGTACAAAAGGATATGGTAGATCGGAGGTGCTATGCCTAAAAATCTCAACCCATTGATTCTCCTAGTTTGGGAGCACATTCATGCAAGCAGAAGTGACTGTCCAGTGATTCACTTAATATGATGCTATGAAGAGCCTGTTGAATGTCTGGCAACAGTCTGGCTCCAATAGGAGTAAAAACTAGTCCTTTTGTAAGTGAACAATACATTCAAGAACCATCTTGGAGAAGCTTCATCAAACTGCTAGCAGTTGACATAGGAGATTGCTCCTCCTCCCGCTCTGGCTGTATGTTCAGGTCGATCTGTGTCTTTAGAGGAGAAGGCACCTGCTTCTTTTTCTCCAACTCATCATCAATCATCCCGTTCTCAATGGAAACCTGCTTCTGAGAATCACTAGAATCTTTGTCAGTAGGCATGACAGTATGATTGCCTGTCTGCATGGAGGATTGCTGAGCAAGCTCCTGGTGCTTTCGAGCATTCTCAGCTATCTCAGCTTCCTTCTCTGACTGGCGCTTCTCACGTCTCAGCATGAGTGTCCGGAACCGCCGTTTCACGGTAAGACATACGTTACAAGTGCAAGTCTGTTTATGCTTTGGGCCCTTTCCGCTAGGTGGTTGAATACAGACTATGCATGTGCAACCAGGCCTGTGTCGTGGGTGCCTCGTTGTCTGCTGGGAGGATGAGGGAAGACACTCTCCTTCACCAAGAATTGCAAGGTTTGCTAGAGTATCAAGCCCATCTGATAGTTCAATACTCTCGGCTTCCACTTTGGTCTTGGCTTTCTTGGATGAGCCTGGGAGTTCACAGAAGTTAGCAATGTTTTCGCACGCTAAAGAACAGCAAACAGATGGTGAAACGTAATAGATATAGCAAACATCTTCTTTTAGACATCTTATAAACAGTAAGAGGAAGAGGAATATGTATCTAGGATAATTGGCAGAAGTAATATGTATGCGAGCAATATTCTTTAACAGCATAATTGGCAGAAGTAAACAGGAGGGTTACCAGCTTTACCGGGAGGAATAAGTTCCTCAACACCAGCTTCCTGAGGGGATGAGCAAGAGGACCTGGAACACAAAACAACTAAATGATTACATTTACACACTAAAAATATAGACCAACAAGTATCTAAATTAAATGGTCACACATTGTCCGTAGAAGTAATAACTTGACAAATGATAAAGATCATATTATGTTATTGAGTATTGAAGCCTTCATCTTTCTTAAGTTGCTTCTCTGATATACAAAAGAGAAGCCTAGATCAAAATAAGAATAACTGCCCTCTTACAAAATTTAGAAAGAAAAGGCATGGAAAAATGCTTCTTCAATATGTGAAAATATAAAAAAGTTAATATATGCACAAGAACAAACAGACTGACCAAGATAAATATACGCATCAATTTTCATTTCAGTATAAAAATTTTGTTATACTAAACCATATAAAGTCCAAATCATGTTCAAATCCACACAATACCTAAATCAAGGAGTAAAACCAAGTCTCAACAAAATCTTAGTTAGATTTTGTCCAAGGCGCAGTGTAACAAAACATACAGAACAGAGTTCTCTTCTCAAGGTAGAGAACAGATCAACAATGAAATTAAGTCCACCATAAGTGAGTACACAACCTTGATTGAGAACTGAAAACCCATGATGACCAAGAAAGAAATGAGGCTTACGCAATAATCTCAAAAAAAAAAATGAAAAAGTTACAAAAATATTCTCCAAATTTTGATAGAAGTAAAGCCATAGAAAGTGCTAAAAGATTGGCAAATTACCTTTCTGGATCCCATGCATTATCAGGACATGTCCATCTGAAAGGAAGAAGAGCATCCATAGGAATCTTCCGCCACTTGAGGCAGTCCTCACACTGAGTCCACTGACGCAAGCCACTACAGCGAAGAAATTTCATTGAGATGACAATGTTAAGATAAATAAACAGTCAACAGACCATAAAGGGTATGTATGACAGAGCTCCCAAGACGACACGCAGACTGATAAAATTGTAAACGCAAACAAAAGTCAATTGTCCATTGTTCCAGTAATCTATCTGGGGTAAATTATTGTTTGTTTCGACGTTCTTGTATCCAGGTGAATACTATGACGTTTTAAGAAATTACCATGGTAATCAGGTAAAATACAATCACTGAGCTGATTTGCCTAAGCATTTTAAGGTGTTTTATTAAAGTACACTAACCGTAGTTCGCCAAAAGCAGGGGCATCGAAATGCAGAGATGAGTTGGCTTCAATACCATATACCAATTGCCATAGCTTTCATAGTTAAGAAATAATTAAGACCAGTTACCCTGCATAATTTCTCCTAACCAATACAAATTAACATATAATGCGCCATGCTATCTTAAACTATCACAACCAAACACTCAAAATCCTGATCAGGGGACATTGCAGAAAATACCATGATGTGTCAGTATACTATTGTCTTATTGTTCTATAAAAATATACAAGGGGCGAGCAGGCCCTCGTCTGCCTATCTCTCCAAATATAAAGGAATGAATCACTGCCATGAAGAGTAATTATCCCCCTAGTAAGCAGCAGGCAGCTGCTCATCATAAGTTTAATGTTTATCAGATAATAGACTTAGCAAGACCTTATACTCATACTGTTATAGTATCATGATGGCTTCAGGCATTATGAGTTAAACGCAATGTAAATTTCCACAATATCAGAAGATAAAATACAGCAAAATTTGTTAAAAAAGAATAACTAGAAACCAAGAAGGATCACCCTGCATCACTTGTGGTAAAAATTGTTGGCTTCCCTAGTACAGGAGCTTCCTGTAAAGGCAAAATCACAACAAGATCAGTTTGAAGTACCAAAACAAAGCTGTGTATGCTTGACTAAAAGAGATCATCTTAATAGGCTAGCATATTTATATAGTTAATCAGCACACTAAACTCACAAGTTTTGTCTGCTCAACTTTGAGTTAAGCATTAAAAAGTAATATTATGTCAAGCGTCAACAGAAGCATCCTAAGACCAAAGAAACTAATACCATTGATAAAACCTCTAAGGAAAAATCTGAAGTTTGAATTCTAATACAGAAGTTCGTTGTGGGATAACTCTCCATTGATAATGAGGACAATAAGATAGTATGAGACCCAAAAAGAAGAAAACCTCATTTGTAGTAAAGAAAGGAGCTTTTAGGAGGCTTACTTATATCCAAAGGCATACCTCATATTCTTCAATTTCATGACCATCAACGACAACAACATTAGGAGTATTCTCAGGAGGTGGTCGGAGGAGTTCCTGAGCTTCTTCCCACGTGAGCTTCAGTTGAAGAGCATCATCCTTGTTCATCCGAAGACGTTTTAGTTTTGACCCAAGAGTGCCCCCTTTTCTTCTAGCAGGAACTGCAGGAGACTTGCTATCAGGGCCTTCTTTTTGTATAAATCCAGTTTCCTGTTCTTCTGAGCTTGGATGATTTTTAGATTCTGTGCTGCCCTTTGGTGGTCTAAGAGGAATGCTTCCAATAAATTCACTTTGTGGGCTCTTATTATTGGTATCAGAAGAAGGCAATATCCCACTACCATCTTTAACTGCTTGAATATCCTGCTCAAAGAAATTGGTATACTAAGAATTGTCCTTCATCTTTGAATTCTCCACAAAAGAGTTAGGCCACACAACATACACAACATTCAACAACTTTTCTGATTTGTAACATATCTTAGTATAAAAATATCTAATACAAAATTGGGGTACATTATCTAGAGATGAAAAGTTATGTAGATAATATAATTCCCTTCTGGTCAACTTTTGAGATAATAGGAAGTCGCAATTTTTACCAAAGAGGAACATAAAATGGCGGCCATCAAACCTAGATACAAACATCAGAAGTAGAGAAAATTAATACAAGTGACGTTTGCAAAGAAAAAGGTTGATATATTTTCAGTATTACGGCTTAAATTTAAGCTAAATAATCTATTTAGGCAGCAGCTATTGACTGATAAAAGGTTTCACAAGCCTGAACTTTTTCGTCACTAGTTCTTGCCTTCAAAGAATATGTTTCGACACAGAATTTAGGTAAAAGCGATTAAGGTAGACTTATATTTTAATAAGAAACAACATGAGCAAAGATTGACATCTTCCAATTTCAAGTTCATAGGAAAGCGCAGATCATATGGTCCCCAAACAGCTTAAACTCTCCAAGAAGTAAGGATACCATCTCCCGTAAATATGACTGCAACACTAGTCGTAACTTACTAGCTATTTCTTCCTTAGTTGAGATTTTCTAACAAAAAATGGATCCGATGTTCCTCTATAGTTCTACACAATTAAAATTTAAAGAGTCTAATAACTTAAACCTTAGGTTAGATCGACCAAACATTGCAGTAGATAAGAGTCCATAATGCATTTATTAACATTTTACAAAATAATAAAGGATTTCAGAAACATTAATAAATTAGGAAAGGAACTTCCGAGAAGAGATGAACTGCAAGTTCATAGGCATAGTAAGTAACCTGTTCAACTGTTACATTCAAAGCCTTCCTGAATCCCATGACCAGCTTCCCTTCTGGGTCTATCCGACTAAATGTTACTGTGGAGACATATATATCATAAGCTCAATTACAATAGATGCTAGGAACCATATTACCATTAGCACAAGTTACTTTCGCATATGCAAAGGAAAAAATAAAGATGGCAGCGAATGTTCAAATTCTCTTTGTTTCGTTAATAGAAAAAATATGAAGAGAACCATTAGGAAAGCAAAAGTTAATGAGAAAACAATATCAAGCTTAGTGTGATTAGATTGGGAGTTTGAGCTCAAGTCTATAGCACAAGTGCATGTTCCTAAGTTCAATATTTTCCTTTCCTAAAATCTCAACTGAATTTGCAAGTTTCAAGTCATATACACAATTTTCTTCAGCTTATACAAGTTATACTTTATAAAGGCTGACATGTAGTACAATCAAATACTCTTGCTTGTTATACGCTTCTATAGAGTCATAGTATCACAGGTTATTGTGTCTACTTCTGCAGCAAACAACTGTAGGTCATGATTACTTTCATATTTTATGACCCTTTTCCTCAAGAAGGAAAAGCATACTACAAAACCAACCTCCCACTTTGTTAAGCTTGCATGGGAGCTAAATATTACAGCTAGAGCAGCACTAGACAAACAAAGGAAACAGTGTAAATGAGCATACATGAACACATAGGGAGCTTCAAATATACCAGTGTCGCCTGCTTGCAATTGCATTGACTGAATGCATGGTGTAACCCCCTCCAGAACATACATCCTGCTATTGTTATTTGGCCAAAAGCGAAACTGAAACGTCCACTCCTTGCCTTTCACATCCTGGACTTTAAGAGGAAGCCCTTCCGGCTGTGATATTGAAGGAAAATATGCCTGTTCACAGTTAAATGAAATTATGTTGCTACTTGACTGCTACATTTTACTTGTGTGAATCCCATACTAATCTTAAGTGTAGTAATTGCACTAATAAACGTGCTTCATTTGATGAAAGAAAAAGAGCGCATTGAGCTAGTACAGTTTGCCCATAAAGCTAAGTGCATTGGCAACACCAGAAACAAAATATGGAAGATGCAGAACCTATTAAAAAATCATATCAGGGTTCATACAAAACATCTTGTTTTGACCTTTTACGAGTTACAAGCTCTGAATGTCATACTTCCCAAGCATTATACTTCACTTCTGAATTAAATGAGGAAAGATTACAGAAATGTATGCCTTATATGTTCAAGTATCAAGTAAAAACAAGGGGTCAGCGACAAAAGTTGATCAAAGTTCAACAAGAACATTGGCAAGAAACATAAACTAAAGTGTGCACCTAGCTGAAGCATTAAGCATTGTACTAAGTATTCATATATTCATAAAGGACTCCACTGATGCTAACGAGAAGTAATACGTACAGAACATGGTTAGTGATGCTCCTCATATTCTGAGATCATGGGGAGGTATTCTCCAATTTACTTATTTCATTAGAAACAATAGCTAAAATCATGGAAAAAGTCAAAACCCATCTGTGAGCTTAACCAACGATGATAGTCTTCTGCACCAAGAGTATATAACATTGTCCATGAGCAAAGTAGAAATTTATCAAGTCCATATCAGGTCTACCCTGACATAGCATAGCAAAACATATTACCTTACAATATAAATGTTTTTTAAAAGATAGAAGTACTATTTAATGCAGTTATACTTCACGTACACTTATATGCTCACAGATCATACTACCATTGCAATAAAGGTTATTTGAAACAGCATTACAGGTTTGAAAAAGAATAGCTTGTTGAAGTTTCAAAGTCCTGCTCTATGTACTGCATCTCAGACACTAGAGCATCATATAAGACTGCTATTGTTGAAGCTGGACAAGTCACTACATGTTTCAAGGACATCTTATACCTACTTCAAGCAAGCATGGAACTGCAATAAAAGAGGTGAGGGGACCTCTTCAAATATGTAGATCAAATATTACTCAGAAAAATTACCTCAGCACACTTCTTCGGTAGCACCAATCGTCCTATCCGCCCAGCGTCACTCGCACTTAAAACTTTCTCGAACAATGGAGTAATGACACCATTTGTTCTACGATTATAGTTAAGGTAAAAGGTAAGGTAAATCAGATGCACAAATAAATACCTACAAGGATATTGTTCAAAAGATTTAAGATGATGAACACAGTAGTCCAACTAGAAACAACAATCAGTAGAATTTCAAAAAAAGTAAAGTTGCAAACAATTCTACAGTAGATTAGGATACTCTCCAGATATTTGCTGAAGTTCCTGCTCAGTTATCCTAGGCCAATATCGAGGAAGTAACTGGCTTCGTGCTTGTGCATCCAATCTAGGCCTTCCGCCACGAACTTGTGCCTGCATTTCACTAGGTTCAACTGCATTTTGGGGGTTAGGATAAAACTGTTTTACCACTGAAGATGAACTAGGTTCTTGTTTTGGATCAAAAGTGGTTATCCTAGCTGAATCATTTACATCAACTGAAGATGAAAAAGGTGCAACCAATCCAATCGAAGGAGAAGATGTATTGTCTTTTACGGCTGCAGAGGGTTGAGAATTTAAACATGAACTTGTGAGGGGACTAAAGTCTATTCCTGAAGAGCTGGTCGAACAAGGATCTGTAGTCATTCGTCTCATGCTAATGAGATCATTTCCTCCTTTATGGCGACCAGGATCTTGCACACTACCAGTAACATGCTCCCTTTGAAATGCATTCAATGCAGATACGGTATCCAAGCTATTTGTTCCATTGGAATATCTGTCCGGTAGCACATGGGCGAGATTGCTGGATGCTAGTCTAGTAGGTAGTTCATCATTTTTCTTCTCTTGTACAGAAATAGTATAACGCCTCCCAGCAATTAGCCTCTTGTTATTTGGCCTGTCAAGTTCATAGGACAAACGTTGTTGCAAGTCAGTCTGCGCGTTCCCATTCCACGTGAGTGGTGATTGACGCCAATGCCCAGATAAAGTCGGACCCATATGACTCCAGTTTCTTACAGAAAATTCCTTTGATCTGTCGAGAACCTGCAACAGCAGCAAACCAAAAGTGATATTATTCAATGTTCAAAAGTCACACTGCAAAACATGCTGTTTGAAGTCATCAGTTGCATGCTTACAATATGAGAAGAGAACATAACGAGAACATTATGGTCTGAAAAAATTTGTAACCACATCCAAATAGAGTCTATATAGGTCCTTTCTTAATGCCAAAAAGGAATTGACAATGATTTTCATAGTGAACAAAATAAAGGCACTCTAATTAAAGAGAGAAGAAATAAAGTTAACACAATCACATGATTTACTAAAAAAGACCATGTAAGAATCTCATTTTTAATTTGTTGTTGATAAACTGAGATTGGTCGTAGGAATCATTATGCAGAATTGTGCTCTTCCGCAATTTTCATACATAGATTGAGCTTTCAATGCATATCTAAGTTAGAGTCGCTTCCTTCACCATTTGCACAGCTGCCAGTGTAATAAAATTATAACTAACAACATCATTCATACAAATTAAGTTATCAGATACCTGATCTTTAAAATAAATGTTGAGAATGTTTTTTGAAGCTAAGTATGGTAGTTGAAACCGATGACTGCCTAATGATGGATTGTTTAACATGAATGATATTAGTACTCCACAAAACCACTTGGAAATAATGAAAGCAAATTGTATGTCTCTGCTTATCTAATAAAGCAAATGGAACCTTTTCGTTTCAATCCTAGAGACTCAACCCATGAACCACTTACAAACAACTCAAATAACATAAAAAACAAGATTATGAAATGAATGTCCTATTAGGCTGTGTTTTCCATCTAGAATGAACGTCAATGATCATTTTCATGTATTCGTAAAAAAAGTTTCTTCTAAGTGACCAGATGGAATGAATCAAATCCAATTTGAGGAAAATAGATCATAAGGGTTGTTCCCAAGCACAAAAGCAATATTTCCCTTCAAAAAGAGTAGTTCTTCAATAAAAGCGAAGTACCAAATAAACCTAAATACTCCTAAACTACACCTTGTCAATACTAGATACAGTTTTATGTGCCATTTAACAAAAGGCTTATTTAGTCTATCTAAAGTGTTGGATGAATAGGAAAATGAAGTGAATTACTATTAGTTATCTTATTCAAGTTGCTTTATTACAAAAAAAAACACCGCCTTTTTAATACCTTAACGGACAGTTTGCACTAGGAATACATAAGAGCAATGGAGAGTAAGAGAATCAATAACTCTCTGTTGCTCTTATTTGGTATCAAATTCATAAGAGTAATGGAGAGTAAAACTTCTCACCATTACTCCTATAAGGGGAGTAATCGATTACACCCCACATTGGGGTCTAACTAGGATGAGTAATTTTAATATATTGAATTTATGAAGTTTCTATCTTATCCATCTTGTTTTATTGTATTTACAGGTAGGTTTTTTTTCCTTCATTTTCTCCCTCAATTAGCCACTGCTCTCGTGACGCCTCGCCGCATCGCTGCCATCAATCCAGTTAAGGTTTATATTTCTTTTCTAACGCTACGTTGTTGTATTTACGCAATGGTTTCCAACTTTGATTTCATTTGATTTTGTTGACTTCGATTTCGTTTGATTCTCTCATTTTCATCTGATGATTTCGTCTTTGTTTTTAGGTTTCGTCTAATTTTTTCTTTGATTTTTTTCAATTTCTCATTCCATTTTTTTTATTTCGTCTGATTTTTCCTTCGATTTTCTTCGATTTCTTCTTTGACGTAGGTGTTTATTAATAGCACCAGTCACATAGGTGTTTCAGATTAGAAACCCTTTCACTTAGCCAAGAAAATATAAATATTTCAGACTTTTTAAAAAAAAATATTTTACTTACTCCTCATTTATCAAATAAGAGTAACCATTTATTCTTCATTACTTTTCTAATATATCCAAACATCATAAATTAAATTTTTACTTACTCTCATCTCCACTCTAATACTCTATTCTTGATTACTCTTTCTCTTTGTTACTCTTATTTATTACTCTCTTATCCAAACGGGCCCTTGTGATGCTTCAATCCAATTATCAATTTAGTGCAACTAGCTTGACTAGCTAGTTCAAGCCTTCAACCAACAAACTAGCATGTAAAGAGAGTGCAAAGATAAAAGTTTCTTATTTTAATATCTTACGTGTGTTTTTCCATTGTCTTTCAAAAGATTTCATGAAAGAAATTTGACATAACATGTGATTTCCTTAGCAAATAAGTCAAGTTATCCACCTTCTTTTCAACAAATTACAAAAAAATCCATTCTAGTCTCACAGCATTCCCAAGGGTTCAGGACCAATAGCAGGAATCTTGTTAAGGCAATTATATTCTTTGAAATCATCAACTACTCATAGAAGAATCTATCCTAGTCTCAACCATGGCTACATCCATCTATGCATGATATAAATTTCGACTATCCGTAGCCAAAGCCAACAAATTTTCTCAATGAATCAACTCTTGTACCGGACACTTCCTCTCACATATAGAAACTAAAGCAATGAACATCCCTACTTCAAATAACTGTGAAAAAGTTCCGCCACATGTAGCATTAGATTAGAGGAAATGTCACAGAGTTTGTAATCATCAAATCCAATATAAGAGCAGGAATATGTTCTATCGTGCGTACCATAGGAAAAGCTTTCTTGGCGCACTGAATGCACTCAACTCCACCAGCATCACGGAGCAGAAAAGAAGATGCTGACACTACACATCCGCAGTGCAGGCGCTGTAGCAATAAGAACAGCCAGACCACAATGATAATCTTTTCTTATAGAAAAGACAAATGAAAATGACGCCACATTTGAAAATGGACAGATCATGCATGTATAAATTAAACTCAACTATCTGTTCCTCTCACCTTGCCGCAAGCTTCGCAATTCCGCCAGCCAGCAATATCTCCATGATATGTCTCACAGAAGCTACCTTGCTCATATGAGTAGCTGATAACGGTGAGCAAACACAGAAGACAAAATCAGAAACGAACCTAATGCACAGACAGCAGAAAGAGATTCAAAACATCTAACAAGCAAATATAAATGACAAAAAAAAAGGTGATGAAAGAACATGTAGCAGAAAAAGCAAAAGGGAAATACAAACACACGAATCACACATGTAAAATGCCCCTACGCATAGAGATACTCGTGAGAATCCCATTTCAAAAAGCTTCATCAAGCACTAGATTCCAGCACAACTAAAAGTAGAGCATGCTGCATGAGATTGCCTCAGTAATGGATAATTACCCAAAAAATGTGAAAAAACATAATTGCATTCCAAAAGAGACCACTTCCCACAAGTTCAATAGCACATTTAATCAGCATATTATCAGTACAAAGCATCAAACTGATCGAGCAACCAAAGTCTTCGGCCAGAAGACTGAAGCCTCCAAGTAAAGATGTAGGAGAGATCCAAAATAACAGCGAATTTCAAGACAAAATTGTGAGAACAAGAGAGAAAGAATCGTGAAACTAAACATAGCAGAACTAATTAACACAAATTCCTCGAAACAAAACCAAAGTTCGCCACAAGTTAATTTAAACGTTAGAAACTAATCAAGCGCAACAACTGAAGAAGTCTTCTTAGAAGACTGAAAGTCTCCAAGTAAACTTAGTACTCCAGAGAAAGAAAGAAAGAAAGAAAGAAAGAAAGAAACAGATAGAGAGCTTACTGGCAACGGTCACAGAGGTCAGCGCAATCACCGGAGCGGAGACGCCAACCTTTCCGGCGAGGAGGATCCGATCTCGGTTCTTTACAGTGAGGATTGAAGCAGATCTTGGCTCCACCCCCTACTCCAGCGGACGACGCCGAGGTTGACATCGCCGGCGAATAGCAAAACCCTACAAATTCAACAACAACAACTACTTCTACCAGAAGAAGAAGAAGAACAGAGGGAGTTGTTGTTTAAATATTAATTTTTTATGAAAATCAACAAAACCGTAAAAATTGAAAGGGAAAAACAAAACACAGAACAAAGAGGGGGGAGAACGGGAGTAATGGCTTGGCGTACGTGCTCGTTTTTCTGATAACCAATATAGAATCAAATATATCTCTTTTATAAATTAAATTAGGAGGGAGTTTATCTAATTCCGAATTACCTGTTATTGTTGTCTTACCGTCGCTGCTTCGTCTACGGTATCAGTTTATCACAGACTTCGTATTTATATTATCACGCACAAACATTTGCAATATAAATCCTCTAAATTCATTTTCAACCATATCAAGGCCTCCATATGAAGAGAGGGGTTTTGTTTTGAATAAAAATATAATTTTTGGTGTTGATTTGGAGAATAAAAGAGAGACGTGGGAGTGACTGCACCGAGTGCGGTGAGATTACCGTGAGTAGGGGTCCGCTTCTGCATGCATGGACGCAATTGAGAATATGAGTGAGGTGAGCGCAAGGACAAAAACAAAAAAAATAATTAAATTAAAAAGAGAGAAAGAATACTATTATATAACGCACGCTTTAGCATTTCAAATAGTTTGTTTGGGAGTTGGGACCATACACACCCTGGCATGCTATTCATGATTCAATCAACAAAAAAGACAAAAGCTAAATTGCATCTGTTACGTTATATCTAAATATAAATATCTACATAAAAATTGTAGATAGAAAGATAACAACCTCTCAAAGTTTTTCAAATTTTATCTAAAAGCAGTTTAAAACGAATGTGTATCTAAAATATGTTTTAATATTATGTCTTAAAAAACCACATTTTACTTCAGCTTAATAATACACACATACAAAATACCTTCACTAATTATTTATATCTAATAATAAATATCAAATTTGAAACATTTTAAATAAATAAAAAGTGTTTTATGAATGCCTCTAAAAATATTGGTGCCTATATACATATAAAGAACTATTTAGATTGAGACCTAGGAGTTACAGATAAACTATAAAATCTGATACGATCGGATATGCTTTTAGTTAGCAAATGTGGATCTATCTTGCTCATACTAATTAATCTCATTCACGCAATTCATGGATTTGAAAATTAATAAACATGTGTATACTTTTTACTTGGAAACGTAGATACGTCATTAAAGACATTCATTACATTTAGACGATAATCTTCGCTATCATTGATGAAGATATGACAATGCAGTGTACTGTAAACTCTGATATATTTCTCTAATACGTTGTGTTTATATATGGTTGAAGGGAAAGCAACTTAGCTGCCCCCATGACTAAAAGTAAAATGATCAGACGTAAAATGCCGTAAACGTTGGGAGGTAATCTAACCGTTAGAAGGTGACCACATGCTACCTCAGGGTGGAGATTATTATTACCTTACTGTTGGTGTATACACTCACTCACTCGTATAACAATTTCTCCCTCAACATCGCAATATGTTTTATCATTGTTCAAGTGTTCTTCACAAAATTTTGTATTCTTTCCTTTGTTAAAGCTAAGTAATTTGTTTGAATACCGATGTTGAAGCCTAAAGACTACTATATACAAGTAAATTTTACTCTGAATAGTTATTATAGTTGAAGAAGATCTGTTTGGCGGCTCAAAAGAGACGTAGCAATTAGCTATTCCGAAGAGGTTATCTACGACTTTAAAAAAAAACACTGCCCTTACTATTCGAGGAGGGCAGTGTGTTTGTATCTGACCAAAGAAACTTCGAATATGCAACATGTGAGTTGTGTCTCTCATGGTGCAAGCCATTGTATATATGCGGAAAATTCAAAAAACCGTAACTCTAATATCCTAATCTCATCAAACCATGAACGAAGTTCGTATGATCCTCTGCCTTATATACATACACTAAACGTTATCCACAATTTTTTTCAGGCCAAATTCAGCCTGCCTGATTTTCTTCCAAGGAAGTCAATCCAAGGGTTTTAAAAAAAAAATCCTCACTCATTTCTTCACAATATAGAGGACAAAAAATGTGCTCTTCAAGAAGGAAAGACCCATTACCTTGAAGGAAGAGTACCACGAACTGATAAATTTACATAAGTAGAACTATATACATGACCGAAATGTCTGAACCAAATATTATGGAATATTGCAATCTGAAAGCTTGAAGCAAATCAATACTAGAAAGGAGAGAAATTCAGCATTAGATATAGTATGCCCGCAACCTTCTGCAACCTACTAAAATTGCTGCCAGAATGAATTCTATTGAAGGAGCACATTTTTACAGCTTCATCAGCTTCTGTGTGAGTGTATACAATTTACTCGTTTCTGTGTAACTTCTGCTTTCAATCTGCCTATCGGTGAGAGTGCTGTAAATACTGGGAAAACATTAAAAGAATTATAATGAGGAAACCATGAATCATCTTGGGGAGAATAGGGTGGCCAATCCTTGGTCAACTGTTATCTGAAGTGGAGGACCATAAGCCATCAAATCCTCATGTTGCCAATCACTTCTGTAAGTCCCTTTGCCTCGAGCAAGAACTTCACCATCTGAGTCTATGATGCCACCCTTGTCAGGACTACCGACACGCGGACCAGGCTTCAAACAAAGTGCTTTTACCTATGTCAGTTGAAAACGTGTAAGAGGAGTCAAGAAAATACTATATTAGCAATATGCATGGATAAACTTCTAAAGAACAAATCATAAGAAAGAAGAGGATATAATTTACATCTTATGGTTTCCCCATTCACAGTTTCATACAATAGATATTTCAGATTTTTTCAAGAGCCACAAATATCAGCCAATTGTCAATCTAGAACAAAACTGACCAAATTACCCTAAAACTGCACTATGATAAGTAGACCTTGTGCACTCTGTTCACAGTTGATTTGATAGAACTTCAGAAATGAAAAAGTTTTGCACTAAGGAGGATTACATTGTTGCTCTATCATAAATATCTCATCAATGGTAACTATGCATATATGTAATGACAGAAAGAACTATCCAAAAGCATACACACTTAATAGTGGCATTTTTAACATGTGCCCTAAATTAAGCCACCAGTTTTGATACTACAATATATAAGCTTTCTCCAAAATTTATTCCACTTTTACTTTTCAAAATCTTTCGCAAGGATTATTACTTCACAAAATATCCTCCGTGTGTTGCTACACTTTTTTAATTCCTTCAATTTTATTTTTGGTAGTTAGTTTGATGGAGATAATTGCTATCCACCATGCTTGTGAAGTTTATTTTCAGGATAGAATGCAGCCAAAAAGAAAAACAATAAATGGTAGAAAAATAGAAAAAGATTTCAGATACAGAGAGAACAAGAAAACAATGCAACCAGCAAAACGGATATGTTTTGGAAATTTTTCAGTGAAAGGGTTATGAAAGATTTTTTAGAACTTAGAGCAACAGCTGAATAAGTATGAGGAAGATTATATTGGAAAAAGAAGAATAATTCATTGGAAGGAGAAGAACATATGGCAATATCAAATGTGATTAAACTTTGCCCTTAGGTCACATGTTAGAAAAGCCCAAAGGCCCCAAACTAATATACATGATTTGAAGATGTTTAAAACTGAACCTGAGCTTTGAGTTTGTATCCTTTCCTTCTATAATCGCACAAGACTAAAGGTGGTACCCTATAGTTTCAATTGCTTTGAATTAGAAAATTTAATGCCCATTTTCATCTAGAGTAAAGGACATGAAATAATCTCCAGATAAAAATGAAATTCCTTAGATGCACATACCATTTGGCCCTTTTTCATAATTAATGTTATATTTTGATTGGTGATGGTGAATTATGTTAAATCTAGGAAACTTCATACTTAGGGGAGAAAGAAGAAAATTCGAAAAGTATGTGCCTCTATATTGTCACAGGCTTACAGTTTATACCTATGCTCGTATGGCACTTAGTCACACTTCTTTATGACTAAGTCAGCCTTTTACCAAATGAGCTATCAAAAATAGCTAAGAAGACTTAAATAGTTTTGAAGTAAAAAAGGAAAGTAAGTAACACTTGAAGAGAGAACTTTTTGGAAGAAAAGTTTTCTACTATTATGGCTTGTTACAACTCTTGATTGATTTTGTTCACGATCCAAATAGAGGTCTTGCCCTCATATTTATAGCTCCTCCACCTCCTCAATAGACGGTGGAGATGACTTTAATCGGACGGTGGAGAATACATAGTCCGAAATTTTTTTACATATTTACGTTACCAAAATCTCCACCTTCCTAAAGTATTATCTAATCTACTCTAGATTTATGCCAACTATCTTATATTTAGAATATTCTATCATACTCTAAACTTGGTTTATATACAAAGTATTTTACCTAAGCAAAAAATATTTGACCAAGATAATTTGGATAGGGAGAAAAGCTAAAACAGTCATACCGTGATATTCTTTTCCACTTATTTCGCGATGCCCTCATTGCGGTTGTGTATAACTATAGCGAAACTTTTAAATCTTTTAATGGAATAACCATAAGTCGTTTTCATGTTACTAACTTAACTCGTTGTCTGGTCGATCCTTCTACTTGACCAAATATTCGAAATAATATGGACGACTACCACATATTGGGATGAATCAATTTTTCAGAATTTCTTCCACGTCCAGTTCGGTTGTAATAATAATAGATGCATAAGCTTTTAAAGATGGTACGATATTTTGATCCTCTCTTGGCTCCATGTTAAGATGATTTAGTTCTTTCGGGATGGTCTGTATTATTGATT
The DNA here is from genome assembly GCA_019914995.1 of Acanthochlamys bracteata. NCBI lineage: Eukaryota > Viridiplantae > Streptophyta > Magnoliopsida > Pandanales > Velloziaceae > Acanthochlamys > Acanthochlamys bracteata. The sequence continues at coordinate 6,198,387 of CM034129.1, read as the reverse complement.
GTGTCTCTTCCTTCTCCATTGAGGGTTGTAAGGCCAAAGTATTTTTTGGATTAGAAATTTGCTTGTAGCGACAGAGGTACCATGCACCTTTTTTTTTTCATTCATGATCCACATGTAGTTGAAAAAAGGGATAGGGTACGGCCTTTACGCGATCCATAAACTCTATCCCAAAAATTATAGAAAAATCATTTATGGCACAACAGACAAGTCCAAAAAATCAGACCACTCACCTATACAAGTTTTGACCCCACGAGCAACAACAAGAATAAATTTGGGTTCGAAATTAACTGCGTTAATCAATCCTTATCCCTTTTCGTATTTGACGCATAGTCTTGTTACTTTCTTCTCTTCGAGAAAGTTATGAGTCGCCCTTTTGTCTACCGAAGCTTGAACTTTCTTTCCTCCAATTTTGATTGTTACATACATTCGACGTTTCACCTCGCGTTTTGACAATTCGACTTTAGCTTGGATGACATTAAAGTTATAATGAGCCCATCTTTACTTCTTCAGGTTGCCGTTATGACTCATCCATTAGTTCTATTAATGCGGAGAGTTTCTTCCGTAGCCATATGAAGATCATCACAAAACCATCATTGTTCTTAAAATTTTCTCGATGCTTATGCTTTTCAGACCGTTGAAACTCTATAAGGGAGTCGGCTATGGCAATGGCAGAGTTGAGATTTTGAAGTTTTCTATGTTGTATCTCCAACCTTTCCCGTGTTTGCAATCTGTCCATAAAAAACAAAAAAAGCATCCCTTTCTGAAAACTTAGGGATCATAGAATCAACTACGAAATTTTTTTGACATAGTCCCTTATGCTGCCCCGACGGGTCAAACACCGAAGCTTTACCCTTCCCTCATCCTCGACATTTACTGAATAGAACTGCTGTTTGAGTTCTCTCTTGAACACTTTTCAAGTGGCAATAGTACAGATTTCCTTCTCGATATCAGCATGCTTCCTCCTCTACCATACCATTACAGTATTCTCAAAGTAAAGAGTGGCATGATCGATCTTATCTATATTTTCGTGATGCTTGTACTCTAAAAGAGTTGCTCCAAGCTCTAAAGAAAATTATCAATCTCCTTCGCGTTCCGCGCACCCTTATACGTCTTGAATTTTAGAACATCCACTTCCGAAAGAGTTGAAGTTGAGGGTATGCCGAAAACTCTCCCTTGTGTAACCGCCATTTTGCAAAATGTATAGTCCATTCGGACATCTCTCAACTCGTTCGCCAATATTACGACCTCTTCCCTAAAAGTCGCAAGTTCCCTCTTAACAGCATCTATATTGCCAGAGAGAGTCTTTTAAGGGCCTTACGTTGGCGAGAGGATAATTCGGCCACCACATTTAAGGAGCCTTGTATCTCCACGAAGCTCTTCTGGTCTCTTCTCGAGCTTTTCGATACTTTGACCCAACTCATCGAACTGGTCCACCTTATCGGCAATAGTAAACACCACCCTAGCCAGCCTTACGTTCACGTTCGCCATTACGTCCGTAAACTTCTCTTTGCGTTAGCAACTGCTATCTGGAGCTCTCCTTTCAATCTCTCTTCCCTCGTAGATGATAATATCGCTTCCGCTTGTCATTTCTTCTTACCAGAACTTTAACTCTAATACCACTTATCACTGGTTTAGAATTTATACTTTAGCTCGTACAGCACTTAGTCACATTTTTTTGTGGCTAAGTCAACATTTTACCCAAATGAGCTATCAAAAATAGCTAACGAAACTTGAATGGTCTTGATTGAGAAGGTGGAGATGGCTTTGATCGAACGGTAGAGAATACACAGTCCGAAAAGTTCTTATATAATTTTTCGTACAAAAATCTCCGCTTTTCTAGAGTATTCTCTAACCTACTCTAAATTTTTGCCAACTATTCTATATTTAGAGTATTCTACAATACTCTAAATTTGACTTATATACAAGATATTTTACCTAGATAAAAAAAATTTTACCAAGATAATTTGGATTGAGAGAAAAGTCAAAATAACCATACCATGAGAATATACTTGGTAGAAATACATCTATCAATGTATATAAGAAACTATTCAATCAAGAGTGTACCACATATCAACTTAACAATTTAAATATGGTTTTTGATAACTAGCCTCCATTTATAATCTTTAAATTCACACAATATGTGTGAACAAGGGATAACAAGAAAACGTGTCTAGAGTTCATCATTGAAAAGACAAGTAAACCACAATCAACATGTCCAAAAGTTTGGTGGGTAATGCATATTATACTTTTTCCCACTTCCTAAATGGTCTTGGTACTTTTTTTTTCACTTCTTAGATGGTCTTGGTATTTTCTACAAAATAAGATCTATCAAAGATAGTCTGGTTCAATATAAAGTTTTGGTTCAAGTACGAGCAAATAGAATAGTGTGGTCTCAAGGTGCTCACTTCTTTTAAGGGAAGAAGAAAAGAGGGGGAAAAAAACCATTCAGCACTAGCAAGAAGGGGCTATTTTAATTGGCTTAAATCAAAGAGGACCAACACTTCCTACTACCTACAACAAAACTTAGTGGAAGACATCCATTAATCAGCATTAATTATGTGAAACTTCTGAAACAACCATGGCAGACAGCATACGATGGAAATACACACAAAACGCCCAAACTGGCTTATAAGGGGCTAACCAGTCTTATTGCACCACAGATAATTTTATTAGTGGTGATGTTTTAAAACAGATAACATGAATTTTACTTCTTTAGTGTATCTGGAAACTAATTATCCAAATACATCGATATATAGATAGCATTGGAGATATTTGGTTAGACAAGATACCTTGAAATACATAACATGTGGTGATTTTACATGAGTCCCATCATCCATCTTCAAAAGCAGCGACACAAGAGCTGGTTTTGGGCACACTCTAACTACGACTACGTCCAGATAGCCATCTGAGAACTAAAAATATTAACAACAGAATTAGCGTTCTTACTTGAAAACCGAGTTCACATGAAGACGATAAACTCGATATGTTAGCTCCTTTTTTATCCCTTCCAAATGCAGTACCACCAGTTTTTCCAAAACTCCAACCACTTAACAAGCTAGACAAATATGCAGCTTCTATAATTGTATAAATCATGCTTCTATATATGTTAACAACGAGTTGCTATCCAAGAAACTTCAGTATACAAAGTCTTAAAAAGACATTAAGGATTTTACACAAAGAGTATCTTATTCAGAAATAGCACTCCCCCAATTTTGATTAAGAGTACACTCTCTAAAGCTAAAATAAGAAACAAGGCTTCTCGCACAGGAGGTGATTTGCCTAAGGGCTTGTTTACCAACCCAACAAACTCACTTTTTTTCAAACTCAATTTTAATATAAAATAAATAAATTATTTCTATCAAAATTTTATTTTTTAAAATTTAATTTAAAATTCACTTTTAATACAAAATAAATATAAAAAAACTTTATTTTTATTAAATATTTTTATTTTTATTTTTTTTAAACTCACTAGTCACTTCCAAGAAAGGGAATTTACTTTAAGGTAAGCACGCCCTAAAAATCTCTTCAACTTCCATAAATGGCAGATAGGCTTTTGATGTTGGAACTTCTAGCATTTTTCAACTTTGGCGTTTATCAGATAAAACAAAAAAGTTCCACAGCTTTAAACCCTAAATACAAGTCATAATACTACAAGGATAAGCGCAAATATCAGATACAAGGCACTCACATATGAATTGACCTTATTAACTTGAGTTGCATGATAAATTGAATCTTCACCATATTAACATTCAGATAATTCTTTAATCGTAAGGGGTTACAGGCAAATAATGTGAGCAACAACAAAATTTCCAAAAAAATCTTCTCATAACTGGAGCTCTAGCTACAAAAACAATAATGCATACTGTCTTTACCTAAGTTATGCCAATAAATACAAAAGCCAAATCTTACAAAACAAAAAAAGTCACATGAGCATACCTTTGCTTCAGGTGCTGACTTAATAGTCTCACTTGACCATGGAACGTTATTGACCCAAACCAAGATAAACGGACCATCAAGGGACCTCCAATCTGAATCCTGCAAGCTAGTTATAGGGCCTGTATAGCCCTTTTGACCAACCTTTGAAACAGTACCCTGACCATCATCCATCTTTCCACCATCATAGTCACCACTGTCCTGCTTCATCGGTTCTCCATAAGCTTCATATCCAGGAGCAGGTACAAATTGGATATGCCCATCATACTTCCGCAAGTTCATCACACGCACTAAACTCTAGAAGCAATAAACTACTGGATTTAGGAAAATAATATTTGAAAAAAGAAATATAACTTGAGGAATATCTGCATCCTAGAAGCATAGTTAGAATCCACAAGCAAATGCCAAGAACAAGAAAATCAAGAAAACCTTTAAACCACATGATAACAGCAACAAATGAGAGGTCCACTAAGATGATTCCCGTATTTGGACTTCTTATCAGTAGTACATAAGGAATTCCATGCAGACTAGCCAGGTTCTTACTATTCATCACTAAAAAATCTACCTTAAACAACCATGATGTGGAGATGAACTGGAGGAGAAAAGAAAATAAGACAAGAGTTAATCCTCTGATGTTTTTATGTTTGAGACAGGGATAACTCTAACTTCTAAGGCTATGGGAGTATTACACTTAACAAAGTTTTACTTAACTGTATGCAAGTTTTAATGCAATAGACAGCGGTACCAAAGATACAAGGGTGTCTTAAATTTGGGTCCAAAATGTCCATGGGCATACCGTAAGGGCACAGTAAAAACAACTTTTCCTGTGAGAAGGAAGATTGATGAGGATAACAATAAATGAGAAAGGAACACAACATTCACAAGATAAAACTCCAAAATCAATTTAGATGAAAACCGTGGAAGCTTTCTTAAGATGTGCAAAGTGAAGGCCAAAACATGCACGGATGCACCACTTCAAAAATATCAGTCAATGATGGAAGCTCCCCTTGTTGATAGGGTTAGGGCGAGCCCAAGAAGAAGACTTGGCTAGAGTCTCGAAAAAATTACATAGCAGAGCACAACGCCTGAAATAATCCATGTCGCTGACCTAACTTGGTGAGATAAGGCCTTGATAGTTGTTATAAATCTAAGATGGTGATGTGCTCAGAATATATTTAATCAACAGGAAACTGACCTAGTATGTACAAAACAATAAAAATTGTAAAATGAAAGAACTACAAAATCAACTCATTTGAGATCTGCATACTTACATAGAAGTCCAAACGAGCATTTCCCATCCATCTAAACCTCTCAGACTCGATATCAATGTCCGCAATCAATCCTGAGCAACAAATTACTCTTACATACCAATGGGGAAATTTTTTCTCCAAGATAACTTCATAACTTGTTTCAAGGAGTCACTGAAACTGAATATTTAAAAGCATATACCAAAGGAAGAACATTGACCATCTGAGAGTAGATATAAGCTCCTTCAGATAAGACGTACCCCAAGTAAGCATTAGCACACTGAAGAACGTTTTATTCCCTTGAATGACTGTAACAACATCCAAAGACCTCCTGCTACCTGAAAATAGAGAACAACCAAGTAAACTGATTATTGTAGAAGACAGAAAACTATAAAAGCTTATAGTATAATGCTTCTTCTATGAGAAAACTATAAAGTCAAATGACCTCTTATAATCGCAAACGTAAGATTTGATACAGAATACAGGTCACCAACTGCATCAATAAGTGATTTTGCCATACCATTCCCTGTACCTGGTTAGCCAGTATCAACCAAAATAAATTAAAAGCATGGTACAAAATGGTATGCAATGGAACACCTCAAAACCAAGTATGACAAAAGCCACTCCAGGTGACAAAATGGGAAAATGATTCATCAATTTCCCTTTGACCGAAATGTTATTCTTCAACCCCTCAAAATTTTCTTATTCAAACGCCCATTCAACTTTTAGCCCCCTCACCATATTTTTTCTTCAAAATTATTTCTCATACATTTCACCTATTTTGAAATGTGTTCACATAATTTTTAATATTAAAATTACATGTAAATTTTTAATGTGACCACATGTGAAACTAGGTGAAGATATGAGAATAAAATTTGGGAGAAAAAAAAAACAAAATATTGAGGGTTTAGAAGTTCAAATGCAAGGGCATTTAGTAAGAGAAAATTTTTGAGAGGTTAAAAAATAAGTTGACCGAAGTCAAAGAGGGTGAACAATAAATTTTCAAAAATTTTTTAAGGATATTTCAAAACAGATGTTCATAGTATCAGCGCAGAAAATCAGAACCACATCTTATCAAGCTCAACTTTGTTATTTCTTGAGTCAAAGAAGAATCTATGAAGGGCCAAACACAAGATCATTTCTGATTTAAATTACCAGATTAAGAAGGTCCTAAACAAATTTATAATAATTCTGTATAAAGCAAAAGTATGCGACAGAGAACCTAAGCACAAACAACAAACTATAATCCAAAAAATAGCATTCAGCATGGTTACATCTTGAAAATCTTTCTGCTTTGACATACATATATTACTTTTGACACTATCTGATGCTTCCCTTTGTCATTAGTTAATGCTTCGCTAGAGCTGATATACCAGTAACGACAATAAGATGTGTGAAACTTTTTCAATCAGCATAACATATGTCAATGATCTTACTCTCTTGATTGATTCAAGATTCGAAAGTAACATCGAGTCCAAAACAAATCATCCACAGTTCAACATGGAAAGAGAATAATAGCATATGAAATGTAAGCGTCAACTGATCGAACTTCAAATTTATGAACATAATAGCAGGTGAACCTGCTTCATTCCTTTGAACAGGAAAAAGCCACCATACTCCCTAAGCTAATCAGTAGTTGATCTAATTTTATAACCAAACGTCACAAGCACAGTTACTTTGCTTTTTATTGTGTAAAGCTTCAGTTAGACCAAGCTCATCATCACATGTCTGCATGTTATAACTACTAAGCTTTGGCAAGTTACTCTGCCAAGATGAACGTCCTCTCTCATACAGAAGACAGTAGTCAGAGCAACATCTACCAAACAATGTAAGAACACCATTTTGACTAGAAATTAAAATTTAAGCAATACCCATTTGACAGGTAGTATTTCTTTTGAGCAAAACCCATTTAAGGATAGAGAAGAGCATTTCAGATCAATCACAAAATTCATCCTCACTGGTAACTCATGCAGAAAACACATTACATTTAGTTGGGTTCTTGTGGAGAACATACCTGCTGGAATTATCCCTAAGGGCACTTTTATAGCACTATGCCAGTCTTCTCTTTGTAGCAGTCCATTAACTACCTATCAAATGTAACTGTAGAAGATTAGAGTAGCTTAGAAACCTATTACTGGCTTATCATACAACACGCGGTAGAAATTAGCAACCATAGCCCATAAGCACCTAAAGCTATCTGCAAAAGACATCACGCAATTACCAATCTCAAAGTCAAATCCACCAACCAATCACTAACGCTGCAAAAGAAGGAGGTTTTCTTGCATAAACAGTAGTGACATGAACTTAGTACTGAAAAAACCACTTTAAAATATAAATGGAATCCTGAAGTTCATCATTAATGGGCCAATCACTATTCTCCATGATTAGAATACCTAAAAAGAACATTCTAACTATTAAACAATCTGCCATATAACAGCAATGTTGTTTCTTGTTTCTAAAAATTATTTATCCTCTCTTACTATCCTGTATGCATGGAAGAATTGAATCAGATCCCAAACTCCACTCAGTTTATTTCCCAAACTTAGATCCTCTTTCGATATTCAATACTTCTATGACATAAGTGCATGCCTTAAAGCTTTGAGCTTGTCCTAGTTATAAGATGTATTAAGATGCTCACAATGTCCTGAAGAAAAGGGAAATTGGTAAAAATATATTTCAGGCTAGCAGGAAGTACAAAAGAACTTGTAAGATAGAATACTCCAGACAAACAAGTTAGAGGAGTCACCAACCTCTACCAGTATGCCATCTCCACTAACACAAACAACGCCATCATATTTCTGAATGTCCAAAGAGCGTGCAATTTCTTGTGCATGAAGCTGATAGTTTGTTTCTACAAGAAAAAAGTAAATTTACTTCCATTGTGCAGGGACTCACAAATTTCATCACAGAGGAGGGAAAATGATGATAATAGTCAGAATATCGTGCTAATCCAGATAACAAGGCACTAACCTTGTAATGTATAGAGAATGCCAGCAGCTTCAAGTAAGGGTTTAACATCATCATGGAATATTTTCTTTGCAGATTTCTTACCACCATATGGATTTACAAGAATAAATAACCTTCTTGGTCGTCCTGTCATTAGAAGGAGATATATGCTCATGTAAAGAAAGGGAACCAACATACGAATTAAATGGAAACTCAAAGCAGAAACTAGAAGGATTTTGGATAGTTGATCTAAAAAAAGCTCCATAAAATCTTAAAAAGCCCAATTGAGTTATTCCACAAAGCAAGTTTTGGGAATAACCCAATTGAGCAACTTAATCTATAGAGTCAAGGAGCAGACGTTTCTTACAAATACCTAAGCAGAAACAAAGTACATTTGCAAGAGAAAAGATTCAGAAGCTTATTTACTTGCAACATACCCAAAGTTGGCATTTTAGTTAACACATGCTTTCAAGTATCAAACAAGAGAATAGCAAAAGAGAAATTAATGATTCAGACAAAGGGTAATTAGAAAAAAAATCCAATCTGAAATGCTTAAATCACCAAATAAGCACGCCTACAAACAGTATCAATGTGCACAACTACTTTTCACTATTGTAGGCAATATGATTAAAATAAACAAAAATAGAATTTGATGGTCCATCTCAATAGTTGACTATATTCCAGAATCTAAAAGTAGGTAAAAGGCAAGAATAAATGCTCCTACTCAAGCTAGAGTTTGTATATAGAATAGAAAGAAGCTCATTGCTCTCCTCAAAAATGTACGGAATGTTTAACAATAAAGTCAGAGCCAAATAAACCAGATAACCAAATTAACGCCAAAGAATTATACGATCCAATCACTAAACCTAAGCAAAGAGGAACTTCAAATTCTTTTAATCAACTTGAATTCAAATTATGCAGTTAAATAGACACTTCATCAAAAAGACAATACAAGAATCTCACATTGCCCCAAGTACAAATGCAGAATTTCTAGAAAAAACAGAGTACATAAATACTAAAAAATCTGGTGAAGAAAATTTAACAAAACCTGAAACTATCCCCAACTATCAAAGATCACCAAAATTAACAAAAGAGAAATCCAAAACTACTTAGGGGAAAAGAAGAAGAAGGCAATCCCATACCAAGAGACTCGATGCACTCTCGCAATCTCCCCACCCAATCCCTCGCTACATCATCACTGATCATTTCGAACACGAAGTCCTTCCTCACTCTCTTCCCCGTACCCCCAGTTCCAACACACGACAGTCCCTTTTGATCTTCAACATACGCTCTGATCACAACCTTCTTCGCTCCATCAGTCTCGAATCCCAACACCTCGGACTCAACATTTAAACACCTGTGTGCTCCGACGGCGCCGGAGTTGCGCCACCGTATAACCGCGCCGTCTGCCAGCGAGAAGGAAAGTTCCGATACAGTAGTAGAGCCGTCGATGTGGGCTTGATATGTCAGGATATCGGAGAGCTTGTTCTTTTCCTCCGCCATGCTTGGAGTTGGGAGCTTTCCAAGAAGGAAAGAAAAAAAAGAAATGAATAAGAATTCTGGAGAGAGAGAGAGAGAGATAGAGAGAAGGCGACGGAAGTTTGAAAGGGTGCGCGGAAATAAATAAGGCGAGAGAGAAGGGGTAAAACGGGAAAAGGTTTAAGACGATAACAGAGTGTTCAGACAGAGGAAACGTTATAATGGGAAAAGCAGACAGACCGAATGAGGAATTTAATCTAATAAATGAAGTATACCAGAAATAGGACCTGAAAATGTGACCAAGAGAATTACTTTTTCTTTCACTTTAATTAAAGAGAAAAAAAAACAACTCCATTTCATATCTATTTTAAATTATTTATTTACATCTATAAAATTGAATTACGGGCCTGTTTGGCACGTTATAAGAGCTTACTTTGTATTTTCTTTAGCTTTTATTTTCCAAAGTTTTTTATAATATTTTAGAAATTGAGTCTCTTTTTGGTGCTTGTAGTTATCGAATGGATGACTTCAAGTCAAATGAAGAGAGTTTCATTCATAAATTTTAGTATATATTTCTTCTATGCAGATAGAATGTGAAGCAAGTACAAGCATGAATTCTTTGACTTATTTATTTACATCAATAAAAATTGTCTTGTGGGCCTGTTTGGCGCGTACAAGAGCTTACTTTGAATATTTTTTAGCTTTTTATAATTTTAAACTTTTTATAATAGATAGAATGTGAAGCAAGTACAGGCATGAGTTTTTTGACTAATTATTTCTATCCTTTTTATTTATAACTATTTGTATTCTACATATGTTTCATGCATTATGAAATTTTGAAAGTCATCACACCTTTTATTGAAAACATTGCAAAAATCATTTCTTCTTTTGTATTTTATCCACAAAAAATTTTATAACGAAAATTTAACTTAAAATAAACAACAAATATAGTTTTTAAGATTGTTTATTTTGAATTTTTGACTGGCTAAATTATCTAGATAATGCGCTTTTAATGAATTTAAAAAAAAAAGAACAACAAAAATGTTAATATATATTAAATTTACTTTAAAACTTTATTTTTAAAAATTTTACCAGAAATAGCTCTTAAAATTTTACAATGAGTAGTTAGTAAGAGCGTGTAAACTTATGAGAATTGTGAAGTTGTTCTTGAACGACAGTTGGTTGAGATGCGCTTATTAATTGGAGTGTTGACTTACGCAACGCACGTTTCTTACACGTTTCAAGTGCTGAAAGTGAGAGAAGAATGTTTGAGAGATTACGACATGTTATTTAGCTTAAAATTTGAGTTTTCTGATCAAAATTATATTTTTGAAAGTTTAAATACTTATTTTGTATTAAAATTTGATTTTTAAATTTTATTTTCAAACTCTACTTCTCATAATTATAATTTAAACTAAAAGTATATTTTCAAATTTATTCTAATAAAAATAAATATAAATTAAATATATTTTAATATCATAAATGCATCTCACAAACCCACCTAAAGCAAAGACAAGCTCTTATTAAATGTTTAAATAAACTTAATTATTATATGAAAATTTTTAAATTTTTTTGACAAAATTAACTAATTATTTTATTAAAAATTTCTAGAACAGAAAACCAGCAGCTAGTAAACATGGCACGGATGTACAACATCCAGCCGGAGTGAAATCCAAAACGCCTTGATACTTTAAAAGAAGAAATTCCACTCAAGCCTGTAGTAGGCCTTCACCCATATCAAGTAACAATAAATAGAATATTGCATCTTTCGTTGGAATATTTTCTTTATGTAAACTCCTGAGCAAGAGAGATATTCAAGAGTACTCCGCCCCTTAATGAAAGCACCTTGCTGAGGTGAGATGATATGCGGCAAGATGGAAGCAGGGGGTTCATTAAACAGTCTAGAAATAACGTTGTAGATAAAGTTGCAGAGACTTGTAGGACAGAAATTCTGCAACTTCGTGGCATTCTCTACCGCTCCATGGAGAATCAGTACAATAAATGAAGATATCTAGGCTCTCGGAAGAGCGAAAATTGGCCAAAATTTTTATCCCATCGTATAATTTATTTATTTTCAAATTTTTAAAATTTATTTTAAATTATAATAAAGAATTTATCAAAATTAAAATTTAAATAATAATAAGAAGTACAGTCAAATCTGCTCTGATTGGTCCCAACAATGATGAAGAAATGCTCATTTATTAGAAAGAAAAAAAGAGTTTTAAAATTTTTGTTTTTATGAAGCTAACTTCATTAATGGACAATTATCATTTTCACAAAACAAAAAACTGGAGATTCTTTCGATTTTTAATTATTAAATAATTAACATTCTTCCAAAATATGCAAACTACACAATTATAAAGATGAAAAACCAAGCACAAAAGCACTACGATCATCAGACATACTATTTTAATGCCTAAAAGAAATAATAGTATTTATATTAAAAAATATTATTTTATAATATTATTATAATTGTTTTAATTATTTTTTAGATTAAATAAATAAAATTTATCTTTCGAATAAAATAAAATTATTTTTTATTTTAAAAGATCTTTTTATAAGACTCTCAAACACTCTCTGATATTATTTCTATAAAAAATATATATATACACCGCTTTTTTTTATATTTTTTAAATAAGTTTTTTATAATATTATAAAAGTTTATTGAAAAATTGTAAAATTAAAACATTGATAAGTATTTTTTTAAAAAAGTCTATCTAAATAGTCCTTCATTTATGAGGAAGTAGTAATAAGAATGTAACCTTTGGTCGAATTAGTTGATGAAAGATCAATTTGAAAGTTTACAAAGCAACCTGTTCTCCCATATTGATAAGCACTTCACACCACCATCCATCTCGTGTAAAACCAACATAAAAAAAGCAAACCCAATTAACTAGCTAAGAAAATATTAAACTATGACTTTGCATATCTCCTATCTTAATCATTAAAAAGATATTGAACACCAACTAAAAATGTGTTCGTTTAACAAAAAATGAATTATTAAAACTAAATTAGTATAAATAATATTTTATATTTTTTAAAAGAAATTGAAATAATTTTTTTTCTTTTGTATATCTAAATCTAAAGTAAAGTAGCTTATGATAAAAAAGAAAGAGAATTAAAAAGATAAAAGAACACACCTTAAACTACCATCCGATCAGGTTCTTCAGAAGAGATCGAAACATCACCTGAAATAATTATGTAAACAAACAAAAGATTCGGGAAAGTAAATGTTTCTAACACAGACAAGCTGGAACTTATTATAATGTGCTTGCTGTTTCTTTTCAGGAACACACCTTTCAAACATCACCGTAGACACCAATATACAACGCGCACAGAGGTTAACACTTCCCAACACATGTTCATATAATCATGATTTCTCAAACCCCTAAACATAGGTTTTTAAGTTATAAGTGTATCAATCAAACAATAAAATAGACTTACATTAATTATAAGTCTAAGGGTTAACTGAAAATCACAAACCTCCATGCACACAAGAGAAGTGACAATTACTTGACTCACCTACCTTTACCTTTACAAATATGCCGATAACAAGTGAAAGGGCAGCTTCTTAACACCGGATGTTCGACATTTTTCAAAGATGAGGGACTAAATGTAATTCTAATCATCTAATACATTTTTGTTATTGTTTTTTAATAAAATAATTTAGTTTTCCAAATCATAATTTAGTTTTATCCCCTCCTCGTCTTCTAGAGTTGGACCGATTATTGACACATACTCTGCATTTGCAAAAGAGAACTAATAGAAGATTGTACACTCATTTAATCAACATGTCTATGCATGATGTGCAAGACACGGCTCTAGTCCAGAGTTATCACATAAACGTTCCACCTATTCTCAGTTCAACCAAATTAATAATCCAAATCATCTAATCTAACTATCCACAAGGCATTTTAACCCTGCAATTCCTCGGACAGACCCTTACTAACTCTCTCAGTTCATACTTTAGACAAATCTACAACCTAACATTAGCATACTTTTGATAGACAACAAAAATTAGGGTAGCGTCAGGCAAAACATTTACATTTACAAGCATAACATACAAAAGCGCAACAACCAAAAACTAGTCATTGTACATCTTAAGTTCTTATTGTCCCGTTTGAAAAGATACTTATTTCTTATCACCCGTACCACTATATAGTTTACCATTCACAACAATGATTCATCTGCACACAGGGATTGTTATTCAGTTCAACGTGCCTCCATCAAGCAGCACCTAATACATTAGTCTTTTTAATACAAATGCCCTTAGCGACTAGAATGTCGAGACTAGCATGAAAAGGTTCCCCTTGTCATTATCATTAGTAGTTCTCATATACTGCACATTAAGCTTAATCTTGACAAAATTTAAGAAGAAATAAGCTACGAGCCCAAAAGATATGCATCTGTCAACCAAGACAATCACAAATTTGCAAGCCCCTAAAAGAAAGCCATATCAGCTTTTCGATTCAGCATAGCTTCGGCGTTCTATGGAAAGAAAAACAGATAATCAACCTGACAGGTAGATAGATATTCATTTTATCCTCAAATTGAAAGTACATTCAAAAGAGCTCTATATGTGAACTGTGTACGTGTGACATTAATAATCTCTAGAACTTGAAAGGTTAACATGCATTTCTCATTTCGAAAACAAGTCTACAGTCTGCTCTATAACTACATTAAACGATTAATCTTACTCAATCATACAAGGTCTTAGCAGATTGAATACTTAGCATCTTCTTTTTGCTTTTTGACACCTTCTCCGTGATCTTCTCACTGTTGCAGATGGCTCTCGCAATAGCTTTTCCTTTCCTAATACTCTTTGACCTTCTAACTGACGGCCCTTTCTTGATCTTCCTGCATTCATAAGGTTAAAACATAATTGTTTACAATTCCAGTTTATAAGGCAATTTGCTATCTTCCAAAGACCACTTTATCAACCTTGAGAATGGTGTATCACATTTTCAAAAAAGGGGGAAAGCAAATAAAGAAAGTTATGGCAATGAACAGAGGCCATATGACACCAAATGTATCCATATTAGCAAAGAGAACACATTACAACAACTGAATCATCACAAAGATATCCGAAAAGATATGCCGAATCATATTTTAGAAGGAATGACATCAAGAAGGGATGACATAGTTTGCCCATTCAAGAGTGATTCCTTGAGACAAGGGTTCATCAAAAAGCTTCATCTTTAAACATAAAACCTATACAACATTAGCATTACGATTATAGTTTCACAATGATGTAATTTCTGAGAGTGAAATGAAAATTGTGTCAAAGTTTTGAATGCGAAATATTGTACTTTACTGTAATATCAATATTTCAGCCAAGATATATTAAAAATAAGTCAAGTATACAAAGTAGAAACAAATATGAAAGGAGGGAAAATATTGTCTACAAGAACTAATTTGTCAGTGGATACAAAGGCAGGTCAAGCATAAGCATGGTTCAAATGCAAACAACTTCCAAAGTCAACAAGCACATCATCTTTCCACTTCTTGCTAAATCCAGTAATTAACTCTCCAATTAGGAAAAAGGAGGGTGGAGTTTGCCTATTGCCACATTAACAAATGTCCTACATGCCACAGCCATTCTTTAACCTTAGACTGCTACCAACCTATAAGATACTATAAGGTAGAGAGAGATAATAATAATAATAATAATAACAATATTATTATTATTATTATTATTTAAAAAGTGATGCTGCTTTCAGGCACCACCCATTCCCACCACACTGTATTCTAGAAAAGCAACAAATTGGGACATCTTTTCCACTCTATCAGCGTGTAAGGAAGATTGTTGAAGATAAAGTCAAACTAGGAGGAGGGTCTAGAATGACTATACATAAGGCATCTATAAGGCATCTCGAACATAACTTGCAACTATTTAAAAATGTTCAAAACGCAAAATTTAAACCATTCCTCCGAAGTAATAATCGATTTCCACACTACAAGCTTCTAAAGAGAACACCTAATTTTGAAGCTTTAGAGTCTAGGCATATTCATTAGAGTTCTCTTTTTCCAATGAAGTCGTCGGCAACTTCACTGATATTAGGGATGGTAATTTGAGTTCGTAGGTCAGTTTCGGATCGATCCATTTAAGAACCGGGTCAAATTCGTTCAACTCTAATCTAACCCATAAATTTATACGAGTCAAAATTGTCTAACCCTAACCCAACCTATTAATAACCGGATCAAATTCGGATCGACCCATTTAATAATTAAAATTATTAATTTTTTATTTTATATTTTTAAAATTTAGTGAAATTATAAGATCAGTTATAATAGAAGTTCTCAATGACGAGATATAGTGAATACCTGTCAAAATGTGCATTCTTTAGTATCTTCATCGGTCCTTAAAATATCTAAAAAAAATTTATTTTTATTTTTATTTTTTGAAAATATGTGTTGACAGCTGAAATTTATGATTATAAATATATACTAATAATTTTGATAAAAGTTTTGATACACATAACTATTTAATAAAATTTTGTTAAAAACTTATATACGAAATTCAAATTTGTCATTATAAAAACACCTATATAGTAATACTTTCGATAATATTATAATTCTCATCTTACACTATTTTACTAAGATATGAAAATAACAATTAATTATAAATACTATATAATTTAATAATTTATAAATTACTATTATCGATTATTTTTATTGCCAATATTTTAATATACGGAAAGAAAAAATTAAATATTTTCAAAATATAATAATTCGAATTGGTGAGTCAATTTTGAATTAACCTGGATCGACCTATTTAATAACCGGATTCAATTCGTTCAACCCTAATTCAACCCATATAATGATACGGGTCAAATTTTCTAATCCTAACCCTGATTAAATGGGTCGGTTTCGGATAGCGTTTTCAGGTCGGGTTATATATTGCCACCCCTAACTGATATTATGAAATTGAGAGATAACACCTAATTGATAAAATATCAGTTATTGTAACAAAAAATTTAACCTCATGCCTCCTTTAAGCAGTTTAATAATGCCTCGAAGAATATATCACCAGAGATGCTGTGTGTGAAAATGCAACCGAACTACAAGCAAGCAAGCAACCGTTTCAAATATTACTTTACATAACACTTAAGACTTTTCTATAAGATTAGCTATCAACTCTCTGATAATTCACAAACCTGTCGATGGGTCCGAGGGCAGCAACCGAAGGGTTTACTTCCGAAGTATCCATTGCTGAATCAACCAGAAAATCTATCAGTTCACTCGATCAACCATGAACCAAAATAGTACAAAGCAAACCTAAATAAAACAGACCTTGAGGACCATCTCCGGCGGCGAAGGAGACGGTGGAGGTATCCATAGGGGCCAATCCGTTGGTGCTGTTCTTCTTCTTATTTTTCTTGTTTCGGGTTTTCGCCATGGTTGTGCCCGTGCTGCGGCGGCGGCTGCTGCTTTCTGTTGCCGCCGCAGGAGAAGAGAAGGGTTCGAAATAATGTCGGCCTAATATTATAATATGAATAAATTAGGAAACAAAAAAGTTCAGGCCCATGGGCTTCATGGCACGTTTAAAAATTTCACAGCCTACTCCGATTTAGGCCAATCGACTACGAAAATCCATCAGTAGCCTTGACTCGCCTTGAGCAAACCATAAATAGTTGTAGCTTATCATGAAGCCTTTGAAAAACTTTTCATAGGGTCGACGGCTTACTAGAAACTTTTTTTAATTGGTTGTTTTATTGCACGACTTCGTGATGACATTCGCTTAGCTCAGCATCCTAGCAGATACAATAGGAGTTGCCCGGTTAATGAAGGAATGGAACCAATTACAGAAGAATCCGACTCAAACCATTTCCCTCCAATCTGGTTTCGGTGCTGCCGAAGGTGACAACCAATCCAACAGCAGGTGTACTAGGCCCTCAACTAAATCAGCAAATGAATACAAGCGTCAACACCCTACCAACAAATCACGAAGCTCGAGAACACGATAGAAAAGATTGTGCTATTTTTGTGATGAGAACAGAAATTCGCCCTTAGGTATCAATGTAAACAACCACAATTGTTTACGATCGAAAAATCACCCCACCGTAGCCTCGGAGATGTCACCACTTAACCTAATTTTATCGTTGAGGACATGGATTTTTTTAGTGGGGGGGAATGGTACGTGCCTATTTATTCTTAGAGCCATTCATGCATGCAGGTGATGCTTGAGAAAGTGGACAAGTGGAAAACTGGAAGATTTTGAAATTTTTGCTATTAACTTTCTTTCTTCTCAGAACTCTCTCTTATTCATTTTTATTTTTTCTTCTCATAATCTCTTTCCTATTCCCTGTTTCCAAATTCGTTCTCATCAGTGGCGTGATCGTCGAACAAGTTCAGAGTGTCTAACCTCGATCATCATTCGCAATGTCGATATTGAATTTGAGTCATCTGTAATTGATGGCATAATAAATGTTGTAATACTACATTGTGAGTAGTAATATTGATCGAGTTTTCCATGACTATCTAGTTATTTTTAAACGATAAAGCATATGTATTTAATCAATCAGCATACATATTTAATATTAATCGCACCATCTCAACTTGTTGATGGTATACTTGTTAGCTTGTTAACCAAAAATCTTAATTTTCGTTCTTGCTTTTTACAAAATGAATCATAAATTTAAAATGATTTTCCATACCATTAATTTACAACATTCTTCTTGATTTCCAATTATCATTTGTGATAGGGACAGCAGCTGAAGATGCAGGTGCAATTGCTTTAAGAAAAAGATAAACTCGTTTTTTGAAAAATCCTACCAAAAGTTTTTTTTTTTAATCAAAATCACATTTTTACAAGCAATCCCAAACAACCTCTACACTTAAGTTTTGCTTTCAACTTGCCTATTGGTCAGTAGGCGTGTTACACAACGGGAACAAAAAAAGTTAATTAGCAAAGTTTTGTATCATCTTGGGGAGAATATGGTAGCCATGCCTTGGTCGACTGTCATCTGAATTGGAGGACCATAAGCCATCAAGTCCTTCTGTTGTCGACCACTTCCATAAGTCCCCTCACCGCGGGCAAGTACTTCACCATCTACGTCAACAATGCCACCCTTCTTAGGACTTCTAACACGGTGTCCGGGCTTGAAACGAAATGCTTTCACCTATTGCAGTCAAAAAGTGTAGAGGAGTTTAGGAAAATACTCAGCAAGAGTTTATATACACAGATCAAACGCCCAAAGAAGTCATCACAATAAAACGTGACCAACATTTCTATTGCCTAGAAAAGACTTAGAGGTACATATCGATTAATTTCTATAAATCTTGTAAAATTACTGCTAAAAACTGCCATGCAAACAGCAGGAGGCAAAAAATACACCCAATAAAGGCCAAAAATATCATACAGACTAACAAGTCCTTACAATAACTATATTAAAGTGAATAGACTTTGAAATCAATTTCATAAATAGCATTGAAGGTAACTGGTTAGACAAATTACCTTGAAATACATAACATGTGGTGATGTTACATGAGTTCCATCATTCACCTTTTGAACCAGAGACATGAGAGCTGATTTTGGGCAGTCTCTAACTATGACTGCATCCAGATAGCCATCTGAGAACTGAAAACATTTTTTTATAAAAAAAATTATATCTTGTTACTTGATAAAAGAAACCAAGACATTGTGTTCACGTATGATAAACACACAAAAAGAAGCAAGGACATGAAAAATTCTGAAAAACAAAGAAGTCACCATGATCAAACCTTCGCTTCAGGTGCTGGCATAACAGTCTCAGTTGACCATGGAACATTATTGACCCAAATCAAGATAAACGGGCCATCAAGGGACCTCCAATCTGAATCCTGGAAACTAGCTAGGGGACCTGAATAACCATTTTGAACAGCTTTGGAGATGGCACCATGACCATTCAGCATTGTTCCACCAACATAATAGTCACAGCTGTTCTTCTCTATTTTTTCTCCATAAGCTTCATATCCAGGAGCAGGTACAAATTGAATTTGCCCGACATACTTCCGCAAATTCATGATACGCAACAAAGTCTAGGAGCAACAAAACACAGAACTTAACAAAAGCAGTATTTGCAAAAACTTTTGACATACATATAGGAATATTTTCCTCAAGTGTTATTCTTTCTAATTCAACATGCAAATACTAAGATATGAGAAAACATCAAGCTTGCTAAACCACAGGATAACTGCAGGAAGTAGATAAGAAGTCCAATAACATGATTCTAGCGTTAGAACATCCTATTAGTACTTCATAACAAAGCACAACAATGATGGGAAAGGATAGATGTGGCCGTCTTCATGTCGTGGAATAAGGCTAGTTGGTGTAGTTCTTGTTCAACAAAAGAACTCAGTATCTGTTATTGCTTAGAAATTGATTCAATGAAAGAAGTATAAGTCAACTCACTTGAGAACTGCATACTTACATATACGTCGAAACGAGCACTTCCCATCCATCTATATTTCTCAGACTCGATATCAATATCTGCAATCAACCCTGAGCAACAAAATTACTCTTTAGAAACAAAATTATAACTTGTTTTATGGGGTCATTCAACTTATATCTTTAGAAGCCATACCAAAAATGTACTCTGAGCATATGATAGTAGGTATTAGCTATTCATATCAAACATACCCCAGGTAAGCATCAGCACACTGAAAAACTTTGTTTCTCCTTGCATGACTGTAACAACATCCAAAGACCTCCTGTTGCCTGAAAAAGAAACGAACAACAAATTCGATTGATGATTGAATTCTCCAAGACAGAAAACTACAACATTTGTATAGTGCAAGGTGTTTTTATATGAAAATTTAAGCAAATCAAACTCAAAGCAAACCTCTTATAACTGCAAATGTAGCACTCGACACTGAAAACAGGTCACCAACTGCATGAATAAGTGATTTTGCCATACCATTTCCGCTGCCTGGTTAGAAAGTATCAAAGAAAATGAATTAATGTGTGATAGAAGATAGTCCGTAAAGGGTAATGCATACCTACAATGAAGTAAGAGAACAGTCTTGAAGGCAAAAAGTAGTTTGAAGTAGTTCAATACAGATCTCTGTAGTATAATGCAGAGGATTGGAAGAGCCACATCTTTTTAGAGTCTTTCTTTTTGAAGTCAAAGATGGAACAACAAGAACAAAACTATTTCAATTATAGTGCCTGAATGAGAATCTCCTAAACATAACGTAATTTCAATTCTGTGAAAAGTGTTAGACAGTTTAACCACAAACAGGAAACCAAATCCCCAAAACATTCAATACAGTCATAGCTGGAAGTATTCATGCCCTGACATAGATATCATATCACATTAGCACGTGGTGATTCTATCCATTGCCATTAGTTCAGGCTATGCTTGAGCTGCCATACTAGTAATGAACATGCTCAATCCGAAAGGACTTTGTGATGGCACTATCCAACACAATTTTTTGTTTAAAAATGACTTTCAGGGCTCTCAAGTAACTGTTTCTCTAACCAATTCCGCCACAATTCACTTTAAAAAATGAATTATATCAAATCAGTTAAGTGGTGACCATCAAACTTCAAAGTTAAGAGCATAATTAAAAGGGAGTCCTACTTCCTTTGTTTGAACCAAAAGGAGGTGCTAGTTTCCCTAATTAACATATTCAACAAATGTCTAATTTAGTTACATAGTCTCGCAAACAACAAAAGCTTTCTGTAAAACTACCTTTCCATTTTATGAGATAAAACTGTACTACGGGTGATTTGAACCCTAAACCTTTCTTTGGTAAGAAAATGCCATATCCACTTTCTGTAAAACTACCTTATCGTTTTATGAGATAAAACTGTACTACAGGTGATTTGAACCCCTAACCTTTATTTGGTAAGAAAATGCCATATCCACTCTACCAATGAGTGCTTGGCCTGTAAAACTACTGTTTAGCTATACCATGCCTTAGTGCAATGTCATAAAGCTGTATGTCATTTTTGAGCTTCTGCAAGATTTCTGTCAAGACGAGCATTCACTAATCCGAGGAAAACTTGGCGTCTAGAGCCACATCTACCAACACAATATAAAGAATTTCGCACTCTAAGTGATTCGCAAATGCTTTCAAACTGTACCCATATAAGGATAGTGAAGGAGCTTTGAGATCAGTCATAAACATCACCCCTAAAGGTAAGTCATGCTCATGCATTTAACTTCACTAAGTTTGCTTCTCGTAAATAAAAAAAAACCTGCTGGAATTATCCCTAAGGGCACTTTTATAGCAGCATGCCAGTCTTCTCTTTGTAGCAGTCCATTAACCACCTATCAAATGTAAACATAGAGGATTACAACAGCGAACAAACCGAATGAAGCAAGTGGCTTGTCAGACAATATGTGGTAGAACTCAACAATCATAGTCTAAAAGCACCTTAAGCTGTCTACAGAGGACAATTACATACTTCAAAATCAATTTTTAAGCTGGACAAGTAATTTTGCAAGCAAAGAAACTACTCATGCACAAATCAGTTTTAAATATTCTCAGAGACAGATGATGACTATATCTGCAAAAAACCACCACCAGAATTCTAGGAGTCCATCATTTGATTTAAATTCCCGAAATAAGGAACTGTCCTGAATGTAAGTTGAATTCCAAGAGACAACATTTCTTTCTTACTACTAGCATATCATGCATCCTCGCTCACAGTCCTGTATCCTGGAAAACATAGAACTAGATTCCAAACTTCGTTCAGTTTTTTGGTTCCAACTTAGGTCCTTTTTTTCATTTCAAACAGTGCTGAATTAGTTGCTTGTCATATGCTTTGAGGCTGATCCTAGTATAAGATATACATAGCATTCTCATACCATCCAACAAACAGGGAAAACAGTCCAATATGAATTTGGAATAATAGGAATTACAAGAGAAATTGTAATAGAAAATTCCAACAAAGATATTAGAGGAACACACCAACCTCCACCAGTACGCCATCTCCACTAACACAAACAATGCCGTCATAATTTAGAAGGTCTAAAGAGCGAGCAATTTCTTGCGCATGAAGTTGATATTTTGTTTCTAGAAAGAAAACATAAACTTATCGCCATTGTGCAGTAATTCACTAAGTGCATCATAGAGGAGGAAAAATGATGGAAAGCATGTCAAAAAGTCACGCCAATTTCACATAAGCAAGAACTAACCTTGCAATCTATAGAGAATGCCAGAAGCTTCAAGCAAGGGTTTAACTTCATCGTGGAATATTTTCTTTGCAACTTTCTTACCACCATATGGATTTACAAGAACAAATAATCTCTTTGGACGACCTGTCATTGAAACATCATATAATAAGGGGAATCAAAACAACAAAACCAGAAACTTGAAGGTTTTTCAATACTTGATCTAAAATGAGCTTGGTAAGATTGATGGTAGTCTCACAATATAAACCATGAGAAATCATCTAAATCATGGGGAAAAGCAAGATATTCAACAAAACAAATTCAGGAACAAGTCAACATATAACCTAATCTCAATAGGTTCAAAATACAGGCTTTCTAACAAATACCTAGCAGGAACACAAAACATCAGGAAAATGAAAAGATCAAAAAGCATAATTACTTATGAGAAATCTAACATTATGTTTTTCTTTAATACAAATGCTTTCCTGTGTTAAACAAGATAACAAAAAAAAGCTATAATGCCAGAATGTGCAAGGAAAAATATGCTGTGAAATGCCTAAAACACCACTCCCAAAGAAAAAAGAAACATACAGGGAATAAAACACTCCAAAAACACTAGACATGCTCAGATTTAACAGCAGGAGCGTAGTTAAGAACATCCCAACTCCGACAGACACTCTTAAAAAATAAATAAATAAATAAATAACAATAAGAACAAAGGAATTAACAAAACCAAATCCAAACCTAGAGGAAAAAGAAACATCACGTACCAAGGGAGTCGATGCACTCTCGCAATCTCTCTGCCCAAGCCCTCGCAACATCATCGCTGATCATCTCGAACACAAAATCCTTCCTCACTCTCTTTCCCAATCGCCCACTGCCATCGCCAGATACTCCCACATAAGCTCTTATCACAATCTTCTTTCCTCCATCACTCTCGAATCCCAACACATCTGACTCAATAATCAAACACCTCTCTCCTCCACCTCTACCACCAGAGTCGTGCCATCGTAGGACCCCGCCGTCCGCCGGTGAGAAAGATACTTCCACCGCCGAAGCAGCACCGTCGATGTGGACCTGGGATGTCAGAGTTTCAGAAAGCTTCTTGTTCTCATTGGCCATAGTTGGAGTTCTCCAAGAAGAATGAAAATAAAAGAAATGAACAAACAAAACTCTGGAGAGAGATGAAAAGTTTGAAAGGGTGAGTCGTCTAGACAAGCAT
The DNA here is from genome assembly GCA_019914995.1 of Acanthochlamys bracteata. Lineage (NCBI taxonomy): Eukaryota > Viridiplantae > Streptophyta > Magnoliopsida > Pandanales > Velloziaceae > Acanthochlamys > Acanthochlamys bracteata. The sequence goes on along the minus strand of CM034129.1, from coordinate 6,174,457 downwards.
CACCTGAAAGCGATAGATGCATACATGATCGTTACAATTCTTTGAAGCAATACCAAATACGAATCAAATTCGTAGAAGTTTTAGATATAAAATTTTGCTGTTTCCTCAAGAAAAGTATCTGTAAAACATGACAGCAGCATAACATCCAAAGCATGGCTTGAACATTTTAAACTAGTAAAAGTTTCCGAGATGCCCTCTTAAAATTTAAAAACATCAACATCCATATAAGATGAAGAAAAAAACCACAGCACCTAACGGCATGCCACGAGTGTTTTATGTAATGTGTTTTAGTTAACTTCCTAAATAAACCATTTTGTTGCAGCTGACTTGCTTTTAATCTCAGACTGATGGAGATGTTGCACGAAGGATGCATTCAAATGTCAACTTTCTACAGTGAGAAAGAGCTCGATCAGATATTTCCAACTTTCCATCCGGAATAAGATGGAGCTGATCGCAAATCAATCGCATGCTGTTTGTCTGAGCTTTTTAATTTTTTTAATCTTAATTTATTATTTTATAATTTTTATAATTTTTTTATAATAATTATTAAATCTTTTTAAAATAAATATATATAGTAAAATTTTATTCTTATTTTTAAAATAAAAAAATAAATTTATTTAAAAATAATATTTTTTTAGAAATTTTGATTTTCAAAAAAATACCCCTTAACTCTAATTCCAAAAGTCAAACAACATAAAAACATCTGAACTGAAATACTGCAATATACTATGATGAAACCTTACTTTGTTACGAAAGGAAGTACTTCTTTCTCTATCCTAGGAATAAATTATTAAACAAGTTAGCATAAACTAACAAAGAAATAACAAACGAAGAGAAGAAAGAAAAGAAAAAACCTTATCTACATAGGTGCGGTCCTTCCTAATCTTCTTGACGGTACTTCGTGATTATTTATTTATATTTCAGATTTATTTTTTAAAACTTATTTTTAATTATTAGTTTATTTTTAAATTAAATAAAATTAAAATTAAATTTTGTCGCTAAAAAGTCATGTTTAATTAAAATTAAATTTAATTCATTCTAAACTCATTTTCAATACAAAATAAATAAAAAGTAAAACTTTTTTTATTAAATTCATTTTGAATTTCAATCTTATTTTTTATTAATTATTTAAAAATAAATTCAATGTTGGACCAAATGGAGCTGCTTGGAAAGTGCAAATATATATGTGTGCCGGGCTAACCCGATCTGTCGTGCCAAATAATTAATCGGGCGAGGTTGACCCGCCTGCGTCCTACATTCGAATTGATCGTTGCGGTCTGGTTATATTATAATCTGATCTTACCAATTTATTCATTTTATTTTTTTATTTATAATAAATAAATAATAAAATTTTGAAAATAATATTTTAAAATTATTATTAAGATAAAATAAATAAAAAATATTTTTTAAAAAAATTGACTAGATTAATTGTTAATATTAATTAAGTCAATAAATTGTCATGGACAGATTAATGCGCATAATAACCAATCAGACGGGTCGGTTCCATTAAACGAGCCAGGTCGGTCTAGTTTTATTTCTATTTATGGGCCAAGCAGGTCAAGTCCCAGACTATTTAACTAGACGGCTAGGGCGGTATTTTAGACCGAATTTAACCAAAATTTGAGTTTTGAAATCTCAGTCTCATAATAAGTACTTATTTATTTATTTATTTGTGAAAAGCACTGTATTCATCCAAAAAATATTTAGATGATATTTTGAAATATTTCTGTAACTATTTTTTTATTGTTAATTTTTTATTTCATATTTTTTAATAAAATTTTATTTTTTTTAAATTTTTACAATACAATGGAAAGATTTTTCGGACTCAAAAAAACTAAAAAAGTTTTCAGTAATCCATATTAAACATTAACTTGGTATTCAATTTCTATCTCTTTAGAAACCACATAAACATCGGGATAAGCAAATGAATGCATTACTTTGCGCTTTTGATCATGCATTCTCCCTATTATACCTATGCTTTATATACAAAAGCTGTATTTTATTTATCCCAAAAATGTATGTTTTCTTATAGGCTAAAAATACTTCAACTTGACTAAAATAATTTTTCATGTTTATTTTTACAACCTCATTTCAAATTATTTTTTAAGAACTTTTTTTTACAGATTCATTTTTTAAAAAAATCTTCTTTTAAAAGACATATCTAGGGATGGCAATATATGATCCGATTCAAAAATGCAATCTAAAATCAACCCATTTAATCAAAGTTATGATTAAAAAATTTGACCCGTATAAATATATAGGTTGGGTTAGAGTTGAATGAATTTGATCCGATTATTAAATGGGTCGACACGAGTTAATCCGAGATTGATCCACCAAACCGAATTATCATATCTTAAAGAAATAATATTTAATTTTTTCTTTTCGTATATTAAAATATTAACAATAAAATAATCGATAATAGTAATTTTTAAATTATTAAATTATATGGTATTTATAATTAATTATTATTTATATATTTTAGTAAAATAGTGTAAGATGAGAATTATAATATTATCGAAAGTATTACTATGTAGGTGTTTCTGTAATGACGAATTTGAATTTCGTATAAAAATTTTTAACAAAATTTTGGTAGATAGCTATATTTATCAAAATTTTATTGAAATTATTAGTATATATTTATAATTATAAAATTTTAGCTGTCATCACATATTTTCAAAAAATTAAAATCAAACTAAAATTTTTTAGATATTTTAAGAACCGATGAAGATATTAAATAATGCATATTTTGACGGGCATTCACTATATCTCGTCATTAAGAATATCGTGCACTTTTATTACAACTGATCTTATAATTTCTCTGAATTTAAAAAATATAGAATTAATAATTTTAATTATTAAATAGATCAATCCGAATTTGATCCGATTATTAATAAGTTTGGTTAATGTTAGACAATTTTGATCCGTATAAATTTATGGATTGGATTAGAATTAAACGAATTTGATCCAGTTATTAAATAGGTCGACCCGAAACCGATCCATAAATCCAAATTGTCATCCCTAGACGTGCCTAAAGATGCGCCACTTGCACCATCGGTGTACTATATTGCAGTATACAATGAAGCAATTCTAAGAAAGTATTTGAAATTATTTTTAAAAATATTTGAAATATTTTTAAAAATATTTTTTAAAAGAAATATTATACATAAAATTTTTATATATTTTTTAAAATTTTAAAACAAATTTTGTAAAAAATTTATTAAAAAATATAAATTAAAAAATTATTTCTAAAAACCGCAATACCAAACCGTTCTTAAGATCAGGACGTTATCACGCTCATCATCATGGCATTCAAGATCCACAATTTGAGAATTCTTATATATCTCTTTATTCAACTTCCAAACTTCTCTAATGTACAATTTTACAAGCTTGTATATTTTATGATTCAACTAATAGTTTAGATTTGTTATAGAAAGTTAATATCTGGAGAACCCTATTCTTGGTAGGCCTGAATATGGGCCGAGAAGTTGTGGTTAGATCGAAGTTGACCATCACTAGGATGACGAACGTCGGGCTGAGTGAATATTTAGAAATACTTTAATAAAATTTATTCTAATTTTTATTTTAATGTTTTATTTTAAATTTTTATTTTAATTTTGTATTCTAATGTAGGATAATAAAATTTATTTTATTCTAAATTTCTATTTTACATTTTTAAATAAATTTTAATTATAATTCTTTTAATTTTAAAAATAAAAATATTAAGATTCTATAATTATTTATTTTTGTTATAATAAAGCTCATTTTAAAAAATAATTTTATTTTATAAGCACTTAAATAAATAAATGATTTTATTACTTGTTAAAAGCAGGGAAAGTAGTCATTGTTTGGAGTACAGTATGATTATATTTCGCTTTGAAGCGAAGCCTGTGCAAATTACTACATCTGTGTAGCTTTCTGCCTTTTACTTATCTGGTTCCTGAAATATTCTGTGAATAAGGTTAGAGATTTCATGCAGTTCTCAAGGCTCTACTTATCAAGGCCAATTCAAAACGTTGATTGAGCTTCAAAGGAGAATGGTAGTCATTACAAATAATCATGTTCTTCCTGAATGCAATTTATTAAAGTATATAAACAAACCATGATCAAGAAGGCTACGTTTTTCCACACTGGGATTTGGGAAGAAATAAACAAATGAAACTCTGATAATAAGAGATGGGGAAGCAATCATCAGTCATCGCTATGCGAAATTCTTATCCAAAATAGTGTTTGGATAACACACTTCCAGAGAGGACTCTACCAGTAAAATGGTTCTTCTCTTTGGACTGTTCTTCACTCTTTTTCTCTTCTGACTCGCTCAAATTAAAATTTTATTTTAAAGAAACAATGACATAACAAGTCAAAATCGTATTCAAATTGAACAAAATTCAATAAGATACAAGAAAAAGAGGAAATTCTCAAGAATAATCATGGCATTGATCCAAAACAATGGAAACTGATGAGCTGTGATTAACATTGGTCATGAGAAGCCGTTTCTGAGTTTCAGAACATGTTCAGATTGTCGGTGAGCGAAGATTGATAGCAATTTGGATTTTGTAGCTTATTATTGTTTGCACAAAAACGCTAACAGACGAGTCGACCGTCGCATATTATATCTTTAACTGATTATGCATAAGTACGTTAAAGTGGCATGGATCATCAGTTTCTGCATAATGAGCAAAAATTTAAAATAAATTGGGCTTTAAAAGTTAGCTCTTAAAGTACAATAATAATGCTCGGAATCAAGCGGTTATGATCGACGTACTTGATGTGCTATAGAGTGATCAAATAAAAAAAATATGAATGAATTATTTTTGCAGAGAGATTTTTAACGTACAAAAGTAAATAAATTAATTTTATATTGAATAAAAATAAAATAAAATAATATGTTAATATAATAGAAATTTTAAAATATATTTGTTTGAGCTTTTAGGTTAAATTGAATATTCTGTTATATAGGCCAGTCCATTGACGTGTTTTATATTGGTTAAATTTTTTTGGTATTATATCTCCACACCACATGGTTGGTATTTCATTTTTTTCAATAAGCACATATTTGATGCGGTTAGAAATAATAATACATTCGTTCGAATTAAACATGTCGCTAGAAAAACCTCCTTGTAGTTAAATACGTCTTTTAACTCTGTTGATCAGAAGGATCGCTTGCATCAGTTGTGCTGTTAAGACTAGTGGGCTCTGCACCTTATAGAGGGGGCGCTCTGTACCTTATAGAGGATGCGTTTGAAAATATTTATAAAATAAAGTTTTTTTAAAATTAAAAATATTTTTATTTTTTTAAATAATAAAATTTATTTTTTTATTTAAAAAATAAAAATATGTAATAAAAAGATATTATTATATTTAATTTTTTATATTTAAAAAATTTTAATACTTATAAAATATATATTAAAAAATATAAAATATAAAATAAAAAATAAATGTTTGAAAATGTAATCCCAAACGTCTCCAGAGTAGTGCTTGCATCACGAAGAAATAGAGAGTAAATATAAGTTACTTTTTTGGACATGTTTAATAATCTCTTAAATTTATTTTTTAAAAAATATATTTATTTCAAAATAAACATTCCTTTAGTTACAAATATGCTGAGTTCAAAATTCAATTATTATTATAAACTTTAGGCGCTCAGTTTAGCAAAAAGTCAATTAAATGCGAGCGATTGTATAAGATTTTGTTGAATAATTATTTTGATTAATATAGAAGCTAGCAAGGGATTATTATAAGAATGTTATATCTGATACTATGTTAAACGATGTCATTAAAATCATATAACTTTTACGGTTATGATTTCTAATTACATTAGAATAGTCATTATAATTAAAAATTTAATAATTTTACATGTGGAGGTACTATTGCTGGTTTTTTTTTGATGACCTTGCATGATGAAAACTTATTGAAATAATTAATAGATGAATAACAATAAAATTAAATATAATAAATAATGTATTATAGAGTTCACACGTATAAATAGATTTGTTTTATATATAGTTCGATAATATAATTTAATGCGTATAAATTGATGATTTTTATATGAATAATGATTAACACCTGGATTTATTTTTAGTTTAATTCTTTTAAAACATTCTTTACTAATTATCATACAAGAAATGAATCATGGACAAATAAATGATTCACTGATGATGATTAGTACATCCAATAAACTCAAGAAAAAGATTGGTTCGTTCTTTTTTTGAAATGTCAAATTTTTAATGCCATAATTAAGCATATTACATATTTACATATGCATGAGGCAATTGAAAAAAATGAGAATCCACTGTTTTTCTTTTGCAAAAATTTGTGCGTAGCATGTAATGTTGCAATTCAAAGGACCACAAATTTTATTAATCTCAAACTTCTAAAAATTCATTGGACTGCATGTTTCTTTACGCGAGGGCATCTTTTAATGTCCATCATTAATCATTACGCATGAAAGCGATTAGATTTTGTGATCGACACGATGAATTATGAGAATATTTTAATTCTTTAATTTCTTCAGATCAACATCAGTCTTAATAATTTTAATCCTAATCAGATGTTTGGAAAAGGACATAAAACGATATGAAATATTTCAATCAAACCTAGGAGTCCCACGGTTGCTAATCCATACAACAACTGATCAAAAATACTTTGACAATGCAAGGATCTAGATAGATTTTAAAGTACAATCCATAAATTTTCTGATTAGGTTTGTTCTTCTGAAGCATTGAATTTGAAGGTAGGGAAGGAAACGATACATAGACATGTGGTGGAACAGAAGAAAGAGAGAGAATTAGAAACTGACAAGAACCAGCTGACACATAAATTTGTTTTCGTTTCATTGATGATTCTAAAACAAACAAGCACACAACCTGGTGGCATGCCAGCAAACTGAAAATTTTCTGAATAGAGCTTGTTTAAATGTAATAACCCTACGATTGGATACATAGTTAAAAGAACGAATACAAAAAATAATAAATAAATTTATAATTTGTTAATATAACTTTAAATTAATTTCTTAATATAACTTTTAATTAACTTATTAATATATCTTTTAAATTAATTTTTTTTGTTAATCTAATTTTATATAATGTTAAATATAATTTAACAAAATTTAAACAATTTTAAAATATAAATAAATTTGATAATATAATTTCATTAGATTTTCTACCAAATTAAAGTCAAATGAAATTTAACAGATATAAAATTTAAATTACTATAATTAAAATAATATTAAATTAAATATTAAATTAGATTAAAAATTAAAAAAAAACTAACAAGATAAAAAAAGAATCTGCTTCCCTTTTTATTACCGTGCTTACTTACTGAATCAGTGGCTATGCATTTCACCATATTTTATAGGGAAGAAAAAGAGCTGCTCCTCTTTTCTCCCATTAATGAAGTGTTAGTACATATAGATAGGCATGAAAAAATATTTTTATTATCACTATCACTTTTTATGTCTATCCATAATTCAAACATATTGTAAACGTTTTTAGCTTGATCTCCGAAAATATTTCAGGCTTCTAAATAGAGTGATTATAGAAGTGGAAATATATAACCCAATAAAAAAAATTTATATGACCTATGTAATTCGTATTACGATTGATAATTTTGATTCCTAAAAATTTATAGATTGGATTAAAATTGATCAAATTTGATCCGATTGTTAAATATGTCGATCCGAAATTGATCTATAAATTTGAATTGCTATTTATAGACGGAACAATTCATTTCAGTTTTCTGTTACTGTATAATATAATTTTAGTAATTAAACAAGAAATCGATTACACTAATTTATAAATTATTATAATAATATTATATTTATAATTCATCATTACATTCATATTTTAATAAAATAGTACAAGATGAGAATTATAATATTATAAAAATACTATTATGTAGATGTTTTTTTAAAAATGAATTAGATTTTGTATAAAAGTTTTTATCAAAGTTTTGTTATCAAATTTTATCAAATTTTTTATCGGAAAGATTTTTATATATTTATAATTAAATTTTTAACTGTTGCTACACATTTTTATAAAATAAAATAAAATAAAAAATTTGTGAAATATTTTGATGATGAATTAAAATTAAGCAATAAATATTTTGACGGATACCTATCAATCTCTTCAAAAAAGATACAGACAATATTTATTATCATTAATTTTATAATTCCACTCAAATCTAAAATTATAAGAATAGAAATTAATAATTTTAATTATGAAATAAATTTCATATTTGAACTAATTTTTAAATAAATTAAAATTAAAATTAATAATTTAATCATATAAATTTAGTTAAATTAAAATTAAATAAATTTAACTAATTATTAAAATAAATTAATTTGAAACTAAATTCATTAATTCAAAACGCCACCCTTATTTTTTAATGGAGCCGTTGTTGAGACGGCAAATATGGCATGGCATGGCATGGCATACGTTGAGCCATGTAGCCAATGGCTATAATAAATCTCACATGCCACCAACTCATGAAAACTATACAAAACACCTTTCTCATAATTATTTCATTAATTCTTATTGGAGTTAAAAAAGATTGGCTGTACTTGATGGTTCAAACTTTTTCTTCATAAATTCGAAAAGGATTTATTTTGAAGTATGTTTGAAATTTTTTTAAAATAAAAAAAATATTTTAAAATTTAAAAATAAAATTTATTATTTATATATATAACTAATAATAAAATAAATTTTGTGATATAAAATTTTTTATATTCTCTATTTTTTAAAAATTATATAAAATATTTAAATATTTATATAAAAGTATAAATAAAATAAATTTATAAGCAAAATAAACAGACACTAAAACGTTTAGAAGTATTTTTGAAATAAACTTTTCTAATAATTAAAAACTATTTTTATTTTTTTATTTGAAAAATAAAAATAAAAAATAAAAAATTTACTATATAAAATATTTTATATTTTCTAAATTTTAATAAATTCTCTAAAAGTTTTAAAAATACATTAAAATATATATATTAAAAAATTAAAATTGGTTATAGAAATTGAATGACAAACGGAGTACGAAACTGAAAAATAAGAGTTGTTTAAATTAATAAGATTTAATATTTATTTTTTCAAATCAGTAAAGTTAACCTCCTGACATTACCATATTTATGCTTTTAACTTAGCTTATTAAGTTTCTCTATTTTAATATATATCTCATATTTTTAAAATAAAATCAATTACTTTTAAAATATATATTAATATATATTTTAAAAAATATATAAAAAAATTAAAAAATGAATGACAAATGGAGGCCCGAACTGAAAAATAAGAGTTGTCTAAATTAAATAAGATTTAATATTTTATTTTTTCAAATCAGTAAAGTTAACCTCCTTACTCGATTACCATAGTTATGCTTTTAACTTAGCTTATTAAGTTTTTCTAAAAAATATCTCATATTTTAAATAAAATTTATAATATTTATAAATTCTAAAAATTAAAAAACAAAAGTTATATATAATAACTATATTTTAAAATAAAACTCAATTACTTTCTTTGAGAAATAATTTCAAAATATTTTTATTTTAAAAGAACTACTTATGATACGTATTCTCACAACATCCCTTTATATTGTTTGAAATCAGCCATGGAAAAGGTTATTAGCAATTGAAAGGAACGAACGTGCTCTAACGAGGGAGCGTGGCAGGTTGGTTGCCTTCAAATTTTCGAATTTCTCCCAAACAAATATTGATCCTAGAAGAACAACAACTCATCCACCACTAATCCTTAAATATTTCTTTTTCAGTTTTCTGTTTCGTTACCTCCAATTCCTTTCTTCTTTTCATTGTTAGCGCTCTCTCTGTGCTTCTAAGGGAAGTGTTTGTTAAAATTTTTTGTTTTCTCTATTCTTTGCTCTATTTCTTTTCTTGCTTCTCCTCTTGCAGTCTTGCTTCGCCAGAAAGTCTGTGTTATTTTTAATATCTGAAACTTGTTGTTGTTTAGTCGAAATTGAAATCTTTTCTTTCTGAGTTCAAACAAGATCGCAGTCTCTATTTATTCCATGTAGTTCTTTTGCAGATTTAGTTCTCGAATCTTTCAATTAGTTCTTTCCTTAATTACCAAAAAGAAAAACAAAAGGCTAGTTCTTTCTTTCTCTGCTCTCCTTCTTCTGTCTTCACAGAAAGATCGTGTTAAGTTGTTTCATCGAGGAGAAACAGTTGTTTTTCTGGAAAACTCTCATCAAAACTCCATCTGGGTGGTCAACAAAAGCTTCCAACGATCTTGGGTTGAGGGAAAGTTTTGATCTTTGCTTAAGTTCTCTATTAAGTTCCCAGCTTTTTCTTCGTTTTTCCTGTTCTGCTCTATACTTGAACAACTATTCTAGTCAACGATTGTCACCAGAAGCATAGAAATCTCCAAATATTTGTTTTTTAAGCGCTTTAACTGTTTCCAATCTTCAAATTCGACGCAAACTCCTGTCTAGGGTATGAAGAATCCAGATTAATCCTTGAAACTTCCCAAAAATTGATATTTAAACCGGATTTTATTTGTTCTCGTATTATTTGTCAAGCTTTCTTCTTTTCCTAACCATGACTGCCGCGACGGCGGCGGCGATGGAGCCGAACACGGTGGTCAAGAGTTCGATGGAGATGATGTTGGAGGCATTACTACGTAAAGAGGAACAGCAGCAGGGTCGTGATGTCCCGCCAGCGCTTCCGGCTCGGCCCACTTCTAAAGCTCGCTTGCCTGCACGGCGGAGGCAGTTAACGCTTGGCGCAAAGCGTGCCGTGTTCAATGGTGATGCAGAGAAGGAGAACGAGAAGCCGGAGGAACAAAATCCAAGCCTTGGCTTAAAGAAGCCGACAGTTGAACCTGACCGGAATACTAATAATGTAATGGATGAAGAGAAGGTAATAGGCTACTGTCAAAATTTTCTTCTTTTTGGTTATTGCAATTTAACATAGTGCTTGATTTGTGCTTTGATAGTATGATTTGAATCTAGTGTTGAGTTTTGTATGACGATGTCATTTTGCTGTTTAGTTTGCTCCTCTGAGATGCAGATGAGTTGGAACTTCTGTTTTATATGAATTTGTGAACAGAAGTTGGTAGAGTGGAGTGATTGTTAGTACACCTACCTAAAAAGTATCACGAGCTACTAGAAAATGCTATTCTTTTAACTTGATTTGTTCTGTTAAATTAATAATTCCTTCTCTTGTACCATTTTTCAATTGAGTAAAGACATATCTGAAACTGGAAGAGCTTTTATCTGGATTTTAATTGAACTGGATATGGAAGTCACAGAATTTTACATTCTTTTGCTAGGTTTTCACTAACCTGTATACACGGTCTTTGATATTTGTTGGAAAGGGATACCTTCAAGTGATTTGCAAGAGTTAGAAACTTGCAATTGTTTGATTGCAACTATTAAGAAAGACTTATTCAGTGAGGAAGGCAACGTGTAGATTCTGTTTTGTAAATTCCTAACGAAAGCTATCTGATGAAATGAAGGAAAGAAACAACTTTATGTAGTATACAATGTTAAGAGTATCTTGCATTTACTATCTACTAACTAGGTTTGTAATTTGTTTCCTTCATTGAGCCTATCTGAGAAAATGTTCACTGTTATTGTAGCTATATTTTTTATACAAAGTTTAGTTTCTGCTCTGCTGTCTTGTTCCGTAATTACATAGCTTATCATTGTATCATGATACTGCTGTCTGTATGTTCTTCACAGCTTACTACTTCCTCGAAAGATACTAAAACTCGACCTCTTCAAGGGATAATGTGGTTCCAAAAGCAGTTCCGCTGTTGTCGAGATCACACTGCTTATCAACAGCTTAAGCAAAGCGCAGTTGCTCTGCAGTCATGTAATGCTCATGTGATCATATTAGCTATTCCTACTTTGTCAACTAACTGTTATTTATGGATCACATTTGATTTGATGAGTTTTTGGTGTTTGATTTATCTGTATGCTCTACAACAAAAATGCGTATCTCTACTGAGTCCTGAGGATCTCCTTTATTCCCCTGAAAATAATTCACTCAAAATACTAGAATATTCCACTGTCCAACTGCAGATGACTTGCTTGATGATTTTGTAGTCTTCACTTTTATTGCTCTACCATTACTTCAACATCAAAATGGTGATGCATGCAGTTGCTCGTGGTGAGAAATTGAGAAGTGAGTTTAGTGTCTTGCTTAAGAGATGGAAGGCAGCCATTGTGATTCAAAAGAATGTCAGGAGTTGGAATGCTCGAAAGGTATTCCATTCTCATCAGCAAAGTGTGGTACTTCTTCAATCAGGTGGTCTTCTGTGCCTTCAAACTATCATGTCTGTTGATGTAGTTTGATTATTGTATATGTTAACTTATCAGTACTTCTACCTAATAGCTACCCGTGGCTGGTTGGCTAAGAGGCAGCTAGTCAAACTTAGAGATATGAAGAGGAAAAAGCTCGCCTTTGCAAAGTCAAATGAACATGCAAGCAACAATCTGCAGGAAGTGAAGGTATCTTGTGTTTTTGTTTTGTTTTCATTTAGTCTCTTTCTTGTGTTTGGGAAACTCATTAACATACACTGGGAATACATAGAGACTATTGAAAATGTATTCAATTCAAATTCATAGAATTGAGCATTTCCTTTTCTCTAAAGATGATCTCATTATAACAAATTCAAATTTTGAACAGCAGGAAACATGTAAAAAAGAACCCGACATGCAGAATTCAGTTGTTGCAGAACTTCAGATGCGGGTTTTGAAGGCAGAAGAAGCTCTGAGGAAAAAAGAAGAGGAGAATTTTACTTTGCGACAGCAACTTCAGCAATATGATATGAGATGGTCAGAGAATGAGGCGAAAATGAAATCCATGGAGGAGATGTGGCAAAAACAGATGGCTTCCTTGCAGGTAAAAGTCAGCTGAACTATTCTTAGTGGTTCAGATCAGAGCGATTGCTGATTGGTCTATATGTGACTGTATATATCTTATAGTAAGGTTCTCTCTCTGTTGTCTGAGTAAGAAACCCAATTCAATTTTCGTCTAATATCGTGAAAAACTCATTGCTAATTAAGGAATAACAGAAGATCCATATAATTTCACCTCCCAAGGAATGTAATCTAGTCATTATACATTTTTGTTGCTTCTTTTGCAGGCAAGTCTGGCTGCAGCAAAAAGATGTCTAGCTGCCAATACTATTGCTCCACCTTTGAAGCCAGATGCATCACCAAATGGCTGGTATTGCGAGTCTGAGGATTGCAATTCAGTTGACTATCACACCCCTTATGGAACTCCAGCCAAACAACCATATGCTGTCATCTCCGAAGGAGTAAGGAATTCTGAGCCTCTTAGTGCAGTCAGCCTCATGGTACGAGAGTTTGAGCACCGAAAAGCAGTATTTGAAGATGATGCTGGCTACCTATTAGAACCAAAATCTCGGCATTCTGGCTATGGCATAAATCCAGATGAGGAACTCATGAACCTGAAGGTTCGGTTTGCTGCTTGGAGAAAGGAATTTAAAGCGAAGTTAAAAGAGACTAAGTCAGCACTCAGGAAGATTGGCAAGGCAGAGCAGAACAAGACTCACAGAAGATGGTGGGTCAGGAAAAGTACATGAAACGCTCAAGTAATTCTTGGAAGCTCTGGATAAATCAAGTACTGATAAATTTCCAACAAACTGGCAGAGTTCATGAATATGTACATGTCCCTGGGAAATTGTTCCACCCAAAGGAGAAGCAAGCACTTGAAGTTTGGCAAGACATGAAGGAATTAGATTACGACCTGGGGTGATGTCGCTTGGCGGACTCTGTTATACTAGTGCAGTGATTTCAATGTTGTAAATAAATAAGTTTTGTTGATTGTAGTTGAGAGGTGGTGATTTAGGTGTAAAGAGACACATAGATAGGTATACATCTGAAGATAGATCTGAAATCTTAGAATGATTCTGATCTGTGTGTGCAGTGAGCATGGCGCTAACAACTTGTATTGCAAAATGGAAGGCAATAAACTATGAGTTTATTGCAAGATCCAAATATGAAAGAATCTATCTTTGTTGTGTTTCTATGATAGCCTTCTCATATCTTAAACATATTGATACTTTTTGTGAAGTTCTTCTAGTTACTGGTTCATCAAGCTGGGACCTTCCTCTTTATTCAGTTTCAATGTTTTGTGATTCTTAACGGTCATTAAAGATAACTTTACACTCTCGAATTCTTTATACACTGGCCAAATATATTCATTCCAAAATTATGCAGAGTAATAAATCATGTAATCATCAATGATCATGTATAGCAACATCTCAATATTCTAAGAGCCAGGAACAAACTTGGTGGCATAGACCCAAGCATTGTTTGCAACAGGGTTGTCAAGGTGATCAAGAAGGTTTTCCAGTGGACCCTTGCCGGTAACTATAGCCTGAACGAAGAACCCGAACATAGAGAACATCGCAAGCCTTCCGTTCTTGATCTCCTTCACCTTGAGCTCTTGGAAAGTGACTGGGTCATCAGCAAGGCCCAAGGGGTCAAAATATTTTCCACCAGGGTAGAGTTCATTGCCGGCGCCTACGCCTTCAAGCCCGTTGATGCGGAAACCTTCAACGAGTCCCATGAGCACGACCTGGAATCCGAGCACAGCGAGGATACTTTGTGCATGGACCAAGTTAGGGTTGCCTAAGTAGTCAAGACCTCCTTCAGTGAAGATTTGAGCTCCGGCCTTGAACCACACCGGCTCCTTGAAGTCGACACGGGCCCATTTCTCAAGAACCTCCGGAGTGATGCAACCGAGGGCTCCTAGCATCGCCCATCGTCCGTGGATCAACTGAGACAGTATTACGTATTCGTAGGTATATGGGTGCCTCCTCTATGACCTTAAACATTTATCCACTAGTACTTCTAGTATTACCTCAAGAGCACGGTTGCGGGCGAAAGCCTCAGGATCAGCAGAAAGACCGGCAGTGTCCCAACCATAGTCACCAGGGAATTCACCAGTGAGGTAGGAAGGTGTCTGAGCGGAGAAAGGGCCAAGGTACTTTACACGGTCCGGTCCGTACCAGAGCTGGTTACCCTATACATGTTACAACAACAATCAACCAAAAAAAAAAAAAGGAAAAAAAAAGCATGCTGAAATCTTAAGTTGCAACTATTAATCTCAGTAAGGTTAGAGATATATGGTGCATGCTTATATACATACCATGGTGAACTTGCCGTTGCCCATGGAGACAACATCTCTGAAGGGATTAGAGCTTGAACCCCGGGTTTGTCCGAGGAAAGGAGAAGGCCTAACAGCAGCTCCGGCGATGCTCGATGCCATCTCTCTATGAAATGTCTCAAATATTTCTTTGCTGCTTTGATTTGAGCTGTTGTTAGAAACTTTGAGTTGGGAGTGTTGAGTGAGATGCGAGATACGCAATAAGAAGGTGCGGAGAGGAGAGTGGCGAGGAATCAGAGGTGGCAAATGTTTGTTTGAGGTGGAGATTTTGGAGTGATTTGGACCAATGAGGAATCACCAAAGGATTTGAGAGAACATCTGACTCATGCACTCCTATCCTCATGTTATCTTCTTTCTCATCAAGAATTTCATCTAAAATTTTGATTTTATTCTTCTGGATTGGGCCATCTTTCTGAAAGTTAGAAACAAAAATCTTAACAGGATAATGCTAAAAACTGCAGAATTCGGTTGGTTCGATCGTTTCATTTACTGTATCAAGTCGAAGGATCGATTCATTCGATTGCACTCGTTATGACAATGGATTGACACGGTTCGGCTGTTGAACCTTGAACACGCTTTGGTTTGGTAGAAAGTGCTGTTAAAAAATCAGACAACTTCACTAGTTTAGTCTGCGTCAGAAACTCGTACAGTACTTCAAATACATTATCAAACTCGAACATAAAACTAGAAAAGTCATGCTATGCAAAGGTTTCTAAGCACTCTTAGTTTTACAGTAGTGTACTGTTATAGAATCTTGTTTTAAATGCGCAAAATTGAATTCTACTGAAAGTGAATTTTATAAAGATAAAGTTCTTTAAAAACTGGATCGAAAAATAAGTTTAGTTTTTATGTTTTAATTTTATTTTGAAGTGAATTAAAAGTGGAAATTATAGTTCTAAAAATTGAAGTGATGAATCGCTAAATAATAAAATAGAAGTTGAGTTTTTAGTTCAATAAAAAACTAAAATACGTGAACTTTTCAAAACACCAAATCTATTGAAGAAAGTAAAATTTTGAAATTCTGAAACACGCTCTTAGTGGACCTGCATTAGGTTGGTCGAATTTTTTAAAATCCTTTTTAATATTTATATATAAAGTAAAAATTTAACATAATCATTTTTTATATAACGAGAAAACCCTATTACTCATATATCATATATTGTGGTATATAATAAAGATGGCAATTTGGATTGGTGAGTTGGTTTTGGATCAATTAATTAAAAAATTCAATGAAATATGTTCAATCCTAACTCAATGCAAAAATTTATACAAATTAAAATTATCATCCATAACCTAATCTATCTAATAACTGAATCAAATTCGGATAGTAGTTAAAATTATCAAATTTTATTTCTGCACATTCAAGCGTAAATGAAATTATAAAACCCTTTAGCTTTCAAACTACTCTGATGCAAATTAAGGTCATTAAATTGCAATAATGTTGGAACAATAATTCACGATGACTTAACATATACTGTTCAGAAATTAGCCTTATGAATACAAATATTACTCACAAATCAATGTCTGTTCTAAAAAAAAAAGTAGAGAAAAGAGAAAAGGGAGAGAGTTTTAGATACTTAAAACTGAAGCAACTTCTAATATTTAATGATGTTCTATGTTGATCTTTCGCGAATCCAATAGGTTCAATTGCTCCCAACTAACTAGCTAGTATATTAATGCAAGAAATCAACTCAAGCTTTAGTATTTCAGGAGTAATAGGATTCGGCCCTTTGGAACTGAAGTTGTAATAACGGGAGATGGCTTAACATCTAGAACTGTGCCGCTGGGCCTTAGCATTCTTCCGCACGCACATTCCTAGCATTCTTCTTCACCCCATGATTGACATGTACGAACCATAAGAGTAGCATGAAGTGGTAAGATACGCTCTATACAACTCTTTCACTCTGTTAAAGTAAAAAAAAGATGGGTTAAAATATGAGGTAAAGATTTGACCGTATGTGATGGTCAAGATTAATAGATACGAGATACGTGTCTTCCTGGACACATGAGATACCCACAAATTTTTTAAGAAGAAGGAAGATAACATATTTATCATCAAGTACGAGATAGAGTAAGATGGCTTAAAGCTGTCAACTTTGAGCCCAAATTAATTAGGAGTTGCACAAGGAGTGAAGGCTGATCTAGTTGAGTGGTCTGATTCTTTAAAATTTTCTGTTGGGAACATGGATGATTCGATAGTGTTCAGAATGGAACTTATGGATGGTCTAAAGGTTGTGCCAATCTCCTTTTCTAACTCTATGTGGATCTTGGAGAAGAACAATACATGCATGATAACTTTGTTGTGAGAAATAGATCTCCAAATCAAAATTATTTTGGTAATGCAAATTATGGAAAGAGACGATGGAGATCTTTTCTAAAAATATTATGTAAGAACTTCTTAGATAAGTGTTCTCCACCATTTGATCAAAATTATTCTCAATGCATGTTGAGAAAGTAAAGTGGGGATAAATAGAAGAGTAAGGCTCCCATTTTAGAATTAATAAGAAAAGCTTTGTAAACAAATATGAGTTGTAATAAAAAAAAATTTCCAAACTCTTCTTAAGTGTGCTTATTGTTTTCTTTCTCAAATCTATACAAATTTTTTAGCATTGAAGGCTGAAAGCTGACTTAGTCACAATAGGAATAATTAAATGAGTCAAGATAAAATTATAGGCTAAACAATGACCATCGAGAGTTTACCAATTTAAATACAATAGCGCTAAAACGACCACAAAATTAATCCTTTCCGAGGCTAAATGCAAGTCTCAACACCTTTCCTCACGCATAACATGCACTCCTACACAGTGCAAATTTTAGCTCAATCTGATCATGAATTGATCTCCATCAAATTTCTTGATCAAAATGACACTAAAAAGAAAAAAGAATATCTTTATCAAATTTATTATTTATATCATTTATCAAACGCGGGATGGAGATTGATTTGTATTCCGATTGAGTTGAAATTTTATTAACATATTTTTTACTACTAGTTCTTCATATCTAAAAGTGGAGATTGAATTTAGAACTTTAGGTTGAAAAGGGTGTCCCTAAGGATGGGGTGCTCCTATCCCCATCCATATATATAAAGCGCGGTAAGAACTGGCGTCAGTTGAAACCTATCCCCGCCCTCTACACCTCCTTGTAACCTCTTTAAGACGACTAGCATGTACTCCTACTCCTTGTAAGGCTCGACAGGATGACATTAGGACGGTGACCTATCTGCTCCCTCCATACTATTTTGTACCCCATTCAAAGAAGCAGGTGAGTCACTACATGAGGGCTGATGTCCAATCTCTAACGGTCAGTTCGTCGAGCACTTTTCATGCAGTTCGAAGTCGCTATACTTCACATACCTATATATAATAGTATTACAACAATAACGTCAACAACACAACACAATCAACAAGAAGAACAAAAACAACACCAACACTAACAAATACCCGGTCATAATCTAGCTTCAAGAAACAACATCTGTAATAGGCATTTCGTCAAATAACTTACATGCATCTTCCTATGGCCACAACAATAACAACTACCATTAACAAGCACATCGTAATTTACACCATGAACAAGTAGCAGCAACAACAAATTAACAAAAGTAACAAGAAACAACAATAATAGATTCACCATTTTTTTATTAATCCACTGAGATTTAAATGCAAATCAAACCAGCGAAAAACATAGAAACAAGATCTCATTGTAGATTGTGCTTGACCGGAAAGTATTGAAGTGAATTGAACAACAGCAAGCATAAGATCTGAGGGTAGAGCAACGAACCAACATATCGAACCTTAGCAGATTTTTTGTTCTTCTCAAAATTCGAATTAGACGAAACAGATGTTTGAGAATCTTATTGAAAAATTTTTATGAAAACGAAGGTATCATGAGAAATTTTGAAATAAGCCATACTTTTTTTTTTTAAAAAAAAAATAATAAGTAATAATAAGATCTCACGATGTAAAATTTTTTTATATTTTTTAATTTAAAATAAATTTTGTAAAATCTTTAGAAGTCTTATTAGAAAATATAAAATAAAAAATTTGAATAAAAAGAAGATGACAAGCTTTTCCAAACATCCTAAAAACTAATTCTAGAAATTCGAGATCGAAATTTATAGATCAGGTCCCTATGGGTGAGAAGTCCAAAATAGGACGACGCAAAGACAAACACTAGTTCTGGTACCATATTTAAAGCATATAAGAGACCAAACAGAGGACTGTTGACGACTATGCCGGTGGACGTTGACCCTTCCGACACAAATAACGCAAACAGTAGAAGGGAGCTGAACCAATCTCATTATTATATTAATTTTTTCTTGAGCTTATAAGCTTACAAGAAACTACTAATTAAGCGTTTGGCATTCTATTCCTAAAAAATAGCTTTTTAATATTTTAGCTCACATTTTTTCAAAACATTTTTCCAAATTTTTAAATAAAAATTTAAAAAATATAAAAAATTCTACGTATTACAATTTTTTTATTGCTTACATTAGCACTTGCGATATAATCTGAAATTTATATCTGAAATGAAGAGTACGATTGGAGTTTATGCCTTAGTCTTGCATGCGTTGAGATTCTAACGCTTTGCAGTGCAACCCCTCATGGTATCTCTTGCAATCCTCCTCACTCTAGTTTACCCTTTACCGATAATAATAATAATAATTCAAATCTAATAGCTATTTGCTTTAACGACTGCCATCAGGATTTAATTGTAACGGAGGAGCTTGAAAATCAAACTTCCCAATGCCATTCAACAACCTCAACTGCAGGTGCTATTAGTGTCTGAACCCTATCTTAATAGACATATATGGTTTCTTTAGGCTTTGCTCGTGTCCCCTCATAGAGAAACTTGTCATAGAGGTTTGTAATTCTTATTTGATGATGAACTAGAAGTTAATCACTTTCGGTGATAGTTGCCAAATGATACCAATTCAAGAGCCATTAGATTGTGAGTTTATCATCTCAAGGCAGTAAAAACGATGGGCTTCAATGAGAAAAGGCTGTTAACTTGGAATCGTTGATCTTGGTTGTCCATCAAGAGCCGTTGTTAGAAGGGGATAGGGATGTGATACAAACAGATTCTACAGAACAGTGCGAACGGGTTGAAGGTAAATAATTTCGCCATATGAGAAGCTAGTGCTTTTGAGAGAGGCTTCCATGGATGACGGAGTTGTCTTGTGTGAGATAGTCCAGAAATTGGCCATTCTCCGATTCCAACACAGAGAGAACTTTATCACATGATGATGTATCTAGTGAACACTTCATGTTTTCTTTTTCATAACCTTCCATATCGAATTCCGCATTTGGGATTGTTTATAAGAATGTTTTTTCTTTTTATTTTATATTTTTTAATAAATATTATATAATATTTTATAAAATTTATTTAAAAATTTAAAAAAAATTATACGTAATTAAAATCTTATTGTTACATATTGTTATTATTTTAGATAAAAAATTAAAATTTATTTTTTAAAATAAGATAAAATATTTTTCTTTTAGAAAAGTATTCTCAAATGCCTCTCAAAATTGTGTATCACTCACACTGAAGATATGCATATTAGTTGATTGAATTTTAAGTAACCTGATATAACTTGAGTTTTTACTTATAGATTCTTGTCCTCTAAAATTTCCTTTCTCAAAACTCTTGTTGCATAATTGATCAAATATGGCCTGGCAGGTACAATAATAAAAGCTATATGTTAAACTTGACTAAAATTAATGGATTTGATTTGTCTACTGTCTTAATAAATATAGCCGACTTCTTAAGACAATTTTCTTCATGGCTTTTTAAAAATATGTCTTGCTATCCGAATGCATAATGAATAGTTTATCTACAGGAGAAAACTGCAATAAGGCAAAAATTTGACAAACTTGGCTTACACTAAAACAGAAATCAGTCCCCTTTCAAAAGCAGTGCGCTTGCATACACTTATACGGCCTACAAAATATAGTAGGTATTGAACCTTACTTTGTCCACATGAATTTTCTTCTATCCTTATAATTTTGTTCCCAGAAGGACTTTTAGCAACATCTTATGGCTGGATACCTTCCTTTGTAGAAACTTTTGATGTAGTGATACAAAGCAAATATTAGTAGCTGGATTGCACTTCAAGTATGACGGAGAACCTGTAAGAGTTAGCATTGTACCTTTGAGACTTGAGGATAGATTTCTGGATGTCAAAATCTTATTTGATTTACCTTTACATAGAAGCTACGCAAATCAAGCTACTAGAGGATAGATTTATCAATATTATTGAATCGCGGGTGTGCTTTCCCATTCCTATCTAGGCGTCTGCTGCTTCCAGTGCAGGTGGTATCGCCTAGAGTACTTAAGAGTGTTTGTTATCCTGCACCAACACTTTCAGTTTGTGCAAGCCAGTAATCTGCAGGCATCACTTTTCTAAATTCAATTCTTTCAATTGTCCAATTTGTTGCATCACTTCCCTGAGTCTTCTCCTTGTTTGGAAGAAATGACAGTTTCTAGTATCTACCGACGGATCCTCTCTGGATAACCTTTAACTGAACTGTGTATGTATATGTTCAATTAGTCGTCTGGCTTCCTGACTTATGAACTAAACAAACATCGACAAGTATGATTCATTTTATTTGAGTCAGCTACCACTTTTGGGTTTAGTTTTTATGCAATGTCCCATCTACGACCCACATCTATGCTATCCAACTCATCAAAAGAGAAATACAACCAACTGAAAGCACCATTCTTTAGTGTGGCTGGATGTGCACCAACAAGTATAGCCCACCTGCAAAAATGGCTAACTTTCCCTAATGTTATTTAAGCATAGGAAAACATATAGATATCAAAATCTTAATTGAACATGAATGTTTAATCCTATCACCAACATCAGTTGTTTCCATACTTGGGACCCAATTTTCTAAACTAATCTCCTTATATGTCCTAATTGCCTTGGAGTATTACAGGTCGTTAAGATTTATCCATTGTCAATTCTCCGCAACGGATCATGGTCTTTTTGTATATAAGCTCTCTACATGATGCATTTTAAAGCAGATAGTGTCAAGGCCAAGGGACGTGCTTATCTATCTCCACTTGCAACAATTTAAAACAGAAGACCCCAGCATTTAGTCCAAAGGCAGCTGCAGATTCTTACTTTCTTGAATAACTAATTTTTTGAGTGAACTTCTTGCGCTTTCTTTTTTTAACAACTACCTTTCTTCTACTTTTCTTTAATAGTTCAGCTGCACTTTGTGATGGATGTCTTAATCTCTTGGCCATGTACGCAAATTTCGATCAATAAATAATCAAGGATACATTATGAGATGCAGTTTAATACTAAGATGCACAAAGAAGATGGGTAGAGCTCATCAGGATAGTATCAGTGAGCTGCCTGACACTATCCTCTTACAAATTCTCTCGCTTCTTCCACGAAAATATGCTGTGCAAACAAGTGCTCTATCAACCAGATGGAAGGACCTCTGGAAATATCGGTGGCCTTACTCTACTACACTAAACTTTGGCAGAGATTTTGCTGCTGGATTGGACCCGAAAGAGTTCGTGAGCTATGTCAATGTAGTTATCGAGATGCGTGGCAGAAAGAAGGTAGAGATTTTTCAGCTTTTCTTTCCTCCAGGAATGCACTATAACTCTGATATATTTAGATGGATCGAGTATGCGATCATGAACGGTGTGGAGGAACTCTATCTGGATTTCTCTCAAAGTAAATACTCGATGGTCGAAGTTGCACATGAAGAGCAGACTTTCAGCTTACCTCATTGTCTGTTTACTAGTAAATCACTTACTACTCTCAGTTTGAAATATTGTTATTTTGACAGTTTCGTGGTCAAAGGGCTCCAATTTCTCGAAACTTTATATCTTGATCATGTCGACATAACAGATAAAACAGTAACCAAAATTGTTGATGGTTGCACGCTGCTAGAGAATCTTGTTCTTAGTGAGTGTGCTCAATTGATATTTATCAAAATCTCCGGAAAAAATCTGAGGCTTAAGAGATTGGTTATTGCTGACTGTTGGGGTGCCAATAGCGTTGAAGTTTCAGCTCCAAACCTTCACTCTTTCCATTACTGTGGTGAATTTGTACAAGAATATAAGTTCGGCAACATGTTATCATTAGTTGAAGCTACTATGAGTTCAGCTGGCAGGGTTATGAGATTACAGACTACGAATTGGGCAGAAATAATTACAGATATTGCACGAGTCAAGTCACTTACTTTATGCTGTCAGGCCGTTCAGGTAAAATTTACTAATATGTTTGATATTCGCTCTCTAGACAATTCTACTAATATGTGATTGACATTTGTGCTGCTACTTTATATTTCTATTCACGCATTGTCAGCAAATAGCACTCTTGAAGAACTCCATTCCAGGGTTGTTTTGGGACTTGCGAGAACTACACCTTCACATGGATCTGTTGTATGAGAGCAACCTTTCAGACATCTACGACTTCTTCAAGATATGCCGTTTTCCTGAACTTGAAAGCCTTGATATAGATGTAAGTACTTAATCCTCAGAAAAATATGGTCTATCTTGTTAAAATTTTTTGTTAGTCTGGAATTCAAGTAATCTAACAGCTTCAGGACCATTTTAAGCTTCCAACCAATTCAGAAGATCCTTCAGGGCACATATTCTTGGGAAAATCACTAGAGCCGCCGACGATTTTGGGATTCGATGAACTGAAAACGGTTCGAATGAAGCATTTTAAAGGACACAAATACGAAATTGAACTGGTCAGCTTTTTCCTGGAGAAGGCAACTGTACTGAAGAGTATGTTCATATTCACTTGGAAAGAAGAAAGACTCGAAGATCGTAAAACCACACGTCTCTCGGAATCTATTGGTTTAGGGCAGTTGAATTCCATGAAACAGGCATCTTCTGCTGCAGTAATTTATATATCTTAACCTTCAGATTACACATAGCATGGTACAATATATTATGTTGGAGTATGCTGAATGAAATCGTGAAAATTATCTTTCTTGTTTACTTTACTACTACTACTCATATAGTCTAAAACATTCTTCGATTTGGCTAAAACATCGACTGCTATACCAGCATTATTTCTTCCATTTCCTTTTCTTTTTGGGAGGGAGGTGCGGGGTTCGAGGTTCGAAGAATTGGGGCGTGTTTACCGACACCTCTAAACTCCACTTCCTTTAAACTCAAATTTCATATAAAAATTAAAATAAATTTTTTAATCAATAAATTTTTTTTAAAATTTAAATTTAAAACTTACTAAAAATATATAATTAATATAAAATTTTATTTTTTATTAAATATTTTTTATTTTTTATTTT
This sequence comes from Acanthochlamys bracteata, assembly GCA_019914995.1. Classification (NCBI taxonomy): domain Eukaryota; kingdom Viridiplantae; phylum Streptophyta; class Magnoliopsida; order Pandanales; family Velloziaceae; genus Acanthochlamys; species Acanthochlamys bracteata. Next base: position 6,150,028 of record CM034129.1, on the reverse strand, counting down.
ATTTTTTAAATTTAATTTTTAAAAACTCTATTTCATTCAAAACTCTACTTCCACCCCTAGGTAAACACGCCCTTGGTAGAACTAGCTGAACGAAAGGAGGAACGTCACTTCTATTACCTATCCTCGCTGCCTAACATAGGATCCGTTTGAATTATGAGTAGACATAAAAAGTGATAGTAAAGTTAACGTATTCTATATCCCTACCCAAATTTGATAACTCTTTATTAAAAAGTAATAGGCAACTCTCCTCATTCTTTTTATATAATATGTATCCACTAATTTAGTAGGTACACGGCGATAGAAAAAAAAATAAATTTATTTATTTATTTATTTTAATTTTTTTATCTCTTTAAAATTTTTTTAATTTAATATTTTTAATTAACACATGTTATTTTATTATAATAATTTAAAATTTATATTTATTTAATTTTAATTCATTTTAATTGATAGAAAAAATAATAAATTATATAATTATTTTTTATATGTAATAATTGATATAATTTAGATTACTATAAAAAATTAATCTAAAAGTTTATTGAATTATATAATAAATTAGTTAAAATTATATTAAATAAAGTAATATTAACATAAATAAAAAAAACTATTTGAATTTTTTATAAAAAATTTACTTTTATTACTCATTCATTTAACTATCTATTCAAATATAGTTAGTTCATTATCCTTACAATCCAAATATCATAAAATTAAATAACTAATTTTTATTATTTTTTTAATTCGTCATTTTATTCTTATTTTTTAGTCATGTATCTAAACATACCCTTATAATGGATTCTACCGGATCGAAATGTAACGCTTTGATTGTGTGACTCTGCATAAGAGAGCTGCTTCTTATCTATGAGTTCACTTTTAATTATAAATCATGTAATGGCAAGATCTAACAATAACTATATGTTAAAAAATTTTAAAAATTAAAAAACCATGCATGAAAATACAACTAAACAAGTTCAACTATAGCATATTTATTTTGCTTTAAATTGAGTTATCGCGTTTATGAAAAGTAAGTTATTTCAAAATCATAGTATTGAAGATAAGTTTAATTTTTATATTTACTTTTTATGAAAAATGAGTTTAAAAATAAAATGTTTAGTTTTAAAATATGATAGTTTGAAGTAGATTTTTTGTCAAAAAATTTGAATTTGAATTTCTATATTTACTTTTTAATATTTATTATTGAAAGTGAGTTAAAAATAAAATTTTTGGAAAAAAATTAAGTTAATTTTTGTATTTAGTTTAGAAAGTGAAATTAAAAATAAAAATTTTTGAGGGTAAAAACTGCATGTAAAGCAAAGGATTGTGTACACCTAAGGGTGCATTTGGCAAATTGTTTTTCAAAAACAATTTTTTAATTTTTCATTTCATATTTTTAATACATTTTTTATAAGTATTTAGAAAATTTATTTAAAAATTTAGAAAATATAGAAATTCTACGTAGTAAGATCTTTCTATTTCTTATTTTTAATATTTTTTGAGATAAAAAAGTAGAACTTATTTTTCAAAAAAATAAAAATATTCTCTATTTAAGAAAAACTTTATTTCGAAAGCACTCATAAATGCATCCTGTTGGTTGGAAGCCATACGGTATACACTTCATTCCTCTTTGGAGGCGTTTGAGATTGTTTTTGAGACGAAATTTTTCTGAAATAGAAGATATTTTTATATTTCTTGAAAAACGAGTTTTATTTTTTACCTTAAAAAAATAAAAATATATAATAAAAAAATCTCACTACGTAAAATTTTTTTGCACTTTCTAAATTTTTAAATAAATTTTTTAAATACTTATAAAATATATATTAAATAATATAAAATGAAAAATTAAAAAATTATTTTTCTTTTAGAACCAAACGCACCCTTTGACTCTCCTACACAGACCAAAACAACCAAATCTGGGCTAAACTGGGCCCGCTATCATTCTAGCCCACATCTCAAAAGCCTCTCCTCTAATAGCAAAACCCAACGCGGATACCGAAGAAAAACCGCAAAAGCAAAAACAGAAGTTCCATAGAAGAACAGATCCGAAGAAAGCAAACTAATAATAGTAATAATCACAAGGGTGCTCTGGAAATTATTTTGTTTTGATGCCAGGGTGAGGGAGACTCCGGCAGCGATGCGGCGGCGGGGGTTTGACCTCCGGCGGCCGACGAGGCGGAGGTTGTTCTTGCTCCATTCTTGCGGCTGGTGTTTGTGGGTCGCTCTTGCCTCATTTGCTTTGCTGCTTTTCATCGCCTTCCGTGGCGGCAATCGCGATCAGTCGCTTGGATCCAACGATGGTTTACCTCATCAGGTTGTTACACTACGCGTTCACCTGATCTGTTTTTAGTTTTTTGTTGGATATTGTTTGGAACATTTGGTTTAAGATTCAAGCAGCTATTTTGGTAGTTTTAATTGGTTGGTATTGGTGGATCCAAGACATAGCTGGATAGCTTTGAGCTATTGATTGTTGATTTTCAGCTTGAGTTTTCATATTTATGTGTCGGTAGGTAGGTATCACATTGCTATTGTTTCGTAGGATTGTGATTCATATCTGGGATAATTGGAGCTTGGTTTGCTTTCGAAGTGGTAAGTGCTAGATGTTAAATGCATTAAATGGTGGTGCTTTCATAATGCAGAATCAGTAATCTATTTAAAAATCCTCTTGAAGAGTAAATTATGAACACGGTTAAGTGTTATGCTAAGATAACATAATTTGAGGGCATTTTAAATTTCTGAGAAGATTGATAGTGGATTTGAGCAAGAGGTTTAACTAGAACTACAATGATGGGATAATATCAGAAGTTAAAACCAAGGCCAAGAAAAACCCTGCACTAATTGGGATCATCAAATCAGGAAATGCTTAATATATTAGGGAAAACAAGACCCACTATGCCTTATCCCACTAATTGGATCATCAAAAGCTATTGAGAAGCTGCTATTCCAAACAGAAGGGTATTTCTTAAAGAGTGGTAATTCTTAATGTTATGTGCTTCATAACTCACATATGCCGTTAACCAACTTTTCTTAGTGTATGCCATAATGTAAGTGGGTGTTTAAGGCAACTCTTAAACTGCAGTTAATGTTTTTAGGGTCAGTTTTGGGTTTTAGTACTTGTTGGTTAGTAATAATGGAAATCCAAAACTGGTTTAAGAGAGTTGGAACACTGCAATTAAGAGTGATGTTTTGTAGCCAAGGTAATGTGCAGCTATTAATGCAAATTTTTTATGCAAACTCCAAATGATCTTATAATCTCTTACTTCTAGAAAGAATGACATGAAAAAAAGACATAAACAGTCATCAATGAAATAAATGTCCTTTAATTTCTGCTGTCAAAATCCTGTATACTTTATATTGAAACGTACCCTAGATAAGAATTGAAAACATGATGATACATGTGTTGGACTAGAAATCAAATTATATGGATACTAGTGGAATACAATTGGTCTTTCAACATGCCAGAAGGCAATTTTAACCCCGAAGTATTATTGGAACTAGTTGTATCTTTCAAGCTTTCCTGCATGCACAAATTTTAATGCGTTTCAACCAAGTAATCCCAAATATTGTCCATTCACTATTCAAATATTAACATTTTATGCTAGCGCATAGTCTATGAGAATATACTCTGCCTGAATCTTTATTTAAGGACCATTGTGCTAAGGATAATATCATTAAATCTGTTAAGGATAAAATCATTAAAATATACGGAAAGTGACATTTTCACCGTTGTTATGCTATGTTTATGATGCCTTCATTATGAAGTGGTTTTCTATGAGATGGTTTTCCATGTCATAGTTTGAATAACTTCTGGTGCCCTTTGGGTTAGTAATGATTCGTAGTTTCTTGACCACTTGAACGACCAAATTGTCCAATTCATACCTAAGGAATGTAGGCACTTTATCTAGGGTAAGGGACCAAATTTGCACTTTACCATTCAACGTAACCAATTTCTGCTCTAATGGACTTTGAGGGTGAATTGAATGGATGCATAAATGCTAACGGTCTGTGTTGATTAATAAAACACTGTGGTTGAGTGGTTGTTGATGCTATTGGTGGTCCTATCTGAAGGCTTACATCCCTGTCAACAAAAGGAGTTGACTTATAAACAGGTGCTTGGTTAGATTGGTGTTGTATGCTTGACAGGTTCAAGTTTCTAGTTGATTGTTCAAATAATATTTGAAGTTGCTAATGGTTTTAATTCTTCTTTTGCTAATTCTGATTCTGCACTATCTACTGCTAATTCTTCTGCTTCTGGTTTTGTTTCTGCAAATTTCTTCTGTTGTTCTGATGGTTATTTGGGTATGCTCAACACGGTGCATTTCCTAGTTGGTCACTTACTGAATTTATCTTAGTCTCCCACTTTAAAAAACATTTGTATTTGCAACAAGAAATCAGGCATTTGTCTATAATCCTGTGGCTTCTATGGTTCTGTTCTTTCTGAGAAGATAAAAAATTGTTTTAGGAAAACCCAGGCTTTATAAAGGAGCTTGAAACTCAAAAAGCGGTAAGTTTCCCTGAAAATATTACAGATGTTGTGGGAGTCATTTCTTGATATCTGGGCAGGGGCAGAGCTATATAAAGGCCTAGCAGTGCGACGAGCCCCCTTAACTATTCAAATCCTTTAGTTGCATGTTAGAAGTTGTTCAATGTATACATTAGATAAAGGCATGCATTGGTAAAAGTGAAACGTGAGTGTCTTAGTGATGGGGCTTCAGTTTGTTATGCTTTTTTTTTTTTTTTTTTGGGTTGACTTATGTTGTTATTCATGGGCTAGTGTGGATTCTTCCTCATAGTGGATGTCAAGCTAGGATAAAGGAGGAGGGTTGGATTTTATTGTATAGGTATATGTAAAAGGATTCATGTGATGGACCAGCTTATCTCAGGATAAGACTTGGTTCAAAAAGATTGTTAGTAATGGGTTTGGCTTGATCCTTCTGAAGTTCAAATAACTTACAGTTTCATCTGTAGGTGCCCTTTCTTGCTAACATCCTCATCTATAGAGCCTCTTTCTTGCTAACCTTTTCATCTATAGATCCTCTTTCTTGCTAATTCCAGCAATTTCTTTCCCTATTTTCTCTGTTCTCTAACTTTATGGAAATGCATTTAAATCCTCCGAAATCATGAAACTAGAAGAAAATGCCTTCAACGGACATATGCTAGTTGTAGTCTATTTTGATAAAGAAGAAACTTTTAAAGAAGCTATTAGGTAAGAAGACTTTAACTTTTTGTAACCGCAAGCATAGCTGTCACACAAATTTCCTTATGAAGAGTTTATAGGTTTCTTAGTTCTCTTCATTGTTTAATCATGTCAGCTGTCTTTCACATAGTTTCATAGATTGTCAAGTTACAAAGTTGTTTTATATATCTCCAATTGGTTTCTGTTTCATGCTTCCGTATTCATGTTATTTTAATGATTGAAGTTATAGATCAAAGAAACATGGTGTTTTTTAAGGGACAATGGACCCAAAAAAGAAAAAGAAAATGTTATTTATTACGAATCTAACAGTCATAATCCATGGTCATGATTGATCCATCATGATGTTGTTTGTTGGTTTTAATTTGAATATAAAACAACTAGTAGTTATGATGTTCGACACCAATCATGATTTAGACCATAATGCATAGGATTATGATGAATAGCATCAAAAGAAACATTAGAATCTACAGAATCATAGCAGTTGGGTTGTTTTGGAGTGCGTTTTCAAGACACACTCCTACTGTTAATAATTTTTTTTAATGTTTTAGATTCTTTTTTTTTGTGGTTAATTTAGACCATATAAATGAATTGTACATCATATATATATATATATATATATATGGAGGTTAAAAAAAGACAAGCTTGTCTCCCGAAAAGCCCCAAATAGGTTCCTTTTCAGAAAAGCTCCTTATTTTTAAGCACTCCCAAACGTCCCCTTAGACGTTTAATGAGATGAGACTGGAAGTAAACTAGTTTCTACATACTTTTCTATGATGGTAATTGATGGAAAAGATCAGCTTTTCAGTCCAGCTGAGAGTAGTCAACATGACATCTAATCTCTGTAATTCTTAGTGCTAATTCTGACATGCTTTATCCCGTACAATTCTCTTGAGCATTTATCTTTTAAAGTGAGGCTTCAACTTCCTAAAGAAGAAATTCTATGGCATGAAAATGACTCTTGAAATTCTGGTTTATTCTTCAGAAGACTTTCAAGACCACATATGTTCAAGATCTCAGTCTCACTGATGAAATGGTAAACCCTCTGTCGATCACGAGGCAATTAGTTGATCAGATTTCTCTGGCAAAGGCATATGTTGTTATTGCAAAAGAAAGCAACAATTTTCCATTTGCAAACGAATTGAGTACCCAAATACGACGCTCCCAAGCCCTTCTATCTGCAGCTGCAACTAGAAATGCTCCACCCACTATAGAGGAATCAGATGTGACTATAAGGGATATGGCTTCCCTTCTGTTCCAGGCACAGCAGCTCCACTATGACAGTGCAACAATGATAATGAAGATGAAGGGTCACATTCAATCTCTAGAAGAAAAATCAAAATCAGAGGCAGAAAAAAGCACCAAATATGGTCAAATTGCTGCTGAGGAACTTCCCAAAGGTCTGTACTGTTTGGGTGTCCGACTAACCATGGAATGGTTTAAAAGCCCAATCAGTCGCAGGAAGCTCGCAGAAGGAAGAAGGATTCTGGATAAGCTCAGGGATAACAGTTTATACCACTTTTGCATCTTCTCTGACAATATACTAGCTGCATCAGTTGTTGTTAATTCAACAGTCACAAACTCAAAGCACCCTGAGCTAGTCGTTTTTCACTTGGTCACTGATGAGGTAAATTATGCACCGATGAAGGCCTGGTTCTCTACAAACAGCTTCCGAGGTGCAACTGTGGAAGTGCAGAAGGTGGAGGATCTTAGCTGGCTCAATGCATCCTATGTCCCAGTCTTGAAGCAGCTTCAAGATTCCAACACACAGAATTTCTACTTCTCTGGGTCAAGGGATAGTAAAACACCAATAAAATTCCGCAATCCGAAATATTTGTCTATGCTTAACCACCTTAGGTTCTACATCCCTGAGGTATACCCCGCATTACAGAAGATGGTGTTTCTTGATGATGATGTGGTGGTCCAAAAGGATCTTTCTGACTTGTTTTCTATTAATCTCAATGGGAATGTAATTGGGGCAGTAGAGACTTGCATGGAGACTTTTCATAGGTTTCACAAATACTTGAACTACTCCCATCCTTTGATCCGAGCTCACTTTGATCCAGATGCTTGTGGTTGGGCTTTTGGTATGAATGTAATTGATTTGAGGGAATGGAGAAAGAAGAACGTCACAGGAATATATCATTACTGGCAGGAGAGAAATGTTGATCACACACTCTGGAAGCTTGGAACACTACCTCCAGGACTGTTAGCATTTTATGGGCTTGTGGAGAAATTGGATCCAAAGTGGCATGTATTAGGGTTAGGTTACACAAATGTGGATCAGTCTCTTATTAGAGACGGAGCAGTTTTGCACTTCAATGGTAACATGAAACCATGGCTGAAGATTGGCATGGATAAGTACAAGGGTCTCTGGGATAGATATGTGGACTATTCTCATCCCTTGTTGCAGCACTGTTTTGTGCACTAATCTGTGGTGCTCCCTGTTGTAGACAGAGGATGAATGGGTGGTGGTGTTTCCTGCACCTGCTAAAAATGGAGGATGATGGTTCTTCTATCACGGCTGGAGCATTAGTTGCAATAGTTAATTGAGGATTGAATCTTTTGATTCGAATTTATTACGGGATCCATGTTCCGGGTCTGATATTGAAGTTTTGGTAGGCCATACTACACATGTAGCGTCATTCAGATTAACAATATTTTAACCTTAGCCAATATTAACATTCAATTGTATACATTGTAATGCTAGAGGCACAAGGATGAAAATCATTTGTTGTTTGTTGGTGATGATCACCTCAGGTTGTGATTATAGATGAAAAACTGAGCTGGTTCAACTTATGTTCAAAAACCAGATTTTTCAAGTGCTTCTGAAAATTTCCTATTCATTGGTACTACAAATGGTATCAGTAATTTGTAAGGTGACGATGTTTTCTCCCATTTAGAATGCGGAAGGAAGGATATGTGGTACATTGTCGTTTAAGATCTAAGGGGTAAATTTCTTTGATATTAATGATTTTTTATGAACATTTCCTTCAATCTAGGTATGAGTAAAACAGCATTTGCGTTTACTCAAAAGCCTTGCTCAAAGTATTCTTATGGTTTAGTAGTTATTTGGCAGTTGTAATGAATTATACAGTAAAACTTAAATGCTGCACGCACTTTTGCATATCGTAGAGACTATGGCCATGTTTGGGAACGCGTTTTTGCTGCTCTTATCTAAAAAAACACAATCAACAGTAAAAGACTCGTTTGGCAACTGGTGCTTCTTACAAAAATAAACTGCTTTTTTTGCTAAAAAAAAAAAGCATTAAAATGATGCTTTCCCAGAAAAGCAACGCAGGACTTTCTTCCCCTGCAGTTGTAATTTCCTATGTTGCCGATCCTAAGTTAACAAAATTTCAGAGTTCATACTCTTTACCCACCCTGTTTAGCCACTCATTCTCTCATTTCTCACTTGTACCCACTTGCACTCGTTCTCCTACTCACCATTTCTCCCGTAGCCGCAATATTTTCTCTCACAGTCACTATTCGCTTCCCCGACGCCAATTCCGGCCTCTTCTTCCGACGTCGATCTACGTAGGAGAGTTTGGGATTGCATTTCCCTAATACTCATTTTTAATTATATATTTTTTAATATATATTTTATAAATATTTAAAAAATTTATTTAAAATTTAAAAAATATAAAAAAGTTTTAAGTAATAAAAATTTTTATTACAAATTTTATTAATTTTTTAAAATATAAAAAAGAAAATTCAATTTTTTTAAAAATAAAAATATTTTTAATTTTAAAAAATTTTATTTTATAATTACTTCTAAAAATTCCTATTCTTCGGAAAATGGGTTTTTAAACGCGCATGTATTGATCTCATTTCTCCATCGAGAGCAGAGGCTTGGAGAAGAAACAATAGGTGGATTCAGGGTAAATTTTCTATTGATTCTACTAATTTATTCTTGTTCTTTCATCTCGTAGGAAGAGTTCATTGAATGATTTGACATTCATCTTTTTGTTTTTTGTTTCATTTATTGATTCACTCTTGTTTCAGCTACCTGCAATGCACGAATTCGAAGTGAGAAGTTTTGTTTTTTTATTTCGTGATTTTATCTACTGGTTTGGTAATTGATCTATTCTACTGTTGATTATTGTTGTTGCTATTGGTAGGTTTGGTGATAATGACACTGAATCGTTCCTTGGTGGATTCTTGCAGTTTCTTATAGTATGAAGCTTTGGGTAACCAATGAAATCAGAGCCAAGCCAAGTTCTATTAATTGATGTCCTCAGTTGATATGTTTGTCTATTATATGTTGGAGATTTGTTCGTGTGATATGCTTTGTATTTTGAATTGAATGTGATAGGTACTTCTTGAGGAAGTTGAAGATAATACCATTGGTTATATTTGTTGTTCATATGTGCTCTTTTAACATGATAATATCACATCATTTTAAGTTTTTATTGCATGTTCTCTTAAATTAGTTAGTAGCTGGGATGTGAAATGCAAGCATTATTTGATGCAAGCATTACTTGAGCTGTATGGTTGTTTTTCTTTCTGCATGCATCATGTTGAATTTGGATCGTTCACTCAATTCCAAACAGTAAGCATAAATTTGTACTTTGATTGACAGCTAAACTAAAACTGCATCTGTACTAGGAAATGTAGTTGAGAATTGCTGATAGGTGAAACTTCTTTAGTAGTGTTATTTGTCCTTGGTGAGGTTAGGTTTTTATTAAGTTTATCAATATTAACTGTTTAATTATAGGATGCCCTACTTGCTGTGTGGATAGCCTGCATACATTCCACTTAAACCAAAAGAGAGGTTTCCATTTCATTTAACTAATGATATATTAGTTTTTTCTGTATTAGGCTTTCAGCTTAGCTTCTTGAATCTATTAAAGTTGACAATGCCTTGTTGTGCTCCTGTTGGTTAGATAAATTAAAGTATTGTAGCATGTTTATTATATAAATACATCACATGATGTTTAAATGTTAACTGGAATCTTTTACAGACTGGTTTTTAAGTATATCTCTTGTCAATGCATTTTTTTCTTTTGTTTTTAACTGATGAAGTAACTTAGAAGCATCATGACATTTATGTATATTATTTGAGTGTGTCTAATCATTTTTGTTTCATCCATTGTGCAATTCCTCTACTGTATTGTTTACAAGTGTATCTCTGTGGTATTATAAATACTGCCTCTGAAGTGATAGCATCAATAACAGATTTCAAACCTAAAAGAGTGAGCCACAGGTAGCTACATATTTCATATACTACCTCTGTTGTATTGTTATATGTATGTTGTTACAACTAGCGATTTTAATATTACGTATTTGACAGCTCAGTTGTGTTCGGCTATAGCAGAAATCATCTGAACCTGTACGCAGTTGTGTTCCTGCAAAGATAAATGAAGTAACTACCAACTCATCATCCAGCACAAATCATTCTAAGGAGAGTGAAAATTAGGCTTCAAACCCTGAGAGCTGATATAGTTCAACTTGCTTGTATGCATACCTCACAAAAGAGAATATTTTGTGGCAAGTTCTTGAAATACCTCATTCCATGTTTAGCAGAGGGACGAAGTGAAGCTATTATTTGATGGAGATGGCATACAGTCATTCTTTAGTATTCTTGCAAGAAGCTTAAGGGAGCTGACGGTGACTATGAATTCCCTTTGTAGTTCCATATACATACAGTACGATTGTTGTAATGTGAGTAACTATATGATAGGTTGATTATGTAATTAAAGAGATAGTTTATAAACTACATTTCCGTTATTTTCATCTTGCTCCGTCAAATTGATCTTATTTGTTATGCTTGTGACTTTCTAGCATTTCAACAAAAAAAAATAAAAATAAAAATTGAGGCATTGAACCATTTTGAAGCTATCTTTTTGTCAATGCTAATGTATTACTATATTATTTATTAATTTATTTCAACTTATTAATCAATTATTATTTATTATTATATATTCAAAAATAATTAAAAATATTATATAAATTAATAAAACAATAAATATATAAAAAATATATTCAACAAAAATTATATGTTATAAAATCAAATATCAAAAAATAAGATAATATATATTTCAGTCATTATATATCTTATTTAATTTATAAGTACAAATTTAACCAGACAGTAAAATTTATCCAAACAGAATTCAGAAAAAAATAGTTTCCTAATCAAAAAATTTTTAACAGCCGCTTTCTTCAGCAAAAATATATAAATAGCAATTTTTGTTCAAAAATTTTAAATTTTAAATTTAGCCAAATATGTTCTATATATATTTCGAATCCTACCATGAGTTTGACGGAAAGCGTGGGACATTCAAATTTAAGTCTGTAGTACAACTTTTCATGACAAAATGTGTAGAACTGTTTAAACTATGGTATGTCCAATGATTGAACTTTCGATACTTGAACTATTTAACTATGGTATCTCCAATGATTGAACTTTCGATACTTGAATTAGTACGTAGGTGATTTTTTGCAATGTGCTGTTCTCAGCGCGCTCGTAAAACGCTTACAGTATTGCAGTACGAATAAGTAGGAAGACCAGAGATGTAAGATACAGGGATTAGAAACCCCTTCAAGAGCCATTTTGTTCGTTTTATCTAAGGATTACAAACCGCTTTATGTTCAAATTAATAAGCTAGGAAATACTTATGTAAACGAACAAAAACGTTGAAGCTCACAAAAAAGATTAATTTAAAATCAAAAGAAAAAGGGAAGTAAAAGAAGAAGAAAAGGAAGGGTAAGTTAAGGAATAAGTGAGAAAGATGGCCAAAACTTGCTGCAAATATCTGTTTTCCATAAAAATCTCTTAACATCACCATTGGATTTTAATATGGAAGCTGATACACCTTTGAACATAATTTAGGATTTCTAGGTATCGATAAGAACCTTCAAAATCTTCATAACCAACCTCTATGATATTGAAGTAGACGCTAAAAATAAGCATGATATATTGCAAGTACTGACTATTTTGTTATAAGATATGAACTAGAAAGCAAGCTTTATAAGCGTATGATCATTGGACTTGGAGAAATTTACAGCATGCGGTGTATAACAGTATAACGTTATGAAGATTTTGTACCCAAAAAACATTTCATATAGTTTTGGAAGGATTTTACCATGGACAATAATAGACTTCCTTGATTGTACGTGCAAGTCTTGTAATTTGAAATTCCAAATCATTTGATAAATGATATTATGAAGAAACTCGCCGAGTAATCAGAAAACTCAAACAAACTCGTCGACTGGATCGAATTGAATGAACTTAGTTGTTATTATGTTTCTTATTAAATTTTGCTACAGGCTAAGACAATAATTGATTAGTTGTATTATTTTTTTGTTCATCTTAGATTTACTTAATTATTGTAGGAGGGAATTCTCATAGAGTAATAGAAGGACCCTTTTTAATTTTCAAAATAGTGATGCGGCTCTTTTTTGATAAGATGCAATTAGAACTTGAATGAAGAAGTTGAAATTAACAATAACAAGTACTACATATATCATTACTGTATTTCGGAAGATAGTAATTTAGGGCGTGTTTACCTTGATAAAAAAGTAGATAAAATAAGTTTTTTAGAAGTCAATTTAAAAAATTAAATTAAATATTAAAAATATTTAATAAAAAATAAAATTATATATTAATGTAATATTTATAGTAAATTTTAAAAATAAATTTTTAAAAAAATTTTATTTATAAAAAATTTTTATTTAATTTTTGTAGGTATTTTATATTGAAAGTGAGTTTAAAAAAAGTGAGTTTGGGGTATTGATAAACACGCCCTTATAATAGAAGCGATTATGAATTATCTATCAACATTGTATACATTTACTATTCAAGTACATTTAATTTTCATATATATGGAATAAGATATAGGCACTCCATGTGCTATATGCACTCCATCGGTTTTTCTGGCCATATTTGGCCGGAGAGACCTCCAAATCCGATCTTCACCATTGGATATGTAGAGCTATGAGTCGGAAACATGCTTACCAAATTTCAGTTCAATCGGACCACGAATCGACCTTCATCCGGCCACTTGATCAAAATGACTCAAATAGTAAAAGTTGACAAAATATATATTTTTTGTTTTTGAGTCATCTTGATCAAATGGCCGGATGAAGGTCGATTCGTGGTCCGATTGAACTGAAATTTGGTAAGTGTGTTTTTATCACTCATAGTTCTATATATCCAACGGTGAAGATCGGATTTGGAGGTCTTTCCGGCCAAATATGGGCGGAAAAATCGATGGAATGCATATAGCACATGGAGTGCATATATATATATATATAACGATAGTAAATAAGGATATTTTCCCTTTTTGCCACATTACTAGAAATGGTTGCCAAGAAAAATCATTTGCAACTTGGTAAGATTATAATAGGAATTGACATCCTCTTCTTTTGCTTCCTTTTCTGGGAGAAGAGAAAGTTTGAACGAACTAATGAAGCCTGATTTTGATTATTTGTTGAAGGTTCAAAACGATCACTTCGAAAATTTTTTTGCATCAGGAACTTGATAAACACGGTTATCAAGCGCTCTACAAGAGAAAAACATCTGAGGTCAGGTGCTGGTGCCTCTGTTCTCTACTTCTCTTGCATTTTAAAGTGTATCTAAGTTGTTTGCAACTCCTCAGGTTTATAGTGGAAATCCAGACACAATCGATGGTTGTGCCACATTTTTTCGTAGGAACAGATTCTTCACATGTTAAAAAATATAAAGTCGTTCTGTGGTCATTGCAGAAGTTAATTGTTGATTTTGTTTCCTAGTGGTAAGCTTTTGTTTCAGGTTGAATGTAACAAGTTGCCAGTTTTTGTTTCAGCTTTTGTTAATCTCTGACTGAAGCTGCCAGTTCAAGTTGGTCAGAAGAAGGCTGCTTTAATAGCTTGATTAAGATTTTTGTCCTGTAGCAATCTACTTCTATTTTTCTTTCTTTTCTTTTAATTATGTTTTAATTTTTCTTGTATTTTAATGTTTGTATGCACTTCGTCCAATGCTAGGATAATATTGCTCTAATTTTGGTCCTTGAGGCAAAGTTGAGCAACCATGGCACAGATAATCTTGTAGAAAGGCAACTCTTGTGCGTGGTAAGGAAATTTCTACCTTCTAGGTAATTGAATAGGTTACTCATTTCTCTTCTTAGCAGTTTTCGTTTGTCGCATGAGTATGAACAGCTAATGTGAACGTAGCTATGATTCCGAAATCATTCACGATGGTTAAAGACTTAAATGACTTGTCATTAATTGAAGGTATCAAAAGTTGCTGAACTTTCTGATAGATTTAATATAAGAAAGTGTAATAGGTTCCTTGTGACTGTTACATGCATAGGAAAATATATATGTACGGTTGGAAACTTCGTGTAGATGCATAGATGTTCTTTAAAAAGAAGTTATCTACACGTTACCTGAGTCATTAGGGCCGTTTTAACAAATGAGTTATGGTTTTGTTCTGATTTTATAATTTTCCTTCCAAGGAAATTAGGGCCGCTTTCTTCCGGAGACTGTGTTTCTAACAATTTTAGAACTTAATGCAGGCAAATACACATGTAAATGTCCCCAAGACCTTAAAGATGTCAAAAATTGGCAGGTGCTTATTTATCTAGTATAGTTGAATTCTTTTTCTTACAAGGTCAAATCTCTTGAGTTTCTTCGTGTTATCTGAAAAACTAACTTGATTGAGATTTCTTAGGTGCATACTCTTCTAAAGGGTTTGGAAAGAAAAGCAATGAGTTCAGACATTCCCAAGTTGGTTTGTGGTGATTTTAATTCAGTTCCACTTAGGTGGCTCGAGTCATTAATTTTTCTGGTTTAACTTTAAATTAGTTCTACTACTTAGACCTTCAAATTTAAGTTCTAATGATCATATTTTAACGATTGATGCAGTGCACCACATTCTTTTCTCGCAATGGGGAAAATAGATCCGCAACATGAAGACCTGCAAGTTGATGCTCTTAGTATAATACTCCCTATTAACAAGATCAATCACAACCTCCCACTGGTAAACAAATATAAATCCTCCAAAGTTTATTAAAATAACACTTGTACAGCTATGACACTTGGCTCATACAGGTTAGTGTATATTTACAAGAATGAAGGGTGCTACAGGTTTTGAGCAACAATGGAAGATAGATCCACAAACGTGTGTACCCATATTACGAACTGCACCGGGAATTTTATTGGAACAGTTGATTACATATTCTCCATTGGTATATTTTCGCTTTCTTTTTCTGTGAAATATATGCATATGGACATGCAATTACATGTTGAAGTTTGTGTTGACATGCCTGATTAGTGTGATTTACATTGAAATTTTCTTAGAATTAATTGTTTCAGTGATGTTATACTGGATGTAGATATGTAGCAATAGCCTCTCTTGTTTTGTATAGACAATCTGGCATCTTACCAAGACATTTCCTCGCCATTGTGGAGGTTTGGGTTCAATCCACCAATGCTGGTTTCAATTGTATGAACTTCTTTACTAATAACTAATACGTACTATAATTTATAGTTCTCTTCCACATGTAATTTATTTAATGTTTTTTCTAAATTGCTAGATAAAACTCTAACTAGGAAAATTTTGGCCACTCTACATTGCAATCTGGCTCTGCGCTCTGTGTGGTTGTATATACATGTAGTTGTTCCTTTTTTCCTTTCCTATTTCTTTCGTGCAATCGAGAAAGGGTATGTTCTATCTGAGCAAAAGCAAAGGTGATTACGTTTTTTATTTATATAACTGGCCCTATAGGAATTCGCAACAAGAATTGTTGGCTCATCTGTTGTTTTAGTAGTTTGTATCTTTGGCCCTTCAGAATAACATTTTATCGTCTTTATTTTCTAGCAGGCACTGTGAAATTTCTTCTCTTTGTCGCCAATGTCCTATTCCTCCTCTGGTCTCCTACTACTCTACTGTCTCTACTACCGTTGTGCAGGCATTCCATGTAATAAGATCCGCGCCGAAGCTAGGTATCGCATGCGCCGATGCTGTCGATGTCCTTCTGTTCCTTCTTTTATTCCTTCTTCCATTAATTTCACCAACCTTTAATTTGCTGTATTCACCGCGTCTCGCTTGTCTGTCCACACTGTCGTTGCTCGCTTTTGGAGTGCTCACTGATTAATTAGTTTACACTTTGGATGTATTAATTTTGCATTTGATGAGACTACATAATAATTCAGTAAAGAAACCAGAAGTTTATTTGAAAAGCAGAAGTTCCAATAAAACATCCAATTATTTTGTTGGTGTTTTGTTCTACAGTGTGGTCATGATAATTTTACCTCATCAATAATGTTTTCAATATAGGATACAACATAACTTCAACCCAATGTATCGTAACTGTTTTATTCCTACAAGTTAATTTTACCTCGTCTTTTTGAGTGTTTTTTTGCAGGAATTTTAAATTAAACTCATTTTTCATCTCTTTTTATAATATTAGGTGAATTTGTATTGATTTAAAGTGTTTTTTAATTTGAGTAAAATGACTTAGTTATTGACATATAGTTTTTTATTTAATTTGGATCACATGGGTTTGTTTTCTTGTTTTTTATATAGAAAAAGATACTTTAGTATAAAATTTTAATAAATTCTTAAAAATGTTGAGTTCAAATAAAACGCAATAATATAGCATTTTAATAATTTAATCAATCATTAGAAATGAACCAAAGCATTTCCAAAATAGAATTGATGAGAATTTAGATTATCAGAAATGTACGTACATGGTAATACGGTAAGGGCAATGAATAAAAAAACGTAGGTACAAAATATAGTTCCAAACTAAATAGAGTTATGGATTATTCTCTCATGCTAGGTCCTATAAATTTAGAAGAAAAAGATATATTAGTGGTTTGAGTCTAAACTCTGATCTATTAGACTTCTCTATAAAAATCAGCTAGATTTATTAATTAATGTTACTATCTTATTGATAGTACTTAACACTTGAATCACGCACAAATAAATAATTCTCGAATTCTCCTTATCTTTCCTTTATAATGAATCAACTGACCCAGAAGATCGTGGATTTCATTATATTCTATAAAGCTTTCGCTCGAACAGGTGCAGACCTTTTGATATGAGGGCGACTAATTAAAGCCTTAGGAGAAGTGGTAGTGCAGTAACTTCAGTACCTCTCTTCAAAACATTCTCTATCATTTTTCTACAATTCTTCTTATGATAAATGACAATGTATATTGGATTGGACACACCTACAGCGCCTACGTTCCGCTTGTGAATGATCATGACAAAGCTATTCGGATTGAAGATTGCGAAATGTAGTTTATGTATTTTATAATTTTGAATGAACTCTGCTTGTAAATGTACTAGCAGTGTTTATTAATTGAATATTGTTTTCTAAATCTGTTTTAATTAGAATTACTAAATCAGTTTGCTGACATACTAATATTTGTGATATTTCTAAAACTGGGTTTTGAGTTTTATATAGAATTTAATTTTTTTCCTAAAACCCAATCAACCCAGAGGTACGAGTTAATAGTAGTTTTCCATCCCATTGTCAAGACAAAATTGAATATCCGGCAGTGTGCCATGCCTTGAGGTATCAAGTACAGATATGCAATGTTAACTTTTCTTTTAACTTCTTACAACAACAATCCGGAAACTGTGAAGCAGGCAGCAGAGACATGGATAGCAAGTATATACAAACTACTTTCTTGAGCATGTCATTCCTAGTAAAAACGTACACTTAGATAACCTGATGAGATTTGCTTAACTAGAATACTTGATAAAAATATATATTTCACCAAGATGTATAGGACATAATTCAATTAGAAATGCATACATTGGATGCCTGAAACAAACGGACTCGGTACAATTTAACATATCACATATATAGGAAATGTTGCTCATATAATTAGAGCACTCGACAGATATCGGAAACCTGAAACCTGCAAATCCTAGTACAATCTACGTACATCTAAGGTCACTATTTTGCTCAAACAAAAATATTATTATAAAGGTTTCCAAGTTATTAAGATAGTAATATTATAGTCATGCATCTTAAATCATGTCCAGAAACGTGCATCTTCGATCAATCAATTCTTCAATATACCTCTATGGAGGTTTATTTTGACATGAGAATTAGTTCTTCGATCGGGACACTGATCTGGTCTTGTAACTAAAGATGCATTCACTCCTTTTTCGATATTTGGCATCTCGTTGAGATCAAACGCGAACTCTTTCTCATAATCAGCAATTGCATTATAATCAAATCCTCTCCAATGAACTCTCATGTGTCCCCCTAGAGCCTGCCCAGAATCGAATCCTCTGTTGCACTTATAGCACCTGTGCTGAAAAATGCCTTCGACAACTTGCCAGTGAGAAGGAGAGGAGGTACTGCTTTTACTGCGAAGTTTAAGTTCGTTGCTTTTGCTATTCTCAGCAGAATCGGAAGGACATATTGTCCCAATACTCAGCTGAAGGAGAGTGTCAGCAGTTTCCATAGCAAGACTTTTAACAATTTTTTTCTCATAGAGACACTTACCTGGAGTTGTTGCAGGAAACAAACCTAATGCTCGCAATTCTCGTTTCAATGCAGACTTGCTATCGGTACGAGATTGCGTGTTTTTACCCTTGAGTATCTTCGTGTGCAATGTCATGTGCCCCTGCAGTGATTTTGGAGAATTGAAGGATTTCCCACACACCTTGCAAATGTTTTTGACCATCTTCTTTTAGCTAGCTAGCTAGCTTAGCTTTTTAATTTTTCTCACTCAGAAAGAAAAAAACCTAGTTGTGTGAAGAACTGAATGAAATTTTCTAAGGTTTATATAGAGCAAAAAAGCATCAGGTATAATTGCATGCATTAACTTATACATGTCATATAGTCAAGAAAGCATTAAGAGCTTAGACTGTGAATTGAATGATGAGCAAATTGAATAGCTCTAAATAGAAAGAGTGAATTGTCATGCCTTGATTTCTTTTCTAAAGTTAACCTATCCTGAAAAGCCAACTCAAACTGACTTGTTTTACCAGAACTCTTGACCATTAGTTCATTTGCTATTAATTTTCAAATAATTTGTTATCCAATATACATGGAAATAGCTGTTTGAAATTATGACTAGTTTAGAATTAATGAATATCATGTACATCAAAGGATATAGCATATTTTGGAAACTATTTCCGCAGATGGTTTCTATCTAGGATTATATATCAGTTACTTTATATTCTTGTGGATTAGCATGTATAGTTAGACAATCAGAAAGCAATGTAAAATTCTCTACGGGTGTGTTTTAATTAAATGAAATTGAGTTACACGAAAATAAGTTTCGTAAAAGCAAAATTTAGTAAAATTCGATAAAAATAGAATTTGAAGTGATAATTAAAATATATGAAGTACAGTTTGGAATTAAGTTTTAACATAAATAGAATTTGGTGTGAAAGTAAAAAAATTTGAAATGATAATTGAAATATATTAAATATCGGAACTCAAATTGGAAGAGAAAAGTAAATTTTTTTGTAATTAAAATAATCATCAAATCATCACTACAGTAGTGATAAAATGTATGTCAATTTCTCTAATGTCCTATACAGTATACGACACCCATGACCCTGCAATAGCATATGTAAGAGATATACATCTATCTGCTAACTAGGTCGCATTTTTATCAATTAGTATTTGCAAGTAGATGGTTAGGAAGGATATAGAGATATATAATCACGCGCTATAACTTTGAAATACTGTGTATAATGTAGTCCGCCGACAACTGTCTTACTCAGCATTTAGGAATTGCTTGGCTCTTCATTTCAACTTCATTTTTTATGTATTTTTTTAATTTTTTATTTCTCAAAAAAATTTCTACGGTCTTTATAAATTAAAATTTTTTTTTTATAAAATATGGATGAATTATGAGTCATAAAATTTGATTTATAATGTTATTTCTTTAAGCAAAAAAGAACTCAAGTTTTATAAAAACTGTAAAAGAAATTTATTTAGTTTAAGCGATTACAAATGACCTCTTAGTTCAAGGTTGAAATTGGTACAAATATCAATCAGTAAACATGTTGAAACTCAATATACATACCTCAGCTCAAGGTAGGGAAAACTTCTTTGTAATATTAATAACAATCGCAGAATTCTCAAAAGAAGAGATCAAAAAAGAAGGAACAAAAAAGGGAGCTATATATGCGTTGGTGGAAACTAACTAATGGGAACACTTGGTAGGACATAAGGAATTACAGTAAAGTTTCTTGACTATATAGCATAACAGTTATTAATTGTTCATATAGGGCATATTTTCCAGATTTATAAAGAAATGGAAGAGTTGGGAAGAAAAGAAATCTAGCTATTCCAACTTTACAGTAAATTCTATATATTATTCTCTCCATGGAATTCTGCCCCTTCCCCGAAATTGTGGTCAAATCAGCTGAGAGTTGGAAAAACCTTATAACGCATTTATGCTTTAAAATCAACATCATATCGAAATTGAATGAATAGTTAGCTAGACTTACAAGTAACTATAAGGAATAGTTAGCTAAACTGCTTCATCTCACACCACCATTTTTTATTCAAACAACAAGGGGGAAAAAAGGGAAAGAAGAAGAAGAAGAAGAAGAAAATGCACTAGGCAGATGAAATGGAAGGCAAAAACTAGTGAGACAAGAACGTATGATCACATACAATCAGCTATTTCTTGATGAAATATAAACATCACATTCACTTTGCACACATTAACCCATGAAGCAAACTGACATAATAAGGAAACGACTTAGATTTGCATAATAGGAAAGTACATAGATGAAAACAAAGTAGATAGAGACACCGACGGACACGACAGACTAGTAGTACAATTACGCGAATACATATATCGATAAGCCTCACGATAGATACTATGCTAGGCATCCTAAGATCTAGCTCCATTTGTGTTCCAGGTCACTGAACTCCACTTTCCATTTGTGAGGAATTCGTTAACATGAACTCATCAACTTGAAACTTAATCGAAGAGTTGCCATAGCAATTTCCCTAAATTTATTACATATAGTAGTTCAAACCCCCCACATAAAACAACACTAACCTAGATAAGATTATATGAAGGGATTTTGAACATGCAGCAACTCTTCACTTCTCAACTGGTGGATCATTCAGGTCGAACTTCACCACTTTGCGCCCAATTCTACGCCTCTTCTGTTGCCCTCCTTCCCGAGCGTCCTTCGAATTCTTCTTCTTGGCAGATTTTGGAGGAGATCTAACACCGCCGCTGCTGGAGCTAGAACCTGCTGCATGCATCTGAGAACTCATTTTTTTAACAGGCAGAAAACATTCAATGAAAGCTTCATCTTCGTACAACTGGTTGAGATCACAATCAATCATAGGAGGCTTGTTCACTCCTCTCCACTCTCTTTCAGGGTGAGTACGCATATGACCATGCAGTGCCTTAGCAGATTGGAAAGTTTTGTAGCAGACCTCACAAGTGGGAATGCCTCCTTCCATTCTTTTTACTTTCTTTCAACTATCTAGAAACCCTAATACAGTAGCTATTGGTTTGGTGTGAAGATGTAGATAACATATCTAAGGGTTTAAATAGAACTGTAGCTAGGGGTACCATTTAATGTTAGAAGGGTAGAAGGTGAGGTAAAGCATGAAGGGGGAGGACCAGCTGTGATGTTATACAATTAAGTAGGTAATTAATGAGCTAACTAAGACAGAAAAAAAAGACTGATTTTTCATGTTTCTTGGTCTTTGTTGCAGGAAACCGACCGTTGCAAATGCATTACTAGAGATAGGACAATTTGATTCTTCCTTTTCTATCTTTTTAGCAGAAACCCTCTTCCTTGTTGTCTGCAGACACTTGCAATTTGGTGAACGGTTCTCTGTTCTGCTCTATTCTGTCAAAAAAGCTCTGCAGAAATTTTTAAGTTTTTGTTTTTTCCTCTCAGGGAACGCTGTAACACCAAGCAAAAGCAGGGTGTATCTAATCCATATCCATCTAAAGACTAAATTATATATCATATTTCTTTACCAATTCTTACAACATATAATCATGATATGATATGGTTCAAAAATGTATCTATACAACTCCCATTAATTTTTTAGTTAAATCTCTTATTAGGTACGCACCATAGTACATGCACCGTAAAATTGACTTGGTTTCTTAACTAAACTCAAAGAAACTATACTTCGGTGATGTTTTTGCTAAGCTTTTCAACTCTTTTTGATTTCAAATTTTTAGTTTATCGTTTCTCAATAAATATTTTACAATATTCTATAGAATTTAAAAATATATATATAATATAAAAAAAATTTACATAATAAAATATTATTATTATTTATTATTTTTATTTATAAATAAAAGAATAGAGTCCGATTTCTAAAATTTTCTAAAATATTTTTTATTTTAAAAAAATTATATTTTAAAAGTATTCTCAAACACCCTCTTAACGGTGAAACCAATAAAGCTAGCTTTGAAGATGCCAATTTGAGATTCAACAATTTTATCATAATATATATATATAAGGTTAGAATATAAACACAAATATAATGGCATAATAATCCAGCTATCGCATCAAGCTATCCGACAGTTAGAATTCAATCAGAGAAAGAAAAAAGTAAAACGATACGTTTGTCCTTCTATGACATGATTTTAATTGAATTATGTCATTTAGATCACCATGAGCAAAATTTAATATGTCGTGATGTCCACGTAGTAGATGTGCATAAATCCTGATGAATGTATGGAGGTCAGTAATCCAACGGTTAAGGTTTAATCCACGATTTGAGCAGAAAGACATTACAAGGTAGAAAGGATCTAGCGATCAAATGAGTGACCAACACAAATTCATCGCTCCTAATGGGTAATAGAGACCAAAACAATATTGGTCGCTACTACTCAGTGATCAACAACTAATACTGCCATCAGTCGCGATTCTACATATCAACTAAATATGAGTTTGTCACTATTCCAGCAAACAAGAGCGTCTTTGTTTACAGTTGGTCAATACTAAGCAACCAATTTGACTTGATCACTTAGTGACATATTAATGGCTAATGCTCTTGGTCGCTAATATTATTAGTAGCATCCAACTTGACTTGATCACAGATGTTAATATTAGCGATTGGTTAATTTAGGTTACGGAATGTTTTAAATGACCATGCAGTATTTGGTCTTTATAGGTAGTTGCATTCAGCATTTTGCAATCACATTTGCAACAATAAATTTTTAGTCACAAATATCATTAGCTATTAAAGCTTCGATTTTGTGACCAATTTTTGTATACCTAAAAATTTGATTCTTGTAGTAAGTTGGCACAGTTGCTCTCCGTATTTGTATTTTTTAGTGAATTTTATCTATCAAATTCCTTAATTTTTCAACTATCAAAAAGAGTGCAGAGAGTGTCTCTAAGAGAGTGAGTGTGTGTATATTGTCTTATTTGAACATATACGAACATATGGGAGCACTTCTAATTCTTTCTCTATTAATTGGATTGAATATTCATGAGCCACTATAATATGGAGAAGGAGATGTAGGGCAATTTGAGGTTCAATTACCCTCTAAAATAGTAGAAAATTGAAAATGATTTTTCTTGCTATAAATATAAAACCTACATATGAATGTTTCCAATATATATGATTTATTATTTGCAACTTGACAAAGCTTTACGTACGGCCCCGTTTGCAATTGATTTTAGCTTTTTTTAATCTTATTTTTAGCTTTCCATTTCTTAAGAATTCTTGTACATTATTTTAGAAATTGTTCTAAAAATTAGGAATGCATGGCGAAATTGTACGTTAAAGGATCATTATATGTATAATTCTTTTTAGTTTTTTTAAACTAAAAAAGTAAGCTTGTTTTTAAAAAAAAGTCCATGTAAAGTAACTTTTCAAAACAATATCAAACGACTCCTACGTTTATTTATTTTATAGGTACATGATGACTTATTAATGCTTATTGCTTTAATTATCTAACAACAAAAACTAATAATAACTAATATTATTAGAGATATCCTTTCTCATATTATGTCAAAATATTGCTAGTGTATCTTTAGTTATTTTATATTAGATGATAATCAAGAATCAGACAATTGTGTATATAGGATAATACAAGTAGTTTTTGAAGTTTTACTTCTATAATCGTAATGCCACTAAATTTATATAATGAAAGAAGGAAGAGATTCAATAAAACCAGTTCTCATCTCAATATAGGGTCCGTTTGAAAGTGTTTAAACTAAAAAACTTTTATAAAAATGACCTTATTTTAAGGCATTTTGGCAAACGAGTTCAATTTTTTCTATCTTAAAAATGTAATAAAGATTATATATATATATATATATATATATTATCACTTAAATTTATCTTTAATTTCTTATTAATTAAAAAAATTTAAATACTATAAAAATATTCATTAAAAAGCGAGTGTTGAAATAAAATAGTGAAATGAAATGAAATGGGGTGCCAAATAGCATCGTGATCGTTTATAACTTACGCAGCACGTAAGAACGGAAATATGTTTGTCTGTGCACTACTATAGTTTATATATGTCATGCAACATAAATTTTTGTTCCAATATAAATTATATGGAATGCCATGCAAAGATTGAACTTTTAAGTATTTTCTTATGTAAGCACTAGTAAAGTGGGTAATTAAGATATTACCTTTATTAGAGTTCACTCTAATATGATATTACAATTTTACCTTAGTATTATATCTATAGTTTACTATATATATAAAATAATATTAGTTTCCTTCTCGATTATTTGAATCAGAGCATCTTGTTCTTAGTAATTATCACTATTGCCCTACATTGCGATCACTGCTGTGTACTTCACCTTGTGGGGGATCTCCGACTTTTATTGGTTATTTCTCTTTTATTTAATATAATTTCATTAAATATTAAATGAAATCGTGTTTTCTCGCTTACTTTTTAGGACAAGATCTCATGATTAGTTCTTCTTGCTTTATGTTGATACGATGCTTCTATTAGAAAAAAACTTATGCATTTTTTTAATGTTCCTAATGGTGGTAGGATGGATAGATAATAAAAATTCGACCTTAAAGTAGAGCGGAGAAAGCTGATAGTGAAAAACTGATAATGAAAGTTCATCTTAAAAGTGAAGTAGAAGAACATACCTTTAGAGTACGTGCAGCTCTTCGTTATCATAATTAGAGTGATATAATGATTACAATCAACTTAATTTTTCATTATATATGAAGCATATTTAAATCAAATATCACTTTGTCTGTATATCCTCCAAGGGACACTATATTCTGGCAAATTTATTCATGAAGTGATATCACATATTGAGATTTTACAAACATTATTAGAAATATATCATATTAGTTAACACATCATTAGTTTGAAGTGGTGTTAGAGTTATACTTCAATATTATATTAGAGTTCTACCCTAATCCTATATATATATGAAGGAATAATGACATTCTTTTAAAGGCATTTTCGGGCACTCGATCCCAATTTACGGTTGGGTTGATATCTAAATCTAATTTCTACTCAAAAAAATTTATTTATAGTGATTTATTTTGTTCTAAAAATTTAGAAGAAATAGATAAATTATAAATCATAGAATTCTTGTATATAATGTTTTTAAATTAAAGAAAAATGCAACTCTATTTTTTAAAGATTCGTAAAAAAGCTCAATTTTCCTAAGCAATCCCAAACGTTGTCTAAGTATACTTGTTAATTGGTTCTATAGCTCAAACGGATGCTTATAATGACGCACTACTATATGTGCATGTATTCTTACTCGAATGTTTTGAACCTCTAGCAAAATCACAATCTGCACTAGATCATCTTATGACTAACCAATTTGTCTAATATATGACTCTAAATCCACTCGAATAACTATGAGTCGGTAGAATTGGATGGTTAATTGTTTTATACAATTTGGTGCTTGAGGCAAAACAAGTGTATGTTTTTAGTGAAACAACGTGCTTATAATTTCATTTTTAAGGATGAGATTATTGAAGTAAAGGGTTAGAATCAGACTTAGTTCCACAATCATAGATAAATAACAGTAAATATGATGAGTCTTTTCGTTTATTTTTCTAGTTGTACATTGAAGTTATAAAGCTATACTCTAAAATTGCAAAAAGTAGCCGCTTTTAGAATTAAACAGTTGCATTCCAAACATGTAACTACGGAAGCTAATGATAGCCGAATGTTATAAGTAATAATTGAGCTCATCAAGTGGGATATGTCGTTATTATTGTTGTTATCATTCTCGTATGTCACTAAAATGGTACGACTACGGGCTTATTTTATATTTTTTAAAGTTGAATGTAAAACTTAGAACATCTTCCATAAGTTAGTTGGAGCTTATACAAAACTTTAACCAGCTTATAACCAGATTGTGTATTTACAATATTTGTTAATATTATAGAAACATTATTAAATTAATAATTTTACTAAATTTTGCATATTATATTCGTTATTATTTTTTTTACAAATATATGGATAGGGATAAGGACACACTGCTTCTTAAATGCACATCTGTATATATCAGTGCAGTACTATCAGTACAAAGCTCTAAATTTGATTTATATTATTGAATATGAAGAATTATGAATTGTTACCATGGTGATAAAATTTTAATTCAATCGAAATATTAATCAATCTTCATCCAATTTTTTGATCAAGATGGCGAAAAAAAAGACTACGAAATATATATATTATATCTTTATTCAACCTCTTAATCAAGATGACATAAAATAAATCTTTTGTTTTGCAAATTTGTCATTTTTTATCATCTTGATCAAAAGAATTGATGGATGTCGATTTGTTATCCGATTAAACTGAAATTTTTGTCAGCGTGTTCACTACTCATAATTCTTCATATCTAATAATGAATATTAGATTTAGCTTTCAAGATACCTTATATGGGCTAATGTGCACCGATGTAAGTTTAAGGTGGCAATGTACACATATTTTTTTCATATGTATATATGATAAAAAATTGTAATAAAATAAGTGTTAAATATATTTATGAAGATTTGAATTAATGACCAAGTATATATGTTAACCAATAAAAGAAACTTAGCTCATGATTTAAAGCAACAAAAGTGGTCCATCAAATAGAAATAGTTTTATGAAGAGTCAAGATTGAGCCATTTCGCAGATTACATTATTATTTTTTCTTTATTTTAGTACATAAGTATATAGGTTACCTATTAGCTTAAACATTTTTCATCAAATTGGGGACTAGCTATGATGAAGGTGTTGAGCCCTCAACAAGCGTAACTTATTGTCTATTGATGTATTTTATGTAACTAATGCTCTATTTTAGTGTATACATACAGATGACTAAAACTAATTTCCACTTCAATTACATAAGTCTGCCCTGAAGTGCCTACAATTAGTGCTCATTGCGAAAGAAAGACATTGGTTTCTTTATATAATTACCTTTTTTTCCTTCCACCGAAGGGTTTTTATGTTCACAGAGATAAAACAACCACATCTCCAAGCATAGCATTCACTTTGCATAAGTTGTTTTCTTCATAAGAAAGCATTAGGTGCTCCTTATGTGTAATGGGAAAGATTCACTACCTAAATTGACATATTTACTTATAACTTTCTATAGAAGCTTACAAACGAGTAGCTAAAAATTTCTCTTTCTCCACATAATAATCACAAAACTAACTATGAAAGCCACTTATTCATAAACACAATAATTATTATCTATAGCTTGGAAATAATTAATTTTGATTCTAATAAAACCGGGATCATATACTGCAAATACTAAACTAGAAAGCAAAAACTAGAGATTGAGATACTACATTAGTGCATACAAAGAGAACATTTGGCCAAGATATCTAATTGTTTATCATTTTTAATAAGCACTTTGTGCTTCCCAATAAATCTTTTATAATATATAAATTTTATTAAAATTATATATTGCAATCTTTATATGTCTACTTTTATTATTATTTTTTATAGATAAAAAAGTCAAATTTGTTTTTCAAAAAATTTCTAAAATACTATTCATTATAGAAATGCTTCATTTAATAAGCTCTCCCAAACGTCTCCAAAAACTAATTTATAAAGATCATCATGCATAATATAAGGATACATTGCGAAGTTAGCTATTTCGTTTCATCTTCAATTTTAACAATTGCAGGCTCATTGAAATCGAACTTTGAGTACGTTATTTTCATTATCAATCTTTTTGTGCAACTCGAGCAGTTTATTGCATCCGCACGTGCCTACCGAGCAGCAGCCCAAAAGCAAAGATATATCATTGCATCTGTTGCACCGCTGCTCAGGAGGGTTTTTACTAATCTCAGCTAAAACATATTTATTTCATTATTACGATATTTTGATGGTATCCCTCATTCGTCCAAGTTATTGTTGTTGCTCTTTATTGTGTGCAGCTACGTGATCGGCAAGAGCGTAAGAGATCTAAAATCTTGTTGCACACACCACATACATATGTCGTTTTCTCATAAACTAAAAGAATAAATGCTCTCTCCAAATGCAAAAGAGTTAGGGCAACATTAACTTCAATCTCTGACCATCCTGAAAGTATTAGTTCATTATTGTTAATTGAATTTGTTGCAATAGCAAGAGCAGCAGTAGTATGTGTAGGGAGTGTTTGCGAATGTTTATGAAAAGAAGCTTTTTTAAAATAGAAAGTATTTTTATCTTATTTTAAAAATGAATTATATTTTTTACCTAAAAAAAAGATCTTACGAAGTAAATTTGTCTACACTTTCTAAATTTTATATAAATTTTATAAAATATTATAAATCATTTATTGGAAACGTGACGTGCTTTTAGAAATAAACTTTCGGGAGAAGTAATGACAAACACATCCATAGTCATTCCTCTTTAAGGCCTTTCAGGATGCGCTCTCATGTGCTTATGAAGAGTTTTTTCTAAAGGAAAGGGTCGGCGGCATATCTGGTAAAGTTTTGCTTACCATTCTTTTGTGAGTTGTTAGATCAATTAGAAAATTGTCCACTCTAACTTTACTAGCTACAGGGTTCGCAAAACCTAGCTAGCTCTAAAGGAATGAAGTATATGGCTTGGAAGTTGTAATAGAAGAGAGAAATAAATTTCAAAGTTACTCTCAAATGTATAGTCCAATAGTTTATATTTAGCGTCTTTTTAGTAATTCTTTTTATTAAGATTAGAATCTTTAAGAGAAGTTTAATTTAAAGTAAGAGAAAAGGGAAGAAATCTAGTTGCCTCCTTTAGCAAAACTATGTTTCATGATTCTACATATATACCTAGATCTATTGATGCTGAGAAACATTTGCCCTCCCAGGCAGAAGTATTTCTCTAAAGGCGTACATAAAAGTACAACAAATTGTGGCAATTCATTACGTATCAGTTGTACCTATAATAACTTTTCCTAAACTTTCCTAACAAGTCTTAGGCACATATGTACAGAGTGCATGAATGCATTGGTAATTTTAAAAATTGCAAGTATGTAAGGAAGATCCAAACTCTACACTTAATTGGGTCTAATTTTTGAGACAAATCTAAAGACACAATGCTACATATACAATAGAAAGGCTAGCGCCAAAACAAGTTACATCGTAGATTAGACCGAGCTTTACATTGTGAGACTCCATGCACATCCTCTAAGCTCTAACTATAGATGCGTCCTTTCTCAATATATAATGACTTACTAAAAAATAATGATAAAGTAGGTTATTAAAAATAGTGCTATTAAAACTGAGTTCGACTATTTTTCTTAGCCAAAAGTGACTTTTATTATTTTATATTTGAGAGGAAGAAATAAAAATAAGTTTCTTTTATTTTTAAATTTTAGTTTACTAATAGTTATATATCAATTTTAGAAAATCAGTAAGTATGCATTATTCAATCATTTTCAACCAATTCAATAATCATATTTATGTAATTTAATCACATTTTAACATTCCCAACAAATATACATTACAAATCAAAATATACAATATTATAAGTGCCATGTATTGCATTATACAACTATATTACACAAATGCCATGTCCCACGAAAAACTATTAAACTAACACCATATCAATTATTCAAGGAACAATATTTGAAAAATAAGAAGCTACAATAATTCAATTATTCGATAAATCTCACCATAAAAGAAGGTATTAGATAAGCCATCATTTGTAATAATTGATCATATAACCAACATAATATTGAAATTTTACAAATGTCATCTAATTTAAGCAGACATGAAGAAAAACACATCGTAGATTATAAAAGCAAATCCAGCAAACAACTCACAATATTATTCTGAGTCTTCTTTTATGTCCTTTTACCGGTAACTATGACAACATTGCCAACATCAAATTTCATGAAGTCATACATCTTCCTGATCTCCAGTATCAAATCTAATGGTGTCATTAGCATTGATGAGTGGATCAGGGTCGCGGGTAATACAACCATCATTGTAGTTAGATGAAAAATGTCTTTCCTTCCAAAATGCATAATGCGGACCTTGCAGAGCTTGAACTGCAATACATAATGCATACTTAAACGCAATGCATATAGTAACTTTCGTAAGTCAAGAATACTAACGAAGGATAAAGTTATTAACAAGATCCAGATGTAGCAAAAATGAACATAAAGATCAGAGAAAATACTTTACAGATTAATAATGCATCTCATAAATTTTAAGCTGCAAATTACGTAAAATGGCACTTATGTGAAATAAAACAGAATTTCTATGAAAGTCAATTTTGAAAATTGCTATCTAATAATCTTCTCCCTGAAATAAAACTAAATTTCTACCTATATCTTTATCACCTGTTGGCGTTCTGTAAGAAAATTTTGAATTTCTAGTTTTAATCTATACAATCTTTGCGGCATTAAAAACTGATCTTATTTTAGTTTTACTTTAATTTTGTACTTTCTACCATTTTTGCATTATAGGGCTCAATTGATGTCGAAAGAATAACATAGCAGTTGATACTGATTAAATTCATCTTGAGAATCATCGAATAGCAATCTTTATGCCTACCATAGAATCTACTAATGATTCTAGGGGCGTTTGCCATTGCTTACCCCAAAAACATCTTTTCAATTTTTTATTTCACATTTTTCAATGCACTTTTTATAACTATTTAGAAAATTTATTTAAAAAAAGTAGAGCTTATTTTTCAAAAAGAATAAAAATATCCTCCATTTAAAAAAAATTTATTTTAAAAGCACTTTCAAACGCTCTTAGTAGCCTATCACTAGAGATCAAAGAGAAAAGAGCATATAACCCTAAAAGAAATAAGATCAAGAAACGTGTTGAATAAGAAGACAATAGGATTATGACTAGTCTATTGAAAGATTTACGAGCAATTGCTTGGCTTCTTATAGCATTCATTCCCATGATTCTTGAGTTTGTACGAGTTATCTTCCTTGCAAATCAAATGGAAAGGTGGAAGAATAAACTTAAAGCCACACATAAACATGAAGATCTTTCTCAAGATCACTCCAAAAGTTATACTAAAAAATCTCTAAATTATTTAAAAGGCATACCATAAATAAGTATCTTAGTATTACGATACGGCTGCTGCAAGTCTTTAGCTACACATGCACTTGTTACAACTCTTGTATATTAGCTTGCATATTTTTGTATAAAAGATCTTCTGCATAGGACATCCAAAATGGGCCCTTTCGTCTCTAAAAGTTGTAGTAAGGAGAACCTCATAAAAGTTGTGTAATAAGAGTTGTAACAATTGTAATAGTTAAAAGATGAGGCTCATCCTCTTTCAACAACTTAACTCTCTACTAAAAATTAATCTCCTTCTTCTAATGCCCACCACAAGATCGCACAAACCAACATCACTGTTCTCCAACTTTATCAAAACTGATTGGTTTGAGAACGTTTTCACTAATTGAAACTGATGCAAAAGATAATCGCTGGATTGCATGATAAATTGGTGCAACACGTTATATCTTGGCTTATGCCTGTTTAGCCAGCTGTTAATATAAGGACTTATTTACCAACCCCTTAAATTTTATTTTTTTAAATTCACTTTTAATATAAAATAAACAAAAATTTTAAAATAAATTTTTTCTATCAAAAATTTTTTTAAAAAAATTATTTTTAAAACTTACTATTAATACAAAATTTATATAAAAAATTATTTTTTATTAAAAAGTTTTAATTTAATTTTTTTATTTATTTTTTAAAAAATGAGTTTAATTCAAAGTAAACACACTCTAAAAGTGTAGGACTTTCGCTTAGATATCTTTCCTCTATGCAAAAGATATGATTCCCTGCATTGTAGCCCTTTCTACCTGTCTTTGATCTGAAACCTACAAACTTGAACTGCTTAGGTCGAGCAGGATATTTCTCATTTTTAGATGATTGATACCGCTGCTGCATCTAACAAATATTTGAAGAGGTGAAGATCATGCTTTCATATGCATTATAAAAGTTCAGACATTCATGATGCTTAGGTCGAAAGATTAAACCTGTTCTTGATTTACCACAGTTTCCAGGTTTGGAAAGTGACAGATTAAGGTACCTTTTAATGGAGCTTCGGCTTTATAAAAACAATCATTAAACTTGAGCTTCTCCAAATTAGGAAAAGCGAGGATAGCTCTATACTTGATATATTTTATTTCATCCTGAAAAAAAGAATAAGAACTTTTCCCAGATGAATATAACAATTAAAAAATGATAACAAAAAATAGATACTATTTATTCATGCAATGTTACTCAAAGCAGAAATCTGCAAGCACAAGACTATTACAACTGAATTTCAACCTAATATTCAAGGGAATGTTATTATAAACATATCTACATTACCTAACCTATAATATGCTAGTTGGAACCTGAAATATTCTTAATATCAGCAATTGGTTGATTTTTTTCAACATGCGGAAAATTGATCAAATGCTAATAAAGTAGAATAACACAGTAAAGAATGATAATTTGAGACTAAAGCTTCTAACAATTTTTGTATTTTCTCTCCTTGAGTACAACAGCTTTTGTGCCTTATGTTGAACTCAATTTGCAATAAGCTTATGAATAACTATAAGAAAATAAGCACTCAACCTTTTTAGTCTATAGAAATAATTATCATACCAAATGATGGCTTATCTAGTACATCTTCAAAGCATAACAAAAACATAAATCCTTAGCCAAGTTTCAATATTTGCACGCCTTGAATAAAGAAAACCAAAAAAATAAGAAAAAGAAAAATCAAGATATACAATGGATGTAAAGGCATATATGTTGAGACTCACCTGAATATGAAGTTTATGAAAAATCAAAATTCGAACATTGTGAAGGACACACAGAATCTCCTTCAACATATCAGCATTTGTCCACCTGCTTATGTATAATGATGCACTATAGAGTGATGATAGATTCCTCAATATATTATTCTGACATACTCTGCTATCAACATCTAAGCTTCAACTCCAGAAGCCTAGAAGCTGACTGATGCTGCGCATTGACACAAATCTAGTCTCTCCAAGCTTGCACTTGTGATTCTTATTGCTTTATAATTTGTATAGATTAAACAAAAATTTTGCAGCTTAGGGAGGTCATCCAGCTCCTCTCTAAAGATCTCGTCTTCAGAAGCCACTTCCTTAAGATGTATGTTGTGAGATTACAAAATACTTTAAAGTCTGGGAGCGTAATAAATGATGTCTTGAGTCCTTGCAAGAACTTGCATATAGAGATGAGCTTGCCAAAGTCCTCAGGTTTGGGACTTCAACCAAATTGTGACGAAAATTATGTACAAGAAACAACTAATTGTGCACTTAAACAAATAATTGGAAGGACTTTATTACATATTTCAAATTGGGTCTGGAAGAAAGCTGACATTAGGATTCCAACTCATCTAGAATCATTAGATTGAGTTGAAGTTGGCAGGTTGCAGTTTGATTGTCAAATTTTAGACCAAACTAATTACTTGTTGGAGAAAAGCTGGCCTAAATACTTAACTATACAGTTAGGAAAGATTTGATTTTTATACTTCTCAAATACCTAAACACAATCATATTCTTTTTTCTAAATATAGAAAACTGTCAAGCTTATTCTAAACACAAAATTTAAAGCGCAACTTGTCAAATTTAGATATCCTGATCGTATGGAGAATCATGCAAATCGAATATACCTTGTATTATACAAAATAACTACTTTTCGCTTGGAGGAGAAAACAATACACACCAGTTCATACATACTATGACTCTTTAAAATTGTGTTGAAGTGTGCATTGGAACCAGCCGTAAGCTTTTGTTTAACCTATGAAAGAAGTGCATGTCAACTTTTAGTTCCTGTATTGGGGCCGTTCGGTGATTGAGAACAGCATCGGCAAAGGCATGGTCACGGCTTTCTTTAGATCCTCTGGACAAGTTAGGAAGACAGTTGGCATAGAGGTCCACAAATTCCTCCACCTCTTGGAAAGCACACTAGTGAGTGTCGCTTCCTTTAAATCTACAAGTCTTAGGACTTCATGCAGAATTTCATCTGGGAGAGAACCGAGCCGAACGATATAAAGTTGTGTTGCTAATCTTTTGTCTCAAATGATCGCCATCTACGATCATAATTACTATTTGTTATGGACAATCGCAAGCGCCCGAAACATAGACAGAATCAATGGATTGCGATGACGAGAACAAGCAAAAGTCTATCACACTATATCCAACCATAAAAGAAGCATGAATTTATTAACAGCAGTATATACACTGCACGGTCAATTTTGGTATCTGCACGCTTGCATTGTGTTGCTCTTTTAAAGCTAAACATATATGGCGGGGGTAGAAAGAACATACATAACAACTAGAAACCATAATTTTAAAATTCGGTCTAGACCGTCCGGGTCGGATCGAAAATCGGCAATCCGACACCGATTTCGGAACGAATTGATGTAAAAGTGGATCGCGCAAGCGATCCAGTACAATCCGAGTCAATCCTGCCGGCTTCCGAGTCAACTCGGTGAGCCGGTTGAACAATTTGATCCAATTTTAGTATTTATTAAAAAAATAGTAATATGTTTATTTAAAATAGAGAAGCATCTTCATTAGCATTCTAAAATGTACAATTTACTGCATACTCTTATGTTACTAGTATATTTTTTCGTCTTTTATCTTTTATAAGAAAGTAATAAATAAATAAATAAATAAAATATAGTGTAGATCTTATAAGCAATTATAGTGTAGATAATTTATTCTTTATAATGTATAAAATATAGAGATTTTACTATATATAAAGCCTTTTCGCTATTGTCTTAAGTACTATAGCTGAAAAAATATGAAAAATATAATTTTAAAAATATATTCAATATTTTTTGTATATAATTATTTTTTAAATTTTTGAATAGTTGCTACAAAAAATGCTATATAATGCATATACTTATATTTATATATTAATATTTATTTAATAAATCCCGATTTGAGCCAGTAGGATAATTCGGTGACCCGTCTGGTTAATCAGTGACTCGATAACTTTTCCAGGTCGTAGACAGGGTTGGGTTTTAAAACAATGCCAAAAACAACATACTTGGAAACTTCTTAAATACGAACGGGTCAGTTTGATTACTCGGCGATGTTCAACAGTTACTAAACTAGAAACTTCTTATATACGAACGGGTCGGTTTGATTACATTTATCCAAACCCGAAACCCGTTAACTAAAACCATTATTCGAACTCGAAAATCGCCAGCATATTGCGGATTGCAGACCTCCCGACGAACGGAGACATCGGAGATGAATGCGATCTAGGATAAGGTTCTTAGTTGCACACAAATTGAACGAAATCTTCGATTTCAAAAGAGAAATTTTGAGAACAAACGCTTTTTGTTTATCTAAGGCGTCAGTGCACAAACTTCAGAACAAATATGACCTAACACGTCGGTGCACCAAAGTGTTGTATTTAAATAATGAACTAAGAATTTCTTTCTGTTTATAAAAAGGAAAACATTCGAGTTGATCGATTGGATAGGACATGCGAAAGATTGATTGTAAACGGCACGAAGGGTGAATTAAATTGGTCGATTTTAAAAGTAGTTGGTTAATGCATAAGTGAACGTGAATTTCAGGAAACACAAAAATTCCACAGTAGCTATTTGCTATAGTTAAGGCTTTGATTTGGGATGAAGGAAGCCTCACGCTGAAGTTCTCTATCGGCCTCACAAGCCTCGCATGCGGAACTTGAATTTATTTTGAAAGAGGTTCTTATCTGGATTTCTAGTCTACCATACTTCTGTAAACCAAGCAAAATCACGAGTCTACAACCCTCGAGAAAAAATCTCATTCACCGCAAGAAAATTGGTTCCAATTTCCATAAATATTATTAATTAACCTACCAAAATGTTTGATAGATAAGTGACAATTTTTTTACTTAGGAATGAATTTATAAAAAAGAATAAAAATAAATTAGTAAAAATAAATTCATAAAAATAGATAGAATAAATTATTTAAGATAAATTATTCATAAAAATGGTATTTGGAGCTGCCACACTTTTTGCCATTACTATAATGACATCTATACTAGCATCACTAACAATTAGCTAATTTAGCGTGCCCTTAAAAGCATGTAATTAGATGAGACCTAAATCACACATCATCCGGTTCAACTAGAGATGATAATATATAATCCGATCTAAAAATATAAACCGAAACAGATCCACTTAATTAGAATTAGATTTAAAAAATTTAACCCATATAATTATATGGGTTGGATTAGGGTTGAACGAATTTGATCCAATTATTAAATAGGTGGATCCGAGTTAATCCGAAATTGATCCACCAATCCAAATTGCCATCTCTTAAAAAAATAATATTTGAATTTTTCTTTCCGTTTATTAAAATATTAGTAATAAAAATAATCAATAATAGTAATTTATAAATTATTAAATTATATAGTATTTATAATTAATTATTATTTTTATATTTTAGTAAAGTAGTATATGATGAGAATTATAATATTATCGAAGATATTACTATGTATGTGTTTCTGTAATGTCGAATTTGAATTTTGTATAAAAATATTTATTAAAATTTTGTTAGATAGCTATGTTTATAAAAATTGTTATCGAAATTATTACTATGTATTTATAATTATAAATTTTAACTATCACCATATATTTTTTAAAACTAAAAATTAATTGTTTTTGAATTTTTGAAAGACCGATGTAGATATTAATAAAAGCACATTTTGATGGTATTCACTATATCTCATCACTAAAAATATCATGCACTTTTATAATAACTGATATTATAAATTTGCTAAAAGTTAAAAATATAGAATTAAAAATTTAATTAATGAGTCGATTCGAATTTGATCCATTTTTTAATAGATTGAGCTAAAATTAACAATTTTGATCCGTATAAATTTATATATTAGATTAGAATTAAACGAATTTTATCTGATTAATAAATGAATCGATATGAAATCTACCACGTTAGTTTTTCTGCGTCAAGGATTTCAATGGAGACGAACAGTATAAGATTTCTGGTTTCCTGGTTTTCACCAACTTTGCTTTTAAGATTGAGATGCGCACAAACGACTAATCATAATGCACCAGGAATAGCATCCTTACCGTGCAAATTTTTTTGATATAGACAATGAATTCGTGACATAATATATTAGAAATTTTCATAAATTAAATTCATATGGTGATAATCGTCTTGCAGCGTTGCGTTTAGGTAAAGGTGAAGAAAACACGAGGAAAGGGATTGTCACAAAAGTTGGATTGAATTGATATCATACGTGACAAGCAAATTAAAGCCAAACGAAGCAAGTAACAGTGCAATACTAATCATGAACCTGTGCTTTTTATATGCTGACGAATGTTGTGTTTGCCAAAGTCTCAACCATTTTTCATGTTCTCCTCGTGTTCGTCGTTATTTTTAATTGACAAGGCGCGCAGCGTTCGTGCATGCGCCATCATTTTTGGCGTATATTGCGCGATACTACCTAAGCTCTGTCTCTCTCTCTCTCTAACTGGCTCTCTCTGCATGCCGTCCAAATTATCTCTCCAACTATTTGTTTTTCTTTTTCCTTCGCTCTGCTCTGTGCGACTGTGCCGCAAGCTGCAGTAGGTTCAGGTGTTGTTTGGTTGCCTGTCAGCTGGGTCCACCGCAGGCTTGTGTACTTATAATTTTATATTTTAAATTTATATTTATTTTTAAAATTTAAATATAAAATTTAAAATTAATTTTTTTTTTATTTACAAAAATTTAGATAGAAATTTCACTCAAATTTAATTTTAATGCATAGTAAATATAAAAAGTTATTCTTATTAAACATATTTTAAATTTATTTTTTATACATTTATTTTTAAAAATAAATTGATAGGAAAATAAATATGCTCTAAGGCTGTGTTTATTTGAAGTAAACTTAGTTTTAAATTTAAATTTTAAAATTAAATTATAAATTAAGAATATTTAATCAAATATAAAATTTTATATTAATTTGTATTAGTAGTAAGTTTTGAAATTAAATTTTGACAAAATAATTTGATAGAAAAACTTTGTTTTAAATTTTTTATTTATTTTATATCAGAACTAAAGTTGAAAAAAGTGAAACTTAAGTGGTGTGTAAGCTGGTTCTAAGAGAAACAGCGTGTGCCTATTTGATATCTCTTCTTACGTTTGCATCTTTAGTTTGAGCATATTTGCTACTTGCTAGTGTCTATTATTACTTTTTAAATTTTAGTTCAATCTTTTTATTTTTTTATAATATCTTTAAATTTTTGAAAAAATTTTAAAAGTATAAATAATATATATATATATATATATATATATATATATGATGCATACAGTTTTTACACTTCATGCGTACTTACTAGCTATTTTTGGTTAAAAAGACTTTCAAATCTAATCTTTATTATTAGATAAAATGAACTTGGAGTTAAAAATAAACTAAAAAGTTCAATGGAATTGTGATTTGACTTTCATCCAGTATTTCGATTAAAATAACACATAAATAATATATATATATATATATATTATCAATTTCTACTATTTATATCATCTTGATTAATAGATCCGATGAAAGTTGAATCGAGATCCGATTGGATTGAAATTTTATTACTATATTTTTAAAATATAGTCTTTCATATCTAATAATGACGGATTAGATTTAGAAATCTCTCGAATCAAAAATTACTAAGGAGGGTGCATGAAGTGTAGAGAATGCATGCATTATTTTTAAAAAATTTTAAAAATTCTTAATTAAGTATTTCCGAAGGTCTCGTAATAGTTTCCTTCTGTGCCTGATTGCTAATTACCGGTTGTTCTATTCTCTATTTGTGTTTTTGCAATTTAATTTGATAATTAGTTAGCTGTTTCTGGTTGTTCTATGTAGGTAGGATACTTTGGTAACTATTAACCTTTTTGTTCATTGTCCATCTTCCTTGAAGTTAATGGTAGCAATATATGATCCAATCCAACAATGAAATCCAAAATCGACCTATTTAGTTAGGGTTAGGGTAGAAACTTTGACCCGTATAAATATA
Organism: Acanthochlamys bracteata; assembly: GCA_019914995.1. Classification (NCBI taxonomy): domain Eukaryota; kingdom Viridiplantae; phylum Streptophyta; class Magnoliopsida; order Pandanales; family Velloziaceae; genus Acanthochlamys; species Acanthochlamys bracteata. Next base: position 6,110,523 of record CM034129.1, on the reverse strand, counting down.
TGAATTGGGTTAAGATTGAGCTAATTTAATCCGGTTATTAAATGGGTCAATCGGATTAATTCGAAATTGATCCACCAATCCGAATTGTCATTTCTTAAAAAAATAATATTCAGTTTATTAAAATATTAATAATAAAAATAATCGATAATAGTAATATTTAAATTATTAAATTATATGGTAGTTATAATTAATTATTATTTTTATATTTTAGTAAAATAGTGTAAGACGAGAATTATAATATTATCGAAAGTATTATTATGTATGTATTTCTATAATGACTTTTGTATAAATATTTTTATCAAATTTTAGTTAGATAGTTATGTTTATCAATTTTTTTATCGAAATTATTAGTATATTTTTATAATAATAAAATTTCAGCTATAACCACATATTTTTAAAAAATAAAAATAAATTTTGTTTGGAATATTTAAAAGACTGATGAAGATAATAAAGAAAACATATTTTGACGGATATTTACTATATCTTGTCACTAAAAAATATCGTGCATTCTTATTACAACTGATATTATAAATTCGCTAAAAATTAAAAATATAAAATTAAAAATTAAAAATTAATAAATTTAATTATTAAATAGGTCGATCCGAATTTGTTCCGATTATTAATAAATTAGATTAGAGTTGATAATTTTGACCTATATAAATTTATAAAATAAGTTAAAATTAAATAAATTTGACATAATTATATTAAATAAATTGATTCAAAATTAATATAATAATTTAAATTCTCACCATACTTGCCGTGTTTTCTATATGAAAATTGCTAAAGGTACAAACTACATTTTATGTAAAATATAAAATATCTTTTGCGCATAAATTTTATTAAAAGAGAACTCTCTGCAAAGATTCTCAGTTAGATATACTTTATATGTGTTGTCTTCTCAACTTCACCTATATTTAATTAACAATCAAAATTCAGCACAAAAGAATTTTAATTAGTATAAATTATGTTATTGATTTTTAATTTTCTTACTACACAAAAAGGGATAATAGAATACTCAAATAAATACACAAAATACTATAAGAACACAAAATTTTCTAAGTCAAATATTTTGGTGTGTCTATATAATATTTTGCTGTTATTTTCAAATTAAGAAAATGCTGGCTAAAAATTTGAAATACTTATTATTTCAAATAAATATTTTATATTTTCAGTAGACTTTTTACAGTATTATATATATATATATATATATATTTTTTTAATTTAAAAAGTATCAAATATATATATTATTAGAAAAATTAAACTCATTTTTCAAAAATTTAAAAAATTCTAATTTAAAAGTTTTAACTTATAAATATTTTCTAAAAAAAATAAGCATAATAATACATATGTAATAAAAAAACAATGCACTATGAATGTGACTCAACTCGAATACCGAAACTAACGTCATTGTCATTGTATGTTATATATTTATCTAAGTGTATTCCCACTTATACTGACGAAAACATTTTGAAAAAAAAACACTAATAACTGAATTAGAAATGTCCTTATATAAGAACAACAATTTGATAATTAGATGACTGACTTTTTTTTTAAATATAAAATTTCTGAAATAAATAATATTTTATTATTTTATTTTTTATCTAAATAATAATAAAAGAATTTTATTATATAATTTTTTTTATATGTTTTTAAATTTTAAATATACGCACCGTCTCCCACAGCAGTACGTGCTTGTTATTAAGCTCTCCTCCTCTTCCTTCTTTCTCTCGCCATTCTTTCATTCTCTGTTTCTCAGAACAAGAGCTGCACCGGAAACTAAGAAGAAGGAAGAAGGAAGAATCATCATTGATCAATGGCTTTCAGAACACCTCCATTTACGATCCAATCGCACAACTCAGTCTGCTTCTTACCACCAGCGGCAATCGCGAATCACAGATCTCACATGGTTCGCGTGGCTTCAGCACTCCACACCTCTATCACAACCAAGTAAGATACATCTCTTAAAATCAGAACTTCTTCTTGTTTGATTCTTCTTCCTGTTGTTTGATTGTTCCTCCTGTTGTTTTATTCTAGATTTGTTGTTGTTCCCGTTTAATTGATTGATTCGTGAACTTCGGTTCCGACTGGTGTTGGCTTTCTGTGTTGGTCCGCTGATTCCTTGTTTCTTATCCAAATCCTGCCTGGGGATTATCGAGCAAGCTCTCACCTACCGTAATATTACCGGTTTTTGCTGAGATGAATTTATGTTGTTGATACCTGGTGTTTTTATTTATTTATTTGTTTCCATAGTTTTCGCCTGATTTCGGAATTGGAGCTGGTAAGTCTTGTGGAAGTTTATAAAAAATTTTGAAATTTTGTCTCAAAAAGAAAAAGCCAAGACTAAACCTAGATAGTAGATGCAGCTTTCTCAATTAATGTGTAGTGCAATGATTCCTTTGTTTACTTTGATAATGTCCTTGCTTTAATCTGTTTGCAACATCTTTCTGCTCTGCCCTTATGGCGGTCAAGAGTGTCAAGTTCTCTGTTTAAGCGTTAGGAACGACAACAATGTTAATTCTCACAATGTATCATATTGGCCTACATAAGAGTAGTTGTTTGTGTGTCGTATTTATGTTGTTATAAAAAGGAATTGCATATTGGTTATTTGTTAAATAGGTTCCAGTAAAATAACCATCAAAGGTTATGGCATTCTGATATGCTTCTAGGATAGAAATGGAAATTGTCGAACTAACGGAAAGATTTATCTAAAGCAAGATGCCAAAGCACTGAAAATGTTATTTGGCGAGGCTGCATAACTCTGCAATTGCATAGATGTGGCAACTCAATATGACTCATACTTTATATGAGCTGGCTACTTGAAGGCTTAAATAATATTTGGTAATGTACCATTCCTAGTAATTATCCGATCGCTAGTAAACACGAAGCAAAAATGAGATAGGAAATACTTTCTGCAACTTTATGTAGATGATCGATGTATTCTTATACACTTCATTTCATGTATTTTTAATAGCATCAAATTCTCCTTCTACCTTCAGAATATTTTACCAAATTTTATAAGGTCTACCATGATTTACTTGGTTTTAGGTATTCATTATCCCCAAGAAAATTGGTTGTCCACAAATACATAGTGGTGTTGGTATACAGATTTATTTGTTGCAATCTTATTGATCCATTAAACAAATTGATATTATGCAACTATAAGACAGGGGGTAACCATGATCATCGAACGGATGATAATTATATCATCACATGTCAGTTTGGATTGTCACTGTGTTCTTACATAACAACATGTAATAATATACAACCAACATGAACAGTCATTTTGTCCTTGATGCAGTAATTACATGAGAGATATCTTTGTTTGACATGTTAACTTGATTTCTAAACTAAATATTTTTTGGTTCGATCTTAGCAGCATTTCCTTGGCTGTGTGTATTGTTCTCTGAGTTTCTTTTTGTGGTTTCAAGAAATAAGATAAGCCTCAGGATATCACCCAATTTATTTGGGTGGATCTTGTCTGCATTTCCTTGGCTATGCATTGTTCTCATAGCTTCTTTTTGTGGTTTCGAAATAAGACAAACCTCATGATATCACCCAACAATTTTTGGGTGGATCTCAGAAGCATTTCTTTCTCTAGGTATTTTTCTCTGGGTTCCTGTTCGTGGTTAAGAAATAAGATAAACCTGTTGATATCACCTAGAGTTGTTTTATTGTTAGAATCATGCTGCAGAAAAGTTGCATGTTTAGGCCACCAAAATTCATTACTTGAGATAGTGGCCACCAGCTTGGGTTAAACTCTGATGGCATTTTATGGAGCACAATCTATATAAATGTGGGAAGCCAGATGCAGTTCTACTAGTATGAAAAAATCTCAGATATATGGTAGACTGCTCCAAGGATTTGTGCAACCGAAGTATAGATTTTTCTGGTCAGTTACATTTGGGCGACAACAATCAATTGTGTTCTCGTTGGTGCAGGATACTACTGTAAATGATTTCAGATTACTTTTATGGTTTTGTATGCATCAGGAAAAGGAAGCATTATTGTTTTTTGGTGGTTGATAGTAATATAAGAGCTGTCGCTTATGGTTTACCAGGAGCGAGAATCAGAGGAAGCCTGTGGGTCCTCCCCGAGAGATGCATGTTCAAGTGATCCATTCCATGCCACCTGAAAAGATTGAAATTTTCAGATCTTTGGAGAATTGGGCTAATGATAATATACTTGTCCATTTGAAGCCTGTTGAGAAATGCTGGCAGCCACAGGACTTTCTACCTGATCCTGCTTCAGAGGGATTCCATGCACAAGTCAATGAGCTAAGAGATCGTGCAAAGGAAGTTCCAGATGACTATTATGTCTGCTTGGTTGGTGATATGATCACAGAGGAAGCTCTTCCTACGTACCAAACCATGCTCAATACTCTTGATGGAGTTCGAGATGACACTGGTGCTAGTCTCACCTCTTGGGCAATATGGACAAGGGTGTGGACTTCTGAGGAGAACCGCCATGGAGACTTGCTTAACAAGTACCTATATCTTTCTGGGAGAGTGGACATGAGACAAATTGAGAAAACAATCCAGTATTTGATTGGTTCTGGAATGGTAAGATAGACTTCTTCAGTTTTATTCTTTTCCCAAGATTCTGTTTCATTGTTTCTGCTATCTTCATAATTTCTCCTTGTCCATCCATCCTTGAGAGGAGAGAAATGTGCGCTGCTTGCTAGGCAAATGGTTGCCCTCACATAAAGGGGGAAAAAAAGAGAAATTATAAAAAGATAGACCAGATATCTCTTTTATGATAATTGAAGTCATTAAGTTTTCATTCGTCCAAGCCTTCTTAATTGAAGTTGCAATATCTTATTGCTAATGAGTTAGACATTTTCGTCTTCTCTGCATTACTGTTATATAAAGCTCCTCGATCTTTCAAAGTTCTTAGTTCCTGCATTATTTGCTCACTTGGGTTTTATATGAATTTAGGACCCACAGACAGAGAACAGTCCTTACCTTGGTTTCATTTATACCTCATTTCAAGAGCGTGCAACCTTCATTTCACATGGCAACACTGCAAGGCATGCCAAGGAATATGGAGACTTAAAGTTGGCTCAAATATGTGGGAGCATTGCAGCAGATGAGAAGCGCCATGAGACAGCATACACAAAAATAGTTGAGAAGTTGTTTGAGATAGACCCTGATGGCACAGTAATCGCCCTGGCTGACATGATGAAGAAGAAAATCACTATGCCTGCTCATCTGATGTATGATGGACGTGATGATGATCTGTTTGAACATTTCTCAAGTGTTACTCAAAGGCTGGGTGTTTACACTGCCAAGGATTACACCGACATTCTTGAGTTTCTTGTTGGCAGGTGGAATGTGGATAAGTTGACTGGCCTCTCTGGTGAAGGTAACAAAGCCCAAGACTACGTTTGCAACTTGGCTGCGAGGTTTAGAAAACTTGAGGAAAGAGCTCTAAAGATGGCCGAACAGTCACAGAGAAAAGTACCTTTCAGTTGGATTTTTGACAGGGAAGTGCAGGTTTAAAGAAGATAGTAATGTGATGTACGTAGTGCTACCTCAAGAAACAAGTTGTCAAGTACACTGCTTTTCTCTGACTGTAGTTTGTCATCATAGACCTGGAGTGGGCTCAAGTGTTTGCAGGTGACGTGAAGCATGCGCATGGTTTAAGCTGTTTGATTGTGGGAAGAGAAATCAGTGTGAAATCATGAAAGATTAAATTCTCTGTAAGTAGACTAGTATGTCTGGGTATAAATGTAGAATGTAATGGAGCTGAACCTAGAAACTATACTTTGTTGTTGAACTTGAATTATGTTGATCTAGCTTAATATTATAAGAACTTCTTTCTGACTAAATGTTTTTCCTTTGAATGCTCAAAGTGCTCCACTTTCATATATCTTAGACCGTTGCTTTTCATCTCAAATGATTATGATGGTTACTAAAAGCCCGATCGAAGAAAAAGGACCACCATGTTTCTCTCTCTTATGAAGTTTGAAGCTTTTAAATCGGTTTTTCCTATTAAGTTCTGGTTAATGTTTGTCATTGTGGTGGCATGCCTGTAAGCACAAGAAAAGCAACCCAGCAACAAAGAGCACCTGCAACCTAGAGTCTTGTTGCCGTAGAGAACACATCTTAAGAATGACAAGCAATCAGCTGCTAGAGATTGAGAGAACGAAAAGGTAAGAGACGAGAACACCAGACCTCTATTCAAAGTAAGTCAATTAAACTGTACAGTTTCCTAGCTGCTGACAACAATATCACGTTAAAAGCTGTAACCAGCTTTTATTATTTACATATCTACTTCTATATATAATTGCGGATAAACAAACTCGATGCAGGGGAGGTGGGGGACTTCAGACAAATTTTTTAAAAGCTTTTTCTATACCATAATCTCCAAGATTTTGAGGAACTTCACTCATAAGCAATTTTGGTATTTGGATTGGCTCGCCAGTTCAGAAGCAAACCATAAATTGTCAAATGTTCTGAAAAGGATAGTTTGATACTCTGAACAGAAAGCACCTCCAATGCATTACCATTTGACAGCAAAAGCTTGACAAGTGCAGCTTGTTCTTTACAGCCTTCATAGTGAGAAATCTTGACTTGTTTCAGCTGATGCTTCACTGTAGGTCCTGGATAATCTAGGACTTCGCCTTTTGTAGGATCCATCTTCTGAATATAAGACATTGCCAACACCATCACAGTGTACATTTTGCATCGCAGTACATCACTGTCAAAATCCAGATAAATGTCATACCTTTTGTCTTTTTGGAATCAAGGATAAGGACAGCTCCTCCAAGCACGGAGAACTTTTGAGAAGACTTGCAACAGCAACTATAGCATTTTCATTGTTCACTCTTCCTGTTAGCTCCAACCGCTTAAGTTTTAAAAGTGCTGGTGGGATGCTCTCGAGGAAATCCTTACTCATTCTTAGTTCCTTTTGGCAGAAGAACAAGGGACAGCTTCAAATTGAAAGAAGATCAAATATGAAAGAGAGGATTGAAAGAAACAAACATAACAAATATACCTCGATATGCTTCGTTGACAATTTAAGGGACCTAACATGGACAAACTTTCCTACAAAGTCTCTAAATCTGGAAAGCCAAGAATCTCTTTTAGTATTCATTTGTCGACAAAAGCAAACGCTTGCAGAAGTCATATCTGGAGAATTCACAAGATAGAAAACAAAATCCTCAGGCATATTTCCAACATATTCAAAAGATGTGAGCTTGGGAGCATCAATCTCCAGGTCTTTTAGATTGTGACAGCACTTGAGCACCATTTTCCTAAGATGCAAACCAGTAACTTGCAAACGATTGATAGAGTTGCAACCTTCAACCTGTAAATTCTTAAGCACAGAACAATTAGATATAAGATTTTGAAGCCTCTCCTGTGAAGCCGCAATTCTTATCAGATGTAAATCGACCATAGATCTCAAATCATATGCTCCACAAGAAGAGATCTTGCAACACTTCAAACTTAAAGCACGCAGAAGCTTACAGCTCAATATCTTTTTTGGAATAATATAGCTATTACTGTAATTATCTGAACCATAACTTGAATCAGAATAGTAATCCTCATCAGCAGTAGATCCATCTGCGCTATCATCAGCAGAGTCATCACTGTTGTTTGAACTATAATCATCCGCATCCTTGTTATACTTAGAAGAGCATATGCCTAACTTATCGGCATGTAAGTCCAAGTGGAGCTCCAAAACTTTCTTACTGCAAGCGAATTCTAACCAAAGATCGATATAGCTACAAACCCTGCTATCATCAGCAACATTGAGCACAAGATGGAATTTTGACAAAGCATTGCCACTATAACGCAAAAGTACTGAGAATACAGCAAAAACTAGCTTGTCATGGCGGTAATTATCTCCCTTGAAGTCTTGCACATCAAAGTGTAGAATTGGTACGCTGGTCCATAAGTATCTCCATCTCTTTGCTAAGAGACTTGTTTGCACAGCCTGCTTTGAAGGCAGGAAGGAGATGATGTATTCTAGAATCTTGTCAGGAAGATCGTTGATGCTAGTCAGTGAATCCTTGCTGTTAGAACCATCCATCTTGAGACGAGCGAGGAATATTAAAGAAAGAGAGAAAAAATTAATTTTAAGAGTAAAGCAGAATGAGAAAGGACAGAGTAAAAGAGAGATTTATGAGGAAACCTATTGCAGGAGATCTATAAAAAAGTTACGGTAACTCCATGGACAACAATGTCTTCTACTCTAATTAGCTTTATACATAACTTCTACAGAATTAGAGATAGCCTTGTGATCATCACCAGCAGGACTCATCATAGGAATGACTTTGTAGCCCGTAAATCTTGAATCGATCCATGAACCTAATCCACGGTATGAGCAATGATAGGTGCGAGGGCAGTAAGGGAGCAGTACAAATTTTGGAGAAAGAACCCAGATAATGTTACAAATCCATTTTTTTTCCATATTATACAAATTTCATGATTACAATGCCACCATCATGTCGCGATGTCTACTACCATGAATTAACAGTAATAAATTTTTCTAAAAGCATCAGTTCTTTAAAATAAACCACATCAGACTAAACTAAAGACTTTTCTAAAACGTAACCACATTAAACCTATAAATCCAAACTCTACTGAACACTACGTGTTAGAAACAACATGGGAAATTGATTGTAGCTACGAAATGGTGAAAACTCTTGAAAAAAGAAGCAACTATTTTCTCCCAAACTTTAGAAGGAAACAAAAGTTTTCGAGAATCTAATTTGTAAGTCCACCAAAAGAAATCACCAAGTAGGAAATTCTAGCCGAAAAGATCTTACTCTTGTTGCCGATCTGTTGCCCGATCAACACAGAAGAAGCGTCAAAGAAATGAAAAGTTCGTAGCTTTGATCACACCAGCTGAGAGTTTCAGGTTTTTCTTGTTCTTTTTTCACCTGAACCCTTCTGAAGGAAAATTTAGAAAAAGAAAAGAACGAAAAGAAAAAGATTTCTGCCAACCGAAAAAAGGAAAAGATAAGACTTTTCCTTTATGTAAGTATCTTATTAACCCCCTGTTCTAATATATATTCATTTTAGATTTTACAACTGAGCAATTTTTAAATTTATTAAAGAGCAGTGTGGAAAAAGAACAGGTGTCAACACCGGTGAAGACTAACGACAAACGCAAGAACCCGCCATTAGTAGAGGGCGTTACAGCCCGTCGACAATTTAAACCTCCTTCTTAGCGAGATCCTCTCCGTCACCGCCGTTACTGAAACGGTGGAAGAATATATGACGTCTGCGAAACCGTGTCGGGCACGTGATAGATTCCTCTCCTTCGCCGAGGAAATCCTCTGGCGATGTGGTGACTTCAGGGTACATATTGATGACGCCAGCATGTTCGACTGGCCGGAGCACTGCAGTTTAATGTCGAGGAGTTTAATGTGCTCTTAGCTCCTGTAATTTGAGCCGAACGCTTGCAATTCTAGGAGAGTAGGTGCATGATTCTTTAATTCATTGAAGTTTTTGCACGTTATTGGGGTGTTGCTTCTTGAACAATGATAGTTTGGTTGATCCGAATCGCAGACCTTGGTAGATGAGTTCCTTTGTACTATGTTTCTGTTCTAGGTACGGAGATCTGGGATTGTTGTATCATTATTCCACCTTCCTGGTTTGAGAGGATTTATCTGCTCTCAAAATTAAGAAGCACCACAATGTGGTATGTTATGATTCGACTAAAAAATAAGGAAGTAGAAAGAAAATTAGGGAAAAGAGAAGCAGATAGAAGAACAAGAAGCTGGAAAAGATGATTAAGTTCTTGATGGTCCCTTGCAGACATCTATTCATGGACTCTGCCGCTACCTAGAGTCGGCTAAAATACAACATTATTGAAACACGTCTCTAAGACTAAGAGACCTAACTAACTCAGTAACTTAGCGTTTGGCTTCCCTTGTTAGGCCAAAAGCCCACTGGCAGCATACGGGGTGGTGATCGACTCACATGTCCTGGCTGATCACGATGGATATTCTTGTTCCCAAGTGGTTTGAGCCTTGGCATAATGCTGCAAGTCTTCTAGATCAGTTGAGGCCGTTTGGAAATGAAGATCACGACTTGCATTGTGGATGCATGCTATATGCCAAACTGGGTCACTTCCAGACTGCAGCCAGGACAATTCCCAGGCAACTTGCACTTGGACCAGGGCACCACTTGGGCGCTCCTGGGCACTGGCTTCCGCGGCATCCATGGATGCCCAAGCACCTTAGCAGGACAGGCCGCATTTCCTGCCCGTAGGTGTTGCTGAAATCGTTGAGGCCGACCGGTGGGTCCCGCATTTGTATCGCGGTGCCTTGAGATGTGGATTTTGGAAAGGAGCTCACAGATGGTGACAGCTGCAAACCTTGTGTTTTTTAAAATACCGCCTTAAGAAGATAACCGTGGTTGAAGGGTTTGAGGTTTCTTGGGTGCAAGACATTTCGATGCTTGTGTTGTATGTCTGTAGCATATCAACCTTTAAGAGCTCGTGATCGATGCCTGTAGGTAGGATCAGCTTGATCTCCCTGCTTTTTGGACATTATGTTAGTTTTCGTTGCTATTATCATAGTTGTTACTGCTGTGAGTAAATGTCATTAATGGTTCTAGATATATATAACCAAATATAAGTGGTTCATCTAGTACAGTTGTCCAAGTTAAAACCTTTTTTTTTTTGTATGTCACTTTCGTTTAACTTTTAGGGTAAAAAGGATTAGGTAAAGGCAAGGAATTGTAGACTTGCCTATATCAGTTTCAGGATTACTCTTTGATGTTTAGTCAATGTGCTTAGTGTTAAATAAAGGTTTAGTCCCACATAACTTATCAATGGTTCTGAGATGATATTCATAAAGATTTTGGCTCACTCTTCTCATTGCCACCACAGTAAACATAGCACTAAATACTTCAACTCCACCACAGTATCTTTGGCTAATGAAGAGGTGATATTTTGTATTGTTATGTATCTTGGAACAGGTTTCCAAGCTGATGAACAATTAATTTGACCTATTGTTAGTGTAATGATCAAAGTAATGTTCATTGAATGTATTCGGTATGGATTCTAAAACAGGGAGAGAGAGAGAGAGAGAGAGAGAGAGAGAGAGTCTTCTTCTTTTTTTAAAATTTAATTTATATGTGAAATTCAAAAATTAGCTTTACATTTCATTTTTTATTTGTTAGATTCCACTCAAATATTTATTGAAAGATTCAACACATTTGGGCATCTTGTATAGATTACAAGATGAATTTGAAGGAACACCTCCACTACTAGCAATTTGTTTGGCTTACTAGTGAGTAGTAAGAACCCCATCTTGGTGGAACTTGTAAATCTCTGATTTAAATGTTCTAGTTTCTTCTCCAAATTACTCAAATAGTTTGATTCTTGATCTGCTAGTTTCGTGTGTCATTTTTGAGCATTTAGTTTCTCTATGGGAATGAGACAGACAGGTTCAGCTTGCAAGGTTTATGGCTCCTTAGGGGCTTGAGTTAAAGGACTCTGTCTTTCAAGGTTTACGCACACCCCTACAAAGGAAGGGATTTAATATGTTGGATCACCTCATTCTGAATTTGATTTGTAAACTTTTGGGCTCAGTCGAGCCTTTTGAGGATTTTTACTTGTGTCTCAAGAACAGCACCTAGCCTTAAATAAACAATTGATGAGCAAAGCCATCCAAGTAAAAGAACCAATCGTTGACTTTGATTTGATCACCTATCCTTTAATAACATTACTGCAAAGTTAGTGCTAATAGGTTTTCTGGACGCCTCTTCCAAACAGGTAATAACCTGAAGTATGACATTCTGCTCCAGGAAGCCTTTCAAAATCCGAGTGTTTTTCCCCTCAGAGATATGGGTGTATTCTCAATTTAGCAAAATTGCTTATTTTGAGGTGAGCTTCTTTTCAGTTCTAATTTGTTGCTACGCAATACAAGATACAATGTACATTGTGCTTTTTGTTGCTTTAATTTCTCAATAGTATGCCCACTGTTGTTTTAATTACTCAAAGGCTTTAGTAATTCTTGACTTTGTGGTTTTGCTGTTGTTTTTAGTTCATTGGTTTACTTTCCGTTTGATTTGTAATATTAAAAGCTAGACATGATGCTGCCTGTTTGTCCTAGGGCGTGTTTTACTTCATCAGTAACTTACTATTTACTACCAAAAAATGAGTTTTAGGTAAGTTCCTATATTATTTTCACAAATTTACTCTCACAAACTCACTTTTCAATAATTCATTTCCTAAAAACTCATTTTCAAGTCACTTTCTGACGTGTACAAATGCCCCTACTGTTTTTGAACTGGAAGCATCTATGAACTTCGCTTTTGTTGTGAGTCTTTGGAATACTAGGTTCATATTGTTTTTGTTTATCACCTTAGTAAATCTTTCCTTGTTCTCTTGCCCTCCATTGTTAGATTATGATAAATAAAGGTTCTTAGCAGGTTTCAGCTATTTGAAGTGTCATAATTCAGCATAAAGCATGGAAAAGGAATCTGAGTTGGACAGCAAACGCAGAGAACACCTTCTCGGTCGTCCCAGTGAAAATTCTGTGAGCCTTCAGATTCTCTCATATTTACCTATGAAATTTGTAGCTTAAACTAGCTATTTGTCTAGGAGATGGAGGCACTTGTGGGCATCTGTCCTGATATGGATTTCAGTGCTTTGAGGGACCCAATTGAGCTGCTTCCTGATTTCATTGATAAGATTACTGAGGCTTTAAAAGTATTCCAAAATTAGGAATTTCTAGATCTTCACATACAACATATATTTTCCTATGTTAAGCATGTAAATCCATGGATTGAGATAGTGGTGAAGAACGATGCATGAGGACCTCCAAATGAAAATTATTCCTTCAAAGAAGAATACGATATGATTAGTTTCAAACGACCTCTGACACTTCAATGCATCTTCATCTGCCAGTCATTAGTGAATCGACTTGGGAGATGATCTTCGACTAAGGTTTACTTCGTTCGCCTAAGATTTTGAGCCTTAAAGATATCGAGCTTGAGGAAACGTGTTTGAGGAATCTCCTTGATAGTCGTCCGCACTTGAAACTCTATTGATAAAGAAAAGCGGACTATGGAATTGATCTTAAATCATGATGTTAATTCTTACCTCTGGAGCGTTACAATAAACAGAATGTCACCAGTATGAACTTTGATGAGTTGGAGGGCGAACTTTACGCTCCGAATGTCAAGCCGCCGTTGAATATGACAGAAGTATCGGCAAGGAAAAGTTATTCTTGTATCTGCCAGCTTCAGGATTGATCTATACTCGGACCTAAACTAGGACTACGGTCTCGATTGGCAAACATCGTTTTGTTGATATTTTCGAACAAATTTGTCACATTGAGGTATTGGAACTAAGCAGCTGTTATCTTATAGTATTGTATCCATCACTCTTATTGTCTTTCTGTTCCTCAAAGAAACGAATGTTGTTTTTTGTCACCTTTTTGTCGAAGTTTACTCTTTCCTTCTAATTAAGGCGTGCGTAGTGCTACTAGTTTAAGTTAATCGAGTGACTAGTGCCAAAAATCAGAGTCCTGTCAGATATAAACTTTTCTTATTAAAATAGTTGCTGCAGGACATCACTCTGTATTTCTGGTATGGCTTATCCAATTCAAGTTTTCTATTATCCCGTAATTTTCTGAACCAGAAGCTTTCTGTTTGTTTTATCTCTTCGCAATGGTCGTGTTTCGAATTGTAGATTCATTCTAGTATCTTTGTAGTAATGTTTCGAATTAATTCAACCTAAATTTTTCATTGCACATTTGAACTCACTATGTTATACATATATGGTGTTTGGTTTGCCGCAAATCAAGGTGAATTATAAGTGAAAGTAAGTCATTCACTTCTATTCACTGTGTTCGGTAATGCTATATATTTAATCTAGAAATCTACTATTTGGAGATTAAATGCTTACACTCCAAATGGAGTATAAATAAGGTGAAGATTAAATTTCAAATTTTTTCCCCTCTGTTATTCTGCTTTTTAATTTAAACTTTTAAAAAATTTAAAATTTGCAGGTGCTAGCATTTTATGATAAAAACCTGTATAGCGTTACTTTAGGTTAAATTGATTTATTATAAAGTTTATATATTTTACTTTATGACAAATTTTATATTAAATTAAGTAGGGTATTTTAGTAAATTATATCTAACATTAATCTAAAGTTAAATCAATAAAAAAGTTAATTCCTATTTTATTAATAAAATTAAACTTAATTAAATTAGTAGAAACTTTCTAAAATAGAGTAATATAATTTAAATATATTTAAATTTTTTATCAAAAGTTTTTTTCTATGACTACTTATTTATTCTTTTATTAAAATAAGATTAAATTTTTTTTTATTATATATACTCAAATATAATAAAATTAATGTTTTTAATTTCTCTCACCTTCGCTATTTTAATTTTAATCACTTAAAAATGAGTTACATGAAATTCAATACCGTAAAAATAAAATTAGTAAAATGAAATTCGAAGTGGTAATTAAAACACATAAATTAAAGTTTAAATAAAATTTTGATAAAAATAAATTTTAATGTGAAAATGAAAATATCATTTAAAAAAATAATTAAACTATATAAAATTCAGAATTAAAATATGAAAATAAAAAATAAATTATGGTAGTAACATAGTTGTCTAATCTGGATCGAACCGTCCGGATCGATCCGAAAATTATCGGTTCGGACGATAAATCGGTCCGAATTTGCAAAAAAATTATTTATGCAATCGATCCATTTCGATTCTATTTGACCCATTTCAACCTGGTCGATCTGCCTGTCCGGATTAAACCGAGTTGAATAAAATTTTAAAAAAATTAATTAAAAAAATTTAATTTGATGTAATATTTAATGTAAAAATAATTATTAGTAGTCCTATGTTGAAAAATAATATATAGTTTAGATTTTGTATTTGGATGTGATAATACAAAAATATAATTGATTATGTTTTATTTATAAATATCAATTATTAGTGATTTTTAAATTTTTATATTGTAAGATATTTAGACTTAAATATGTATACCTAAAAAAACTAGTTATGTTTTTTTTATAATTTATTTTTTTTATGGTTTTATCTTTTTCTAATCTTTTAATTTATTTAAATATTTCTCATTATAAATTTTCTTTGTTATTATTATTATTGGTGGTGGTAATACTATAATGGTAATACTTCAATTTTTGCTGTGATTATATTGCTATTATTATTGATAGTAATGCTATAATAAAAAATACACTAATTTTTTATTATGATTATTACTGCTATTATTATTAGTAGTATCATGATAATAGTAAATTTTTTAGTATAATTATTATTATTATTAATTAAAATATTTTAATATTATTGATCCGACGGTTCGAGATAATTTTTCTTTTCGATGTCCAGTAATTGAAACATGCCTATAGTTTATTAATCTTGTTCCAAGGGCCAATTCCGGCCATCGATCGCTGCCGCTGTTGATCGAGGAACTGGTGTTCTTCTCCATCCTCTCCTCTGAACTCTACTCTCAGTCTGATTAATTGCTGCCGTTGTCGTCCCCAAATTTGTGTCGGTTCTCGGGTGCCGTCTTGGTGAAATTGCCACCTCGGTTCTCAGCCGGCTACCTCGTTCTTGAATTTGCCGTCTCCATCTACTCCTACTATTGCCTACATCCTCCGTTACCACTTCGTCGCGGCAACTCCCCTTGAGCAAAAGCGCTCGTGGTCACCGCCGCCGTTATCATCGTCCTTGCCGTCTTCAAGAGCAAAGCCATCACCTTCCTTCTACGTTCAGTTCACTATTGGTGTTGCTGGCACTTGCTGTTCCTATTGCCCGCGATCTTTACTGTGTGCGGTGACCGCTCCGCCCCTATCGCTGGTGTACGACGACCTCTACACACTCCTCACGTTTCGCCGTTCTACTGCTAACTACAACTGCTGTTGTTGTCATTCGTGATCATCCGGCAATGTGTGACAGCCATTCTGTCTTGTAGGCGGGCGCACCTTGTAGCCATCTTGTGATTTACTATCCTACATCTTGAACTCTATATTGAACCGTCTGTTGTTCTATTCCTTGTAGGTGAGTTGCCTTTTGTTATTTATGCAGAGCTCTCTAACTTGTAATTGTTTGACATTTTGTTGGATTCTCTTCCTCAGTCCTGAAACCTGTGGTATGCTCTTTGAACCTATCTAGCTATAGCATTAGATAAGTATTGTGAATCTTGAATGATGATTGAGTATGATATTGCGAATGAATGAATCAAATAACTTCGAATTCTGATGTGCCTTAGCAATGATGGGTAAGGTCTTGGCGCAGAAGGTAAGTTTAACAATTTCGGCCGTTATGGGCTGTAGCCTAATGGACTTGGGTTGGTTTGGTTGGTTTTCAAGCTAAATTGGTTCACTAGAACGCATGAAACAAAAAAATTGAACCGACCTAAAGTCTCCACTTACTGTTCTAGGTTAATTTCCTTCTCCAGATATATTAAATTGGTCTCGTCCGATTTCTGAATAACAAGAAATCAAATCAAAATGTGTGGGATTGCTCTTATTCTTTCTGGAATCGAAATCCTTGGAATCGGTCGATCCAGAGACGATGATTTCCAGCCAAATTTGGAGCACACTGATGAGCAGACGGAGTTCTCCATCAACAATCTTAGAGCCGCTCTGCTTAGACGAGGACCTGAAAGCATTGGATCAAGAACAATTTCTCTTGATCAAAATGGTAATAGCTTTAAAAAAGTTGGAAAAGGTTTAAAAAGTCTCTTTTTTTAGTCAAAGATTGACTTTTTATTGTGAAATTGGTTTTGGTGCAGGAAGAGCTGAAATGGAACTGTTTGGGGCGACATTGCAGCTGAGAGGAGCGAGTCCAATTGTTCAGCCGATTGCAGATGCTTATGGGAACTTCCTCGTATATAATGGTATTGTTTTCATAGAAATTGTTTTATGATCTCACTACTGTGTTGTCAATATACGATGAGTGTTTAGCTGTGATAAAATGCATGTATGTCTGCTGTGTTTCTTTGTCGTTAGCGGCTTGATATAAATGCATGTTGTTTTATATAGCTGGGGCATAATTTCAACTTGAAGAAGCGTGACATATCTTAAGATTTTAGAGTTCCAGCCTAACGTCGCATGATATTTAGTCAGATTTTGGCAATTGTTTATGCTCTTGAAAGGTGAAATCTTTGGGGGAGTTCATGTTCCTGCTGACACCAATGATGCTGAAACTTTGTTGCGTGAACTTGAGAACTGCTGTTCTGATAATGTGGATCGCAATGGAGATTCATGCACTAAGATGGAAGGCAGAACTGTACCTGAAATTCTTTCTGCAATAAGGGGCCCATGGGCGTTGGTTTATTGGCAGGTACTGTAATTGACTGTCAATTTATTTTTTTTAATTTTATTTCGTTACCTGGTTGCCTTTCATATCGATATTTTAGCATGTGAATTTTGATTTAGGAGAAAACACAAACAGTATGGTTTGGAAGAGATGCATTTGGAAGACGAAGCCTCCTAGTTCACTGGCCGACAAACAAGGATTCATGCTTTATCCTATCGTCAGTTTCTCCGCCTTCTATGGCAAAAGGCTACGGTATGGTAAATACTTTGTTTCTGTTTCTTAGTTGATAAAGTGACTACTGAGACCGCTGAGTAAGCCTCACATCCACTCAATTCAGGTTCTACTTCACCAAATAATGATTTCAAAGCAGATATGGAATCCATACCTATGGACATGCAAGACTTTGTATGCTACTGGGAGGAGCTTCCATGTGGTGTGTACAGCATTCACCTACGACCTTCACAACCCAGTGAGGTTACTGTAAAGAAGAACTTGGTTGGTGAAGTCAGAATGCATGACTGGAGTAATCCTCAGTTAAAAGAGCTGATCAAATGGGTCAGAACTGCAAGGCATTCCAGAGCTGAGACCCTTTTTGGAGATCCCAACCATGAAGTAGATAGATGTACTTTTTCTTCTTTTCCCACCGATAAAAATCCTGAAATTGGCAATACACTGGATCACATGGTGAAGACTAAAAGGTATTTTGGAGAACCAACTAGTTTAACGAGGAATGGATCTATACCTTCAGGTCTATATGAGTTCATCCTTATTGGAAGTTAAATTTTTATAGAACATGGAGACTAGCAGATATTGATACATTGTATGGTCATCCAGCACAGAAGGTTCTTTGTTCTTTGAGAGAGAGTGTGATGCGGCGTACTGTCATGAAAAGGTGCAAGCAGGTATTCACATTTCCTATATTCATGACTATTTAATATTTCTCACATCCCTGCCACTTTTGCTTGACATTTTAGTGATATCACACAACTTGGTCAGATTTATGAAATGTTTTGTTGGCATCTTCAGGCCTACTTTGTGTCTTAGAATATGTAATGATACTTGGAAATATTGGCTGCAGAATGCTATAAATCAAAATGGAAACGAGGAAGAGGCTCCCATTGCAGTTCTCTTTTCAGGAGGTTTGGATTCTATGATTCTTGCAGCACTCTTAGATCAATGCCTCGAATCTCAATGTAAGTGGAACAACATATGGATTCCTCGTTAATACATCTTTTTATTTGACCCTTGATGTTTTCTTTTTTAATTGTTTCTCTCTTGGTAACTGTGCCACATTGTTTGATGCATTTACATCTCTACTGTGGTATGTACTACAAATGATATCATATTCATGAAAATGATGCTTCATTATCATGTCAGTAGCTCATTTGCATCTTATGATGATAAAAGCCTACATCGACATCTATGCAAACTGTTGACAGATTGAAAATTCACACTGAATTCAGTCAATGTAAATTTAGTTCTCACCTGTTTTTGAGGTGAGCAATATCTTCATAGACCATGTTGACCCATTGCCTAAAGTTGCCATATTAAGGAGTGATGCTTTGAGTATACACCAATATCTCGTATTGGATGACTCATAAAATTTAATATTGAGCTTTATGGTTTCATTGTATAGCTGCGTCTTACTGAAATAACCTTGATATTGTCCACCTTGGTTTTGCAGATGTGATTGATCTACTAAATGTAAGTTTTGATGAGGGACTTGCCCCAGATAGGATTTCTGCTAGAGAAGGAGTCAAGGAACTTCAAAACATTGCTCCATCTAGACGGTACTGATTGTGTCTAGATCTAGTTGATGTAATAATGAAACTGTGCAGGAGTTGTTTGGAATGGTTTTGCCTTTAAATTTATCAGGTGGCGCCTTGTGGAAATTGATGCTTGTTTATCTGACTTGACATGGGAAATTGAACATATAATGTCTCTCATACATCCAGCTAGAACATACATGGTATGCATCAATATTCTCTTTCAGAACAAAGCATATGGCTATTAGAAATATCAATTTGCATTCTCTTGTAACAGGATTTGAATATTGGTCTTGCACTGTGGCTGGCTGCTCGTGGAAATGGTTGGATATATAATGGTTCCTGTGAAGAAAACTGTCACAGATACAAATATAAGTCTACAGCCAGGGTTCTCCTAGTTGGTTCTGGTGCAGATGAGCAGTGTGCTGGTTATGGAAGGCATAGGACCAAATTCCGCATAGGAGGGTATACTTGATGAGTAAAAGAAAATTAATGTTTTTTCTTGCCTTGTGAAGTTTGTGATAGTTATTCATGTAGTGAAGATTTTTACCTTTGGCAAGCTGTAACGATTGTCCCTTCTTATGTTTCTATATCATTTCCACACCAGTTGGGTGGCATTAGAGGAGGAGATGAAATTGGACATGCAGAGAATATGGAAAAGGAATCTAGGTAGAGATGATAGATGCATTTCCGATAATGGAAAGGAGGTAAGACTGTCCATTGGTAAAATAATACTATGGCTACATTTATTTTTCTATCCAATCATCATTTTAACTAAAACTCCTTCCACTTTCCAGGCTAGGTTTCCCTTCTTAGACGAGGATGTAATCAAAACCTTGCTGGAAATCCCACTTCAGGAAATTGCTAATCTTGGTGAACCTGTTGGAAAGGGTGATAAAAAGATTTTGAGAGAGGTAAAACTCAAATGATCATTTTGCATTGTATGTAACTAACAGGTAGTTTACTCATCGCAACCTGTCAATGTTGCAGGTGGCTCGATTGCTAGGTTTAAAGAACGCTTCTATTATACCGAAAAGGGCTATTCAGGTACTGTGCTCTTCTTCCATTAACACTACAACATTCTTTAGTTATTTTACTACTAATCATCCATGCTTAAGGGCATATTTATGTTGATGTATACTCACTTTTTTGAAAGTGAGTTTGAAAAATAAAATTAAGAATTAAAAATATTTAATAAAAAATAAATTTTTATATTTATTTTGTATTATAAGTGAATTTTAAAATTAAATTTTGAAAAATAAATTTTTGATAGAAAAAATTATTTTAAATTATTTATTTATTTTGTATTAAAAGTAAGTTTAAAAAAGTGAGTTTGGTGGGTTGGTAAACAAGCCCTAAGCGGATTGTAGTTTTCTTGCATATGTTATATACTGAAAAATGAATTTGACCTTCAGTCAATGAATGCAGTTTGGTTCAAGAATAGCGAGAGAATCTAACAAAGTGAACTTTGGAAGTAACCGAGCTGCAAATCAGGCATCCGCAGGGGGTGTCATGATACGTCAAAACACAGGTTGATTATAATTGAAAGCAGCCTAGATTATGTAGCATATTGTAATCGATTATTTTGATGCATTTCAAAATTTCTTCTAGTCGCATTGTGCTCTTAAACAAATTATCAAATCTAATAGGATTATCTAGATACTTCAAATAATAATTTCAAAGTTTGCTTCGATTAAGTTATAATTGAAAAAACATGATAAATTGTATGAAGTTTGGTTCCATTTGAATGGCTTTACTGTTTTCTATGACCATTGAAATCGAACCGTAAAACTGAAAGTAAGTTTGAAACCAACCAAACTGTAACATGAAAAATTTAGTCCAAATAAAATAATACGGTATGGGGTTGCAGTTTTGGAACTTAACCAATTATGCCTGTACTTGTAGTGAATTATGAAATGTGAAAAGGAAGCTTAATTGTCTATTCTGAAAATTTGTGGAGTAGAAAAGTTTCTACTGAAAATTTCCTTGCTTTGCATTGTTTTTTCTAACATTTTTGTTAAAATGCCTACCTAGTTTGTAAGAGGTTATTGAGTATTTTTTGAATTATGTCATCAATTATTATGAAACTTTTACCAAAGAAAATTCTGTTTTGTTGTCAAATTACCTATCAAAGCAGTTGATGTATCTTTCACACAGTAGTTTCAAATGGATATGGCATTTGAAGTAGGCGTCTTAAGAAGTCTTCTACACCATGTTTAATATATATATACACACACACATTAAAGTAGTAAGTAGTTTCGTCAGCCTATTGATAGAAGCTTTTTTTATATGCATATACAAGTATATGATCTACATGATCTATGACGAGTATTATCTATAGATATTTGTGTTGCAGGGAGATAGTTGAAGTGAGTAAAGTGATGACTTCAAGCCTTCAGTAGGTGTGAGGCGGAGCCTATATATGGCCATAGACTTATTTTTTGGAGATCATACACGTGGGGCGAGTCGACGGGCACCTCGATCAATCAACAAGGATGCTAGTAGCCTCAGTGCGGTTCAGGGAGAGTTTGGACAGGTGCTGATGGAGATATTTGTTGGAGAATAGGTCTTATTTATATTATGATATCACGACTCCATGATGTATGATATTACATCATATATATATATATATATATATGAATGCACGCAGGAAAATATAAAGTAAGTGCTTGGTATGCATGTGTAAAATCATCTTTGATATTACTTTATTTTCACCAGCTATTATTGGTTAGTATTTTCTGCATCTTTTACTGATTATCTTTATACCTCAATGCACTTCATATAAGGTTGTGTTTTGTATCTCATTCTTCACGTATTTCTTTGGCTAATGCTTTGGTTGGTACGGAAAAATTCAGGACTAAATAGGATTGGTTATGTTTTATCATTGTATTTGCTGCATAAGAGAGGACATATTAAGTAGGTAATGCACGAGTTATCTTAAACGAAGCATTTTGCCGTAATCTTAAAATTTGGATGAGTTCAGTTTTGAGTTGAGTTTTCGTTTAAGCTTACAGGTGATTGGGTCAAATTTAGACCTTATTTAGACTATATCGGTACAGGTCATAGCTTAGATTGGAACCTGATTTGCAATATGGTAGTTTCTACTTCTCTTCCCCGTATTCAGGAACTTGTACAGTTGTAGAATTAGTCTATATAATCAATGATGAGAACTGGATACTGATCGTGCAATGCTTCCCCATCGGTTGAAATGAAAAACTATAATTGCTGTTGTTATTATCCACACTAGGGGGTGCTTTGTTAGATATACCATTAAAAGCTGAGCTTCTGTCAGTTACAGAAAGGAGAGCAGCAGCGCGGTACAGATTTGAATGTTGCTTTTTTTATGAGCGACCTTGAGGTGAAAAATTCTCAGTTTTAATAGTTCATGATATTGTGTACAACTTGTTCTCACTATCACAACCTGAATACATAATCTTAAGAATTTTTTCATGGGTTTATGAATTCTGCTTAGTGCTACAGAACTCATAATTTCTCTTAACAGGTTCATGTTAAGACCTGCACTCTTACGGGATGCAGATCTATAAGAAACTTCTGTTGATTTTTGTTTAATATATAACGATGAAGGAGTAAAGTTCTTTCTGTAGCGGTGTATTCGACATTGTTGGTAAAAAAATGGATCATATAGGTTGGGGAGCATTAGCATGATCATGTACTCATTGTAACTATTATCTTTCTCTAAAAATTCGGAGATGATCTCTTTAGCGAAAAAAACTTGAATAATTATGTTTCAAGTATTTGCTATTTTTTCTTTTCTGTGCTTTAGTTGATATTATTCGTTGCTATTCAGAATTACTTATAAAGGAGACGAGACTACCGGGTGCCTCGTTATCTTTTGCAATCAAAACTGGGGCTCAGGAACTAAAGTTTCCACAAGTTTTGAGCTTCCATGTCTTAGTTATCTTGTTGAGGAACTCTTCGGACATTGAAACACTTATATTAGATGTTATTCCAAAATCTCAAACTAGCAATGTAAGTGTTAGCTTTTTTGAACCTACACCGAAATCAGATACATATACTATTGGTTTTGCTGATATTTTAAATTTTATTTATGTTAGTTTGACAATTAGTTACTTTCTAGGAAAACCAAGATTGCTGAAACAAAATTTTGGAGTCATACAAGACTGTTTGTAAAGATCGGTAAGCTTGGAGCAAGTTGCTCAGAAATCAAATAGGAGACCAAACAATGTCAAAAGAATTTCCTGGCCGATTCGGCACTGCTTTTCTTTCAATATCAAAAACTCAATTTTATTTTATATTTTCTAAAAATTTTTTTATAACATTGTATAATTTATTTTTTAATTTTAGAAATATAAAAAATTTTATTTTATAATAAAAATATTTTTCGTTTCAAAAAAATTTAATTTCAAAATCTCTTAAAAAGCTTAGCGTTTGCCTAATTCTTGCTTGAGAACTCTGCAAGTGCTGCAAACATCTTCGGTAACTACAATGGAAGGCCTTTAAATAAGTAATATTTATCACTATTAATTAAAATTTTATTTCAACTTCAAATTTTTTAAATTTAATAAATATAAATAAATTATACGTTATAAGATTATATATATATATAATTTTTTTAAAATAAAAAATAAAAAATTTATTTTTGAAAAATTAAAATAAATATTTAATTTTTTTTAATTCAAGCATTCTTAAACGTTTTCTAAATCATCAGAAAGTGTCTGCTCTGAAATCATGGTTACTAGCTTTGCCAAAGTTGTCTTCTGATGTCGAAGTAACAGTCCATGGTTAGACTAGCAAACAATTCTGAAACTGTACGCCATTCTTTTTTTTGTTTGGTGACATCTTTTTTATAATGGATGTTGATTTTTGTTCTAGCTTCAATGGTATACACATGTTTTGTTGAGATAAAAAACTTCAGCTACAAGTTTGGGTTTGCACGAGTCTTTTATTCTTTAATGGCAAGTGTGGGCCTCGTAGATATGAAGCATAACTAGGGATGACAATATATGATCAAATCCAAAAACACGATTCAAAACTGACATATTTAATTAAGGTTATGGTTAGAAATTTTGACTCGTATAAATATATGGGTTGGATTAAGATTGAGCAAATTAGAACCGGTTATTAAATGGGTCGATCCGAGTTAACCCAAAATTAACTCACCAATTCGAATTATCATATATTGTAAAAATAATATTAATTTTTCTTTTCTCGTATATTAAAATATTGGCAATAAAAATAATCGATAATAGTAGTTTATAAATTATTAAATTATATAGTATTTATAATTAATTATTATTTTTATATCTTAATAAAATAGTATAAAATGATAATTATAATATTATCGAAAGTATTACTATGTAGGTGTTTCTATAATGACGAATTTGAATTTCGTATAAAAATTTTTAACAAAATTTTGTTAAATAGATATGTTATCAAATTTTTTATCAAAAGTATTAGTATATATTTATAATCATAAAAATTTCAGCTGTCAATACATATTTTCAAAAAGTAAAAATAAAAATAAATTTTTTTTGGATATTTTAAAAACTGATGAAGATACTAAAAAATGCACATTTTAATGGGTATTCACTATATCTCGTCATTAAGAATACCGTGCACTTCTATTACAACTAATTTTATAATTTCGATAAATTTTAAAAATATAAAATATAAAATTAATAATTTTAATTATTAAATAAATCGATCTGAATTTGATCTGATTATTAATAGATTGGATTAGGGTTAGACAATTTTGACCTGTATAAATTCATAAGTTGGGTTATGGTTGAACGAATTTGACCCGATTATTAAATGAATCGATCCAAAACTGACCCACGAATTCAAATTGCCATCCCTAAGCATAACACCATTCACAATGCTAGTACTCGCTTACTTTTTAATAATCTAAAAGAACACTATATAAGTGTTTAAAATATATAACAAGTTTTTTGCTGAAAGAACAATATTGTATAAGATAATAACTTTTTATTAATATTATTGATTGGTTTTAGATTAGAAGCTTAGGTTTGTAATAGCATCAACCTCGACGTACAAGTATAATTGTAAGAACCCAAACGAACATCAACCTATAAAGCTATCCGAATAAACGATTTTCAGATTAACTCAATGGATCAACGGATCGACTTTCTAGCTCAACAATATTAAAGCGTTGATAGAAGCGAGAAGGCTACATTGTTGTTGTTATTTTCCAACCAACAACAATAACAATCATCGTAAGAAATCTAATTATATCCGAACCAACAATAATAATAATTATAGTGAGAAATCTACTGCCACCATGGCACTAATAATAATAACAGCAACAATTAAGTAAAAAATTCGAGTATATTCATCGTGGCATCACCACCAATAACAATAGCAATAATAATTACATCAAAAGATTGAAATATTATCACCATGATATCACCATCACCACAAACAATAACAACAATATAGAGAAATTTTTGAGTACTGCCAGTAAAGTTAAAAAATCTCACCTCTCCGCTAATCCATTATAGTTGCTTCCACGGTACCCGTCACCTTTAGCCTTCCTCTTCCTCTCCCGCTATCTTATTTCTATTTTCATCCTTTGGGCAGGAATGAAATGGATAACACGACGTAACGATGAGCTCGGCGGAGAATATCTTCGTTGCCCGAGGAATTAGTACACAGCTGCGAGCTCGGCGGAAAAGATTCACATGTTTCAAAGCAGGCTGAGAAATTTGGTGGTGATCAACGACGGCGAGAGGTGGTGAGGAGGTTGATGTCGAGATGAAAGAAGAAGCAGTTACAATGTTGACGAACTGACGATCGGAAAGGTAAGGTGATGCTTGACGTTGGAGATTGGTTGCACGCCAAGAAGGATTGCTTGAGGTATCTCGCCGTCAGGAGGGGAGATAGCTTGATGTTTGTTCGAATTTCATCGTAATAGATGAAGAAGAAAAAGAAAAAAATTATAATAAAAAATTATTTAAATAAACAAGGTGATTAGAAAAAGATAAAATCATAAAACATATAAATCATAAAATAGACATAACAAAGTTTTTTAAAATATACATAATTCAGAATATTTTACAATATAAAAATAAAAAAAATACTAATAATTAATATTTATAAATGAGATATAATAATTTTTTTGTATTATCATATCCAAATGCAAAATTTTAAACTACGTATTATTTTTCAATATAGAATTATTAATAATTACTTTTGTAAATATATCATCAATTTAATTTTTTTTATAATTTTATTCAATCCGATTTGATCCGAATAAGCGGGTTGACCGAATTAAAGCGGATCAAATGGGTCGAAGCGGGTCGATTGCATAGACGGTTTTTTAGAAAATTTAGACTAATATTTTGTCAGAATTGACGATTTTTAGATCGACCCAAACGGTTTGGTTCGGATTTAATAACTATGAGTAGCAGAAGTCATTCCTCAGTCTACCATCCTTTATTGGTTATTCTAATAATTCAAAAGAGTATCAATAATGTTAAGGGCTGATTAGAAGCATCTGTAAAAAGATTTTTAAATAAAACTTTTTATTATATTTTAAAAATAAATTTGTAATTTAACAAAATAAAAATAAATAATATTAAGATTATATGACGTAAAAACTTTTATGCTTTCAAATTTTTAAATATAATTTAAAATTTATTATAAAAAAATTATTAAAAATTGTAAAATTAAAATATTAAAAATATTTTTTTAGAAGGTAATACCAAATGCATCCTTATATTTTATCGTTGCTCAAGTCAGCACTCAAGAGAAGTAACTCAAGGTGAGCTAGCAGCCTAATTCAAGGTTATCAAAATTTCGATTTAAATTTTAAAATTTTACGATTTTACTTCACCTAAACGATCCCGATCTTAAGTAAAATCTTTTTTGAGTAAAATTCTACCTAAATTTTGATTTAAATCTTAAGATCGGTAAGATCCCGATTTTTTTACGATCTTATATGATTTAATTTTGAAATTTTTTTTGTAATTAACTATATTTGAAAGAGTTTTTCTATAAAATTTTAGAGAGTTTTCTATAAAAATTTGAAGATTTTCTTAAAGATTATAATTTTGAGAAATTTTCTATAAAATATAGAGTAAATTTTTTATAAAATTTAAAAAACTTTAATTTTTTTTAAATGTACTAAAACTTTTTTTAGAAAAACTTTTATAAAAGATTTTTAATGGTATTGAAAAAGAATTTCATAAAATGTATCGGTATGTAAAATCTTACGATTTTATTAAAAAATTCTAATTTTATGATCATACTTAAGCGAAATGATTCTATCTAAGATTCTGATTTTAAAAATTTTAGCTAACTTTTCAGCTTTCTTTTTCAAAGACCTGACTCAGCCTAGCCCATGTTAGGCAAACGAAAAGTCAAAAGAAAATCCACTAAAAAATATCAAAAAGTAAAAAATTGTATTTTTAAGAAAATCTGCGTAATAATAAAACTATTACGTAATAGTAAATGTAGATATATAAATATCGCATTAATAGTAAAACAAATTTAAAGAAACTTGTGAAGTAAAAATATTAAATTTTTAGAGAGACTTAAACTTTTGATTTTTAATTAGTTTTTAGACGACTTATATATTTAAAATTATAAATTGAATTTAGAATTATTCTTAAAAGTTATCATATTTTATTTTCATTCTATTTTAAAAAATAAAAATATTCACTTCCAATATATTTTAATAATAATTAAAATTTATAAATTGAACTTCATTAAAATTTTCAAATAATTTAATAATAATTTATAATTAAAATTATTTTTTATTTTTAAAAAACTCATTTAGGTGTATTTGTAATACGTTCTTGTTGGAGAAATATAGTTACTTTTTCTTGGACAGTTAAAAGAGTATTTTAAAAATCAACCCATCAAATTAATTAGATGGTTATGACTCAATAAGACCACACGTGCGAACACTCAGCACACGGTCAATTTGTCGGTCGGCGGAAATACGCCGCCCAACTAGAGAGCGCCGTCCCACGATACGCGTCTAGCTACTGTTGGCCCTACACGGTCAACCGTATGGTTTTCTCTACTCTAACGGCTAGTTATATCTGGATCATCCCAACCTTCACACGTGTACGGTGTAGATGTCGTTGTGACGTAATTGTCACGCGAGAAAGAGCGGGAAGTGAAAAAGGGGTTTTGGAAATATCCGCGGCATCTTTGACACTCTATATTACACTTAAATTCCCTCCAGAAACTTTTCTTTATTTTCAATTGTGACCTACAATATGTTATTTAGTAAAAAATACCCCTATTAAGTTTTTTTAATACAAATAGGTGGTACATAAAGAACTTGTTAAACATTATGATCTTCTTATATGTAAATACATATACTTATTTTTTGGTAGAAAACATCTAGAAATCCAAAATTGGAGGGTCTAAAGGTAAATATAATAGGACTTGTAAAATACTAAAATGGTTTTCATGAACTTTCTAGGTACGCAGGGTGCAGGGACTTGCTCTGATTGGATTCTAGAAACGGACCACTATAAGTAATAGGACACGTGGCAAGAACAGAACTATTTACTGACGAGGTAAAAGATTTTAGGCTGGTTTTGAAGTGGAGTTAAGGGGACTTAAGAATAAAGTAGAAAAGTTTGGCTATAAATAGGACGGTGGAGGTTTCCTGAGATATTTTCGCTTACTCGCTAACCGGTGTAGCAGAGCTTTGCCAGGAGTCTTCCTCTTTAGTTTTCTAGGGTTTTGTAAGACAAAAATTTTCCAACTTTGAAGGTAAGATTTCATTTGTTTTAAAGAATATTTTGTGATAATTTTTTGTTTTATTTTGTTATTGGTTCTCTTGTTGCTTTCAGGTAATTTCTTGGTTGATACTTGTATTTGTTTCTTTGTTTATTCGTTTACTTCCTAATGGTTTGATTGATGCTTCAATTGCAATGTGGTTGAACTATTTGAGTGCTGGAACCAATCAGGATTTTCAAATTCTTAATTTGTTTCATTTATTTTTTGTTTGAAGGAGTGAATTTTGGAGATTCTCGCATTTTATCAATTTTCTATTAAAATGCCTTTTCCTCCAATCTTTTTCTGTTCAACTTAAGATTTTAGCTTTGAGTGTTTCCCGGAAAATAAAGCGATACTTTTGGAAGGTGATAGTTTCGGGAGCGTGATTTTTGAATTTGGTAGTCGAGTTGGAGTTGGTTTCCTAGAAATGGAGGAGTTCCACTTGAAGTTGGTTTCTTTTTTTTTCTGTTGAACTTTTCAAAATCAAGTTTGTGTTGATCCATTAGGTGTATTACTAATTCTTATTTTGCGTATTTTTAACCTATTTTACTCATGGAAAATGTACTTCATGGAAAATGTACCAAGTTTCCCTTAACAAATGTGTTCATTTAGCATCTCAAGTTGTTTTCTTCAATGGAGTATGAATTTGTAAAATTTCAGCTTTCTCTAAATTTTTGGTAGTTTCGAACTTGCAAAGTAACTAAAGCTTTTGGTTGGTTTTCTATGCAGATAGCAATTCGTTTTCAATTGAACTTTGGTACGAAAGTATAATGGCTTTGGATAACATTATCAGCAACACTCGTATAATAGGCAGGAAAAGGGTTGTGATCCCTAGTTGCTTAGAGGCGTCAACCATGGCTTTGCCCTTGAGCACTTCCTTAAAGATGTGTAAAAGTGGAAAGTTCTACTCGGATGAAGCCAGTCACCTTGAATCGCTGCCAGAAGAACTTCTGGTAATTAATCATTTGTCTTTTTGTGTCAAAGGAACTGTGATTTGATTTTACATGTGTGAGCGTAATGACAATACTAATGTATAATTTGCAATATTAAGCAGGTTAGGATTTTGTGTAAGGTTAACCACAGTGACTTGAAGCAACTTCTTGTGGTGTCCAGGCCCATTCGAAAAGCAGTATGTCTGAGCTGCAACACAGACTAATTTATAAGTTGTAAAGCTTTTAATGGATATTGCTTCAATGGCAACTGTTAGAGTTGCCTTCATTCCAATTTATGTGAGCAGTATGCTAATGTAATTGAGCATCAATTGCTTACAATGTCCTTTATATTTGCCGCTGTATAACGGTGTACCTAGATAAGGGAACTGCTAGATCAAATATTCAATATAATCAACAAGGTTTTCTAGTCATGCAAGGAGTTTTGTTCTTCATTTGAAGATTAAATGTTTGCAAATTCTGTTTTTCTCAATTGGTACTTACTTATTGCCTCTTCAGGCTTTGGCTGCAAGGGATGAGCATTTCGCTTTCAGCACGCCTTCAGCAAAATTATTCTTCAATAGGAACTTGGATGATGAGGAAGCACCAAATGCACCAAGGCAAAATAGGTATGCGGCATCTTGTATAGATGACAAGATTCGAGCGAGCGTCTCCATTGTCCTCTTCCAGTGATGTAAAAGGAATAGACCTTCTGTTTATGCACAGGGAGTAGAAAAAGGGTAGTCTTCATGTACAATATTTTCTGTTTTGTCAGCAGTTCAATAGATTTAGGTTACACGTAATTTAATATTATTTCTATGTACAACTCTTCTGTTGTGGTGCGGGTTTCTTCAAGTAGCTAATTGAAGATTCCTGCAGTATGTCTGTACATTATATGTACACTTGGAAATAAAGTTGGGAAGAGCTGTCTTCTTCTGTACATAGGATTCTAGTGTATGTAAACTATGAATCCTTCAGGTGTGAACGGTCACACTTCCGAATCAAAATTTGGCTTCTGCTTTGAAACTGGTAGTCACTGTGATCAATTGTTTCTTCCCTAGAGTCATTATTATTATAATTTATCACTCGACAGTAGTGAGCTTGTCATGTCGGGTGGAGGTTCATCTTCTGAATCAAATTTCCTGAAGAAAATGTTTTCCCACTACTGAAGTCTGACTTGGTCCTGTTTTATTTCTAGGAATGGCGAATATCTATTCGACCTCTTGGCTTCGGGATGTGGTTTTGATGTGTGATCTTTAGTTTAGATTGTAGTTATTACATTATACTCCAGTAATCTTAGACTTTTGGGCAAGGACTTCAAGAAGTACTTTTCGGTTGATTGCGTGGAATTCCATCGTCTGGCCTTGGAGGATTGCGCATAAGGGAACCGTCAACGAATGGATGGGCTTTACTTATGAAACAAATTGCAAAGGTTTATTTGATCAGAAATCCATCTGGGTAACTTTGTATACGGATGGTCTAGTGTTACTAGAAGTAAATGCTCTCTGGTACGGAAATTTTGTGTCAGATTGGTGATGGTTCTAACATCAATGTTTGAAATGATGTCTGTAATCATGATGCCTTCAGATGTGGTGTTAGAGTTCCATTGAAATATTATAATTGATTAGAATGTTGCATAATGCAGGTTGCATTTGTTGTTTTCACTAGGCCAGATGAGCTGAAATATCGTGCAGCGAAGAGGTTCAAAGAAATGGGTAAAGAAGTTCCTGCGTAAGCTGTGAACGAGATGCTAGGTACTGGATTCCTACCATGATTTGATTGTTTGTAATGAACTGTTACCAATTTCGTTGATACTGATATTTAGAATATTTTAAACAATGAGTTGGTCTTTTCAACTGAACCCTTTGATGAGGTATGGCATAGCCTGAGAGAATAATTTGGCGTTCTTTTTCTATGTTCAAATTTTCAACTGATCCATTGCTTCATTCCAAGGTTATCTTTGTTGAGTTGAATAGCCTCGAGGTCCAAAAGCATTTGCATCAAATGAAACTTGGACATTCTTGAACGAATACAAAGAGAGAGTTCTCTTTTACTCAGGAAGGCTCCATCCAGCCACTTTCAAGAACTCCTTTAAAAGGTAAGGGTGCTATTCCAGGTTTTACATTTTCAACGGGTGAAATAAGTCATTACCTGCCACAAGAACCTGGATCTGCTCATACAATGCCAAAGTTTGAGATTTCAGGCTCTGCTACCAGGTTTAGCCATGGATATACAACTCAGGCCACTCACAGTGCCCCCGGTGCTTATTTGCATAAGACAGCAGCTCAACAAGTTAACCATCAAGCTGCATTAGTACTCCCACAAGATTGGAATATGCAGAGGACTTATGGTAAAGATATTGAATAGTATTATATCTTGAATTTGTGACCGACATTCAGTAACTTACTCAAATCTCAACTGTGCTGTTCGCTGTACCTTGTTAGATTGAACATATTTGTTTACTATATTTGTTTCTCTCACTTTTATACATCAACAAATAAACATGGTCTCTTCTGTTCTGAATTGATCCTCTCTATTTTGATAACATTTTGCCTCACCGTCGTTCTATTAAATCATTATGTAGTCTAGTTTTTAAGCTTTATGATTGCAGAGTTATTGTTTCAAGCTTTAAGATGGCAAGGTTGTTGTTGCTACATAAATACATCACTAAATCATGCAAAGGGTTGACACTGATTTCTTTCTACAGGTTCAGCCTATGCAGCTTCTTGGGCACTTTATGGTGATGACCTGCCTCGTAATCCCCCTCCAGGTCCAAGGTTCCACTGACCAGTTTGGCATATGCCATCTGTAACTTTAATATGAAAAGCAGAGATCAGTATTCCATGTCTAATGCAAATGGGAGTCTTGATTTTACTGTGAAGTTACCTTTTGAACTTCAGTCATCAACATGGAGAACTGCATTGCTTTCTTCCTACAGATTTAACTGCCAGATTTTTTCAGTAAGCAGCCATTTTTTTCTTTCTTGTGGAGAAGGCTTATGTGTTTTGCAAATCACAATGTTTTGAAAAAGAATGCCTGTTTTCTTACTTTCATTGGACCAACCGTCTGTACAGATCTAGATAGTACTACAATGAAGTTTTGTACCTTAAAGAGGTGTTTTGGCCTGATGTCTCGGACGATTAAGGTAAGAGCAACTTGTGTGAGTTCCTGGTGTTGCATACTTGTATGGCAAGATTTAAGAAATATGTAACTGCCAATGGGTTTTAAAATGTAATTGAGTTCATTTTCTCTAGAGAGATGTGTGTGCATGTTTATGTTGTGCCTTTGTCTTCAGCTTAGAAGCTCTGGTAGTCCTATTTGCCATCACTATCATATACCTTTTTGTATCTAAATTTTTACAAAATAGTACTCTTTCTTCTAGGAGTTTAGCTAATCTTTGGTGAAGATTCGGGGGAAGAATCGTTTCAAATATGATAGTAACAGTGAGTGCTTCCTTTGGAAATCATAAAAACATGGGTGTTGGACAACTGTCATCTCGCATTCTCTAAAATAGACAAGGCATTCAAAGGTTCACACGGTATTCAATGTTTTTGAATATGATAGTTTTCTCTATGGCAAGAAGGGAAGAGAAGAAAAGGAAAGCCTGGAAAGGAAAGGTGCATGTTCTTTAGTTCTCCCCTTATTCTTTTCTCTAGAACAAAAGGGTCCCATTCATTTAGTAATGCATGTACAATGAAGAAAGCCACTCGTAGTTGTTAGATGTCCCATTTTGCTGCATCGTAACTAATTCATTTTATATTGGAAATTATGCAAAGCATGAAATCTTAATTTAATTCGGTTGTGTCTATATAGTTTATATGCAAAGTTATCCTAGTTTCTATCATATTGGTGAAGAAGTGTTTTATATTATTGTGGTCTGTCTTTCCAGTGCTTCTACATGACAAAGATCATATTGTTTGTGTTTTTCAATAATTTGTCTAGGCCTGTCAGTTTCCAGGGTACCAAAAACAAAGAGAAGAAACTAAAATTCTCTTTTTGGTTGGTACATGTAAGATGTGAAATGCTGATTATAGACTAATTTAATTCTATTCTTGCTTAGTACAAATTGAAAGACTTTATGAAGCTATCTGTTTTTTAATGCATTGAACATTTTGCTTGACCATCTATTGGTTCTCTGGTCTCTTAACAAACTATTGGTGAAGTTCCATTATGATATACTTAATAGTTTAAAAGAAGAAAAGCAGAAGAGCTGTTAAAACTAGTCATTCATGTTGAGATACCTTTCTTGATGAGTCTCCTTTTTTTCCAGAGACTTTCTAAATGAACTGTCTCTGTCAACTTTGATGGTTCTCCAGACTCTTCTAACTTTCAACTCCATGCTTAAAGCCGATATCTTTATCTGAACTGTATAGCTCAATTCGAAACATAAAGTTCTTTTGATCATGAAAAGAAGTCTCTCTCTCTCTCTCATTAGTTTCATCATTCAATTGGTGAGAATGAGAAAAAGCCTATTCAGAACTAAAGAGACCAACAACTTAGAGCGTGTTTACTAACACTCCAAATTTATTTTTTTATAAACTTATATAAAAATTAAAATAAAATTTTTTAAAAAAATTTATTTTTAAAACTTACTATACATATTAAATTAATATATAATATTATTTTTTATTAAATATTTTTAATTTTATTTTTTAAATTAATTTCTAAAAATTTATTTTACTCACTTTATCTACAAGTTAAACATGCTCTCAACGGAACCATAACTTTGGGCGAGTCATACAACAACTGATACCACGCGCTCTAATTGGGTGTAGTATGGAGGCCGGGTGCTAGAAATTTTATGTTGGCAGTCATTGAGCATGTCTTATCGTAAGGAACTTTATTTTCTTCCTCAAAATTTTAATTTTTATTATTTTATATATTTTACTTTTATATAAAATTTTATTTTTTCAAAATTTATTTTTATAATTAAAATATGCTGAGCTTTAAAAGCGAGTGCAACTTTAAGGAAACCATGAGCGAAAAGCCTACCCGGAGTCAAAGACGAAAAAGGTACCGAAAAGATGAGGTGAATAAATAAGGTAGGGATTCAGTATTTGTGATTGATTGACACGATGAGGATATAACCTTCGCATCCACACTGTCTATATACCATTTGTCACGTGTTGACCTATAAATCTAGTTTAAAAAAATCATCAAAACGACATGTTTATCTCGCTCTATTCACCGGAAATTGGATCACATACTTTGTTTGATCGGCAAAAAGGTCCGTTCCGCTATTTTTTATCTTTCAGAAATTGAAATATATATGTAATAACTTTGTCTATAAGAAATATAAGAGTAGAGGTGACAATATGGATCGGTGGATCGATTTCGAATCGATCTATTTAATAATCGGGTCAAATTTATTCAATCCTAATTCAATTCATGAATTTATATAGGTCAAAATTGTCAACCCTAATTCAATCTACTAATAACCGAATCAAATTCGGATCGACCTATTTTATAAAAATTATTAATTATTAATTTTATATTTTTAAACGTCAGCGAAATTATAAGATCAGTTCGAATAAGTGCACGATATTTTTACTGACGAGATATAATTATGTCCGACAAAATATGCATTTCTTAATATCTTTATCGGTCCTTAAAATATCCAAAAAAATCATTATTTTTATTTTTTGAAAATATATGATAATAGCTGAAATTTATGATTATAAATATATATTAATAATTTCGATACAAATTTTGATAAATATATTTATCTAACAAAAATTTCATAAAATTTTTTATACGAAATCTAAATTCGTTATTAAAAATACCTACATAGTAATACTTTCGATAATATTATAATTTTCATCTTACACTATTTTACTAAGGGATAAAAATAAATAATTAATTATAAATATAATATAATTTAATAGTTTGTAAATAACTATTATCGATTATTTTTATTACCAATATTTTATTATACGGTAAGAAAAAATCAAGAATTGTTTCTTCAAAAGATGACATTTTGAATTGGTGTGTCAATTTCGGATTAACCCAGGTCGACCCATTTAATAATCGGATCAAATTCGTTCAACCCTAATCCAACCTATATATTTATACGGATCAAATTTTCTAACCCTAACCTTAATTAAACATATCAGTTTCGGGTTGAATTTTCGGATCGGGTCATATATTATCACTCCTATATAAGAGAGCATATAAGGGTCTTCTAGTAATTTTTAACCATCTTTGAGAGTGTTTATAATAATTATTTTAAAATATTTAGAAGCTTTTAAAAACTAAATTTAATTTTTATAATATTAAGAAAATAATAACAACAATATAATATATAATTCATATATCTTTTATAAAACTTTTAAAATAATATTTATATACAAATATTAAATTTAATCAAAAATATAATATTTTAATAATATGAAATAATACTATAAATAGTGTCGAATATTTTTTTTGAACGACATGGTACGCGCCGTTAGTTCGACATGGTCGTCCTTTGAGATGTGATAGTCCATAAAAAACCAACACACCACGGTGATGTGACCGCGGCGGTGGATTCGATCGATAGGTCAGAGTGGCCCTTGGCCAACTTCATATACACCAAAACTCATATTCTATTCTCGTTCCGGTTTTTAGAACATTGCTAGCTTAAACGTATACGTTAGCTAGCAACCATATTCAATAACACTGTTATATATAAATTGAGTCAAACACCTTGACATAGGTATATAAGCTACAAAAAATATATAAATTGTTTTTCCCAATCAAGTAATGCAACATTAATGTAGTCTTCGTTTTTCAATTTACAATATAAACTGCCTCCAATAGAAAAATGGAAAGCCAACCCGCGTGTATAGTATTGTATACATGTAGTACGTACTAATACTCTGCCGTCTTATGTAGATCAACGTTGCATGCATGCGCTTTGAATATTATTGTAAACATTCCAAAATAACCTACACAATTAATTGATCTCCACCTTCAAACTCCCCAATCCACTGCATCAATCGGAGAGCAAAATATCAGTACATAGACATGCAGCTTATAACTTAGTAGTAATGAAATACGTACTTATCGATGAATTGAAATGTCAATTTCTATAAGCCCTTCTTCCTCCTCCTCCAGAGCAATCTCGATCAATTCTTCGTCATCATCATCCTCCCACGTCGACGTAGTAAACCCGTCACTCCTATCCGAATCGGTATCCATGAACTCGAAACCCGTAAACCCCGTTGCCGTGCCTTGACTGTCATCTACAATATTATTATTCTGAATGCTTGCTGATAAAGATTCCGTTGAGTCTTCATCGCTTTCACCTTCGTACTCTTCGTATATAACATCTAACGGTAAACCAAGTGAGATCCACGAGAAGCATTGCCGATGACGGGTTTCTTCGGGTGATTCGTATATTTTTCCGGGTTTGGGAGAAGAGAGAGGTTGATGATCGTGATGAGAAGGATCAGAAGAAGAGTTGAAATGGAAGAGTGTGGATAGAAGAAGGAGAGCAGAGATGGGAGCTGGGGAGAAGAAGAGAAATATAAGAGATCGTGGGAGGTAGAGAAGAGCGAGGAGCGCGACTGCGGTGACGACGGAGAACAGAGGTGAGTAGTGGTGGTGGTCTTGTGTTTTTGTTGATGGTTTCTCCATTAATGGTGGAAGAGAGAAACAGAGAAGGAGAGAGACAGAGATGTTGTTAATGTTTGGTTTTGACTAAAGTTTTTGTTTGGTGCAAGCGTGTAGGATGGAAGCACATGGTGGTATATTGATGTCGGTGGTGGGCAGAACAAAAGAATAGAAATGGTTGTTGGAGTTGGACCATAATATTGATAGTATGGAGAGGGATGGATCATGGAGCGAAGATGAAAGCTTAGACATAACTCGCTGTAAATATATAGGGCACGCCAAAAATTGTTTAAAATAAAAAGATTTTTCCAAAAAAATTATTTAAAAAATTAACAAAAGTTATATATAAATTTTATGATGTACAATTTATTTATTTTTTGAAATCTAAAACATCAAAATTATTAAGAAATAAAAAATGAAGATGAAATTTTGATAAAAAATGATATACACTTGCAAGCATGCCCCGTATACAACTAGTCTTGTTAATTTTGATGCATTTTATGCATACTTGATAAAGACCATCGGGCAAACAAATGAGATTTTCAATTGGGCCTAATCAAGACCATTGATTTGGATCAGAACAATAGTGCGAGCGATCTTCTAAATTTTTAGACCGGTACATGCGTTGTTTCTATGCATTTAACAGTAGAACAATCAAGTTTGGATGTTTTACCGTGCTTTTAAAATGTAGTCTTTTTAAAATAGAATATATATATATATATTTTTTGAAAAATAAATTTAATTTTTTTATTTCAAAATATAAAATATATAATAAAAAAACTTATTACGTAGTTTTTTTATATTTTTAAATTTTTAAATAAAACTTTAAAATATTTATAAAAATATATTAAAAAATTGATTTTGAAGAATCAATACTAAATGCCTCAAGGAGAATGCTCAAAAGAAGTTGGCGTAACTATAT
The DNA here is from genome assembly GCA_019914995.1 of Acanthochlamys bracteata. NCBI lineage: Eukaryota > Viridiplantae > Streptophyta > Magnoliopsida > Pandanales > Velloziaceae > Acanthochlamys > Acanthochlamys bracteata. The sequence goes on along the minus strand of CM034129.1, from coordinate 6,072,303 downwards.
GTTTTTAATTACAAACTAAGAAAAGGAAAAAGCAGCTGATGTCGAGATTTGTCTATTAAATTTTATCACTTTGTACGGGGACTTCGATTTTTTGTTTTCGGCGCTATATTTTAAAAAATGAAAGATACGTACACAATTAATTGAAAAGAAAAACTATGAAACAAAAAACAAATAAATAATTATTTTTTTTACTTTAAATTGTAGAACAATGAAGTTTTTATTGGAGGGATAGATTAATACCTACTCTGCAATTCTTTAGATAAATTTATATAAATATAGATAAGGTATTTTTTTATATAGCAACTTATAAAATAAACGAGTAAATAAGTATTTATGCAAAGCCACTAATACATATCATATTAGAACATCACAGCATATTAGAACATCACAGCAACAATATCATTGAGAGAGAATTTGTGAGATGGAAGAAGAAAGAAAAAAAATGGAGAAATTGTTGTTAGGCTGCTACATGCAAGAGTCATAAGGGGCGTTTGGTTCATCTTTTCCCTAATATATTTTTTTAATTTTTAATTTTATATTTTTTAATATATATTTTATAAGTAAAAAATTTATTTAAAAATTTAGAAAGTGTAAAAAAATTCTACCTAATGAGATCTTTTTATTGCATATTTTTATTATTTTTTTGAAAGAAAAAAAAATAGAGCTTATCTTTTAAAAAAATAAAAATATTTTTTATTTCAGAAAAATTCTATTTCATAAGCAATTCCAAACGCACCCTATAATATATGATCCGATCTATGAATCTTGATCAAAACTGATCTAGTTGAAATGAATTTGAATTTGATCTTAGACGAATTTAGATTAGTTTCGGATCAACTCAAAATAATTCGGTAAGCTAATTAGATTCGTGTTGAATTTGGATTGATTCGTAGTTGACTCATTTAATTTATATAATTATTCATATAATATATATTACTTAATCAAAAAATATTTAAAATAATAATTTCAAATTTTAATTCAGTTTATCTTTTTACTTAATTTACTATTTATTTAGTTAATGATTTTATTTAATTTTATAGATTTTGTTAGAATTTTGTACTTCGATATATAGATATAATAATTTTCAGCTATTATTTGTAGAAGTTGATTTTTGTAGATCTTATTTTAATAAATTTGATTATTAAATGGGACGCCTCAATTTGGTTATTAAATAGGTCGCTCTAATTATTAAATATGTTGACTTAAAGTTGATAATTTTGATCCATATAAATATAGAATAGGTTTAAATTTTGATTATTAAGTGAGTTAATCTGAACTCGACCTATTAACTATATTACCACTCTAACTATGTTGTCAGGCCTTAATTAGACGATAAACAGTCAAAGAAAATAAGTTTCAATTGGTAAAATATAAGTTTTAGTTAAAGACTGCAGTCGGTAAAATATACGTTTTAGTCAAAAAAATATGTCTACTGACTTGATAGTAAAGTTGGCAAAATATGGTCGGTAAAAAATTTATCGACTAATTTAGTAAGTTAGTGGTATACCCCTATGCATTATCGACTGATTATGTCGACAGCACCAAATGAATTGGCAGTCGGTATATTACCGACTGTATCAGCAGTCGGTATACTTACTGAAAAAATAGTCGGTACATTTACGGACTGCTTTATAATGCAGTCGAAAGTTTACCGACTGCTTACCTATGGAGTCACTGATTTTAGCGATTGTGTTGTAATTCGATCGGTGTATTTTTTATTAGTTATCCTATCTACCGACTTAGGTGTCAGTCGCTAATTTGTTCTTCATTTTAATATTGTGTCTATTTTCTAAATTCAGTAAACCTATTTTTGCATGCATATTTTCATGCAAAATCATATACAACATTCACACAATAAACAATAAACTATTCATAATAGGGATACTTGAACTAACAACAATTAATAAAGCTATTCATCAACCATTCATAAAGCTATCCATCAAAGCTATTCACAAAGCTATTCACCAATACTTAGGGGACGTTTAGGAGTGATTTTTGAGAACGAAATTCTAGAAAGAAAAAGGAACTTCTATTTATGTGATAGAAAATAAGCTTTTGAACAAAAAGTATTTGAAAGTGCTTTTTGTTAAGAAGTTTTTCTATTGAAGAAAATATAGAAATAATGAATTTGTCCTTTACTATAGAAGAATTGATGTACGTTTATCATGTATATGTTTAATATAATTTTCTGATAGCTATATACTAATCAAACGATTGACTTGTGATCTATATTATTGAAAAATAAACACTCAACTAAATTATTCTTTGATACTAATACTTGTTTAATGTAGGTAATAGAAAATATTTACATCATTTTATTTTAAAAAATTGTTTAAAATTATTTAATAATAATTTGTATTGATCTAAATTATAAATTTGGAATATTTTCTCATTAAATAGATACAAGAGCATGAGCTATATTCATACTCAAATATTGCTTAAAGATAATCATACATTTGATATTCTCATTACAATTTCATCGTGATATGCATGCCAGTTTGAAACGCTGTCATTAGCATCTACTTGAACCGACTAAATATTCGACGTACTGCACCAGTCATTTTCATGTGATGGAACAAAACTTTCATGTTGCGCAACAGCAAATGCATCATCTTAAATGGTTTATATTCTAATGAAGTTATGAATCGTCATTATATTAATGCCAATGTCACGTTGAATTTTAAATTTATTATCCGGACATATGATTCAAAATTACAAATAGAACTTTCCACAAGCCAAATGTGCGTTCGATAATACTTCTTCACGAAGAATGAAAATGATTGAACTTTTCTTTTGGATATCGAGGCTTTCGCAGATGTGCTATACCTGTATGTCGGAAGTTGATTAGATAATATCTGATGCCTTCATCTACATATGGAGCTATAAAATTTTATGTGTGGATAACCAACATCTACCAAATAGTATTTATTATCTTTCAGATGATAACCAACATCATGAAGCGCATGATGAAGTCATAAACAGCAAGATTCTAAGTGTGATACCCTTTACGGCCAATATAAGATATAATATCATCAACTAATAGTTTAGCTTCTATATGCATCCCATCTATAGTTCCAACGTAATCTTGTTATGATATATTCAAAACTAAAAATGAACGAAAAATAAATTTACTTTCATATAACATTATGAAAAATCATTAATGAAATTGCTTACCTGAAATCAAGTAAGATATTGCACATATTCTAGTCTATGATAAATTGTGCTTTCATTGTATTGTAGATGTGTTCGAATCAAATCTATTACTAAAAATAATATCACTTTTAATATCCTACGAAAATGTTTGTGAATTATTTTGTCCGGATAATTAAATATATTTTGAACTAATTTATTTGTAGAATTGTGTGCACAAGTTAAGATCAATATGACAATGCTATCTTGGAGTGTTGTTATTCGAGTTTGCATAAGTTCGTAACGTGTATGAAAAGTTTCACACAATACAAAAAAAAAACTTTTCTTATGCAATAGCATCGATTTTCATTTTCCGCTAATATTTTTATAATATATCGATGACCCATACTTATAGATATGTGACACAAAGTTTTCATCATGTACCTCTCGACATAAACAGCTTTACGCATACCTAATAGAAAAAAGTGCATCAATTCATCTATATTTTTGTTATTGTTTCCTCATTAGAAGAACAGATCGGAAACGTACAATTATCATCGTCATCTTTTGAATAAGCTATTTATTTACCAACAAAAAACACAGTATAAAAGTTATGCTTTAATACACGAATAACAAATATATAATAAAAGTGATAACAAATATATAATGAGGTTAGTTAAAATCATAAACACACAATTCTCACACTACAATAAAAATAATGCATGACAAGATATGCAACATATAGTTATCGAGTGTTCGCATACATAAACCTACAAGTCAATAAGAGATAAAAGAAACATAGTGAATCTAGAACAACAAACATACAAACATAAACCAAATCAAGATAACTCCACTATATAAATGAATTTTTATATTAACAAATTACTACAATAGAGTGCCTCAAAGTCTTTTGTCGTTTGCTCTCCAAAGTTCTCCTTTATATGTTGGTCATAACTGTGCTCTAATCATAACACGTGACATTCATCGTCTGGCTGCTTTTAAAAATGGACATGTTGTCTTGTCTTTTGAATATATACAAATATGATTTTAAAGGATGCCGCCACGTTGGATTCTTCGAGTCTACTTAATTATTTGCATATATTCCACCACACGGTCACTACTCACTAGATTGTTGTCCTAGAAATATTGCCTCTGTAAATACAAGAGCTTTTACATGTATGTCTTCCGCAATTGAATCCAAACTCTATTATTGTGACCTCTTTTTTATGGTGCTGTTACTTCCAGATGGCACTCTAACAATAGGTCTGGAGCTGGATGAAGGAAATAATTCTTTTTCAGTCGTAACGGCAGATGGTAAAGCTTTAGAACTATCAGTTTTTTTGTAAACATCATTGTTATCTCCACTACCTTTTTCATCACTTGGACATTTGGGTCAATCTAGATAGTTTCATCAGATTGTAATGCGGACTTTACCTTCTCACCCATAGAAACACCACCGTCAAACAGATGACTGTATCAATCATAGATAAAGATAAATTCTTACCGTTAAACTTTCTGTATCTAGAGTCAACCTGTTCAAATAACGAAATATCAACAAATTGATAAAATTGAAATAATAATATGAATAGCACAAAGTTTGTAAGGAGACATTTAGCTCAATTTTTGCATCCCACCACTCTTCAGCAGCAATAATTTTATTGTTTGCAAAGTCCCATCCCAAGCTTATCTTATTGAAAACTAACTTCTTATAAAGGATAAAATTAATTTTAATAGCATCCCAACTATTTTTCAAGTATTTCTAATCAAAGTTCATGTTAAAGTCCGTTGAATGCACGAGCAATGTTAAACCAACCCTCTACGTAGAAATGTGATGATGACTTATTATCTTTTCTGATCTCTTTTCGCAAAGTTTAATAAACTTTCAAACATAGCTCTCTGACCAATGCGCAAGTTTTTTACTATGACGCTTCTTTCTTAGCGTAGACATCTAATATTCGTATCACGTACACCTAATCATAAGCTCTTATCTCTTAGATTTATCATCATAACAACAAATTTATTATGTAATATCTAACTATACAATCCATAATAATGTCCACATCAAACAAAGCTGCAAGCATGTACTCAAAATCTCAAGCCAAACAAACGGATACATAAATGACAAATAAATATAACAAAGTGAGTGTAGTATCTAATCATACAATCCATAATAATGTCCACATCAAACAAAACTGCAAGCATGTACTCAAAATCTCAAGCCAAACAAACAAATACATAAATAATAAACAAACATAACAAAGTGAGCGATAATACTGAAAGTTGTGCATATTTCTGGAACTTTTTGTTTGAGTCTTCGAAATCATGGCAATAACTATATGCTACAACAAAAGCACCAAAGATTGTAAGATATGCTTGCGTTCACTAGCATATGACAAAATGGATAGTATCATCTCTTATGAAGTCTCCGACCAACTAATTTATATTATGAACATTACATAATAAAATTCCTCAACTCTCCATTAATTAATCAAGCATGTTTTATTTTCAAATAGAATTCAAACTGCATCAACTAATACATAATGGAAAAAGACTTAATTGACTATAATAAATTGTTGAATTATATAGTAAATTCAAGTAAACTACACTATATCATTATATACAAAATTTTCAACAAAAAAAAGAAAAGAGAAAAACTAATCAAGAATACTACTTTTTTATGGTGTGCTTTAAGTAGAATATAATTTTTATAAAGTTAAATTTGGTGAAATGAATTTAATAAAAAATAGATTGAGATGATCTAATAAGTTCAAAATAAACTAAAAATTTGTTAGAAGAATGTAAATTTTCGTATTTTAGAATAACATGCAGATTGATGATTCAAAACTTCAAACTTGTTTGGAAAATGCATGCAAGTTATAGAGTCTAGACAACATATAGTTATAAGTCCAGCGAGGCAATCGGTGCAACCAACGGGACAAGTTTTTTTGGAGTTTATACACTAGTGAAGAAAACCATAATAATATAAAGATTGTTTTCTATGTACTCGTGGTAACTTCTTGGATTATAATGTGCTACAAATATATTAAAAAAAAATAATAAGTCGATTTACTTCAACATCCAAATTACTATGACATACATACAATAGGCACATAATCTATACAGATATGTGTGTACGAGTTGAATCAACAACTCTCAACAAAATAATCAACTAAAATAATCTATATAGATCTAACTAATAATCAAACAACTCTTAATAAAAGAATCAACCAAAATAATCATCTCTCAATCAACCAAAAATAAGAAAATCCAAAAAGTTTTATCTGTTCCAAACAGTAATGTTGGTTCCAAACTAATGAAAAGAAAACAGATGATGTACCTCATATAAATGAAGTAGGAAAGTAATAATCAAGTGATCATTTGTTAATCAACAACAACTATCTAGCTAATAATCAAACAACTCTCAACAAAATAATCATATGTTAATCAACAAAACAAACAAAAATATAGAAAATTTTATCCGTTCCAAATATTTTTTCTCACATGAAGTCTGAAATCACAATAACAATATCGGCGAAGAAAACTTAGAAAAGAAAAAAGAAGCAACAAAGTTCCAAAGTTTCTATCTGCCATTAGAGCCACGCTGGATCTGTCGAATATGAAAAACTAGCCGAAGCGCAGTTATGCTTAAATGTTGAAAACAGAAAGAGTGAGTGGTTAGGACAAGTCGAAGGAACAATATATAATGACAGTTTTGTAATTTGCTAAAGATAAAATTGTTATTAATATCGAGTGGTAGTTTCGTAAGAAAAGTGTGTTTGGGATACAATTTTAAACGCAAACTTAGTAATTCTCTATTCTACTTGAAAACAAACTTTTTGTGAGAGACAAATCTAGTAAAAGTTTCAATGAGAAAACTACAGGTTGATTACTTTTCTTGCGTCTTGAGTTTCCAAGTTTCAGATTGGGAAAGAAAAGAATACAAGATACGCATGGCAGTATGGGGTCTTTTTTATATAAAGGCTGCATCTTTGTCTTGTATCGATTGATGTTTAGGGGAACTTGTTGGTGCGTTTTAGAATGCTATTAAATTTTTTTATAATAAAAAATATTTTTATATTTTTAAAAAAAATTTTATTTTTTTATTTTAAAAAATAATAAAAATTAATACAAAAATTTAATTACTGTAAAATATTTTTATATTTTTAAATAAAATTTTTAAATATTTATTAAAAATATAAATTAAAAAATTAAAAATTATTTTTTATATAAATAATGTCAAACGCTACCGTAATGTCTTATTAATTGAATGCCATAAACATTCTTGGCCCTAATTGATAGTGACAATATAAGAACATTTATTATATTCCAATTCTAGTAGTGTTACGTAGCATAATTCCGCTTTTTTTAATTATTTTCATTTCTACTACTTTCGCATACTTATATAAACCTGTACAGTTTTTCTACAAACTTTGGCTCAGCAATTACTAAGGGAAGCAGTTTTTAAGACGACCGAAGAACTTCACATGAAACCTACGTAAAAATTTGGGTTTTTGGTCAATTTTAGGTTATCATGTTTTCTCCTGACAAAAATTAGGTCAGGCGAGGATTAATGTTAAAAAAGAAAACTAATCCAATCAATAAATACTCATGTCAATTTGATGTTATTTTGAATTTATATAACTTTTTATTATGATATGTTTTGACTATGTCGTTATAGACTGCGTTTGGTAGTGCATACTAAAAATAATTTTTCAAAATTTTTTTATTTTACATTTTTTAATACGTATTTTATATATATTTAGAAAATTTATTTAAAAATTTAGATAGTGTAGAAAAATTTTACGTAATGAGATTTTTTTATTGCATATTTTTATTATTTTTTTGAAAGTAAAAAAATAGAGTTTATTTTTCAAAAAGGACAAAAATATCTGCCATTTCAAAAATGCTTCATTTCATAAGCAATTCCAAACGCACCGATAATTTTGTTATTATTATTCATATTGTTATCGATTGATTTAGTAGGTATAATTGTGTTAATCTGAAAAAGATTTTACTAATGATCTTTTGGATTAAGGGAGCATTTGGCTTAGCATTTTCTAAACGTTTTTTTAATTTTTATTTTATATTTTTTAATACATATTTTACAAGTATTTAAAAAATTTATTTAAAAATTTAGAAAGTGTAAAAAAATTTTACGTAATAAGATTTTTTATTGTATATTATTTTTTTAAAAGTAAAAAAATAAAAATATCTTTTATTACAGAAAAATTTTATTTTATAAGTACTATCAAATGGCTCTTGACCTGGCCAATCCGATTTTTTTAATTGTATCCGGTTATGGTATCAAAATTCAACTCAGTAACTTAAAATAGTCGAATTCAAGTTACCCGATGCAAATTTCTTGAACATTCTTGGAGACTCTGTTTGCAGCAACGACGCTAAAAAATATAAGTGGATTTTGAGAATATATTTTTACTATTTTACGTCCCATAAAAATATTTTATATTTTTAAATAATTTTTATTAATTAAATATAATTTATTTAAATTAAAAAATAAAAAGTTTATATATTATAAGTTATTATCATTTTATTTTCTTTAAATAAAACTTACTTCTTAAACTATTTTATAAATATTTTAATTAAAAAAAACTTCCTTTCATAATCAATTCAAAACGTCCCTAAAACAAGACATGCGTAGATTCAACCGACAACTTCGCCCAGCCGCGCGGTCAATTAAATAATTCACTTATAGTTTTTATTAGCAAATGCAAGTCCCTACAGATTATACTTTCGCATATTGCAGCCCTTAAATTAATATAAGCAATAAAGTTCCGTTCGAACTAATTAAAATTAAAGGTGTAGAGGATCTAATTGCAAATATGTTCTTTCTGAAAACGCCAATAGCCCTCTTCCGCCATATTCTTGGAGAGAAAGAAAAGCACGCGATCACACGCAGAGACAGAGAAGCCGCCACTTTTGTTCTCCATCTTCCCTGTTTTGTCTCAGTTTCTTTTTACTTTTTTTTATTTATTTTAATTCATTCGACTATAGAGCTCTGTCGGGTTTCTAATCATCATCAATGGCGTTCGTTGTACAGAAAGTCACGAACTTTTTTCGCAGAAGACCTATACTCACTGGAGTCATCGTTGTCACTGCCGTCAGGTTTGTCTTCCGTTTTTTTTTCTCAAAAGTTTGGCCCTTACTAATTTTTTTTAGTTTATATTCAATTGGGTGATGGTTTTTTAAAGGAATTATGTGTGAATAACGATCTAGAAAGCATTGTGCACAATCGTTGCTCTGTCATGGCTCTGCTTTTCTGAAATAACGAGATCTGTGACTTTTGTTTTTTCGGGTCATATTCAGTGAAATTCTGCGCTATGCGTTTCACTTTTGGTTACGCAGAATTTGTAATTGTATTGTTTTGATCTGCCTAAAAATCGCCCAGAATCCATTTTTATATGCACTCTATTTCACTTTTGAATTGTTGGGTCGTAGCAATCTTCTTTGCCGCCCGGATGGAATTACAATTTATTTGAATTAGGGGTGGGAATGTACCCAAGAACCTGGCAAGAAACCATCCTGAAAATTTTGAGTTCGGATTTAGGTGATATTCGGGAGTAATTATGAAAGAGCTTTTCGGAAATAAAATTTTATTTTGGACTTCCGAAAAATAAATTTGATTTTTTATATTAAAAAGATAAAATTATACATATAAAATATAAAAATTGTAACGTACAATTTGTCTGATATTTTTAATTTTTTTAAAAGGATTTGTTAAAATACTGTAAAAAAGTAAGTGAAAAATTGTCAGAATTCTTTTAAAATGAAAAGCAGTATTATAAGGACTTCCAAACATTTCCTTAATATATTTGGATTTAGATAGTAATTATCTTGACCCTACAAAATTAGAACTGACCCTAAAACCCAAAAGTAATTCTATCAGTCCGAATATTCATTCCAATGTTTATATAACTTTTTATTATCATTGATCTTATATTTGGAGTGTATTAATAAATTCTAGGGTCACGTTGGGTCAACCCATAAGTGGGTCGATTATGGTTATCAAATTCAACCCAACAAATTAAATAGATCTGGTTTTTAATATAATCTGAAACAATCCAAACCAACCCAACAAACCAGAATTGACACCCCCTTGATTTGGTTGTAAATCCTTGTTAGAATGCATGTTTAACATATTTGACAACGTAAGTTTTAATATTTTAATGAATTTAAAGAAATTCTAGTATGTTATGGGTTAGTTTAGGAATTATTTTGCAAATAAATCGTGAAGTTACATGAGTGCAAACCAAATCATTCAGAAATCTTCAATTTTCTAATTTTCACGTGAGTAACTTGCGAGTTTTATATAAATCCCTGATACTTTCTGACTATGAATTGTAGGCCAGTAGTTTCAGAGATGTATATTTTCCATCCGGATCTGCGCATTTGAAGTGTCTTAGAAGATACGGTTGATTTGTCTGTCTATTTGGAAATGGTATAAGATTACTTTTGATGTATATATTTCGGTGTCTTTATCGCTGCTCAAGCCGTCATAGCGAAACGATCGTAATGTGTTAAGATCACTCTTCTGTGCTTATATTGTTCCGTCCTTTGCAGTAGGGGAGGCTGGGAGATATACTCCTATGCTACAGCAGACCATGTTGATAAACCTTCTCCTGGACCTAAGAAGAAGGTTGTAGTTCTTGGAACTGGTTGGGCTGGCACTAGCTTCTTAAGAAACCTTGAGACATCATTGTATGATGTACATGTGGTTTCACCTCGTAACTACTTTGCTTTTACACCGCTGCTACCTAGTGTCACTTGTGGAACTGTAGAAGCCCGAAGTGTTGTTGAGCCGATTCGCAAAATCCTTAGTAAGGTAAGGTGACTTTTGGATGTTTCGTTAACTATCTGTTACATTTTGTTCCTCTTCCAAATTTGCAATGAAAGATATGAGGTAATGATTAATTCCATTCACAAGGTAACATCTCGATTGATAGCCATCTCCATCCCATATGCTCAATTTGAAATTACAGCTGCTATATGGTGATAATCAATAGACCGTTATGTTTAGTAACCTTACATTTGGAATAACGGCTCTCAAGAATCTACAGTAGTACAGTTAAAGTGATTATGCTGGCACCGCTCCATTTGAAAATATATGTGCAGGAGTTGGACATATATTTTCAATTTATAGTGGTGACTCGATGATTGATGCATTGGTTATGGCTGTTCTGTTTTCACAGAAAAATGGAGAAGTAAAATTTTGGGAAGCTGAATGTTACAAGATTGACCCAGTTAACAAGAAAGTTCTCTGTCGTACTAATGTCGGGACAAACTTGGATGGCAATGGCGAATTTACAGTAGAGTATGACTACTTGGTCATTGCACTTGGAGCCAAGGCGAATACATTTAATACTCCTGGTGTGGAGGAAAATTGTCACTTCTTGAAGGTATGCTGCACTATTTACTTTAATGGTCTCCTTTTATTGAAAAAAAGAAAGATTCAGCAGTCGTTTCTTTTGCAGGAAATAGAGGATGCCCAGAAAATTCGTAGGAGTGTGATGGACTGTTTCGAACAAGCCAGCCTGCCAACTGTGACCAATGAAGAGAGAATGAAAATGTTGCATTTTATCATTGTTGGTGGTGGTCCAACAGGAGTTGAATTTGCAGCAGAATTGCATGATTATGTAAACAATGATCTGAGAAAATTATACCCCGGCGTCCACAACCTAGTGAAAATATCGGTAATTGAAGCTGGAGAGCACATCTTGAGCATGTGAGCATTTTTATTATCTTACTCTTCTTGATATAATGCAAGGCTAGGCTCATGCATACTTTCATTTCTTTATACATATTCATAATATCTATTTCTAGTCATATGTGCTTGGATGCCATAAGTAGTTGTTTATCCTTTGGTATATTCATTACGGTACCAGCTTAATATGTTCAATGTAAGAGCTAATACTACTGTAGCATTTCCAGTAATTTTTTTTTCTCAATGTTTAGTTTCATCGGAAGAGCTATTTTAGCATTTGCCAGTCTTAATTGTAGCATTTGGTGGATTGCTTTTAGGGCTTGTTTACTTTGGCCGGAAGTGAGTTATCGGAAGTTAGTTATAAAAAGTGAGTTACTTAAAAGTGATTATATGGAAGTTAGTTTAATTTTTGTGTTTACTTTTTATTGGAAGTCAAGTTTTTAGTTTTAAAATATGGTTGTAGGAAGTGAAGTTTAAAAGTGAGCTACGAGAAGTGAAGTTTTTTTTCTAAAAAAGTAAACACAGAAACCCTCCTAAACTTAGTTATTTGCAGGAAAAACTGAGTTTCAAGCATAAGTCAACATGCCTTTGCAGAAGAAGTAGGGTGCGTTTGGCGCAACTTATGATAAGCTGCTTATCAACTTTTCTCCATTTCATATTTTTTAATACATATTTATAAATATATAAAAAAATTATTTAAAAATTTAAAAAGTGTAGAAAAATTCTACGGAGTGAGATCTTTTTATTGCATATTTTTATTATTTTTTTGAAAGTAAAAAAAATAGAGCTCGTTTTTCAAAAAAGACAAAAATACCCTTTATTTTAGAAAAGCTCTATTCCATAAGCACTACCAAACGCCCCCGTAGAAGCATTGGTGTGAGCTGGAAAAAAGCTGTTTTGTCTGTATTTAATGACTTTCCTCTATCTGACTTTGATTTCACTTTGTACTTAGTACGGAAAAGTTAAAGTAATTGGTATTGAACTTTGTTTAGCTTGTTGGATACATGTTGCTGCTCATTTCTATCGTTTGGCTTTTACCAATTAGAAAGAACACATCCAATTCAGCATCTAAATTTTTTTGCGAGTCTTTGTCGTTTCAGTTTGGAAAGCTTCATAAATTTAGATTGTCATGGTGCTGTCTTTTAAGCATGCGTGCATGGTGATCATTTTGATTACATGCTTTCAAATTGTTGAAGAGGTTGAGGTATCTTTATTCTAGGAGATGACAATAGAAATTGAGGAGTTTTTTGCATTTTACGTTGATATGATACTTCTCACACTCGCTAAGTGAGAATTTGGCGATCCATATTTTTGTAAATGTAGTGGAGTTCAGCATTACATCATCTCTGAATCATCTTAAAGTGAAACTCTGTTTTTAGAGTGATCCACTTTTGTGGAAGTTAATTACTATCCTTGTTTTGTTACTTACTTTGTCAAAAAGTTACTTATAGGTTCGACAAAAGGATTACTGAGTTTGCTGAAGGGAAATTCCAGAGAGATGGCATTGACGTGAAAACCAATTTTCGGGTTGTTAAAGTATCTGACAAGGCTATTACAATGACCAATCCCTCAACTGGACAAATTGATGTTCCGTATGGCATGGCTGTCTGGTCTACTGGTATTGGTACTCGTCCTATAATATTGGATTTCATGAAGCAAATCGGTCAGGTTAGTCAATTGCATTTTGCATTAGAGACCTTTGGTTTGACCTTGTTATAACATTGAGTTCCCTTTTTTCTGTTTAATTTTTCTATGACCAGGCTAACCGACATGTTTTGGCTACTGATGAGTGGCTTAGAGTTCTTGGCTGTGAGAATGTGTATGCACTTGGTGATTGTGCAACAATAACCCAAAGGAAAGTTATGGTATGGATCATAGTTTCCTATGCCCAAACTATAATACTTGCATGTTATTGTTTCATTGGTTTAATGTGGAACTGAACTTTATAGATAATTAGTGTCATATTTTTTAATAATTTAGTGGAATCCATATATGCGGCAGTCGTTAGATAAAAGAAATATGACAGTTGAACTTGTCTGTGGCAGACTTGCCATACTCTTGGATATAATTGTTAGCTATACCTAATGGTAAAGCAAATCTAGTTGAATATAGTGTTGTACTCTAGTCATTTAGTGGTGCTTGATAGAGGAGAAATATGTTAGGTATCTGAGTGAGGTTTTGCTCGATTGTGGTAATTGCTTTCCTATGTCGTTGACTCATTGGTAACTACTTTGATTGTGATTAATCTCTTATCATAAGGATTCTTATGGATCATGTAAATTATTCTGTTGCATCTATATCATTTTTCATTTGCACTGCAGTATCTTTTCCAATTCTTGATTTTCTGATCTACTGTTGCTATGAGGACTACCTCAATTTGAAAATCTAGTTAATGCTTGAAAGATTAAGCACTGCAAAATAACGGATTATTTTGATTTCTAAATCATCATGAAAGCTAGAAGAGATCAGATATGATGATTGAAAATTATTTTTGTGCTTCTGATAACTTTTTGGTGAGGATGAGACATGAACAAAAAGATACACCCCTAATCTAGTTTGCCATGCAGGAAGATGTGTCTGAGATATTCAAGAAAGCTGATAAAGATAATTCAGGAACACTCACCGTGAAAGAGATCAAAGATATCTTGGGAGATATCTACGAGAGATATCCTCAGGTTGAACTCTATATGAATACCAGGCAGATGAAAGATTTCCAAGATCTACTAGAGGATTCTGCGGGTGATGCGAAGAAGGAAGCTAGGGAATTAGACATAGAAAATTTCAGGAAAGCCCTTGCTAAAGTTGATTCGCAAGTCAAGATGCTTCCAGCAACTGCTCAGGTGAATTCCTCATCTCTGTCATATGCAATGGTCGATATCATTGAGTGACTAAATTTCTTAGCTTTGATACAGTACTATAATATACAATTCCCTAAAGTACATCGTTGCTAACTAACTGCCATCTAATTAATTTACCAGGTTGCTGCACAAGAAGGTGATTATTTGGCAAAATGCTTCAACAAAATGAAGAAATGTGAATCACATCCTGAAGGTCCTCTTCGTATAAGAGGATCTGGTCATCACAGGTTTAAACCTTTCAGGTTTGTTCCCAATTTTCTCCTTCCAAATTAGATTGTTATCGTTCATGCTTAAGATGAAGGTTGATTTTTTTTGCCCCATTTGCCTGATTAGGTATAAGCATTTTGGACAATTTGCTCCACTTGGTGGAGAGCAAACAGCTTTTCAGAAATCTATGATGCCTGGTGATACAATTGCTATTGGCTATAGCACCCAGTGGCTTTGGTACTCAGTATACGCAACGTGAGACAATATAACTACTTCAATTCTAACCAAGTTTGTCATGCCATTCGATGCCAATACTTCATTTATTTTTAACTTCCACATATCAAGAAATTTTGAATCGAAAGAGCCATTACTTGTTAACTGAATACTTCACTCTTGATGCTTTCAGCAAACAAGTCAGCTGGCGTACAAGGATGATGGTCGTATCTGACTGGATGAGGTATTTTATCTTTGGAAGGGACTCCAGCTGCATGTGATTCATGAGTGTTTGGCCCAGCATCTCATGCAATTCATTCGTAAGCAATCTGATTTTTTGAAGAATTAACAAGCAGTTTTTCCTGCCTTGGCCGACATTCTTTCTTCAATTCTTTGTTTTATAAAAATTTCAAGGATACCAATTTTGAAAGGTTTAATTCTCCTTTCTGAAATTTTTTTTTGGTTATTTGTAATAAGGGTTGACAGTGCTAAAGTTTACTTTTCCAATTGAAAGTTAACACAAATTTGAGCTCAAATATTTCGTATATCCAGTCTTCAGTCTATTGCCACCCATACAGGAGTTTCTCAATCACACATTGTTAGGGTTTATTTACCAACCCACCAAATTTATTTTTTTAATTTATTTTTAATATCGAATAAATATAATATAATATAATTTTTTATCAAAAATTTATTTTTAAAATTCAATTTTAAAACAAATTTTAATATAAAATAAATATCAAAACTTAATTTATATAAATATTTTTAATTTTATTTTTAAGTATATTTTAAAAAAGTGAGTTTACTTCAAACACAGCTCTTATTGAATATGAAAATTTACTTCGCGGAAATTGGAAGGTAGGCAATGTATTAAACAAACTTTTATCAAGCAAAAGAAAGATAGTTTAAGTTGCTCATATGATCATCGGCTGAATTAGAAAAAAAAAATTATTTTGTTTTACATGGTTACGTGAGTAACATTATTATAAGATATTTTTTTAATGATTTTCACATAAAAAATCAAAACAGTTTTGATATTCTTGTATATATAAAACAGTTCTCGTAAGCCCCATAATTTAAAATGCTTGATTTTTTTTACTGTGACTGATATCGGAGTCCGGTCCAATCGGGCTGCGCGAACTTTCCGCTTCGTGCTTTTGTCGTCTTCTTCCCTTCTTTGTGAGCGGAAGTAAAACCAGCTCCACCTAGAACATCGAAGCATAGAAAAAGAAAACCTTCTAAACCCTTGCACGCTGAATTCCCAGGTAAAATTTTCTCTAATTTTTCCTTTACTATTCTTCATTGTAACTAATCGAGATTGTGGTAATTAAGTTATCCCGATTCATATTGATTTCATTTGTTCTTTCTCTATTGCATTTGTTGCAGCGCACGAATTAAGGGATGGGTGAAACAAATGATGCTCAAGTCGTGGAACCGGCTTGTGGAGACATGGAGAAATTGCAAATTTCTGATAAAATTCAAGTGATTTGGGTCAGTATCAAACTGTTGCGGATGAATCATGCTTATTTACTGAAATTTTGTTCATTGATTTGGAGTCCCAGTTATGATTCATTTTCTGTATATTCTATAGATAGTTATAGCCTAACATGTTAGTGGCGTACAGTTTCAGGTGAGAACTTAAGTTTAGGTCATCAGAAACCCTTTCTATTGCCTTGTTTGTTGAACATTTTGAATGCTTAAAACAAGGAAACGTTTGTTGCCTAATTCTGAAGTTTACCAACGTATTTGCAAGACTAGGATACCTTATTTTGTTTAACCTCAAAATATCTTTGATTATTAAACACATGCCATGAAAAAGATATGCATGGATTCTCTTCTCAGTGTAGTTTGCTAGACTATACTACTAATCTCTTTGTTTGCTGTATTGTCCCAATTTTGCTTGAATTCCTCTGGTTTGATGCGGAGACCATAAGAAGGCTGCTTGTGTTTTTTGCATTCAGGAAAATGTTGTTAAAAATGAGAAAATTGAGAAAAAGGAGTCTGTTAGTGAAGCAAGAGAGTCTAAACCCGATACTCCGTTGCAAGATGTTGAAGATGATGAGGAGGTGGATGATTCAGCAGTTGATGGGTTGCCAGGTTTGATCACTGAATTGAACCTTGAACTTCTTTTGCTTTAATCATAAAAGCATGTCTATACTGTTTAGGATACCAAGTGAAGTCTATTTTTGTGAATATTGTAGCTTTCACTCTTTAAGTAAATTTTTCTAAGGCATTCGATTGTGAAAAATATAGAAAATTTTTACGACCTTGATGTTACTCAATTTTATCTCAAAGCCTTTTGGCAAAACATTCAGATGGTGGCCTGAATTTTGAAGATATGTTTATGTAATATATGTTGTGCTTCCACTTTCACAGGAAAAGATACCCTTCTGTTCTTGAATGTTTTTCACAAGTAAACTTCTTAAATCAGGATCCTTTCTCTATCATTAGGAGCGAAGGAGGGAGGTAGCGAATACCTTATAGAGGACGGCAAAAGATTGGATTTGCTATGCTTGCCAATCGAGTTCTCTTATGTTACTTTTTATAAGTACTGAAAAGGACTAGATTTTAGCAAGACAATTTTATCAAAGTATTTTGTTTATCTCTCAAAAACACCTGCTTATAATTTACCAGGGAAATCTTGACATCAATTGGTTGACTGATGCTCTTTATCTAAGATATGATGGTTTCATTTCAAATATTGGAAAGACTTTTAGGTCCGAGTTTTCTAGCACTTTGGATGCTAACTTCGGAAAAATTTTATAAACAGAGTCTTCAAAGAAGAAAAAGAAGAAAAGCAAGTCAAAGTATGTTTCTTCTTCTTATACTTGGACTCGTTATAGCTATAGTTCATAATTTTAATTGATTATCTCTGAAATGTGATCCAGGAAAAAGAAAGTGCCTCCTAATCAGACAGACCCACCATCAATTCCTATAGATGATCTTTTCCCTTCAGGAGATTTCCCTCTTGGTGAAATTCAAGATTACAAGGACGAGTAAGCATATTTTTCTGAAACTGATAGCATTTCTTTAGCATTTGGTTACCTGTGATAGTTGCCTCGCAGATTTACCTTTCCAGTTATCATCCAATTATAGTTCTCTTTTCTTTTACGAAGCGAAGTGCTTGCATGATGGAGCTTTAGCAAGTACAAGAGAGTTTCTGTATTACTTATTATCTGTTGCAATACATGTCATTTTCTGGAAGTTTAAGCTTTAGTTTCTGAAGACGCTTTTGGAAATTCTGCAGAATTGTCAACCTTTTTTGTGAAAAGAAGGGGTAGGAAAATGGAGGACCTTAAATGTTCCTGCACATGGGCTAAAATTTAGCGGAAGAACGGTGCTCTTATATACTTATATAGAACATTTACAGTCAGTATAGGATGTAATGGACTTCAGAAAGGCAGATTCAAAGATTCTTCCTAGTTATACTTACGTATAACTTTCTTCTTAAAGAAAGTATTGCATACTTGTTACCTTCTATTTCCCATTATTGCTACTTGATATCTTGAAATTTTTCATAACTGAGATTAAGCTTGACTATTGATTATGGATTTGAAGAATAAGATTAAAAGATAAATCCTTAGGTTACTTCTGATATATTCCCTGGGAATGGCATATTTAATGTAATAGGGGTATTTGTTGTTACCTACTGAATGTCTAAAATTGTTAGATTCTTTTACGTTGTTGTGACGAGAAAAGGATATGGTTCCTTAGTATTGCACAAATGTTTACAACTAGAATTTCCTTAGCAGTAATCTCTGGCGAACAACTTCTGAAGAGAAGAGAGAACTAGAGCGCCTTCAGAAACCCATTTACAATGCAGTTCGAAGGGCAGCAGAAGTTCATAGGCAGGTATATATCTAGCATGTTCGGAAGGATTCTAATAGTGTGTGTTTTGTATGTGATGATTTAGTTGGTTTCTGATTCTTGAAAATCATATATGACTGCTGCTGCTTATACTGGCGAGGTTATATTTTAAATGTGTAATTAGGTTCGCAAGTATATCCGCAGTATTCTGAAGCCTGGAATGTTAATGATTGAAATTTGTGAAACATTGGAAAATATGGTTCGAAAACTAATCAAAGAGGATGGCCTCCAAGCAGGCATTGCCTTTCCAACAGGATGTTCTTTAAATTGGTATTTCTAATAGCTTTCTCTCTTTTGATATTGAATATAATTGTTATATGCTGATCTATTCTCTCTCATCTTTTACCTAAATAGGGTTGCAGCTCACTGGACACCAAATTCTGGTGATAAAACTGTTCTTCAGTATGATGATGTCATGAAACTAGATTTTGGAACACATATAGATGGTATGAGAAGCCATTATTTGTTATTAAAATGCATTCATTCTTATTTAATACTTTGAGTTCATCATGTAGATGACTAAGTAATTGTGAGAATGATTTGATATTTTCTTTTAGTACTTAAGTATATAATTTTTGTATTTTCAGGACATATTGTTGATTGCGCTTTTACATTGGCTTTTAATCCCATGTTCAACCCCTTACTTGAAGCTTCAAGGGAAGCTACGAATACTGGTGTCAAGGTATCAGTTGCCTCCTTACTTTTGGACTCGTTGCTGATTGGTGAAGTTGATTTTGTTGCTCAGGCCAGTGGATTGTTAGTAGGTAATTGTAGCACTATTGCTAAATTATGCTAAGACGATCTGATGGCTGTAAGAATATTTTAGAAGCAAGGGGTGCAGCTGAAATAAGAAAGATGGGAACTGGGTGGAGATTGAAAGAAGAGGGGATGTATTTTGAGAAGATTTGGACATAATGAACGTTGTTGCACTTTAAACATCAACTCAGGCCTACATCGATGCAAGCTGGTTCAAAATCCTCTTAAACATTCGGTGAAGTCCAGTAACTGGGATAATCATGTTATTTAACCACTCTACTTTCCATTTTGTGACTAAGTTCTCTGGTACATACATGATTAAGAAGCGTCAAATGGTTTGAACTGGAAACCCAAGGTGACATACTCATAGGTTAACATGCTCCTAGAAGGGTTGCTTGTTGGTATTGTAGACTACCCATGATGATGTACATATTCAGAAAGTATCAATAATGACCAAGATGGGTGTTGCAGTTTAATATCATCCTCTTCGATTCTATAACATCCATGCGATTGGTGCTCATTGATGCCATAATAACTAGAAGACTTGGCCAAGCATTGGCCCCATTTTGTCTTCTCACATGCCAGCTCCTATGATCTTATCACAGTAGATTTCCTAGTTCTATGTGATGCAGTACATCTGGCTACTTAAAGACTGGGCGCTAGCCGTAATTTTTTGAATTATGGGAATTTTTCCTGCCTTTGCTCCTCCGAAAATTTGTCCAAGAAGTCGTCTAACTTCTTGAGTTGTCAATTAACGTTGAAATAGGCTTTGCTTAGATCTTTTTGAACTGAGGTTCCTCTTCCCTTCTATCCAGGAATCTGGAATAGATGTTCGGCTATGTGATGTTGGTGCTGCAATCCAAGAAGTCATGGAGTCATATGAGGTGGAGATAAATGGAAAAGTATTCCAAGGTACTCTATTACAAAATCGCCATTCTTTTCTTTTTGCTTGAATAAAATCATTTAGTACTTCATAGTTATGCTCTTTGAATGTGTCCAACTTTTCGACGGTTGTGGAACTTGGTATGTCTCTAGATGTTCGAATATATCATCTGTTTTGTTTGGATTTCTTAGAATTTATTGATCAGTAGACTTCTTGAAGTCAACTTCACTAGGAAGTAAGAACCATTTGCTTAAATGGAATTGCTTATGTTGGCAGTTAAAAGCGTTCGGAATTTGAATGGACACAGCATTGGGCCTTATCAAATACATGCTGGAAAATCTGTTCCAATTGTGAAGGGTGGAGAACAAACTAAGATGGAAGAGGGAGAATTTTTTGCGATTGAGACATTTGCATCAACTGGTAAAGTCTGCTAGTAGAGCTTTCTTGAATATTTTATTGTAGTGTCGCTGCAAGGATTGGTTAACTTTATGTCTAAGTGAACTTGGAGTTTGGGGTTGATTTTTCCAGGTGGGATCACTTTCCAGATCATGAGAAAGAAGACTACTCTTTGAAATTGTTTTATATGTTTAATTTGAGCTGCTACTCTTTTGACATTTCAGTCCTCGAAATTTTTTTCATCACATATGTTTCATGATTGTTTTATCGCATCAGAAGTAAAAAAAAGATAAATAAAAATCGAGGCATCTTCAGGTAAAATTGTATGAAAAACCTTATAGCCTTAGCAAATATTTAATTTGCCTATTTTATACTTGCTCTGTTAGTTCCTTGTTCTTTATGATAATACTCAACTGATTTTTGCTATTGAGTCTACATTGACATTGTTTGGCTTTAAGAAGCATTAAACATGTGTTCTTAGGGTTCTTAATGTGGACATGTTCTGTGAGCCAATAACACAATGACACAACACCTTGTTAGCATTCTGTGTGTGAATGTTCTCAACTGTGTTCTACTGCATGAATTTACAAAAATGAAGTATGCTGCATTTCTTGTTTAATTTTATTTCTATATCTTATAACTCTGGTAAAAGCTTTCTCGAGTCAAAAATAGAGGTAGAACAACTATCACTTGAGATGCTGAAACTAGTATTACATGATATGTTTGACGTTCGAGACATAAAATGCGAGTTCAGAAATATCAGTAACAAGAATTGCTTAGTAAATTCCAGATTTTGTCCAATATCTGTAGTTGTTCTTGGATCATGGATCACAGCCATTTTTATGATGGTGAAAGCTGGCACCTCATATTTTATTTTATTTTATTCTATTTATTTATTTATTTTTGTGGTAGTAATATGAAACTGTATTGCTACATAAAGGTGAATGATTGATGTGATTCTGCTCGTTTTTTTGCAGGTAAAGGATATGTGAGGGAGGACCTAGAGTGCAGCCATTACATGAAAAGTTTTGATGCTGGCCATGTACCGTTACGACTACCTAGAGCAAAGCAATTACTTGCAACTATCAACAAAAACTTCTCAACTCTGGCCTTTTGCCGCCGTTACCTGGATCGAATAGGAGAAGAAAAGTATCTCATGGCTTTGAAGAATTTATGTGATGCAGGCATTGTTCAGGTATTTCCCGGTGCAGTAGTTATTTGAATTTAACTCAGATATACTTCCTAGTCTTATTAGTTTTACCCATTGATTAATTGATTTGTCTGCCACTTGCTTAAATCTGTTAACTCTTGAGAAACCAACAAAATTTTCGGTGAAACTTTGCTAAAGTTGATAGGTCAAACTGGCCTTAATGTTAATTAATGAGCATTGAATATGTTACAAAGTCAAATAACCAATTTTCTTTATTGCTTGTGTTGCCTTATTCAAGAAGACAAACTGCCAAAGTAAGGTTTGATATTTCAGGCATGCATCGACCATGCTTTTACCGTAATGAAGTTGTGATAGTAAGTACTCCCTAATTTTGCATTTAGATGTAGTTCATGTGCTTATCGTTTTTCCAAGTTAAACCAGTCAATATCAGTCCTTGGTTAGTATGTTTCTCTGTTTCGGCAATTACTATTTGGTCGTTAATGTCGTGCCTGATGGAATTACTTTCTTCCATAGTTTATGTTGATCTTAAAAATTATGCCTTTAATGTGCCTATGATAGAAGATTGCTATAAAATTGCATTTTTTGAAATACTTGGTGAGTGTTGTGTAGCACCTTTCAAATTGTGCGTTATTCTAAACGAATGTTTATGAAATTCCAAAGTTGTATCAATGCCATCTGATTTTGAATGGTTTCTTGGCTGGCATCTTCCTGGAAGTTGCTATATATTTTGTGAATTTGCTTTTAATTAAATCTCATAATGGTTTTATATCTGCTTTCTTTGTCAGCCTTGCCCTCCGTTGTGTGATATAAAGGGAAGTTATGTGTCACAGTTTGAGCATACGATCTTGTTACGTCCTACCTGTAAAGAAGTCATTTCCAGAGGGGATGATTACTAATGATTTTCAAGTCTCATTATTTCGATCTTTGAGCAAAATTTCTTCAATATGTTATGATTTGTAAGCAATGTAAGAGAACCTATATTTCATATTTGTACTACTGGGACGACGATGCCCCTTGTTTTATTTGCATCTTCTTATTTTGATCATTTTTTTCAGTTTTGCTGTGCCCTCCTTGTTTCACCACCCAAAAAGAAAATTTCAGTGATATGTTACTGTTGCATATATGGATAGTTTTTATTAGGTATTGTCTTAAGAATATGTGTGGCAGCTTCATATTTCCTCTAATATGAAAGCGACCTATTTTTGTGATGCATGAAAGTAACAGAGAAAAGGCTTTTTTGCATGTTTGGCATTGCATAAGTTATTTTTTCATTTCATTTCAGCTTTTTGTTTTTTTAATAAATTGTTTGTAGTATTTAGATTTATTTTTGATATACTTCAAACCTGCGAGGCATGCATGTTTGGCAGTGCATGGTTGAAGTTTTGCATGTCTGCAGCATGCGAGGCAAATGAAGACAGCTGCAGTTACTTGAGATCAAAGACGGATCTTCGGCATTTTTATTATCCTTCCTGTGATGCAGGTTATTGATCTGTTTATTTGGTCATCTTCTTAATTACACATTGGTTGTCTTTGAATTCAAGAATGTAAATAAGGGTACTTGTGGGTTTTCGGAGTACTCAGAATGTTGCTTGGAAATAATAATGCTGCGGTGAACAATGTTCATTTAAATAGGAAATTGTTGGATAGAAAATGATTTTTAAGAAAATCATGTTTTTAAGAAACTTATCGACAAGTTTATGATATTAGTTTTTGTAGCTCGAGCTTCTACTCGTGATATATAATCAACGGCAAAGATATAAGAATATTGAAAGGAATAAGGACGGACTCGTGAAGGCTATATACTTCATACATCAAAGAGCTTCAGAATCAAGGTATTATTTATACAGGACCTCATAGGTTGTTTTCTTGGCATCAAAATAGCCTCCACACCAACTCATGACCGGTACATTCTGCTGTGACTTCATAGTACTTTCTTTTGGAAAATCTTTCAATGGCCTGCCAGAAGAACTGAAAAGAAGAAGAAGGAGAACCGAACTACAACGAGGAAGGTGGACCTCCGGCAAAGACGTGCGGCGCTGGAGAGCGAGCGCGGGAGAGATAAGAATGGACAAAATACGAAATGAGATTATACACTAATAAGTAGCTATCGCACCGATCAAGAACAAATTTAGAGAAGATAGGCTTGAGTGGTTCGGATATATCTTTGCGTCGAGTTTGAGTTGGAGATTTGGGTCTACTCAAGTTAAGTTTGATCCAAAAATTTAAATAGATTTGAGTCGAATTTGAGTTGACCCAAAAT
Source organism: Acanthochlamys bracteata (assembly GCA_019914995.1). Classification (NCBI taxonomy): domain Eukaryota; kingdom Viridiplantae; phylum Streptophyta; class Magnoliopsida; order Pandanales; family Velloziaceae; genus Acanthochlamys; species Acanthochlamys bracteata. The sequence continues at coordinate 6,047,844 of CM034129.1, read as the reverse complement.
TGATCCGTCTCACTCTGTATAATTATTTATATAGCAAATATTATTTAATAATTATAAAATATTTAGAATAATGACATAAATTTTTCATTTAATTTGTAAATTTGTTTGTTAATCTAATTTATTTAATTTTTTACTTAATTACTATATTTTATCAAAATTAATATTTTTTTAGATATAAAATAATAAATAATTTTCATATACTATTGTTAAAAATTAATTTTTATAATTTTTATTTGAATAATTTTTAATTATTAAATAAGTCGATTCGAATTTGATCTAATTATTAAATAAGTTAGGTTAGGGTTGATAATTTTAACCCATATAACTTAATAAGTCAGATTATAGTTGAATGATTTTCGTTCGGTTATTATATAAATCGACTCGGAACTAACTAATGAACGCCAATTGCCACCCCTATACTTGAGTCCAAATTGACCTCTTTTATCCTAAATAAGATAATATCATCCTGATCCTGTGGTTTACCTAATCAATTGCCATTTTTATCCAAAAATATGGATTCATTTCTTTATGGACCCACAACAAAATGTAGCTTCTAGATAAGTGGCCCACTTCACCATGTGGCTTTCACTAGTCTAATGGACCCAACCCAAAGGATATAATGCATTTTGGTGATATGTTAAAAACTCTGGACCCATCACCATGATTTCCGAAATTTGGCTCACTTACCACTTCTTTTAGTTGTTTGTTAATTAATTTTCAATGCTCTTTAGTAGGGTATTTGAAAACTGAATTGGCATTTTGAAGGAAAAACCCTTCAAAATCCTTTATTTATTTGAAATCTACCGTCTCCCTTGCTCGTGGTAGTTTGTTTAGTGATTAGTTATTCGTTTGGGAGATACAACAACGATGAATTAACCAAGATAAAATACTTTAAGATTTCAATCCATACTTTAGAAGGTCCAGTCAATTAAAATATTTTAGCCAAATATTTATTTATTAATTCTTTCGTTCATTTTTCTTATTCAACATAAGACTAATCTATTCAATTTTGTACTTAATAAATTTCACCCCAAAGATGAGTCATCCATATTATTTTTTCTTATTCAAATACTATTACTCCATGCCACGAACTAGCATTTGGAGCCCAACCTGTACTAATTCTCGCTTGTCATACAAAAACTGTCGAGTCACGCTGCTCTAACTTGTTCGTCGTACTGCCAACTAGAATTACAACATGTTGCATCAGTCACCTCACCTACGCACCAAGAGCTGGTCATCAAAGTACAACTTGTTTTAACTTTTCTGTCACCATGAAAATGCCTTATGAATCACACTCTCTTAGCATGCTCATCCATGAAAATGCCTCTGATATCACTATAGAGGAGATACAATAACGAGAAGTAAGCAAAATAAAGGCACTTGTCCAATCTAGACACTAAAAAGTCCAATACAATCGATAATATATTAATGAATTTGTTATCTTATATTTATTTAATATGACATTAGTCTACTCACCCTTGTCATCCAACATTATTCACATAAAAAGATGCCACGAGACACTCGATAATATGCTAGATCCGAAAATCTTGTTAAGGAACACTACCATATTTAGTTTTGATTTTTTCTTTCGAGTTTCAAAAGACGCTATATAAAGTAGTGAAAACCCATTTTTTGTATGAGAGTTCATGAAAACGAAAAGCAAAAGAATGGAGCCAATAATATTTTATAAACTTTCAATGCTACTGCACAATTATGGATCCGAACTTATTAGGGCGTTTGGGATTGCGTTTCCCAAACGCTCCATTTTAATTTTTTATTTTATATTTTTTAATATATATTTTATAAGTATTTAAAAAAATTATTTAAAATTTTAGAAAGTGAAGAAAAGTTCTACGTAGTGAAATCTTTTTATTGCATATTTTTATTACTTTTTTGGAGATAAAAAAATAGAGCTCATTTTTCAAAAAGGATAGAAATACTCTATTTTAGAAAAACTCTATGTCATAAGCACTCAAAAATTAGAGGTTTTTGAAGAAAGAAATTATTTAGAAAATTTTTGTATGCCTTTTCTAAAAAAATGTATTCATATAATTGTTTTATAGAATATTAATACATAAATATGTTTTAAAAGCTTAAAAATATTCCAAAATATTACGTATAATTTCTATAGGCTTTAAGTTGAAAAGAATTTGGAATAAGATGCTAGATGTATCCTAATAATAAACATAGGAGTGGTAATTCGGTTTCCTAAGTCGATTTTGGGTCAATGTATATAATAATCATATTAAAATCGTTCGACTCTAATTCGATCCATTTAATTATACGGGTCAAAATTATTAATCCTAACATAATATATTTAATAACAAGGTAAAGCTCACGTGACCTATTTAATAATTAAAATTATTAATAAAAATTATAAAAATGAATTTTTTAAATAATATATGAAAATTATTTAGTGTAATATATATAAAAAATATTAATTTTAATAAAATTTATTAATTATGCAAAATAAAAGTAAATTAGGGTAAGTTAAGAATAACATATATACAAATTAAATTAAAATTTTATATTATTATTCTAAAATATTCTTTAATTATTAAATAATATATATTCTATATAAATAATTATACAAATTTAACGGATCAATTTAGTATCAATCCAAACCCGACCAAATCCCTTTAAGTTTTCGTATCAATTTCGGATCCATCTAAAATTGATCCAAGCCGTTTTAAAGTCTTATCCGAAGTCGACTTTTTTTTATTGGATTCGAATCGAGTCACGGGACGGGTCAGAAATTGCCACATTTAAATAAACAAATAAATTAGAATATAGTGAAATACCGAGTGTTTAAGTTGGGGGACTTCATGGTGCAAAATATATTCGATGCTCAGCCACATATTTGTTTCTCCTTTAAGGCTAAACTTTTCAAGCCAAAAATTTCACTAAACTTCTAAAACACAGTCTTTAAAAAAATACTATTTATATTTTGAATAATTATTTATAATACTTTATAAATTACTTAAAAATTTTAAAAGTATATATATATATATATATATATATATATATATATATATATATATATATATTATATATATATATATATATATATATATATATATATATATATATATATATATATAAACTAAAAAGAAATTATTTTTTAAATTTAAAAATATTTATTGTTTCAAAAATTTTTATTTACAAACACTTTTAAAATATTTTTTATTTCAAATTACATAAACTCTAACGTTCTCTAAAATGAAAAGGCATGTTATATGATGAACATATGGAGAGGAAGTGATCAGATATTGCATTCAACAATCATAACTCTTCGAACCTTCAAGTTGGGCTAACTCCGAATTAGTAACGTATAGGTCTTGATGGGTCAGAGTAAAAAACGGACTAGTTTAGTAGGATAGAGCCACCTTACTAGCGTAGGGGCTTGAGATGATGGCCAAATGTAAAAGAAACTAGGTAACTTGAAGTTGGGTCAGTAACTCGTCTTAGATTAGGCAAAGTGGACTCTGGTTTGGTGAGTTTAACATCTAAGGTCGCTTAATAATTTCACATTGGCTCGGTGCTGAAATTTGTATGTGCGTATAAGTTGGAGATGCTAACTAATAAAAGATTGTCCGATGATTTTAGTCTCGTGATCCAATTATATAATTGATATCAGAATCCGATGGAATAAAGCCATCCGACGTGTTACTGGAAGGGAGAGATTATAGACCTCCAAGCTGGGCTAGGTCGAGATTAGTAATTTGTAGGACTTGGTGGGTACGAGTTAAAAACGAACTAATTTAGTGGATTATGACCAGATTAGTTGTATAGAGGTCTGTGATGGTACCCAACTGAAAAATTTACTTGCTAACTTAGAGATGTGCTAGCAACTCGCTTTTGATTCGGTCAAGTAAATATGGATTTGATAGCTTAACAGTCCACGCTCCTTAATAGTCTCATGTTGGTTATAATCTGGAATGTGTATATGTTTATGAGTGAGAAATTTTAACATCTTAGAGCTTTCCTAATCTTTTTAATATGGGGACTCGATCCTACAATAATAATAACATAGTTTTGTCTTTTGAGGTACATAAGATATGATTGATTGAATGATCATTGTACATTACTTTCAGAGAATGCAATATCATTGTGACTTGGATACAACTGAGTTCACCGTGAATAAAGGTGTAAATATGCGCGGGCGGAGCCAACCCGGCCAAGTGAGCTGTTGGGGCGACCTGACCTAGTTATATTTTTTGTTGCATACTCGTTTATCTATTTTTATTTTTTATTTTATATAAAAAATAATATAATTTTATAAAATTGTAATTTAGATAAAAATAAATTATATATTTTTATTATTAAAAAGAACTTTTAATTATAAGTTGACATAATCAACAGTTAATATTGACCAAGCCAAGGATTATCGTTGATCGATCAACACAAGAGCTTTGATGGACAAACTAGGACGATCACTTAGGTGTCACTAATGTCCGATTTTTGAATGCTTAAGAGTCAAATTCTTAGTTTCTTGAAAAAAAGGTTTGAAATCCTTTGATATTAGGAATATCTTTTAGATTTGCATTCGAGCAAAGGCATTCAGTTACTAATGTAAGTGAAATAACCTTTATAGGCTTGGCAAGATTAGACAAAAAGCCTACTCTTCTTCTTACAATGAAAGAGCTTGCTCTAGCAAACCAAGCCAAGGCGACAGTAAAGCACATCATTCCCTTATTGGCAATGTGTGCCCCGTTTTACATGTTCACCTTGCCATATAGCTAAGGATCAAGGACTGAACCCGCAAAAAAACAAATTCCCTCCTTTTTCAAAAGAGTTCCGACTCACACAGCACTGACCGAGAGGTCCACACCAGTAAAGTCGCACGGTATTACTCTCCCCATCTATACCCCAAGCTGAGCGTATAGGCGAGCGAGCAGAACTTCTTCCTGTCAAGCAGAGCCTTGTCGAGGCGTATTTTCCTACGTGTGATCGGTCCAGAGTTAAAAAAGGATCAAAGCTTTGGGCGTAAAGTCTTTAGGATTGGAACTGGAGTTGGTACGTGTTGCACTGGTGCATATTTTCGACCGTCGAGGGCAAAAAGATATATTCGAGGGAGTGAGACTGACCACCTCATGCTGGAGATCCTGTGGTAAATCCGCCCTTATCCCTAAATTCACGTCAACATAGGAACTTGGGTACACTTATTTTTAACCATGCATACGTTTACGTTTATTTGGCCCTACCTCCTCCTCTCTCAAGCTTCTTGGAGCTAGACCACAACTCGTTTACATCTCCTGTCCAAGTGAGAATCTTTCTTCCTGCCCTCTAACTTCCATTTTAGCTTATCCTTCTTCTATTATCAGGGATGGAGGTAGGAAGTTTGGAAGGTTATGGATAGTAGATTTGATGCTTACTTTGTTACCTTGGTGTTGGAATAAAATCCTCACAAAGATGCCATCTTTTTTCAGTGAGAACGTGACTTTCATAGGCCTGACGGTCTTCCTGTTACTAGTGCTCTATCAAAAAATATCATACTGGAGTTTTTGAGATTGATTGAGACTCCGCTTTGCTATCAACATGTACTTTTTATTGTTGGGTCAGGATCGTCTATGCAAGGGAAGTACTCGTCTCACTCCATAGGATTGAGGAGCTAATCCTACGTCAGTCAACGTGTACTTTTCATAATGATCATAGAAAGCTTGCGGTTGCTTCAGGTTAAGGGCCGGGCCGAGAAATATGTTGGCTCTTTAGTCTAAACCCCTTGCCCATCAATGATCATCCGTGCTTGGCGGGGGAGAATTCCAGATAATGCTACACTTCCGCGGAAGAAAGGATCCCTACCAAACCGGGTTCACCATGACTTGTCCAGTAGAAGGCCACCTTCAACGGATCGGACTTGGATAGCAAAATCAGGCTTTGGTTGGGTGCCCTTACAAGTCAGTAAGGAGAAGATGCCATCTCCAAGGGTGTGCATACCCTCGAAAGTAAGAGAGACACGCTACGCTATACCGAAGTGGCTCCATAGTAAGAAAAATAGAGGACATGCAGAAACAACGCCTTAATTATGGTAATGCCATACTAGTAGAAGACATATTTAATTGTGAGAATTACTTTAGCTGATTATATTAATCTTTTGAGTATACATTTAAACACCTGCATCATAATAACTTATTGCGAATCACGATAACTTAGACTAATCCTAAAATAGAACCTCTCCTATTAACCCCAGCAGAATTATCTAAAATTTTGCAGGAAATATATAACAATTAATAAATAAATAAAACTCAAATAACTTATGTGAAAAAAATTCTCGCAGGTTACATCTTTACTCATCTTTAGAGAAATAACCAATGTCTTACGGAGAGAAAAACACGCTTAGTTATAAATAGTAAGAGAGACTATTTAAAAGTAGTTATAAAAAGAATCTTTTTAAAATACAAAATATTTTTTTTTATTTTGATAAACAAATTTTATTAATTTGATCTAAAAAGATAATAAAAAAATTTTATTACATAAATTTTTATATATTTTTTAAATTTTCAGATAAATTCTATAAATTATTATAAAATTTTTATTTAAAATATAAATTAAAAATTAATAAATAATTTTTTGAAATGGAAATTCAAACTGCTCGGAAAATTTTTCACAACACACAAATCACATAACACCTACTGCATGTACAGTCGGGGTTGTTCGCAGTACTACCTCTACATACAGTAATCACCCAACTCTCTAATTACTCCATTTAACACTTTATTCTTAATTAAGCACGGTTAAGACTAATGAGAACTATTACTAGCGCACTTAGGCATCACCACGCTCACGCATCGTGTGTCTTGTGCCTTATATACAAGATGCTTTACATACCTAATAAATTTCCATAATATCTTTCTCCGTCGTCCTTTAACCAACTATCGACGTGATACATTCGACTAGCCATAAGTACGAACCAACTTCCATTGATCTGCATCTGCACTCACTATTAACTAGAGATACTAACAAAAAAATAAAATTAAAATTGACTTACACTCCTCTATAAAACTCTAAGAATCTCTGCAGTAATTTTCTTTTTGTCTCACAAGTCTCTCGACCTCTTCTAGCTAACACTAGGAATAAATAACAACACTAGCATGCCTCAAGATATCTAAAAATTTGTCCTCTAAAGTTCCTTCTTACATATTTCCTTCAAACTGAAGGATTCGTATCTTTTACAAAATTTATATGTGATCTTTACCGATCAACCATGTTGATAACTCCTTATAACACAGTGGAACTTAAACTAATACCTATTTACCTGTCGATAGTATTTGTTCTAATGGTCTAGCACTAATACATGATGGCTGACGCATATACTCTACTGTTTTCTAATCACGTCCACGATATCCGATACCTACAGCATGTTGAATTAAATCAACTGTTTCCGACGCCTGCAACATGTTGAAACAATAATATTTTCTGGCTACCAACAATTCATCCATACCAAGCTTTTCGCCCTCAGCTTGTTGACTTCGCTTCTATCTCCTTCCAGTAATAATTACTGTTATTACTATGGTAAGTCCCTACCAATTAGAGAGTATTTGATAGTACTTTTTATATAGAATTTTTATAAAAAGAAAAATATTTTTATATTTTTTGAATAACAAGTTTTATTTTTTGTATCTAAATAATAATAAAAATAAGTAATAAAAATATCTTACTACGTAGAATTTTTTAATACTTTTTAAATTTTTAAGTAAATTATCTAAATACTTATAAAAAGCACATTGAAAATTTTGAACTGAAAAATTAAAAAATAGTTTTTCTGTAAAGCTTTATCAGACTGCCCCCTTAGCAATGGTAATATATGATCCGATCCGAAAATTTAATCTAAAACTGACCAATTTAATTAGGGTCAAGTTTGAAAATTTTGATCCATATAAATAAATGAGTTATGGACTACGATTAAACAAATTTAATCAGATTATTGAATAGATCGAATCAAAATTGATCCATAAATCCGAATTGCCATATTTTAAAGTAACAAGTCTTTTATGATTTTTTTGACCATATAATAAAATTTTGACAATAAAAAGCATCGATAATAGTAATTTATAAATTTTTAATATTATATTTATAATTAATCATCTATTTTCAAGCCTTACTAAAATAGTGTAAAATGAGAATTATAATATTATCGTAATTATTACTATGTATGTGTTTTTTAATGACGAATTTAGATCTTGTATAAAATTTTCATCAAAATTTTGTTAGATATCTATGTTTATCAAATTATTAATATGTATTTATAATCATAAAATTTCAACTGTCACTATATATTTTTAAAATATAAATATAAATTTTTTTGGATATTCTAATCAATGGCGAAGATACTAAAAAATACAAATTTTAATGAACACTCGCCATATCTTTTCATCAAGAACATAGTGCACTTATTTCAACTGATTTTATAATTTCACTCAAGTTTAAAAATTTAAATTAAAAATTAAAACTTATAATTATTAAATAGGTCAACTCGAATTTGATCCGGTTAATAAATAGGTTGAGTTAGAGTTGATAATTTTAACACGTATAACTTTATAGATTGGATTAGAGTTGAACGAATTTGATTTAATTATTAAATGAGTCGATTCGAAACCGATCTACCAATTCAATTTGCCACCTCTATCACCAACCAGCTCTTGATTTCACAAGTTACCACATCAAACTAATTTGAACTGCCACTTCTTCAAGCTCCATCTGTCCCTATGAACTACTTTCTAGAGCTTAGTTCTTGCTAGACTGGCTCTCCATAAATTTAAGTTTCGGTGTGCTTTAGAGGAAAGCAAGCACAGATGCATAGATTGCAACTATCACATTTTTTTCATGTCGTATTTTATTGATAAAGAATTTTAACTCTGATATTACTCGTCACGAATAGGATAAGTTAGGATTAATTTCAAAACAAAGCTCTTCCTGATAAGCACAATGAATATATCAAGAACCTTGTGAGAAATATGTGATAATTAAAGAAAAAACAAGATAATAGGTAGACAATTTTACGTGATATAAAACTGTTGCCAATTTTAGAGAAAAATTCATAGACTTTATAAAGAAAAAATCACTACTAATATTGAATTACCACACCGCACTCCTCTTTTGATAACAACCAATACTCTACTAGGATAGAACCACACTTAACCACAACTACTATAAGAAAATTCTCACAAGCACATATAAACCACACAATACTCACTACAAGCGCACTCATTATTGTATATAATGCTATTACACAATAAATTCTCTGTCTCTCTAATACAATTCAAGAAATAAGATAAGAAGAGAAGACAACCCAGTGGAAAAAAAGATTGAACAAGATAAGAATACAGTAGAATTTGGAGATTAAAGACTAAGAATATAATAAACTTCCTGCCAACTCTAAGTGGCACACACATATAAATAGACTCTGCTGCTCTACTAATGCCAGCAAGAGTCTTAACAAACTAAAATACTCATAGTAAAGAATCCTAATTACATTAGTACTATAACTCTTCAACAAGAAAATCTCAAAACTAGATAAGTTGACATCCGCTGTCTTAGTGTCTTCCATGAACTCTTCTCCTTCTCGAACTCTATCAATAAGTCCACTTAACCATGTGATATGTTTAAGTTAACATCAAAAAACTCCACTGGATACTTCTCGGTAACACCAGGGTGTAGTGCTCTGTCCATTTACTTGCATCCAAGGCAATTGGTATGCCTTGTATTTCTGGTCTGTCTAATTCTTCTAAGCCTTGTCATACTATTTGAGATGAGATGTGTAACATTTCCCTCCCCATAAAGACTGGACTCGTCCACGAGGCCTAAGTGTGGTGAAGACACAGCAGGAATTGAGTCGTCTGTACTGGTATTGGAAGTAGACAAATCAGCAGAAAATTCCGGTAGAACGAAGCGGCCATCTTTCAACTAAGAAACATGAAAGACGGAATGAATACATGATTGAGGAGGAAGAGCTAATCGATAAGCTACTGGACTAACACGTTCGAGTATTTGGAAAGGCCCATAGAAACGATAACGAAGCTTATGGTCTTTGCGTGAAGCTATTGAGGACTGCTTGAAAGGTTGAAGTTTTAAAAATACTTGATCACCAGGAGCAAATTGCTGTTCTCGGCGATGTTTGTCAGCATATAGCTTCATTCTAGATCGTGCCCGCAACAAATGAATCTTTAAGTCACGTAGAATCTCATCCCTTTTCCTCAGCTGAACACCTAATTCATCAAAACGAATCGGGCCTACAGCAAAAGAAATTAGTGGGGAGGCGGTCTGCCATACACCGCCTCAAATGGAGTTGTGTTGGTAGACGAATGTACACTTGTGTTGTAAGAAAATTATGCCCAATGAAGCTGTTAGATATTCCTGCAAGATTAACTCAAGAGGGGAGGGGTGAATTGAGTTAGTCTATCAAAATTTTCGTTAAGTTTGTTATCCTACTGGCAGAGAGCTAACAACCGGTGCGGTCAATGTCAGAACCGCAGATGTGTAAGAGTTAGTGTGTTTCTTGCGTAAGTAACAAAGAGTAGTGCTCAGGGTATTTAACGTGGTTCGGCAAAATCCCTTTGCCTACATCCACGGTCGCTTTATCACCAAAGCCAAAGCTTCACTAGACCTTTAATAAGCTACAAATACACCTAGAGCGAAGTGCTTCGCCAAGCACACATACTCTACCGGGTTTCTTCGCCAAGACAACCCCTACCAGCCTCCTGGACACGCCTGTCCCCCTGGCTGATTTGCTAGCACTATTACAAGGTCTAAAAGCTTACACCAAGCTCTACCTGAGCTTCCTTTACCGGTGCCTGCAGCACCACCTTTAAACTGTCAGTGACAAGTTACAAGAAAATAAACAAGTATTGAGTGCAGGATCTATCTCATGAATGTTGAGTGTTTAAGCAGTGATTCAGATGAGATGATCGGAGAGATTGCTGAGAGATTTCTTCAGTATGATTTGCAGCAAGATTTGTTTGTATGGAGTAGTCAAGGTGACCGGCAGTGGGAGTTTTTGTGTAGAGTGGTAGAGTTCTTGTATATCTCTGTTTTTTCGTTTGGGTTCTCTCTATTTCTGTTTTCTTTATGTTCTCTCCTTGTTTTTCTCTATTTCTCCACCACGTTTCCTCGTTGCTGTGACTCCTTTTTATAGAACATCTTTCCTGTGTAGGAGCCGTTGAGGAACGTTGCTGTTGGCGCTTGGTTCTTCATGTCAGAGAAGAAGTGGTGTTGTCCAGTAGTTCTTCAGCTGTGTTTGTACAAAGTCTTCATGGCATTAAATGCGTTGAGGAGGTTTGAATTTGCTGCCAACGGTTGAGAGCTTAATTTAGCTAAGCTTCTGTTTGAGTCTCGGTGAGCTAAGCTGCTAACGGCATGTCCATAATAAATGCAATCTGCAGTTATTCGCTTTACTTGATCAATGACTTTGACTGCTTTCTTCCCTTGATTATTGAGCTTTCCTTTTGTATGAAAGTGAAGATGATTTTAGCTCTTGTGAATCTTCTGTTTGAAGTCCTTCAGTCCGTTGTGAGTGCAGGTGATTTTTAGAGGTAAGAAAAATTTCGTTGCCGCTGAACATATGGGTCTGTCCAAAATGAAAAAGTCTACTTATACTTGATAGCTAAACGGTGATCAGTAATGTGGTTATTGCATCCTCGTCCCGTATCTTTGCCCCTCTGTCCCGCCGATGAGTAGCTTAGCAGTTGGCTGTTATATGGCTGTGGCATCCTCTGTCCCGTATGCTGTTCTCTGTCCCGCTTCGAGCAGTCGCCCAGCTGACTGTGATGTGGCTGTGGCATCCTCTGTCCCGTGTGCTGTCCTCTTGTAATTAAATTCGTGATTTCTTCTGGAGGAAAATCGGATTCTGCATGTTGAAGCATTTCTGCATTATCAGCAAGACATGATTCTGATGATGCTTTGCACTATGTTCTTTGTCTTCTCTTGTTGTGATTTTTCATAATTCTTGATATGAACTTGTAGCTGATATGTTCCTCAATAAGTCCTCAAGATTTTTGCTTCAAATGGATGACGAATTCTTGATTGAATTACATCTGAAAAGTTGTTTCATCAATGACCGATTCTGCTCTCTGTTCACTGAATTTTCATCTATCATTCCATGATTTTTCCAAATTTATATTGATCATCATTTGATGTGCTATTCTGTCAATCTTATAGTGTGCATGTTGGCATGTCTCTGATGGAAAGTTGAAGTTCAATTGGAATCGGCATCATGCTTGAAATTACTTCTGAAGAGTGAATGATTATCACGATTTTCTGATTCTTCTCTGTCCAGCAAGCAGCAGCGAAATAGCAGCGAAGTAACCGGCTATTGAGTCCTCTGTTTTCTGTTCATCTATGTTGGCGATACTCTGTTTTTCTGCTCTTCTCTATTCGCGATATCCATGTAGCAGCAATTAGACAGCTGGCTGTTTGGTGGCTGAGAGATTCTCTGTTCTGTGTGGGATAGATCTGTTTTATGAATTTCTGCAGAACTTGATTCCAATCATTAGTTCACCCTAATCCATAAACTATAATTCTTAATTATTGTTATCATCAAAATCAATCTTGGAATTCCAACAGAAGCCATTTCATCCACTGCCTAGGGTGATCACCCACAAAACATCTTAGGTAAGCTTCAAGGCCCCTATTAACCACCTCCGACTGTCCATCAGTTTGGGGTGATAAGCGGTGCTTAGGTGTAGAGTAGTCCCTTGCAACTTGTTCAATTCTTGCCAGAAAGAGCTTAGAAACACCGAGTCACGATCAGAAACAATTGAAGTTGGGCACCCATGCAAGCGAATAATTTCTTTGGCAAAACTAGCTACAATCTGAGCAGAAGTGTAAGGATGTCGTAGAGCAATGAAATGTGCATATTTAGATAAACGATCCACTACCACCAAAATCACATCTCGTCCTTCAGAGGGAGGCAGTCCCTCAATAAAATCCATAGAAATGTCAGACCATACTGTCTCTGGAATAGCTAATGGTTGTAGCAAACCAGCAGGTTTCAAAGTTTGTGATTTTGCACGAGCACATGTCACACAATTCTTTATGTAGCGTTGAACGTTTTTAGATAACCCAGGCCAAACAAATTGGGAAGCAATACGTTTGAATGTTCTGAACTGACCCCCATATCCTCCAGCAGCTGAATTATGAGCGTCGAATAAAATCTGTCGACGTAGAGCTTGATCATCGGGAATCCAAGGACGCCCTTTATAAAATAAAAAACTATTAACCATAGAGAATTCTGAGCCGGCATTAGCTTCTAACTCAACTAGGTGCTGTTGAACAGTTTGATCCTTTTGTAGACATTGTCGTAAATCATTCCAAAAGGATGATTGCAAGGTGGAGATAGCTGCACAAGAAGCTAAATGGCATCTGGACAAGGCATCAGCAACAATGTCTTCCTTTCCGGCTCTGTAAAGTATTTGGTAATCATAACCCATTAATTTGAGTAGCTATTTATGTTGTGTAGGTGAACTTAGTCTTTGCTCCAATAAATACTTAAGATTAAGATGGTCTGTCTTGATAACAAAACAATTTCCCAGTAAGTAAGGCCTCTATTTTTGAGCTGCAAGGACAAGAGCTAAAAGTTCTCGTAGGTGGATGTTGCAACTGTAGTGGATGACAATGCTTTGCTAAAGAAAGCAATAGGCCGATTGTTTTGTGAAAGAACCGCACCCAAACCCCTACTGGAAGCGTCTGTTTCCACTACAAATTGCTTAGAAAAATCTGGAGCAACTAGTACAGGTGTTTTTGCCATGGCAGTCTTAAGCAGCTGAAAGGCTTCCTCCGCTTCAGCAGTCCAGTGAAATTTGTCTTGCTTCAGTAAGGATGTTAAGGGTGCTGCAATCTGTCCATAACCCTTTACGAATTTTCGATAATACTCCGTCAGTCCCAAAAATCCCCTTAAGGCTGACTGTGAAGCAGGAATGGGCCATTCAACCATAGCCTTGATTTTTGCAGGGTCTATTGAAATACCTTTGTCTGAAACAATATGTCCTAAGTATTCCAATGTTCTGCAACCGAATTGACACTTGGACATATTTGCATACAATTTATGCTTTTGTAAGACTGATAACACTTTAGCTAGATGTGTTAAGTGCTCTTGCCAGGAGTCGCTATATACTAGTATGTCATCAAAGAACACAAGTACAAACCTTCTCAAGAATGGTCTAAACACATCATTCATCACGGCTTGAAACGTAGCAGGTGCATTTGTAAGACCAAATGGCATTACTAAAAATTCATAATGTCCGTCATGAGTACGGAAAGCTGTTTTATGGGTGTCTTAAGCTTTTACTCTAATTTGATGGTATCCTGATTTTAAGTCTAATTTGGAAAAATATCTAGCACCATGTAGTTCATCCAGCAGTTCATCAATGACTGGAATTGGGAACTTGTCCTTAATAGTGATAGTGCTCAAAGCTCTATAGTCAACACAAAATTGCTAAGTACCATCTTTCTTTTTAACTAAAAGAACAGGAGAAGAAAAAGTAGACGTACTTGGTTTAATGATACCTTGTTCAAGCATCTCCTTGACCGCTCTCTCAATCTCCGTCTTTTGGATATAGGGGTACCGATAAAGTCTTACATTGGCAGGTGTAGAACCCGGAATGAGTGGTATGCCATGATCCAGAGATCTCTGAGGGGGTAGTCCAAGTATTGGCCGAAAGATGGAGGCATTCTGGTTTAGCAATTGTTGTATATCTACTGGAAGTGAAGTGCTAGATGTAGTAGATTCAGCTGCAGGGATGAGACGTACTGAACAGAGCGTGGATGAATGGCTCAGGCTGGTTAGTCGGGACACTCCGCCTTCCCTTATAAATTGAAGGATAACCTCTTGGCCAGATAAAGAAAAACTCATTTCTGATGTTTTCCGATTAGAAATAACCGGTCCTAAACTTTCAAGCCATTGTATATCAAGGATTAAATCCATTCCTCCAAGTGGGAAAAGATACGCATCCACCTGCAAGTGAACTCCTTGAATTGAAAGAGGAATTTGATTGTACATCACCTCAATGGAGTGTGGACTGCCATCCGCCAGCTCAACCTTGAGTGTTCTCACCTTTGTATAGATGAGTTGAAGATGCTTAGCCAAATGGGAAGAGATAAAGTTATGTGTGCTCCCCAAATCAATTAGTATGAAAATCTCCTTTTTCTTGATTTTACCTACAACTCGTATAGTTTGTGGTCCGACAAGGCCGTAGATTGCGCTAAGTGATAATATTGCATTGTCATTGATGTTGCTGACCTCGTCATGGTAATCTAGCTCCTCCTCACTACCAGCATCCTCATGTACCGTAATAGCATATAATTTTGAGGCACATCTATGGCCTCTTTCATATTTTTCATCACAGTAGAAACAAAGTCATTGAGCTCGTCGAGCATTAATTTGGGAAACAGAAAGACTTGAGGATCGACTTGGTGTCACACTGGCAGACGGTAATCGAGAATCCTCTCTAGTTGCTCCTGGAGAGGAAGCACTGGAAAACTGAGTAATGATAGAGGTATACTAAGGAAATTGTGCACGAGTAGGTTGAAACTTCCCTGTCCTAGCAGTCTGCTAACTTAAGGTGGCTTTTTGCTCAAAGATCCCAGCCAATTTATAAGCTTCTTGCAGAGTTGTAGGCTGACCAGCAATCACATCTAGAGATATTCTTTTTGTCAATCCTCTACAAAAATTTCCTATAAGATCAACCTTTGAAGCACAAGGTAGTCGTGCCCTTAAGTCTTCAAAAGCAACTTGATACTCTAGCACAGAACCAGTTTGTACAAGTTGTTTTAAAGCGAAGCTTGGATGTCCGAAGGCCGTTGTACCAAGGCTTCCTTTAATTCATCCAAAGAGTGGTGAGGCCTATCTCTTTTGAAATTTTGGTACCACATATTGGCTTCGTCTTGAAAATACATAGCAGCAATAAAGATGCGGTCTTCTGGTGCTGTCCTATAATATTTAAAATACATGTCTGCTGAATATATCCATTCATTGACATAAGATCCATCAAAATTAGGAAACTTGTGGTGGTCTCGGTGGTTGTAGGGCTGGTAGTCTGGAAAGCTTAGGTGATTATGGGTTGGAAGATGTTGTGAGGAGCGATGGAGTAGCCTCTTTGTGCTGCGGTATGGATGTTGGGTTGGTTGAAGTTTTTGAAGTCATTATGAAACTCTGAATCACCAGCCCCTGGTGTTGTTGGCTCCTGTCTTGGGGGAACAGGCAACAAAGGGGACTGTTTGGAAGGATTCCTTATGGTTTTGGTGGGATTGTTATGTAACGGAGGTAAATGATTAATAGAAAGTATGGGCTGGCTGGAGGTTTGGTTGAATACATTATTGTGGGTGGTTGGTTGGTCAGATGTGGAAGTGGTTGTTGGAAGAATTGGTGGTTGTGGTGGATAAGGTGGGAGGGTAAGCGTGGGAGTAGTTGTTTTGTTGTTGTTGTTTGGTCTAAGGTTTCATTGCGGGTTCGCACCAACTCTTTCATAAGTTGACGCATCTCTGCTCTGTCTTCATTCAACTGAGCAAGCACCATTATGAAGGTAGCCGTCAATGTAAGGTATTGTTCTTGCCAGTTAACTTCTCTTGGGCTCCGAACAGTAGAAATTGGCGTTAATGGTTGCTGCAAAAAATTTCCTGCATCTACTGATGGTGTAGAAGCCGACGATTGTGGAGATCCGTGTCTCACGGACGTAGAAGGATCCATAGGGTCGTTGGCTTTGATACCAATTGATACAATTCAAGAAATAAGACAAGAAGAGAGACAAACCAGTGGAAAAGAAGATTGAACAAGACGAGAATACAGTAGAATTTGGAGATTGAAGATTAAGAATATAATAAACTTTCTGTAACTGTAAGTGGCACACACCTATAAATAGACTCTGCTGCTCTATCAATGCCAGTTAGAGTCTTAACAAACTAAAATACTCATAGTAAAGAATCCTAATTACATTAGTACTATAACTCTTCAACAAGAAAATCTCAAAACTAGATAAGTTGACATCCGCTGTCTTAGTGTCTTCTATGAACTCTTCTCCTTCTCGAACTCTATCAATAAGTCCACTTAACCATGTGATATGTTTAAGTTAACATAAAAAACTCCACTGGATACTTCTCAATAACACCAGGGTGCAGTGCTCTGTCCATTTACTTGCATCCAAGGCAATTGGCATACCTTTTATTTCTGGTCTGTCTAATTCTTCTAGGTCTTGTCATACTATTTGAGATGGGATGTGTAACAGTCTCACACACAGTAACCATTAGATAGTCGTCAAAATTATAGTCACACAAGAGCTAAGAAAAACTAGGTACAAATAAAGCTCATTATCACATGCAGCCTATCACCATACGCGTTGACTAAGTCAATTGCCGCGTTCTCCCCCATGCTCGCGTCCTGAGCCTATTTTGCTGCTTCTACTTCAATGCCGCTAACCTAGTCGCGATCTACAGGACTCGCGCTCGATCCTTGTGTCGCCTCCTACCATTGCTGGATCTACTGTGTGCCTTTCTAGATCTACACTTCTCTACAGCCGTCACATCTCCTCGCTAGTGCTTCCTTCCCATCTCTGCAATCTTGCATAATCACTCGCCACAATTACAGAATCTTTAATCGATCTACGACACACAAATCACAGTCTTACTGATCGTCTTTCACGATCGAGGTGGCATCTTTTGTAACTATTAGTTCTTGTTGATTGTGCCTGATTTGAAACAAACTAGCTTGCTAGTCAAGTTGAACCCGACTTGTCCTAAAATGAGTTTTAGGTTTGAAACGAATTGAGACAAAAAAATATGATAAATTGATGATAGTAGTTGATAATTATTTTAAATTCAATAACTACATATATATAGCTAACCAAAAAAGTCTAACTAGTAAATATAATCAATATGAGACTAAATTAATACTAAACGAGCCAAGATAAGATTGCCATATATATAAGTCCACATAATCTAACACGCCCCCTCAAACTCATGTAGGATCAAGTAACATGAGTTAAATCAATAATATCTGAAATCTCGATGTGGTGTGTGCTTTTGTAAAAAATCTGCCAGTTGATCAGTAGAAGTTACACGTGGTAAGAAAATAGTGCCTCATAGAAAATATTCACGAACAAAATGACAATCAATCTCAATATATTTCGTTCGTTTATGAAAAACTGGATTGCTCGTAATCTGAATAGAACTTCGATTGTCACAGTATAAAAATGTAGATCTTGTAAGTGTAATACTCATATCGGATAGCAATTTACGCACACAAATAATATCTCTAGTAATAACAGCTATAGATCTATACTCTGCTTTTGTAAAAAACTGTATTAGATCTTCTGGTGGTTGGATCACCTGCCCAATTTGCATCTGAAAAGTACCTAAGCTTCAAATTTGACATAGAAGATATAAAAAGTGAGCGAGTAATCGTATCTTAAAGATATTTGAGAATTCGAAATAAAGCACAATAATGTATTGATCGAGGTACAGAAACAAACTGACTGACAATACTAATTGTATGAGAAATATCTGGCCTCGTTAAACAAAGATATACAGGCTGACCAACTAATTGTCTGTACCGACTAAGATCTGGGAGAGTCTCACCGCCAGTGGGACGAAGCTTAACATGAAGCTGCATAGGAGTCTCAACTGTCTTACTATCCGATATATCTGATGATCTTATAATATCTGAGGCATATTTTTGTTAAGAAATAAGAATATCTCTATCATCCTAAGCAATGTACAATACAAGAAAATAACGTAAGTGACCAAGAAATTTAATTTGAAATTCCTGACGAAAATATCTTTGAGTTGCTGTTATTCCTACCGAATCTCTTGTTATAATAGTATCATCTACATATAACAATAGAAATACTGTCCTCTTGGGTGAAGACCGTACAAATAAGGAGTGATTTTGATAACTCTGCTAAAAGTATGCTTTTGTAATGGCTCATTTAGAACACTCAAAAGAAGTTCTAAAAGCCTATTTGAGTCTATAAGTATCACGACGGAGCCGACATATATAGCCTTACAGTATAGAGAGACATGAAGGATGCTGCATATAAACAATCTCGGATAAAGTACCATGAAGAAATATATTTTTTCATGTCCATCTGATAAAAAACTCACCGACGTACTGCAGCAACAACAACAACTAAGTACGAACTATGGTCATCTGAGCTACAAGAGCAAATGTCTCATCATAATCAATTCTATTCTTTTGAATAAATCTTCGAGCAACAAGACGAGTCTTATGCCGCTCAATAGATCCGTCGGATTTATATTTGATTTTGAAAACCTATTTACAACTAATAGTCTAAGCTCCATGAAGTAGGACAACATTACGAGTACATGTCTCCTGAAAAGTATAAAACTCCACTACTATAGCCTTCTGCCAATCAGGATACTAAATTGTTTCTTGATAAGAATTGGGCTCTGGAGTAGTATGTATACAAGTAAGAAAAGAATAAAATTGTAGAGGATAAGAGGACATGTGGCAAACTCGAACATATTTGGTGGACCAGAATAATTTGGGGCAAACCGATTATGTGGTCTGTGAATTCATTGTGACTAACGAGTATGTGGTGGTTCAGTTGGATATGAGGATTGTGATAAAGGTGAAGATAGTGAATTCGAAGTAGGGAAAGAATATGGAGGATCCTAATGTACTATCGTGAGAACTATTATAGAAGAGACTGTACTATTAGAAAAAAATAAAAGAGTTGGATCAATGAAGTGATTAGAATACTGAGTAGATGGTGTAGAAATATGTGTCTGGTGATATTAAAAATTCGACGTTAGGAGATTTTAAAAAATAAAATATATTTTTAAGAAATATGACATATCGGGAAATACGAACACGACGAGCCAAAGGATCATAACAACGACATCTTTTATGCTCAAAACTAATGCCAAGAAGGACACAATTAGCTGAAGTAGCAGATAGTTTCGTGCGCTCAGTCCGAAAAAAAAGAATAAAACAAGTACATATAAAAGTGTGAAATATGCTATAGTCAGGAGGAATTAAGAAAAGACTCTCATGAAGAGTCTTGGCAGATAATAAAGTGATATTGATAAGATTAACTAAAGTAAGAATTGCTTCTATTCAAAAAGTTTGAGATACATAATAGGATAATAAGAGAGCATGAGCAATCTCGAAAGTATAGCGAAGCTTGCGTTCTGTTATCCCATTCTGTTCATTAGTGTAATGACATGGCTGCTGAAAAAAAGTGCCATGAGACTGTAAAATGAATCTCATGTTAGATGACAGATACTCACGAGCGCAATCAGAACAAAAAGTTTTAAGTTTAGAGTTAATTAAGTATAGATCAGAGCAGTGAACCTGCTATAAATAGAACGAAGATCCGATCGATTGCGCATGAGATAAACCTAAGTATAATGAGTGTAATAATCAATAAAACTTATATAATAGAAAAAAACCAGTCATAGATGAGATAGATGCAGGGCCCCAAAGTGTCAAAATAGACTAACTCAAAAGGATGTTTGGTTTTAGATGAACTTTTAGTGAAAGGAAGAGTTAAATATTTTGCCAATTTATAACATGTATATACAGATAGTGGTGCAAAGATTCTTGCCCGAGGGTTTCACTTTGGAATAAAATTTTTAATCGAGATTCAGAAATATGACTAAAACATCTATTCCACGAATCAGCACTAGATAGAACAACAGCAGCATAACTAATAGTGAAAAAATTAGATAAAAAAGTACGAATATATTCTAAATAATAGAGTCGTCCCTTTTCACGAGCACAACCAATAGTTTGGGCAGTATGAGGATCTTTTATATTGCAGGTAAGAGAATAAAAAATAATAATGAATTCACTCCCGTGAAGGCTACTAATGGATATAAGATTAAAAGTAGTACTTGGAACATGTAGGATAAAGGGTAGAGTTAGAGTATCTGAATTAAAAATTCAAATTTAGTAATAAATAACTGAGAACCATCGACTGTTCGTAAAGATGAAAAATATAATGGTAAAGATATAATTTTAGATAATAAAGACTCATTCGAAGTCATGTAATGAGAAGCACCAAAATCTAATATCCAAGAAAAAGACATACTTGAAGAGGCAGAAAATACAGATATTGAGAAGCCAACAAATAAAGACTGTTGTTGAAGTTCTAATTTGGTAAGATGATACTTAATATCTGAAAAGTCAGGAGAGATCTGATGAATTGTCGGTACACTATCGACGATATGTGCTTTAGGATCTTAAGAGCAAATTGAACAAAAAAAACCTTTCGCCTTCATTTATTTCCGTATTGTGAAAATAAATATGGATAAAGTTGAAAATAACTATCCACAAGATGACCAGACTTGTGGCAATAAGAACAAAAAATAATAATGTTGATTACAAACTAGACCGAAAAAGATTTTCCAAAAAATAAATAAATAATTTAATTAAATTAAAATTTGAGAAAATTCTCAAGATCGAATGGCTCTGATATCATGAAACGAATTGAAAAAAAATTATAATAAAATTGTTGATAATAGTGATAGTTATTTTACATTGAATAGGTAAATATATATAGCTAATAATAAAAATCTAAATAATAAATATAATCAAGTGAGACTAAACTATACTAAATGGATCAAAATAAGATCAGCCTATATATAAATTCACATAATCTAGCGAGATCTATTTGAGTTGCACAAGTGTCCTAACATGTATTTAGTGAGTGTTTATCTAGGACCGAAAGTGGGTAAATTTGAGTTTCTAAAAAGTAGATTTAAAAAATTAAATTAAAAATTAAAAATATTTAATAAAAAATAAAATATTATATTAATAATAAGTTTTAAAATTAAATTTAAAAGATTTCTTTGATTAAAATATTTATTTTAATTTTTTTATTTATTTTTATTAAAAGTGAATTTGAAAAAAAAATTTGGGGTACTAGCAAACAAGGCTTTTATCTTCTGTATATTGTTGTTATGTACAATATTGTTGTTATGTACAAATTAGTTTTATATATCCAAAATAATACGGGTGCGGTGAAGTTTACTTTTGTCAGTATATATTAAAACTTTTAAGAAAATTAAAAAACTATGGAAGAGTCGGCATCATGATACTTTCCAAGGTATTGGCACATGCCTAACAAAAGGAGCTTCTAATTATTGCCAACAATTTCGGCAAAAATAATTTATTTAATTAAACATAGTTAAAGAAATCTAATTAAATCAATAAAATAAGAGAGAAATAATCACAATCTGACCTTCAAACACGTCCTTCGAGAACCAAATATATTTTATGTTCAAAAAGTATTTCACATTTTTATTATATTTATAGAATTATTTTAAAATTTTAAAAATATTTTGTATTACGTATTCTTAACTTGTTCCAAATGTTTGATGCGATGCACAAATGCTTTTAGACAATTATATGTATTATATAGTATTTTTTATAGTAACTATTAAAAAAATAAAAAAATAATTATATACGAGAAATATTAAATATATTTTTAAAATTATTATAGTACTTAAGATAATAATCAAAAAACCTAACGTATAGTAAATCTATATATTTTATGCATTAAAAAAAATAAATTATTTACACTATATATTTATTTATTTATTACTTTCTAATAAAATATAAAAAAAAAAAATAAATTATTAACGGAAGAGTATCCGATAAAATGCATATTTTAGAATGCTAATAAAAATACTTTTCTATTTTAATTAACAAATATATATATATTTTTTATTTAAATATTAAAATCGGGTCAACCGGGTCACCGAGTTGACCCGAAATTCGGGTCGCATGCGACTCGATTTTATGTTAATTGATTCGGAATCGAATCTGTGCAGTCGCGATTTTTCGATCCGATCCTACTTGGTTGGGCCTAGTTTTAAACCTATACTTTTAGTTAGAGAGGCTTGCGTTTCGCATTTTTTTAATTTATTTAATTTTTTAAATAAGTTTTTATAAACTTTTTGAATTTTTTGAAAATTTAGATGAATGATGCACGTAAAGTTTTGTATGCATAACTTTTATATTTTCTGATGCTTAGTAGTCAAACTTATTTTACTTATAAGTATTCCCAAACTTATTAGTTTTTAAAATTTTTTATTTGAAGTATTTCTAAATATCAATAAAAATTTTGGTAAAATTTTGCTTCTGAAAACAATTTTATTGAAAGTCTTTGTACTTTTGGAGAAAAGCAAATTTGTAAAATTTATAACTGTTACATAAAATTTACTTTGAGATATGAAAACGAACGCATATTAAAAAAATTTATTAGGGAAGGTATTAGTATACATAAGGCTAATTTAATTAGTGAAAATTTTGAAAACATTAAACTATTTATTAAGTAGTTATAATTAAGTCAGAACAAACCTAAATTAATTAGTCACGTGACTCGGCCGAATTATTTGTTCCGAGTCAGTCCAATCATGTGAAAAATACGAATTCCTACGCACTAATAAAATCTTTTGAAGTACTAATAATTTGCGTCTTAATTACTGAACAATTTGTTTAAAAAATTAAAATAAAATTTGACAATTTCAAGATATTCCTTACTAAAAAGTTCGTGAGTCCACTCTCTTCCATTGTAATAGTTGTTTATCTGTATCTATAAATGCTACATTAGAAAATTAATCTAATAATAACCAAAGCAAATAATTATTCTTTATTTATGAACTAATTACGAAAAAAACAAAAATAGAAAAAACAGAGTACAATAATATTGAGGTGGCTGCGAGGAAGTCGTTATCATCACTGAAATGGATTTATCCCTTTCTTTTAGGTTATATACAACAAGTGCCATTAGTTTATGGGTGTATTCGTTTAGATTAAAAATGAATTATTAAATATATTATTAAACAAGTTACTATAAATATTATTATTATAAATGATTTAAATTATTTTATTTTAATAGTATAAATAAATTATAAACAAGTTCTTTGTTCTTTTACGTAGTTAAAAATAAATCAAAAACAAATTTTTAATCAAAAAATATATTCGAAAGATTGTTTTTATTGAATTCATTTTCTTTGGTGCATAAATTGCTTGCATGCTGAAAAACAAATTTCAACTAAAATAATTAATTTCGTCGTGGAGAAAGAATTTAACAATGAGTGTTATATTTGAAGAACGACAGTTTAACTTTCATTTTCAAAAAATAATATTTTAATTTATATTTTTAATATAATTTTTATAGTTTAAAAATATTTATATAAATATTTAAAAAATATAAAAAATTCTACATAATAAAATTTAATTATTATTTAATATTATTATTTAGTAAAGAATAAAATTAATTTTTTATTTAAAAATTTTTATTTAAAAATACTTCAAACGGTTTTTTCATTATGAATAACATAGAGGAGACATATAATTACAGTATCAGGAGGAGAAACATACGCCATAAATATGTTGTAAGAACAAGAAGATGAAATAAAGAACTTTGCAGTGGCAACACCGAAATATCTTCAAAAAATATGGCGCAGAAATTTTGAGATTCCAATGCTGACCGATCAAAGAAATAAAATAGAAAAGCATTCAATCTGAAAGAATAGTACTATGGCTTTTGGGTACGTGAAAGGTCACGTCGGATAATTGTAACACTAATAAAGCAAATAAAAAAAGAAATTATAATAATGATTGCACTAATTTTGACTCACTTACTTTTTCCTCATTCCAGAAAAGGATTAGATAACATTTGACTTCTTCTTTCTTAACTTTTATGTTTTTGGAAATTCCTTGGAAATTTTGAATTTTTAACTGGTATCGTCATACTTTTCAAATAGGGAATAAATCATGCAAGATTATGATGTCCGACAATTTTTCTCGCCAATGGAGGGAATTCTGGAAATCCTTTTTAACTCTATTTTATTTTATTTTTTTATAAAATTTAATAATATTATAAACTTTTTTAATTTAACTTAGTTTTATTAATTATTTTTATTTTTTAATATATTGATATAAAACTTAAATTATTTTGTATTTTAAAAATTTATATTTATAATATTTTGTATTTTCATAGTTAACGAATATAAAATATCTGAAGGATCCGGTCCATACATTTGGAAGTCCAATCTAATCCAAAAGTTTAAATCAATAGACTATGTAACTCTTTAGTATATTAACTCCCTTCTTATTTTATCTTATTTTTATTCGATCCGGAACTAATCTACTCACTCTTTAATCCAACAATCTTTTCCTCAAAAGTGAGTCACCCGTATTTCTCCTCATTCGAGTATTCTATTGCGCACCAAATACGTTGATCGCTCAGAATTCCAGCGACTTGGCCTCGAACACCGTTACCGCACATCAAGAGCCATCCATCAGAGTCCAACTTGCTTCGAATTTTTACTCACACCTCGTGGAAACCCATATGAGTCATACTGCTCTTAACTTGCTTATCGCACTACCAGCTAGAGTTATAACATACGTCGGTCGCCTCACATGCACATCATCTGCGCATCAAAGAGCTAGCCATCAAAGCCCAATTTTCTTCGAATCCTCGCTTATATCTTGCAGAAGCTCTATGTGAGTCACGCTGCTCTTAATATATTCACTCACGGTAAGTAACAGCTACTACATGTATCGGACTTCCTACGAACCTAGCTCTGTTACTACTGTTGGGGAGACATAATACCGGAAGAATTAATCAAGATAAGACACCTGAAGAATCCGGTCCATACATTAGAAAGTTCAATTCAACCCAAAAGCTTAAGCTAATAGGTTATGTAATTTTCTAGTATATTAACTTCCTTCTTTATCTTATCTTATTTTTATTTAATTTGGGACTAATCTACTCACTCTTTAATCCAACAGTAAAATACATTAGCAATTAATTTGGTAATACAATTTTCAATTTTACAACTGATCATAAGCTTAAAAATTCTAGCACACATAATTAATCTATCATATAGCTTAAGAAAAGTTAATACTTTGTGAGCTTCGAGAGTGCTATTAAAATAAATATTTTTTAAAATAAAAAATATTTTTATTTTTCAAATAAATTTTATAGTAAAATAATAAGAATAAATAATAAAACAATTTTATTCTGTAAAAGTTTTCTATAATTTTTAAATAATTTTTAAATATATAAAAAAAATATATTAAAATAAAATCTGAAAATTAAAAGATTATTTTTTTTGAAACAATTTGTGAATAGCACCCTTTGTCCTTTGTCCGGGCATAGAATTCATTGTTTGTCTTTTTGAAATAAAGAAAATTAAATTTAGAAAATTGTTTAAGCTTACTGGTCAATATAAAATTTTGACGACCTTAAAAGATGTTTGAGATTGCCTCAAAAAACTTTTAGAAAGGAGAGAAGTTTTCTTACTAAATAAATTTACTATATTTATATTATAAATAAAAATTAGGCATATATAATATATTTTATTTATTTTTCAAAAATTAAAAAGAATTATAGTAAAAAAAATTTTTAAGAAATGAAAACATAAAATGAAATAAGTTGTAAAAGTATGCCAAATACTTCTTATGTACACAAAAGTTTGGAAGTGCTTATAATCATTTTTTTTAACTAATAATTGTTTAAAAATTTTTTTGACCTTATAAAATAATATAAGTATATAAATATTCTTATATTTATAAAATTATAAATAATCTTATTTTAAAATATGAAATATTTTTTAATTGAAAATTACTTGATAAGGTGTTTTTTGTTTGCACTCTTCAAATTGTGATGCGATGATAAGCTACTGGTATTGAGTTCAACTAAAGACTTATTTCAAAATATATCGAACTTTATTTTCTTGCTCCAAATTTTGAGTTCGACTATTTTATATATTTTAATTATTATTTAAAAATTTATTTTTATTTTATTATCAAATTTTACTTTTTATTAGATTTTAATTTTAAATTTTATTTTATTTATTTCAAATATTATTTCAAATTTTATTTTTATCGGATTCTATTTTTTATTAAGCTCTACTTTCATAAAATTTAATTTTTAAAATTCAATTATGTGCATTTAAAATACGCAAATATAGTGCTTTTACTTTTTTTTGTCCTTATCTTTTATAAATTCTATAGTAAATTACCTCGTCCAATTACAGATATAAATAAATTAGATGACACTAACAAACGTAATTGTGTAGGTTATACAGGTCAATCATATTCATCTTCCAAGAATTGTTTGGTATGGAGTTTTCAAAAAATAATTTTTAAGTTTTCAGTTTATATATTTTTATAAAATTTTATATTTACTAAATTTATTAAAAATATAGGAAATATCAAATATTTTAAATAATAAAATGTTATTATTACTTACTTTTATTATTTTTTTAAAATTAGATAAAATATTTCTAATAGTACTTTAAAACGCTCTTAAGTATATTAATTTGTTGGTTTGATGCGAAATTAGGTTTTAAAAAAATTTACAATAACTATGAGAAAATAGATTTATAAAAAAGCGTATTGAAAAATATCACGATATACTAAACTAACCTTTCAAGTAGATTTGAAACTTTTTCTGAAAATGATTTGAACAGAAATCTCTGTAGCTGCTATGAATTGTCAGAGTCTACCAACAAACCGAACGCAAAAGAATAATAAACAATCACTAACCTTTTATTTTATTCGTTTTAATAACACAATAAATTGTACCTTTCTTGTTCCACGAAATAATATTTTCAGTACCATTATTTTCATTTGTTTATTTCAATTATTTTTCTTCCTATTTTTTTCCCTGCACAACATCTATCTCTCTCTCGCTCTCTCGACTGTAGAGAGAGAGAGAGATCCAACTTCGGTTCCCAGACCAAGCTCTCTTTACAAAACTCTCTTCAATCCTTAGGACCTAACTTAGCCATAACCCTAGATTCTTTTTGTTCTTTCATGCCTAACATGGTTGGTTTTTGCTCCCACTCTCTCTGACCTTCTTCGTCTTCTTCTTCTTCTTCTTCTTCATGCTCGCAATCTGTTTCTGATCTTGCTTTTTTTTTGTGTGCTAGGGCTGTGGAAAAGTTTGGATTTTTTCCATTGAAGTTTCGACTTTTTTGGTGCTTTTGTGAATAATATCTTTTACCGTGGAAGCATTTGAAGCTTGGTCTTTGAAGGTAGCTTGGTCAGCAGAGAAGACTCATAGTGGGTGATTGGTCTGTGGTATCTCAGATTGTTAGGAGAAGGTTGAATTTTAAGCTCTGTCAAGTAAAATCTGTCTGTGCGTTCAAAGTTTACATTTTGGCATGCAGTAGTAGACCCTCTTCTCATGTTGATTTATGCAGCTTGGGTAAAAGTTTTGATTTTTCTCGTAAAACTCCAGGGTGGTTCTATTCATATGGCTGCGTTAAGCAAGAGGGTGTGGCATAGACCTCTTGATTCTTGAAGCAGAGAATTGGGTCTATGAATGAAGATCTTGGTTGCAGAAATTAACTTGTCCTGCTTAAATCTGGATCTAGAACCTGCCTAGCATGACTTTCTCGGAGAAGTTACCTTTTGAAGAAGCGACTTAAGAGTGTGGAACTATGAAGTCTTGGTTCAGGTAGTTGAAAAGTTAAATGTTGCGAAGGTGAAGAAATGGCCTCCAAGAAGAAGAACAAAATGGTGGATGAGGAGAAGTCTCCTGAAAATCGCATCTCTCTCTTCCCTGATGAGATTTTAGAGCGCATTCTTGGCTTTGTCAAGTCTCACAAGGACAGGAGTTCTGCTTCTCTAGTATGCAAGGACTGGTACACCGCAGAAAGGTGGAGCCGGACCCATGTATTCATTGGCAATTGCTACTCAGTCACGCCGGAGATTGTAGCCCGGAGATTCCCCAACATCAGAAGTGTTACACTGAAGGGAAAGCCCAGATTCTCGGATTTCAATCTTGTTCCACCAAATTGGGGTGCAGATATCCACTCCTGGCTTGTTGTGTTCGCATCGGCATATCCCTTCCTTGAGGAGCTCAGGTTGAAGAGGATGACGGTTAGTGATGAGAGTCTTGAGTTTTTGGCCCTGTCATTCCCTGGGTTCAGAGCACTCTCTCTTGTCAGCTGCGAAGGATTTAGCACTAGCGGTCTTGGGTCTATTGCAAGTTATTGCAGGTATATTCTTGTGACTTTCTATAGCATCTTTCTTTACTGATATAATTTATTTATAGTTGGTATTTTATGGGATGCCTTTTCTAGCATAGATGTTATCATGCATATGGTTTTTATTTGACAATTAAGAAATGCTTTGGCTGTGGAGCTCGACTTGCAACCATTTTCAATCAGTCATACCTATGAAGAAACACATACGCCTTGCTCATTAGTTGTTTGTGTTGTGTCATAAGGAGAACAATTTTTCCTGCAATGTGGCAGCTGTTTGTAAGAAGTTTAATAAATAAAATGGTGATTCTTTTGTTCACAAATGCAGCTTGTAAGCTAGCATTTAACTTAGGCGTATGCATCTTCCTACCACATGGCACTTAATGGAGTACTATGACTCCTTTCTTGGAAAAATAAGGGGGAGCTTTGGGATTTTGAAAATAGAACATTGGGGTCCTTTGGTATCATATGAAGAACAAGGATGCATGCTTTTTATGTTTATCTGACTTTGATTCCAGCTACTCCACCGAAGAACAGATATAGAAATAACTGGAGAATAGACAAAATGCAAGAAGTAATATGTGTCTATACCAGTTGTTTCAAGGCATGGAACTAGTTCAAATAAGTGAGCAATGTTGAATAGGAGAGGTTATTCCTCGCACTGATTCTGATACAACCATTTAGCACTATATATCTACATACTGCTGTTGATAAAATTTCCTTCTTTATTTAATTAGGAGTAATTTTTCTGCAAATAGTGTGAAGATAAACAACATTGTTCTGTACCATTAGTTTCTCGTTAGCTTATGATTCTGCGATTTGATAACTCAAAGTTGCACGCATTTTGTAAAGATTGCAGCTACTTGTTGATTATATTTTATCACATGTTTTATGTCTAAGCAAAATATTTCCTTCTTTTAAAAATTTTTAATACCTCTAAGTCTTTGTTACCGTTTTCTGTAGAAAATCCTGATATACTTGAGAGATCTCTATTTCATTGTCTCCAATTTTACAAATATTCTCTCTTGTGCCCTCTAACCTGTTTTGATTCCAGGAACTTGACTGAGCTCGATATTCAAGAATGCGGGATTGATGAACTTGGTGGTAGCTGGCTGAGTTGTTTTCCTGAAACACTCACTTCCTTAGAAGCACTAAATTTTGCAAATTTGAATGCTGAAGTGAACTTTGATGCCTTGTTGAGGCTTGTATCAAGGTCCAAGTCACTAAAAGTTCTCAAAGTAAACAAGAACGTAAATTTGGAGCAGCTACGTATGTTAGTTCTGAAAGCACCTCAACTGTTGGAGCTTGGAACAGGTTCCTTTCAACAGGACCACATGCTTCGGGCCTATAGAGATCTTGAAAGTGCATTTCGCAAGTGCAAGAATCTGCATACACTTTCAGGAATGTGGGAAGTTTCCTCTCTGTATCTTCCTGCTATATATCCTGCCTGCACCAATCTTACATTCTTGAATTTGAGCTACGCTACTTTCTTCAGTACAGAATTTGCAAAGCTTCTACCTAATTGCCCCCATCTTCGTCGGCTTTGGGTAAGCATTAAATGCTTAACAATGATGTCAGAACAACGGTGCTTTGTGTATTCTTTTGTCTAGATGACTCTAGTATTTTGCCATTTAACCATGTTATCAGCAATTCCTTCTTACCAAATTTCTCTGTTCTCTAATCGCCTGCTATGGATCCATCTTATTTCATTATTATTCATCTTACTTCATTCTTAGTTGCTCAATTTCTATCATGGCTGATTTATCTCTTGTGCTAAGAGGCTTGGAAGTGCTTTCTACGTTAAGAAGAAGAGTTTTTCATGGACAGTTAACCTAATCTGTATGATGAAATTAGTAGCAGAGGAAGCCATCATTAGATTACTAGGCTCCGACAGTAAGGCAGCAGGAGAGCTTATGCCGCTTTCCTAAGAAAAATGACGGTCTTGATAAAGGAAAACGATGATGGACATATGAAGTTTAGTTCTGCCTCTTAGTGACCAAACAGTTTGCTATAAAAATCCATTTGACTTCTTCATCCTCCTTGTACTGACCACCTAGGGATAAATATATGTTCACTTGAAAATGGAGAAATTTAGTAATTTATTTTGGGTTAACTATGTTATATCAGTTTGTTTCTAGGATCTCTCACATGATGATTAGGGGACGGCATCTACTCTTGTGATAAAATGGATAGATCATGTGTAGTTATCTACCATTTTGAAATTTGCATGTTGTATATGCCTTTACTTGTCTAAAGGAATGGTTGTTAATGTGGAATAATCTCTGAAAATTCTGCTCGCATAGTTTAACACTTTTGCTAAAAGCTCTTTGACTTTGTTGAATAAAATAGAATGAGCAGAAACTTTTTTTATAGAATTATACTGTTTCAGTAGTATGATGGGCTACTTCAGTGCTTTGTGTTTTTCTTTCTTCGTTATGTTCTTGCTGCTTAATCTTTTGGTAAAAGACTAGAATACTGTATTGAACTTTGAAACAGGCTTTAGTGAAATTAATTTACAGTACTATATATATGGAAAGGTATTTCAGAAGGCCTAAGGAAATAAGTAATAAGCCTTGTTCTTACTATGTTTGCAACAGGTTCTCGATACAGTACAGGACAAGGGACTGGAGGCTGTAGGAACCCATTGCCATATGCTAGAGGAACTGCGAGTTTTTCCGGCAGATCCTTATGATCAGGATGCTGTTCAAGAAGGTTTGACTGGTGTTACTGAATCTGGCTTTGTTGCTGTATCTGAAGGCTGTCCCAACCTTCATTATGTGCTCTATTTCTGCCGCCAAATGACAAATGCTGCTGTAGCTACTGTGGTCCGCAACTGCCCAAACTTCACTCATTTTCGTCTCTGCATCATGAACATGTGTGAGTCTGATCACTTGACTAATGAACCCATGGATGAAGCATTTGGAGCTGTTGTCAAAGCCTGCACTAAACTTCGAAGACTTTCTGTTTCTGGACTTTTGACAGATCGGACGTTTGAGTATATTGGAACATATGCCAAAAACCTAGAGACTTTGTCAATGGCTTTTGCTGGAAGCAGCGACAGGGGCATGCAGTGTGTATTGGAAGGTTGTCCAAAACTGCGGAAATTGGAGATAAGGGATTGCCCATTTGGGAATGCAGCATTGCTGTCAGGCCTTGGAAAGTACGAATCAATGAGGTCACTCTGGAT
The DNA here is from genome assembly GCA_019914995.1 of Acanthochlamys bracteata. NCBI lineage: Eukaryota > Viridiplantae > Streptophyta > Magnoliopsida > Pandanales > Velloziaceae > Acanthochlamys > Acanthochlamys bracteata. Next base: position 6,015,698 of record CM034129.1, on the reverse strand, counting down.
GTCTGCTTGCATGGTCACAATAAACGCCTGCAGGTTTTTGGCAAGAGAGATGCCAAGGTTGAATGTGGAGGTTATCAAAGAGGATGAAAGCGACAATGTTCAGGCTGACAAGGTTTACGTATATCGTTCAGTGGCTGGTCCTAGGAGAGATGCTCCTCCATTTGTTCTCACTCTCTGATATTTTATGGAGTCTGGGTAATCCTCCCTCCTAAATCCTTTCCCCAAGCTTCCATTGTCCTTGACATTTGGGTGCACATGCAATAACCCTCATGTTAGATAACTCTTTAAGAAGCACTTTTTCTATTCTTGCTCCTGTGTCTTATGTATGTATGCTGGTTTTTCCTGGCTTTCTTTTGCACAGTTCTAGATTTGGAAGATGGTGTAAAGATGGAGAATGATGCCCTTGAGATGCGAGATTTGCGTTTCCCTGAAGTTGGTCTTTCTGCACCATATACATTGGTTTTTTAGAAAGGAATCGTGTTATACACTGGTCAGATATGGCATTTAGAGCAGGTGGACCATAATGAGCAATATGTGAGGATACCTGTGCAGTTCACATACGCACATTTCAAAATGATTTGACACAATTCCCGACCATGTAATCCCAACTCACTACATGTGGCCTTTGCTGTTGCTTGAAAAAAAAACAGAAGGCACATTGAGGGTTCAGTTAGCCATCCGTTTCTCAGAGTAATTGTGCTCCATGAAGCTGAGCCCTTCTCTAATAAACGTAAGCTATATGGTGGAACAATGTCACATAGTTCATAAGTGAGACTGCAAATAAAGCAGATACTTTGTTTCTAAAGTTGAGAAATGATCCAGTAGTACTACATGGGAGTATTTGAGGTAGGTACTGGCTAAAAGCGTCTGGCTCACTCGGTTTTAATATATGATTACTGCAGTGGGACGCCCAACCTTAGAGCTATTTACCCTAAGATGTTTCACTGTTTGGGCTGTGGCTGCAATTAAGCATAGGAGCTCTGGTGGTTAGTGTAATCTGTTTCACAATTGTTAAATTCTTTAGTGAATTTCTGTAGGCATAGATTTTCATGATATGGAAACAAAACCTTTGTTGTTCGACTCTGCATGCTAATGCTAGTGATTCACGTAAAGTTATTTGTTGTCTCCTTTTTTCAAATTTGCCTTGGTTGCGAATGAGAATGTTTCTTTCGGTTTTCCGGTAGTATTGCAGTGCTTTGTAGCAAGGGGTCGTAGAGGACGGCTTCATGCTTCTGTGCACTTACTGAAATGTTATTATAATGTAGGGAATATCTCTACTGACAGTGATCAAATTAATCTTTTACAGACTGCAATGTTAACATCTTTGTAGTAAAAAATAAAGCTTGAAAATTTAAACTAGTGATAATTTGAAGACAACAGAGAGTGTGTGGGGGTGGCTACAGAAGCTATAAACTAGTGAAGTAAGAGGCCACCGCAACGAGAACTTATCGCTTTCGGAAATGAACAAGCTTTACAAAAGCCGCAATCCCTGTTATAAACTAGAGATACTCTCTGAATTCCAATTCACGTCGCACTTAAACCAGAGATATTCTCTTAATCGTCAATTATAAACATCTCGCTTGCTCTAATGTTTCGATGTCTACAAAAAATAATTTTGTCATCAACGATCTCTAAAATAACGAAAACTATTTTCTGTTTTTTCAAATTCAAATGAATTGGAGTGGATCGAACAGCTCTTCTTCTTACATTAGCGAACAACAATCTATCCTCCGCCTTCTGCTCTCTAGGACCATTCTTTGTTTCTAGCAGCGTTACACACTCATCATCTTTTGTCGTTACATCTGCAATTTAGTTCACTTCACTCAAAAGTTTAATCTCCTCTGTTTTGGCTTGCATGATTTTTGCCTTTCTGAACTACTTGCTTTCTGCTTCGCTGGTTATGGGCCAAACTCTAATCTTTAGGCATTCACATGGATGCAAGTTTATGTGTAGTATAGAATTGAAGTCATTTGCCATAGAACGTAATGTTTTTTGTGGTCCATGTATCGCAACGGTAGCTTTCTTATTTTTATGAAGAATCATTGATGTCTAATTCTGTTTTTTAGCAGCTGCAAGAAGTTGGAGGGGTTCTATTGATTTCTCTGTTCATCTACAAAGGGTAGCTACGGGTATACGTCATTGTCGCTGTTTCATTGCATTCAGTACTCTCTATTCAGACTAGGTTTAGTTGCTCCCTAGGCAAGCTACGTATATGAATTCTGCCTTTGATTGTCAAATGCTGCTCGATTTGGATTCTCTTAGCTATGATGACGATCATTAAGTTGGACATTTATGCGAATTGCTTCATAAGCGAAACAAACCTATCTATCTGTTTATATAGACAATGATTTTACTTTTACATTCAATTACCTTGTTATGCTTCTAATAATAGGCAGAACTTATCTTCTACTCCATGAATGCGAATTGATTTCATCATCACACACAATGCGCTCACTGAGACACAACAACCTTCCATCATAAAAATCCCCATTACTCCTTTCACGAATCCTAGTGTCTAAATTACCATTCATTTCAGTGACCAAATTACCCTTCTTATGTCTCCATTGTACTTGTCAGAAATCCTGTAGACTACAGGAATCCAAGGGCATTGACGTAAACTGATAGGGTTTGATGTTCTAATCTTATTTCTACAGCAACAAACTTAGAAGCATATGATGTTCTGCTTGCAGCTCGCCCTCGGCATACAAGGAACCGGGCATTCGACTTGCCTGGGATGCATGGCTTTAGGCACAACCGAGAGATATTACCTACTAAGGACTCTTGTCTGGAAAGTTGCATTTGTTTAGGACTCTTCTTAGGAAGTGTTATCATACTTAGATTTTTTGTATTAGGAAAGTATCAGAGTCATGTACAAACTCTTGTATGTTGCAAGAGTATAAATATGACTATACATATATGCCCCTATCGATCAAGCAAGAATTAGTTTCTTTATCTTGTCAACTCCTCTCCTTCAGGTTCCTCTCTGCCTTCTTCTTTCGGCCTCCTCTTGTTCCTTGGTTTCTCAGCATGAAAACACAACAGCATACGATATGTTTTGTTTATGAGAGGTTGGTACGTTGTAGCTGGGGGATACCTTCTAATGTTCCATTAAGGCAGAGTCGTCTGATTGAGTACTTCTGAAGAACTCATTGCTGAAATTCATCAGCAAAATCCTGTAACATATGGTTCTGGCATTTAAGAAGCAAAGATGAACAAAGAGCAAGGTGAAGAGAAGCATCCAATAGACATCAATTCTAGTCAATTGCTTCAAGACATCTATGGCTCGATCTCTTCTACCTATGCCAACAAATCATTCTTTCTCAAATGGCAAGTTATCCGGTCCAAGCTAGAGCAACTTTCCACTGGCCTGATGTATGTGACTTGGAGCAAAAGCTCAGGTGAGAGTTCTTCCTTTGTGGAGTTATTGCAAGAGATAACTTTGACAGTGAAGGAAATACAGAAGTTTGGAGATGGGTCCTACATTGGAGGGAGATTACAGTTAAGGAGCGATCTTGATGTTGCTATCTCAAAGTTAGATCGCCATATTCGTCGAATGGATGAAATGTATGTGTCAGGGACTGTAACACCTACTCGAGCAATTGTTGTATCAAAACCTGCTGTTGGTGCACCTCGAGAAGAGATTTGCTTCTACGTTAATGATCTTTTCTCAAGGTTGAGGGTTGGAAGCTCAGAAATGAAGGCTGGTGCTCTCTCTTCTTTGAACGAAGCCCTCCATGAAGACGAGAAGTACGCAGGGATTATTGCTGTTGACATAGCTGATGGCGCTAGTGTTCTGACATCTCTTCTTGAAGAAGAGGACAAGCAAATTCAACATGAAGCTGTGAAGGTGGTTGAGTTTATATCAGCACTCAATTCTTACAGAGGAGTTTTGGTCATGGAAGGCGCGACTCCAAAACTTGTTCGGGTGTTGGAGAATGGTAGTGAACTCTCTAAAGAAAAGGCTGCTAGATGTTTGGAGAGACTAACTGAGAATTCTAATAATTCATGGTCTGTCTCAGCTCATGGTGGAGTTCCAGTGCTTCTCGATATCTGCAACAATGACACAAGTAGCGAAGTGTTGAAAGCTTCGGCTTGCGCTGTGCTTAAGAACCTTAGTGGTGTTGATGAAATCAAAGCATTCATGTTGGAAGAAGGCCTTGTCTCTGTTCTGCTAAAGGTTTCAAAATTCGACAATGAAGTCTCTCAGATGCAAGCCATAGCCTTCCTTCATCAATTAGCCAATGAGGATAACAGCATCAAACGGAAGGTTGTCACAGAAGGAATTGTCGGAACACTTGCAAGTGTTCTAGATTATAACGCTTCGTATTCGCCAAAGGCAAGAGCAATTGCTCTTTGGGCTATTGAAGGATTCTGCTTTTCATCTTCAAATTCCTTGAATACTTTAATGTCTTTAGGATTCATCGAAAAACTTGGCTTTCTTATTAAAAATACCGAGTTATGCAGTCTGGAATCGGTTCTATCAGCAGCATTACATCTCTGTGAAGCATCTGAAGAGGCTAACAAGGTTATGGCCGAACTTGGTTTTATTCAAGAATTTTTGAAGCTTGTGGAGAGCAAGTGTCCTGAAATCCGTGAAACTGCAGCCAAGGGTCTATATAGAATGGCTTCAGTAATGAATAACAGGAATAAAATAGTTCATCAAGATGGTAACATAGATAACATTCTCCGATTACTTGATACTGAAGCTGAGAAATCGGCAAAAAATAGATACTTGCTGTCAGTTCTAGTGCTTATAAGTGAAAGCAGTAGCGCAAGAAGAAAGATTTTGGCTTCTGAATATTTGAAAATTTTGGAGAAACTCACAGAAAAAAACTTGATGGATGCTAATAAGATCATGAGGAAGCTATCTACCAGCAGAATTCGAAGTGTCATAAATGGAATCTGGAACCAGTGAGTTTGTATTTTTGCAATACTGGGTGTCTATACCTTTGTAGCTAATATATATTGTTCATGAATTTATTTGTATTTTGTCATCAAAGAATGTAATCAAGTAGGTCTTTGGTTTGTTTTAGCAATTAAGATATTGCTCGATAAAAAAAGAACAATTTTTTAAGAAAATCATCAAATGTTAATGTTGGAGTGCAGATAGTGGTGTTGTTAGGTAGATGTTTGAAGTTACGCTTACAATCAGTTACGCAGATGACTTTTGCTCAAAGATGGTTTAATGTTGTCCCAAAAAACAAAAGAAGAGCAAAAACAAAAACAAGTTCAACGGTGAGTCCTCCATGAAGTGCTAAAAGGAAGCGAGCTGGAAACTCAATCCCAAACGAAGCCTTAATCTGTTATCGTTCAAAAATAGGTCCTACCTTGTCATTAGTCAGACCATTAACTGTTGAAAAATCCAAATTTGGCGATTTAGTTTAGTAAGATTATCATCAAACAGTTTTATCCAGCATGGATAACCTAAATATGATAACCAAATGCAGTCTAATTTTGGCCTCCTACCTTTTCCCCTTTCGCCATCAACCTTGAAACCTAGTTTTGAGTCTTCTTAGTTTCTTCTGTTATACATAGTTCTTTATTTGATTCTGTAATAATGGCAGGAGGTGCAAGTTCTTTATTTGATTCTGTAATAATGGCAGGTGGAAAGAATATCACCTAAACATGACCCTGTTCGTCTTCTTCACTTGCCTTGTTGCCGGCACCGGCGGTCTCATCTTTGGTTATGATCTTGGAATATCAGGTAAACATTGAACAACTTCTTCCGTACGATCATGTTACTCAGAAAATTAGAGCTCAAGTAATAATTTGTTGTCTTATTCAGTTGGTGTCACTTCAATGTATTGTTTTATTCAGAATTATTTCTTCGGTATACAAAATAGAGAAATTAAAGTTTGTTTTTCAAAAAATTTAAAAATATATTTCCTTTTAAATTTTTTTCAAACACTATATTTTTATTATGTATAAATTGGTATATGAAAGCATAACATTCACCGGGTAGTGTATTAATTAATGCGTATTTCTATTTACGTATTAAATATATAGATTATAATGGTTTTCTCTATTTGAGGGTACAATAATATGAATGATTTCTAAAACATTAATTTTGCTTATGATGAAAAAACCACTTAGAGGTGGTTTGGTAATGCTTTTCATTCACCTTTATATTTCAAATTTTTTTTCTAATAAACTTTTTACATATCTAAAATTTTATTTAAAAACTATATAAATATAAATAAATTATACCTCATAAAATTTTGTATAAACTTTTATTATTTTTAAATAAAAAAGCTAAAAGTTAATATCAAAATAAGCCGCTTTTGATAAACGAAAGAAATATAAAAAATTTATAAATATATAACCCAAAATATAAGGTAAAACATAAAAATCTGCACAAAAAACTTTGCACCAATCTAAAAGAAAAAACGATTTTTTTTACGGACATCAAAACTACTAGTAATGAGTTGCTCATCTGAAAAGAACAAGAAATACTATTTCGCGGCAGAGAAACAAACTAACTGCACGTGCACACGACTGCTTGTACCGCAAATTTCTTTTGTTTTTGCTTAAAAACAGTGCTACAATATATGCAGTTTTCTACTTCACCGCAATTTCTTTCTCCAAAGCTGTTAGATCTGTTCGCCACTTGCTTGCGACTCGATCACCTCCGCAATCGGCTCCACAATCGCCGCTCCCGTTTTGCCGTGCATCTACTCTATCTCCTCCAGTTTCCGCATCATGCCAAACGTCTTCCTCAGCCACGAGCAGCGTCTTCCTTGCCGCGAGCTGACGAGCTTCCTCACCGGCAGTGATGTGCTGGTTGCTTGCAGCTACGTTGATACTTGCTAGGCCAGTTTGGTGGGCCGACTCAACTCAAGGCCCAAATGTGTGTACGTGCTTTTTTGTAATGTAGTTTGCTGTTGCATGCAAAGTGGTTTTTACGCAATTCTTCAGCGCTGTCCACAATGGTTTCAGCAAAATTATTATTTCCAAAACAAAGAATTGATTATGTTGCAATATTACGCATGTATCTTCGGCATAATGTACCCACGTGTAGCTGAAATTAGTTATGAAGATACACGACATCCTTCGAAGTTCACCTAGTAACTTCGGAACTGCTGTCAATTTCAATAAATTTTTCTTTAAATTTTAAAAAGATTATGTATAATTTTTAAAATTATTTTTAAAAATTAAAAAATATAGATAAATATATTAAAAAAATTATATGTATTCTTTTTGTATTAAAAGAATTTTATAAAATAATATATCTAAAGTTTTTTATTTTTTTAAATAAATACTTTTAAATATTTATGTTATTTTTTTCATTTATATAGCACCTTTGACTTTGTCATATAAATATTACAGCAATACGTGTAAATTGAAGTTGTAGTTTCCCTCTAATTTGTTGAAAGTAATTAGACATGCTTTCGGAGTCCCGTATTTGAAGTATGTTTAAATAATTGGTTATGTTGAGTATATGAATAAGTTAGATTATCCCCACTAACTCTATATAAATAAAAACATAAAATAAACAGTGGTTTTAGTTTTCAATATTTTTGATTTAAAATTTTGAATTGAAGTGAAATTTTGAACATATAGATTATATCTTGCTATCTTAAGTATTAAAGCAGGTTCGGCTATCTTCAGGTTGATCGATGCATATTGTGACTTCTATTGATGATGAAATGAGCTAGTAAAAAAAATGTGATTCACGTGATACACAGCGAATAATAATTTAGAGCAAGTTGGCTTGGAATACTTGATGTGCTATGACAAAAATTATGGACAATTCATTCTTAAGAGAAACATCGATTGGTAGGTATAATGTTAGCTAGATTAGTCTTATATAAATAGAAAACTAAAATAAAAAAATGTTCACATAATTAAATAGTGTTCAATATATTGGTTTAAGCTTTGCGTCGAGTAGCGAAAACTTTTAATGTATGAGTCGGATTTTGAAATATAAGACTAATAATTGGGTCCTCCATTTACCTAACAGTTACTGAACAGCATGTTAATAATACAAAGTATAGCTTTTTATGTCCTATTTGGGAAATGTGAATTGGTACCTTAGTTATACATTTTTTGTAGTGAAATTTATGCGATAATTAAATATATTCTCTTCTTTTAAAACTAATATGAAATTTATGCGGCGTCGGTTTCCTCTAAAGTTTGAGAAAATTTGGAGTGAAACACTAGTTTTAAGCATCATACTTTATTTTTTTACTCGCTATATATGTCGCTATACCTACATATCGGTTCTCTTATATTGTAATTCCTAATTTGATCTTTAAATTAACAAATCAAATTCCCAATTTAAAAAAATCAAATCAAGTCGAACACGTCTGCTGAATTATTCAAATTGAGATTAAGAGCCCGTTTGGATTGGCTTTTTTTAACTTATAAATTAAAAAAAGCTCCAAACAATAAATATGGGGTATTTGGTTATGTAACTTATAAGTAATTTTTGTAACTTAAAAGTCACAAAATCAAAAGTTACTCTGAGTAACTTTTTTGAAAAAGTCACACGCAACTTTTTTATCTGATTGGAAGAAATAATATTGTTGACCCTGTTAAGTTAACATAATTACATACGTATATATAAAATTTTTATCATCAATTCATCCGATAATTTCTCATTTTTTTCGCCAGGCTCGTAGGGTTTCTTTGTTTCACGCCTTCTTCTTTTATTCTCCGACAATCTCTTGTTTAAGAACTCTCCGACGCTAAGCTTCGCTTTCTCGCCTCCTTCTCTTCACCATTTGCTAATTTCAGAGTTGTTGCAGCGCCGCCAACCGAGCTCGTGAGCGCGGAGACGGCTGCGAAGAGGTAAGCACAGATTCTTCTTCTTCTTTCAAAATTTAATAGAATGATTTTTATTTTTCTTTCTATTTATTTGAAACGATTGGATGAAGTTGAGTCTTGGAACATAAAAAAAGTTTTTCCGTAGTGAATAGAATTTTTCTTTCTCGTTCAATTTAGTTATGGTCTAAGTTTTGGTTCTGATTATCGGTATCTTATTGTCAGTTTGAGTTTTTGTATCTAGACTTCTGGATTTTTGTTTGATTAATAATTTTTGGCAATCTAGTTCAAATTTTGTAAGTGTTTGCAGGTTTGTTGCTGTTAAGCTTATATGTAACAATTTTGTAATTTCTTCAGTGATTTTTTAACTTTTATGTTTTTATCTGTTGATCTTATTAATATTCACATTATGGAAGAACAATTTTAACAAAATTGCTGGTGCCTTAACTCTATGATTATGCAAATTATTTTAAATGCTTGATTGTCGATGTAGAGTGCTGATAGCTGTACAGAGCATATATGTACAGCAATAGGTGAAGCATTGTTAGATTCTAATGTTTAGTAGGGCTGGTTTAGTTATGATCATTAAGAATCAGAATCTAATAAAATTAATAGCTTATAGATTCTAATGTTTTTCAGCTTTTTAACAGCTAGTACATAAATCAGTAAAAAGTTTGCAAAAAAATAGGAGAAAATGATGAATATATTGAAGAATATCTTTTGTCCTTTCCATAAACTTTTGTTCTATGTATTTGAGAAGGTAATAGTTGATAATTATGGCTTGTATATAGGTTGAATGGATTATTTTTGTGCTTTTATTTATATAGGTGATTGTGGCTTGTAGAATAAACTCTTACCTACATAAAGTCTAACCTCTAGATCTAAACCTTTCTAAACTCAAAACCTAAAACCAGTAACTTAAGCCTAATCTAGACCAAAACCTAAAACCCTTATCTAAACTTAAAACTCTTATCTAATGCCTAACCTATACTCCTAAACCTAAAACCTTTATCTAAATCTAAATTCAAAACCCAAAACCCTTACCTATATAAAACCTAACCTAGACCAAAACCTAAAACCCATATCTAAAACCTAAACCCTAAACCTAAAACCATTACCTAAAGCATAATCTAGACCAAAACCTAAAAGTCCATTATCTAAACCTAAACCCAAAACCTAAAACCATTACCTAAAGCATAATCTAGACCAAAATCTAAGTCCGTTATCTAAACCTAAAACGAAAACCTAAAACCATTACCTAAAGCCTAATCTAGACCAAAATCTAAAACACTTTATCTAAAACTAAAATTCTTATCTAAAGTCTAACCTAAACCTAAACCTAAACCTAAGATCCTTATATAAACCAAAACCCAAAACCTAAAACTCTTACATAAAGCCTAACATATACCTAAACCCTTTATCGAAACCCTAATTCTAAAACCTAAATCCAAAACTCATTTATTTTGTAAGTAGCAATTTAAAACCTTACTATTGAGAATTTGATTAGTTTTTTTTATAATGCTTAGATGGAAGATTCTGGAAAGAGAAAGCGTCAAGACAAAACCTCTAAAAATTTCAGATGGACAGACTGTGTGCTTTTGAAATTTATTGAGTTTAGTGAACAAGAAATACTCAAAGGTAATAGGCCAACAATACATTTCAATTCACAAGGGTGGGAAAATATTGAACAAATCCTGTATGAGGTCACTGGAGAAGTTCTGGAACGTAAGCAATTGAAAAACAAATGGGAATCCATGAAAGCTGAGTGGAAAGACTATAAGTCATTAATGCGTGGAGAGTCTGGTTTAGGATGGGATCATACTCGTAATACAATTGATGCAGATGATGATTTGTGGGATTCAAAAATTAAGGTAATTATAGTTACATAGCATTATATTTCTATTTTATTATGACGCACACTAACCTAATTGTTATGTATATAGGCAGAGCCTAAGTTCAAAAAATTTAAGGGTAAAAATTTGTCTTTGATTCGTGATTATTACGAAATCTTATTTGAGAGAGTTACTGCCAATGGTACGCAAGCTTGGGCAGCATCACAGGCCCAACGGGAGAGTCAAGAAACCCAAGCTAGCAAGAATGTGAAAGGTAGTGGGAATAGTCCGGATGAAGGGAATGCTTCCCCGCATGTACCTCCTCATATTGTGACTGATAGCGATTTATTCCCTACTGATAGCTATGGGTCCGAAAGATTTGTTAGAGCAAGAAACATTGCTAAGAAGAAAAAGTCGTCAGTTACTGCTGCGATGAGGGAGGATATTCATGAACTTCTACAGATTGCGAAGGAAACAAGCCGAATTGAAGTGGCGGAAGCAACAAGTGCCAAACAATGCGTTGAAATATTGAAAGCTTTTTCTGGTTTACGGACGAACTATCCGTTATGGAATTTTGCATTAAGTATGATGTGCAAAAGAGATAATCGAGATATGTTCATGAGCGTGGACAATGACGATCGTTACAGATGACTGCAGTGACATTATGATACTTATGGTCCGGGTCAAAACAAAAACAATTAGTTTAATATGTAATGTTGTATTTTAATATTTAATATTTGTTATGCTTAAGAGGTACAATGATGTTGTAGGTTTATTAGTTTTATTGTAATAGTAAAATATTGTGATGTTTATTGCATGAGTAATTAAATATTGTGATGTTTATTTTATTGTTGGCTTAAAATGTTTGTTATATTATTGTATACTTTGTTGGATATTTTCGAAAATTATTTCTAAATTGATCCTACAATGGTTTATATATATTATATATTATTTAGTATATATTGTGATAGTTGATTTATATTTGAGAGTTGCTTATGTAATTGCAGTTAAATGGATTTCTGGATTGTTAGTGACGATGAAGAAGTTACTCGCAACCAACGTTAGATGTTGCCATATTTCTGTTTATGTCTGAGATATTATTACAAGGAAATGAAGTTAGATGTTATCAAAATTTTCGAATGAAGATATCAGTTTTTAAAGATCTATGTGAGGATTTGACACAAAAATACGGATTAAAGCCGACACGACGCATGTCAGTGCATGAGGAAGTTGCCATATTTCTACTAACTTGTGGTCATGGTGTTGGAAATAGATTATGTCAGGACATGTTCAACCATTCGGGTGAAACAATCCGTAGACACTTTCGTAGAGTGTTATCTGCTGTTACGAGATTAGCTACAGATATTATAAAGGCTCATCCTAGATATAATGAAGGCTACGGATTTCATAAACCGCAAAATATACGATATCTTACATTTTTTGAAGTCAATTCTATCTTCGACATTAATCTATATAATTATATTGAATTTATTATTCTAATATCAAAGATTTTCTATTGTAGGATTGTATTGGAGCTATGATGGCACACGTATCAAAGCAAGAATACCGCCAGCAGAGGCAATTTTTTATATTGGACGGAAAGATTATGCCACACAGAATATTATGGCAGACTGTGATTTTAACATTTGTTTCACATTTGCATGGGCTGGATGGGAAGGATCTGCTCACGACTCCCGGATATTTAATGAAGCATTAAATAGGCCCGAACTCAAGTTTCCTCATCCACAAGAAAATAAATATTATTTGCTAGATGCATGATACATGCATATGAAAGGATACATGGGTCCGTATAAAGGTCGGGACATAAGATATCATTTGAATGATTTTCGACGTGCTACTATATCTCAATTGCGGCAACCAAGAGGGATAAAAGAAAAGTTCAACTACTTACATTCTTCCTGTCGAAATATTATTGAACGCATTTTTTGGTGTATGAAAAGCTCGATTTGTAATATTGGCTAACATGCCAGCATATCTAGTACGAGTACAAACGGATATTGTACTTGCGACAATGGCGATACATAATTATATAAAAAGAAAAAATGTTGCAGATGATGCATTCTATCTGGCTGAACGTGAGATCTATGTTCCATCAACTAGTGAAGCATCTGGCAGTGCATCAACCATTCAATCCGAAGATTTGAACGTTGGAGATAGTGATATATATTGATTTAGGTGTCGTGATGAAATTGCTAATGAAATATTTCAATAATGATTGTATAACTATTCTAACTGTATGAACATTATCTTGACTATAGTTTTTTACTAAACTTTTGAAATTGTTTACTATTTGAATGTAAATAATAATGTTTTAAGAAAAAACAGTAAAAAATAAGTAAAATAAAAAAAAGTAAAAAAATAGTAAATTATAAAAACATTGAAAAAACAGTAAAATAAAAAACAAGTAAAAAGTAAATTAAGAAAAAAGAGCGAAAAAGCCAATAAATTAAAAAAATAGTGAAAAAATAGTAAATTAAGAAAAACAATAAAAAAGTAAATTAAGAAAAAAGAGTGAAAAAATAGTAAAATATGAAAAACAATAAAAAAGTAAATTAAGAAAAAAGAGTAAAAAACAGTAAATTAAAAAAACAATAAAAAAGTAAATTAAGAAAAAAAGGTTAAAAAATAGTAAATTAAAAAACAGTAAAATAAGAAAAATAATAAAAGTAAGTAAATTAAGAAGAAAGAGTGGAAAAAATAATAAATTAAAAAAAGTGAAATTAGTAAAATAAAAAAAACAATAAAAAAAGTAAATTAAGAAAAAGAGTGAAAAAAAACAGTAAATTAAAAAAAGTAAAAAATAGTAAATTAAAAAAAGTAAAAAATAGTAAATTAAAAACACATTGAAAAAACAGTAAAATAAAAAAACAATAAAAAAAGTAAATTAGAAAAAAGAGTAAATAAACAGTAAATTAAAAAAAATAGTAAAATAAGAAAACAGTAAAATAAGAAAAAATAATTAAATTAAGTAAATTAAGAAAAAAGAGTGGAAAAAACAGTATCATAAAAAGAAGTGAAAAAATAGTAAAATAAGAAAAAACAATAAAAAAAGTAAATTAAGAAAAAAGAATGAAAAAAATAAATTAAAAAAAGGTGAAGAAATAGTAAAATTAAAAAATACAGTTAAAAAATAGCTAAAAAGAAAAAAATTAACAAAAACTATACTATACATGATAAGATATTCAAACATACTAGACCATACATTAGATTCATACTTGTTGAATATTATAGTATGCAAATTAAAATATTCCAATATATTAAAACAAATATTACATTCATGGTTGTCGAATACTATAATATCGCAACATACAATCCAGCATTACAGTCGTATTCATGTTATCATTTTCACATTCATATTCACCTTCATTTCAGCATTGCATTTCATCCTTGACATTCTACATTCACATTCACCTTCACATAGCACTCGTATTCACATAAATAATTCAGCATTCACATTCACATAACTAAGCAATTCCTGTTTGTTGGAATTTTTTCTTATTTCATCAAGCTAAAAACAAAGTTTGATTACAAGTTTGCATAACCATAAAAGTTTCATTACAAGTTTCACATAACCAAATTTGATTACAAGTTTCCATTGTCAACCGAAAAGTTTTACATTTCTTAATCCTACACTACTAAATACAAAGTCTCTCTGTTTAATATGTAATGCAGCAAAGTATATCTCTGTCCTCCTACAGCATTCCCAAAGCATAATAATCTAGTTCTTTTTGTCGTCTCCTACTGCATTCCCTGCATGCTCCAGAACCTGTCAACCTTTTAAAAACATCAATCAATAAAATTGAAACCATATAACCATAGATATCGATCAAATTGTTCCAATGAATAACAACTCTTATCAAGTTACTCAAAGCACTTATTAATTAGAATAACTGAAAACAGAAAACACTCCCAACAATACTTTGTCATTCACCAGCAAATAAAATAAAATTATCAGCAAATAAAAATAAAATCAGTAAACATCACCTAAGACACATACAAAAGTAATCATGATCTATGTCCAGCTCCCGAAACTTGCTCATATGAGAAGTACCTGCAAAAGATGACCAAGGAAAGAGCATGGCTCTATCAGCTTCATAGAAGGCCTATATAGATACATCTACAGATCACGTTTCTAGTATGTTGAATTTGTTTGGTGTGTGCTACTTAGCAAGGCTTAACATATTGACATGTTGAAAGGAGAAGCTACCAAATCGAATATCCCTCCAGCAAGCTTAACATGTTAACCACGTATTTGCATTCACTTATAAGTCAGTTACATTCATAAATATCATCTATAGAAGTTATATTGATGGATTCACATACTTGCTGTAGTTCAAAAATCTCACACGAGCTCTCCGGCAAGCTCTCCAGCGACAAGCTTAAATAAAAACTGTTAAACTTGTTAAAAAATTTTAAAAAGCATAGAACGTTAAAAAAGTAATTCTGCAACAAAAACATTTTAAAATTTTACCTAAAATTCGCTCACCGTTCGGTGTTCGAGCGCTCTGGCCGACCGCGACGAACAACGGCGAATTTTGAAATTGAATGCGCTAGAAGGCATAGAAGAATGAAAAGATTAGAAATTAACGCTTGGTTAGCCCTAAAATCGATCGTCGACCGGCAAACGAACGGTCCGATCGCGATGAACGATTTAGGACTAACGGCGAGGAAATTAGAAATTGAAGGTGCTAGACTGTATAGAAAAAAGAGGAGAAGAAGAAATCAAGATTCGCTAGCCCTGATTATGATCGTCGATCGGCGAACGAGCGCTCCGGCCCGACGAACAAAAAACTAGGGTTTGAAGCGGGAAAGAAAAAAATTGAGAGGGATTAAAGAAAGAAGAAAAAGAAGAGAAAAATTGAACTGCGTGCAGGGGAAAGAATGAGGCGAATTTGTAAAAAACAAATACGAGGAGAGGGGAGATGGCAGCGAGCTCGGGAGGAAGAGATGAGAGAAAAAAACGAGCAGGTGAAGAATGAGAAAAAAAACGAGCAAATATATATATATATATATATATATATATATATATATATATATATATATATATATATATATACATATGTGTATGTATATATATATATATAGATATATAGATTACTATTATAAAGGATATTTTAATTTTATATATTTTTTTTCAATTTTTCAGCTCTATTTTGTCAAACATCTTATTCAACTTTTTTCAAAAAAATAAAATTTATCCAAACACATACCTCTTTTTTTAAAAAAATTTTTAGCTATTTTTTTAAAAAAATCAAAAAAATAATTTTTATCATAAAAGTTAAAACTTTTAAATTTATCCAAAAAGCCTTAAGATAATCCATGAGTGGCTGTACTCAGCAGCAATATAGATGTATATTTGTTTTATTTACTGAAGATTTCTTTTCTGTTTATGTTTCATGATATCTTTGTCTTGATCAATCTTTGGTTTATGGTTTTCTTTGGCATTATCTTTCATCAAAACTGAACAAAGAGATTGACTGATTAGAGTAAACGGTGGTGAAAGTTTTTTTTTTCAATTTTTTTATTTATATTTTCTAAATAAAATTTTAAAATATTTTTAAAAATTTTAAAAATAAAAGTTTTATATTATAAAAGTTTTATTAATTAATTTTTAAATAAATATTTTTAAAAATTTTAAAATATTTTACTTTTAAAAAAATTTCTTTTTAACAAGCACTTTCAAACTTACTCGGTGTTTGCGAGCAATCGTATTAAAACACTGTCGATATGCCCATCCTCTTCGAGCAGATACAAAAACTATGTTTTCTAATTCCCTCCCTATTTGCCAGATGAAAATGTACCAAATGTTTTATTATTTAAATCCTATTTTGCCTTACATTGCCTGAAAAAATGGGCAACTCCGTTGACTTGACCTGTTTAAAGGGTCAACCTTAGGTCCCCATCGAACAGTCATTAAAATCTTAACATCAAAGAAAAAATGAACTATAAAATTGACAAGATTCACAAGAAACAAAGTATTATGGGAATATTCATATTGCACCACATTCTCGACATTCATTTGAACCCATTTGATGCATGAATTATACAACTACTTGAATAAGGAAAATATATACATTAAAAAAAAGAAAAAAAATATTAGAGAGGAAATTTGATGTCAAAACAACTTTAGCTTTATAAAGAATATCTTATTATCATACTAGTACACACTTAATAGTGAAATATCATACACAACTATACGATATTATATATGCCAAGTTTACAATAATTTATACTATCATGTTCCAAAAATTACTAATCCCGTCACCAATATAAACTCTTGCACTAAGTCCTCATAAAACCTTTCCTAAAGAATTAACATGGAAAATCTAGTAGTCTTTCTCTCTAGTTCCGTTGTGTTGTGCTTTGTGGTGTTGTTTTGTTTTTGAAGTAGTGGATTATCAAGAAGAGCAGCAATGGCGGGTGGGACACTTGTTAATACTGGAGGGACGAAGGAGTACCCGGGGAAGATGACACTGTTCGCCTTCCTTACTTGTTTGGTTGCTTCTACTGGAGGGGTGATCTTTGGCTACGATATTGGGATGTCAGGTTGGCTATTTTTTTTTTTTTTTTTTTTGTTTCTTTTTTCTAGATTTCGTTTGTGTTCCTTTCATTTGGAAGGAAAAAGATAGAATCTTTTGGGAGTTTTCTGGTGTTTCTAATACGAATGGAGAGGTCGTGGAAGAAAATAGAGAAGAGGTCGTGCAATTGAACTGGCATGTGTTTCACCGAAGAAAATAGCCGGAGGCAACCTCTCAGGGATCGAAAATCGTTGATCACATGCCAGTTCAATTGCACTTTGACCAACTGGGTGGCCAGTTCAAATTTTGTTTGTATAGAGATACTTCACTTATAAATAGTGTATGTTTAGCAGAAGTGGTATGTTTTGAATCAATAAATTTGGTTTACTTATTCTAGCTAATTATATCTCTTTAGCTATAGCTACAATCAGTAAGGTTCTGGAAAACACTCTGCCACCACTTTTGACTCCTCCCAAACACCTGCCCTTTCCACCCTCACTGGAAATTTCTTTCAAATGCCACAATCCCCAAATCATCCACAAACGTGACAGGAGGAAGAAGAACCTACCATGCTTGAGATGATGCGCCAAATGTACCTCATGGCGGCTGACACAAGAACAATTGAAATTGCAATCTCCACATCAATAAAGTATATACCACTTCTAACCAATCTATCCCAAGCCATTCTCTGCACAACCATCCACCTTCCTCAAACTGCAAATAATCTCAACTTAGATAGGGCAATCTTGAACCTTAATTGACACAAAACCTATTATGACAGCAACAAGCCGAGCCAATCTGGCAGCGTATGGCTACTAGCTCCAAACAACCTCCTATGTTTCAGCGAACCCACTCAACCACAGGACAGGCCTATACCGGCAATCCTAACCCCTACAATCTTTGTCAACCAAACCTAAATCCTCAGGGGACCAACACAGCACCTTTTTTTCAGAGCCATGGCTACAACGAATGTAGTACATATGGAGCCAATTCAGTAGCATCTCCAATATATTATACACTCGAGCATTGTTACTTCGGAAGCAAGGAGAAGGCATAAGTTTCCTTATTTCAATGGAGACTGGCCAAATAAGTGGATATACTCCGCTGAGGAATATTTGAAGTACTATCAAACACCACCTCCGATCGAGTGGGCATAGGCACTATGTATTTACAAGAAAAGGCAAACCGATGGTACTAAAGCTTCGAGTATCACAAGCCCTCACGCACGTTGGAAGATTTGAAGGAAGCTCTCATGTTGAGATTTGGACCCAACATCTTCTAAAATCCGCATTTTGAGGAGCTTAGAACACACATCCCTTACATTACCGAATTGGATTTGATCGACCATTTCTGTGGGGAGCTTAACCGAAGACTACTCATAGACGTGATCGCACATAATCCATGAACTGCAGACCGCCTACATATTGGCAAGGATTTTGAATTAATAATCATCATCTGAATCAAACAACGGCATAGCGGGGATCCGGTTCCTTTCTAGTAATCCCTGCATATCTACCACACCCTGGCAGAAATTAACACCAGAGCCGCCAAAGATTGTGTTTATTGATGACCAAAAATGTTATCTTCGGTATTTATTGCGATTACTATATTTATGAAAATTGGGATTTTTCTTTGTATTTTTAAGCAAGTTCTGTCGTAAGTTTGAAATATCTCGGCACCTGTTGTTTTGAGTTCGATTTTGGTAGGTTTATTGGGCTTCGCCGAGTTTGGGTCCTATCAGAGTTTGGTCTAGTCCGGTGCGGTCATGACCTAGGATGTGGTCGTCACACATATGATCTGATTTTTTGTACATTGAACTCTCTTCTTTTGCTGAGTTATGGTTGTCCAAAACATTATTCAATATACTATAGAAGTTTTTATTTTTCCTGAATTTCTTGATTTGTATTAATAACTTTTCCAGGAGGTGTGTCATCTATGGACTCTTTCCTCGTCAAATTCTTCCCTGAAGTTTACCGTAAACAGAAAGCAGACCCCACCACAAACCTGTACTGCAAGTTTGACAGCCAGCTTCTGCAAACCTTCACTTCATCACTTTACCTTGCTGCTTTAGTCGCTTCCTTCTTTGCGTCCACCGTCACTCGTCTTTTCGGTCACAAATGGTCCATGTTCGGCGGAGGTGTTACGTTCCTTGTAGGTGCTGCCATCAACGGCGGTGCCCAGAACATTTTTATGCTCATTCTTAGCCGTATTCTCCTTGGTATCGGTGTCGGTTTCGCCAATCAGGTAAAGGAAGTCACGTAACCGGTGCATCTTGTGGTAAAGGAAACAACAAGATATTTATGGATTTCCCTGACAAGTTATAGGATTATCAGAAAAAATTATCACCTTGTGCCTCTTATTGTTCCCTTCATAATTATTTCATACATAGTTATTACTCGTGTAATTCTTCTTACTATTTAGTGCTATGCTGCTTTCACTATTCTATCCATTTGTTAGATTAAACAATAATTAAGATACTCCTCTTGTGTCTCAATAAGTTATTTAGAGGAATAAGAACTTCGCTAGAGGAGTGTTGGTTCCCAGAAGTTACAATTTTTCTTTGTTTGTAGTTTTCCATCAAGAGAAAATATTCCACTTCTCGTTAACAAGATTTAGCCCAATTTCATCAACCACTTGCACAATTTTTGCTTTTTGATATTTTTGCATTCTTATAAAAGTAACTTTTCCCACCAAATTTGAACCTTGGATCTTTTCTAGGACTAACGTGCCCGTTTCCTATTATCAAATTTGCAGTCTATACCTGTTTACCTATCGGAAATGGCGCCAGCACGGCTTCGTGGTATGCTTAATATTGGTTTCCAGCTGATGATCACAATCGGCATCCTGGCTGCAAACTTGATCAACTATGCCACTGTCAAAATCAAGGGTGGATCGGGCTGGAGAATCAGCTTTGCTCTTGCAGCCGTGCCTGCTGGAATCTTCACTCTGCTTGGCTCATGCAGCCTTGGCTCACTCCTTTTGCCTGACACACCAAACTCTCTCATTGAGCGTGGGCATCCTGAGAAAGCTAAGGCAATGCTTCGTAGAATTCGCGGTACTGATGACATCCAAGCAGAGTATAATGATCTTGTTGCTGCCAGTGAGGAATCAAAAGCTGTCAAGCATCCTTGGGCTAACATTATCAAGCGCAAGTACCGCCCTCAGTTGACCATGGCCATCCTGATCCCGTTCTTCCAGCAGCTCACTGGAATCAATGTCATCACGTTCTATGCACCTGTTCTTTTCAAGACTATTGGTTTTGGCGGAAATGCTTCCCTCATGTCTGCTGTGATTACTGGATTGGTTAATGTGTTTGCGACATTTGTTTCAGTCTTTACTGTTGATAGAGCAGGCAGGAGGAAGCTTTTCCTTGAAGGTGGAACACAGATGGTCATTTGCCAGGTAAATAAGCTAACGAACTTTTTATTATAAATATTACAAGCTCATCGCTTCTTATAACAAAGAAAAATACTTGTTGTACATCAGGTTATTGTTGGAACTCTGATTGCTATCAAATTCGGGACAAGCGGCCAAGCATCACTCTCTAAAGCCTACGCTATATGCGTTGTCTTCTTCATCTGTGTTTATGTAGCAGGGTTCGCGTGGTCTTGGGGGCCATTGGGATGGTTGGTGCCTAGTGAAATCTTCCCGTTAGAGGTCAGGTCAGCTGGACAGAGCATAAACGTGTCGGCGAACATGCTCTTCACCTTCATCTTTGCACAGGCTTTCCTCACCATGCTTTGCCACATGAAATTCGGGCTCTTCTACTTCTTTGCCGGGTGGGAAATTATAATGACTCTATTCATTGCCTTCTTCTTGCCTGAAACGAAGAATGTGCCTATCGAAGAGATAATTCATGTCTGGAAGAGGCACTGGTTCTGGGGCAGATTCATCTCCGAAGAAGATATTCATGTGCCCAAGCCCAACATTGAGTTGGGTAATGTAAACCTGCTGAGGTATGATCATAATCAATCAACTATGCAAGATTTCTAGCTCAAGTTTTTTCTGTGATTGCTGCAACGGCGTTGCACAGTATTGGTACATAGGTTTTGTAGTCTCCTCGCTGTTTCTGTAGGCTTACAAGATTATGTAGAAGTATATGGAATACCCTGGGTGACTTGGTAAATGCTATACAATTATTACTGTTGACTATTAGGAGAAAAAGGAGAGGGCACTCCTTTTTCTCCTCAAACTTTCTTGGAAAATTGGAACCACTCTGTGATGAAAGAACGAATGAAATGAAATGAATTTTCTCCAGAGTTATGATGTTTTCTCCGAGCAAGAAACATGACTCTTTCCTTTCCAATTCTTTCCTAAAGTTTACGCTCAGGAAAAGGAGTCCCATAGAATGCCTATTGCAAGTTCGATAGCGAACTCCTCACGATGTTCACTGTCTCTTTACCATGCTGCGTGTTTTGCATCCTTTGGTGCCTCTGCGGTCACTCCCATCTTTGGACGCAAATGGTCCATGTTTGTGTTAAAATTTTCAAGTTAATTTTAATGATAATAATAAATTAAGAATTATGATTTATATTAGACTAATAATTTAAAATCAAGTTTTGCAGAATTAGACAAATTAAGATTATTTTACTTACGGCGAACAATAACAGTCATTAAACAGCCAGCTGTTCTGCTACTGTAAATTAAGCAGCATACAGAATAGAGAATCCCATAGTCACACTACAATCAGCTACTTAACTACTGAAGCATACGAAGACTTTTCTGTATCCCTCAAAACAAAGTATTGGATTCAATAACAAAACTTCAGCTCAAGCTCTTTGCTTCAAAATCTTCTGGACTTACAACTCACTAAAACAAATCAGATACAAGATCCACAACGAGCAAAAATTTATCCTCTTTACAAAAAGAGAAAGCTCAATGATCAAGGAAAAACAAATTATACAACTAAGTTTGACTAATCAAGTCAAGACTGGTAAGTCAAACAAATCCAAAGCAGTCAACCTGGGATGCATTTAATTTGGACAAGCTAACTCAGCTCTCATATTTTCGACAACAACTTAGCTAAGGGCATGTTTGGCTAAGTTTTAAATTTAGAGCTTTTGGATGAAAGCTGCTCTTTATGTGCTTTTGCTGAAAAGAGTGGCTGTTGAACTTTTGATTAGAAAACTGCTTTTCTATGAATTTTGTTTGGATAAATTTTACTATTTAAAACTTTTTCGTAAAAGTAAATTGTATATATATTTAGCTAAACTTATGCTTATAAGTGAATGAGATATTTAATGATTGAAACGTCCTTAAGTATATAATAAATGGTATATTATTAAACTTTTAAATTTATTTTCATATATTATCTAATTTTTTGAATTAATTTTATGATATATTTTTAGAATATTTTTGTTTAATATTTTGATAATAATATTTATAAACATATTAATAAATATATTATTATTATTATAAATTTTGTAATTATATATTTAAAATTACTTGTAAATATATAAATATATTAATATTTAATATAATATATTTTAATAGTTATCTCCAAACCAAAGAAAAATATTGGTGAAAAATAATAGCAAATTTTAACAAGGAAAGAGAATCACTTGCTTCTTTTTCTTATTACTTCACAAAGTGAAATTCACAAAAAAAAAAAAAAAAAAAAAGCACTTCAACAGATTCATGGTTGATATCACATATATAAGAAAGAAAAATATTTTACAGAAATTCTTTTTAACCTTTAAAATTTCACTAAACAGGAACCTAGTTAAAAAAACAATTCCAAATGTTTTAGCTAACCAAAGAAGCATCTTTTCAACACAGATAACAATTATCAACAACCAAATATTTTAGCTAAATGAGCTTGCAAACAATTTTAGTTAACTGTTTTTGCTAACTGACCTTTCAAACAATTTATTGAAAAAATGTATTACTAACTGTTTTAGCTAACTCATACACCACTGCTTAAAAGATGTTAAAAAAATTTTTAAAATATTACAAACTGCTATCAATAAGTGGAAGCAAATGAGAGCAGAGAACAACAGAGGAACACCACTCTGCTTCCAGGACAGAGGAATACCAAAACCTTCAACCTCAGCACCTACATACCAGTAAGATATTTATTTTAGAACCGAAAACCTTCAAGATATTATGTGATTGTTTAAACATGTAATTGCTAAGCCTAGGATAACGCATGGAAGTTCCTACCTCATAGTAGCAAAATACTGGAAACTAAAAGAAGTACATAAAGCAAGCAAAGGACCAGATATAAGCATACTTTCCTTGCTGCAGAATTGATATTGAAGTGAATGTTCAATATATTCTACAATCGCTCTGATTAAAAAGTTCAAAGCATAGATGCAGTTCCAGACAAGACAACAAGTTTTTCCTTAAGATAATCCTCAAGAACAGAAAGCTAAATCACAAACCTTGCATGCACCATAATATTATCACAAACACAGACATGTATGGAAGTAACAAGTATATATTTGCTTATTTGTTTCAATTGTTCACCTACAAACCTACTGCAAAATCAAAAAAATCAGTGTAAATTGCATTCCAGTAAGGAAAAGGACCACAAATTCTATTCCATCTTTTGTTTCCTATAATATGCATATTGATCTAGTCTTGTGGTTTATCAAATTAAAATCAATAGCCTAGTTCAAACAAGAAGTTTCTCCAACACTGAAGGATGCATTTTTTTCCAAAAGCACAAGATATTTGTAAATTAAAACCAACCAGAACACATCCAGCAATTAGTCTGCAGGGTGTTTACAAGAATTTTTTTTTTCAAAACCTCTTTTGCACCAGCAAGTTAAAAATTAACGGAATCACAAAGATTATAACAAAATTCTATTAAAGTAAATGTTGTAGTAACATGCTATTTTTTTTTCAACCCCAACAGAATCACAAAGATTACATACCAGCAATGCATCCAAAATAGTGAGCACATATAACATATCAATGCATCCAAAAGAGTGAGCACATATAACATATCAATGCATCCAAAACAGTGAGCACATAAATATACAACTATTTCAGCTTATACAAGCATGTTGTATACAGTATAAGCTAACTGTTTCAGCTCATATAAGCATCCAACATAAAGTTCAAGCTAACTGCAACAATACCGAACCAATGCAAAGCATCCAGAGCAACCCTGATATATATAATTTCAGCAAAAAAATTCATTAATATTTGTAGGCATCACTTTGTTCCATTTTCAGTAATGTTCTACTCCAATCAATACTAAAATGTTTAGAATTACATAAAGATTGAAGCTTTATAGAAAATATTTGCTTCACTTTCTTGCAGACAGATTGAAAGGAATTCAAACATATCAACTTTAGCATCAACAAATTACATACAAACTCTTAACAAAAACAACCATGAAAGAGCTTAAACTCAAAAGACAACAACTGCATGCATCATTACAACTTATAAGAGCTTAAACTATGAAAGACAACAACTGCATGCATCATTACAACTTACAAGAGCTTAAACTATGAAAGACAATAACTACATGCATCGTTACAACTTACAAAAACTTCAACTATGAAAGACAACAACTGCATCCATTCTTACAACTTTCAAGAGCTCTGTAGGTACATTGTAAACAATACTCAACTATCATTGCACACTACAGAGAACCAGAAACCAGGATGATAAGTGACGCAGATAGCCACAAAACATTTTCATGATGTGATACACATATTTAAATTCTTTAAGGAAAGTTTGGAATCCTAGATAAACCCATCAAATTATTAGTAAATAGCCTAATTATTGAATCCTAGAAATTTAAGCAGTTAGACTATCCTAAATTCCTAATAAGAAGACAGCAATCTATAGACCTAATTATGCCCGTCAAGCTATCAATGCATATATGTAACCCACAACACATTAAAACAGCCACATGTACGAAAGCACAAAATAGCCTTTCCTGCATACGTTAGCATATAACAGAACAAATACTAAGCAAACTTATAGCTCATATAAGTGCATACTGACTTCATGAAAAAATGCGGTCCTTGTTTAACATTAATAACAATTTATTTTATAAAATTTTTTATTTACAATCCACATACTCTAACGAATCTCCAAACCAAATTAACAATATCAAATCTACAGCAGTATTCAAAACCAAATCAATCAATTCATAAACAAATTCAGGGAAGTTTGTTTACTTCTACGAGTACGCTTCTTGTAGAGAATACGGTAGCCCCATTCTCTGCACTGAATCACATCTCCAGGCTTCATCGTCGTCTCTGCACCAACAGCAACAAGCACAGAAACTTTGTGAAGCCGAGAAGTGATTTATCTTCAATTGACTGAAATAAACGGTGGGAGGACGAGTCGGTGTCGGAGAAGAAAACACACAAAATTAGAGTTTCGACAAACACCGACGAGCTCAATTCAGCGTCGGAAAAAAATAGTGAGAAGCACGACATTGGCAGAAGATGTCGGAGGAACAAAAGACCAAAGATTAATGTTGGGGAAGCAAATCGCGGCTACGGAGAAAGCAAATTGCGGCTGCAGAAGAGTGGGCGAATACGATCGAGAGAAATTGAGAGAATGAGAGTTGAGAGGGTAGGTAGGAGATATATGATCTCTGTAATTTTGTACACTTAGAATGGATAAAACGGACAATTCCAAGCCACGGTGAAAAAAAGCCCCGAGTGCTTTTCTCAAAAGCATCGATCTAATGCTTTTTCTTTAGACCAAAGAAAGCAGCTTATTTTGATAAAAAGCATACACTTCCAAACATGATTTATACTGTTTAGTGCTTATTTTCTGCTAAAAGCAGCAAATAAGCTAAGCCAAACATGCCTTAAATCAAGTTCATAATTACTGGCGAGTAAATTCAAATCTCTCTATGCTGTATTTAATGTCATAAAGATATTACACTAAAATAGCCGAAAACAATCGTGGAAGCGGTTGATTAACCGCTGAACAAACTGCTCCCTCTCTTGCCTGAAAGTCTACCAATGCAAAAGGGCGCCAACGACAATCTTCTTTAACGGAAAAAATCGTCCTGCATAGAGATGAAATTTTATAAGAAGGAAGATATAGCAATAGAGAAAAAGTAGAGCAGAAAACGAACAAAGACGTACAAGAACTCAACAGCTCTACAACGTTATCATTCAAGCAATTGAAATCTTACTGCTGATCATACTGAAAATATCTCTCTCAGCAACCATTCTGATCATCTCATTAGAAAAACTCCGTGAACACTCAATCATCATTAGATAGATTCTGTGCTCAATTTCTATTATTTTCTTGTAACTTCATACTGATTTTGTGACAGAGGTGTTGCAGGCACCTGGTAAACAAGCTCAGGTGGAGCTTGGTGAAAGTTTTTAAATCTTGTAATAGAGCTAGCATATCAGCCAGAGAGACAGTGGTGTCCAGTAGACTGTAAGGGATTGTCTTAGTGAAGAAACCCGGTAAGAGTAAGTGTGCTTGGTGAATCACTTTGTTCTTGGTGTATATTAAAGGTTTAGTGAAGCTTTGGTTCTGATGATAGAGCGTCCGTGGATGTAGGCAAAGAGGTTTTGCCGAACCACGTTAAATACTCTGAGTACTATCTTCTTTACCCAAATCAGCAAATATTCTAACACTTTCTGTCTGCAGGTTATATAACTAACTCAGCCGGCTGTAAGCCTGCTGTTTGTAAGATCATTAAACTTAACGAAAATTTTTATTTATTAACTCAATTCACCCCTTCCCTCTTGAGTTAATTTTACAGGAGATTCAACAGTTTGGTGGTAGTATTACATTTCTTGCTCGTCAATGCTGCAGCGGAGAATGTAGTCATGCTCATGTTTGGTAGCCTTCTCCTCATTGTGTATTGGTTTTGAGGTGAATACAAGCACTTAATTCATTTGCGCATACATGTTATGCTTATATGCATAGCTTGCCTTTCCTAAAGATACCTTGTATGCAGTCCCTTCCCGTTTACCCTTCCGAAATGGCTCCAACTAGACTAAAGGGTATGCTTAACGTTGGATTCCAACTTATGATCACCATTGGGTATGCTCGCTGCAAATCTCATCAACTACTGGACTGACAAAGTCGAAGGCCGTTAGGGATGGAGTATCAATTTTGGGTTGGCTGCCGTGCCCGGTGCCATCATTGCCATTGGTTCAATCTTCCTTCCAGACACTCCTGACTCGCTCATTGAGCGTGGCTATGGCTAACAAGCTAAGAAAATGCTTAGGATCCGTGGTACTGAAAACATTGATGCTGAGTATGGTCGCTGCTAGCGAGGAAGCAAAACTTGTAAAGCATGCTTGGAAGAACATTGTCCAACGAAATTACAGGGGGCACCGCTTGCCATGTTCGTGGCCATTCCCTTTCTTCCAGCTACTCACAGGCATTAATGTCGTTATGTTTTATGCACCGTCCTTTTCAAGACCAATGGCTTTGTTATGATGCTTCGCTGATGTCATCCGTCATCACTGGTGCTGTCAATGCTGTTGCTACCGTTGTGTCCCTAGTCTCTGTTGACAAGGTAGGCAGGCAAGCACTCTTCCTTCAAGGCAGGACTCAAATGTTCATCTGACAGGTACATACATAAACTCCTACATAAAGATGTTACCGAGTAATTGACAATACTTTGCATAGACACATTGACACAACTTTCTTGGTCCAACTTTATATCAGATCGTGGTAGGCACATTGATTGGGTTGAAGTTCGGGTCAAATGGAGTGGAAACCCTGTCAACCGGATACGCATACGTTGTGGTGACATTCATTTGCATCTATTAATCAGGTTTAGCCTGGTCATGGGGACCTTTGGGATGTTGGTGCCTAGCGAAATCTTCCCTCTGGGAATCCGATCGGCTGGGCAATGTACGAACTTGTCCGTGAACATGTTCTTCACCTTCTGGATTCGGCAAATCTTCCTCTGCTTCTATGCCATTTGAAGTTTGGACTCTTCTTCGGCGGCTGGGTACTGATGATGACCAATTTTCATTGCATTGTTCCTCTCTGAGACCAAAAACGTACCGGTTGAAGAGATGGTGCTAGTGTGGAAGAAACACTGGTTCCTAGAAAAATACATCAGCGATGAAAAGGACGTACACGTCGGCAGCAATGCAGTAGTTGTCCAAGAGTCATTCAAGTTCTCTAGGGGGCTGCAGTTTCTTCCAAAGGCAGGCAAAATGTATGCTGCTCATTGTGAAGAAAAACAAGGTTACAGAAACGGTAACTAAGCTACATAGCCTCAGGGGGTTCTTCGCTCCTTGTGATTGTTTCAGGTGTTGTTCCCATTGTATCAAATTTCATGCGATCTCAAATTGCATCGTCAAAGTTACCTATTACTTAGTGAGCTCTTGGGCCACTACTATATATGACGCAAGCTTGAATTTGCCCAGATCAAGTTAGCCTTTTAATCAAGTATCCAATTGTGGCAATTAACTACGTTATAAATTTTACACTAATAACCAATAGGTTTCAGATAATATCGTTACTTACAAAGATTAACAAACGTACAACTATCTATGACTATACTCATAGGCATCATTGCGAGAAACAAAAATCTGAATAATCGTATTTATATTCTGTAAAATGTAGGCTTACCATTCTTACTAGCAAAGGAATTCTGCATGCCCCTGTTTGCCACTAGAATGGAAAAGAAGCAGTCTATATACCTCGTTTAGGATGGCTGAAAAACTGAAGTTTGTAGAAAAATTTTCAAAATTTTTTTAATAGATTTTTGAAAAAAGATATTTATAATTATTATATGATGTATAATTTATTCATATTTTTTGAAAAAAAAATTGTAAAGCATTGTAGAGAACTTTTTTAAGCTTGAAAAGTTTAACAATATTCTTAAAATCAATTCCAAATGCGGAGGGACCGAATCCTTTGGCGAGTAGTTAGAAGACTACATAGAGCAATTGTGTGTATATGACTTCTTTTGAAATTTGTAGTAAAGTATAGTCTGGCTGACTAAAATCTGTACTCACCTTGATTTTGATTAGTTGTTGAATTGAAGGAGAGAGGGAGCTAAATTTCAAATGCTTCCAATCCCAGCAGCAGTGGGCCAAGAGTGTGGATGAATACAAACCGTTGAACCCAAAACAAGGACCGCCAAACACAAGGACATAATATATCGGCTGGTTTAATTGAATTTGATGTTACTCTACTAGGACAATGCTAATAAACTGACTTTCCCAAAAACTGGGGAACTCGTTCACATGAAGAACTACTCGACAAAAAGCGAAAATGATGTCGAGGAACTTCTTTCTATTCGTAAAGAACTAACGTCATCTAAACTATTGTTTGTGGAGTTCACAAAATTTGGAACCTTTTACGTTTCCAAATAAACCGATATTACCATACTCGTAACCCCAGACTCTCCTTTCGGGAATGTAATCACCTCTCAAAATACTTACCTTCTTAAACACGTACTTGGCGAAGAAACTCTACAAGAACCCAAGAAGGAAGATGCCAGTTTCACATCTCAAAATTGTAATATTCACCACTTGTTTTTTTTTCCAACCAACATTAATTATGAAATTGACAATCCTAACAATCATCTTAGCTATGATTTTGTCCTTATGCTTAATTAATTACAGTGAATGGAATTCTAAAAATGAATCAATAGATGCATACGTAGTGCAGTAAAATAAAACATTGACCTTGGTGTCCACATTCCATAGTACAAGAAAGCACCGAGTTTACAGTGTAGCAGTTTTTGGGGACCCATATTTTGTCCTACATCTACCAGCTGCATCCCGCCAAGTTAAGTGAATGCGAATCAATATCTTTCAGAAAGCCACATTAAACACTTACTATGAATAGCAAAGCAGCACAGAAGACTGAAGCAACCAAGCAACGCAGAAAGTTGGAATTGATGAGTTGCTGAGGCTAGTTTTTCTGACTTTAGCTGGTAAAAAATCATGGCAACAAAACAATTCAACTTTTTGCTAATGCTGATGTCTTCTCTTTAAACTCACTTTTTATTTCATGTTGAATTTGTTGATTTTGTCTGTCCTCAGAATAACTCGCACAAAGAACACGCGTTCTATGTGTTTACGAGTTGTTCCCTCTTAAGAACGAAGGGCCATAATTAAGCCAGTATCAAAATCTTAATGTTGCAGTAAGAACTAGGTAGCCAAATATTTTTTGAAACTGGTTTACTTCAACTTTCCAGGCGAATTATATTTATCTATATACAAACTGAAATTATGAAAATTGTTGAGCAGCTGTACTCCAGCAGGAATTATCGATGTATTTGTTCTATTTACCGAAGATTTTTTTCTGCTTATGTTACATGAGAAATTTGTCTTCACCAATTTTTTGTTTTTTATTTTTTTTGGCATTATCTTTCATCAAAACTGAACAATGAGATTGATTGATCGGAGGAAACGGTGTTCGCGGGCAATCATTTTAGATCCTTGGAAATGCGTTTATTTTTTAATTTTTTAGTTCATATTTTAAAATTTTATTTAAAAATTTAAAATATAAAATTTTTTACATTATAAATTTTATTATTATTTATTTTATTAAAAAAAATTTTATTTTAAAATAATATTCATTTAAAATATTCTCTAAATACTATCGATATGCCCATCGTCTGCGAGCAGAAACAAAAACTATGTTTTCTAATTTTTCCCTCGCCTTACATTTGCCAGATGAAAATGTACCAAATCTTTTTTCTACTTACATCGCCTTGAAAAAATGGGCAACACAGTTGACTTGACCTGTTTAAGGTGTCGGTCAACCTTACGCCCTTGAACGCTCATTGAAAACAATATCAAACAAAAAATGAACTATAACATTTTGGCGAGATTCACAAAAAAACAAAGTATTATGGGAACATTCATACTGCAACACAAGCTCAACATTCATTTCAACCCATCCGTTAATACACTGCTGTATGAAAATGATTTAGAGCAATTGTGGCAAATGTCAACTTCATCGGGCCAATGTCTATATAAATACATATTTGTAATTATCATATATATGTTCATTTGTTTTCCCCTTCTTTAGGAACAGCTACTTCATCAAAACATATCTATAGAATCTGATAAAAGATATAGAACTTATTTGATCATTTAATGAATCCTGTATTACCTGTTACTTACGAGTTTTACCTATAAAAATTTTAAAATTTTGAGGCATGGTATTATACGCAATTTATGCTTACTTACGTGGTATTTGAAGTTTTTTCATCTCAACTTTTTATTTTCATATCTTTTATTAAATTTTTTAATATTTTATAATTTTTTTAAAAAATTTTTGAAAAATACATAATAATTCTACATCATAATTTTTATACATAATAATTCTACATCATTATTTATTTTGAGTAAAAAAATAGAACTTATTTTAAAGAAATTTTAAAATATCTTTAGTTTAAAAAACTTATTTTTAAAAGTACTTCCAAGTATCCCATAACATTCCTATAGCAATTAAAAAAAAAATGCCCAAGAAATAAAAGAGATGAAAACCTTTTTAGTAACTAATAAATGCGTCAAAGTTGATCTTTTTTAGTATATCTTATCCGCAATGTTTTGTTGGACGGTGGAGTTCTTATCTGTATTTAATTTCTTTTTCAACTTTATTTCATGGAATTCATGTGAGTTTAATTACTTTGGTCACGTTTTTTCTTGATAATTAAGTCTCAAATCTTCAAGTTAGTTAACAACTTAACAAGTTGCTTAAACCATGATGTTTGTATATAATTTGATTATTAGATTCATTATTTAGAAGTGCCATTTGGTCACAATCACCCCTTATGGGAATAAATTTAATTGAAGCGAAGTGATTTTTTTTTACGAAAATATTTCTATTGGAATTTCAAAATTGATTTTGATAATAAAAAATATTAAGAATTTATAGTTTATGAGTTAGATAAACTAATAGTTTAAACTAAGCAGTGCAAAACTGAAAATACAAGTTTTTCATACTAAATAGTCATAATTCAGCCAGCTGCTTAATAGGATATTCTACACCGAGCGTAAGAAAAAATTAGCTAAGTGTCGAAACAGCAGAACAAAATAGATCGGTCAGAGCAGAACAAAGGAGCTGAGTTGAGCAGAATAAAAGAGTCTAACAAGAACAGGCAAATAGATTGTTGCTGATTCCGATCCGAGTGAAAATGATCAATTTACAGATTTCAAAGACAGATTTGATCGTGATGCAAATTCAATTTAAGCATGATATTTTTATCAGAACTAGAATAATATGCACACAACAATCTTGACTAAGAAGTTCATCAAATTATAACCTACACAATTTTGAAAAATTCGTGAAAGATTGGAAGAAATTTAGAAAACACACGTTGCAGAAGATTAGAAACACTGAAACCTATTTTCAGAAGAAATTTAATCAGGATTTTCTCATCCGTTTGACGTCAAAATTTGATGACATGTTGAATATCATATCTACTATCATTCCACATCAAGCACAGCAAAAAATTGCAACAAATGAAGGTAAAAAATATAATGCAAAGGTGCCAGAATTATATTCAGAATTTGAATTTCGATTTTCATTCAAAGAAATGACAAGGATCTAATTATAAAAAGTATACATACACTTGATCCATTATATTGCTACGATGATACATCACACTAATATGCTACATGGAGCTACCACACAAACCGATCAAAACATTGAAGCTAACAGAAGAATACAAATAGCTTTCATACAAGATTCGTAAGATAAATCTAAATAGAGTTGATTTTACTGGAACATTCAGATGATAATACACTTCAAATCACTAGCATTCTTCACTGGAAAATAAATTTATACATCACAATCACAGCAAGCAAGTTGATCCGAAGCCATCTTAGAGCCGATGAACATTCGACGGGAACCTCGCATGGCTGATCTATGAACTCAGAAGAAAATTTTGAATTTGAGCTTGATGTACCCCAATCACCTAATCACTTCATCATCTCCATACTATGGACCACTAGAAAAAACAAAGAAATTGAACAATGAGACAAAAAAGGAGAGCATACGCAGGAGAATTTGAAAATCACCAACAAGCTCATTTAATGCTGCAAAAGAAAGATCTAATCAAGCCATATCAGTATAAGTGATTGAGATTCAAAATCCTAGCTAGAAGATCCAACCGTTGAAACATACCTGATGGAACCTCAAACGGCAGCGGCGTAGAATACTAAATTGATAACACTGTAGCAGGCGCACGAGGGAGACAACGGGAATAATTTTCTATCGTTTGGAGATCGGAATCACTCCAGGCTGCGAAGAGAAGAAGAAAAAATATAAAAAGAAGAAAAACAAAACAAGAAAGTAGTGAAGTGAACTGGACAAAAAAAGGAGAAAGAAAACCTACTTATTTCAACTTATTGCCGAGCTTTATTTGGATACATCTTCGGCATTTTCTTTATCCTCTCCCTACTCTTACTTAGCTTACACTCAATTTGTGTAAGAGAGATTATGTATTTTAAAGTTGCTTGTAATAAACACATTCGGTGAGAAAAGTTTGGCTAAACTTTCTCGATTGTGCTATTCTTGTAAGAAGCTACGTATTTCACACAAGGCCTTGGCTAAGGCACAATGGTGTTTGGCTAAACACATTACCTTGGTATATAGCAACTTGACAAGGATTAGTGAAATTCACTCTTGATAAAGAGTGGCCATGTATATAGACAAATTTATTTACTGAATCACGTAAATAATGCGTATTTGTGTATTGAATAACCTTCTTATATTATTTACATTTGAGCTAAACAGAAAATCTGTTCACGTCCAGTCGATTATAATGTTGCTATTTTGTAGAAAATTAATCTTTGTTCAGTTAGGAATACTGCATTAAATTTTTTAACTATCAACTCAATTCATCCCTCTTTTTTTGAGGTGGTTGTGCAGATTTTACCAACAATTTCAACAAAATATTTTTGTACGAACTACATCTATACAAATAAAATATAATAAATCTTCAAAATAGAAGCAAATTAACAAATTAAACATTTATGATCAATATGTCTCAAATTTTATTCCGGTTTATTAGCTATAAAATGTGGTTTGATACTTTGTTAACAGATGTCAAGATAACAAATAGTTTATCATTGGCATTAGTTGCATTTGCAGCTCGATTGATAGCTATTCGTTGAGTTCCTAATGGGTAACAAATTCCATGAGTTTTACGGTGGTGTTTCATAAAACAGTAAGTGGTTAATATTCATCACGACGTCTCTATTTTTAGTTAAACACAATAAATACAATACTTAATATAAAAAGCCACTTATGCGTGTAACAAAAAATGCACACTATATATTAGTGATGGTAATATATGACTCAGACTCAAAAAGTAAATTCGAAACCGACCTATTTAATTAGAATTATTATTTAAAAAATTTGACCCTATAAATATATGAATAGGATTAGAATTGAACGAATTTGACCCCGTTATTAAATGGATCGATCCGAGTTAATCCAAAATTGACCCTCCAATTTGAATTACCATCTCTTGAAGGAACAATTCTTAATTTTTCCTTATTGTATAATAAAGTATTAGCAATAAAAATAATCAATAATAATAATTTATAAATTATTAAATTATATTATATTTATGATTAATCATTTATTTTTACATAAAAAATAGTGTTAAATGAGAATTATAATATCATAAAAATATTACTATGTAGGTATTTTTTTAATAACGAATTTGAATTTCGTATAAAGAAGTTTATTAAAATTTTATTAGATATCTATATTTATCAAAATTATTAATATGTATTTATAATCATAAATATCATCTGTTACTATATATTTTCAAAAATTAAAAATAAAAGTTTTTTGGATATTTTAAAAACTGATGAAGATACTAAGGAATGAATATTTTGACGGGTATTCATTATATCTCGTCACTAAAAATATCGTGTTTTTTTATTCCAACTGATTTTATAATTTCCCTGAAGTTTAAAAATGCAAAATTAAAAATTAAAAATTATAATTATTAAATGGGTCGATTTGAATTTAATGCGGTTATTAATAGATTGGATTAGGTTTGAAAATTTTATTCCGTATAAATTCATAGATTGAGTTAATGTTGAATGAATTTGACACATTTAATAAATGAGTCGATCTAAAATTGACCCACAAATCTAAATTGCCACTTTACTATATGCATAGAAATAGTAAATATCAAAAGGTGCCATTTGTCTAATCGTTTGAAGTACTTTACTTTCTAAAAAGTACCTTACATTTTTTAATAAATTTTCTATAATGTTTTATAGATTTTTTTAAATTTTGAAAAAGTACAACAAAATTGTAGATAGTACAATTTATATGTATCATTTTTATTTTTTTGGTCAAAAATTTCATTCTTGTTTCCCAAAAAATTAAAATATCTTCTATTTTAGGAAAAAGTTTATTTTTAAGTACTCCGGAACATCCCCTAAATCTGTACCTAATTTTGAATTTTGTGATTTCACTTGTTTCTATTTTAGGGTGTGTTTATTTTGCTTTAATGTGGGTTTACAAAAAGTTAGACATTTGAAAAAGCGGAGCTTAGAAATAAAACTTTTAGTTTTAATATTTGTTTATCAAAAACAGAAATTTTCGCCAAAAATTAAGTTTAACTTTTGTGTTTGTTTATTCATTTAAAGTGAGTTAAACTAAAATTTTTTGGTAAACAAAGTTGAGTTCAAAGTCTAACGAAACACGCCCTTAATCTTGAAGTCCATGAAGTAAGAGTGCGATTTATGGTTGCATCGGAAAAACCTATGTCTTAGTCCAATTTTTGTTTTAATTTTATAATTTTTTCTCTGTCAATTGGATATAGTTTTATATTTTAGTGAGCAAGCATACAATGTGGTGTAATTGTAGTTCACATGGAATTTTTGTTACATTGTTATGGTTACGGTAATATGAAAATGGGTATGAAAAATGTTGGAACCTTAAGGTTGATTTTAATGATAACAATAATTAAGAATTATACTTTATAAGTAATAGTGAACTAATAGTTTGAACCAAGTTATACAGATTTGCATAAATAAGAATTATCATACACATACAAAAAATAATAGACATCTTTATTGAGCACAAGACTCTCAAATTGACTAAGTATGAAAAAAGAGAGCGCAGATTCTATCGAGTATAGAAACAGAGTATTAACATATGGCGAAACAAAGGAATCCAATTAGAGATAGCCAGGTATCTAGTTGTTATTTCACTACTGCATGGATCAAATAGTTGATCCGGGTTATCGTGATCAACATACACTTTTCAAATATAAATTCAAGTATAATTTAGTTTTCTTCTTACTTCGGATTATTTATCAGAGTTAGAGTATTATGCACCTAACAAAATTGACCTAAGAGTTCATCAAATTGATATCTGAAAAATCTAGAAAAATAGTGAAAAGTTAGAAGAAAATACAAAATAGTAAGGAACATGTGAAAAATAGTCTTAATTAGAAGAAGTTTGTAGACAATGCTAGAGCCAACCTTTAGATGTAGTTTGATCAAGATTTTTCATCCATTTGAAGCCTAATTTTGAATATTCATTAAGGAACATACCTGGTACAAGTTCACATTAAGAACCAAGGAGAATCACAACAAGAGGAGATCAAAATAAAGATCTAAAAATATTATCAGAACCACATCACTGATAATTCTAGATTTGAACTCAAAAGTTAAGTTTTAGTTTTCATTATAGAAGCAAGATACAATGGAGCATTGATACTTCAACTACTACTCAGCAATCTTACAAAATAATGTTACATTGAGAATCATCTTGCACGAGTAAATCAAGCATTTAGCTACAAGTTGAAGCCATGCTCTAGCTAAAAGACACCATCATAGAAAGCATTCAAAATTCACAAGAAAAGGTTTAAGGCACCAATGACCACATAAACGTAGTTACAAAACAATTATTGGTTTAACTCTCAAGCACAATACACTGAATAGCACCTTCAAGTGTTGAAGCTATCAGTGAGACCTAGAAACCAAAAGCTGCACAGAAACAACACAAGGCAGCGAAAAGAACTCCAATTTGATTAACAAATTTTGCATGAGAATTCAAATTTGGTCCAACTTACATTAGAAATTTAGATTGAATCTCTAGGGGCCACACCAAGTAAGAAATTTCAAATTGAGCAAGCGACTGCACGAGCGAGCAGAAGTATGGTTACATTCAATATTGTCGGAAAATCAAATCATAGTTATGCTGAAAAAAATTAAATGCAAGAAGATGGCCTAACTAAAGACATTGAATATTTCACAAAAGAAGTCATCATCAAGTTAAGAGAGATCTCGAGAGGAGACACATAGCAAAATAAGAAAATGACTCGAGATTACAACAGGCAAGTAGTTGAAAGATTTCAAGCCGTTGTGATTCTAAGCCCAAGATATGCAAGAGGAAGCATATAAGAAAATTTACGCCAGCAATAAAAGTAAGAGTACAGAGAAAAATAGTGAAATAATAAATATTTATCGAGAAGCTTATAAAGCCAAAACACTCTACCAAACATAGCTGCTGAACCAACCAGTGAGTTAACTCTCTAAGCAGTTTTTTACTTTGATCTTCTCTTCTACTTTTAGTGATTAATAACTAAACAGGATAGTGATTGTAATATACACACCAACGTGAGGGGTGTCTGAGAGTGCTTTTTTAAAATAGAGGTATTTTTGTTCTATCTTAGAAGACGAGCTCTACTTTTTTACCTAAAAAATTAACAAGATCTTTTGTCCTTGTGCAGGAAACCACCTAGACTTAACCGACTATGTTGTTGCTATAGAAAATTTTATAATCAAAATTTTTAGATATCAACTTAATTCACATCTACACTCTTGAGTTAATTGTGCAGGTTTCTCTAATAGAATTTTTTATGAATATGCCCTAAATCAAGTTATTATCAAGTGAAACTTTCGTGTGAAAACCCGTCGACTCTATAAACGAAAATTGGCCATCGTTTTACTTGCTCTAGTGTACGTCACCCTAACATTTTTAACCCTTAAGAGTATAAACTCTAAGTCCAAATCCCTCATATATAAAACCCTTTTTAGAACTTAAGGGTTACAGTTTTCTTATAAAAGAATATGTTTAATGAAAAAAGATTTTCAATAAAAATTTGAGAGGTGAAATTTTGTAGATTAAAAAGTTTAAAATTTATATTAAAAATTTTTATAACATATAATTTATTGATATTTTAAAAAATATTATATATATATATGGTTAGGAATTCTAAAAATATATTTTGATGATCAAAAAAATAAAGAATTATTGTTTATAAAATGCTAGTGATTTAATCTCAGCTATTGAAATAAGCAAAATAGGATTTTGTCAACATCAGCATAATCTAATCATAATATAGTCAGCTATTCTATAGGAAGAAGTACACTGAAGAATGAAGATACAAAATTCACCCAAATAGATCAGAGGACAAAAACATAAAATAGCAATCAACTGTATTAATGCTTAATTAAATACAATAATGTGTCAAAATCTTACCTGATCCACACGCCAAGACAGACCAATACTCATTAAAATTAAGGGTCACAAAATCAAATCTATCAGCTGAAGAGGAGAAGCGCACACTACTATCAGCGAGTATTAATTACAACAGAAATAAAGATACATATCAAATCATTGTAAAGATGGCGAATTAAATAAAGGTGCACGATTCGGCAAAAATCCCATCACTCCTAATTGGTTATTATTCGAAACGGCTCAATGAGCAAATTTGAACACCGAACGAAACGCACTGAAAATAATATCTTGAAGATCGGGAAGGAGAAAGGCAATGGAAATTTTCAAACAACAACCAACTTGAAAAGAAGAGATATAAAAAATGAAGAACAGTGTTGTAAGAGCAAGATAGATCTTGCCAAAAAGTTTTTAAGAAAAGTGAAAATCTTCAGTTCTAACCAAAACCCAAAAAGCTTTAGCAATTTCATTCTCATCTCTGGCTTTCAGTTTGATTTCCTCACTCCACTCGATCTGACAACTTGTATTTGTGCCTAAGCTACAATCTGACTTTTAATTTCTATTAAAAATTGTAAGTGCGTTCTGTACTTCAGAGCAAGTAGTTTGGGGAAGCTCTTGCTGGCATAATCGTTCTTGTCATATGTGTATGTACTGCATTAGATAATACTCTAAGTAACTACTGTTAGTTTCGCTTGAGGAGTGAACTAGTGAAGTTGCACTTGTCATAGCACAGTAGTAACGTGTTATAGTTTTACACTAAATAATAGTGGATTTCACTCAAGTTGAGTGATTGTGGTGTAGATAATTTACTTGCTGAACCATATTAAATATTTATGCAGTAATATATTTTTTATTTTGAGTATTCTCTGTTTGAAAATCTTTAAGAATCAGCCTCTATATATGAACACTTTATTTTTAGCTTTCTATCTGCATCCAATCGATTAAACTGAAGCTATTTTATAAGAAAATTTTTAAATTTATTTTTATCAATTCAATTCATCCGTCTCTTCTTGAATTGAGTGTGCAGGATTAAAGTATATTTATTAAAAGTTTATTTAAAAATAAAAAAATAAAAAATGAAATAACAAGTTATAAATAATATAAACTAGCCACATTGTTGGGGAAATCTAACGGTCAAACAAATATCACACAAAAGACTTATTTACTAATCCACCAAACTCATTTTTTAAAATTATTTTAAATACAAAATAAATAAATAAGTTAAAATAACTTTTTTCTATCACAAATTTATTTTTCAAAATTTAATTTAGAATCTATTTTAATATAAATAAATATAAAAATTTATTTTTTATTAAATATTTTATTTTCTATTTTTTTTAAATTCACTTAAAAAATAAGTTTTTTTAAAATAAATACGCCCAAAGCGTCTACAAAATGCTTGCATTTAACTCCTAAAAGTTACCGCAATAGGATTCCGTAAATTAATTGCCACAACCGCGTTGGTTTATTTAATTAGTAGCATTTGGGCATTTAGAATTTGGATAAAAATCCGCCAGCTCAGCAACTTTTCTCTTCTCTTCTGTTTCCTTGCTCACTTCACTATATATATATACTCTCTCTCCTTCCCTTCCTTTCACTCCTTCCATTGCAATTCCTCTGAAACTCTTCAACTTCTCTCGTTAATCTTTCTCGCTAGCTCTGTTGTGTTGTGTGTTTTTGTAGAGTTGTTGTGTTTTTGAGGTAGTGGGTGATCAAGAAGAGCAGTAATGGCGGGTGGAGCGTTTGTTAATACTGGAGGGATGAAGGAGTACCCCGGGAAGATGACACTGTTCGTCTTCCTTACTTGTTTGATTGCTGCTACTGGAGGGTTGATCTTTGGCTACGATCTTGGGATCTCAGGTTGATTCTGTTTTTCTGTTTCATTATTTTCATTTCTTTTTGTGTTTCTTTGTTATAGATTTCGTTTGTGTTCCTTTCTTTTTGAAGGAAAAAGAT
The DNA here is from genome assembly GCA_019914995.1 of Acanthochlamys bracteata. Taxonomy (NCBI): domain Eukaryota; kingdom Viridiplantae; phylum Streptophyta; class Magnoliopsida; order Pandanales; family Velloziaceae; genus Acanthochlamys; species Acanthochlamys bracteata. The sequence goes on along the minus strand of CM034129.1, from coordinate 5,975,242 downwards.
TGAATCTTTTGAGAGTTTTTTGGTGTTTCCACTGTGACCCCAGATCTTGTTTATCCATGTTTTGCTACCATTGACTATGTCTTTTGTTATTCTTTTCCTTTCTCCGTTTTGGTTTATTTTCATTTGATTTGCTTCTGTAGATACTGAAGAGTATTAACAGCTCCTTTACTTCATTCCTTTTCCTCTGAACATTTTTCTTATATATTTTTTTCTTTTCTATTATGATTGTTTGGTGTCCATTGGGTAGGTTTGGGATCTACAATCCCATAAATGTCAACTAATAAATCATTTCCAAAACATATGATCTGATTTTTTGTTCATTGAACTCTCTTCTTTTTCTGGGTTATGGTTGTCCAAAACATTATCAATATGCTACAATTGAAGTTTTTATCTTTCCTGAATTTCTTCGTTTGTGTTAAAAACTTTTCCAGGAGGTGTGACAACTATGGACCCTTTTCTCATCAAATTCTTCCCTGAAGTTTACCGTAAAGAGAAAGCAGACCAGACCACAAACCAGTACTGCAAGTTTGACAGCCAGCTTCTGACAACCTTCACTTCATCACTTTACCTTGCTGCTTTAGTCGCTTCCTTCTTTGCGTCCACCGTTACTCGTCTCTTCGGTCGCAAATGGTCCATGTTCGGCGGAGGTGTTACGTTTCTTGCCGGTGCTGCCATCAATGGCGGTGCTCAGAACATTGTCATGCTCATTCTTGGTCGTATTCTCCTTGGTATCGGTGTCGGCTTCGCCAATCAGGTAAAAGAAGTCACAATGACAATTATTTTACTGGACAAAATTAGTTATTTCTAAACAAATACGTTCAACTTCAACCACAATTATGCATATATAGATAGTAATTTGGCAATGAGCTTTCGCTGTAATTCTTGTCATTTCTTCTTCCTTCGTATTATTACAAACTAGAATTAAATTGCAGAATTCATTAGGCATTTTCTATTGTATTCTTTTATATTATGAACGTTATTTTGTACATGATTTCATAAATTATCGTAATCAAAAGATTGGTTTTAAACTTGTAATTTAGTGGTGAGTCCAAATCAACTAATTGTTTTTTCCTTCACTCTGACGTTTTGCTAAGCAAATTGTGAAGACTAACAACCGTTTACTTTTGGATAACTAGTTCATTGATTACAATTATTAGATAGAGAAAATTAAATAATTTATTCCGTTTGAAAAGAAAACGCCTGACTTCATCAAACTAGTTTATTAACTTTTTGTCCTATTACTGCAAGCTAGTTTTCCTCAATCAAGAGACTTGTCAGTATGAAGTCTTCTTCATGCATGATATGTGGTTCATGTCTTCAGGTCGATAAGTTCACATATCAAAACAATATTAAATGATTAAAAACATTATCTTTGAGAAAAATTGTATATTTACTATGAGTAACTTGGCTGAACAACTACTGGTGTTTTTTGTTTATGGATTTCTACGATAGGTGATAGGACCATCATAAAAAGTAATCACTTTGTGCAACTTGCGTTTCTTTTATAATTATTTCATACATAGTTATTACTTGTGTTATTATTCTTGCATTTTAGTGCTTTGTTGCTTTCACTATTCTATTCATTTGTTGGATTAAAGAATAATCGAGATACTCCTTTAGTGTCATGAGGAATGTTTGGTCCCAAAAGTTGCAATTTTTCTTTGTTTGTAGCTTTCCATCAAGAGAAAAGAAAAAACTTCTCCTTGAACAAGATTTTGCCAAATTTCATCAACCACTTGCACAATTTTGCTTTTTAATATTTTTGCTTGCTTAAGAAAGTAAATTTTCCCACCAAATATGAATCTTGGATATTTTTCTATGACTAAACTGCCCATTTCTACTATCAAATCTGCAGTCTGTACCTGTTTACCTATCGGAAATGGCGCCAGCACGCCTTCGTGGTATGCTTAATATTGGTTTCCAGCTGATGATCACAATCGGCATCCTGGCTGCAAACTTGATCAACTATGGCACTGCCAAAATCAAGGGTGGATCGGGCTGGAGAATCAGTTTGGGTCTTGCAGGTGTGCCCGCTGCAATCATCACTTTAGGCTCACTCTTTTTGTCTGACACACCAAACTCTCTCATTGAGCGTGGGCATCCTGAGAAAGCTAAGGCAATGCTTCGTAGAATTCGTGGTACTGATGACATCCAAGCAGAGTATAATGATCTTGTTGCTGCCAGTGAGGAATCAAAAGCTGTCAAGCATCCTTGGGCTAACATTATCAAGCGCAAGTACCGCCCTCAGTTGACAATGGCCATCCTGATCCCGTTCTTCCAGCAGCTCACTGGAATCAATGTCATCACGTTCTATGCACCTGTTCTTTTCAAGACTATTGGTTTTGGCGGAAATGCTTCCCTCATGTCTGCTGTGATTACTGGATTGGTTAATGTGTTTGCGACATTTGTTTCAGTCTTTACTGTTGATAGAGCAGGCAGGAGGAAGCTTTTCCTTGAAGGTGGAACACAGATGGTCATTTGCCAGGTAAATAAGCTAACGAACTTTTTATTGTAAATATTACAAGCTCATCGCTTCTTATAACAAAGAAAAATACTTGTTGTACATCAGGTTATTGTTGGAACTCTGATTGCTATCAAATTCGGGACAAGCGGCCAAGCATCACTCTCTAAAGCCTACGCTATATGCGTTGTCTTCTTCATCTGTGTTTATGTAGCAGGGTTCGCGTGGTCTTGGGGGCCATTGGGATGGTTGGTGCCTAGTGAAATCTTCCCCTTGGAGATCAGGTCAGCTGGACAGAGCATAAACGTGTCGGTAAACATGCTCTTCACCTTCATCATTGCACAGGTTTTCCTCACCATGCTTTGCCACATGAAATTTGGGCTCTTCTACTTCTTTGCCGGGTGGGTGATTATAATGACTCTATTCATTGCCTTCTTCTTGCCTGAAACGAAGAATGTGCCTATTGAAGAGATAATTCATGTCTGGAAGAGGCACTGGTTCTGGGGCAGATTCATATCCGAAGAAGACATTCATGTACCCAACATTGAGATGGGCAACGGAAAGCCTGCTGCAGTATGATCATAATCAATCAACTATGCCAGATTTCTGGCTAAAATTTCTTCTGTGATTGCTGCAACGACACAGGCACAGTCTTATTATACAGGTTTTTATAGAGGCTCCTTGATTGTTCTGTAAGCTTACGAGATTATTTAGAAGTATATGGAATACCCTGGGTGACTTGGGAAATGCTATACAATTACTACCGAGTAAGAGAAAGGAGAGGGCCTCCTTTTTATTGTCAAACTTCTGTTATAACCACTCTGTGAATGAAAGAACGAATCAAATGAAATGAATTTTCTGAGTATTATTATAACTTGTCACTGAATTTATGGCAGCAACTTGTGCTGCTTTTGTTTGGAGATTTTCATGTGTGTTGTTAGGGAGGCAAAGTGTTGTGGACTTAATGGCCCCGAAATGTACTGGGTCTTAAGTGGTAGATAGCTTGTCAATATGCTGTAACGATAACGTCGGAAAGATACATTGCTTAGTTGCTTATCAATGATTGATTAGTTGCTGAATTGTATGCTATCAGAAGATTCAAAAGAGTTTCTTATCTCTAATTGCTCTTCTTCAACTTTCTTGTAAGCAGATTAAAAAGGAGTTCTTTCCTCTTTTTAACATGATAATGACTTATATGCTACCATCTATGATCAATTTTGATATATAGTTTTGGGTTCATTTAATTAGCTGTGCTGGTTCTGCGCTCTCTGTTGCAAGCATTACGCAAAATTCAACTAAAATCTCTTGTTTGTATACTTCTTTATTATTGCAAGACTTTGCTGCTGTGCAGGATACAGGATTCAAGACAATGACCATAAACCTTGGAAATCAGCACACGTAACAAGAAAGGTTAATGTGCATAAGAAAAACACACACACAACTGTTGTTGCCCAGCAAGTTTGAAAACTTCATGAGTTTATCTAAGAAAGATTAGACTAAGATTTCGTTACCTGCGTCTGACGATTCATTTGCATCACAAAACTTCAAGTAAACCATACAAATGAGATAAGGATGAATCAGAATAATCAAACTTCATCTCCTACATGTGACAATATAGGTGCATCACAAAACTAGATGCATGTATTATAACCAAACTTTAGAAGTTTCACACCATTCAAACATGGAATGCATGTGAAACAAAACAATCTTTTTGTTGAAACAAATGTACCGCAAACATTAAACACGAACACTTTCTGGATTTTGGGACCCAAAATGGATTACAACTCACGTCAGTAAGTAATAAAAAAGCATTACATATATATAAATTTGATGTTATCGAGCATGAAAAAGATGGTTGATCACGAAATTGAAATGAGAAACACTGAGGAAAAGTAGATGAAATTGTGCTTTTCATGAGTTCATTTAAAATCCTAGAGAAGTCTGAAAATTAAGATTGTGGATTTGGTTTGGATAAAATCAAAAGGAGCTGGATATTGCGGCTAAGTTGCTAAACTCGTAGTTATGTTCTTCACAACAAGCATAGTGTACTGAATTTATTTCTGGTGCCAAGCGAGCGGGTGAGAGTTTAACCACCTAACAACATAGATTACTGGTGTTCGATGTGCATTAGATAAATGGAACCGAAAAATATAGTAGCTAATGGTGGAACCTAAAGGCTTAAAGAGGCCAATTGAGATAAATACGAAGAATTCAATTATATGTGTGGCACTAAAGTTTTACTGTACGAAAGAGTCACGAAGGATACCATTGTAAAGTTAAAAGGTTAAGCTTAATCATGCAAAGAAACCTGGTGGATGACAGAAAATGAGCAAAGTGAAAATAAAAGGCTTACACTACAAGAAAATAAATCAATAGCGACCAATTGTATTAGAGACCATAAAGAAAAAGGTCGCTAATATAGTGTAATATCGACTACTAAGACATTGGTCACTATTATTCAGGTAATAGCGACAATGAAAGCTTAGTCGCTATTGAAAGAAATAGTAACCAACGGATGCTTGCTCGCTATTTCTCTCAAATAGCGACCAACGAATGCTTGGTCCTTGTTAACAGAAATATCTATCAACAGACACTCGATCGCTGTTACCTCCCAATAGCGATTGGTTCTCTTTTGGTCGCTATTGCTACTCAATAGCTGCTGAGAAGCAGTCAATACCTATTAAGTCAATAGCGACCGGTATGTAGTCGGTTGCTATTGAGAAGAAATAGCGACCGTACATCATTTGGTCGCTAATAATTGTTAGTAAAATCTATAAAATTAACTCAAAAGGGAAAAGATGAATTGAGTTTATTATCAAAATTTTTTGATTAAAAGAAGATCTCACAAGTAGCAAATAGACGGGCGGCTATGTGTTGATAGGTCCTACAGAGAGCTATTAGCACACAAGATTTTAAGCAAATGAATTTAATAGTAAATCAAAACAACTCCGGAGATTTACGTGGTTCAGTAAAACTTTTTGTCTATGTCTACGAATGCTCTATCACAAGAGCCAAAGATTCAGTAAATTTTAAGCAAGTTACACACCAAGAGGAATGTATTTCACCAAACATACTTGCTCTTATAGATTTTCATACACCAGACAATCATTCATATCCGACTGGATACTCACGTCTCCCTATATGAACAGCTAGCATTCTTACAAAGTCAGTGAACAACTTTCAGGCTCCTATCGAGCCGATTCCATAAGTGCTCCAAGTACTTAGCATCTATTTTACATAAATTTGATTAACACACCTTAGGCACATGATCAATCTCAGAGCAAAAATAAAGTTAAAATAAACAAGTTGAGATGATCAAAAAGCTGCCAAATTGTGTATTCAGAAATTGATCAGTAGCAATAAAAATGTCTCTATTTGAAGGATTGAGTCTATATAATACTCGTTGTTCTTCTTTGAATTTCTCTTTGTTTTTCTTGTTTTTCTATTTTGCACTTCTTCTTATACCATTTATGCTTTCAGGGCGGAGCTTCTTGAAGTCTTCCTATTACAAACCTTCCCGTTGAAGTCTCCCACTCAAGAACAAATTTTGAGATCGTTTCATTGTAGCCTTGAAACTCTTGTTCTCTGATGGCTGTTGTTGAGATATCTAATAGTTCTCGCCAGTTGGCCTATGATTTTATTTAGTTAGACTACTGTAAGCTTTTCTATCAGCATTTCATGCATCAATGAGGAAGTTTAAAACTCCCGTCCGACCGATGCCCACTTGCTCCAATTGAATTGGGTCCTTTTATTTGTGTATCTACATGAATCTGACTACGACATTAGTACAAAAAATAATAGTGAGACAATTTTATAAGCAATGAAAAGTGATAAATCTAAATTATGGTATGATATTTGAAAGATAAGATGGATTCTATGGCAAATAATCAAATATGCGATCTTGTTGAGTTGCCTAATGGTGTGAAGACTATTGGTTATAAATAGATATTTAAAACCAAGAAAGATTAATTAGGCAAGATTGAGATATATAAGGCCAGACTTGTTGCCAAAGTATTTACGCAAAAGAAAGGAATTGATTATCGAAAAATATTTTCTTCTGTTTCTAAAAAGAATTTTTTCTGTATTATCATGATATTAGTTGTCCATTTTGACTTAGATTTATATCAAATAGATGTAAAACGACATTCTTCAATAGAGATTTAGAGAAAGAGGTTTTCAATGAAGGTGAGCACTTGGTTTGCAAGCTACGCAAATCCATTTAAAGTTTAAAGAAAGCATCCCATCAGTGGTATTTAAAGTTCTATAATTTTATTTCTTCATTTGATTTTGTTGAAAACATTATGTACTAATGTATATATCACAAAGTTAGTGGGAGTAAAATCAACTTTCTGGTTTTATATGTTAATGATATTTACTTGTAACAAATAATATGGGGTTATTGTATGAGGTAAAACACTTTTCCTCGAAATATTTTGATATGAAAGACATAGGTGAGGCATCTTATATTATTGGCATAAAGATTCATAGAGATAGATCTTAAGGTATCTTGAAATTATCTCAAAAAGCCTATATCAATAAAGTTCTTGAGAGATTTCGGATGAAAAATTGTTCACATAGTATTGCATCCATATTGAAAGACGATAAGTTCAATTTGAATCAATGTTCTAAAAATGAACTTGAAAGAAAACAAATGAAAAACATTCCATATGTTGCAGCTGCTGAAAGCCTAATGTATGCTCAAGTCTGTACTAGACCTAACATTGCATTTGCAGTTGGAATATTAGAAAAATATCAAAATAATCCAGAATTAGATCATTGAAAGGCTGCAAAGAATGTCATGAGGTACCTTCAACGAACTAAGAATTATATGCTTACTTATAGACGATCTAATATTTTGAAAATTGTTAGATATTTAGATTCAAACTTTGCTGATTGTGTTGATTCTTGAAAATTAATATTTACCCATATCTTCATGTTTGCTGAAGGAGTTATATATTGGAGAAGTACAAAATAATCTTTAATTGCTATTTCTACTATGGAAGCTGAGTTTGTTTCTTGTTTCGAGCCACATCACATGATATTTGGTTAAAGAGTTTCATTTTTAGGCTTCGAGTTGTTGAGTCTATCTCTAAATCATTTTAGATGTATTGTGACAATTCAGCTGCTGTGTTCTTTGTTAAGAATAACAAAAGTAAAAGTCGAAGTAAACACATTGACATTAACTACTTCATAATTAGAGAGCACATTAAAATAAATGATGTGATAATTGAACACATTTGTACTGAACTGATGATTACAGATACTTTGACATAAGGTATGCCACCAAAATTGTTTAAGGATCATGTAATAAAAATGGGACTTAGTACTAATTTGTCACTTAATATTTGAATTGATATGTTTGCAATTTCTCTGTAATGAAAGTTTGGATTAAATTTGTTTTCTCATTTCTATTCGTATATATTTATGTTGAGAATGACAAATATTTTGAGAAACCAGAATAAACATATGAGATTTATTCATAAAAATATGAGTTTATTTAAAGAAAAAAAATTACAATTGTAATACATGGAAGGAAATTTTTATTTATAAACAAAATTACCGTCATGATTCATGTAATTCTATTCTTTTGTTTAGACATATAGAATACCAGATTACTCGACAATTATGATGAAACAAAAGTTCATACCAAGTGGAAAAATATTGGATATTATTTTAATGTTACATATTTTTTATGGTCTACATTTTTATGACATAATTTTGAAATAATTAAATAGTGACAGTTATAATAACTATCACATAGTCTAATAGTTATTTTATTGAGTGTAGTTATTGGGTAGTTTCTATATAGTTATTTCATAGCTATCATATTGTGGAGATAGTTTCTTGATGGGAGAAACCACTTCATTTCTTATAATTTGGGTCCCCAACACATGCAATTCAAAGAGATATCTAATTTTATCATAGTGAGTTGTTATTGTGTTGGAAAAACTTATTAAGTTGAAGAACTTAAAAAAAAGAAAAGATTGACTATGGCTAAAGGTTGGTGATTTTCTACAAAACTTTTTCACTTCCGCTATTATTTGAATCACAAGTTAGTGATAAAGGCTAAAACAATCCAAAAACATATAAAATTTGGTATCTAGTTTGTTTCTAATGTATTTGAAAAGTGTCAAAATTGGCTTTTGGGACATAACTATCGACCCTAGCTAGAACAGAAGGCGAACTCAAGTATGTACATCTATATGGACCATATCTACCCCTACTGATATATGACTTAAAAAAGAAAAGTGCATGTATTAAGGGTATGTATTTTTAGGTCATTATCGTTTAACGATCAATTAGCCTTACCAAAAAAGACCTTGAATTTTTGAGATAAAGCAGCATGCATGGCTATAGAATAATGCATCATATTAATTGAACGTTTAAGATGTTAAGGTCCATAAATTAATCATGCATACAATATCGTGCAGGCAACATTCAGCAAGCCAGCAGCAAACAAGCTTCAGGTCAACCTCACTGGTGCACTACGATCAAAGGTGGAGAGCGGCGAGGTGGACGTGATATTGATGGTTGCACTGTATGAGATCGGACTTGTAACAAAGTGCCAAAGTGGGGAGAACAAAGGCCGAGTCCTTAAAAATGACCACGTCGTCTGGCGCCTAAAGAAGCTCTACACCCCCAAAGACATCTCAGCAAAGAAGAAGCTCTCTGGCTCTATCCAATTCTCTCTCTATGACGAATTCACTTGGCATTAGTGTTTTTGTCCAAAATTCTTCGCTGCAGATTTGGAGTATAACATTTCCAGACAAGGTTATCAAAATCCAGATTTAAATCTTAACTTTTACGATTTTACGATTTTTTACTTCGCCTAAACGATCCCGATTTCACGTAAAATTTTTTTTGAATAAAATCCCACCTAAATCCCGATTTAAATCTTAAAATCTGTAAGATTCCGATCTTTTTACAATCTTATACGATTTTACTTTTGAAATTTTTTTTGTAATTAACTATATTCGAAAGAGGTTTTTTATAAAATTTTGAAGGTTTTCTAAAAAATTATAATTTTGAGAAATTTTCTATAAAATATAGAGTAATTTTTTTAAATATACTAAAATTTTTTTAAGAAAAAATATTAGAAAAACTTTTATATAAAGAATTTTAATGGTATTAAAAAAAAATTTTATAAAATTTATCAGTATGTAAAATCTTACGATTTTACTTTAATATCTTGATTTTATAATTATACTTAAGCAAGACGATCCTACCTAAGATTCCAATTTTGACAACCTTATTTTCAGATATCTGATTTCTTTCGTACAGTGCAAGCATTTGGATCATGAGAATTAATTAAGGAGAAAAGATAAAACAATGAAAACATTACCGTTATGGTTAAATTAGATTATATATACAATGTTATTGTTGTGTTTGTGTGTGCTATTTTACTGTGTTAGTATTTGTCAGTGAATATTCTCATTTCTTTTCTTTTTCTAGATTTGTTATTTTGGTGATTGTTTGGTAGGCTTTATATATAACCATGATACTCGTGCTTCGCTATTGCATTCATTAATCATCCGTGGATAATTTGTCCAACCATATAAATAACTTTGTATATAACTTTCAAAGATCGAATAAGACGCAAATGCAAACTAGATAAAATCCGAACTCGTTTTGTAAGAATACAATATCTAAAATTGTCGACAAAATGTTCGCTGTATTAAATACCAAATTTGCTATGTAGATTACGAGATAGGATCAATCATAACAATCCGACCATCTTTATTTTGAATCACGACGAACGATCAGTATGGACACTAGAATGAAGAACTTATTAATCATTACTGTTTATGTCAAAAATATCTCTAATTTTCATATCTCCGATGGGATCTTCATCTAGAGATGTACTCGCATGCAGCAATTAAATCTCCTTCAAAAACTACGATAAAGAAATTTAATCAACAACAATAATCACTATAGCATAGCTTTGGCTGATTGCAACAATCTTAATTCTCGACTTTGGCATATTGACGTCAATCGATCTCATGTGTATTTCGACCGCTGATACTAATCTAATAATTTTGGTTGAATTGATTACTTTCCACGAACTGTCTCCAAGCCTATGAGGCAAGTCATCTATTGGGACTGAATTGTAACACTTTCAAAGTCACATTTGAGGATGATGAAGAAGTAGAATTTTTAAATAAACAATTCTTTTTGTAAGTTTTTAAAATTATATGTATAAATTTATTTTTCAAAAAAACTTTTTAATATATTATGAAGAACTCTTTTGGGCCAAAAGTATCTACAATCAATTATATAAATAAGACTTAAATCAATTTTGTCAAGAAAAATCAGTATATACCATAAAAGAGCGCAAAAGACATGCATAATGCTTCTACTATGGGGGCGTTTGGCTTAGCGTTTCACCGACGCTCCTTTTTAATTTTTTATTTTACGTTTTTAATACTTATTTTATAAATATTTAAAAACTTTATTTAAAAATTTAAAAAATATAAAAAAAATTTACATAATAAAATTTTTTTATTATATATATTTATTATTTTTAAAAAAAATAAAACTTATTTTAAAAAAATAAAAATATATTTTATTTTAAAAAAATTTTATTTCATAAATAATTTTAAACCGGTCCTATATCGAGGTACACACGAGGCACCCTTTAGTTGGACTTTTGACAACAATGAATGAGCTCCAAGATGGGCCAGCTTACGGATCAGGAAGGGGCCCATTTATAAATTTATGTGTATATGAAAAGCTCCTCTTCTTTCTTTCATAAATTTCATATTTGAAAATATTTATTAAAATATTTTAAATAAAAAATATATTTAAAAAATAAGATCTAATTTTTTATTTAATAATAATAATAATATTTTATAATATAAAATTTTTTTATATTTATAAAATTAAAATATATAAAATAAAAATTAAATAAATAAATTTAAGAAGTAATAAATATTTACAAATATGCGAAACTAATAAAGGAGAGATAGGAAAGGTTTATAGTTTTACTACTTTGGCAATTGTGTTTGCATAGAGAAAGCACCGAAAAATTGCTTTACATCCTTTCTCCGTGATTTTCAAATACGAAAAACTGGGTGTAAGATTATGTGGCTCAATCTCTAATATACATAAAAAGAGCGAGAGAAAAATAAGAAGAGTCCTTCGATCATAAAACATGGAATAAGTGTACCTTATATAAAGAAAGCGGAGAAATAAGAATGAAGAGACACTTTACGAGATACGTTTAATATCACTGTTTGTATAATCGGTAGCGCATCTCTGTCATGAGCGTGTTTAGAAACATTTCTTTTTCTTCTAGAAATTTACTTATAACTTATTTTTAAATAAAATAAAATTTCAAATAATAATTAAAAAATAAACAAATAATTTTATCTGAAGATTTAAAAAATATAAATTTCATTGATATTAAAACATACTCATAGAGCACAAGTTCATGCATATGCTATTTTGATTCACAGACAATTGAAGTTGTATTACTTCATGATGTTCATTTGTAAGTTTCTCAACTTAAATTGCAAAAATTTCAGGAGCGCTTGATCATTAATCAGCATAGATGCAAAAGTTATATTTAATTTCTTTATATTTTATTATTATTTTGCATTGAAGTTTTTTTCTTCTACAGAACAGTTAACAAAAATTTACAGCCCCCACCCTCGTCTTTCCTCCTAATTACATTTCCAACGCATTTCTTTTCACGGTCGGAATCCGGTCCGAACATATCGTCCATCTTTAGTTTTTAGTTATCAGTTCACATCAGCTCGGAGTCCAGCAGCTATAATACATAGCTTTCCGGACCGAGTCATCGGCATAGCTCGGCCGTTTCTCCTCTTTCGATCTGGTTTTACTCCGAGCTAAACCAATCGCCGCTGCCGTAGCTAAACCGGCAGCAGCTTGACCTGATTTACCTTGTCCTGCTTGAACGGATCGGTCTTTTCCGCCGTTCACCACTGCAACGCTCGCCGCCATCCATGCTCTTCCAATATAACCACTCATCTTCTGATTCTCAGTTTACGAAAATAAGCTATTTCACAGCTTCAGCTTCTCAACAGCTGGTTTTCTTTAGGAAGCAACGCAACGAAGCTTGAGTGGTAGAACGTTGGAGAAGCACTGGTATTTATAGAGGTTTCAGAGCCAAAACCGGTTTTTCGGAAACCAGGATTATCTTACGGTGGTTTCTGGTTTCTAGTGGCAGGGCCCCGTGGTATTGACGAGTCATGAGGGTGTCACATGAGATAAGGTATTTTGGAACCGTCTGATGAAAATGCAACGGTTGATATTATGGAGATAAGGTAGGTTAGTTGGCTTATATAATTGAAATGAAAAGCAATAATGGAGGGTTCGTGGCATGAAACGTAGAAAGGGACGAAGCATCTGTGCAGCTTATTCTATTTATGAAATTTAATTTTTATTTTGTGAGAATTTAGATTTTTTTTCCCAATTAATTTATTCAATTTTCTAATTTATGAATTGCGTATGGTTGAATACTTGAATGGAATGAGGGGGAGGCAGGTGTTGGGCTTATCCACTGAGTTTACAGGTGAGCCAATAACAGAGGAGAGTGAAAAGAGACAGCTGCTGTCTCCATGCTCTCGGTGGATGCTGCTTTCATGAGTTTGGCGTGCGCTGTAGTAGTGGGATCATTGAAGCTGGACCATTGTTTGTTGACATGAAGATATCAAAAAAATGTTTTAATTATATGAGTTTTATAAAATTTAATTTTATATAGATAAATTTTAAATAAAAATAAAATTTAGAGTGATAATTGTAATAAATAAAATGTTTGAACTTAAAATTAAAAAAAATTAGAGTTTATGTAATTGAAATAACACACTAAATGTTAAAATGTTGCAGTAAAGTGTGTGATTTATATTAGAAATAACTTTTCATAATTATTACATGTTTTTCTTATGAGTGCCTCGTAGCATTATGGTTTTTCACAGAAGGAACCAGTGTTACTATGATATTTGTTACATTAAAAAGCCAAGCAAGCATGGAGGACAGTTATCTGAATCGGACCATACCAACGGTTCAAAGTAGTCGCTTCGGTTCACTACCTGAATGAGTTCCCTACTAGAAATTTGGACCGCCTCGATTGATCCGGCTAGTTTTTCCATCAAACCAGCAACTTAATTACTGAACCAATCGGGCCAATAATATATATTTTTTAATTGTAGAAAAATAAACCATCAATGAATTTCCAAACCAAATCGTTCAAAATTTACTGCAGAGTCACTATCCGATAGAATTCGCGTACTTTTTATATTCTAAACTAGTACTTCGTTAGAATATAAACATCGTAAAAATATTTCATAATTGGCAAAAAAATAATGTCTATATTACTTGTTTTGAGAAAATTAATTTTTAATAAACATATGGATTGGCTTCTTCGCTTCGTCAATTTTGAGAGTATGTATTTATCATATAAATTCTTTTTTTTTTCTACCATAAAATTTGTGCCCAATTTTTCGTTCTTAGCATAGAATTTTTAATAATAATTATGTTTAATTTACTTTTAACTAAATAAACTATATAAGAAATAATTTCTAAATTAACATTCCTACTAAGAATGTAAAATTAAATTTATTTCTATAATATTATTTATAATAATTCACTTTTGATAATTTATTTTTAGTCTAAAATAACGCACCTTCTTTGAAAAATATGAAATGTAAGTTTTTGAAAGCGGTAAAAAAAAGGAGTTAAATGGTAAATGCAGATGACATACAAATATGAAATATGTAGATCACCAAATTTTAAATTTGGCTCAAGATCTTCTTGTTAGGTTTATTTAATTCACCATATCCTAAAAAATAGATATGCTGGGTTGGGTTACACCAATGATGATGTAAACTTTTTTCTTTTTTTCTATTTGTATCCTCTAATATTTTATAGCTAGTAATGATTGTGACCCTATTAAGTATCTCATCTTAGATATCATACTTTAAGTTAAACACGAAGTATCTCATTTGCAAATAGTTTATCAGATCATGATAATTATAAGTTGATGAGTAGAAAGGGTCATGTTTTTTAATTTTATTTTTTTATTTTAGTGTTGTTTGTTCCCCATTTCCATGACATATTGAAGTGCGAATCAAATGTTATCTAGAAACTAAGATTGTTTTATTTGAGGAGAAATGCCATCTTATCTAAAGAATAGTTTGATAATTATTTTATTTTATTTTTCTTAAACGTTAATTTATTTTTCTAAATAAAATTTCATAAATATTTAAAAAAATAAAAAAAATTAAATTTATTTTTAAAAAAAATTATAAAAGTTTATTTAAAGTATTTCCAAACGATGCCCTGAATGTGATGAAGGGTTATGAACCTAACTTAACGTTTAGGATCGGCTGCGGTGCACCCTTAACGCTTCATAGTTGAGTATGATCCAATTGAAAATATCATTGGTCAACTTCAAGGTATTAAGAAAATTTTAACTGAAAGATATGAACTATCAATATTGTATAGACAAATTAAAGTATTAAGAACGTATTTTCTTGCATAGCTAAGTTGAATATAAATAGTCTAAAATTCAATTATGGTAATCTAAAGTTAAGCCTGATACATTGTCTAATTCAACATATAGTAATTGGTCGGCAAACTAGACAGGCGACTACTCTTCTTTTATTCTATTTCAACTAGGTTTCCTAGC
The DNA here is from genome assembly GCA_019914995.1 of Acanthochlamys bracteata. Lineage (NCBI taxonomy): Eukaryota > Viridiplantae > Streptophyta > Magnoliopsida > Pandanales > Velloziaceae > Acanthochlamys > Acanthochlamys bracteata. The sequence continues at coordinate 5,960,132 of CM034129.1, read as the reverse complement.
TAATGCATATGATTTTTAACTTAACTTTAGTAGGTGTTTCGGTCACTCCAAACCTATGTTTTTCTGTCAAAGTATAAAATTTGAAACCACTTCACATATTTTAATTATTACTTTTAGTGCCATTAACAAATTTGAACTCTTACCGAATTACACTTTTAAATGCAACTATAACATAAAAATTGAAACTAATTCTCAACGTACTTCTTTTTTAGCTCTACTTTTTAAAAATTTACTTCCAAATAAGTAAGAACATATTTCAAATACCCGTAACTAAATTTCATAAAAATATAAAATAGAAAGTAAAGCTTTTTAAAAAATGAGTAAAAGTATAATTCAGTTTTTGTACTTTAATAATTTTTAAAAGTGAGTTAAAAATTAAAAAATAAAATTTTATTAAAATATGTGAAATAAAAAATATTAGAATTAGAATTACGTATGTGAAAGTAAAATTCTGAATTTATTATACAAATGACATATATGAACTATTTGAAATTCTAAATTTGGCGTAAAAAATGAAATTTAAAATCGTCCGAAACATGCACTAAAAGACATCCTTAACTAGGGCAAGCTCAAAAACTTCAGAATGAAATTGAAAACTAAGGCCAAATGAAGGTTCATAGGCTCTCCCAAAATTAAGGATTTCGTTCAACTACTTCTCACAGAACCTTAAGCGGCATGCTTCTCAACCGGCAAAACAACTTTCCACACAAACAACAAACGTAGGGCGCGTTTGGTAGCGCATATCAAAAACCATTTTTTAATTTTTTTCTATTTTATATTTTTTAATACATATTTTATAAGTATTTAAAAATTTTATTTAAAAATTTAGATAGTGTATGTTGGGCCTCCAAGTTAGGCTAGGTTTGGGTTAGTAGCGTGTAGGGCTTGATGAGCCCGAGTGAAAGATGGACTAGTTTGGTGTAAATTAGGTAGGGTTAATAGCGGAGGAGCTGGTGGTCTTTCAGTAAAAAAACGGATTATTTAGCTTGGGGTGGTAAAGAACTCTCCCTTAGGTTGGGCCAAGTGGATTGCAGTTTTGGTGAACACTTGTTTTTTGCACTCTCTATAATAGTCACATTATTTAGGTCTTTCGAATGAGTATATGCTTATAAATAGGGAATGCTAACCCCTAAGAGATTGGCCAATTTTTTTAGTGTGGGGACCCGATTCTACAGTGTAAAAAAATTTTACGTAATAAAATCTTTTTATTATATATTTTATTATTTTTTTTAGAAAAAAAAAAAAAAAGCTCGATTTCTAAAAAAGATAAAAATATTTTTTATTTTAGAAAAATTTTTATTTTATAACAATCCCAAACACACCCTTCGCTCATTCTTCAAATTCCGAACTCAAGGATTTTAAAACTGCAGTTAATACCAAGAAAATTTTCCATTATCTACATGCACCCAAATAAGTATATTAACCTTTACAATATAAATTATTTTTAGGTGACAAAAACCTCTATTATATCGAAACACAAAAGGACAACTGCATATATTACAAAATCATTATTGTAATAATGCTCATATATTATGACTAATAGCATTAACTTTACAAAGAATCAACCGCACCCTCGACCTGCTGCCTAGCGAGGTATTTCTCCTTCTTTCTTTCTGTTAACGAAATGGTCAGATAATCAGTGGTGAATTTATCAAAATGCAGAATAACTTCAAACTAGCCCATAAAGTAAGCATGTAAAATGCACTAATATTTGTTCTACACTCCCAACCTACCCACATTGGCATAGTCGCTTGTGGCAATGGAAACAGAAGTGTAGAATCTCATCAAAGAGAAGTATCAAGTTAGGAAGGAGCAGTAACATCATATGTACTGATAGTAGCTGTTTTCTTTAGTTATCTTGAAATATCAACAATCAATTATGACTGGAAACTGATTTGAACACAACCTGCCCACACAGATTGCGGAATGGTCGAGTCTAAGAACTATGATTGAGAGTAACATACCCATTCATCTATAAGCCCTTCGCCAACAATTCTGGGGCCAGCGTCTTCAGGAGGTTTCTTGCGGGCCTCAACTGCAGCATCAGCCTCCACAAGTAGTCGATTCATTTTGTCCAATTGCTTCATGTAGAATAAACATATTTATTCGTCATTCCCTGGCAAATCATTTATAGCTTGAAGGCATTAATCAGACCACTAATAGCAGCTTACAGTGCTTGGGGCAGTTCGGTCCAAGTATATCACACAGAAAATTTGCTCGACTGCAACATAATCCTTTTGCTCTTCAAACTAAAATGAAGTTATTATTTGAAAAATAGATAGACTAAATATATTTCTCATGTCAGATAAACTAGACGTTGTGGAAATCCATCAAGATATATCAGCACATCAAAAAATTTTACTTGGATCATTAATTAGTAACCATATAAACCCGATATTTGTGCAAACAAAAGCCTCATCCAAGATGCTCAATGCAATGCGATAAGACAGATATGTAAGAGCAAGATGTTCATGAGGCCTAATAAGATACAATTGAATGTATCCAAAGGAAGGAATCTCTATAATTCCAACAGAACCTGAACAAGGTCGCTTGCCATTAAGTTTAGAAAGTAGGCTACATAGGGCAAGAACATAAACACATTTTCATCACTTGAGTAGCATGAAGAAAGGGATCACAGATATCACTCTTGGGTTTAAGTTGTATTATAACCACATGAGCATGAAACAGAGCATCAAGCAGAGCATGATGTATAAACCCAAAGAGCATCAGAAAAAATCCACAAAACATTACAGATTTAGATGTACTGCAGCAATATTTGTAAGGGCTTCGCAAAATCTTTGTCAATTCGGGAAGGAAAAGAAACTTCGATACATCTTTGTGTCCCACTGGAATACACCCCTTTAGGAATTCAATGCGCATCTTTAAACACCCGTCCCAAGGACGTGTATCTCACCCATCCTTACCATAAAACAACTGATGTTGTAAAGAGGTACACATGGGTGTATCCACAGTGTTACCAATCCTGAAATGGTTGTTATAATACCACATTGATCGTGAAACAGCAAGGACAACAGGCTCTGACTGAAAACTCTTTTAAGTATCTTATCTTTTGACATTTCCTAGATCATAAATGTCTAAACACGGGGTATACTAGTTTGTGGCACGTCAACATTGCTAAGAAAATCGATATCCACAAACTTAGTTTTAGCAACTTAATTCTCATTAAGTTCAATCATTCATACCTAGCTAACTGCAAAATTGGAGACTGTATCTTCATATGAGATCATATTACTTGGCAAGTAGATCCTGAAGAATTCCTTTATCACTGGGCATACTTGACCTACCTTAACAATACCCTTGCAAAATATTCTTTTTATAGTGTCTATATAAACGATTACCCAGAAACCTACCAAATATTAGTCGTCAAAAGATATAAATACTGACTCTATGGATCAAGTCGAGAGATACAGCGCCCCTAGTACAACCTAAAAACAAATAAAAGGCGATATTGCTTAACATAGCTAGCAATATCATTCAACATTACCTATACTAAGCACCAATGGCAAAGATGATTTTCAACTAAAGGACTGAATTTTCAACAACAGATCATCTGATGGTGCTAGCCAACTAATTATTATTATCAAGACAATATTAGAGATTGAAACTGACACATTATCAAGTACCCTAATGATGCTTTTGAGACTGACATCTTATTATTTATTACTATAACTAGTTATTATCCATGTATTAAACAACACATTTATGAAACTAGTGGGAATCATTGTTGAAATCTAAAACTAATAAAAGAAATGAAGACTTGAAGAGTCCCTAGAAAACTAAAACTTTTAGTGCTTTGATCACTGAACCAAGAAAAGAAATGACAATCTTTTGTTTCTTCATAATTATTTTGGAGCAGGTTAGTGAAACTTGTAACGGCATTAGGCCATAAGTGCCATCTTCCTTCCAATTAGTTGACAACATTTATTCACAGCCCTTATTATCGACAAAGGATCCACACCAGTGCCACTATGTTCTAAACTCGATAGAGTTCACCATCATTTTGTAGCTAAGGGGTTACTTAATAAACCAACTACCATCAATAGTATACTTAATTGACAGGCAGTAACATCAATAATAAACCAACTACCATCAATAATATTTTAATTGACAAACAGTAAAATTTTGTACTCTAAAAGTTAAGTTGTAAGATACTAGTGCTTCAGCATTCCACCACAAAACCATGAACCAAATTCATGAGACTCTACTTCCTCACATAATTGGCATTAAACAACCATGTTTGTCATTCTTCAAACATTTCCAGGACACTACTACATCACGTGATACTAAACGTCGGTAGTTAACTAAGAAATGTTGCAGCGTAACACCATTGCACATTGAACTCTAACCATGTGAAATAATAGACTGATATAAACATCACTTAAATACCAAAAATAGATTTAGTCTGAAAGATGTGCTTGTAATGATAGAACACTTCAAATTCCACGTATTTAATTGAACATCTCGCATTGGTAAGAAATACAAAAAGATATCATAAATTATGCTTATTCAAAAGGAAAACGAATTTATCCCCAATTAATTCGGTTCTTATGGATTTTATCATGTTTCCACAAATTTATTGCGAGAAATTTGCGAATTCACATGCTATTGGTGAGATAGGCCTACTAGTGGGAAGGGCCTAAATTTCTTAGTAGGGCCAAAGCCTACGAAACAATACTACTCTCAGTTCTCTCATTATCTTGTTAAACTCACTATTTACTATCTTATTTTTACAAAATGGAATAATTTCTTTTTATATTAGGAAGAATTTTCATTTTGGCAGTGCATATTTTGACATTATCATTTGATTGTCTTTATTACTAATATACTTATATGCCTAAAGTTAAATTAATAACTGAATTTATCTTCTAATTAAAGAATTCAATTACTCTATTTAATACATTGTCAACTATCTTTTCATTATAGATTAATTCATTACTCCAACATATTACTATATCTTTTCAAAGATTACCAAACTTTAACAAATTCAAGATGATATATATTCATCGAATTATTCTGAAATCTCGTATTTGTTAGTATGTAGGCAAATAAGTAAGCATTAATAATGGAGAGCACAACATGTTTCTTAGATTCAGATTCTGACATGTAGACACAAAAGTAGCTGATGGCAAAAACTGTTTTCACGTGTCTGACGCATGCCTACTAACATTGCCTACATAATCTTCTCAATATAGCCAGTCCCCAAGTTCGAATAATGGAGTAGAGATTGGCATTAGATTGGCCCCTACCAATAAAATCATGCGCAATCGTTATCATATAGATTCCAATGAATATTGCGTGGAAGACCCCAGTGCTGTTGAAAGTAAAAGTCTTTTGCATGGTTAGTGATTAAGAACAAAATTTTGATGTGAGATCATAGAAAAGACAATTGCAAGACGTGCTTTACGGTGGTATAGGAAAACGTTAGATCATTTAATTTCTTATTTATCAGATATATATGGTTGTATTTAAAAATAAAAAAAAACAATTGTGCACCAAAGGAAGACTAGGGTCTGTTTATTTCGTGGTGGACTTGTGGAGTTTGGACTATGATGGCTTTTATGTGAGCTATGTGGAAGGGAAGGAGTAACAGTATTTTGCATCAAGAGACATCATCTTTACAGGTGCTGAAAAATATCTTAAGTCTTATAGAATTTGAGAAATTTTACTTTGTATAAGTGTGATATAGTGCCTCAATAGGAAGGTTATCTTGTTTGGAGGGTGGGTGTCCTTATTCATTGATTCTAACTTATAAGGAAGCTAAACATACTCCTATTTCCTCAATAGGTTTAATGGTTTTTTTCTGTAATCAATGAACTGATCGGGATCAATGTCAAGCACCCTTCCAGATAAAAGGTGGATTTCTTTAAAAAGGTCATTAATGCAGAAGGACTACAATTAATATTGGATGTTTGCAAATTGACTATAACTAAATATTGGTCTATGTTACATGGACGAACCTTCTAGTCGACATATTAGTCAACAGTGCTTTATTCTTGTGGTTTTAGATTTGGCTTATGAGTAAGGAAACAAGGACCAATACTCAAAAAATAATAAATATGAACTGTAGTAGGAATGATATCAAAAGGTTTCTATTTTCAGACAACCAACAGGTATCGATTAACCATTTATGTTAGTAGGAATGATATCAAAGGCTGTCTCAACAAAATTATAATTACACTGCTTTGTCAAGGTAATACATGCTGTTCATGTATGCTCCAATAGTCCATGTGAAGAGGTGCACATCACCTGTACAATGGCTGGTCATTGTGATCCATGAAGCAACTCAATGGAAAACGGAGAAAACAATGGTTATTAATAGGGGTGGCAAATTTCAACCCGACCCAAAAAGATCGGGTTCGGATCAAATCTTAGTCGAATTCGGATCGATTTCAAAAATGATCCGAAAATTTTAAATAAATTCGGATTAGGTTCGGGTTGACCCAAAATTAACCCGTTTAATTCGTTTAACTATTTACATAGTATATATTATTTAATAATCAAAAAATAATAGCAAAAAATTTAAAATTTAATTTGTATATATATATTTTTTAATTTATCTTAATTTAACTAATTTTTATTTAATTTATAAATTTTGTCAAAATTAATATTTTTCTTTTTAAATATATCATAATTAATAATTTTTATATATCATTATTAAATTAATATTTATAATTTTTATTTTAATAATATTAATTATTAAATGGGTCGATTCGAGTTTGATCCGGTTATAAATAGATTGAATTAGGGTTGACAATTTTGACCCATATAAATAAATAAGTTGAACTATATAAATAAATAAGTTTGAGTCTGCCTACAAATTTTTCCTAATAAGCAAAAAGCATATTAATTCAAACAACCCTGACAGCGCTTCTACGTACATAACCATTCACTCACATTGAGATTTAGCACAGTATAAAAGCTGAAAAGACTTGCATATAAGATAGCAGTGAAATGTTGTTTTGGCAACGATATAAAGGCGGTTGGGGAGTGTCCCGACGCAGGCAAGAAGGGACACAACCTTTCCACTGGCTCGTAAAGAAGATTGTTTGCTGTCATGCTTACTCATCCTAAAGTCATTGGTGTAATAGGCAACTGAGCGCATCTGCTATAACCCTGGGACAGCAGATGCACGGATTCGTCTTATTTTGCTGAACGTCACCAGGTAATTTGCTGAACTTCATGCTTTTCAAGCACTTCAAGGGGATGGATGCAGACAAATAGGCTTAAACTGATTATAGGAAACTAGACCAACCACTATAGCTGCCAACTTAACCAATCAACTAAACCCAGATATAGGTTTAAACTGGTTATAAAAAACAAATAAAAATAGCATGTTCAAATGACCAAAATATGAATTCGAAAGTAACAAACAAAATGAGACAACTGTTAGGAAACAAGCAGTACAGCAGTTTCTATAGAAAAATCACCTCCTGTTGAATTATTCACTTATCATAAATATGACGGAAACAAATACTCACCAGTTCTGGCACATAATCAATAGACCCTTTGACCTCATGATCTTAAATTTAACCGTGCTTTTCTGATCTTGCTTCTCGTTTTCTTCAGGTAGCTCCACAAATTTAAACACTAGTAATCATAAAACAAAAACATGAATTATAGAAGCAAATGACTTCCACACACACGGCAATAGAGGTCGAATAGAATCCTAATAACATAATATTCCACACATCACTACCTGTTGCTATTATACTCTCGCCAGGAGCAACTATAGTTCCAGGAGGGCGCATGAAGCAGCTCTTGGTGCGGTTGTTTGAAACTAGAAAGGTCATAGTCACTATTGTAAGCAAGTAGAATAAATAGATAACAGTAAGCATTACAATTGAAGGAAACCATAATGTGAAAGTAACATATATCAATATTCCAGGAACAAGTAGAAGAAAGAGCATCCACACCTTAAATGTACATGGGACTTGCTTATGTTTTTTATTCTGACAGCACTCCTTGCCTGCTTACCAGGTTCATCTTCACACACATTAAAAAAAAACAAGTCTAATTACTCAAACAAGAAATAAAATATATTCTAGGAGTTTTCCATGAAATGGCTTAGGAAGGCAAGCATACTTCAGTTCGTCCCAACCACTACTCGAGCAGAGTACAGGAATAACTTCATATGGAAGTGAGAAGGGATGTTTTATCAGATGCATGAAATTAACACTGATAAAGCAAGATATATTTGTGCATGCTGGTAGCCAAAGCAACCTATTACTAAGGGTCTATTTACTTATGTCAGTCGACACAAACTTAAACATTTACGCTTACGTTGTAGGTCATGCAAAGATCTACATAAATTAGAGCTTCTCAGAAAAAAAATACAAGTTAAATACAACGCAAAAGAAGAAGACCTCAACAAAAACCAGTACATAAGACATGATGAGAACAATAAACTTGGCAAACTAGAAGAAGTGAACCAGACAAAAGTATCTTGCTCGGAACCCACTTTCTTAGTTTGTTCACATATCAGGAGGATTCTAATGAAACTACCAACTCAAGAAGGAATATCGCACTGACCACACGGGAAGACAGCATTTGGTTGCTGATTGCTGAAGCAGATCGGTTCATATGAGGGCAAGACACAAGCTGTCTCCCAATCACAATTTCTTCAGCAAAACAGATTAGGAGAAAACCAAGTAGCAGTTGAAATTCACTATGAAGACCAAATACACATAAAACGAAGAATAAATCATGAAACTCCAGCAATGGAAATCACAAAAGAAAAAAGAAAACATCAAAAAGTGATAAAAACACTAAAGGGGGAAGTCAAGTTAAGCTCACACGGGGCGGGAACTATACCGTATATTATTGATTCAACTCAAATGAGTGGGCCAAAAAACAAAAATAAACTTTTGCGGCAAACCGAGATCCGAAAACCACTTGAGCAAAATATCAATCAAAGCCAAACCAAAATTTGAGAAAGTTATAAATAATTGGTCTCAAAACAAGAACAAATTCTAAGATTTGAAGCAACTCAGTGCCAGAAGCTTTACATTCCATCTAATCGCTTTTTCAAACAAACAGAAAGATCTAACAAAGCTATACTAAACGGATTAAAAATCTCACATGGGAAATAAAGCTTTGTAGCCGGATCAAGCTTGAGTCTTCTTCTATGCGGCAGCAGAGACCCCGCGACTGCAGTCACCGAGCTAGAGGTCTGCTGCCGCTGCTGCTGATGCTGCTGCTGTCCTAAACCATCGCTATTGTGGTGGTTCTGAGTCAAAGAAGTAGAGGAGTGGTTGGAAGAAGTCGTCCCGTTATTGTTACTCCCGCCATGATTGTTGAAGAAAGGCATACGGCAAAGTCCCCACTTGTTCGTTCTGCTGAGGTCGTTGCTACTGCTTCTACTGTTATTGTTGTTCTCCGATTGACCACAAACAGCTCAGAACTTGAGTACGTGACCAAGGCAAGGCATTATGTGTAACACCTTGGCGTTTCACATTTTTCAGATTGGCAAGTTTGAGTACTGTAGACATTGTAGCACCAGTGTCGTTAAAACCAATCCGGTGGTTGATCCGGAATGTCATCGGATCACCGGATTATTAGTTAACTCATCGGGTCACCAAATTAATCCACTTGATCAAATCAGATTTATTAAATAAATATTAATATTATAAATATAGTGTATATATTATATAATATTTATCGTAGCATATTCTATTTAAAAAATTTTTTTAATATGATTATATCCAATAAATTTTAAATATATTTTTTGAAGTTACAACTTTCATTTTTGAAACAATAGTTTTCAAGAATCAAGACAATAACCAACAAGTCCAAAATATAAAAGAATCTCAATATTTTAAATACTACAAATTAGCTACGTTATATATAATTATGTATAACTACTTGTCGTCTTATATATATAGTAAGGATCAGCAGAGTAGAGATAGTTCGACAACGATCAATAGAGCGTGGTAGCAATAGCAATGATCGTCGCCAAGAACGACAGCAAAAAAATGGATTAATCGATTAGAGAGACGGAGGGTTAAAAACTTAACAGAAATAATTCGAAGCAACAAAATAACTCAAAGAGCGATCATATTTTAATTTTTAATTTTTTAATTTTTTTAATAATCATACCGGGTCAACCCGTTGTACCGAGTCACCGAGTTATTCAAAAACCGATCGGATCGATCGAATTTTATCGGGTTTGTTGCATACCGGGTTATGCTGCTCACACAATCCGAAATCGTGTCGGATTGCCGAGTTTTGGGTCGACCCAATCGGATCGGGTTGAGTTTTAAAACACTGATAGCTACGAAGCGATAAAATTTAGATTACACATTTCGAATTTGTAGTCCACTCGCCAATTAAACCGGTGACTCCGTAATTAAGCATTTTTTCCGAATCGATACTGAAATTCTTTAAAAAAACTTTTCATTTTTATTTTATTATTTTATTTTAAATTTTTAAATAAAATTTTATAGTATTTAAAAAAATCTTAAAATAAATTTTATTCTCAAAAAGTTTAGTTTAACCAATCTAAAATGACACTTTAAAGCAATTATGAAAAGGTTATCAGTTTAAAACTTTAGGATACACAATTCACTAAGATTTATCTAAGTTGTTTCAAAAAGCATTACGAACAACTTGGCCATTTACATAAACTTGGAGCAGTGGTTCGGATAAGTGCTTTGCACGGGACAGATTATATAGCTAATGTCTTCTCAACTCTCTATAATATCTATTCAAGTTCGAATCTCCTCAAAACCGCTCAAGTAATTTTAATATTTACTTCCATTAATTGCCTATTATGGTGTTTGATCATGGTTATGTGATTAAATATGTAATACTGTACTATTTTGCCACATATTCCCAACATTAATTATATGATATTGTCAAATATTTAGAAATTATTTTTTTGGTCAAATTTGATTCAATTAGTAATAAACAATACTATATTTTATTTTATTTAATAATTTAACTAATTTTTTTTCTTTCTTCAAATATTATATTTATTTACTTGGACTTGACACAGATTTCAACACCACTGGACAACCTCTCTTACTCAGTTACTCCCATTATTCCAAGAATTGTTTTCTGATCTTTAATTTTACAAAACTTAATTAGATACTAAGTAGTTATGCATACAATTAAATAATAAATACGACAATTAAGAAATTTAGAGTCATCTTTGTTTAATTAATAACTATATTATAAGAGGTATTTTTAGTATATTAATAAATTTGAAAATACAATTTTGAGCTAGGAAAGTTATTATTATTACTACTTACAAAAAATAAAAAATGTGTAGCGGCCATGGAAATCATAATAAATTTTGGTGAGATTCGTGTTACATTACATATATCAGATAGTGACGGCAAACACAGGGTAGTCTCCAACATTTCATTTCAATATGACTATCTCCAGTCTTCATTTCTTTATTTGCTCTAAGGCGTATATGCACTCAAGATTCAAGAACTCTGAATGGAAAAGACAGAAAATATTACTGTTGCATGTAAACACATAGCTAGTTAAACAACATAAATTAAACATTTTCTTTTAAAATTTTTTGAATACATGAATCAACACATGCTAGTGATCAGGTCCCCAGAGAATAAATTGCATAGCCTTCTCTGCTCTCTCCGGCGACCACTTCCTATGCTCTCTGGCAGGAATATTTCTATTTGAATTGCGATTGGTACCCTTCCGATCTGTCTCAGAACTTCTAGGCATGTTCTTGTTGCCACTCATCCTCTGTTGTGCTACAACAAGCTTGAGCTTTCTTTCGCATTCACAATCTACGCCTTTGCACATTATTCGTTTTCTAAATTAATAAAAAGACTGCTGATTTCACTTCGTTTGGATCATGTCTCAGGTGAAATCAGTCGTACATATATAGAGAGAGAGAGGGCAAGAGCAAATGGCTTAGTACTTCAGAAGCTAGCCCCAGAGCTGGTTGTTTCTTAGAAACAGATAGCATAATCAGCACGAACCCCGGTTTATGATGAACCCTTCATTTGGCCTTGAAAAGGAAAGATAGATTTTCTTGATATTAATTATAATAAAACTCCATCATCTGCAAGAACTAATGTGTTTATGATAGTTTTTAAGGTTTGGTGCTTTTTTCTTTGTTTTTTTCTTTCCAGTTGTGGTGCGGTTTTCGAACAGCCTACGCCTCTTTATATCAATAATATTTTTGTATCTTTCATTGACTAAAATTCAAAGAGCTGCCATTTAAATTTGTTGAAGAACCAATCAGTATGTCAAAAACCTGTAATTCTGGTTACTCATTTTTTGCACGTATTAGAAATACCACTAGCAAAAGACCAGTAACATCAGCAGTATAGAAATTGGACTCATGCAATCATCTACTAGAATTACTATGCAATCCAGCAAATCAGTGTGTGGATCTATCAAGCACCTTGTTTTTTTTCTCACTTCACCAATGGTATCGTAGAATTAGTTTGTTTGCAAGAGACAAAGCTTTTAATCACCTCTCACTTTCATGGTGTTTTCAGGGAAGGGGAGTACATGGTCATGAACAAAGACTGACAAAATGAATAAAACAATTTTCACTATTGAAATTAAGCTCTAGAAACTAAGAACAAGCAGTTCCTTTAAATTTTTTTTCAGACATAAAAGAATCTATGGAGTTTGAGTTTTAACTCATCCACTACACAGAAAAATGTTAGAGATTCAAGATGCCGAAACGAATATATTCACAAAAATTAATTGATCTCGATTGAGATTGGTTCAGGTTCCGTGGGCTTAGTTGGTATCCAACAGATTCAAGTACACATGCTTCTCAGCTAGCTCTATCATGTTCGCAGCTCTCCGTAATGTTGCCATAAACCTTCTGTTGATCAATAGTACTTCTCTCGAAGGACTGCTTTGACGCACCGAAGATCATCGAAAGCTTGCCAAAGATTGTAGGACTCTTTTGTCTCACTGCAAAACTTGTTTGTTCCACCTTGATCCCATTCCCCGGCAATCACAACTGTTGCAAGGAATACTGTATGCCAGATGTATATGACTGTATTCCAGAAATCAATTTAGTTATGGAATGCTTTCTCCTCGAGAAGTTGCTTCTTGCCCTCAAACTTTTCTTGTAGTCTGAATTATATAGATCGGAGTGACATAATAGATTCTTAAAATCATGGTTTTGACATTGAACTAGGGAGCACCTCGTTTTAAAGTGCATGCATAGTGTAACAAACAAACGAATAAACGGCAGGACCGCTCTTTTTTTTCTCCCTTTTTTTGCCTCAGTTAACTCCTGTTTTCATCAGGAAAGATCCTCATTCTTGTCTATATAAGGTTTATTCATGAGAAGATAGTAGATGCAGTGGTATATAATGAAGATGAGGCTAACGGCGAGATAAGATCGTACTACCACTACTATAAATATGGGCTTCACTGAAAATTAACGACTAATGAAAAATTGTTGGTAATTAATGCAAAGTGCCGATTGAGAAAAATTAGTGGGAAAGCTTTTGTAATTTACCAACTGAACATATAGACAGTAGGTAATTTTGCTAAATTAGTGACTAAGCAAGCAAGCTAGTCGGTGATTGGTTTCACTTACCGACTATGTGTTCGGCCTCCAAATAGGATTAGTAGCAAAGAGGTGTAGAGATAATTTTTAGATGAAAAATGGACTAGCCAAATTGGAGCTGGGTTAGCAACCTGTTTTGAGATGGACTAAATAGATTCTGGTTTTTTAGAATTAACAGCCCATATTCGTTAATATTCTCATATTAATTAGGTGGTAGAATAAGTATATGTTTATAAATGAGAGACGATAATTTCTAATCATTTTAAGTTGGAGATTAGATCTTACAATTGGTATCATCCGGTAAAATGCAGCAACTCGGCGTGTTACTGAAGAAGAGATTGTTACACCTCAAAGTTAGATTTAGAGATGGTGTCCAAATAAAAAATAGACTAGCTAACTTGAATATGGGCCAGCAACTATCATTGGATTGGGTCAAATGGATCATAATTTGATGGGCTTAATAGCTCTCGTCCCTTAATATTTTCATATTGATCGATGTTAAAATGGATATATACCTATAAGTGGAAGAAACTAATCCTAAGTGATTTTTGCCAATTATTTTAGCTTGGGAACTCGATCATACACTATGTACAACTAATTGACAATTGTTTTCTGTTTAGTGATTGTTAAGAGTTGGTAACATATATAAGCTACCGACGAAAGTATTTTAGTTGGTAAGCTGTACTAAGATAGAGCAGTAGGTAAATTTAAAACTGAATCCGATCCGGATGCACTAATAACTTCGCTAGGTTTTTTTCGTCTTGAGCACAAAAATTCAAGTATTACTGCTGACTACTCTCCACTCGATCGGCGAATATATCGATTAGCTGAACCTCAGTCGACAAGTTAATCTAAATCATGTATAGAATAAATTCGAAAAAGTAAAAACTCCTTATACAAAAAATAACAGTAAGAATACAGTAGGCTCGCGCACATCTATACAGCGAGAGAAGGTATTTATTTTTGTAATAATATTTCTTTTTTCTAATTTCACAAAGAAATGACTTTAGTTAATAGCAAATCACATTTATTAACATATTTGTAGAATGCCGATTGCATTGACTTTTATAAAGAAACACACATAACAAATACAAAAAAAAGAAAAGCAGTTGGGTAGTGGAGAAGTCTTACTCAAATTATTTAAGTTACTTGTTTCAAAATTAATAAGCAAATAAGGCAAAAAAATTAAGGTTTCTAATATACTACGTATTGTTGTTTTTTTAAGTTGGTAATGTACCAGTCGATAAGTTATCGACTGTGAGAAGAAGTAGGTAGCTTACCGACTAAATATGTCGATCAGTAAGTTACATGATTTACCAACGACGTTTTTAAGTTAGTCTGTAAACGATTTGTTTACTAATTCTTACTAACAAATTAAAGACCAACACCGAAACAGTCAGTAATTATTTTTACCGACTATTTTGTTGACTTTACTTACTGAATTTTTCAATCCTGAAGCTCATATTTGTAGTAGTCTGCATACCTTATCCTATCTCATCCCTTTCTGATAATAACTTATGTCGGATTCATAGTCCTAAAGCATTCTTGTTTAATACTAAACAGATGGACACGAAAAAAAACAAAAAACAACAAAACAAAACAAAATTATAAAAAAGAAGACAGATGCTCTTGGTGTTCTATTCAAGTGGCTATATGGCAACTCTTTCAACAAATAGGGCAATTTGGATTCTTGAACCGTACTTTCTGCTATTCATCAGTAGGTTTTTTTCTTTTTATATGCAATTTGCTAAAAATGATCCTAGTCTTGGGTCTAAAAACTGACAGAAAGCAAGAAAAGTCTGCACAATTGCTCCACCAAAACCAGTGGGGCTGTTTTGGCTTATGGTAAAATGAATGGTTCACTTTCCAGAATCTGTTAGGAGACGTTTAGAAAAGTGCTTCAAAAAAGTTCTTTTAAAATAGAACTTCATTTAAAGCTTCTCAAAAAATGAGGTTAATTTTTTGAATTAAAAAAATTAAAAATTATATGTGTAAAAATTGTACAATATTTAATTTATTCATATTTTTTCAATTTTAAAATTTTTTGAAAATATTATATAAAATTTATTTAAAACTATAAAAAAATTTTGAAATAAAAATAATACCACGAGCATTTCTAAACACCACCTTAATCTTTCCTTCAAATACGTTCCCATTAATTATTAATAATATGCATGCATGAATTGATGAATTTCATAGACCATACAAAATACTTTCTAGTAGTGTACTCTTCTGACTCGTAACTAATTTATCTTGACTTCATGTCACGCAATTTTCTTGTTTCTTTTTTAAGTTGCATCAAATTACTGCCTTCATTAAAAAAGTAATCCCAAAGTGCCCCTTGTATCCTGGAATACCAGCAGCACTTCTGCGCGCACTCGGTATTCTGAAACAATACCTCTCTATAAATCCCACTGCCCTGCAACTCCATCTTCTCATCAACAACAATCACTACGCCATTAAAATTTTGCAAGTTCCTGAAACATCTACAAATTGTTAAAGCTGAAGGAAAAACAAAAAATATCAAACATATGGCTTCTGGTGCAGCGGCAGCAAAGTGTTCATTGATTGTTGCAGCAAGTGTTGGAGCAGTTGAAACTTTGAAAGACCAAGGAGGTGTCTGCAGATGGAACTATGCTTTGAAAAACCTTCACGAGCATGCCAAGAACAAGATTGGATCCATATCTCAAACTAAAAGAATTTGCTCTTCTTTCGTTGAAGAAAGATTGACTGTGAGGGATAGTTATGCAGTGAAAGGCGAATAAATCAGAAGAATCATTGAGAAAAGTTATGTATCTCAGCTGCTGGGGACCTAATTAGATGCAGTATTATGCATTTCTTAACACAAGCTGAATTGTAAAGTTTTGAGCTTATTTGGAATACATTAGAAAAATTTTAAAGTTGAATGCAAACGCTTTGTTCTATATCTTACTTTAGAAATTAGATCCTGAAGCTGAATATGGAATTTCAGCATTACGCATGATTTTAATTATCAGCACAGGTGTAATCTCATCTCGTGAGGTAAATCTCATATTTAGGTTCTTAAAGAAAGCAACACGGTGAGACTGCTCCAATTGTGAATTGACTGAGTCGTGAATGAACTGCGTGTCAATATTAATATCTAATTCAAGCAAGTTTGGAACATTTTCAAGTTACATTAGAATAAATAAATAAAGTAGTTCATTAAGTACTGCTTCACATGGAGTCTTTTGATCGCATGGTGAGCTGCGGTGATCTTGTTGGATAAAAAATTAGTAAATTTATTCTATATTAAATAAAAATAAAATAAGAAATGGTTTAATATATTATAAAATTTTGTAACTCTTTCGTTTAAATTTTTGGATTGAATTGAGTTTTTTAGTATATAAATTGAACTTTTTAGGTGTCTTATCTTGATTAACTCTTCTATTGTTTTTTTTTCTTAACAGTGGTATTGAAAGATTAGTAACTTGATGTACGTAATAGTTTTTAATAATAGTGGGTGAGCAGATTAAATATGAGTTTATGTAAAATATGTGAGCAAAAATTTGAAGCAAATTGAAATTGGGCTGTAATGTGTAATACTCCAATGTTTTGGTTAGGCTTGACTCTAACTAGCCAAACCCAAATCAAAGGGGTCTGAACTATAATGTTTACTTCCCCTACTTTCTTCATTTTTCTAGAGTTCTCTTCTTTCTATTTATTTACTTCTCTCTCTACACTCGGCCGCTCCCTTATCTCCTTCTTCGATCGATGAATGTTTCATTCTACGGCGATTTTCTTCTTTTCTCTGTTGTGATCATCTCTCACTTGCTCTTGCTCTCCTTACTTTAATTTTTGCTGAATTGAGCTTTATTAATCGCCGAACAAAAAATCTGGTTTGCCTCCGTTGGTTCGCTGGCGTTTTGTCGTCATTAACCTACCAGAGTCTCTTATGGCAGTCTGTTTTAGCTTTTCTCTCTCTCAATTCGATGATTATCGGTTCTGATGTAGGATGGTTTAGATCATTGCAGGTTACAGTCAATTGGCCGATTCCGGCCACCGGCAGCCATTTTAGTATCCCCGTTCTTCCTGGTGTTGTTCGAATTAAAACCAGCGTAGTTCGTCACTACAGAGTAAGGTTGTTTGGACATCAAGCATCTCTTTTGAGCCAGATTGGAAGCGGAGTCTGAATCTAGTGACTTGACTTGTGAGATTGCTTCTGGATTAAATGTTGGCATAGAATTCAGGTGGGGGTTACTGTACCACCTTTCTTCCTAAATTAACGTTAGATTTCAGCACATATAGCATCTGCTTTAACCTTCCGCCATACATTGCCACTTCGTTGCATGTATAATGTATCCCTCATGATGATGTATATTTTCTTGATATGATAAGTATTTGTGATGGCTTAAATAGTAATTTTAATGATAACAATGCAGTTGATTATGTGTGATGTGAGCATTATTAGAAATTTGAAAGATGAATATTTTATATATAATATAATAATGATTTTGATAAGTTTTTATTATGTTTCTGTCTAATTGATTAGATAAAATTTATGGATTTTTATATGCGATTTGGGAATGATTTAATACGATATTATTATGATTTTATTTTCTAAGTTAAATTATTATGTTTGATGATTTTTATGAGTTTTAACTAAATTTATTTATTGATGTATTTGTAGATTTTGAAAAGTTGGATGCTCACGTTGTATTGATACAGGCAACAGTCAGGGATGAGTTTAGGATCTCGTCTCTGTTTTTCATCTCTTTCGTCTATAGATTAGGTGAGCCATGTGGGTGGGGGCAACAATATCACGGGGCTTAGGTGGATAATATAGATTTGTGGACGAGCTGGAGATGTAGTCTCGCTCGATCTTTGATATTTATTCTGACTCTCTGACTGGTGTGATTGTTATGCATTATTGTTTGTTATTAAATATTTATTTGTTATGAGTTTTTGATTGGCTTTCAAAAATGACATTTAGTATTTATAATTCATTAAATTTTTTATAAATTATGTATCTATTTATTAATTTATTATTTAATATGTTGTATTCTAACTAGTTATGTTTAATATTATTTCATTCAATATTTCTATTGTAATATTGTAATGGTTATGTATATACATTTTGGAGATATTTTAAATGCTTAAGATAAATGAGATGAGAAAGCATTTCTCTTGATTTCGTGGTATAAACATTTGATTGATGTGTACTCATTGTATATAACCGAAATCTCCATATTAAGGACTGAGTCGGTATGAGACGACTCAGGATTTAGTAGAAATGATTTTGATATAATCTTTACATCTTTATACATGTATAAAGACAGGAATCATACATTAAGTAATGCATTAGGAACCTCAAACGGTGCATCTATTATTTCACCTTATTGAGATTAGGCTCACTCTTTTTTTTTTTTTTTTTGTGCCTCTCGCAGATATGATAAAGACGAGTTGAGTGCAACTAATAGCATGACGCCAATCGGTGAGTTGAGGGTATAATCTGCATATTTATTTTCTTTCATATAATTGGCTCCGTAACTTTGAAAGATTTGTGTAAGTAAGTTGTATATTAAATATTATAATATGGTGTTATATGTGTTTGGCTTGGATGCCATTAGTTTTTTATTAGTCCAATTGAAAGCTAATGTCTGTCATTATCTTTGGATATTCTTATAGTAATATGTTATTGTTATTATGAAAAATATTATTAGATAACCTTAAAGATCAACTCAATATGAGAAGAGTGAATTGAGTTGATAATTAATAATTTTTGTTTAACAAAAGTTAATACAAACAACAGATAGTCAGCTGGCTGTTTGTATGATAAATCTTGTGGACAAAAATACTGCAGTACGACAATTTAAACATAAATAAGAGCTACTCAGAA
Organism: Acanthochlamys bracteata; assembly: GCA_019914995.1. NCBI lineage: Eukaryota > Viridiplantae > Streptophyta > Magnoliopsida > Pandanales > Velloziaceae > Acanthochlamys > Acanthochlamys bracteata. The sequence goes on along the minus strand of CM034129.1, from coordinate 5,940,741 downwards.
GATTTACATGGTTCGGTAAAATTTCTTGCCTACATCTATGGATGCTCTATCAAAGAGCCAAAGCTTCATTAGATTTTTAACAAGCTACATTTACCAAGAGCAAAGTGCTTCCCCAAGCACACTTTGGATGCCAAGCTTGGAAGCACTTTGCTCTTAAGGGTTTCTTCATAAAAACAACTATTCGTAGTCTACTGGATAGCCTAATCTCACTGGCTCACACGCTAGCCTTGTTACAAAGTTTAAGAATTTTTTCCAAACTCCAATCGAGCTTCTCTCCCAAGTGCTCTAAGTACTTCAGCATTTATAGAAATTTAAAGCACAAGATTAAATATAGGATCAATCTCAATAAGTAATAAATTTAAAGTAAGCAAGTGAGATGATCAAAGAAGCTAACAAAAAATGTTCAATATATAATCAGCAGCAACGAGAATTCTTTTCTTTGAGAATTTAAGTCGGTGTAATGCTTGTTCTCCCTTTTTTGAATTGTTCAGTATATTCCCCTCTTATCTGGCTCTGTTCTTCAACTTTCCTTCTTCTTATAATGTTATATGCTTTGTAGATAGATGGATCTTTCCGTTGGAGAAAGTTTTCCGTTGATGGCAAGCTTTAAGTTGAATATGAAATGTGCTCAGTGATTAATCAGCTCCCTCAAGACTTCTTTTAGTTAATCTGGTGCAACTCTTTTATCAGCATTAAATCCACTAGTAAAGAAAACTCAAAGCTCCCGCTTGTAATCCTAAATTGTTTCAGCTGAGTTGTCTTTTTCAATTTTCTCCAGCTGAGTTGGCTTCTCTTGGTTTGCTGCTCTCTGTTGAGTTGACTGCTTTAAATAAAATGGACTCCAACAGCTTGACTCTGCCTTGTTGAAGCATTTCTGCGTTGTCAACAAGACATAATTCAATGATACTTTGTACTGTGTTCTTTATCTTCTCCTGTTATGATTTTTCATTTTTATTGATATGAATTTGTAGCTAATGTGTTTCTTATTGAGTCTTCAAATTTTTTCTTCAAATCGATGACGAATTCTTGATTGAATTACATCTAAAAAATTGTTTCAGCAATATTTGATTTTGCTCTTTGTTTACTGAATTTTCATCTATCATTTCACGATTTTTCTAAACTTATGTTGTTCGTCATTTGATGTGTTATTCGATCAACCTTGTAGTGTACATGTTGGTCTAATTTTGATGAAAACTTGAAGCTCAAATAGAATTGGCATCATATTTGAAATTACTTCTAAAAAGTAAACGATTATCATGATTTCTCGAACAATGCTTGAAATTATTTCAGTCCAACGAGTAGCATTGAAGTTGGCGGATATCGAATCCTCTGTTCTCTGTTTGCGATGCTCTGTTTCTATACTTAGTTGTTTGATCTATGTAGCAGTGACATAGCAATTAAGGTAGCTGGTTGATTACTGACTGAAGTTTATAATCCTCTATCTGTGCTCTATTTTTACTACTGTTCATACGTTTATGAAAAAGTTCTATATATAGATAGCAAGTATGTAGCTGGCTGTTAGGTGGCTATCAGTAGAAGTGCTATAGATGGCTTGTTATCTGATAGGTGAATGATAAATCTTATTTGTAAAATTCTATAGAACTTGATTCAAGTTATTAGTTCACCTAATTCATAAATTATAATTCTTAATTATTGTTATCATCAAAATCAACCAACGGGTTCCAACAAATATTTAAGTTTTTCCTTTAAGTTTATAGGAGAGGTTATGCTGAAAATTTTGAAAATTTTGGCATGTGTTTAATGTATAAGTGGTGCTTCAATTAAAGCTTATTAGGCTGAGCCGAGTTCGGATATGACTTGGACTTAGTCTAGACCAATACCTATCACGGTCTAGGAGTCGGGGGTATGACATGATGACTGAATTTTAGTTACATAGACGGTGCCCAGATGAGATAACCGGCGCATGTTATAACTCTAACTAGTAATGCGATGAGCAAGTTAAAAACAATGTGACTCATATGGACTTCCGCAAGGTGTGAGTGAAAATTTGGAGCAAGTTGCGCTCTAGCGGCTGACTCTTGGTGTGCAGTAATAGTGTTCGAAGCCAAATGGTTAGTCGGCTGAGGAGAAATATGGATGACTCATTCTTGAGGAGGAGATTTAAGTGAGTATATTAATCTAATATTGAATAAAAATAAAATAAGAAGGGGATTAATATATTAGAGAGTTTTATAACCCATTGGTTTAAGTTTTTAAATTGGATTTGAATTTCTAGTGTATGGACCGAATCCTTGAGTTGTTTTATTTTGGCTAACTCTTCCAATGTTGTATCTTCCCAACACATATGACTCCTTCAGAACAACCTTGGATAGAATTGGAGCCAAAATTTACAACTATGGAATCCGGATAACCAATTGTGAAGGCTTTGATCACCATTCTTCCAACTCCACATTACTTCTTTTCTGTTGGACCCGAATGAATCCTACACTATTGCTAGTCCTTTTAAGTATGTTGGAGATCAGACAGTATAGGACCAATTAGTAATGCATGAACGTTGATACTAGAATCAAAATTGTTACAGTTAAGCAGGAAGGTATATGTGTTTCATGAAAAAGAAAAGAAAAAAAAACAGAGGGTGGAAAGTAGCTAGCCACTTGTGACTCTAGTCTATTCCTTCTGCTGAGAAAGAGATAAGCTCCTACAGATGTGGCCAATTATCAGAAACAGCACACTTATTGAAACCTCCCCTGGTTTTTGAGGTAAAACAATGTGAGTCTGCGAGTGTAGTCCTGATTCGTAGATTGAAATCCACTTGCATAAATGGAGAAAAAAACAGCAGGGAACGTTCCCTTGGTTTCCTTTAAAAATATCATACTGATTGCCTCCTACCTCTCCCCAAACACAAACGCAAACACAAACAAAAACTCCTGCCTTCCTTACGGAATTTTATTCACTCTTCTTCATCTTCAAGATCAAAAGAAAAAAAGGGCACAAATGATTTCTGGTGCAGCAGCATCAAAGGCTTCGTGGATGGTTGCGGCAAGCGTTGCAGCAGTTGAAGCATTGAAAGACCAAGGTGATCTCTGCAGGTGGAACTATGCTTTGAGAAATCTTCACCAGCATGCCAAGAACAAGATCGGATCAACATCTCAAACAAGAGGAGTTTGCTCTTCTTTCGTTGAAGAAAGATTAGTTGTTAGACAGGCTGATGCAGATAAGACGAAGAAATCATCAGAAGAATCATTGAGGAAAGTAATGTATCTAAGCTGCTGGGGACCTAATTAGATAGGCATGATCACGATGTTATACTTTTGATCGATTCTCCTACTACTAAAATTGGAGAGTCTCAATTCTATACTTTGTATAAGTTTTAGAAAGATATAGAAAAGTTTAAAACATTGGAGGAATTCTCTATCCTTCATATATAGTTGATGAAATGAAACTCACAACTCCCTAATCAGAAATTCTACACCCCATGCTTGCTTAGTGTTTTCAATCTTAATTAGTAAATAATCAATTAGTAATAATTAAACAGAGAGATGTTCATAAACATAAATGTTCGAAAACTTTATTTATATATCCTATTTCCAAACTAATTCTGTCTTACTTAGTCTTAAAAATTTCTATTTTACATAAAACATGATAGTAGTGCTGTACTGATACTGAAACTACTAGTGAATAGATTTTAGGATTTTGAAGCAATACACTCAGACAAGCTAAGAACATTGAAGACAATAACTTCTTACCTCAAACATAATAGAGAAAGCAAAATTAAGTCTTTTTATTTAAACCGACATCAAATTAAAATCAATATGATTGATTTATATTACATTGACAATTTTTAAATGCAAATATTATATAAAACCATTTATGAATCAGTAGATACAACCTTATTAACACTAATACCAAATTGAAAATTCAATTGAAATAATAGCTTTGGCTTGATGAGGATGGTGTTACTTAATTTATTCGTCTACCCAAAAATATATTATGTTTTTTGAAAAAATAAAATTTTTAGCCGAAGCATTTGTGGCAATAATTTTCTCATTGTAATTAAAAGATAAAACTATTACATTTCCATGCATGGGTTCATTTCGGTCATGTTTGACGGAGCATTTAAGAGCTTTTTAAAAAATAAATATCAATTTATATTTTTAAATAAATTTTATAATATTTTATATAATTTTATTTAAATATTTAAAAATATTAAAATTTTTAAGCTATAAAAATATTAAAATTTAATAAAAAAATAAATTTTATTTTTTAAAATATTTTTTGTTTAAAATAAATTCTAAACACTCCTTCCGTAAGTATCCTTTCATATAGCCTATAATTAAAGGCCTCTCTCTTTCTCCACTTCTAGGTGTTGGAAAAGCAACCAATCAATGATTGACACAACAAAGTACACAAATTGCCAATAATGATAAGAATAAATTTGTGAACAACCTCTCATGGTTTTCCTAAAAACAATGAGAAACTGGCACCCTGAATCCTGGAAAACCACTAGCACCTAAAATCTAGCAATACTGCTAACTAATGCTTAGGAATACTCTTATCGTGATACAGCCGTTCCAAGTTTATAAATATCATACCGACTTCAAGCTTGACATACAATTCAAAACACAAAATTCGTCTTCATAGAACCTGGAATCCACTCTTAATTCTTCTTGAAGGTCAAGTTAAGCAGAGTGATGGCTTCTTGTGCAGCAGCAGCAAAGGGTTCATGGATGGTTGCAGCGAGTGTTGGAGCAGTTGAAGCACTTAAAGACCAAGGGGGTCTCTGCAGATGGAACTACGCTTTGAAAAGTCTACACCATCATGCTAAGAACAAGATGGGATCAGTGTCTCAAGCTAGAAGATTTTGTTCTTCTTTTATTGAAGAAAGATTGTCGGTAAGAGATGGTGATGGTGAGAAGGCTAAGAATTCCGAAGAATCATTGAGAAAAGTTATGTATCTCAGCTGCTGGGGACCTAATTAAACATCATCATCTACTACCAGTATCAAATTTTGATGTAAATTCTTTGCTTAGATTTTTGCTGCTAGGATTTTTACTGAAACGAATACTGCTGTACATCTTGACTTGTGTTTATTACACAAGGAGCACTTCATCTTATAAAAATTATTTATGTCAATCGCATTAGACTCCCAACAGAAAGACCGGACGATTATAGCAGAATGATATAGAAGCTTTTTTTTTTCTTAAATTTGAAAATTGATATAAAGGGAACTAAAAATTAGGACAAGTAATGTTAAGGAATCTGAACCCCTTCGACATCTTTTTCCTCTAAACAAGAGAAGAACAAGCTTACGAATCCAATTGAAGACCCCTTTCTCTGTAACATTGGGAAGCATTTATATGGTTTTTGTTTGTCCAAAATTTATTCGTTACTAAGACATGATTTAAAACTCAGCAAGAATAACTGTTTAAACGAGGCCTAGTTCATCTGCTTGTGCTGCAGATTACGTAGTTCTAGTTGCTACGAAGCATTGATTCTTCTGTTGTTTCACTCAAATACTACAACTGATTAGGAATCAAGTTTCTAACTATAGTTTCTATATAACCATCCAACAAGTCAGCAAAGAGTTTAACATATTTTTGCTATATATTATCTTCAATTTAGACAACAAGCAATAGAACCTTACAAGATAGAAGAATGTTGGAATCTAATAAGGTCCCCAACAACTTAGATACATAACTTTTCTCAGTGATCCTTCGAATTGTTTGGCCTTCTGTTTATGAACACTCTCTCTTACTATTAACCTTTCCTCAATCATGGAAGATAACATTCTTCTCGGCTGATATAGAAACCAATGTTGTTCCTGGCATTCTAGGGTAGATTTCTCAAAGCATAGTTCCACCTACACTAGCCTCCTTGGACTTTAGCAGCCTCTACTGCTGCCAAGCTCGCTGCAACTTTACATGAAGCCTTTGTTGCGATAGAAAACGTTTCTGCTTTCATTAATTTGTTATGGTCTTGTATATACTGAACTATAATAGTTGTACAAATTTAGTAGTGCAAAATTATGATGTTTATAGAATTTGGGTATGTAGAGTTGATTGGGCCCAAAAGATTCATGAAATTTGTTGCTATATGTTGGTGTAAGTGGATTTCCACACTCTGTTTGTTTTATTACAAAACCATGAGAGGTTTTTGAAAAAGACGGTGCCCTTTTAGAGCATGTTTCAATCACATTGAAAGTGAATTACATGAAATTGAGTTTTATAAAAATAAAATTTTGTAAAAAATAGAGTTTGATAAAGGTGGATTTTGGAGTGGATGAGTGGTAATGAAAAATTAAAGCGAAGTAGATTTCGGAATAATAGTTTTATAAAAATTAAAGTTTGGAGTAAAACTTTTGTGAAATTGAAGTTCGATGTAAAGATAAAAATAGAGATTTTGTCGTGGTATCTAAAATATATGAAATTTGAATGAGAAAGTAGAGTTTTGGTGCATTTGAATTATGCCCTTAGCACCATCTTTCAATTATCAACCCCATCAATTACTTGTTCCATTCTTGAACTGTACACAACAGCATTGATTTAGCTATGCACTCATGGAAAGATTGTGGAATCATATGTCACTTTGTTATATTGTAATTTGGAAAAAGAAAGGACATATAGTGACAACAGTACCCATTACATCACGAAAGGCACCTGGTTTTGTACTGTTCTCAAAGGAAAACAGGGTGTGCTTGCCTCTGGTTTCAAATGTACGAAGTTCTTCACTTGCCTAGTTTTGAAGTAACTGAAATTGAACTAATAGAAGAACATTCCCTAGTATAGCTACAAGAATATTAATGTTATAATAGTAACCCTATACATATGTTGAAGTGTAGCTTTTAACGAAATCATCTACAAAAAATTGGTATATTTTCCACTAAAACTTTATGAGAAAAGCAATCTGACAATCTGGGCAAGTTTAGGCTATTTAAATTGAATAAATATTTCTTAATTAATATGAGACTACTTCTAAATCAAAAAAGAAAGAATACCAAGTAGTAAGCAGGCAATGTAATAAAATAGAAGGCCATGTAGACAAGATAAATGAAACCAATGGCTATCTTTTCACGTTGGAATTTTGACATTTGGTAGTAGATTTTGTTGTAATATGTACATATTTTTCCAAATTAACTAAGTCTACGAAAAAACCTTTTAAAATGCGGTGAGCGTGGATCGAACACGCGACCTTCAGATCTTCAGTCTGACGCTCTCCCAACTGAGCTATCCCCGCAGGATAAGGAGTACCGTAATAGCTACCATTCCAAATTATGGCTTTTAGAGAAAAACAACTTTTGAGAATAGCTTTCATAATTTTTCAGAAAAGAAATTTGTACTAAAAATTATATTTAACGTATTAATCATATTATTAAAATTTTTAAATATTTTTCAATACTGTGCATGGCTTTTTTAGGCTGCAAAAGCCCGCAGAAAAACCAACAAAAGTCGTGCAAATATGGCAAGTACTCAAAAGTTGCAAGGTTGCGTATTATATACCTTTAATTTACTTGAAAAAAGAGTTTGAAGTAAACACTGCCCAAAGGGTTATTTGAGTATTAATCATATAAAATTATTTTGCTTGAAAAAAGAGTTATTTGTTGAGTAAAATGTATAATTTACCGTACCAGTTAATACTTCTTAAAGATTACTCCAACAAAGTGAACAAACTGTCATAACTCATAAATCATGGCCATCCATAAAATCCTACTTCAAATATAATAACTATCCAGAGACCCAAATATAATGATAAAATTATTCAATCTTATACGATCATTTAATGCATATATATTTATATTATAATACTAAATAAAAAATATTTAAAATATATAATATAAATCTAAAAAAAATTTAAGATAATTATATTTTAAAAATGTATTAACTCACGCCAATAATAATAACTATGAAGAGAAAAAAAAAGAAGTCTTGACATCAAATGCGGATCAACACGAGAGCATAACATATAAAGAGCAAAACTAATGAAGACGAGCAATTAATGAAAAGATAACTTGAAATTTTGAAATTAAAAGTATTGGGTAAAAGAGCAGATGAGGGAAGCAACCATAAACAGAGTAACGAACCATTAGAGCAGAATAGGCAAGAGATAAAACCTGTAGTAAGTAAGCATGGTACAATGAGCTTCTCCATTAGCAACTACCTGGTTCAATATTAACCTCCAAAAATGACAACTGACTACAAATTCAACTAGCATATACAGAAAGCTACTTTCTATGATATTGCAATTGTATCGAACTAGAATATATACAAGTGAGAAAAGTAAAAACCAGAATGGGGTAGGTTAAATGCAATGGAGTTTAGCTGAAGTGAGCAATATCTACATCCTCTTGTAATCTGAATGTGTCTGCAGCTCCAAATTTTCTCCTCTCCTCTGATTCCTCATCTGAACCCTCACTGCCGTTATCGTGATGGCTGACTGATGAGGGGCTGGATGGATCGTAAATACTCTTCGATCTGCATTTGTCAATTGCCAGCATGTTAACTTGTCCAAGATGGGAGATTTCTACTGTAACAGTGTCATCATCCTGAGGCAGTGGCTGCTTCCATGGCTCTCCATCTATCCGCATGTGTGTTTCGCTTGCTGCACCTTTATGAAATTCAAAACGGATTCGATGTGCCTGGTGGAGCAGTAAAGAGTCAACATGATTAAATTGTGCTACTATAATAATAACGTAGTCGATTATTCATTAGTCTTTTTGATATAACCACCTAGATCAATTTTCCATGTCTCACAAGAGAAATTAGAGTATCCCATGTGGAACAAGACATGCATCACCTTTCTCATAGAAGAATATAATGACTTTGCTAGAACCAGAAATGGGAAGTAAGAAAGTAGAAGTAGGATGTTACCTGTGCAAGACGAGTACCATGGCCCTTGGGAGTAAGCAGCACCAGTCCATGCCAAGCATCTCTAAAACCCACTATCTCAAGAAAACCATCGTCTACATAAGGCTCTGTGAGACCTCTCTGTCATTTGCATAGCGAAATAAATAAGCAAAAGACTTTTTCTTCAACATTAATTGGGTTGGTAGACAAAAAATTATTGAAAGGTAGACTTACATCTAGCTCTTTCCTTCTGCTTGGAGTTCCCCAGGGATTTAATCCTCCAGAAAAGCTTGGCAAGTTGAGGCAAACAATTGATCTAATGCTGTCATGGAAAATTTATGAGTACAGATCCTATGAAAGAAGCCAGAGAAACTCCATTGTAAACATGGGAAGAAATTGAGGGGAAAAAGAAAGTAGAAAGAAAGAAAGATGTCATTAAAGCAATTCACTAAAGAAGGTTAGCTATAATAGCTTATAGAAAGAAAGAAGACAATAATAGATGTCCCAAGTAACAGTATACAGCCAATCAAGCTTGCTGAAAGAGCTAGTGGTTACACTATATGATAAATATATGTGTATGCATATACATAAATAAACACAATAATAAAATCCTAATGACATCTTAGAAAAATATGATTTCGTGCATATGTTGTAGTCCCTTCCGCTACACGGAAATAGTCTGCTATAGATTTTTCTTTAAAAACATCAAAAACAAAAAAAAATTAAATTAAATCAAACAAAAGAAAGAGAAGCTGTTTTAGATGCTAGGATGTCAGAAAAAAACTGCAGCACTAAACAGCAATAGCTTTTAATGCACTCCTTGGATGAGGAAGAGGTTGTATCAGTTCGGATATCCAAGTCAAGATAGAAACTCTATATATCTTCTCTAGCTTGAATCGATGTATCAAATCTAGTTCTAGTACTCAAATATAAAGCAGACATACTATACCTTTGTGGAATATGAAGTTCATCCCACTGGCCTGGTCTTCTCATGATCTTCACCTTTGCTAACTGAGCAATATTCCTGGGTTCAAGATGGTACATTTATATAAAGAAACAATTTAGAAAAAAAGGAAATTCATATATAGCATTAGAGTACATAAACGATTGCCGAAATGACTTAATTAGTTGCTCTGATATGATGAAATGTAAATCAGAGTTCCAGTAGGTACTTAGGGTTTAATTGAAGCCCCTCGAAATAGGCTATACGAATGGCACTAAAAGCTACTTCCAGACATTATTTATTCTAAAAGCATGTTTCGTGCAATAAATGTTAAAAGCATATCCTTCACCATTAAGCATGCACTTTAACTTATTTATACAGAACAGAGCTTTTGTATAATTTATGATCATGAAAAATTAGACTTTTGCATTGTTTAGATAGAAAAACTTTTTAAAGCTCCTCTTTAGACAAAAGAAGTTTTTTCTATTAATTACTTCAAAAGTAGTTACAGTTATTTACAAAGACTATTTTCTGAAAAATAACTACTAAAGCCCTTTTTAAAATTTCGTTTTTAAAAGCAATTTTCTAAATGATGTTTCTGAGGCTTTCTTTAACTGAAAAGAGCTTTTGGCATTCTTTAATAGACATTATGATCCTTCACTAATTCACAGCAGAAATCAACTTTTGTAGAAGGCTGAAAATTTTGCTTCTCAAAGCACATCTAAGCAATAGAAATTCAAAAAAGAAAGAAAAGAAAAGAAAAGAAAAGATCTAACAAATATGGAACTAGACCAACCAAAAATAGGCTAGCCTAAGAGAATCCATGCATGTCAAGCATAGACCAAGATTAAGGACTTGGAAAGATTCTTTCCAAAAATTTTTGATACTTTGTTTGTTTATTGATGTGATGAAGCATTGAATTTGTGATGTTCTATACCAATGAGCATTTATGATCTTCATGAAGACAAACGAAGCCTTAAACTTACTTTTTGTACAAACTGAAGAGTGATTAAAAGTGTTTGCCTAGGTGAACAGAGTAGTGAGGCTATTCTCTTTCGTTGATATTTGTTGCTTCAATTTCAATCAATTTGAGAAAGCATGCTTCAAACCTAATGTTAGCCGAGAACATTAGAGCAAAACAGCTAGGGATTTATATCTAGGAGTTTTACAAAGGTTTTGATGTCTCATATGTTAAGAAAATGTTGCTAATTGGGATATTAATGAGTAATATTGACGAAAGAACATTAAGAGATAAAACTAAAGAAAAACATCATGCATAAGAAACAATTGAACAACTTTACCTTGAAGAAGGATGGATAAGAGAGGCACAAAACCATCCCTGTGTACATCCAAGCTTAGCATATGTCGTCTGCATTAAAGCAAAGGTAATATAGATCCTTAACGTTACATTTAAGAACTCGCAGAATTTCTTCTTTAATCATTGTGAAAGGGAAAACAGAAGAAAAGCTTTTCATTCTGAAATGCATGATAAAAATCTATTATGAAATCACTATAAAATGCAAGAGCATGAACACCTTCTTTTAATTTGACCAGTCTTCTTGTGGACTATTATCACAATCCAAAGACTATAAGGATTTGGTCAACAGGTCGAAATCCAAAGCTCAGGGTTTAAGATACAAATGGACGCCATGAATCTCAAGTGAATCACTAGGAAGAAAAGAGGGTAAGAGCCTAGATGCATTTTTCAAAATAGACCAAACATTATCAGTATGATTACTATGACAATGTAAACAATATAATATGCAGTTAACTTATAGGTCCACATCCAAAGTTTGTGTTCCAAAATACTTCATTGTTATGCTTGCTCCAGGTATATCAACTTAGCAAGGTCTGTTAGAAGTTCAATATTAATATATTGCATATCATAGAACTGAACATCTAAAAGCAAATACTATGCACTTGTTTACCGGGTTAGGTGGATATAATATCAACAAATAGCAATACCAGCGATCAAACTTCAGAAATTTGAGTTCAAGAAACCTGATTAACCAACTGGTTCTTGAAGTTTTCTGGATGTAACTTCCTTTCTGAGTGAAATGCATATGATACTTGCGCATCCATTCCTACAATCAAGGCAAACACCGTGTCAATTAGCAATAATCTTGAGATATTAAATTCTGGTTGCTAATACAATATGCGATGAAATATATATTTCTATAAAAAAATACAACTCCCAATACGAAACTTAATAGGAAATGTGATATGAGAAGAAACAAGATGTAAATACAGTAAAACATATGTTGTTAGTATCCCTATGTAACTTACTAAGATCAAACAAACATTTGAACATAACATATCAAGAAATTTATGCGTACTGAATTGAATTATAAAGTTGGTGATATTCTAGAAACCTTTTCTAATTGCAAAGGTAGTACAGGATTTGAGGATCCTTAGCATTAGAGTTATGGACACAAAAATGTAAATTAGCATCATAACAGACTATGGGAAGATCATTGAAACAACGAAAAAGAACAAAACATAAATACAAATTATGTAGGAAAATCATAGAAAGAGTTACACATAAGCAGAATATTACATCTCTTATATGTGACCCTAATCTGATTGATTATAGTACCTCTCAATTCAGAAATTTAAGCAAGAAATTTACAGGTCAAATACAAAAACTAGAACCTTTTTGGTTCCTAAGACTTGCAGTAAATTGATTTCTAATACTTAAAACCGAGAACTTTCATATATAATGATATTAACATAAGAAAAAAACTTACCCATACTGAAGTAGTTCCAGAAACCTCCTCGGTATGTGTCATAGCCTTCCTAATAACATACAAACATTGATCAACAAATTTAATTAACAAGGCTCTTCCAAACCCATTCGAAAAGATTACACTAATCACAACAACAGTAATGATTGTGATGATGGTGGTAGTAGAAGCAGTAATAGTAGTAACAACAACAATGACAAAGGATCATGACAAAACCAGTTTAAGACAATCTTTCTTTGCTGAGGAGAATAATGACATCCTTAAAATGCTAAATGGAAATTATTTAAACAGAGTCCATTCATCAAGAAACACAAGATATTTTGTGCAACTGACCAAATATCTCTATTAAACAGATCTTTTCTCATATTATGGAATAGCATACTTTTACAGGAAGAACTCTTTCTGATAGCAAGATTCTGAAGCAAGCATCATTAATTGAAACACTAGACAAGCACATTTAGCTTCATAATTGCTGAGTTCTCAAATGCCTCTCCAATAACTGCTTTGTCAATGCGCCCCTCAATTCCTTCCTTTGGCTGAACACATATTTAAGTCAATTGCAATATTGAGATAAACATCAAAAATTTTGGACTAGTTGAGGATCTGACAAACCTACTCACGATATAAATATCCAATGGTAACTAAGTCCACTTTGGCTTAGACATTGGAGTTGGTTTTAGGATAACAAAGATGGAATAGCAACCTTCTTGATGAACTAAAAGCTCTGGTTAGTAAACACCACAAGAATTATGATTGCCTAAAGTATATGCATTATTATGTGTTTATTCTGCTCTGTATTTGCTTTTATGTTCATCATGCTAGGCCATCACCGATGTTGTATGAACATGCAGTGATTAAACTTAGCCACAATTTTCCAAATGGCAATGATAATACATGTCAAACCCATGCTTGATGGACCAGACATTGCTATGTACATGTCAACCCATGACCAGATATCATTTTCCCATGCCCCTTAAACTCTTAACATAGTCTCTCGATGTTCATTGGTATCTCAATGCAATTTAGTATTGATGCTTATAAACAGTTTAGATGTCCAAGGCAGCAGTTCCCTGCACATCCCTCTAAACAGAATCATATTTTGTTAGGTGGTCCTTCTCAAAAAGAAATAATGCATCAAGCTGGAATTTCTATTCTCATGATTAGAGATGCTCTCATCTACTACTTTTGTTTAGATAAAGCACTCATCTACTTTAAAATTCTCATCTATGATATTTCATGAATATTTAGCTAAGATAACAGGTAATGAAGTTACCATATTCAGAGAGTCTGTATGTGAGACACGATGAAATGCATGTAATGAATGTGGCAGTTCAGGAGGAGAAATTGGATCACAAGAGCCTTCCTTAGGAGCTCTCATCCTCATTAGTATATGCCAACTGCACTTAATACAAATAAACTATATTAAATGAGATTATATCACCAATTGTTGGTGCATGACAATATATGTCATAAAAACCATCTGATGCACAGACATTGACATCTTAAAAGCAAAAGGCTACCTGTCAATCTTCATCTCCCGTGCTTTCATTACTTGACTCAAAAAGGACTTGACAGACTGACGATCTGTACCAGGATTCTTCTTTCCCTGAGTATCGTTTCAATCTTATAACACAAAAATATTGGCACCAGTCTAAAATGTAATGATGAAGCAGCAGAGACTAGAGATGTCACCACCAAATGATGCCTAATGCTTTTATATTAAGATATAAAAAGATAATAATAAACCCTTAAAGCAAAATAAACATAGCAAAAACAGAAGAAATCTAATAGGGGTATTCAAGTTTCACATCCTGCCCAAAACTGAAGGAAGTTGTGTCCCTATGAAGTATTCTTCGTGCTTCAAGGTAGATTCTGTGATATCTCCCGTTCGTCTAAGCTATTTAATTCAGAGTGAGAAGCTGTTGTGCCAATTATATTATGAACAAAAGAGAAATTTAAGTTTGGACAGGGAAATTCTTCATGAGTCAAATCCTTTTTCAAAGCTCAATCAGCCTGTTTCACGCTGCTCCTTCAGCATTTTCAAGTCAGAGATGCTTTCGGCAATGCCAAAGTGCACCTTAATTGCTTTACCTCTTTTGTACAAATGATCTTTTCTTTTATTTCTTCACTAGCATAAGCCGCTAAGATTCACTACACACAAATTTGTCTATAGATCCTCATGCAACATGGTTTTTCAACAATAGCAGCTAATCTATCCTTCGATTATCAACTACCTTTTCACAGTTAGGAAATGGACTTTCAGTACTGAGTAAAAAGTTAGTCTGATTAGTTGAAAAGAACCATTTTAATTATTCTTCGAACAAGCTGAACTTCAGCATCCATATGATGATAAAAGAACTAGTCAATGCACGAAAATAAGAAAATTGAGAACCTTATAAGAACCATTAAGATCATGGATATTTCACCTACCCAACCAAATGAGAAAGGCAGATTGTTTCCAGTTCCCAAAGGCAGTGTTGCAATAGGTGGTGGTTGAGCTAATTTTAGATCACAAACCACTCCTAGAAGCCATCCTGCAGTACCATCACCACCTGCAACCTGAGCAGACACCAGCTTAGAAGCTTTTAAGAGGAAATTTCAATGTTCAGGGGAACCAAGCAAAAGAAAACATTAAAAGCATGAATCGATATACTGCAGTTAAAATAATTCACTCACTATCAGACGCATTTTTTTCTGAATGTCAGCAGCAAGATCATCACCACTAGATTTGAGTTTTTCCAGATTGCCATAAAGTCTATGTAAAGTCCTGTCAGGAGCTTCTTCTCCCAAATCAAAAATCTGAAAACCGAATATATCAAATAATAACATGTCCATTAAGTGAACCTACAATTTACGATAAAAGTATTTGTATATCAAAAAGCGTACTTGGGCCTTGTTTAGAAGCTCCCGGAATGTAACAACCAAACTACTGCCAAGCTGACCACCACTTTTAGAGTTGATGAACACAATCACTGGGCATGCAGGTGTGTATGAAAGTTGTTCTTTCTCGAGTTCAAGATTAAAAATATAATTCGGGATATAAAACTCTTTTAATAGCCAATTTGTCGAATCTGAGTCATGAATGTTATTGATTCCCATGCCAAACCTGCAACCATTTACATAAAGATAGATGCTGTAAATCATGCTTCAACAAGGAGTTATCTTACACATCAGGAAACAAGCTCGAGCATACTCTCAGTCTTAGTGCACATACACCGAGTATCAACTGCAGAACCTTGCGGAATAAAATATTCTTTACAAGGTCAAGCAAATTTCAGGATAGGAACTATGAGAAAATTATAGAGGAAGCGAAATATAGTTTGTCAAGATTGGATTTCATTTTACTCTCCAGTACAGTGGGAATCTAAATTCACATGTTTGAATAACAGTGTTGAAAACTATCCATAATTAGACAGCACCTTGTCAAGTTTGAACTAGAGTTTAATTAGAACGAATTGAGACACTAGATAGAATTCATCTGGAATACACATCTTTGCTGACGTCTAAGCTTTTCCAAAGCCCATTAAAGTTGCCAAATCAAAAGTAATTTTCTGTTGTGCCATTCAATACAGAACAATTAAGTCCAAAATTATATGTATCTTACCCACCTATGGGGATAAAGCAAAAAGGCATGCACCATATTATTATTTACAAGAATATACTAGAGATACCAGTATGTTGAACAAAAACAAAGGGAACTCACAAAAATAAACCACAGCTGTTGTTTACTATCATATCACACTGCTAACAAAAAACAAAGAACCTTAAAACTCTATGATTCTTGTCGTATGAATTTGAGAAATTTCTAATGACGCATTGAACAGGATAAGTGTTGTATCTTCTTAAGTAACAATTATTCTCGTTCCCACCTAACCAGCTGCAAAATAGATATAAAATCAAGTTGGAAATCAGGGGGAAGCACTAGAACTTTGTTTGTTTTGGGGTGAACATTAGAAGAAGGAAACAGAGCAAAGTTCTTGTCCATGTTTTCCTAAGATTTTCTGTTTCATCTATGTTATGTTTTTCATCACGATTTTTTCCCAAACCATAGGGCAAATTTATTTTTCTAAAAGAAAATATAAGATTAAGGATCCAAACCAGCTTCCTTCAAAACTTAAAAACAAAACAAAACAAAACAAACCCAAAGAAAAGCAGCAAAACAAAAATGAAAAAAAAAAGAGAAAGAAAAGAAGAAGAAGAAAACAAAAATTCAAAACAGCTATTACGAATCAATCGAAGTTAGAGAAGCTGCATACTCTCCAACAACTATTTTCTATTCTTCAACACAAAAAAAAAAAAAAAAAAAAAAAAAAAAAGATAAAATAAAGTAGAAAGTAATCGCGAAAAATTAAAACTCCTGAATCGAACTTCGAGTTACATAGTCATTTGTTAGTTCCTGAATCACAAGATAAACTCCCGCACTCTTCTAAATGCCGTAATTCATACGAAGCTCAACAAAATGACAATGCGAAATCTAACAACTCACCTTCACAGTTAAATAACAGCAAACTTTCAAAATCCAAACACAAATTCCAGAAAACTAACCAAAAAAAATTGAGAAAAAAACTAGTTAAGCTGAAGCAATACCGAGTTCCTATACAAAACCGGGATCTCTTAGGCTTCCGCTCCATTCGCTGCGTCGAGAAACCTAGGAACTCTAAGTCGATCCACAATTTTTAAATGGCTTAAGAAATCAAGGAAGAAAGAAAAGAAAGAAGCATTCGTTGAGATCAATGAGCACTCACATCAATTAATAAGTAGAAGATGTCGAGATTGAAACTGTTGTGATTCGTTTCTTGCCTTTCGGTTGTTTCGCTTTTTGTTCGCTGTTGCTTTTCTTTATCTTCCAGAAATTCTGAATCTGTGGAACCCAAAAACAGAAAAAAAAGAAAGTCTCGGGTATTTATAGAGGAATGAAAGAAGTTATCGGGAGTCCCGCGTACCTGTGCAGGTTGTTCTTTCTTAACGCGGCATCATGGCTCAAATTGGACAGAGATATGGTTACCCACAAGTGTAGATTGAAAATTATTTTTGCTAAACGAGGATTATTGTAGGATCAAAATTGTGTATCTAGAAATAAAAAAAATTTCAAAACCTTTATTACATTGTTAATTATATATGTAATTATAATGATAACTCTACCTCTCCATCAAGGAAATGAGAGAGTACCACAACTACCCAAACGCGTCGGCAAAACGCCGCGGCGGAGGACCGGCTCCGGCGTTGAAGGCTTGAAGCGCATATCTAAAGAGAGATTAGCTACATTTATACTGCAGCAAACAGTTAAAAATTTGTTTCAAAAATATTAAATTTTATTTTCTTCATTAAAATTTTACATTTGATCATTTTATGTATTTTAAAAATAATAATAAAATTTATTTTTATTTTTATATTGAATTTTATTTTTTTCAAAATTTAACTCAAATTTTATTTCACCGTTATAGATATCACTTTAAATTTTATTTTCATCGATACCAAAATTTATTTTTTAAAACTTAATTATGTGCATTTAAAATACGCTTCTAATTTAAAATATTATTCTGTCGAAATTTTGCTAAAACTAAAAATGGATGGGATCTGGGACCCAGTAACCTTAAAATAGAAATTTAATTAGTAGCAGAATCAGGCTTTACCTGTTCCGTGGAAGTTGGTGACCACAGGATCATGTTCATATGCAAGTATTTCTGGATGCTGACGCTTGAAATTTTTCTTTTCTTTTTTTTTTAAATAAATAGATTCAATTGGGAGCAGTTAAAATAATTTGTTCAATTTTCAACAAATTTTGCTTTATGGTTAGATTTGTGAATCTAATAATAATGTTAAATTAACGAACTTAGTATTCTTAAATGAAACAAATAATTTCATTGTCATCATCTGAAAATGTTAGTCGTATGAAATTTCAAACTAAAAAATGTCTAAGATGATCTGCCCGACTAATAAGAAACATAAAAGAATAAGAATATTGCCGCCGTCATACAAGAAAAATAATAATAATTTTTTATGCTAAAGTTTAGATGTAATTTGACATCTACCACCACTAGTAATATTTCTGCATGACATTAAACTTCTAAGAATTTAATCAATACTATCTTATTTTGTGTAAATCAGTGTTAATGCATTTCAATTTAATTATTAGTTTTAATATTAAAAGACCATAATTCTAGGAGGTTGTTTTCTATAACAAAATCATTAATATTTATTAAATCATATATTAATCAGTGATGCCATTTTTTATAATTATTTAATTATAAATCAATAGCAAATCGTAATATAAACGTTTTCTTTTCTATTCCAATAAATTAATGTTGTAGTACTCTCTTTTATTAGTAAATACGAGTTCTAAAAATTTCTGAAATAATTAGCTTTTGATAAGTCAAATTTATTTTTGAAAAAATATCAGTCATAAAAGTTTTCCTCTACTTGCTTTATCTTTTACATGTAAAAGAAAACCAAATTGATAAATTAGATTGTTACCATCAACTATTTTGCTTAACATGCATGTTCTTCTATATAAGTTAGTCCAATTTGTGTTTATTTTTTAATTAACTAATTTTTAATATTCAGGGCTTTTTGTTTATAATTTTAACTTATGTGAGCTTCGTACTTTATAATGATTCGGATAAAATGAACTATCTATTCTGAAATGAAATGAACTAATTGTACTAAAATATAACGGACAACTATCATTTGAATAAAATGAACTAACTGTTCTGAGATAAATCAGACTATTTTTTTACCTATGATAAAGCGGAACATAAAGATATTAAATCATATAGATAATAAAATCAGATTTAGACATATATTGGTTCGATCCGACCCAATCCGTTCTAATCATATGACGAATTTAAAATTTTTTCAAAACCAATTGACTATAAAAAAAGTAAGCTTAAGTTTTTATTAATATCATCTCAGAATCATTGATAAATAATTTGAGGCTAAACTTTTTTAACAAATAAAAATAATACATAAATTTATAAAATTCTTTTATAGCTTTTGTTTTCGACAATTAGGATGCATTTATCTACCGTTCAAATTCTATTTTTTTCAAAATTACTTTTAATATAAGCAAAATAAAAATTTTACAATAAATTTTTTTATATCAAAAAAATTTATTTTCAAATTTTAATTTTAAAACTTACATTGATACAAAATTAATATCTAAATTTATTTTTTATTAAATATTTTTAATTTATTTTTTAAAAAAAATTTACGTTAAAATAAACACACTCTTAAACACTGACGTTGGCTAGTACCTCAACCTCTATGTGTGTAGGTAGTCTAGTTAGGTTTGGCTTTAGGCAGACAAAACAAAAAATTAATATTATCAAATCCGATCCGAGCATCGATCATAAAATTATTCGGATCAATAGATTGCGGGTTGATATTGTGGGTCAATGGACGGTCGGATCAATTAATATGTACGTCGACAGTCAAGCTGCAAGCATCAAATAATCCATGATCCAACACAAGTTACACAACGGTTTTCTTTTGGAAAATTGTCACTTGTATTGCATATTTATTATATGGGCAACTCCCATTTTGTGAAATAGGTTCCATAAACCTTCATTAACATAAAATGTGATAAAACAGTCAATCTGATAAGAATTCAACTATTCAAGGAAGCATTAAGTATGAATTCACCAAAATGGCAGCTCAATGTAAGCAAATCAATTAACAAAAGAAATTCTAAAAATTAGATAAACCAAAATAAAATGTGCCCAAAATGAAGTTATCGTGCATAAATATCGCGCTTTTAAGGAGACTGTTTTTATCGAAGAAGAAAAATAGACTCGACTCGTGGAGAGATTTATCATGGCTAAACTTAATAAATCTTTTTAGATAATTTTTTAATTAATCGATTCCAAGTAACTCTCTCTCTCTCCCTCTCAACCATGGCCACTCTACTCGAATGCTCCTACTCCGCACACTTTGGTCACCCGGTTCGTTATTCTCTCCGTCGATCTGTGCTCAGGTATGTCATCATCATCTAATAATCAATTAGGTTTTTAAAATAACATGTAATATAATGAAATTTTCATTCATTTGTTCACCAGATCGTTTTCCTCTGAGAAAACGCGTTTCCACCGTGAGTATTGTTGCCGCTGTCGATTCCGTGAACGCGCTTGCCGCCTATGTGTCGATGTATGCCCTTGATTTTCCATTTTTTTGGGTTTCATTTCCAATTACTCTTGTAATTTTAAATTCTTCATCTCGTTTATTTAGTAACATGATTCTAGGTCTCATTCTGCGATAAGTTAATGTTGCCTCAACCAAGCTATTCTAACAATTCTTCTGCCAATCTTATATGTTGGAACGAAATGTATTCAGTGCTCTTAAGGTTATATCAAGATTTTCAGTGCAATTTATCTCAACACGGTCTTAGAACCAAAGTTGTTTGATCTGTCAGTGTCATCTGTGTGCTCATATTACTGATGCGAGATAGATACTCTTGTTAATTTGTCGCTTCTCTTTGTGTATGTAATATGGATCACTTGCAGGTGAATAAATCTTTGCTCTCCAACAATAGCTCAATCCTCGAGTCGAATGACCAGACACCTGTACCTGTTGCCAACTTTGGTGTCCAAGCTCTATAGGTACATTACAAGTTGATTTTGCTGATTTTCCATATCTTAGCTTTGCTGATTTGATTTCTTCTGTTTACTTTGTATTGCAGAGTTGAGAAAGTTTTTCCCTCCCATACTGTTAGTGGCAGAGGAGGACCCAGGATTTCTATGGGCAAATACTGCAAGGCCAGAACTTGGTGAGGGCTTTAGTGGTAGTTCTCTTGTGAATCAATACTATGCGTGAATGCAATTTGAGCCTCAATTGTTTGTGCTAAAGAAGTTCTAGATGCAATTAATCGAAGGGGGAAAATGTGATTGCTTTTGATGTCTAGCCAATGACATGTTTGTAAATCGGAATTCTGAATTGTACTTTACTAGACAATGTTATAGTGTGATGTTCTTTTTTCAATTAAATCAACTTATCCTTTGAGATGCAGGCGCTCGATCCAATAGATAGTAGTCATGGATTTTTGAGGGGAGTGATGCACTCTGATGCACTCTATGTGGTATGCAATTGATAGAGCCCCAAAGGTGTGGTCATTGTGGCTAATTCTTCAATTCTGCTGTAACTATTGGGCTGCTTAATACTTTGAAGCATAAAAGAATAGACTTACTTTCTATTTTTAATTGTGATGCCCTTTTGATTACTTTCATCAGACTAGTCTAGTTCTGTTGAGCTTATGACCATCACCAAATGTATGTATACATGAGTAAGATGATTGCAACATTTCTTGTTTCCATGAGAAATGAGATTCTAGTTTCATTTTGAGTAAGGGTGTGATTATGCCAAAGATAATGAAGCTAGAAATTGACATAGCGGACATCAAGGTAGGATTATGTCGTGTTTGCTCTTTCTATTACATATTCTGTCATTTCTTTATTTCATACTACTACTTATGACGATTTACGGTCTATGCATGCAAAAGTATGGTCACATCTTTCCTAAAACTAAATTGGCATTTTCATAGCGGATTTCTGTCACATAGAACCGCTATTCTGAAAACTTCTTTCCTCCTAGTAGCTCCACTTCTGGAAAACGGGCCTCCTCAACTTCTTTGACAATCATTGCAATTAAAGGGATGTGTTTATTTGAGTTTCTAAAATTATGTACAGTTTGGATTTTGAAGGTCTATTTGTTGAATTTGTTCTTTGGAATAATTTTGCATCTATTGCAATGTTTCTTCACTTTTGTCGTTGTTTGGCATTAGTTGCAAGTATTCGGATGTGAATAAATTAGAATGTGAATAAATTCTTAAATGTGCAACTACTTTAGGATTTACTTAGTTGTTTCTTCATACATGAAGGCATAAGTAGACAATCAGTTCTCCATGTTCTGGAGCTTATTTTGTCTTAATCAATAGTATTCGCGGACGCAATATGTATTATTTGAATTAATATTAGCATAATTAGCATACTTGATTTGACTTCCAGAGTTCCTTGCCACATTGAGAACTAGATTAGGACTTTCGAAGGAGCTTATAAGCAACTTGTAAAAGAAAAGCTACTTGGCTTCTAAGTAACTAAGGGATTAATGTAGCCTATCATTGTTTGGGTAGACAACGAGGATAACAACCGTATTTTAATTTTTTCATGTGGTGGATTAGATGCCTTTTGAATAGTTATGATTTTCTTGGTCTATTTGAAAAGTAAAGCGTCAGTCTATACAGACACTATAGGTACTCTGTGTACAGTATAGTAGGGGATATTTAGAAGTGTTTAAAATACGAAGCTTTTTTAAAATAAAATTTATTTTGAAGCTTTTAAAAAAACAAGTTTGATTTTTTTAATCTAAACATAACAATTATTATTATAAATGTAAAGATTGCACGGTATATAACTCACCTGTATTTTCTAAATTTATAAAATACTGTAAAAATTAATTGAAAAAAAGTGAAAGCACCTAGCACTGCCGGATGTATTTTAAGGCATGTTTGGTTAAGTTTTAAATTTAAAAATTTTATTTAAAAGTTGTTATTATATATTTTTTGTTGAAAAATGCGTTTTTGCTGAAAAAACTATTTTTTGTTGAATTATGTTTGGATAAATTTTACTATTTAAAATTTATCATAAAAAATAAAAAATATGTTTGGCTAAATTTGTATTTATAAGTAAATGAGATATAAATAACTAGAATACTCCTAGGTATGTAATAAGCAATATATTGTGAAATTTCATAATTTATTTACATGTATCTAAGTTTTCTTAAATTTAATTTTATAGCATATTTTTATAATACTTTTTATTTAATATTTTTATATTAATATTTATAAACCCAATAATAATTATAATAATTTATAATAATAATTTTCAAATACTTTTAAATGTATAAAGGCCTCTTCAGGTGCTTAACTTGATCAGTAGTTGCTAACACAAAAAACAAGATAGATGCTATTCATTTAGGCTGTAGTTCATAAGAATGACATCTTATATTAAGATTTATAAATCTATTAATTAAATGTTATTATAAATAATAATTAATTTATAATGTTGAATGTTCAGCTTATTCTTTTACTAAATAAATAGTTGTAGTCTAGATTCAGTATTGCTTGAGATTGAATTTTCTAGTGTCTATTGAAGATATATATTAAATCCAGTTGATTATTCATACTTGCAATAGGAATTAGCTCCAGTATGTTATTGTAATGTAATGGTATGAGTTCTGTTGATGTTTGTTGTGAAAACTCTTGTTTATGAGTGGAGCCAATTGTTTGACAAAATAATGTCTGACTTGTAGCATTAACTATTATATTGTTTGTACTCCCTGTCTTTGAAAAGGTTGCATTTCTAAGTAGGACTTTCCAAAACTCTTGGCTTCGTTTGTTGGTCGACTTTATTGTGGCTGTCCTAATTATTATCGCAGTTGAACTGGGGTTTCATTTGTTTAATCTTATATGGTCCATATATTAAGGTCTGTAATGCGACACGTATGTGTTTGAAGTATTTTAAAAATTTCTCAGATTATGAAACAAGATAAGAGTCAACTGCTGAGGACTTTTGCCAAAGTTATTTTAATAACAATTATTTAAGTCTATTTGTAAGTAAATGCATACAGGAACTAAAGCATGAAATGACTAATACTTGCTTGCTTAGTTTGTATATCAATAACGTCACTTGCGTTTGAGCTTACTTATAATATATTACTATCAATTGCAAATGGCTCAAAGTTTCTTCATGCTACATACTGCATGATTTCATGCATGAGGTAATCTTCAATTTTGGATACAGTGTGGTATCAACAAATACTTAGACAAATCTTGATTTAATTTTGTGGCGACCGATATGGAAATCTTCTCAAACATTGCGGATCAGTTGATTTGTTGCTGCAGAGCGGTATGGACTATTTTGTCTTTGGAGCTGGTTACCTAATTTATTATTCAGCAGCATGTTCTTAGCCTCGGTTTTAAGTTTGCATCAATGAAGTATATACTCTTTTTGTTCGAGAAGTACGTAGCTGAGATGTAAAGTGGCGCATTTTGAATTAAGCAGGATTCAGAAAGACATCATTGATTTTGAACACATTGTGTATATACACGAGTGTAGACACTACTAGCGCGGCCATTGATAGAGTTGTGGAGGTCACAATCTATGAAAGCGAACTTATCGTATAAGCAGAAGAGCGAGAAAGTAAACTTCGTAGAATAGCAGAGTGTGAAGGCAACCAAATGATAGGCTATGCATATTACTATTTCTTTTGAGTTATATACGCTATGAAAATGAATTTTGCTTTGCAGTTTTCAACTCTGAAAATTCATCTCTTGTCGTTTACTTTTTTGTCTTAATAATAAACCAGTGGCGGTCGGAGAGTAACGTACATATTTATGCATGAAATTGAAATTTCTCAAACGGAAAGCTACAAATTTGCACCTTCTTCCTACTGAAAATGATACTATGAGACCACATAGATAAATTTGTCAAAGTTGTAGGCTGTATACTTCATAAATAATATCCACTCAATAATAAATTACAGCACAAATTTATCTATAATGTCATAGTATTTGCTTCAGCTGGCTGTTACATGCAGTAAGACTAGGGGAAGTATGAAAGTATTTAATATAAAAATATTTTATGAAAAAAAATTTACATTGAGAGTTAAAACAAGTTAATTTTTTATCTAAAGTAATATATATATTTATATATATAAATATATGGGGAGGGGCAAGGGCATTCTCTTTTCGATTTATGGTCGGAGTGATCTTCAAATTTAATCTTCACCGTTGGATATAAAAAATTATGAGTTTGAAACATATCCATAAATTACAGATCAATCGGATTACGAATTCATCTTTTATTTCTGGTCACTTGATCAAAATGACAGAAATGATACAACATATAAAATTTTAAGTTTTCTTACTTTCTGTTATTTTAATTAAGTGACCAGATATAAATTCGTGGTACGATTGAGCTGAAATTTTATAAATATATTTCTAACTTATAGTTCTTTATATCCAATAATAAAGATTAAATTTTGAGATACTCCTGCCATAAATCAGAAAGAAAGTACTTCTAATGGGAGGGATAGGGATACTTTTTTTTTCTAAAGGCACTTCTAAAAAGGCGCACTAAATGGTTATTTTTGCCATTTAGACTTTCAAATTTAATTTTTTCGTTTAATATAAAGAATTATGAATCGATAGTATACTTATAAAATATTAGTTTAATCAGATCACGAATTGATCTTCATCCAATTAGTTGATTAAGATAATACAAAATAAAAATATATATATTTTGTTAAGTCTTAATATTTGTGTTATCTTGATCAAGTGGACGGATTAAAGTCGATTCGTGATCCGATTGAACTAACTTTTTTCATATATATATGTGTAATATTATATAATTTATTTATATATTTAAAGTATTTTTTAATATACTATAAACAAATTTATTATATAATTTTGATAAATAATGATAAGTAATGTCAAAACAATATATCGCTGACATTTGAGTGAAAAGTAACAATAAGTCTACAGAATGAAAAGGTAGTCCAACTTAGTCCTACTATAATGTGTAATTTCTAACTGTCTTCCCCATGAATCTGCTGATAATCTACCGATAATCTACATGATATGATATTTGACGTGATCCTGCTTGTACTAGAATAGTAGAATGTTCATTATTCACGATGCCTACTCTTGTTAAAAATTATAGTACAGTCTATTAAGACTTCATTAAATAGTAGCATGAAATAACCTGACGTTTGACATTAATATTTATAAAAATATTTTTAAAAATTTCAACTTCATATCTTTTAATAATATTTTATAATATTTATTTAAATTTAAGAAATATAAAAATTCTATACTAGAAATAATAATAATAATTATTTATTTTTATTATTGTTAAAAATTATTTTTAGAAAAATAAAATAGATCTTCTTTTCTAAAAATTATTTTTTCATAAATGCTCCGAAAGAGTCCCGTTGTTGATACCATTATAGCGTATTTACTTAACGCCAGTTAGAGCGTATTTACTTAACACCAAAACTTCATTTTTTTAAAATTTATTTTTAATATATAGATATTTTAAATTTTAAATTTAACTTTTGAAACTCATTTAAAAAAAATAAATTTAATTCAAAATAAACACACTCTTATTAACTTATTATTATCACGGTATTCCACGTCATCTTGTAATCAACTTACTATTGAAATCAAACTGAGCGGGATGCTAAAAGCTTGATAAAAAAGTAGGTGAAATAAATTTTTTGAAAATCAATTTAAAACATTAAATTAAAAATTAAAAATATTTAATAAATAATAAAATTATATATTAATATAATATTTAGTAGTTTTAAAATAAATTTTAAAAAAAATTTATTAATAAAAAAATTTTATTTTAATTATGTATTTTATATTGAAAATAAATTTAAAAAAATAAATTTAAAGTGTTAGTAAACGCGCTCGTAAGGTACAGGACGGTGCCACGCAGGTTTGATGCGCCAATAATACATCCACATCCGGTCCTAACGTGTTCGATCACAATTTCTGATGGAAAGCATGTTCAACGGGTTCGTTCCAACAAACGAGAGGAACGTGAGGTGAAAAAGGTTCTCAAATCCAGGTGGAAGGAGTACTCTCTGGTCAAACCTATCAAGCTAATGAATCACTCAATCAAATGGGAACCCAAATCTATTTGTATAATAGTCTCCATCTAGTAGTGATCTATATGGACAAAGTTACAAACCCTCAACAAAAACAAAAATCACCTTTACATGCCATCAACATCAAGGTGAAAATAAACCATTTCTTTCATTTTTAAGAGAGCCAAAGCTCTAACAATTCAATTAGTTGTAGTTAACTGATCATGTTGATGATATTAGACACTTGGCATTAGTCATGAACAAATGCCGGCACCGAAACTCTGACTTTTAACTTCCTGTTACTTCTATCCTATATATGCTCTATTCATAGAATTGGTATTGCAACAAGTTAAAGCTATATATTGCTCGGAGAACCGGTGCTTCTTCTCTTCTTCTTCTTTCTATCCTACGTACAACTAATTCTGGATATTTTGAGTCTGTTGTTCGATATGGGACGGGTCCCTTGCTGCAATAAGAATGGACTGAAGAAAGGACCGTGGACGCCGGAGGAGGACAAGAAGCTTATTGATTACATTCAGAAGAACGGGCAAAGGAATTGGCGAACGTTACCAAAAAATGCTGGTGAGTAGTAGTTCACTTTCCTATAGGTTCCAAAGAATGCTGGCGAATAGTTAGAGAAGCTTGTGATTATATGCATGTAGGGCTGGCGAGATGTGGAAAGAGCTGCCGTTTGCGGTGGACAAATTATCTAAGGCCAGATATCAAACGAGGGAGGTTCTCGTTTGAGGAGGAAGAGGCCATCATCCAACTCCACAGCATCCTAGGCAACAAGTAAGGCCTAGTTAACCTGCAGTATTTCATGAAATATTACCCACAAATTTTAAGTTTCAGTTGTTAATTAATTAAGCTGTTTGTTGAAATACTGATAAAGCAACGACGTTTTAATTATAAATCATGCATGATAAGCTAAAAAACCAAAATATGTGTTGCAGGTGGTCGACAATAGCTGCACAACTACCTGGAAGAACAGACAACGAGATCAAGAACTACTGGAACACACGCATCAGAAAGAGGCTTCTAAGAATGGGAATCGATCCAGTCACTCACGCTCCTCGTCCTGATCTTCTCGAACTATCCTCTCTTCTCGCCTCATCGCCTTTTTACAACCTCAGTCAGCTCGACAATATTATCTCCCAGTTGCTGCTAAGTAGCAAACAAATCACCAATCCAGAGCTTCTCAAGCTAGCCACTTCTGCCCTCTTTCCATCACAATGCGGACAACTCAATCCTAACTTGTTTTATCAGCAACAGAACAGCAACAGTATGCAAGATCATATCATGAATCAGAACCAGTTGCTTTCATTTCCTCAAGTTCAAGACAGTACCACATTAACTCCAAATGTTGATTCTCATATTGAACAGTTGCATTCAGATGCACCAACGATAACAGATCAGTTTTGGCAACTCGATCAACTTCAGATATATCAAGATTTTGCTACAGATCATTCAATCTATGATACCCAGATGCTGAGTGAATTGTTGATGCCTGATAACTCTAACAGTTACGACGCCGCAGCAAATAATGATTGTCAGTGTTTTAATGCAGCTTCGGTTGTGTCGACGCCAGTTTCAAGCCCAACGGATTATCATCAGCTGAACTACACTTCATCGACAAACTACACGAACAGCAATTCAACCGACGACGAGGGCAGCAGCAGCAGCTACTACAATGAAAACTTGATTAATTTTCAAATTCCAAGTCTTTTGTGTACCAGTGATTTGTTATAAGGATATTATTACATAATATTCAAATTAAAAAGCAGAATTGCGAAATTCATGTACAAAGCAACTCATGTATACGGTTATTTCTTACGGTTAATTATAATAAGTTCACACATGAGTTAGACTAACACTTGTTGATGATTGAATGTTAACTTGTGTTCTTCCATAGCACCTGCTAGTACATATTTGAAATTAAAAATAGTTAAAACTATATATACTTGTGATGTTAGATATACTGAAAGTTGCTTCGTCTTAAGAGCCAAACCAATAAGATATTTAGGGTTCGAATAATAGATAATCACTGTCGCGTTTGAAATGTGATCGATGTTTGACAATTAAGGCTTGTTTAATTACATTCCGAACTTAGTTTTTTTTTAAGTCACTTTCAACTTTTAACTCACTTTAATTAAATTGAAATAAACACAAATTTTAAAATAAAATTTTTCACTTTCAAAATTCAAATTTAAAACTAAAATTTTCAGTTTTAAACTCATTTTTAATATAACGTACACCTAAAATTTTACCTTTTTATTAAATACACATTCAACTTCAAATTTATTTAAAAATTTATTTCCAAAAAATGAGTTTAATAGTAAGGAAAATACATCCTTAGTTAGTGTTGAATCTGCAGTGTCCTTGGACGTTAGAAATTTCCGTTTTCATGGCGTACCTCCAAATGTTAATCAATGTAGGTGATTTGAACTACCATTGCACCATCAATGTTTGGGGTATTTTGAAATTAATAAATCTGAAATTATTATAATTGGGACGAAACATAGTGCACACTTACTTATATCGAAGTGAATTTTTAAAATTGAATTTATAAAAAATAAATTATCAAAAAATAAATTTGAAATGACAAGTTTGTAGAATAACTCACTTTAAATCATTCCAAAGTGATTTAGAATGTCACTTTCGAAGTACAGTGAGAAGGCGCTCTCGTTTTTATCTTAAAATAAATTTGTTTTTTAAATAAATTCAAAAATAAAATTAAAAATTAAAAAATATATATTTATATTTATTATATTAAAACTTTAAAATTAAAATTTGAAAAATAAATTTTTAATAAAAAAATTATTATTAAAATTATTATTTATTTACTATTAAAATAATTTTAAAAAATATATTTAATGGGTTGATAAACGAGCCCTTAATGTAATTTGACTTCGCCTCTCAAACTGATGCATCATGATCAATGGTCTTAAAGTATGAACATAAACTTCCGAAAATGCGTCACTGTTGAAAGTTTTGAAGGATCCTTTTAACGTTGACGGCCACCGACGACAGATACGGTAATATGATCGCCACAAGCAAATCAAGCTTAATTATCAAATGTTTGAAATGCTTTTGTTATTATTATTTTTTTCTACATGTCGGCCAACGTCAATCAACTACATGTCTAAAAGGTTGATTTTTAATTAGCGCACGTTACGAATTTCATTTGTGTATCAATGCCATAATATGAACTCAGTTTCATTTTTTGATAAATTAAGAAGATAGCTTATATCATATATGTGATGGAAAATTCCGGCTGCATAAGTTTACTGACGTAGCTTATATTCATATATTTTGACTTCAGAAGATTTCTACTATCTTGCTCCCCTTTTTTTTTTTTTTTTTTGAACATCTGCATTTATCGTATATGCCATATGGTGTAGTAATTAAGGGAAGTTTTAGTTCTTTTCAAAGTGTTAATTATGCTGGACATTGAATCATTGATTGATGTCTTTTCTAATCTTTTTATGATTTAAGCTTAAAACAACCGTACTTGTTGAAAGAAACTCAAAACAAAAATATCAATTATTTTTCATGTAACTTAGGGAGCATTTGCAAATCGTTCCTCAAAAACAGCCTTTTAATTTTTAAGTTTATATTTTTTTAACATAACTTTATAAGTTTTTAAAAAATTATTTAAAATTTTAAAAAGTATAAAAAAATTTTACATAGTAAGATTTTATTATTATTATTTTTATTATTATTTTAGATAAAAAATATAATTTATTTTTCAAAAAAATAAAAATAACTTTAATTTTAGAAAAATTTTATTTCAAAAATACTTTCAAACGTCCCCTAATTAATCAAAATCAGCTTCTAGTACTCATTATATTGAACAATGGTTATAAATAAAATACTTAAAAATTATCTTCTCAACGAAAACAGCAAAAGAAATTTATCATAAAGCAAAAAATTTTTTTAAAACTAATGCAATGATAATGAGTAATATTAGGAATGAGCAAGATAGTAGGAATCTTTTGAAGTCAAAAATATGAAATTACTTATAAAATTACTTATATGGTATTTTATTTACAATAATAACTACACCAAATGTAAAATAAATTATTGTTTAATCAACTAAGCGGAAAACACAAACTTTCAAAACAAATAATTTAAAATTTTCATAATAAAAAGAAAAAAAGAACTTTTAATGAAAAAATCATCGATTTCTAAAATATTGACTCTGATACCACATGTTTGATGAATTCGTAATTTCATATAATATCATAATTCACATAGATCATAATTTGAAATTTTAGAAACTCAATAACTTTTATATAACTTAAGTAAGAGAAAGATATCTTGATCCATAACGTTTATTTTCAATTAATTGTTGCTTTTAAAAAGATCGATTTCTCCCTCTTGATTTTATATTTAACTCTAAAATAATATTTTAGTTGATAGGATAGACAACAAAGTTTTTTATATAGAATAAGATAGAAAGAGGATTAAGTATTTCTTTAGAAATGTATTATAACCCACAATTATCAAAATGGATAGTTGTCGTAACTTCTCTCTAACGGTATGTTTGGATACATAGTTAAGAAATAAGAGTAAGATGACATAATTAGAAAAATAATAAGAGGACGGATAGTAAAGGATAACTATTTAACTTTACAATATTTTGATATATAGTATAGTAAAAATAACGAACTAACTATGTTTGGATAGATAGGTAAATGAATGAGTAACGGAAGTAAATTTTTTATAAAAGACTCAAATATCTTTTTTATTTATATTAATCTAATTTTTATTAATACAACTTTAAATTAATTTAAGTAATATAACTTGAACTAACTTTATTAATATAACGTTTAGATTAATTTTTTATTAATGTTTGATATAATTTAATAAAATTAAATAAAATTTTAAATTAAAAAATTTGATCATATAGTTTTATTATTTTCTCTACCAACTAAAATTAATTAAACTTAAATAAATATAAAATTTATAAATCATATAATAAAAAATAACACATATTAATTAAAACAAATATTTAATTAAAAAATATCTAATTAAAATAAATATTAAATAATTAAAATATTTAAAAATAAAAGAAGAAAATGGGAAGCAAATTTGCAATTCACCATGAAACATGGTAAGTGAAGTGGAACAATTTTTCTTCCCTTCCATTAATGAAATCAAAACAAACGTAGGTAGACATAAAATTTACTTTACTTTTACTATCCCTTTCCATGTATACCTACAATTCAAACAGTCAGTAAGTGTAAAGTTATTATAACTTTCCATTATAGTAGATAGTTTTAATAATTTCTTAACTAGTACAATATTATTATAATATATTAAACCAAATATTACACATGAGTCACATTTAATATTTTTCTACTTGGCCTATGTGTTATAATTCAACTTTATGATTTGATAAAATTTAATGCGCAATAAACTAGATCCTATTGTTGATTAGTTGCACCATATATCATTATTAAGTAGAGACTAATATGAGTCATAGCGTTTCTACATCATTACTCGTCATAGTTCCTTCCTTAGTAATGTACCAATGAACTCTTAAAAGAATATGAAGGTGCAAAGTTTAGAGCTTCTGATAGAGAGTTGTGTCGGAGTCGAATGTTCATATTCGTTCGTTGGTTGTCTTGTTTAATAGGATTACTTGGAATTCTTTCAATGTAAAGTATAAACAATAACTTGCATAACTTTATGTTTCTACATGATAAGGAAAACAGACTGGATGTTTCATTAATGAGTTGAAGCTATCACATTTTACGAATATTGGTTATGAGATTCCTGTAATGTCAATGTGGGGTTATGTCTATGACTTAGCTTGCCATAGATAACTGACCTTAAGGTTTTCAGTAAAAAGATGGAACTCTCAAAATGTTTGCTACCTAAGAGCATGAATGTGATGAAATAAGGAGCATACGTTTTGTTGCAGGCACTCAGCAATTGAGAAGAACAGAAGGACTGCCTATTTCTTGCCAACTAGTCATCAGGCGAGCTGTTCAGTTGAAAGCAATCATGGACTCATTAGAGTTGGTGCAACTGCCTCATTCGCAGGATGTTTTCTCATTACAGACTACCCACCAGAGGGCAGTTTAGGTTCGCATCGTACACAGAGCACTCACAGGGGAGTCACAATGTCTGGAAATGCTAAACTTTTTCTATGGATGCCCCACCTATGACTAATCATGCTCAAATTGCTTGGAAGAGACTTCGTTCATCTACTTACTTCTAAGATCTTCCCTTCTGTTGCTCCCGTAAGTAGGCTGGCATGTACACTGAGCTTGGCCTTCATCCGAATCAAGACTGTCCCTTGTTTCCTTGCTTTGTGCTTAGGGAGTTTTGCATGTGCTCAAACAGCACAAGCTGATGGAGCAATTTCACATCCTACAGCAAAGGAATTTCTGTATACAAAGGCAGATATCCAGCTAAGCGGCTGAAGAAACCTATTGATGTTGAAGTGAAGGTTAGGCATCCGGGCGTTGTGAATCAATTAGGAGGGATTTTGTGATTATCAATCTGGTTGCCAGAATTTCAAGATTCCTCGCTGCATTAAATTGGTTGAGGCAGGATGAAGAAAGCGTTCAACAATTTACCGTTTTTTATGATATCTCAAGTTGATCTCGCTAGGGAAGCTGCTCATTTGAGTCGTTTTATTTACAATTTCCGTAATTGGAAGACTGTATCTTTCCCAAGGCCTCTCTATCCGCTTGTGCATCCTGCTGTTCTGGTAGAGACCTTTGAGTCAGGAGATAGTGTGTCTCGCTATGTAGATGAACTTGAAGGATATACCCGAAATTAAAAGATATCTTGCTCATATTGGTACAGACCCTCTATTTAAGATGCTACTGGTACTTTCTCTCATGCTAACTAGCTTTTATTTTTATATATTGACTATGTTGTATTGCATCTCAACTGCAAGACATCATTCTTGTTGCCTAGTTCTCTTAAGAGAAGTCACTACTTTCACAGTCGTTGCTCTACTTTTTTGGCATTGCATGTGCTGTTTTGAAAGAGGATAAGAAGAGAAACCACATTATATACATTGAATTTTTTTGAGCTATAGTTCATCTTACCCACTATTCAAATTAAACCACATTCTGATCTGTCGTGATCGTACCTTATTCGGTATTATCGTTGTGTTCAGGTCCTTAGTGCATGCTTTTTTATCATTCTTTATTCTTTATCAATGTAACAGCAACCAAAATCGGCCTTAATGAAATCAATTTTATGATTACATTTCAAAAGACTGTCACAGCCAAGAATATGAGTCTGGGGTAGTTTATTAACTTCTTCCCACTAGTATTAGACATAAATGAAACCACAACTAGAAACACCTTATCCATTATGAAGAAAGTTGGTTGCTTTATCTGACTATGGTGATGTTTGGAAGCGATTTTTAACTCCTTTTCATTTTACGTTCTCAATAAATTTCTATAACATTTTACAAAATCTTTTGTTAAATCTAAAAAATACAAAAAAATTTTACATCATAAAATTTTATTATTATTTATTATTATTTTTTTTAGATAAAAAATTAGAACTTATTTTTCAAAATTTTTAACATATCTTTCGTTTTACAAAAGCTCATTTCCAAAGGTACTCCCAAAAGTTATTAGTAACATGAAACTTTCAGAATTTGTAGTTACACTTTTGTATGTAATTTCCTATTCAAATGCTTTTCGCCTATCTTTGGATTATCAATGATCCCATCTTACTCCCTTTAGTTGGTTTTGAAGTGTTATCTCTAGGATAATTGATTCTAAAATTAAAAAGAGGTTTAGAAACTTAAAAGAAAAAATACGGTGTGATTGGCAATAAGAGGAATTATTATAAGTTGTTTCTAAGTTTATAAAAGATAACAACTGATGTGTTTATAAATTGTTTGTGGTTATTAATGTTGCTGAATGATTGGACGATGTGAGGAATTGGAACCTTCATCTTCCTGATAGAGTGTATTTCTCCTCTCTTTTTTCTAGCTGGATGTGTAATTGTGGCGATAGTGGTTGTTTACTAACAGCTTTTTTTTGACTTCAAGTTTCATATAAGTTTGCATGTCCAAATGTTTGGTTGATTTGGGATTACCTCTTGGTCGTAACCTCTTCCAAGAACCACTTCCTTTTGTTGAGCAGCCCTGGAAAATAGTGCTCTCTTTGTCTTTTCCGACGCGATGTGTTAATTGTCTCAGTTGCTACTTCTGTGAAATAGATTGTCTCATGTGTACTTCAATTTTATCGCAACTTGCTTTTAAGCCAGTTAAAGAATTGACCCTTCCTTTTGTGTTTTGTAACCAATATGAAAGGTGTCCCCATTCTAGATAGACTATTCACTTTTAGATCATTATGAAATTTGGTGTACACAAATATTTGTTACTCTACTGAGGTTGATATTCCATTGGTAGACTATGCATTACATGTTGATAGGCATTGTTGGTGGTGTCATTTGAAATTTTGAAGTTTAGCCTATTTTTTATTTGAGATTGTTGAGGTTCATTAATCTATTGATATGCTGTAGGAACTGGAGAGGATGTTTACCTTTTGGAGTAGTCGTGAAGGTGACGTGTTCATCCTCTAGATTGCATGCATCAGTTACTGGACGTTTGAAAATACTTATAAAATAGAATTTTTTTAAAATAAAAAATATTTTTATTTTTTTTTTAAAAATGAGCTCTATTTTTTTATTTTTAAAAAAATAATAAAAATATGTAATAAAAAAATCACACTCCGTAAAATTTTCTACACTTTCTAAATTTTTAAATAAATTTTTTATATAATTATAAAATATATATTAAAAAATATGAAATGAAAAAAAATTAAAAAATAGTATTTTAAACGCTCTTCTAAGGCGTTACAAAATTTAACATTGACAGCAACATTTGCACTGTAATGGTTACAATTCTGGTGTTGGAGGTAAATATTCTTTCATGATTCCTACACTTGAATTGCATCAGTTTCTACTGTGTCAACTCTTCCATCCATACTAGAACTGGAAAGTTATACTCGCAAATTATCCATATTTCTTGGCTTCTTAAATCTAGAGAGGTTTGTCTAGTATAGCTTCATAAGCACGTGCTATGCATGTGGCATTAGAGACATTAACTGAAGAATACCATAGTGATTTGTATATTATGTTAAAATAAACTTATTCAACTGAATTTGAAACTTATGTTTTTGTGAGGCATTCAATTCACAAAAAATTTGCATTCAACAAATCTTTTACTACCATGTACATTCTACAATATATGCATTTTGACATAAATATGCTTTCTTTAATTATTTATTGAAATGTCCATCCAACAATTGGAATTAAAATGTATTTATGAACTCACTTAGTAATTGTATCTATCTAAAAATGTGCCTTTTACAAAACATAGCTATTTATAAGTTATTTACTTAAATATTGTTAAAAGTTTACTTTTAAAAAGTATAATTTAAAATCAGAAGATCAATGATGTATACACAGGAAGCACTGGAGGTGCATTTTGTGAAATACCGAATGCCTTTTTTTAACTTCCTCATGCGCTTAGTTATAGTACAGATTATGTGGGAATGAGATTTTTTCTTTTGTTAAATGAATTAAAAAGATGAGTACAATTGGACAGAAACAGGTGGATATAGCGTATCAATGAAAATTTTTACTAGGTGATACAATATAGATGTGAATAGTTGGACATGCCTCTTGCTAGAAGAGGTAGGGGACACTTAATGAGATTTGCTCGGCTATCTGAAAATGAGTTGTTTGTTTGTGACCTTACTGAAGATATTGCTTTGATATAGCACAATGTGCATAGGATTCATGAAGTCGAGCCCACAAGTAATAGGCTAGTTATTATTGTTGTTGTTGCAATAGAACTACAGCAAGAAGTAATTGTAGTTGAAGGTACGTGAGACCATCTTCACAAGACTCCAGATGTTAAATTGCTCATGTGAAGTTGAATTGGCCATCATCTTTTGGCCATTGCTATAGTTGAATTTGGACCAAGCCCAAGTGTGATACTCAATAAAGAAAGTACTGACTGAATAATCAAGCACAGAGTGATGTCCAATAACTAAATGCTGGTTGATCCATTAGAATAGGACATGCAATCTTAGGCGAAGACAGTGACTACATTTATGTGATTATTGCAGCGAGAAGTTGTTTAGATTTCCATGAACTTAGATTTTGTTGTAGAGGATGATTGCTTATATTCATATGTATTTGTAACTAACATTAGTGTTTTGTTGAATTGCTTATAGAGTTGGCAGCAGAAGCTGGATCCAAGTTTCGACATTATGAATACACTAAAGACATTTCAACTCACCAAGACAGACAATTTATTGATTATTTCTTCTCCTAAGCAATTTAATGTTCGCATGTTTGTTAGATCCTTAGTGGACAAAATTTTGCAGTCCAAGAACATTAGCGGTCTTAAATTAGTTTGGCTCACCTGTATATTTTGTTATAGTGTTTGCTTTTTTCAGTCTTTGTAACTATTGCCTGCACTAGCTTTACTCACAAGAAATGCGAGCAAGTTGTTGGCATTAGCTACTTTTGATGTGATCTGTTAGAATTCGCTGTGTGGCCCATTCCTTTCATAGAGTATTTTGTTTTCTGGTTTAACATAATAACCAGCAATCGTTGAAGGCTCGACCTTATTGCCTCTTGGAAGAATTTGTGGTCATGGTTCTGTATGTACATAGTGTCTCTTGTTGCGGGAAGGCCTTCAAAAGTCGGGGATTCAGAATTTCCGTTGGTTGACTTTGTCTTGAATACATAAATTTGCATGTATATAAATGTACATAAATATGGTTCTGTATGTACATAAAGCCGCAGACAACTCATGAAATCCTAAAGAAGTCATCTCATCTTCTTATATTTAGGGCGAACGGTTCATATGTTTTGATCCCATAACTTCACTTTCTTCTGCCAAATTTTGAGTTCCGAACAATTCATATGTTTCAATTACATACAGAACTTTAATTTTAATTTTTTTATTTGCATATTTTTCAATACAATTATATCTTTCAATTTTCAATACACTTTAAAAAACTATTGAAACACAAAAATAAACTTCACTTTCACTTTATTTTTTAAAAAATTCTATTTTTTATTTTTAACTTTTATAAAATTCAGTTACGAATATTTAAAACACTCACTTATAAAAATTCTCCTCGACACGTTTCTTTATTGCTTTTCTTTTTTTCATAAGATTTCACAAATTTCAATCAAAGTCTTAAGGAAAGACCGTCGTTAAGGTTAAAAAGAGAATAAGCAGGTACTCCCTAGTTATGCTACTCATAAGTTTATCATTCGAACTCAATTGATTTCATATCACAAAAGAAAAAGAATCTGAACTGTTGAGCCTTCTAGAAAGCAAAATCCAAATGCTGGATATTGGGAGTGAAATCAATTTGATTACCTTACATTATACTTTTTTAAGGTATCCTATACGCTGGTTGTTTTGTCCTCTCTGGATTTGTTGTTTAATACCCAAGGCCTACCAAATGACTGGAAACTGTTGTCACATTAGGATTCTGGGAATCTTAAGTTCCTACATTCATGATTAAAACAATTATAAAAGACAGAAACTAGATAGTAATGTTTTTTTAATGGCAATAACCAAAGGTCCTTTTTCTTTCATTGAGCAGATCCTCTGAGAGATACATTAAACCTTTTTTTTTAATTATTACATTCCTTTTAGCTCTTCATCATAGAGCTTATTCACCAGCACCTCATCAGCTTGGCATTAAGAGATTTCATTCTTTTGACTTCTATTATAGATTGAGTTAGAATTCTGTGAAGTGGACAGATCTGTCAACAGTAGATAAGTAGTGTTTTGGTAATGCGAGAAGAAGCTTAATTTAAAACACTAACAAGAGCTGAGCATATGACTTATCTGTAATTATCCTAAAGACCAATCAGTGTATAAAAAAATTTTTTGGTTGATTATATTCTCAAGCAACATTGGAAAACAACTCCACGTGAAAAAGAGGTCCTTCTCAGCATAGCAGTAGCCGTTCTTCCGTCTTGTGAATGAAGATATTTCCCAAAACACCCCCACCAAACGCAGTACTACTGCGCAGGATTTCAGGTACCAAACAAATTTTCTGCTTCACACATCCCACAGTAGTACTCTATGAATGAATGCTTCAGGGTCAATTAAAGAAATATCAAAATATTTCCGTCCCAAATACACCCATTATTAGTACTATTATTTTTCTAAATTTTGTTTGGAGTATTTAAAAATACTCATAAAAAATTATTTTATTTTATTTTAAAAATGTTTTTATATTAAAATAATAATAATAATAATAATAATATTTTAAAAATATTTTTTATTTTAAATAAATTTTATTAAATGTTGAACAAAAGCAGAGAGAAGCAAGCACCAAACGCACCACAGGCAGCAGCACATGATAGATAACATTTGAAAAACAAAACAACAACAGCTTATAAAATGAAAGACAAACCTGAACCCACTTCTTCCGCAATCACTTTCTCTATTTTCTTCTTCTCTTCAGCACCAGTCACCAGAGACCAGACCCTCTACTACCACATTCAGCAACGTTCAAGAAAGAAAATAACAACGGCAGAAACAACACTCCGTATTCCTTCATTCTCTACCATGTCTCTTCTTCTACTACTACTGTTTCTACTAACACTCACTACAGCTGAGCAAGAACAACAGCAGCAGCAGCAACCATTGTTATCTGGGCCATCAACAGTTTCAGCATTCCCTGTAATACAATCTTCTTCTAGCAAAACCTGCCGTCTCGATCTCTCCGATGAACTCTTTGGCGGCGTCGGAGAAGCTTGTGGCCGCGGCGTGCTTGACAGAAGCCGCTGTTGCCCTGTCCTCGCTGCTTGGCTCTTCGCTGCGCACGCTCGTGATGCTCTACAAATCACTCCACCGCATTTTACTGATTCTCTTGGTGCTGGAATCGAACCATTAGCTCCAGATGATGCCCAGAAATGTTTTGATGCGTTGCAGAGCTCGTTGAAGGAGAGAGATGTTGAGTTGCGGAAGCCTAACAGCAGTTGTGATACGGTGATTTGCTTTTGTGGGATTCGGTTGCATGAGATCGGGTCCCTCAGTTGTCCGGCGGCGTTTGATGTAAGTAATGGCAGCCATCGGAGTGTTAATGGGACAAATGGTAATGCTACTGCGGTGCCCACGGCGGCAGTGAAAAGGTTAGAGCAGGATTGCAGGAATGCGTCTTACGCCGGTTGCACGCGGTGTGTTCGATCGTTGGAGAAGGTAATTTTTCATTCTCTGCTACTGATTTTAAGAAACCTTTTTTTTTTTGTGGATTATGCTTGAACTCGGATGGAGAAGGAAGTGCGAAGATTGCTTAGTATAAGGGCTTTGAATTATGAAAACATTGTGCAAGATTTTTGCAGCTGCAAGGTAGAAGTAGATTTGACGCGTATAACTTTAGAAGCTTGTGGTTTCTTAAGGAAGAAAAAAAAAAGAAAAGAAAAAGGAAAGAGCAGCTTTTTAGTTGTTTGAAGTTTGAAATTGCCTAGATGAAAGGCAATGGTTTTTTTTTTGTGGTTCCCATTCATGTTTTTTTAAAAGGGTTAGTAAGTTGTTTTGGAATTTAGGTTTGCTTGGTAGTGCATGAATATGTTTTTGTTTGTGTAGTTGTTAGTGTGTTGAATGTATGGTTCCCAAAATGCTAAGCTGTGAACTACTTCTAACATCTGTATGAAAGAAAACATATAGATTACAAATTTGATTTGAGAAGAATGTGAGCCCAAATAGTGAACCAATTTATGTGTGCGTCGTGTTTTTCTCTCTGTTTTCTACGACATTTTCTAGATTAACTTTCCAAAGGATTTCTATTTCTTGTAGCCTCTTTATTTCTTTAGCTTTTGAATTAGAACGTGGGCTGCAGTTTTCTTACTGGTGTCTTGAAAGCTGCAAACATGGAAATTGCTGGGGATTAAGAACTTAGTTACCTTTTATCATCGAGGAAAAGAAAAGGAACAAGAAAAATGCTAAGCTAGGCCTTTTAACTCTGAGCAACCCACCAACAAAGAGAAAGGATTAGGACTTGCTCTTTCCTGTACAATTTTATCATCACAGCTCTCTTACCCTGATCCTAGGAATTTTATGTAAGAAACTTTTCTTGACATTTTTGGTCATTTGGTTTCTGTTACTGACATGTTAGAGGCGTGCGTTTGGCTAAGCTTTTCCTAGCTTCCAAAAGCTCTTTTTTATTTTTTGTTTTTTCAATAAACTTTCTGTAATATTCTACAGAAATTATTAAAAGTTTAGAATGTTTGAAGAAATTTTACGTCGTAAAATTTTATTACTGTTTATTATTATTATTTTTTGAAATAAAAAGTAGAGCTCGTTTAATAGGATAAAATTATTCTCCATTTCAGAAAAGCTTATTTTCAAGTTTTCATACGCACTACCACATACAAATTCTATAATTAAGAGAAGTCGTGTGACTGTCACTGTTACATTTCTCCCTTGCATCTAGAAAACATGGAACAAATTCTATGATAAGTAAAACAAAGCAAGTAGCAATAAATACACAGTCCCTTACATGATTGCATGCTTTATAAGATACCCAGAGAACAGAATCTGCCGATCTCAGTAATTACCACATAGGAATCTCTTCAATATAGCTTTCAGATTTTGAGTTCTCAGAAACTTTAAATTGATTTTCATTTTTTAATTGTTTGGGCAAAATCCTTGGTGTGTGCATCTTGGCATGTTTGCTTCATTCAATCAGAGATGAGCTGAATTTTGACACATGAGAAATTGTTTATTGACTTCTGCATTTTTTTAGCTTACTATGGTGACTTTGATTAGAACAACCTTCATTTAGTCTCACTTGTTAAATGCTCGGTGATTATGCAATGGGCTTCTAGGCAATTCCCTAGTCAAATTGAAACTGGTGTTGATGTAATCTGTGTTCCGAATTATTTGAGGCACGATAATGAAAGTTGAAGTTTATGGAAGACTGAATTTGATCCTTGTCTCATCATGGGTTTTCTTTCCTTGTGATGCAGCTGAAGAACAAGGATGGCGGTGATAGGGCAAGTACAATGTTTGGACTGGACTGCCAGCTGATGGGTCTAACATGGCTCCTAGCCAAGAACAAGACTCTTTACATCCCTACAGTATCTGCAGTGTTGCGTGCAATGCTCTACAGCACACATCCACCATCATCATCCCAGCAGTACCGCTGCAGCCCTGATCAGGAGAACATGCCACTCGCGGTCGACTCCCTGCAGTTCCAGAAGCTTGATTCTTCCTCTGCTGCCACTGGAGCAGCACCACTTCTCAAACTTTATGTTCTCTTTTTGTGTATCATTGTTGGCGCAGCTTCAATGGTAAGAAGGTCTTGATAGAGTTACATATTTGGTTGAATCTCTTTGCCTAATGTAAATTTTTGGGCCGAGGCTTTTTTGGATAGTAGAGACCAGTACATGTTTAGTCTGGTAGGCGCATATACAGTATATATACCCTATCATGATACGATCACTTGCGTATTCCATTTGATGCTTAATGGTATCTTACCGACTTCCGAAAGTTTAATCTTCCCTGCTTAATGGTATTTTTTGTTGATTTTTACCCTTTTATTACAAAACTTTTGTTGGTTGTTACTCTTAAAGGGTTGTCTAAAAGTGTTTAAAATTTTAAAAAGTTTTTTAAAAAAATTATTTTGATGCTCTCTTACAAAACGAGCTTGACTGTTTTGATAAAAAAAATAATAAATTTACACATGTAAATTATAATTTATCAATATTTAAAAAAAATTTAAACTTTCTAAATATTGTAGAATATTTATTGAAAATTTAAATAACATAAAAAGCGGTACAAAATACTCGCAAACTGCCCCTAACACTAACATTATGTTATATGCAGCAGTTAATATATTCACTTAAGTCTAAAACTAATTGGAGTTTATGTAGTGTTAATTTGATCCATGTTTTGCCTGATTTTACGTGCAACGTTTAGTAAAGTATTTCGTACTATACATTATTTTTCTACGCGCTATATGAGCCCATTCTAATATTGCCTAATTCCAATTTTTGATTTTTAAATGAAACAAATCTAATTTTCAAATTCATCGTGAGTGACAACAGCGATAAATTAGCATAGTTGTGGCCTGATTTTCAAGTCGGTTTTTATTAATCGGCTCATTTGAAAATGTGATCTTGTATCAAATTCAATGTAACTATTCTTTTCATTTGGTTTCGAGTCATTTCACCTGATATGCAGTATTATATATATATAAAC
Organism: Acanthochlamys bracteata; assembly: GCA_019914995.1. Taxonomy (NCBI): domain Eukaryota; kingdom Viridiplantae; phylum Streptophyta; class Magnoliopsida; order Pandanales; family Velloziaceae; genus Acanthochlamys; species Acanthochlamys bracteata. The sequence goes on along the minus strand of CM034129.1, from coordinate 5,897,379 downwards.
ATTGTGTTAGAATCAATAAAAATTTTATAGTATGAAGGTAAGATTCAACAAAAAATTTCATAATAAGAGAGCATAAGATAGAAGTATAAAATTTATCCTTCTATCCAGTAGAACCACAACATCCAAACTGATTCTCTAATTTTCTTTTGAATTTAGAAATATAAGGATGTCCAATCTTTCAATCTAGTAGACATAATAATTTTGTCTTTTCTATGCACTTCTGAATTAAGACCTTTTTTATAAGTTTCGTAAACTAATTTTTTTAAAATAAAATTCAATAAAAAAACTAAATTTAATAGAAATAAATTATAAAATAATAATTAAAATATATGAAATAATTTAGAGTAAAGTTTAACAAAAATAAAATTTAATATAAAAATAAATTTTGAAATAGCAATTAAAATATATGAAGCAATACAATTCAAATTTTAAAAATAGTAAATGAAGTTCTCATATTTTAATTACACAGGATGGAAACTTTGGAAAAACTGATTCTGTATCCGCAATGTTGAACGTGGTGGCAGAGGACAGCTCTTCAGCTAAACTAGAATCAATTCACGTGAACAAGTAAAAGGCCAAAAAGTACTCGCATAGAAATTTTGTTCTGCTCTAATCCCGTAGCTTTTTGTGTGAATAATTGGCTTGCTAATCAGGTTCTATTAACCTACTAAATATTGCAGCAGATCCGTTTCTTTCTTTTGGGGCATTGTCTTGTCTATTAGTGAATCTACAGATCTTATAAAAGAACAAATCAATCTGTGAAGAAGTTTTCTTAAATAGATGGCAGCTTCGATGTTCTGCATACAAACAAGAGCACCAGCAGAATTTTTGGCCCTTCTCCTTCCTCTTGATAATTTAGCTAAAAAACTATGAACATTGTGCTCCCAACTTTCTGAAGAGTGCAATCAAAAACCTTTCTGAAGCCAATTGTACATCTCTTTGACAGACTACAAAATGAATAAAGACGTCAATGATGATTTATCAAAGCCAACAATAATGTCAATGCATTTAGGTTTGAAATGCATGACCTGTTTACAGACTTAATGCCATCCCAACCTGTCATATCATCGCTAGTTATGTAATTATCCGTGCAGGTTGTAAAAATCAAAATTTTAAATAAAATTATAAAATTGTAAGATTTTGATATACCGATAAAACTTTACAAATTATTTTTTTAAATACTATTAAAAATTTTGTATAGAAGTTTTTCTAATATTTTTTATAAAATAAATTTTAGTACATTAAAAAAAAATTCCTCTATATTTTATAAAAAAATTTTTAAATTATAATTTTTCAGAAAACCTTCAAATTTTATAAAAAACTTTCTAAAAATTTATAAAATATTCTTCCAAATATAGTTAATTACAAAAATTTCTTAAAAATAAAATTGTTAAAAAATTGAAATCTTACCGATTTTAAAATTTAAATCAAAATTTATGTGAGATTTTACTTTAAAAAAATTTTATTTGAAATCGAGATCGTTTGGGTAAAGTAAATCGTAAAATCGTAAAATTTTAAATTTTAAATCAAAATTTTGATAACCTTGGTCAAGTATATAAACGTCGATAAACTTCAACAAGATAACTAAAATCATGCATGTCACTGGCCGAGATATAAGAGAACTAAGACAACAAAGCAACTCTATAAGATGAATATGCGATCGTTATAGTAGTAGAAGAACAAGGCTCTTGAAATAAGACCACAAAGCTTGAAGATGCATGACCTAATAAAATCACAAGCTTCACAAACTTTTAACCAAGAAGCGGGCCTTCAATGTGGCGTACCAACCCCTCGTACTCATAACAACTGCATTCAGCAGCTTCCGATAGACGACCAATGAGGACCGTTGAACAACTCTGACGGAGTCAAAGATGCTTCCGCTTATAGAGAGATGAGAAGCTTTGAATTTTCTTTTTCTGTACATGGCTAACTAATTATACTCCAAATGCTAGGTACATGCTTCTTTGTCTTGAAAGTGCTCTTCCTCAGAAAACTTTACCATCGTCCACGGAGAGTAACTGTGAACGGTATACCTACAAAAGTTTGAGATAACAGAGGCACTAATCATCCATAACGCAGTTCAACATGCACGCTGACGGTTACTGGACTCTTTAAGTTCTTGGAAAAACCGATCTTCTAAAAGTATAATAAAGAATGTGCATTAGCTTTACATTCAGAAACTACCATCACTACAGTTAGCACTATGTACATTGTACAAGTAGTTGAATGTTCAGATACTACAAAATCAACGAATTGTTAACCTTGTTGTTGCAGCTCACAGTTTGGCACTTGAGATCCCTCCATGCATGCAGCAGAAAATCAACTAATGAGACACAAATCAGAAAAAGAAGAGGGCATCAAATGTTTGAGCAATTTTATGGCACAGGCAATCCCCCCAAGCTTGATCTTACACCAGAGAAAAAACATGTATAAAGCTTATATCAGATAGACCAGACTTGACATTGCACATAGAATATAGTTTGTGTAACTCTCAGGAAAAAAACTCCACCTCAAACTCAAGTATATCAACTACCATGTATGGACAAAATGCTGGAAAACTTATAGGACATGCATCTTCTACCTATCTTGTGGTGCATTGGAAGCCTATCTTATATTTTCAATATCAATAAACTCCAATAATACTCTAAAGTAGAAAATAGCAGGACGCCATAAACAAAAGGAACCAAGCCATGTTCAGACTTCATTAATTGGTTAAACATTCAAAGTATCAATTGAATGAAAAGCAGAAGGCTTTCGTCAATGGAAAAACTGGATCATCTGTAGCAGTAGAAGTCCACATCACAGTCACACAATTTTACGTAGCCCACTTGGTTAGGTTTCTGTTATAGTCTTTATATGAACACACAATATTCCTAATTTTCCGAGTGATGAGCAACACTCTATTGCACTATGCCATTGTGCCAAGGCCTCCTTTTTACAACTAGTCCCAACCCTGTAGACAAAAGAGAGATCCTACTATCGTCAAAATCTGATCAAATTTTTACACATTAGATAGTGATCATGTGCATAGAATTGTATAAAAAAAGGTAAGGCTGAAGTTTACTAGAAAGGACCATGGCTTTAGTAATCTAGCTAGGATATATCTAAATGGACTAATATAAAAGGGGACTAATAGGGATTGGACGGGGAACTGTACAACAGCTGGAGTCACTAATTTCAACTCTAAAGAGAAGGTGTTGATTTTAGATGTAAATCATTTGAAATGGCATTTGTTATACTAAATTAAATAGGCGTACATACTTAAATTTCAAAATACAAACTTAATCAAGACTCTGCCTAAAAGACCCTACAACCTTTATGAATGAATACTGAGGTATTTATATCACTATGTGAAGGTGGGCACGAGAATCATCCTATGTCACTTTGTTCTATCAATTGTAAGATGTGTGAGGACCGAAAACTTTGAAAACATGAAATGTACATTTTTAAAATGTATTTTATTTTTTACAGTTGGAGAACATGATAGTGCCATCGCTGAAGATATCATTTTTCAAAAAAGCATCAATAGAATATGGTCGTTATTGTAGCTGTGGTTGTTGTTACTGCCTCAGACATGACAATGACACCTTTATTTATTTGAAATAATGTATAAATAATATAGAAAATTTTGGACAAGATTCAATTACAACATATGTATGCAGTTCATACCAAAAAAAGGAGATTTGATGGAACTTATTGAACTTTTGTCCTATGCATATATGATTTGAACCTGGCTTGTTATTCCAATATTTCTACACGTAAATTCATGAGAATGCTTTCGGCCAACCATAACAAGCCATAAATGCAGTAAACAAATGAGGCAAACATTATTTATGTGCAACATCATATGTTAGTGCAATATATACATATAACTCATTTTGGCAAAAAAAAATGTCAGACAATAAGAGAGTTGTAGTACTTATACCTTATACTGATCAGGACATTAGCAAAATTCAAAGATTTCAAAGTCTTTCCACATTGAATGTTCAAGAAGATGAAGCAAAATGCTACGATTCACCATATGATCTCTGCAAGGCAAGAAAAACTATTAGATGATGCAGCTGAAATTATGTAACATTTGAAAAATATAAAGAAAATGTCGCAGACCTTAAACTTGAACTTTCCATGAGTGGTATTGCTTTGAGCTTATGTTTCTTCAAGGCCCAAAGAACCAAATGGAACAGCGATCTCCAAGTTTAAGATACCATCACCGCAACCACCAAGAATCTTGGGTGGGCAAAAAAGGCTTTGACTATTTGTCTTGAGTTTCTGCTTGTTCAGTAATGTTGACAAATAGAAAACCGATTTGGCAGATTTATTCTCAATAGATAGTCCTTGTTTCAATCCCTGGAAAGACTTAAGCCTGCAAACTTTAATTCTTTTAGAGTGTCCATTCTCAACTATTTGAGCTTCTCTTTTAGTACGTAGACGAACTTCTCGACAACAGCTAATGCACAGTTTGAGAGAACATTTCGAGCAGCATCTATGAATATCAGTAATTGAAGTGTCGCAGTATGAGCTGCTCACCAAAAAAAAAAAGGGGAAAGAACACAAAACATGAGATTGCTAGACAGTCTAAAATGTCACTCTAGCAATACATATTGCTCAATTACTACAATGGAAAACGATCAGAATGCTTAGCTATTATGTAATTACACCATAAGTAATATGGGCAGCATTGACTTTTCAATTAAACATATAGGCCTTGCAGTGAAATTGTACCACTTTTGTAGTTCATCGCGCCTACATTCTGCTAATTGAAGTTGAACATCAGAAAGCATTCTTCCTGAAAAATAAAGAAATTTACAAAAACTTTTCAAAAGCTACAAGCTAGAGGAATTCACAATGAACCTAGTATCCAAAATACCTTGGTTATTTGCCTCTATTTCCAGTTCAATTGTCTGCTCCCAATTAATCTCTTTCAGAGTAGGTAGCAGCTCACATACGACATGATTGGAATATCTGGGTTGACTGGTCACAAGTTCCTATGTAGTTCATGAATAAATAGGATACTGTCATATGCAAAAGTATAATCTAATGAAAACAAATTAGAAATTTCAAAGATGGAGCTCCTATTAGAGTTTTTGTGTATGTAACTTCCGACAAGTCTTCAAGAAGCAAACCTTATCTTTGTCAGCTTCATGTCCAGGAGGCATGCATACATTGCAGCTACAACTGCAGAGACATAAGGAACAAGACATCTTGACTTCTTGTTCAGACATTCCGGAGTACCTGAATGACAAAAAGTTTGGAACCAACTGACAAATCCAAAAATAAGTATGATATGATTTTTGAATAATGATAAACTTAGTGATGGTTGGAATTTCTTTCGTCATATATCTATAATCTTAGATACAGATCGCCCACTAAATTTTTGTATTACATGGTTGTTTCAGTGACTGTTAAGCAGAAGGAGGACTAACATAAGCATTAATTAGCATGTCCACCATCACAAAAAGCAACCTTCTTCACATCAGCTGGGGAAGACGTATTACGAAACACCAGAGTTAGCCATGACATAAACTTCTTACAGGGTCTAAAATAGGATGTTTGTGGTGATTTCTTGTGTTCTTATACATAAACAACGCTATTTATATGGCAAAAGTTTATGGTTAAACCATAACAACTTAACATTGAATTCTAGCAATGTGCCATCCATCTCAATAAATGCTCAAAAGCAGATAACAAGCATTGAAGATCATTTTGCCAAATTCTGGGAACTCAATCCACCTGAATTAATTAGGAGAATGCAGCTTTGTCGTGGAACTACCATGAATCACTTTTCTTATATTTTCCTAATATGATCACCTATGGTACACATAAGTTGCTTTGAAGATTTCCTCCAATGATCACAAATATGAATTCTAGTATACTTATCATGCTTCATATTCACTTTTCTAATCAAGATCCTAAGAGATTGCTCAGATCGACAAATAATAATTCTCCATTGACTCCTTGGGCATCTTTCTCTCTCTTAGAGAATCTCCACATCCACCACATTCACCTGTGCCGTCTTCCCACTCAAATTATGTAGACACTGAGGCCCTCTTAGTAATATTAATCATGCAAGTTAACGAGAATTTTCTGAAACTGTGACATGCTTCCTTAGGAGAACAACCTAGACCAGCTTTAAAATCTGTCTGGATAGACAAAACATAGTGCAGTTTAAAATATATACTATATTAGACTTTAAGTTATTGCATCTACAAAATTATTGACCACTGAGTTTTCATTATCATAAGATATACCAAAAAAGTTGAACATATTATCAAACATGTTACATCAAAATAAACTTTTACATATTAACCATGCAAACTTATCTGCCTAAAAGAATATTCAGAAATCATACATAAAATTTTCATATTGAAAAGAACTAGATTTACTTCATGGATGAGTAAATTGCTAAGAAGGTAAAATAACCTGATCCTAACTGTATCAGAATTTTTTCAAAGAATGAACTCTTCTTTTGAATGTAGAACCCACAAGGAAAAATTCATTTTTGTGAATTTACTGCAAATAAAAGAACGTTTACAAAATAAAGAATCACCCTCCATAATCTGGTAATTATCCAACAATGGAGGGAGAGAATCATCTTAAACTAAATTAAAAAAAAAGAAATAGAAAGAAAAGGGATTAGGCCGATGATGACGGGCGTGCTAGTATGATTGGTGGTGAAGGAGCATTCAAAATAGATCAAGGCAGCAAGATGGTGTTTGGTTATCATCATCCAGAGATGGAGGAGAGGTGCTTCTAAGAGCAGGAGGGAGAAAGAAAATAGAAAGAGGGAAAGTGAAGGCAAAAAATAGAAAAGTGAAGGAGACAGTGGAGGATGAAAAAGTCCAAATGGAGTGGATTTGCTTTTAACTATAAATTTAGAGATTTCTTATAATTTAACTGGACTCTAAAAATCTTTAAAACAGTCATGATAGGAATTTTAGGTTGGACTACAAAACCACAATATAGCTCTAAAACTGCAGTTTTCATGTCTATCAAAATGACGCTCGAAACTCTTATTAACATTCTCATACAAACTGTCTGTATGGCATCACTCCATCACCGGGCCATCATTGTGATGGGTTTTCTTCCTCATATCCTCCTTTTCACCTATATTACTTATTCCTCACTCACCAATTCAATCACCCTAGGATCTACATGTCTAATATATCTGGCCAAATTCTTGAAATGAGTAATATGACTAGTACTAATGGTAAGGAACAGTACCTTATATCTTATCGGGTGAAGAGTCAAACTGCGAAACTTTTATTTAGGTAATATGATAGGCATTGGGGTCAAATGGAACTCTTCAATTGCAGTATTTGGTATTAGTTCAACTTATGTTAAAGTTATCAATGCATTAGGTAGAATATATTCTTGTAGAAATATTACGGAGTGGACTTAGGAGTTCAAGTTGGTCTTTGAATTTGATCTATAGTAGCTTTTGAAGTTTTGTTTGTATTAGAATTTCTAGTTATTTCCTAATTAGCCAAGTCTATTTTTAGAAGGATTTATAATTACCGAGTATATTTAAAGAATTGCAAGGTTTGTAATATTGATTGATTAATGAAGTATTGAGACATTGTTAAGCTGTAGGAGGCACAGATGTTCTATAAAGAGTCAAAGATTTGAGAGAACCTTAATCAACAACATAAAAGTGAAGAACAAAACAAGAAGTAATAACAACACCAGTATGCTTACAAGATAGCTCAAAAAGCCATTTGAAGATGGTGCCTTTAATAGCACTAACATCATCACGAAATCAACAAAAAATAGTAGTAAAATGACTAAGAAGGATCACAGACACATAGTGAGGACTTGGTGGAGCAACTAGATTACAATAACTACTATATAGAAGGTTGAAGAATAGTGCCAAGCAACAATATGATTTGCTGAAGAATATGATGATATCTCGTTCATCTAAAAAAAAATGATGGTTGTATTGGACTGAAATTGTGACGATAGCACACTTATTAACTTCATCATATCAATTTTGGTAACAAGTTACTTTACCTATTTATTTGGATAGTTTCGTCAAGTCTAATTTCCAAAAGCACTAATTAGCTCAATGATGTGAACCAGAAGAAGTTTAAAATGGGGGCAAAACTATTAGGTCATTTTTCTGAAATAACTTCAGAGATATGCCTATTATTTAACTAAAACAGGAATATCCTCAAAATTATCCTCGGAGAACATCCACTATATGAAGAATTTTCCTCATGAAAATAATGATCGCAAAACTCTTTTTATTAAGATTGTAGAAGTTTCAGTGTCTCAATGATATTATATATTAGTAAGTGTGCTTTGCCAAAATGCGTGATGAACATTACAATTAAGTGCAAACTGGAACATCCTGATTATGTGTTTTATCATATCTTCTAACAAATATGTTTCCCAGAGAATTTTTTTTCCCAGAGAACTTAAAAAAAAAAAAAGATACGTAATCTGAAAAACCTATTTACTTGGAAGACAATATAGTTGAGATTCAGTTGTCTGTCCATTGGAATATCTTATACACATTAAGATGTAGTCATATTCACTTGTTTAGAGCTGAGATCTCAACGCGCAACTACCCCATTGCTCCCATTGTAGATCCGTCCTTTGACCTAGCTCAAGCTTGATGATGAGATTCTTTTACAGGTAAAGTTGTAATCTTCCATTATAGTATTTAGTATCAATATCACTTGTAACTATAGTGATGCGTTATATTAGGTAGACTATATCCTATCTGAGAAATTATGGAATTGAGTTGAAGTCCTAGTTGGTTTAAGAAATTCCATTGTAGTAAATTTCAGAGGTTTAGTTGTATTAAGATTTGTTGTAGGTTAAGTTATTTCCTAACTAGGCAAGTTTGTTTCTAGTAAAATTCTTGAAACTTATTAAGCCTATTTAAAGAGTAACAAGTGTTGTGATCATCAATCTGTTAATGAAATATCGAGTCTTTATTAAGAACAGGACTGCACTTCCTAAGGAATCAGTATTTTGGTATATACCTTAATCAATCGAAAGTTTAGACTCTTTCGTACTAGTTGGAGGTGCAATAGGACTTGCAATTCTATCATGAATACCATATCTAATTCCTCTTGCTTTGGTACGTATTTGTGGGGACTTGGTGAAATACATATTATTAGATGAGTTTCTGAAAAAAAGACGGTGGACTTACTGAAAAGGGTAATCAAGGGATTTAGTAAGGGATGTAAAGTAACATTCTTCTTATGTCATTAACGATTAACCAAAACTTTTGTAATGTCTAAGTATTTAGGTGGACGTTAATGACTTGGGGCTTTTAAAACCCGACAAGAACCATATACACTAATAATTAGGTTAATTGTGGTTTTTCTGATAATTTGGAATTTTGATTCATATTGAATGGAGTGACAAAAATTTCGGTAACGTAAATCTACACACATAGTCAAATATCTCTTCTATAATATCTTTCTATATTGCAGTAACACAAACCCATCTATATAATCCAAAAATTCGAGGTGTGAATATTGTGACAATATGGTAACTGTCAAAATAAGTCGTTGAAATTAAATTTAAGGTGTTTCAACATCAAACTTCGTTCGTAATCAATAAACTAGGTTTTCTAATTCTAAATTTTTATTCGATAAAGTATGAGAATGTCTCAAATGTAAAAGCGCATTGATGCATTTCTAGTGTGAATAATATCCAAAGATTAACTAAGAGAAGATTTGACCAATTTGTAATCCATGCAATTTTACTTTTTCACACATACACTCCTTTTCTAGATTTATTTATTTAGAATTCTCATAAGAGTCTCAATGAGAAGATTAAAGGAAACACAATTCCTATTTATATTCACGTCATTGTGATATTTGTAGCTATAATCTTTCAGTGACATCCCTAAGAAATTATCTTATCATGGTATCATATAGTAGGATCAAGTAAAAAATTTGCTCAATTTCAACAACCTTAACTTATCTAGATTTTGTATATGCCTCTTTAAAATATGGGCTTAGGTGCTTGATCGACTTGTACATAAATGGCATCGGATACCTTAATTCACCTTATCAGACGTAGTTTCTTAGATTAGATATTTCAAGTATACATAGCATCTTGTTGTATCAGTGGCCTTGCTATTATCATCTGTATCAAATTTATGTAAATCAAGCAGACAATAAGCTTATTTGAAACATATATGCTTTGTTTACCAAAACAATAAACCTTCGTTATATACTACATTATCAAGCAGACAATACATCCTTGAGATGATAATAGCAAGCTTGCTGTTCAAAGTGCTAAAACTTCAAACAAAATCATTGAGAACATAAGTGCATGGCTACGTGCAAATAGGCCATAAAGTTGAGGTGTAAGTTCACTTTGCTACATTATCTGAAAATGGCAATTTGATTACTTTACAATTTACCTGCTCTTGATACAGGTTGAACAGAAAAAAGTCTTGCACTTTGAGCAACAGGTCATCAACACCGCCTTCTGCTCACAGCCATGGCAGAGTCTCTTCATTTTCCTTCCCAAGCCCCTCCCACAAGGAAGTCTCTGTACCCAAATAATAGCAACTTTTTAGAGCTAATTTGAGTTTTCGGTGCTGTGACAGTTGTGTATGCAAAAGGTTGAGCTGCAGAAAGATTTCAAGGTTACCATTCAAGTCATGGGATTAGAAGCACAACTTAACCAACTTGGGGCCCAGTGGGTACTGTATGGTTAAAGTTGTTGGCACAAGATGGTCACAAGACACAAATGCTCAAGAGTTAAAAATGATGAGCATTTTCATTACCAAACAGCTATATCCTAGAAGTATTTTCTTACTCTACTGTAAGATGCAATAAGATAGATTATCATGATCAACCACAAGGCTTGGCCAAAAGGGGCACGCACCTTAGTGTGTGCAAGAAGGACGAAGAAAAACAGAACCAGGGGTAAATGTAAATAGCAAAGAGGAAAAGATGCAGAGGCCTACAAAGAAAATCCCAAATGTACAGAAACAATACTATAAAAACATGAGAATTGCCAGAAAAGAAGTACTAGCATATGAAGCCTACAGGAGCAGATACTTGTATTCTAACAAGAAACCAAAACTCTTCATGTAGAACTACCAAAGTGGTAGGCTTTACGAAATTCATCAACCTTTTTCCCCAGGACCAACATATCCTGCTAGGCATAGTCGAGCTGAGACCCTTCCTTTGAATTGAAGTCTAACTTGAAGAGAGCTCAGTTTGAAATCATCTCTAGATGTTCTCCCACAACCAAATGCAATACTCCCCAAAAATATAGCCACAATGGACTACAATTTCCCCTCACTTAAACTTGTCAACAAGCAAGTGAAACAATGATCCAAATGACTCCCGCTAGGCATATACTTAGTCTATGGAATGGACTTCATCAAAAGATATCCAATCAAACTGTTTCACCGATTGAATGTTCTAACGTAATAACCTGTCAATCAAACCCTTTGGTTTAGGACCATGCTATGAGACCAGTTAAATCTGACTTTTCATCTATCTCTTTTCAATACAATCACCTGTTCTAAAGGGGGTTCACAGGAACCAAGCCTTCTTACATCGTGCTAAGGAAAGATTCACATTATCCTCACTATGCCTCAAATCAGCCCACAAGAATTCCCGCAGCAAAGAGACTTTTCTAGATTAAAAAAACCCAATAAAATGCGGTGGAACTTTTACCGCGCTATCCTATATCTTCACTTGAATCACTACATTTTCGATTACACAGACTAACAACTTCAACCTAAGTAGGAATGTGCAGCAAAACTATTTTATTAGAAACATGTGATAAGAGCAACAATTCCACGATGCATCTCCCAAAAGTTTGCCTTTTTCAAACATGAGCAAAAAATACTGCAACATTTCAGCCTTCTTCAATGAGCATGGTCTATATTATAGCGGAAAAAACAACAACAATAAGCCTTATCTCGTCAGGTGAGGTCAGTTATGTGAATCCTTTCAAGTCACTGTGCTCAATTCTGAATAGTATTCTCAGTTAGACTAATAACAAGTAAATCACTTTGCAGAGTCTCCAACCAAGTCATTTATACCTTCCCCTTCCTCTCTTAAATAGAGGAGCTTCCTCATGTCACATTTTTTTAACTGGCACATCCAGACATTTATGCATTATGGTACCATACTATTTATTGCAGTTTCTCCATCTTATGATTCCTCCTTTTTGCTGGTTCTCCATGTTATGCCCAAAAGCCAATAGCATTTTATGATCACTTAGCACAAACTATTGCAGTTTAGCACAAATTATTGCAGTTAAAATTGTTATGCCTGAATTCATTATTCCCTTTCTCCCACAATTTTTGACTATGAGTTACACCTTAGTAGACTACTATGTGACACCCGTAGATTTTATAGGATATAGAATATATAGAATTCAATTTGCACAAGGATTAAGTTGAGAGCTGAGCTTCTTGTTGTCCTTGGTTGAGATCTCCTAGAGCAATTGATAGAAAGTATCTTAAAATGTGAGGTCCATATATGCTCATGAAGTTTATTCAAATGGTGTCCAACATAGCCATTGATCTAGGAAAATTCGAATCATTTCTTTCACAAACACATGATACAGCTCCGGAGCAGTCCTTTGGCACTGATCAGAGCATAATACTATGAGATTTTGAGGTGCTTGCACTGAACAAAACCTTATGCCTATAAACTAGGGGAAACACCTCTAAATAGATTGCAAGTAAATGAAAATACGGCAATGACAAGGTTCCTGAGAACTATCTGAAAGACCTGCACTGTGAATTGGAAGCAATTTTGTTCCAGAACTAGCCTTATCAAGAAATATGAGTAATCTAAATCTGTGAAGGACATTATCAGAGAATATGGCACTTGCAATAAGAAGATACGCAAATTCAGATGCCAAAGGAAAAACGAGGAAAAGCAGAGATTAGAAAGACCGACTTTTTTTGACCCAATAGGTGCAGGCTGAACATTCTTAGACCTGAAGCACCTCCAAAGCACTGCTCCACCATCAAACCCCAACTTCCTATCAACAGTAGGGCCTACATTGCCTCCCTCTGCCAATAGATTTACCAATGCGTTCTCTGTTGCGATCACCATGACACCATTAGGCAGCTCCATAGTCAATTGCTTCAACTTCCTCCCTGGCCTTCTCCGCCCCTTCTCCTTCCTCCTCTCCATCTCTCTCCTCAATGCCAACCTCACCAACTCGTCCATTACCTCCGACATTCTCCTTTTCTCCTTCTTTCTTTCCTTCACCAAGTCCAAATTCTTAGCAGTAGCTTTCAAAGAATTACTTTTTATGTACAATGCAAGATGATGCGGGCAGAAAGAGTGCGGCAGTGATCGGCGGTGGTAACAACGCCATCCACGGCCGTCTGATCGCTTGCAACGGAGGTGATCAGGAGGAGTTGCCTCTCTCAATTTCGCCAATCCCTCAATCTCTCCTACCAGTCTCCTACGTTTCTTCTTCTTTCCTCTCTTCTCCAAAACCTTCTTCGGCATCTCCTCAATCTCTTGTTCTGTCGATCTCCTTGTCTTCTGCCCAACCTTCTTCCCCTCCTTTCCATCTTCTTCCAAAAGTCTTCTTCTCTTTTTCCTTATTCTCTTCTCTGCGACTTGTTTCTCCACCTGCTTCTTCTCTACCTTCGCCGCTACAACCTGTTTCTCTACCTTCTTCTCTTCCACCGGCGCTGAAACCTGTTTCTCTGAAACATGCTTCTCACAAGCGGGCTTCTTCTGAGAATTGTTTTTGAGAAGCCGATCACGGTGGTGAGCGCAAAGACTGATGCCTGGAAGAGCCCTAAGAGGGCAACGCCAGCTCCGGCCGTCGGAACGCTTACAGCGGACATGATCCGGCACGGTAGCTCGATCGCCGGAAGAAAAAATGTGCGGCTGCCGAGGCATTGCTCACTTCGAATTGCAAAATTTCTCCGGCGATCACACAGATAGTTTAAGGAGTGTGTACTGTGTAGTCAGTGAAAATATCGAAAAAATTTTCTTGTCCGCTCTTGGGGAGAATGGGACTGGTTGGAAACAAGAGGAGAGATTTTTTTCTTGAATTGGCAAAATAACCGTAGTGGGTCCCCTCTGCTGCGTTGTTACTGATGGGAGAGAACGGAGCCAAGTAAAATGTATGCAAAGGATCCTTGCAGCGTTCAATCTGAAACCAACAGATGAGGTGTTTTTATGTTCTGTTTTCGCAAATCTATCTGACTAATTTTAGTTGTAATGGTTTTGTCTTTTCTTTTTTTTTTTTTCTTTCCTTTGGATCATGCAGGCAGAAGAACAGGTCTCGAATCTGTTGAGTTTCAGTTGAAACTTGTTGAACCTTTTTTTGTTGTAACTGATGTATTGCTATTGTTATTGTTGGAACTTGGAACCGGTATTGGCATTTATTGGAAGTAATCAAAGACAATCAATGAGGACTTATGACTTTCCAACTTTGTGTTAATGTATAATGAATTACCAAATGAATACGCACAGATTTTATTTAATTGTAGGAGAAAACTGATACAACCAGACAGCAACAGCAGTGAATGAAAAATGTAATGGTTGAACTCTTCAAAGGCTTTAGCTTTTTATTAGACAAAAACAGTAAGGTTCTGCTAAGAAATGGTACTATAAACAAAGTAGTCACATATACTTTGGATAGCTGCAGTTCAGTTGTGTGACGTTTCTGATAAACTCTGTAGTTTCAGTCGAAGTTAACAGAATTATAAAACATAACAATTCGTCACAGCTTCACGATGCGTCCGTATATTCAACCTGTGCAGGAATAGTAATGGGTGCTGAGTACTGGTTGGTAATGGTAGTAGTATACTGGAAGTTAATATTATGGCCCTTCAACTCTGCAATTTCATTTCATACTAATCTTCTTGTATTTGGTTAGCCAACGGTTTTCATATAAACTTTTCTCAGTGCCGTATACAATTTCTATTCTGATCACTTTTTCTTTCTGGATTTGTTTTAATTTCCGAAACGAGACCATGTCCAAGCCCGAGTGCAGACCGCAGCACTTCATTCAGGAGCAATGCCAGTTACGGAACTAGAAAGTTTTGGCTTGAGGGGCCAAGAAATAAACCACTAACAAGTAATAGTTATCTTGTCCTCTTTAACAGCAGGGAATTTTATATTCTTGAAGGCAATGAATGCCGCCAATGCTTAAAATAAAACAACCAATCTTCAAAACTTGTGTTTCTTACCTCAACAGATGTTGCAAGCAATGGAATTGCCTTATCAAGCTAAAACAAAAATTTGACTAACAGTAACAGGTCGCATGGAATCCTACTTTAGAAAACTGAACTCAAAGACATTATCGAGTGCAGCGTTGATGAAATCTTTTCTCATGCATCATGACATTCATCGGTCTTCATCAACGCTGCACTCGATGATGCTTTTGATCTCAAACAACACAACTCTCTTCATTGCTTCATCTTCTCCTCATCCACATCTCTGCATCATATTTAACTCTGAAGCACAGTGGTACAATTCATGTTAGACATAATTGTACTACAAAAAACATCACAAGCTTCTAAGTTTCTTGAAGAATTTGGAATTTTAGCACGTTAACGGATTCACTTTCTTTCTTCTTCCTACATATTGTACTTGAAGAAGCTAACGTATACTTCAAATGTTAAGGGATGTACTGCAATGTACTACCTACCGACCCGCTTGACTTCTGTACTGCTGTTAACGGAATGAGGAGTTAGATAGAATTCTAATCTGAGTTGGTCGATTTGATTCAATAGAACGGTTTACACTTGTTGGTAGATGTCGTTTGAAGGTAGATGCGTGGTCAGTTGGCTAAAATAAACCCTTTTCACATGATGTAAAAACAGTTATTTTTAAGAGATTTATGAGAATGATTGGGAGTGCTTTTAAAAGTATATCTTTCTAAAACAAAAAAAATTAATTTTTTTGAAAATAAGTTCTAATTTTTAACTAAAAAATAATAAAATAAATAATAATAAAATTCTTACGATGAAGAATTTTTTTTTATATTTTGAAAATTAAAAAAATTATAAAATACTGTAAGAAGTTATTGAAAAATGTAAATTAAAGAGTTGAAGAAAAAGAAATTGAAAAGTACTCCAAAATACTATTTATAATTATCCGAATTGAAAATGATTAACGAATTTTAGGAATATCATAATTTATAAGAAAGTAGAATGTAATAGGTCATTTGGCATCTTTATGACATATAAAGCTTAATGCATTCATCTTTATCGTTATGATATTTTCAGCAACTACGACTAATGTCAAGTGAGATACTAATTAGTAGATAAAATTCGTAGAAAATAAATATGCAATGATTTATATAATTGCATATTTCTTGCAATATTATTTGGCCATGTGTTTAACTCCTCAAATGTGGATTATTTTTTAGTCATTAATTTAAGACATATTAAAAAAGAGAGTTCAAATTAAATTAACAGCCATTCATGAGATTTTTTCAAAATTTTTGTAACATTTTATGGCATAGATTTAAACAACATACTGTTCGTAGCAATCAAGGCTTGGTTAAAGCAGAAGAATGTTGGCTATGTTTATATGTGCATTAACATTCTATAGAATCACCATCAGGCTATAAATAGGCCAGTAATAGTATTGGAAAATTCAGTATGGTAAAAGTGGGAATGGCATGGGCTACTCCTCATTCAGCCCAACGTTGGCCTTTTATTTTGAGTTCAAATTGGGCCATCTTCTGTTCTTTTGTTTTGCTATTTCTGTTCGCTTCCTCTCTTCCATGTTTTGCTTTCTGTTTTATGATAAAAAAAATTCCATGGAGTATTTTTTGCTAATATAAAAAATTCCATCCACCAGTTTCTTACTTCAAAAGATTATTCATTTCTTAATTTCCTCAATGCAAATTCTTTTTTGCTTTTCTTGACTGGATTTCATCATCAAAAGATGGAATGTCTACACGCAAGCATCATTGAAATGATTCCTTCCTAGAAACGCCGATAATGTAAGTCAAAACCATCACAATCATATTTTCCGAATCTTTCTTTTCTTTTTTAATTTGAGAGATATGGTTTTTTTTTCATTTCTATATTAATTACGATAATTTAATCTTCAATGCAAAGAGATGCCCTCATTAAAGTTTGGAATTGAGAGTTAAAAGTTGGTTCCTTTTGTGATTACTATAGTTTCTTCATTTTAAGAAGAGATTCAAAGATTCTTTTCCATGTGCTAATTGGATTTAGATTTTTAATTAGTGTTTTATTTATAATATATCCGTCAGCAAATGCTACTTGGCAAGTTACAGTAGTCTTGAGATATGTTTTATTTACCAATTCTTTTTTTTTTATTTTTATGAACAGCAGCTGTATATTATCATCATTGTCTAGAATGTAAACAAGCAGTTAACTTTGAACTTATTCTGTGCTCTGTTCTATTTTCCTATTTAGAACTATTGGCTGGTAGTGTGAGATTGAATCCTTTTTTCCAACCATTTCATTATATACAGATCTTTGTCTTAGGGTGTGATTAATTTGCTTTAAAGTGTGTTATCGAATGTGAATTTATAAAAAGTGAGTTATTTAAAAAGTAATTAACAATAAATTCAACTTTTATAATTATTTTTATTAAAAGTAGAACTTTAGTTTTAAAATAAGATAAAGCTTAAAGTGGAATTCAAAAATAAAGTTTAAGAATAAATTTTCTAGTATAAATAAATACAAAAATTTTCGGAACTCAAATTTTGATGAAATTTTTTATTTTCAAGCTAAAATAAACATGCTCTTAGTATTATTGTCTATATATAGTTTTTAGAATGCAATTTTTGAATACATACTGCAAGTTGTAGTATTCTAGAGTTTAATGGTGTTTCAGAGTTTCAGTTTTATACTTTCTGAATTTTTGGTACATAAAAAATTGTCATTATATTTAAGAATACAAAAGAAAATAAGAAGAAGTTGTCAACTTTCATACTGTTTACAATTAAATGTAAAGAAGACATTGAAGTTTGGATTTATTCTATAGCCTCTCTTGGTGAATGTGAACAGGTGGTGTGAAGATGACAAGCTTTTTCACACAGTAGAGAAGCAGCTTATATTGGCTGGTAAATGAGAATATGAATCTTGCCGACTTCAAAGTTCCAATCTATCATAATAAGGTATAATTTTGGTATTATACTACCTAATAATAAGTTGTCACCAGACCTTTACACGACCTGCTGGAGTTACCATCTATGTCCTCTTTGCTATGAAGTCAAGGATAAGAGAGATTTGATAAGATTCAGGAATCTGCAAATCCATCTTCTTCTTCAACAGAGGAATCTACTTTGGTAGGATAAGTATCGAACCCTTTGCTTATGTTTCCATAGTATCTCAATCCTTCAAGACCCAGTCACTCTCTGGTGCTCCACTTGTTTTCAGTTTATAGCTGGCTGGCATATTAGTTGCCTCTCCATCACTTTTCTTTTCTCTGGTAAAGTTCTCTGACATTTATCTTCAATTTTGGTTAAAGTTATATATCAATTCAAGTTTCCATGGGTGGGTATATAGATTTTTGTTTTAGGAATATGTAAAGCGATGCAGGTCAAACATTAGACCTTGCGAATGCTAGCCAGCAATAATTTTGCTCACAATGTCTAGTCCCATCAATAAGAATCTAAAAAGGTTGCCTTTTCCATTGGAAATGGAAGTAGTCATAAGAAGAAGTCTGTGGACTTGGTTTCAGTTACCTGCTATTAATCTCTCTTTGCGGATGTTCCCGTTGAGCACGTTTTTGTATATTCCATTCGTTATATTGAATTTCAGTTGATCCTGGTAAGTTATAATGGTTAGCAGATAAACCTTTTCTCTGTCGTTAATATTAATTTCTTTGGTCCTACACGTTTTGCATCTTTCAAGAAGAAACTCCTGTGAAAAATTCCTGTTCGTCTAGCTATTTCTTGGTTCTGTGGTGAGTATAATTTTTTGTATCTAGTTGTTTCTGCAACCATCCTCTGTTGATGAAGTTTAATTGGTTTCTAAGTATGTGAAACTGGATATGTGTAGGAAGAGAAGCTGTTCTTTCCTGATTTTTCTGAAAATTAGGTGCTAGGTATTCGAGTGGTTGCTGTGACCGTCTTCAGCAGCTTTTTTTTTATATGTTATACTCATAATCCAACTAAAATTTGCTAAGTCATATCATGACATAATGAAAGGATTAAGTTACATGGTTCTTGATCCTCTCCAGAAGTCTAAGCAATGTGGACTAAAGGGAGAGTTGGGGTTCATGTACATAGTTATAAATTGGACATACCATAGGCTAAAATAATTTGATTTTGATTCTCCTAGTCCTTTAGTCAGTTCAATTTTTTTGTTTAGTATGGAACTTGGGTTCAACTTGGTCCTATTAGGTCCGGTCCCTTTATGATAATAACTTGCGTTTCTATTAGTATGTGGATAGGTTAGCTTTATAACGGGCGTACTAATAGAGTTCAAGTTGACTGAATCTAGAAGCATTTAGTTTTTAACAGTAAGTACGAATATATTTTTCCATGGAAAAATAGTTGGCTCTTTGAATATATGATTATTAACTTTTGTGCATTCCCTTTTGGTTTTGATGCTAATATGTGATTTGTTTTAATTGCTTCATACATGTGATGTAGTTAGACGTTTTTTGCTTGCTCGCTTTGTAAACATAACTCTAAATTTAGAAATCAATATAAGCGCTTTCACACTAAGCAAGAGCTTTAGGAATCAAGCTATGCTTACCCCGTAATCCTTTTTCTTACTGCTTAGGTTGAGAGGCACTAGTCATGAGTTACTCGGAAGATGAGGCTACTGCTAGACATGAGGTTCTGTAACAAATATTTCATTTGCACAGAAAGTTATTAGAATTCATTGCAATAATACTGTGATTATGAAGAGTTCATTAAATTTTTTATTTCCAGGGAAAAACTCTTGCTATACTTGTTTGCTGCCTCCTTGGAAATGGATCTCTATTTGCATGGAATAGCATGTTAACAATTGAAGATTATTATGTATCCCTATTCCCGGTAAACACTTTGTAACGATTGCGCTTTATTTTCCTCTTGCTGTTTCACATGGCAACAGTAGATAATGCTCTTATATGTTTTGGGAATTTGTTTTGTTTATCTGTCATCATGTAGTTCTCTGATATACTAGTGTGATTATTTACCATCTTAACAAACATTTTCAAATCTGTATGAGAACTGCGATTAGTGTGCACAAATTTTATTCAATATCCTTTATGTGACCAAATTCCGTGGCGTCATGTTATAGTTGTTTCATACATTGCCTTTTTCAGTTTTGCAAAGAAGGTTTGTTCTTGGAGATTATTCACTCTATATGGTGACATTTTACTTAGTATTTATGAAGACCATCCCCTTATCACTGCATCTATGTTTATGAGTAATGAGATAACTTTTCTAATACTAGAATGACATGCCTCTCTGCTTCTGCAAGAAAAGCTAAGGGCTTTGGAGACATTCTTTGATGGATTCATTTTTATATATTCTATGGCATAATCCACTTTTCTGTGGCCTTGCACTACTCTATGCCATAACTGCTTTAAATCAATGCAACTCGTGTTGCCGAAAGGGAGAATTGAAACTGTACTGAGAGAATCTCCAGTTTGTCCATTGTAAAATTTGCACTATACTCATGAATATCAACTTCTCTGTGGAGCATATAAGTAGTTACCATTGTATAATTTACCATTGTTCAAAATGAATGCTTAGACAGAAAGAGTCAAAAATCTAAGAGCCATATGCTTTTTGGTTTGCGTCCAGCTCTCAGCTCTGTGGATGATATAAATCATTACACTGACTTGGATCCCTATGTTCTGTTTGGATCATACATGCTGTAGTCAGGACAATAGTTTCTTCAAGTAAATATGTAAACACATGATGTACACACATTTACTCACAGTCAACTACACCTCAAGTAATTAAAACTACTGCATTGTCAACATTCAGTTAGCTTGAGTGGCCTAAGCTAGCCTCTTAGTGACAGTATTCACTTCCATTGGCATACGCATTATCAATATATTTTGCAGGAGCCACTTGTGCATTTTGATCTAAGTGTGATCCAAACAGTATCTTAAAGAAAGTTGTTTCAATCTCAGCATTTCTTTTAGTAAAGGTTAATCATTTATTTTAAAGCTTTATCCATCAATTTTTATGTCCCTCCTGTCTGATATTTTTCTTTTGCTCTTGTCATTGCAGAAATACCATCCGACTCGAATACTTACACTAGTGTATCAACCTTTTGCTCTTGGATGTGTTATGTTTCTAACGTATCATGAAGCAAGGATAAATACAAGACTTCGCAACCTAGCTGGATATTCTCTTTTCTTTATAAGTACACTGTTAGTAATTATAGTAAGTAGTCATATGTTCTTTTTTTGATGCTGTTACTCTAACTTCATATCTTTTTGTATAAATTAAGAGCTCTTAAGTAAGCCTTTATATTATGCTATGCAACCTACATTCCAGTTGGATCTAGCAACATCTGGCAAAGGGACTGTCGGCTTTTTTGTTGGAATATGCATCATTAGTGCAGTATTTGGTATTGCCGATGCTCATGTTCAAGGTGGAATGGTTGGCGACTTGTCCTTGATGCGCCCTGAATTTATTCAGGTATATAAGCTTCAGATCAGATTTGATACTCTGAATACTCTTAGTTGTATTTCATCAAAACTGCCTTCCTTAAGAAAGGAACTGGTTTTTAACGAATGCAGTCTTTCATGACTGGCTTAGCGGCATCAGGAGCTATAACCAGTGCTTTGAGATTCATGACAAAGGCAGCTTTTGATAGTAGTAAAGATGGTCTTCGTAAAGGAGCAAGTAAGCCAAACTTACTTTTCATGTTCTTCAGGAGTAGCCAAGTTACATTGATTTATATAAATTTTGAAGATGGCTTTTTAACAGAAGTGTTTAATCTTAATGATCAAGTCATGTGCTGAATATTAACTTAGAGAAAAAGATTATGTAGTAGCAATAGACAACACCGTTCCATTTACCAAATGTGCTATTATAAATACACTGAGATATTGCTTCAATTCAAATTACAGTGATGTCTGTTTTCACTTTTGTGATCAACTTTCTTGTAACTGGTGATTGCAGTATTATTTTTTGCTCTTTCAACATTCAGTGAGCTTCTTTGCGTGCTTCTTTATGCGTTTGTCTTCCCCAAATTGCCAATCGTGAAATACTATCGTGCAAAAGCTGCTTCTGAAGGTTCAAAAACAGTGGTAGCTGATCTTGCTGCTGCAGGTGTAGACAAGCTTCATGATAACGGAGTAAGCTTTACCTTAATCTTTATTTTGGCTCATCTTTTCCAATTCTACTTATTACTCAAGAATTTATTATTCTTCTTTTTCCATTCTCTTGGTAATGGGACAATGCAGGCTGAAGAGGACCCAAAACGTTTTGAGCGTCTAAGCAACAAGGAGCTTCTCTTGCAAAACCTAGATTATTGTATTGACCTCTATCTCATATATGTTTTGACATTGTCAATATTTCCCGGGTTTCTTTCTGAAGATACAGGATCCCATAGTTTAGGTTCATGGTAAGCATGGCACTAAATTCAGCACATATTTTTCTCTTTAATTACTTCATAACTTGCAACCTTTAATTCTCCATACAAGTTTTCAAGTTTAAAATATATTTTTTCTTGGCAGGTACGTTCTTGTTCTAATTGCAGCATATAATGTGTGCGATCTGATAGGGAGATTCACTCCTCTTATAAAGTATCTGAAGATCACATCACGGAAAGGTCTCATGTTGGCAATTCTAGCCCGATTCCTTTTCATCCCTGCCTTCTATTTCACCGCAAAATTCGGAGATCAAGGTTATATGATAATGTTGACGTCATTCTTAGGATTCACCAATGGTCATCTTACTGTTTGTGTTCTAACCGCTGCACCAAAAGGATACAAGGTTTGTGTGCTTGACTACATTCATGAAGGCTTCGTCAAAATAAAGCTTCATCTTTATAAAACGCCTTAGTCAAACTTATTTTCGTTTGCAGGGACCCGAGCAAAATGCCTTGGGCAATTTGCTAGTGGCATTCCTTCTGGGAGGAATATTTTCAGGTGTTACGCTCGATTGGTTGTGGCTGATTGGGAAAGGGTGGTGAATTCTAATTCGAATACGGCATAGATATTTGTTTGAAAACTTTTTAATAAATTGAGAATTTGATTGTATATATATGGAGGAATGATGATAGCTTTTTTCTTTTTTATAGTATAGTAAATTTAGAACATGGTGTTGCGTATGAGCTCATTAAAGTAATTGGTTTATAAATAAAATAAAGAGTACATCCTGAAAAAGAGATTATGATAAAAAGAGAATATCGTTAAAATAAGTTGATAATTGTGTTTGGTTAAAAAGCATTTATAAATTACATTGAAAAGAACATAAATAATTGAAAGATCTTTTCGTATAATCGGGGATATATAACAAATTTGTTGATTCTAGTTTATATAAAATTTTATTTTCTATTTTTAATATATTTTTATTCATATTTAAGTTTAAAACTTTAATAAAGTTAATATATTTTAAAAATTAGGATACATAATATTTAAATGATCAAGGGCAATTTCATCTAAAATTTAAAAACACAATTTTAGAGGATTTAGAGATTGTTATAGTATCATAAGTGCTTTGCTTATGAAAAATACTAACCTTACTTATAAATTTGCTCTAAACATTCACCAACCACACCCTATATCTATCATATAAAATTTTTAGAATCCATGTCTCCACAAGTTAAATGCCATTCGCGTATTTCGTGCGTGTTTATTTTGGTATTAAATTTATTTTTTAAAAATAAATTTATAAAAATATTTTTAGAGTTGAAAAAAGAAAAATTATATTATACAAAAATAAAATTTTCTATTTACTTTATATTATAAGTGAGTTTAAAAATAAAATTTTAAATTTAAATCTTTAAAGTAAATTTTTGACAAAAAATTTAGTTTTAGTTTTGTGTTTAATTTAATTTATAAATGAGTTAAAAATTAAAAAATAGTTTGAAAATAAGTAAAATTTGAAGTATTGATAGAAAAGCCCTTCTCTTGTATTTGAATTTGATTACTATCTATATGAAGTACTACCGTTAATAGAATGACTTCTACAAAGTGAAAATTTTGGTTCTTCTCTAAACTATGACTTAAGTTTCGTGTATATATAATAATTTATAGCGTTAATTTGTCTAAGTTTTATGTGACGTGCTTAAATTCCTCATTTTATATTTTTAACATTTTAGAAATCTATATTATTTACCTTAAGTTTTTAGACTAGTGAAACGAAAATTTGAAAAATCTGAATTGAAAGGAGTGAGAATATAAGTGGCTAAAATATTTTGGAAAGCATTGGTATAATTTGCAATATTTGAATAATTTTATGAATAAAAAGGTCTTAAAATGTGTTAATGAAAGGACGTAAAACTGTACAAAATTCCTAAAGAAGTTTAAATTTCTTTGATTGATTCCTTCAATAGGTTGTCAATAACACCACGTTAAAAAATTGGAAAAAAACGTAGTACATAAATCAAAATAAAATATATCATATATCAAATAACTAGAATATGCGAAGTGGGAATTTATAGTAGAGATTCTCTCTTCTTTCATTTTACTTCAATTTTATTTTATCTTATATTTTTGGTCTCCAATATAATTGAGTTAATATTTCCTTCCAACAAATTGAACATGCTAAAAGAAATCTAAGAGAACGAAAAAGAACAAATAAAGGCTTATATCAAATCAATTTTAGTGCCTAGAAATAAGAAAGGAAGACTCTGCGGTGCTCCTAGTTATAATGTGTAGGCTAGAATTAAAATTTAACTTTAAAATGGATAAAATACACTCATTATGAAATAAATTAGATTTTCTATAAACTGTTACTTTCAGTTTTTCAAACTCTTGACCTCTTCATTAGAAAAAGTAGAAATTAAAATTGTCGGGTTTTGTTCAGGCAAATCGAGTAAGGGCTACGGTAGCATGCATATTTCAACCAAGAAAAAGTTAGTGCTTATGGTAAAATGGTAAATTTCAAGTATATAATCTTTTCAATTTTGCATTAAATGCCTAAACATAAATTTCTCCTAAAATTTGATAAGTTATTATAACCGATCTGACTCAAAACAACATCTTTACAAAAAATCTTATATATTGAAAAGAATTCAAATCGCCTTCGGATTCTTCAAAAAGTTCAACAGATTCATCTAAGAAACGTGGGTGCGATTCTTAATATATCAAACCTTTATAAAGGACCTAACAAATCATCATGCAGAGGAAAATAACAATTGGTACTCCTTGCCTTTCTTTGATTGGTTCTTTCTCTATAAATTTTTGTCACTGAAAGGTCCGCCGGAAAAGTTTGATTAATTTATTCCTTTTCTAATTCTATTCAGTATTGACAAATTCGGATCGAACCGTTTGCATTAATCCGAGAATAATCAATTCGATATTAAAATCGATTCAAATCTGTAAATATTTCGTTCATGCAAGTGATCCATTTTGATCTGAACTGATCTGAATGACGCGCCCAATAAGATCAATCTGGATGAATTAAATATTTTTTTACTTATACTAACATAATGAAGCTACACACTAATCGAGTTCGATGATTGTAATCATTCTCGTTCTCTCCTCGTCCTCACGTTCTTCCGTTCTCGTTCGAGCGACAGTAATTAGAATTTTTTGGCATTCTTTTAGTGGCTCCGATTCTGGCTAAAGTCTCTAGTTAGGTCATTTTTTCTAAATTCTTTTTCCAGCCAGAGTCTTTGGCTAAGACTTTTTCTACTAACTCTAACTTCGACTAGATTTATTTTCAGGCTAAAGTATCCGTTCTCCGGCTAAATCTTTCTTCAACTGTGTTTTTATATTCTCCAAATCTCTACAATGTACTTTTTTCAGATCTTTTTTTTTTGGTAATATTTAGTTCTTCGGCTCTCTAGAGAACTAAATTAAATTATTTAGATTTAAAACATGCTCTCAGCACAAGCTTAGAGAGACAGATCTGAGCGGTTATCGATTGATCGATCTGCATCGAATCACTATAGAAGCTCCAGTGATGCTTTCGATAATTTTCTCTTGCATTTCGTGGCCGCACTCTCTCTGCTACGTGTTGCTTTTTGTTTTCACTAAAATGAAAGCGTATGGCAGCTCTCCTCATTTCGGATGCGGCATCTTAATAACGGACACTTCTGCCACTATTGGGTATTGATGTAGAGCCGCTTCAACTTTCACGCTGCTAATATTCTCCTTGCGGGAGATGATCATGTCTTCGATCTAACCTTGATTTCGGCATAATTGTCTTGATGAACACTACCCACATCCTATGTGAAAAACCATTCTCTAGTAAAAGATGTCGATGTATTTTTTCTATTTAAATCTAATAGTTTATTTGTAGTATATTTTATGTGTTTGACTATTTCGTATGTGGCATATATTTTGAATTCTCATAAGTAACAATGTGTTCTTCAATGACGGCTTATCTGGTTGTTGATTTTCTTCATTTTCCATTTTATATTTATCAAGAGAATCCAATTTTTATTGTTGTTGCCAGTGATAGTGATGGTGTAGGTTTTCTTCCAATACTATGAACCGTTTAGAGAACACATTAGAACTACTAGTTTCTTTGATCTTCAAGTCGTGACTCAGAATAAAGAACTTGTAAGTTTTCTTCTTCTTGAATCTAAGGGTGTGTTCTTTTGGCTTTAAAGGTGAGTTCTTTAGAAGTGAATTCTTAAAAGTGAGTTGTTAGAAATAGTATTATTAGAAGTGATGTGTTCTTTTGTATTGAAAAATGTGTTGTAAGTGATTTTTTATATTCTTTTTGTAATGAAAAAAAGTTAGAAGTGACTTCTTAATAGAAAATAAGTGACTTCTGGGTGTAAAAGAACGCACTCTGATTGTTGTTGTTGCTATAAAAAACAACATTAACGATGTAGTACTTCGCTTCTCGCTGCTGTTGACGTTTGGTGCTGTTGACCTAATGGCACTTGTGACCGACAGAGTTAATTTAGGAACTGTTAATTTGGACAATTTTTCGGATCTAGGTTTGGTTCTAACAACTACGATTCTATTGTGCTCAAAACATAAAAGTGATTGATATTGATGCATGTTTGTCTTTGTTTATTTTTTCTTAAGGATCTTTCCGTATTAGATTTCAATCACTATAAGAACCG
Organism: Acanthochlamys bracteata; assembly: GCA_019914995.1. Classification (NCBI taxonomy): domain Eukaryota; kingdom Viridiplantae; phylum Streptophyta; class Magnoliopsida; order Pandanales; family Velloziaceae; genus Acanthochlamys; species Acanthochlamys bracteata. The sequence continues at coordinate 5,870,270 of CM034129.1, read as the reverse complement.
CAAGGAAGGTTTCTTTTTTTTTTCTTTTTTCTATTTTTATTGTTTCATTGTGTCCAATGCATAACAACATATATATTACTATCATCTATGTATTGTTCGCGACTTTGCGAGGCCTGAACCCCTAATCTCACTGTAGTGGACCTGCTATACATGTACTCCTCTCCTCACTAGATGTTTGTGTTGGAAATTGTTTAAATACAAATAAATAAGTAAATAATGATTTGACAATTAGTTCTTGGTAGTTATTTTTTTTTTTGAAAGAAGTTTTTGAATTAGTGGATAAAATTCATTTGGAAGTTTCTTGGTAGTTTTGGGTAGTTATATGAATGAAGTGGTATTTTGAAATGTTGTCAAAATCATTATATAAACCAGAAATACTCTTTGAAATCTATGAGAGAGTTTTTTCATTCTTGCTTTGTGCAAAAACTCAAAGGCTTATCATATCCTAGAAGCGATTTACATAGAGATACCCAAAAGTAATCTTTGAGAGGGTGCAAATAACGCTTTAAGGAAAACGTATCATATACGTCTTTTCAAGTCTCCGTTCTTAATATTTCTTATTAATTTTCAACAATCTTAAAGCGTTAGTTGATGGAGACCGAAACTTCTGTTGCCACAATCAAACTGATGAATCAAGATCTTGTTCGTCCTGATCGTTTCGATGGAACAAATTTTACTCGCTGGAAAGATAAACTAAGATTTCTTCTGACTGCCTTGAAGATCTTTTATGTGCTCGATCCGAATCTGGAACTAATTCCAGAACCTACTGACCAAGATTCTGAAGCATTGAAAGCTGAAAGAATTAAGCGACAAGAAGATGAACTGATGTGTCGTGGCTATGTTCTCAATGCGTTGTCCGATCGTCTCTATGATCTCTACACAGATACTACCTTTGCAAGGGAAATTTGGAATGCTCTGGAGTTTAAATACAAGGCAGAGGAAGAAGGTACAAAGAAATTTTAATTTCAAAATATTTTGATTTTAAAATGTTTGATAAACCTATTTTGAGTCAAGTACATGAGTTGCAGGTTTTTCAAGTGGGTGCAATAATTACAAAATTACCATCAACTTGGAAGAATTACAGAAAAATGATTCTTCACAGTTCTGAAGAATCTTTTTTGGAGCAATTTCAGAAACATCTTCGAATTGAAGAAGAGTCAAGGAAAAGAGATAATATTGATGACTGTGTGAAGGTGTTTCTAAAGCAAATGCTGTGAACAAATCCAATCATTTCAATAAGAGTGACTCACATAAGAGAAAAATACTAGGTCCTTAAAAGGGGTGAAGGAAAATTCAAAAAACCCCAAAATCATAACAAAAAAAAGGGGATACTATGTTTGTGGCAAACCTGGGCATTATGCTCGGGATTGCAGATTTCGAAAGAAATCAAATGAGGAAGCACCTAAGGTGATCTCCATTATAGAGGAAGAAATTATCGCTGTTGTGATCGAGATCAATTCTATCCAAGGCAAAGTGCAAGGATGGTTGTACGACACTTGTGCTACAGTTCATGTCTCTTATGATAAGTCTTTATTCAAAACTTATCATGAAGTCAACGATGGACAAGAGATTCAGATGGGGAATGAAGGCTGCTCTAAGATGGTTGGTAAAGGAAATATAAAACTCATTTTCACTTTTGGAAAGAAAGTTACTTTAACCAAAGTACTTCATATCCCTAATATGAATAGGAACTTAGCCAATGAAGATCTTTTGGGAAAACCTGGGATTAAAGCAGTATATGAATCGAAAAAATTAGTTTTATCCCGAAATGGTACTTTTATTGGAAAATGCTATTCTTATGATAGAATGGTCAAATTATGTATTGTTGACAATAATAATAAAATTATTTCTTCTGCTTATATGCTAGATTTTACTTTTTTATGGCATAATAGACTAGCACATATTAGAATTAGTACCATGAAAAGAATGATTAAATGCAGTCTAATTTCATGTGATGTTAAAAAATTTTTAAAATGTGAAATATGTATTGAATCTAAATTGAAGAAGAAACCTTTTCATAGTGTGGAAAGAACTTCTCAATTATTAGATCTTGTGCATATAGACATTTGTGAACTAAAAGGTATGTTAACTAGAGGCAGCAATAGATATTTTATTACATTCATTGATGATTATTCTAAATTTACATATGTCTATTTGCTAAAGCATAAAGATGAAGCTTTTAATGCCTTTAAAGTTTACAAAGCTGAGGTTGAAAACCAATTAGAAAAGAAAATTAAAGTTTTTAGAAGTGATAGAGGTGGTGAATATTTTTCAAATGATTTTATGTCTTTTGTGAACAACATGGAATCATACATCAATGTTCAGCACCTCATAGACATGAACAAAATGGTTCAGCAGAACGAAAAAATCAAACATTTTTAGAAATGATTAATGTTATGTTGTTAAATGCTAAATTGCCATTTAACTTATGGGGTGAAGCTCTTCTTACCGCATGTCATATTCTGAATAGAATTCCTATGAAAAAGAACAAAATTTCTTCATATGAGTCATGAAAAAGAAGAAAGCCAAATATTGGTTATTTTAAAGTATGAGATTGTCTTGCATATTGCAAGAACATAGATCCTAAAAGGATCAAATTGGATCCTAAAGGAATAAGATGTGCTTTTGTAGGATATTCTACAAATAGCAAAGCTTATAGACTCTTAGATTTGGAGTCTAATGTGATAATAGAATCAAGAGATGTAGAGTTTTTTGAGAATTTATTAGCTTCTGAAAAAAAAATCTCAAAATTTTATTAATAGAGAATCTGAATGTGAGACTCCTATTAATGGACAGTCACTTGTTGAGACATCTCTAAAGGTTGTTAAACAACCTAGTGAACCTCGAAAAAATAAAAGAGTTTGAAAAGCAAAAAAATTAGGATCAGATGAGATTGATTCTCAACTTATTTCCTTTTACTTGGTAGAAGGAAATAGAGAAAAAATCATAAAAACAATTCCTATTGTTTTTCAAATTGAAGATGATCCTAAAACTTATAAAGAAGCTATGTCTTCAAGAGATTCTGCTTTTTGGAAAGATGCAATAAACGATGAAATGGATTCTATTATATCAAACAATACTTAGGAACTTATTGATTTACCTTTAGGTTCTAAACCTATTGATTATAAATGGGTGTTTGGAAAAAAATACCATATTGATGGTACTCTTCACACATTTAAAGCGAGATTAGTGGCCAAAGGTTTTAAACAAAATGAAGGAATTGATTATTTTGATACATATGCTCTTGTAGTAAGAATAACTTCAGTTAGAATTTTGTTTGCTTTAGCATCGATTTATGATCTTTATGTTAATCAAATGAATGTAAAAACAGCATTTTTAAATGGTGATCTCGATAAGGAGGTCTACATGGAACAACCAGAAGGATTTGTTCTACTTGGATGAAACGAATTGAGAGAAAAGAAAATATGATAAAATTGATGATTAGTTTATATTCAATAGCTACATATATATAGCTAATCATAAGAGTTTAACTAATAAACATAATCAATGTGGGACTAAAGTAATACTAAACGGACCAAATAAGATGAGCATATATATAAATTCACATAATCTAACACGCCCCCTCAAACTAATGAAGGATCAAGCAACATGAATTTGCCCAATAATATTTGAAATCTCGGTGTAGGGTGTGTTTTTGTAAAAAAATCTGCCAGTTGATCATTAAAAGTCATATGTGGTAAGGAAATAGTGCCTGATAGAAAATGTTCACGACAAAATGACAATCAATCTCAATGTGTTTTGTCCGTTCATGAAAAACTGGATTGCTCGCAATCTGAATAGCACTTTAATTGTCACAGTATAAAGGTATAGATCCTGTAAGTGTAATGCCCATATCGGACAGCAATCTACGCACATGAATAATCTCTCTAGTAGTAACAGCCATAACTCTATACTTTGCTTCTGTAAAAGAATATGCAACTACTGCCTGTTTCTTGCTATGTCATGAGATCAACGAGTCACTAAGAAACAAACATAAACCTGTAGTAGATCTTCTAGTGGTTGGATCACATGTCCAGTCTGCATCTGAAAAGGCTCGAAGCTCCAAATTTGAAGTAGAAGACATAAAAAGTGAGCGAGTAATCGTACCTCGAAGATATCTAAGAATTCGTAGTAAAGCACTATAATGTACTGATCGAGGTGCAGAGACAAACTGACTGACAATACTATCTGCATGAGAAATATCTGGCATCGTCAAACAAAAATATACAAGCTGACCTACTAATCGCTTGTACCGACTAGGATCTGTGAGAGCCTCACCATTAGTGGGACGAAGCTTCACATGTAGCTCCATAGGAATGTCAACTATTTTACTATCCGATATATCTACTGATCCAATAATATCCGAGGCATACTTTTGTTGAGAAATAAGAGTACCTCTATCACCCTGAGCAATCTCCAATCTAAGAAAATAACGTAAGTGACCAAGATCTTTCATCTGAAATTGCTGACGAAGATATTTTTGAGTTGCTGCTATTCTTGCTGAATCATCTCCTATTATAATCACCATCCACATATAACAACAGAAGTACCCTCCCTACGGTGAGGACCGTACAAATAAGGAGTGATCCTGAGAACTCTGTTGAAATCCGCCTCTGTAATGGCTCGTCTAAAATACTCAAACCAAGCTCTAGGAGCCTGTTTGAGTCTATAAATAGCAGAATGAAGCCGACATACATGACCTGGTAGTGTAGAGAGACCTGGAGGAGGCTGCATATAAACAATCTCGGATAAAGTACCATGAAAAAATGCATTCTTCACGTCCATCTGATAAAGAGGCCACCGACGTACTGCAGCAACAACTAATAAAGTATGAACTGTGGTCATCTGAGCTACAGAGAGCAAATGTCTCATCATAATCAATTCCATGCTCCTGAGTAAATCCTCGAGCAACAAGACGAGTCTTATGCCGCTCAATAGATCCGTCGGGTTTATATTTGATTTTGAAAACCCATTTACAAGTAATAGTCTGAGCTCTCTTTGTAAGTGGGACAACATCCCATTTACATGTCTCCTGAAAAGCATGAAACTCTTCTGCTATAGCCTTCTGCCATTCAGGGTACTGAATTGCTTCTTGACAAGAACTGGGCTCTCAAGTAGTGTGTATAGAAGTAAGAAAAGAATGAAGCTGTGGAGAATAAGAGGACAATGTGGTAAGGCGAACCTATCTGGTGGATCAGAACAATCTGGAGTAAACCGATCAGGTGGTCTGTAAACTCATTGTGACTGACGAGTATGTGGTGATTGAGGTGGATATGAGGGTGGTGATGAAGGTGAAGATAATGAATTCGAAATAGAATAAGAATATGGAAGGATTTTCATATGTCATCGTCGGAACTATCGTAAAAGGGACTGTACTATTAGAAGAAAGTAAAGGAGTTGGATCAATTGAGACATTAGAACACTGAGTAGATGATGTAGAAGTATGTGTGTCTGGTGATGTTAAAAATTCGACGTCAGGAGATGTAGAAAAATAAGGTATATTTTCAAAAAATGTGATATGTCGGGAAATACGAAGACGACGAGCTAAAGGATCATAACAACGATATCCTTTATGTTCGAAACTAGTGCCAAAAAGGACACACTTAGCTGAAGTAGCAGACATTTTCGTGCGCTCAGTCGGAGGAAGAAGAACAAAACAAGTACATCCAAAAGTGCGAAGCATACTATAGTCAGGAGGAGATGAAAAAAGACTCTCATGAAGGGTCTTGCTAGATAAAACAGATGATGGAATGATATTTGATAAGATTAACTGATGTAAGAATTATTTCTGCCCAAAAAGTTTGGGGTACAGAATAGGATAATAAAAGAGCACGAGCAGTCTCCAAAATGTGGCGATGCTTGCGTTCTGCTACTCTATTCTGTTCATTAGTGTAAGGACATGACCCCTGAAAAAAAGTACCATGAGACTATAAGATAGATTTCATGGTAGATGACAGATACTCACGAGCGCAATCAGAACGAAAAATTTTAACTCTACTGTTAAACTGAGTATTGATCATAGCGGGAATCGGTTATAAATAGAAGAAAGATCGGACCGATTGCGTATGAGATAAACCCAAGTATAACGAGTGTAATCATTAATAAAACTAACATAATAGAGCAAGCCAGTCATGAATGAGATATATGCGGGGCCCCAAGTATTAGAATGAACTAACTCAAAATGACGTTTGGTTTTAGATAAACTTATAGTGAAAGGAAGAGCTAAATATTTTGCCAATTTACAATCTGTATATGTAGATAGTGGTGAAAAAGACCCTTGTCCGAGGGCTCCACTTTGAAATAAATTTTTAAGTCGAGATTCAGAAATATGACCCAAACGTCTTTGCCACAAATCAACAGTAGATGAAACAACAACAGTACAACTAATAGTGAAAGGATTAGATAAATGAATATAAAGATATTCTAAATAATAGAGTCGTCCCTTTCTACGAGCACAACTAATCGTTTGGCCAGTATAATGAGACAATATGTCTATCTCAGGTTGGGTGTTTACTCTTGGAGGATGTGCAATTTCTTGGAAATCCAATAAACAAACATGCATTACACACTCAACTATGGAATCAGAGTTTGTTTCTTTGGCAGAAACATAAAAAGAAGTTGAGTGGCCTCGGGATCTTCTTTTAGAAATCCCTATGACTAAAGATATATCTTCTGTATCTATTCATTGTGATAGTAAAGCTACTTTAGCTTGCGCATATAGTGAAATATATAATGAAAAGTCTAGATATATTAGTCTAAGATATAATTATGTGAGAAAATTAATTGAAAATGGAGTTATTTCTCTCACATTTGTAAAATTTAGTGAAAACTTGGCTGATCTTTTCACTAAGCCTCTTACAAGAGAATTGGTAAGATGGACATCGAGAAGGATGGGATTAAAACTCCTTAATTGAAGTCCACCAATAATGGCAACCTAACATAATACTAGAAAATGACTAGTAATAGATTTAATAGGAAAAACAAGTTATTGATACGTGAATTGTTTCAGCACTAATAATAAATAAAGTTCCATCGAAGATGTATAGTGCTGGTTGTTACAGTTGGAGGGCTAAGTTTTGAAACTTTTAATGAAGTTCAGTCAATTATAACAAGTATCTTAATATAATATAGATACTGAAAGAACTTCACCTATGTGAACTGAGAGGTGGTGCCACCTTAAATGAGATTTGGAGTTTATCTCAATAAAGTTCATAAAACAGGATGAGCGCATGACCATAAAAGTGCTAAGCTAGTTCGATATGAAAAGTAAAGAACAGATCAATGATTATGTGTGTTGTTTCACCAGTGTTGTCAAAAAGAATAACTGGTTCAAAGTTTCTACTACCTGGGATTTCGACAGACACTTTGTGGTACTTACACTAAGGTCAGGTTCAAATCGAAAGTTATCTTACTTTATGCATAAACATTGTAACTTCTGGTTGAAGTTTATTTATTTGATATTTAAACAAGTAGGGGATTGTTGGAAATTGTTTAAAAACAAATAAGTAAGTAAATAATGATTTGACAATTAGTTATTGCTAGTTATTTTTTTTTTGAAAAAAGTTTTTAAATTAGTAGATAAAATTCATTTGGTAGTTTCTTGGTAGTTTTTGAGTAGTTATATGAATGAAGTTGTATTTTGAAATGTTGTCAAAATTATTATATAAACCAGAAATATTCTTTGAAATCTATGAGAGAGTTTTTTCATTCTTGTTTTGTGCAAAAACTCAAAAGCTTATCCTATTCTAGAAGCGATTTGCATAGAGATACCCAAAAATAATTTTTAAGAGAGTGCAAATAACACTTTAAAAAATGCGTATCATATACATGTTTCAAGTCTCCATTCTTAATATTTCTTATTAATTTCCAAGAGTTTGGGATTCTGACAATCAAGAATTCCAAGGTCTTGGAAAACCTTTCAGACCAAAACTGGAAAAGATCTGGTGCTGGGATGCTACAGATAATTCTGCATGTGGTACCTTACGCAAAAAATTACTTAAGATAGAAGCAAAAAAGCTTTTTTCTAAATCTGATAAAAGAACTAAAGCAGTTTAATTTGCCAATAACCTCCACCAGAAAAGTTCCTTAAAACCAAAACCCATCAAGAAATTGAAGTAATTTGTAAGAATTTCTCTAATAAAGAAGTAAAAGGTGAAAAACAGCTTATGCCTTATACTATGATTATACAATAAAAAAAAGGGGGAAACAAAAATTTTATAAAAAAAAAAGAAAAAAAAGAACAGGGTTTACAAAGATTGAATAGGCGGGAAAGAGATTTGTGGAGGACTACGTGATTAGAGTTTGCAGGAATAGAAATTCCTAGTAAACAAACATTGAGCAAAATTTATGGTAACTCTGAAAGCCAACAAATACTCGTCAAAAAAGATCATCGAAAAGAGTCGTAAGTAAGGAGGGATAGGCAGAATCAAGATCGAATATTAAAAGAAAACTTCCATGCAGTGCACCAGAAAAGCTGGGAAGATATTGGAGAGTCACATTTTTTGTGAAACTTCTCTAATTTTAATACCCTCTCTTTGTTCTCTTTCTTCTACTGCAAAAGTTTTTTTCTCTAGGTTTCAAGAAAAAGGTGCGTTTTTCCTTTTCCTCTTTTCTTTTTTTTTCTCCCCTCCTTCGTTGAGGATTTCTTTTGTTCTGCAACCATGTAATTAAACTGCTGTGTGTTTATTTATTTTCTCTAAGTATTCCGTAGAGATTCTTTTTTGCATTGTGTTCAATGTATAACAACGACATTTTGATTATTAAATTTTCTTTTTCTAATTTCTAGTTGTAAATTATAGCTAGACCACTGTTTGCAGTAACAATGTCCTGCATTATTAGAGCCCATATATTATGCTTGTTTGGAAACAAAAGATCTAATTAGAATAGCACATTCGAATGAAACGATTGATTCATCCCTAAATTTGTAGTTCAATTTGAGTAGGTTTTATGCTTATTGAGTTTAATACTTTCAATTGAAATATCAATTTATAAGCAGATGTTGCCTGTCTGCAATTATCATTTGATTATTGTCTTGTACATGATAGGAAGGTCTGTAGAAGAACAAAAATGAGTACTGACATTGAAATTCAGGCTGTTTCTACACAAGAGGTTCCAACAAAGGTTTCTCTCCTTTCTTTCTTTCTTTTTTTTTTTCTTTTCCAATTCATTATGGAAAATTCAATTTTATGAGGTCTTTCTGTTAGGAGGGGAAAAGAAAATTTATCGGAATCTTTTTTGCATCATAGGGAAAGTCCGTTGCCATGATTATATGTTGGATTTTAGGAAATGGTTGTCTATTTCCTTGGAATAGTTTGCTAACCATTGAAGACTACTACGCTTCACTCTTCCCGGTACGTGCTTCTTCACTAATTAGAAATCTTTTATGTATGTGCTAAAGTGATTATTTGCTTCTTAGCAAGATATTATATCATTGTGCATGCTCTACGAAGTTCTACAAGTAGTGTTAGGGCGACAGGCCATGATATATCAAGAGACTAAAGTTTCAAAGTCATAATATGTTTAGTTGTATTCTTCCTAAAAAACTATTAAATGTTAATAGCATTAGAGTCTTCCATATTTGATATAGCTTTTGGAAGTAGCTTTTGAGCTTTTCAAACTTTAAAAAAAAATTAGCACAATATTTTAGATTTTTTGTTAAAATATAGAGGGCATGAATGGATTATACGTTACGGAATAATTATTCCTATAAATTACTTTTTCCAAAAGTTATTATTTTTTTTGGAAAAGTTATTTTTTTCAAAATGTTTTTTTTCAGCTATTCTAAACAAAATGCTTTTAATAGTCATTTGCTCCAACAGTTCCATTGACTTCTTATTGCCTTCAATGCAGAAATACCACCCCACCAGAGTGCTTACTCTCATATATCAGCCTTTTGCTCTGATGCTTGTTGCAATTCTTGCTTACAATGAAGCTAAGATCAACACCAGGCTCAGAAACCTAGCAGGATATTCTCTTTTCTTCATCACTACTTTGCTAGTGATTGTTGTAAGTGCTTCTCATGCAATTTTATTTATGAGATGATTTCATTTTTCTCTCGTCTAATTTAGTGGAACCTATCTAGTATATCAGTAACCGCATTATCATGTATATGGTTTTTTAGTTAGATTTGGCAACTTCGGGAAAGGGAGGGATTGGACCATATGTTGGCCTTTGCTTGCTTAGCGCATTATTCGGAGTTGCTGATGCCAGTGCACAAGGGGGTATTGTTGGCGATCTGTCCTTGATGCATCCTGATTTTATGCAGGTAAAGTTCTTATGGCAAAATAATTATGGGAATTTATGTTGTTTATCTATTCGTCAAGCGTATCATGAAATAAAGCTTATAGTAATAGAAGAGCTCTAATTAATGAACATGCAGTCTTTCTTGGCTGGCTTGGCTGCGTCAGGAGCTATAACTTCTGCTTTGAGATTGCTAACGAAGGCAGCTTTTGAGGGAAGCAAAGATGGACTTCGCAAGGGAGCCAGTACGTAATTAAATATCATTACTTTAACCATGGTCTTTATATTTGTGTTTGAATATTTGGGCGTATGGCTTTGTGTTTTTCCGACAAAATTTTTCAATTTTTTATTTTATATTTTTTAATATATATTTTATAAATATTTAAAAAATTTATTTAAAAATTTAGAAAGTATAGAAAAATTTTACGTAATGAGATTCTTTTATTGCATATTTTTATTATTTTTTTGAAAGTAAAAAAATAAAATTCATTTTAAAAAAAATTAAAAATATATTCTATTTCAGAAAAGATATATTTTATAAGCAATTCCAAACACGTCAGTAGCTTTACTGAAACTTCACCATCAATATTTTCACGTAATCTAGATGCTCTTTTGTTATGTATAATAAGCCTTGTTTAAATTCATATCACATACGATTTTGTTCAATTGGGCACTCTTTTTATAAGATAAATGAACAATAGTACATATGATTTTGTTTCCAGATATATACTTCATTTTTCTTTATTATTGTTTCTTAGCAAATTTTTAATTTTATGAAACAACTTTTCTCTAATTGTAATTGCAGTGCTATTCTTTGCAATTTCCTCTTTGTTTGAGCTGGTGTGCCTTCTTCTATACGCATTTTGTTTTCCCAAATTGTCAATTGTGAAGTACTATCGTTTAAAAGCTGCTTCGGAAGGATCACTGACGGTTTCAGCAGACCTTGCTGCTGCTGGCTTTCAAACTCAAAGAGGAGTAAGTGCTTCTGGGATTGTCACGAAAATGTTTTGGTTAGAGATTGGGCAACAACTATGTAGAGAAGCACTAGCTCCTAATTATTGTTTTTGATATTTTTGCAGGTTGAAGAAGTTTCAAAACAATTTGAGCGTCTCAGTAACAAAGAACTAATTCTACAGAATATTGATTATGCTGGAGATCTATTTCTGATATATGTTCTAACGTTGTCAATCTTTCCTGGATTCTTATCCGAGGACACTGGCTCTCATAGTTTGGGTTCTTGGTAAGTTTATCATGGTCTTCAAGTAAACAAGCACGAGTGATTTAATAATATTCATCTCTTCATATATATTCTAAATTTCTTTTTTTTTTCTCTATATTGTAGGTATGCACTCATTTTAATAGCATCGTTTAATGTATTTGATTTGATTGGAAGATATCTTCCTCTAATAAATTGCATCAATGTAACATCACGCAAAGGCTTGATGTTAGCAATTCTTTCTCGGTTTTTATTTATTCCGGCGTTCTACTTCACTGCAAAGTACGGCGGCCAAGGTTGGATGATTACGTTGAGTTCGTTACTGGGACTAACGAATGGACATCTAACCGTTTGTGTTCTTACAGCCGCTCCTAAGGGATACAAGGTTAGTTTCTTACAATTTCTTTTCATATTTTGCTAGTTATCTAAATAAATAGTTATTTAAAAGTTCAATTCTTATATTTTTGTAGGGTCCTGAACAAAATGCATTGGGCAACCTTCTTGTGCTCTTCCTTGTGGCGGGCATATCAGCTGGAGTCACGCTTGATTGGTTGTGGCTTATTGGAAAAGGGTGGTGATTTATGAGAAGAATTATTAGCTTCCTTCTGATACGCTTTTAAATTCAAACGAAATACAATCTCCAGTATTTATATTTTTAATGTAACAGATACTTATCTTATGCAATTAACAATGTGAGTAGGTTTTTGAATGGAAAACAAATCATAAATGATCTATTTTTCTAATTCGAGAGTTTCAAACGATCTTTTTAGAGCTTAGTTATGAATAATTGTACGTGCCTATTTTGTTTTATTTGTTGTGTTTACCATTTTTTTTGTTTTCAACACACAAAAAGATAAGTATATATAGACCAAATGAGCACTACATACTACTACATTTATGTATAGAGAAACAAAGATCAAGAATACCAGTATGTACTCTATTTATTTCTTTTTCTGTATGGTTCCTACCAAAATCTGTACAGACCAAAGATCAGCCTTTGCCTTGAGCTTGTGCCTATCGCTGGAAAGTCCTTCAGTAGTTTAGTCCTACATCACCTTTCGCCAATGAATTTTAACCCTATAGCGTTGACGATTTAGTTTGTAATCTTTGTTTTTCGGATGAAATGTTTTCCTATTTCCATGTTGTATAGGTAAGTACATGCAGATCTATGTTGAACTAAGACTCCTAGGTGTTTTGACAAATCTGCAACCAGTTTTGAGATACTTGGCAGTTTTGAGACAAATGCGGGTGGTAAGATCTGGGAAGTTCATCATGTTCCTGTCCTCCTCATCTAGTCTTACTGACATGATAAGAAAATGTTGGGTACTCCACAGAGCAACAAGAGAAGACGGCATGTTAGTATAAGTTCACGTAAGCATAACAAAGGCTACCTGTGTGAGAGCAGTTGTCATGCGAGAATGAAACATTTTTCCCATTCATAATGGGTGTTTAGTAGTACTTATGGTAGGGGTGGCAAATTTCGACCCGATCCGAAAACGATCCGAAAAGATCGGATTTGGGTCAAATTTTTAGTCGGATTTAGGTCAATTTCGGATCGACCCGAAAATGATCCGAAAAATTTAAACAGGTTCGGATCGAGTTCGGATTGATCCGAAAATGACCCGTTTAATCCGTATAACTATTTATATAGTATATATTATTTAATAATTAGAAAAAAATAGCAACAAATTTGAATTTAATTTGTATATATATATATATTTTTAATTTATCTTAATTTTAACTAATTTTTATTTAATTTATAAATTTGTCAAAATTAATATTTTTTCTTTTTAAATATATCATAATTAATAATTTTGATATATTATTATTAAAAATTAATATTTATAATTTTTATTTAATAATTTAATTATTAAATGGTTCGATTCGAGTTTGACCCGGTTATAAATAGGTTGGGTTATGGTTGACAATTTTGACCTTTATAAATAAATGGGTCAAGTTAGGATTGAACAATTTTGACCCGATTATTATATGGGTCAACCTGGAACCGACCCATGAACCCATATTGTCACCCCTAACTTATGGTACCGCTTTTCGTTTCAAAAAAGTTTTCACATTTCGTATAAATTTTCTATTATAATTTTTTATTTTTTAAAAGTTTAAAAAGTATAATTAAATTTTATTTCGTACAATTTTTATATCTATAATTTTTATTAATTTTTTAGTTAAAAAATTAATCTCGTTTTTAAAAAAAAAATAAGTTTTATTTCAAAAAGTTTTTTTCTTTTAAGAATTTCGAAACGACTCCTTGTGTGTCCACGCACTTGTCGAACGTTCAAAGCAGAATTGACGAGCACCAACTCCCAGTCTTATAAATTCGCCCTTTCATGATAGCTAACCTGTTATTCAGCTTACTAATCAACCAGCTTCAGTATGAGTTAACCTAATAGGAATTCCTAGGTAGAGCATTGGGAGCAACTGACAAGTTAGAGCAGCAGCATACCTCATAGGCATAATAGAGTCATCATTGAGCAAATATAATGCTCTCTTGCCGTAGTTATTCTTCAACACTATAACTCCTTCAAACGGCAATAGGATCAATTTGAGCACAAGTGACCACCTTCCTTAGATTTTGCAAACAATTAATGTAGTGTTCGTGACTTTGCGAGGCCTGTACTCCTCGCCTCACTATAGCTGTTTAGAAGTTTGACAATCAAGAATTCCAAAATAGATCTTGTGCTGGATGCTTCAGGTTCTGCTCTTAGTTACGTTATGCAAAATTACTTAAGAAAGAAGCAAATAAGCTTTTTTCATTCTGATAAAAGAACGAAAAAAGTTTCAGGTCGAAAGAATCATCCATTTATTTTCCTTGTATACTAAGTAGGATACAGATATTACGTTATATTCCCAAATCACAATGTCTTTCTGAGAAAACAAGAACGTAAGCTGCTACTTTTTATTGAAACCCTATGGTCAAGAATTATGATTTATGTCGTAAGAGTGTACTAATTATTTAGTTGAGTTTGTATATAGGCTGAACCAGAAATGAAATCAAAGTGTATAGGAAACAGCTACAGAATAGCAAGAAAACAGCCAGCTATTAACTTAGGCAGAGCACATCTGCATAAGATTTCGAGCCATTTCCAAAAACAATTACGACCTCATTTTGATATGGTTTGGACCTGACTTTTTTCAGCAGAGATAAGCAAAATTTGTACATAAGATCCATTAAGTTCATCAAATCGTGATTCGTACAAGAAAAATCGCAGAATATTTGTAGAAAATTTTTTTTAAAAAAATGTGATGCAGATTTCTATCAACACCGGAGTCAAATTTTAGATTCTTTTTGACCCAATTTCATTGACCGTTTGAAACAAGGTTTTGCGACACCGGAGTCAAATACTACATCGCACACACACTATCTATCCATGTCAAGAGATGAAAAAAATCACCGCAAGTCGAGCTCGAAATCTTACTGCAAGTTGCATGAACAGAGGAGTTGTCTGACGAACTCTGTGCAGCCCTTGCAGATCAAGTTTGAACTGTTGGTTCTAAGTTTACGAATTTAGAACTTTTATTACTAGAAGAATTTGAAGCTTTCTTTGGAGGATAACTTTTTTTTAGAAGACTTTTTTTATATTCACTTGATTCAAAACAACATGCTACAAACCTTCTTATATAGACATTATAACCAAGCATTACATTAACTAATACATTAAAATAAAATAAAACTTACAACCATTACTAATTTTTAACACATCCACTAACTCTTTTAAGTAACATATATGCCCACTATTAGCATTACTTACCCACTTTCTTTCATTAATGTCTTGAGAAACTCCAAAATGAATGCATACGTTTTGATTTGTTATTCCAACATGCCCCCTCAAATCAAAACGTTTTTCATACCGAGCATTTCTCTTAACCTTCCGAAATGTTCAATTGACAACGGCTTGGTAAAAATATCTGCCACTTGCTCCATAGTATGACAATACTCTAACTGCAAAGTATTCTGCTTTATATGATTTTTGAGAAAGTGGAATCGAGTATCGATGTGCTTGCTCCTTCCATGATGTACTGGGTTCTTTGCAAGTTGTATAGCTGATTGATTATCAACTAATATTTTTGTTGGTTTCTCTTGTGGATGATGCAGCTCTTTTAATATATTTCTTAACCAAATTGCTTCACACACTGTGGATGCAGCTACGACATATTCTGTTTTACATGAAGATAAAGCCACAATATTTTATTTTTTGATGTCCATTAAAATGCAGTTGACCCAAAGTAATCAATATAACCTGTGGTGCTTTTTCTTTCATCTTTGTCACCATCCCAATCACTATCTGAGTAGCCACTAGTTCTGCAGTTTCACCGTAAGTATAAAATAAACCAAAATTAAGTAAGCCTTTGATATACTTTAAAATCCTCTTCGCAGCCAGCTAATGAAACTCCTTTGGTGTTTCCATGTAGCGACTCACAAGTTTGACTGCATAAACGATATCTGACCTTGTATTTGTCAGATATCTCAAACTACCAACAAGACTCTTGAAAAGATTTGAGTCAACTAAATCTCCATTCCCTTCTTTTGATAGCTTTGTCCTATGATAATTGGAATGTTCACAGGATTACAATTGCTTATCTTGAACTTTTCCAATATGTCCTACGTGTATATTTTCTGAGATGTAAAAATCTCATCTTGTAATTGTTTGACTTCGATGCCAAAGAAGTACGATATCAAAACATTATCCGTCATATCGAATTCCTTGAACATCATCGCCTTGAATTCTCCAAACATTTTAAGGCTATTGTCTGTGTACAACAAATTATCAACATAAAGATAAATTATTAGAAACTCGCCTTTATGATTCCTCTTCATATAGATGGCATGCTCATAAGGATATTTGGTGAAGCCATTTTGTTGAAGATAGCCATCAATTCGAGCATTTCACGCCCGTGGTGCTTACTTCAATCCGTACAAAGCTTTCTTTAATTGATATATTTTTTTTTCTTGCCATTTCACCTGAAAACTTTCTGGTTGCTGTATGTATACCTCTTCCTCAAGAATAACATTGAGAAATGCTGACTTGACATGTAGATAATATATCTTCCATCTATGATGAGTTGCAAGAGATATTATTAGTTTTACCGTATCAAGTCGATCAATAGGTGAAAAGACTTCTTCATGTCGATGCCGTATTTTTGTTTGTAACCTTTCGCTACAAGTTAGCCTTGTACCGATCAATATCGCCATCAGCAGTGCGCTTAATCTTGTATACTCATTTGACACCTATTGCTTTGTGATTTTGACGAAGTGTTGTCAACTCCCAAATGTCATTCTTCTCTATAGCTTGGATCTTCCATTGCTAGTCGCCAACAGTTCTCTATTACAGCTTGTTGAAATGTGAGAGGTTCATAATCAGCATATAGGCAGAAAAGATTAGACTGACATTCTTCATTTGTTTACTCATAGATCTCCCTGAGACTTCGTATTTTGATAGGGCTCCGTTGCGTAGAAGATCCGCTACTACTACTTTTTCCAGAAGATGGAGAATCTCTAATAGGAGAGAGTGTATGATATAACTTGAAGAGTGAACAAGGTGAAGACAGATAGAACAAGGCAGAGAAGAGAGAACAAGGCAGAGGCTGACCAGAAATAAAGAAGAGAATAAGATTGATGTGTATTTCCCCCTTCTTGCAATGCTAAATACACTTATTTATAGTCTTAATTTTGCTAAGACTTCTACTCTACTATAATGTTCTCTTGTGAGAACAATTATAACTAACTACTAACTCTTGATTACATAAGATTTCCTTAGCTAACATGAGTCTTAACTAGTTACAACTCTACTGCTTGGCAGACTGCCTTATTAAAGCAAAACTCCTTTGGAGTGGGATTCTATCATTGACAGCCTGGGCAATATATGCAAGTAGCTCTTTTTCTTGGCCACCTACGAGGACGTGAGCTGGTGCTAAGGCTTGTATCTGCATTTATATCACTGCCTTCCCCAGCAAAATCGGACTTGTCCTCAAGTCCAATGCTCTCAGGAATAACTAAAACACTACTGGGACAGGGCAACTCCTCTGGAGGAAGGTCTGGCAGCTGCTGATCAATCTCAGGGGGGTTGTAACGATCGTCTTTAAGTTGAGAGACATGAAATACTGGATGAATCTTGGCTCCTGTAGGTAACTCCAATAGGTAGGCAACCGGTCCGACGCTTTTTTGAACTTGAAAAGGTCCATAATACCGATGTCGAAGCTTGTTAAAGCGGCGATCTGACACAGACGATTGGCGATGTGGTTGTAACTTGACATAAACCCAATCGCCTGGCGCATAGCACTTTTCACGACGATGCTTGTCGGCTTGTTGTTTAATGCGATTTTGCTCTTATAGTAAATGCGATCTCAAGGTCCGCAGAATTTCGTCACGTTCCCGTAGTGCAACACCGAGCTCGTCCGACTGAATAGGGCCAGAAGCAAAGGAGACAAGGGGAGGCGGGGGCCTGCCGTACACGACTTCAAAAGGTGTCATCTTAGTAGCTGAATGAACACTTGTATTATAGGAATATTCTGCCCAATGGAGCCATTGACACCATTTTCTTGGACATTCCCCGATGAAGCATCGCAAGTAAGCTTCAAGACCCCGATTAACCACTTCAGTTTGTCCATTGGATTGAGGATGATATGCGGTGCTCATGTGTAGAGATGTTCCCTGAAGCCGATGCAGTTCTTGCCAAAATGAGCTAAGAAAAATTGAATCTCTATCCGAAACAATAGAAGTCGGTGAACCATGGAGCCGTATAATTTCTTTTGCAAAGACCATTGCTACACTCGTCGCCGTAAATGGATGCTTTAGAGGAATAAAATGTGCATACTTGGATAATCGATCGACTACAACCAAAATAGTGTCCTTGCCTTCTGGAGTGGGTAAACCCTCTATAAAGTCTATTGAAATTTCAGACCACACTACCAGAGGAATCGGTAAAGGTTGTAGAAGTCCTGCTGGTTTCAAGGCCTCTGTTTTAGCTTTCGTGCACGTAGGACAATTGGTAATGTACTGCTGAACATCCTTGCAAATGCCTGGCCAATAGAATTGTTGAGATAGACGTTTAAAGGTGCGAAACTGACCTCCATGACCTCCATAAGCTGAGTTATGTGCCTCAAATAAAAGTTGACGGCGAAGGGAGGGGTTTGCTGGAACTCTTATCCTTCCATGCTGTAATAGGAAGCCATTCGTCAAGGACAAGTCATTACGTTCCCCTTTGGATGCTTCCTGTATGAGGGACCTTGTGACTGGATCAGCAAGCAAGGCTTGCTTCAGCTCGTCCCAAAAGGAGGCTTGTAAGACAGTGAAAGCCGCAAGAGAGGCATCCGGCTTCCGTGAGAGTGCATCCGCTGCTGCGTTAAGTTTTCCTGCACGATACTCAATTTGATAATCAAATCCAAGAAGTTTGACTAACCATTTTTGTTGCTCCGGCGAAGATAGACGTTGTTCCAATAAATATTTCAAACTTAAGTGGTCAGTTTTGATGATAAATTTGTTGCCCAAGAGATAAGGTCTCCAACGTAATACCGCAAGGGTGAGGGCCATCAATTCTCGTTCATAGGTAGACTTGGCCAGCGCTGAAGCTGACAGAGCCTTGCTGTAGAAAGCAATAGGTCGCCCTCCTTGAGATAATACTGCACCTATACCTTTGCCGGAGGAGTCGGTTTCAACTGTGAACGGTATGGAAAAGTTCGGTGCTGTCAAAACTGGTGTGGAGATCATTGCGTGCTTCAGTTATTGGAATGCTAACTCAGCATCTTCGCTCCAACTGAATGAATTTTTCTTAAGGAGCTTTGTAAGAGGTGCAGCAATAAGGCCATAGTCTTTTACAAATCTTCTATAGTAGTCCGTGAGTCCAAGAAATCCACGCAGCTCCGAAACTGACTTAGGCCGCGGCCAATCCTTCATGGCACTAATCTTGCAAGGGTCAGCTACGATGCCT
Source organism: Acanthochlamys bracteata (assembly GCA_019914995.1). Lineage (NCBI taxonomy): Eukaryota > Viridiplantae > Streptophyta > Magnoliopsida > Pandanales > Velloziaceae > Acanthochlamys > Acanthochlamys bracteata. The sequence continues at coordinate 5,850,872 of CM034129.1, read as the reverse complement.
TGTGCAGAAACTATGTGGCCTAAGTACTCCAGCTCTCGGCAACCAAACCGGCATTTGGAAGGGTTGGCGTATAGGCGTTCTTCCTGCAAAATTGAAAAAACTATGGCGAGGTGCCGAAGGTGTTCCTGCCATGTTGAACTATAAACTAAAATATCATCAAAAAATACGAGAACAAATTTGCGGAGATGCGGGCGAAACACTTCGTTAATCAGAGATTGAAATGTCGCCGGCGCATTTGTCAAACCAAACGGCATAACAAGAAATTCATAATGGCCATCATGTGTGCGAAAGGCGGTTTTGTGAACATCTTCCTCCTTAACACGAATTTAATGATATCCGGATTTGAGATCAAGTTTAGAAAAATAACAAGCTCCATGAAGTTCATCTAAAAGCTCATCTATCACCAGAATTAGATATTTATCTTTAATAGTAATATCGTTGAGTGCCCGATAATCAACACAAAATCGCCATGAGCCATCTTTCTTCTTCACGAGCAATACCGGAGAAGAAAATGCAAAGTAGCTAGGTTGAATAATACCTTGGGATAACATCTCAGCTACCGTCCTCTCAATTTCAGCTTTCTGTGCGTGAGGATATCGGTAGGGTCTTATGTTAGCAGGCAAGGCACCGGGTATTAGAGAAATTCCATGATCATGGAATCTTTTCGGTGGAAGTTTCAGGTTAGGACTGAAGATCTGTTTGTGCTCGTCCAGGAGCTTTTGTAGGTCTACAGGCAACTCCCTAGTTGTTTACGAAGTAATTTCAGTTTGTGGTGCCACTGCCATGAGGCGTAGTGAGCAGAAAACCGCCCCAGTGTCTAGACTAGTGAGCTGCGACACATTTCCTTCTCTAATTCCCTTGAAAATGAAATCACGTCCTTGCCAAGTAAACCTCATCTCTGATTTACTGTAGTTGCTAATAATGTCACCCAAACTTTCCAACCATTGTATTCCAAGCACAAGGTCCATACCTCCAAGTGGAAAGGGGTATGCGTCAACTACCACACCCGCCCCTTGCACATCCAAGAAAATACTTTTGTAGATCACCTCTATGGAAATAGGAAGCCCATCGGCTAATTCCACATGGAGTGGTCGTACAGTTGTTGGCGACAATCGTAGATGTTTGGCTAAACGATCGATATAAAATTATGAGTGCTTTCCGAGTCAATAATATAAATACCTCTTGCTTCTTAATATATCCTCGGACTCGTAGTGTTTGTGGACCAACAAGGCCATGCATTGTGCTTAGTGAAAGTGTGGCGCCCTCTGTAGGTGTTTCCTCTGTACCATCTTGTGGTATATTATCATCCAAATCCTCCATGCTGGTTATTGAGTATAGGCGAGTGGTGCACCTATGACAGCGGTCATACCTCTCATCGCAATAAAAATATAACCCCTTTGCACGTCGAGCATTTATGTCTGCAGTAGAAAGACGAGACTTAGAGCTTGCTGGAGTGGCCATTGCTGAAGACGAAACCAACGTGGTTCTAGTTGTGGGGATTGTTGCTGTAGTATTCGCTGTTGACCCAACAGACGTTGTTGCAGCTGGCCGCCAGCGAACATGTCGGTTTGTTGATGATTCAATCGTCTGTTTATGTTCAAACAACCTTGCAAGCATGTAAGCCTCTTGGAGATCAGCGGGTTGTCGTGCCATTACTTCCACTGCAATATGTGGTGACAATCCTCCACAAAAATGTCCAATCAAGTCTTCCTCAATGGTGTGTGGCAAACGAGTACGTAGATCCTCGAACATCTTTTGATAATCATCTATAGAACTAGCTTGTTTCAATTGCTTCAAAGCAAAGCTAGAACTAGCAAAAGCTGTCGGGCCAAATTGGCGCAACAGGGCAGTCGTCAACTCTTCCCACGAATGGTGAGGTTTGTCCCGTTCAAAATTCCGAAACCATCTATTGGCATCTCCTTGAAGGTACATCGCAGCAATTGGAACACGATCACATGCCACTGTTTTGTAGAATTTGAAGTAGCGATTAGCTGAATATATCCACTCTTGTGGTTCCTTACCGTCAAAGGAAGGAAACTTGTGTCGCTCCTTGGTCCAAGGTGTGGTTTGTTCAATCAGTCCCAGCGTCGGTTTGACGGAGGTGTGAGTATGACAACCTTGATAACATGTTGTGTGATTGGATTGGCAGGCTTGTGGTGTTGGTTTGGTATGTTGTAAGGTTGTAGCGAGGTGTTGTGTCTGTAATGTATGAGGTTCGGTTGGGCCAAGGGAGACATTGCAGCGGTTGGTAGAGTTCGGCTTAATGGAGAGGGGTTCTGATGTTGGCGTTTCTCGGCTAAAGGTTGCAACGGGAATGTCCGGTGTGGGAAGTAAGGCTAGTTTTTGAGGAGAAGTGGATAGCTTTAGGTTGTTGGGTTTCATAACGGTATTTGTTAAGTGTTGTGCAACCGTGGGTGGGGTTAGGGTGGCTATATTTATAGCTATATTGGTTGCCGATATATGGTCTGTAGTTTCAATACGGTTTCGAACCAACTCTCGCATGAGCTGACGCATCTCCGCTCGATCTTCATTCATTTGTGTAAGTATCATTGTGAAGTTAGCTTGAAGATTAAAGAATTGATCTTGCCAGTTAACTTCCCTTGAGCTTCGAACTGCTGAGATTGGGGTGGACGGTAGTTGCAGAAAATTTCCTGCATCAATCACAGGTGGTGAAGCTGGTGATTGTGGAGATTCGGGTCTCACTGACGTCGACGAATCCATAGGATCGCTGGCTCTGGTACCAATTTGATATAACTTGAAGAGTGAACAAGGTGAAGACAGATAGAACAAGGCAGAGAAGAGAGAACAAGGCAGAGGCTGACCAGAAATAAAGAAGAGAATAAAATTGATGTGTATTTCCCCCTTCTTGCAATGCTAAATACACTTATTTATAGTCTTAATTTTGCTAAGACTTCTACTCTACTATAATGTTCTCTTGTGAGAACAATTATAACTAACTACTAACTCTTGATTACATAAGATTTTCTTAGCTAACATGAGTCTTAACTAGTTACAACTCTACTGCTTGGTAGACTGTCTTATTAAAGCAAAACTCTTTTGGAGTGGGATTCTATCATTGACAGCCTGGGCAATATATGCAAGTAGCTCTTTTTCTTGGCCACCTACGAGGACGTGAGCTGGTGCTAAGGCTTGTATCTGCATTTATATCAGTGTAGTATGTTGAGGAGATAATGGTGTTGTTAGTGGTGGTACCTCATGTGAGGGCTCATCAGATTCATCCACCACTGGATGCTCTTTGAAAGTTTCTTCACTCCAGTTCCATACGTCTTCTTCATTAAACACAATGTCTCTACTAAACACTAATTTCTTAGTTAGTGGATTATAGAGCTTATATGCTTTTGATTCCTTACTATATCCGATGAAGATGCATTTTTCACCACGATCATCAAGCTTCTTCCTTTTGTCTTCAGATACTTGGGCATAGGTAATGCACCCAAAAATTCGTAAGTGTGCAACACTTAGCTTGTATCCGCTCCACGCATCTTAAGGTGTCTTATTTTTCACCATCTTTGTGGAGGCATCGGTTAAACAAATAAGCTGAGTACGCCACAGCTTCTGCCCAAAATTGCTTCGACAATCTCTTTTCCTTGAGCATGGTTCTTATCATGTTGAGGATGGTTCTATTTTTCTGCGATGCCATTTTGCTGTAGTGTGTAGGCGGTAGTCAACTACCTTTTTATATCTTGTTTCCTGCAATATTTTTGAAATATATTTGAGGTGTACTTACCACCTCTGTCAGATCGGAAAATTTTATCTTGTGGTCACTTTCCTCTTCAATAAGAGCTCTAAAATGCTTGAAAGTGATAAAGACAGTAGACTTCTCTTTAAAAAAATATACCCATAACTTTCTACTGAAATCATCAACAAAGATAATAAAATATTTGTTGGATCTAAGTTTACGAACTTAGAACTATTATGACTAGAAGAATTTGAAGCTTTCTTTGGAGGAGAATTTTTTTTTAGAAGACTTTTCTCATATTCACTTGATTCAAAACAACATGCTACCAGCCTTCTTATATAGGCATTACAACCAAACATTACATTAACTAAGACATTAAAATAAAATAAAACTTACAACTATTACTTATTTTAACACACCCACTAACTCTCTTAAGTAACATATATGCTCACTACTAGCATTACTTACCCACTTCCTTTTATTAGTGTCTTGAGAAACTCCAAAATGAATGCATATGTTTTGATTTGTTATTCCAACATGAACCTCACCAGACAATTTTGCAAGCAATATGCAAGAATTCATCGTATACAATATTCACTGGCATTCCACATCAAATTTTACACCAAGTCGTGCAACATTAAGATAGAGAGTAAAATCATCCAAGCTATAGAAAATCACGAAAAAAAAATCATTGTAGAGAAGATTTTCCAGATCAAATTTAACCAAATATTCTCATCGCAGAAAATTGCACAAGTACATCAAAGTGGTAATACTCTTCACATCTACTTTTAATTCTTGTAAAACCAGCTTGAATCACTACAAAAAAGCTGGAAGAAGGTGATTGTACTGGAATACCGGAGGAAAAGATCCTAGCTATCTCCTGGCACTATCAAAGAAGGCGCATATTGGAAGACTATCCTTTGCTCCAGCAGACAACAGAAGGAGCCACTCAAGATTTTACAGAAGCACCAAGGACAAACGGGTGCATGCATGACAAGAAAAGAACTTTGCGGGGACGTACAGGAGTGCTAAGCTTTTATGGAATAAAAAATATTTTAAAATTTTTTGAAGAAATGAGTTTAATTTTTTTAGCTCAAAAAATTATTAAAAAATAATACATATAATTATGGAGAGGATAGGGATCTCTTTGTGGGCAATTCGGAACACTCTCTTTCTAACTTTTGGTTGGTAAGTTTTTAAAATTTAATTTTTATAGTTGGATATAAAAAAGTTTGAGTAGAAATATACAAATAAAATTTCAGCTCAATCGTCCATATATTTATCTTCATCTAACAACTTGAACGAGATGGAAAAAAGACGATAATATATGGCCCTGTTTGGATGTGTTTAAGCTTTTGTGCTTTTGAAATAAAGCTGCTTTAGAGTGCTGTAAGCGGCTGTAGAACTTTTGCTGTAAAAGTAGATTTATAGTGAAAAGTGTTTGGATAAATTGTTACTGTATCGTACTTTTTAATGCTGAAAGCTGAATGAAGTATTTGGCTAAACTTATGCTTATTTTTGTGTAAAGTATAAAATGACTGAAATGCCTACGAATATATAATAATTGATATATTGTAAAATTTTTAATTCTTTTTTATATATTATTTATTTTTTAAATTTAATAAATTAATTTATGTAAAAATTATATAAATAATTATTTGTATCAATATTTATAAATTTATTAACAAATTAAATTATTGATATCAATCAATAATTAATTTGAATAATATTAATTATATATTATTATTATAATATTAAATTTGAAGTCTTTGAATATATAATAATTGATATATTCTGAAATTTTTAATTTTTTATATATTATTTTATTTTTAAATTTTAAAAAATTATTATGTAAAAATTATATACATAATTATTTGTATCAATATTTATAAATTTATTAACAAATTATATTATTAATATAAATCAATAATTTAATTTAAATAATATTGATTATATAATTATTATTGTAATATTAAATTTGAAAAATATATTTAAATAATTATTAATTTTTAATATTATTTAAATAATTAATATAATGTGGTAATTTTGTAAACTTACTGTAAGCATGGTCATTTCGCAGAAAAGGAAATGAAAAGCTGCTGCGTGCTTTTTTGTGAAAAGCATCTCTGAGATGCTTTTCAAAAAGAACTCTTAAAAGCACTTTAAAGCAGCTTAAAGCTGCACTATCCAAACGCATCAAACATTGTTTTCTGCTTTTTTCGGGCTTTAAGCTGAAGAAAAGCCCAGCCAAACAGGGTCTATATATTTTGGAGTTTTTTTTTCCTGTCATTTTCATCAAATGGCCAGATAGAGTTCGATCGTAGTTTAATTAAGTTGCAATTTATCAGTATTTTTCTAAAATCATAGTTTTCATTTCTAGCAATAGAGATTGAATATAGAAATCATCTCGACTATAAATCGGAAAGGGAGTGTTTGAAAGTACACTTAAGGATAGAGTGCTCCTTAAGCAAAAGGAGCTGTAAGAATATACAAACTTGAATTAGTTGCCGGTAACACTTGAGGCAAGGAGGGCATTAGCAAAAGCATTCTAGGTTAATTATTCTTTGTAAGGACTACTGGTTGTGCGATCAAAGAGACTTTGTGAAAGTTTAAAGACCGTGTTAAATTCATCTTGATGCAGAATCGTTCGAGGTAAACATGGGGTCACTTGACAAAGGTAATGGAAATCACTCTTGATAAAGAGTGTCACAGATATAGGCTGGATTGATAGTTGATCCACATAAAAGCTTCTTATGTGTTTTTTTAGTTTGTGTGTTGTATTTATTCGTACACCTAAACTATTCTATCGAACTAACTTTGCTTGTGTGTAAGCAGCAATAGTATTTTAGCCGACTACTTATTTACTGTTTAGTCTTCTGTGCAAGAAACAACAAACGGCAGTCCTTATTTTATTACTATTTTGGGCGTGTTTTAAATATATGTAACTGAATTTTGCGAACTAAATTTCATAAAAGTAGAGTTAAGTAAGAAGTGAAGTTCGGTGGAAATAGAGTTTGAATTGACATTTGAAACAAGTGAAGTGAAATTTGAAATTAAATTTTGATAAAAGTGGAGTTCGGTATGAAAGTTTAAGTGAAGTTCGCAGTGACAATTGAAGTATGCGAAGTGACCGAATTCAAATTTTGGAAGAAAAAAGTGAAGTTCAGTGTATTTAAAACAAACCTTTAGTAAAAAAATTTTGAAGTTGAATTTGTATTTAATAATATAGGCTGGATTGATAGTTGAATTTGTATAGATTCTATACAAATCTATAAAAAAAATTTTAAAAATACAATTGGAACGTAGGTTCGTCTACGTAACAACTACGTAGACGAACCTATGTGAGAGTTGCGCACTTCCTGTACAATGCACAAATTATTACAAACAGCTAGTTGATACTAAGAGCTGAATCTTCATGATGAGTTGACAGCACATAGAAACAGTAGACTTTTGCATCTTGAGTAAAGCATTTATCTTTTGACTATATCCAACCAAATACTGAAACAAAATACCTGAAATCCTTACAGTAAACAACAGAATACTAGTTGATGTTGTTCTACAATAGTCTTTTTTCTACAAATAAGTCTTTTTTCTACAAATAAGCATGATGAGTCTTTTTTCTTTTTGGTGATTGAACTAGCTAACAATAGTCTGACTTTACCCATTTTCATATGTACTAAATTATTTTGTTTTTTTTTTTTTTTGAGAAAGAATACTAGTTGATGTTGTTCTACAAATAAGTACATATATATAGATTATGGTAACAGACTATGTGACTAACTTAAGCAATATAAGACTAAAACTTTTTTAACATACCAAAATAAGATAGATTTATATACAAACCTATATATAACATAACCGTTATGACAATCTCGAAAGATTCTAATGGAGCAGGTTGTCGATGTTTTAATTGCGTTAGAAAGTGCACAATTTTGACCAAAATTGAATGAAGGTTGAAGCCGGCAGTATCATGTAAGAATTTTTTATTAGGTAAGATCCATGGTTGTATCAGCAAGGCTTTTATGACCACCATGGAGTTTCACCAGTCCTGAAATCAGTCTCAGTCCATGGTACAAACACAACCTTGCCGTCCAGAACATCTGCATGAGCCAGTGCCAATGACTGACAAAAGCAGAATAGTATCAGCAAACACGCAAAATTGGAGTAAAAAGAACTAGAACATAATTTTCAAACTCAAATTTAATAGTTGTAAATGTTGCTTACCAGAGGTGCAGGTCCTCTAACAACCCTTCCTTGGTTGTTATACTGGGATCCATGGCAGGGATAGATGAACTTGTTTTCAGCTGCATTCCATGGGACGACAAAACCAAGATGAGTGCAAACAGCATTGATAGCGTAAGTTGCAAGTGTTCTGTCCATCTCCACAACCAAACATGTAAGATCTCCCTGTGAAAGGGGGGAAAGTGAGCTTAGATTGTTTCATAACTATGACCAATTGCAATGTTAAGATGCCAACTCGGAATAGGCACATGAGACTCGCTTATTCTTTCTAACAGAAGATATAGATAGTCCTCTGAGAAATTATTTGCAACTTCCTGCTGATGAAAACAACAATCAGGCTGGATTTCATTGGATAGAATTTGAGAGAAACATAGTAACGTGGATACATTGCATTACAAGACAGCATTTGAGATGCTCATTTGGCCTAGAATCATGTTTACAAACCAAACATCATGCAGCTCTTTCACTCACAAACAGTTGATGGTGAGTGTCAAAATTATTCTTCTTATCATTATTAATATTTGTTAAACATATCAGCTTAGTGGTAGATGCCAAGGAAGTATCCTAAGCCAGAGAAAACTTGGACATGGACCCTATTAACCAAACTTGAGCGCTCACCCATTAATATAGCTCGATTTCCATTTTATATATGTTGTTTTCTGATGCTGCACATTGTTAAGAGTACTCATGGAAATATTGATGATCTACAGGATTGGCAATTTGGCATAGTCGATAGTTAACTGTCATCCCCGGATGACTCCAAGCCATAAGCATCTTGCAGCTTTTTCTACTCTAATGTCCCCTTATCCTAATTGTGACTGATTCAGAAAGTACTGTATGATGCTAAACACTGGACTTACCCTATACATTCTCCAAAGATGTCCCAAACGTCTTAGAACTATGTAGATATTAACCGCCTTCTTCAAATATATTAAGCACATGCAAAGAAGAAATATGAAAGGCTACCTTTAATCCTTGCGCGAGTGTCCTGTCACCGGGGTCATGAGTTTTCAGCCATGCCTCTATGGTAAGATCATTTCCAGGTGCATCTTTGGCTATTGTTCCACCGCCAGCGCATCCGGAACTACATATTTACATCACAAGAATGTTAATTCTTAGTTGTTTGAAGAATACTAGTAGATGGTTTTAGTAGGAGCAGGAGTTGGACCAACTTACCATAGCTCTTCTCATATAGACAAGGTTGCATCGTGCAACTTCATCAATTTCGTATTTAGATCTATTTGAAAGGATTAACTTTGTTTAATGTAACGGTGGCATCTATGAGCAAACCAAGTTTTCATGCTCTTGGTAGCTGCTACCATTAAACAGGCGTTCCTGCTAAGAGCATGAATTACGTTGTTGTAATACCATTAGATTGATATTCATGACATCATTAGATTAAAGTATCTTGCCTGCATCGGGGCAAAAATATGATTACTAGCTAATACAGCACGTAATTCTAATTGTTACCAGAACATCGTTTTCAAATCACATACGATTATACGAACAAGTTGAGCATCAGTTCTCACCCTGGGGGAATGAAGAATGATGCATACGGAACAAGCATCCCGGCGGTTTGCAGTGAAATGGCACCCAGCAACAGAAGGTTCAGATGCTGTCTCTTTCCCATGTCAGGCACTCTGTCGGCCGGAATGCTAGAAGCTTGGCACTTGATTCTTCCACCCTTCTCCTTTCGTAGGCCCAGACCCCTTGGGGGCTTGCTGAGCAGTGCTTAGCTTGGTAAAACAAACCATTTCTTGCAGAGCCCAACTGCTACACCAGTGTAAGACGAGAACACGAACATCAAACAATGAAAGCTTACCTTCGGGACATTCATATTACATAATATCATCTAGGATATGTAGTATTTGCACTGTTCTTCTTAGGGATCCTTCTATAATGAGACAAACTTTACTTGCATCCGTTTAATTGAGCAGAAAAGAACAGTTGAAATTTTCAAAACGAACACTCAAACCTTTGGGACGAGAATATTGAATGCCTATGTTATATATATCAGAGCAAGTATTTCTTGTACATAAAAATTTTGCACAATTACATAATACCAGAAAAATTTGCAGCTAACTTTAAGACAAAACTGACAGCCAAAATTATTGACGGACTTAATGTATCACTCAAAACATTTGCGTTGACTGCAAATCTAATAATCCAGTCTAAAGCATGTCCTTGGCAAGTCTTACCTGAGAAGGAGTAGCAGCAGTGGAGAGATTCGTGGAACCCATGGACTGCACCGCAGTTTTCTGCAACACTGCAGTTTTGAGAGCCGGATTTTTTAGCTTTTTTTCCTTTTGTACCTCAGAAAGGAAGAGTATATGTCGTGAGAAGAGAAGGAAGTGATAGGGTGTCCGATCATTGGTTGATAGGAATTGATTGGTCTAAATGAGGCACACGTTTAGGATTGTGGATGTATGCTTCCTTGCTGGTCTTCTCAAGTTCTAGGCAATCCGTGGCACTGAGAAAAAACAGGTGATTTTCTTGTGTTGGACTTAAGTGTTAGATAACCGGTAAGATCCAACTCAAAAGAAGAGGGATAAATTGAGTTGATAATTAAAAATTTTCGTTTAATAAAAGTTCATGCAGACATCAATTAGTCAGCCGGCTTTACGTATGATAAACCTTACGGACAGAGAATAGCACAATAGATATTTTAATAGAACAGTTTAAAGATAAATAAGAGCTATTCAGGAGATTTACGTGATTCGATAAATCTCTTTATTTATATCTATGGGTGCTCTATTATAAGAATCAAATCTTCACTAAATTTTTAACAAACTACACAAAATAAAAACAAAGTGCTTCACCAAATACACTTACTCTTAAAGGTCTCTTTACTAAGACAATCCTTCACAGTCTATTGGACACCGTAGTTTCACTGGCTGATACTCTAGTCTTGTTACAAAATCAAAAAAGTTTCTCCAAACTCCAACAAGCTACTTTAACAAGTGCACCAAACACTCTAGCACAAGTTTCAAAGAAAATTTCAAAAAAAAAAAGATTAAGTATAGGATCTATCTCAATGTAAGTGAATGATTTTAAAGTTTTCTATTGAGATGATCTTGTTACTGAAGATGATACTCAGTAGCAATAGGGGTTTCTTCACTTAAGAAATTGAATCGATATAGTAGAAGTTTGTTTTTGAAATTTTTGCTCGATGTCTCTCCTGTCTCTATTCTTCAGCTTCTCTACTTTTTATAATGTCTTATGTTTTTACAAGTAACTAGTTCTTTCCATTAAAAAAAAATTTATGTTGGTGTCTCTATTAAGTGGCAGGTTTCTAAGATAGAGATGAAGATTGTGTTCAGTAGTCAATCAGCTGCTTAACAATTTCTTTTGACTAAACTAGTGTAAATTTTTTATGGATATTAAATACAACGATAAAAGCAATTTGAAGCTCCCGACTGCAATCCTAAATTGTTTCAGTTAAGTTGTATTTTTCAAATTTCTCCAGCTGAGTTGCCTTATCTTCTTGGTTTGCTGCTTTTCTATTGAGTTGACTGCTTTAAATGAGGTGGACTCCAACAGCTTGACCTTGCTTTATTGAAGTAATTTGTTGGAACTTCAAGATTGATTTTGATGATAACAATGATTAAGAATATAGTTTATGAATTAGGGTGAACTAATGATTGGAATCAAGTTCTGCAGAAATTTATGAAACAGGTCTATCCCATATTCAGCAGACAACAAGCCAGCTTCTTAGCTACTAATTGTATAAGATTTCTTTTATAGCATTAAAACAGATGGATCCCTCAGCCACCAAGCAGCGAGCTATCTAATTGCTGCTACATAGATAAAACAGAGAATCGCAAACAGAGCATCTCGAACAGAAAAGAGCAGAAAACAGAGTATCGCCAACAGAGAAGAATAGAAAATAGAGGACTCGATAGCCGGCTACTTCGCTGCTACTTGCCGGACAGAGAAGAATTCGAAAATTATGATAATTATTTCACTCTTCAGAAATAATTTCAAGCATAATGCCGATTCCGTTTTAACTTCAACTTTTCATCAGAGACAGACCAACATGTGCATTATAAGATTGACCGAATAACACATCAAATGATGATCAACATAAACTTGGAAAAATCGTGCAATGATAGATGAAAATTCAGTAAACAGGGAGCAGAATCAGACATTGATGGAACAACTTTTCAGATGAAATTCAATCAAGAATTCGTCATCCATTTGAAGCAAAATCTTGAAGACTTACTGAGGAACATATCAACTACAAATTCATATCAAGAACCATGAAAAATCACAACAAGAGAATAAAGAACATAGTGCAATGTATGGTCAGAATTATATTTTGCTGACAATACAGAATTGCATCAACATGCAGATTTCGATTTTTCTCAAAGAAGAAATCGCGAATTTAATTACAAGATGATATCATTCAACAAATCTACTATCATGTTACTATCACAGAACTGGGCTATATTGAGCACCACATTATTGAAGAACAAGTTCAAGTATAGAGATTATTAGATGGCAATGAAAACCCACTGAATATAGTAGGAAGCAACGAAGCAAAGATTGCAGAGTTACGCTATTGGAGTCCATCTCACTTGAAGTAGTCAACCTAGCAAAAAATAGCAAATCAAGAGAAGCCAACTCAGTTAGAGAAATTTGAAAAGTACAACTCAACTGAAACAATTCAAAACTGCAGGTGGGAGTTTTTGAATTGCTTTCTTTGGTGCATTTAATACTGATGAAAGACTTGCACCAGTTTAGCCAAAAGAAATATTGAGGCAGTTGATTGATCACTGAACACAATCTTTATTTCTACCTTAGAAATCTGTCACTACAAATCAACGAATATTTTTCTAACGGAAAGAACCACCTATTTGCAAGAACGGAAAATTCTATAAGAAGCACAGAGACACAAAGACAAAGAGATAGAAGAGATAACGAGCAAAAAATTCAAAAACAAACTTACACTATATTGACTCAATTTCTCAAGTAAAGAAACTCCTCTTGCTGCCGATCACTTACAGAGCATCATCTTCAGCAGCAACAAGTTTGATCATCTCAACAGAAAATCTTAAATTCATTTATTTACTTTGAGATTGATCCTGTGCCTAACCTTGCTCTTTTAACTTTTTCTGTAAACTTGTGATAGAAGTGCTTTGTGCACTTGGTAAAGAAGCTCGGTTGGAGCTTGGTAAAAGTTTTTAAACTTTATAATAGAGCACCCGTAGATGTAGGCAAAGAGATTTGCCGAACCACGTAAAATACTCTAAGTACTCCTTTCTTTACCTAAATCGCTATATATTTTAACCCTCTCTATCTGCAGGATACAAGATTACTAACCAGCCGGCTATACGCTTGCCGTCTTTAGGATTGTTAACTTTTACGGAAATTTTTTTTTATCAACTCAATTCACCCCTCCCCTCTTGAGTTGATCTTGCAGGAGTTTCAACACAATTCTACATTATCAGCAAGACAGAATTTTGATGATACTTAACACTGTATTCTTTATCTTCTCTTGTTGTGATTTTTTATGATTCTTGATATTAACTTGTAGCTAACATGTTTCTCAGTAAATCTTTAAAATTTTGTTTCAAATGGATGACGAATTCTTGATTGAATTAATCTGAAAAATTATTCCAGCAATATCTGATTCTGCTCCTTGTTTACTAACTTTTCATTTATCATTCCACGATTTTTCTAAACTTATGTTGATCGTCATTTGATGTATTGTCGATCAATCTTATAGTGTGCATGTTGATCTGTCTCTGATGAAAAGTTGAAGCTCAGATAAAATCGGTATCATATTTGAAATTACTTTTAAAGATTGAACGATTATTACAATTTTCGGATTCTTTTTTGTTCAGCGAGAATCATCGAAGTAGCCGGCTATCGAGTCCTCGGTTCTCTACTATGTTCTCTATTTCCGATGCTCTGTTTTTATACTTTAATGTTTGATCCATATAGTAGTGAGACAGCAATCAGGTAACCGACTGCTTAGTGACTAAAGTTTGTATTCCTCTATCTATGCTCTATTTTCTGGCTACTGTTCATGCTTCTCTGAAGATATTTAATATATAGATAGCAAGTAGGTAGCTGGCTGTCAGGTCATCTGTAGAAGTACTATAGATGGCTTATTATCTGATAGGTGAATGATAAATCTTGTTTGTAAAATCCTACAGAACTTGATTCAAATCATTAGTTCACCTAATTTATAAAATATAATTTTAATCATTATTATTATCAAAATTAACCTCTGAAAATCTTGTAGAACTTGATTCAGTCATTAGTTCACCTAATTCATAAACTATAATTTTTAATCATTGCATCATCAAAATCAACCGTGGGGTTCTAACATTAAAAAACAGCGGCCTGATCCAATCTGCTGGGCTCGAAAGGTTGGCCAGATTAACTGCGCTAGACATGCCATGAACCAAACTCACTGCCTAGAATGCATCTTATTCAAACAAATTGACATACTTCTGTGCTATACCAATTTATAACAATAGTCAAAACTCACAAAAGATTATCAGTTGGTTCTGTTTTATGCATGTCCCCTGTAACTTGAATTGAAGCCATTCGTGTCAATGATCCAAATGTTCACATTAAAAACATAATATTGTCCAGCATTTTATAGGACCAGTATAAAGTATTTTAGGAATGAAACAAGCGTCACATGAGCAGGAAGCTACATTGCGCTAACTACCACTGGTAATGACCTAAACTTCTTCCTTCCTTTCATGCCTAGTGAGGTTTTTTACATTTCGGTACAGTTAAAATTCAACCTTGCTTGAATAAGTTCCAAGCATTATAACTTGATCCCTGTTAAAATTGATTTTTAGCGAGCATATTTTTAGTTACTATAACTTGTCCAGCATTTTTCCTTCTAAGTAAAAGCGTCACTGTCCGTTAGAACATGACGCGCATATGCAGGTGTTTTGAAATCCACCAAATACAGCAACCTATCTTGTTGGATACTATGGAAACGCAGTTGATGTATCTAGTTTTGAATTTTGTGGGTTTCACATGAACACTAGCACAGGTGTTCAGTTAGGATGGGATACTACTGGTGCGGACATAAACCCTTTCGAGCTGTTCCCCTACAAATACGGAAAGGACAGTGAGGCTATTTGCACCAACGGAAGACCCAGCAGTTTTGCCTCAACAAATTGAAGTGGAGAGGCACATAGACTCATATGATTCTGCTCATTGCAAGTGTGGGAAAAAAGCATGAAAGCTTGCAACCCAAATGGCAGAAACTCTCAAAGCCCTAGAACAGTCGCACTCACACCCTACTCTCATAATAGCATCCAACACTACTTGAACCAACAGCGTATGCTCGTTTCAAGCATGCTTGTAATTTCCAATTCTTTTTTCTTGGCTGTTCCATCACATATGGCATAGAAAAAACAAAGAGGAAAAGGCAGATTAATGAAATGGAAAGCAAAAGCTAAAAGCTTCTCTATTCTTACTCTCTCCCGATGAACTTGGCTTTAGCTTTGCTTGCTTTTTCTCTTGCTCCAATGTAATAGAATCATGAAAGTTGGATTGTATAAGCAAAAGGAATGAACTTACGATTGGAAAATTTCATCCTGCTTTGTTGATTTAAATTAATCACAAGTGTCGGCATGGCTTAAAGCTTGTTTATATATCTACTTGCTGTCTACAACTTCTCATTTTCTGCTAATAGCTAGACTAACATACTAGAATCAAGTTAACAGAGAAGAGATAAAGGTAAATAGCGGCATTACATATCATCCATCTTAAGGACAGCTATAACATCATTAAAATGAAATTAATGTTCAGAGTTATGATAATACTTAGATACGGTATACACGAAACTTCAAATAATATGGGTGGTGGGAAAATTGCAGATACTGTCGTCAATGAATAGATTCCTAGATTCTAGAGCGACTAATAGAAGAGGAATGCACCAAGTTGATTATTTTTCTCTATAGAGATTTGAGATGATGAAGATCTTATGCTAGCAAAGCATTGCATACCAAATCATAGTTTAGTTGACACAGAAGTAATGTAGTGCGTTTATTACGAAACTAAATCAAAATTGGAGAATAAAAGAAATCAGTTCCAAGCATTAAAAGGTCAGATAATAGTATATCTTGACTTTTGGAAGGTTCCCAAGGGCCACTCTGTCTGCCTTCCACTACGATTGTTGTCCATGCTAGAGAACTCTTCCTGCAATTACGACAAAACTATGTTATCTGTAAAACATGTACTTTTCTTTACCTTTTCTTTTTCGCAATGCTCAAACCACATAATACTCCTAATATTCCCTTCACTTTGAAAACAAAAGAAGAAAACTCTTGTTATCATCAAACAGATATTCAACGAAGCAAGTTTTACTTTGAGAACACTAGATTCGTGACCGACACTGAAATTGAATTTCCGTATTCCTGTAGTGAATTTAGGTGTGACATATAAAAAGATTTACCAAATTGGTTTAGTGTCATGGGCCAGTCAGCATAGTAACTCATTCACGAGGACAAGCAATATGCAGCAAAACATAGGTTGTGATCATTCTCAGCTATGAACATCAGTATAGAACAGTGTATTGGCAGTCTGTTTACAAGTTCAAGTCCAACAATATAAACTTGCTGATAACAAAATATAAAAAATAAAAAACTCTGCAGAACAGTGCATTTGGACAGTACGAAATTGAAAATGTGTAGTGACAAACCGTTTGCTATTTGTATACATAACACTGTTAAACACTGTTACCTGTCTCACTTTTGAAGATAGGGAGAGAAGATGTGAGCTCAAACCTTTTCAATTTATGTTATGCATCTTGCACTTCTTCCTTCCTAGCTCTCTCCAATTATCAAACGGTTGATATGTAATATTCATTCCTTGCAAATTCGATCTGCCACCTACCAAGTCAAATGGGAAATCCTTAAAGATGCTAGGCAAGAAACACGCTGTTTTCAATTTGAGTATTCAAATTAGAATTCGCAACATTCTGTTATACAAATATGCATGCAATTAAGAACAAGCATGTCCTCATATATCTGGTCCAAGCTTTCAGTAGGATTTCGGTTATTGTATATCCTTAGTATGCATTAGTCTAGTGTCTGGGTTCAGATACAATTATGATCAGTTTGAAATGCAGATAACATTTAGCAACGTATACAAATAAGGATCACGACACTAGTGAGTCTGTATCAAATTTCAGTCACTAAACGTACCCATTCCAGTTATTACTCACATGTAGTAGTAGTTGCGAAGACAAAGATTTATAGTGTCAGTGACATTCAATCTATAAAAGAAATTCAAGTAGAAATCTATTTTTCAAATTCATTTCATGAAAAAGAAAAAGAAGAATCGACAAGTTTTGGAGCGAGCTCTATTAATGAGATCAACCTCCTTTTCGTGAGGAGAGAGAGAGGACAGATGCAGGAAGAGAAATAGCTGGCAAGGCCTGGCAACTTGTGACAGCACAAGAGAGGAGAGCAATGGGTTTTGCCTTCATTCATGAGGCATTCCTCATTCATGATATGCACTCCTTATATGCGGATGTTTTATTGCTATTCATATTGAATGAATCAAACATCAATTGAGTGATTCAATCCCAAATTATAAAAGCTTGTTCAATTTGTCTTCTTCTTTGATAAATAAAAATCTTAATTTTTTTTCTCCAGAACCATAAAATTTTCGTCAATCTTTCTAACTTACAACTTAAATCACAAGAGAAAGAAAAATTAATTAATCAGTGAAGCACCACCTTTAAAGGCACCCAAGATGCTTACGCACCACAAGAACAAAGTGTGTACTGTTGCATTGATACTTCAAAAGATATTGCTAATATTTTGCGTTTCCAATTAATTCCTTTTGTGGTAACTCTTAATAATCAAATATTTTTTAATTGGAACCAAAATGTTTGAGTTATTTTGGCACTAATTTTGTTAAAGGAAAGGTACATCTTTAAATCCATTGCAACAAGCATAGAGAATATTTTCTTGACCGTTCATAGGTTGTCTTGTACATGAAACTATTAAATTCTAAAGAATGAAAATCCTACTAGTGATTCCTATATAATAAAGTCTAGCAACAACTGTCATCATTAAGTGCATAATCTTATAGCATATTGATTCGTTAATCACAAGCCAACAAACAATACATCACTAAATCTGCATAATTATATCTATATCCGTATATTTACACAATCAAACCCGCCCAATATGTACAAAAGTTAATCATCACACTATCAGTGTTTCCGAAATCAAGAATCATTTAAAATACCAAGTACTATAAACACTAGTTCAATCCTAATTTTTTAAAGAGTGTTAACTTCAGTTATAAACTTAATAAAACATAAATCATGATGAGGCTAGATAATGTTGTGATAACTTTGGTAAGATTATACCAAGTACAGAAAGAGAAATGGCATATTTATTTAGCAGGTGTCACGTGACACGCGCGAAAACGAAGGGAGAGAGATAGTGCACGGGAAAGAAGCGGGTTTAGAAGAATGATTAATTATTGTGAATCACCCCTGATGATAATATTATAAAGCAAGGAAAGGAAATAAGAAGATCAGTCGGAGTTGGGAAAACATAAATCAAGCACAAGCACGAGAATAGATTATATGATTATAGGACCTAAACCTAAAACCCCCAACCAAAATTATGTAAAAAGCAGAGGCAGTTGTAGTAGTAACAGTATAGCTTGTCCTGCAGAATCGCTTCTGGCGTGTGCTTTCCCTGCTTCTGCTTCCTCACTGCAGCGTTCCAGTTTTGATAGAGACATTTGTTTGCTCCTTCCCAACATTTCTTTCTCTTTTCTTTCACTATCTTGATTAGTAGGATTTAAACACCCCCTGACCGTTTGATAAGATAACACGCTTGAGAGTTGAGAAGAGAGATATAGAAATTTCCTTTAGTTAATTTTTATTATTTATTATTTATTATTTCTTTATTTTTGTTTATGGTTTCTTTTCTTTCTCTTTTTCTTTTTCATTGTTATTATTATTACTACCCCAATCTCAGCACAACCATTAGATAAGTGAGAACGAAAGAAAAGAAGAGAAAAGAAAAGAGTTGTGCAGTGTGTGATTGAGAAGTGAAGCAGAAGCAAACAGTTCTCTTTTTCATAAACACTCTTTCTCTATTTCACTCTCCCTCTCTCGCCATTCCTCTGTCTCTATAATGAAGTCTTGTTGTTGTTGACTCTTTTCTTCCATCACTACCACTTCAACTACTGCTTTGAAAAAGCAAAGAGACACAGACGAGGAACGGAAAAGAGATTGATTATGGAGTTTGACATGGAAAACCCATTGATGAACGCCGGCGAAGACTCGACGGAGATCGCAGCATTGTTCGAGGCGGAGTCGGATCACATGAGCTCTCCTGCTGCAGCCACCGGCGGGATCGATCTATCCGTACGCCGCGATACCGTTTCTCTCATTCTCGAGGTAACTTAACGTAATGTTTCTTAAAAAAACCTTAAGGGAAAATGTCTAACAGAAACAGGGCAGGAAAAGAATGGCAACTGCTGATCTAGCGATTTTCTTTTGGATTGTGGTTGTTCTTGATCAGGCGCAGTTTTCTTGCAACCTGGATCCATTGATCGCTTACCTCGCCGTCAACTACGTCGATCGGTTCCTCTCCAAACAACAAATCCCGGTACATTAAGAAAATATAAACCAAAAACGAAAACCATTATCCGATCTTTTGATAGAAAATAATGCCATGCACTGAGATTTTGACGGTTTGTCTACTGACCTGAATCGATGCAGAGAGAGAAACCATGGATCATGAGGCTTCTCGCGATCGCTTGTCTTTCACTCGCCACAAAGATGAAGAAGACTCTCTTCTCCCTTGAAGACTTTCAGGTTTATTTTCAACAAGTCGATTCATTCATTTCATGATTACTCTCATTTTTTCAAAACTGACGAAATTTTCCGATCTCAATGGATCTGTGATATAATCGCAGAGAGAAGAAGGGTTCATCTTCGACGGACAAACGATCCGACGGATGGAGTTGGTCGTTCTTGGTGCTCTTCAATGGCGGATGCGATCGATCACTCCCTTCTCTTTCCTCAATTTCTTTCTCTCCTTCTTTTTCTTCGATACCTCTCAATCTAAATCCCAACTTCCCCATTCGATCAAATCCCGCGCTGCTCGTGCAATCCTCAAATCCCAGACTGGTATTTTAATAACTTTTGCTAATTTTTTAAGTTGTCGATTTGATAGTTTACCAAATTTTTTTATCACAGAGATAAAATCGTTGGAGTTCAAACCGTCAGTGCTCGCAGCGGCATCCCTGATCTCCGCCGCCGCCGTTATCTCTCCCGCCGACCACCCTGCCTTCCGCTCCGCTGTCTCATCTTGTGAATATTTAAATAAAGTTAGTATTACAATGTTGTCCATTTTGTTTTCTTTAAATCCATGAATTATTGTTCCTATTTACCGAACAGCACATTTGTTTTATTTAACAGTTAATAAGAAATTATTATCATCAGTGTTTTCTTATGTTATGTTTATTATTATTTTACAGGAGAGTCTGTGGGACTGCTGTGAAATGATAGCTGACGTGGTAACAAACGACAGCTTGGATGCAACGTATGAAATAGTTTCCAGTTCGGATACTCCGGTGACTGTATTATACCGTGCTGCCTGTCCTAGCTACGAGAGCGATCTCACCGCTGGTTTCATATCAAACGATCGAGATGCAAAGAAACGCCGTCTGATCAACGGCATCGATCGTGAGAAATTTTAATGGTAAGGCAAGAGTGAAAAAATGAGATAGAGAAATAAATAAATATATAATGGTGGTATAAATGGAAATCTAAGCCTGAATTTTATTTCGGGGTTTTTGTTTCTTTGGGCTGGTTAGCAACAAAATCTCGAGAGGACAAAGGCCAACTTTTTCCCAGAGAAAAGAATGAAAATTTTTGTTTCTATTTCTTTTATTTAATTATAACTATTTTGTCCTAGTTTGTTAATTTTGTTAATTAGAACGTTTAATTGGGTTTTATTGATTCTGAGTGGTCAACGTTGGTACAACATGTAAACGTGTCGATCGATGAGAAGATTTGTCAGTTTCGGCCGTACGTATCATGCATGCATGGATATGGGGTTGTTTCCATGTATGCGTTACGTATCAACGCGGCTGCAGCCTCAGACATTTTCTATCAACCGTTGGATTTTGGCTACTCCCGATAAATTTTTGCCAAAATAAACTGTATATGTACCCACAACTTTCATAAATAAAGCTAGACGAAACTAGACTTAAAAGAAAAAAGAAAAGATGTACTAGAAAATTAATATCAAAGTTTTTACTATTAAATTGAGGAAGTGGTTTAATAAGTTCGTATCTTAATCTGAAAATCATATCAGTCACGTCTAATTAGACTTTTAAAAAAATTATGAAAGAGCGACTGATTCTTTTATAAATTAAAATTTATGTAGTTGATTAGGTGATGTCTATATATCGATATTTATGATGAATTTATCTAAACAGCATTCATAATTTTAGAATTTAAAAATTTTAGTTACACCGACAATTATAGCTTAATTCGTAGTTTAGAGTTATTTAAAATAAATTTGTTTATTTAAAAATTTTAAAAGAAATTTTACAAAAAATAAAAGTTATATATTTAATATATAAAATTGTTACAAATCTATTGCCAAAATGTGCACTGAGTTCTCTTTATGCTATCCAATTTTAGAGCGTTTGAAAATATTTTTGAAATAAAATTTTTTTAAATAAAAATTTTTTTTAAAAAATAAATTTTAATTTTTTATTTAAAAAATATAATAATAAAAAAATTTATTACGTTAAAATTTTTTATAATTTTTAAATTTCTAAATAAATACTCTAAATATTTATAAAAAATATAAAATTAAAAATTGAAAAACTGTTTTTGAAAAGGCTAAGGCAAACAGCTTAAGATCAATTACCAAAGCATAATAAGAAGTTCTAAAATTTGTTTTACAACCATTCAAGATATTTATAAATCAATTCATCAGTAGTTTCCGTTTGAAATTTTGATGTTTAGGTTTTGAAATTTAGTTTCTTCAATGGAAAATTTCAAGTTTCAGATAGGCTTTTCCATCTAGCTGATATATGACAACTTTTATCAATCATAATCGCTATAATCTCAATAAAATAAAACAATTTTATTCACTTGAACAATACTGTGATCACGTGAGAGATTATAAAGATTTTGATTAGATAGACCAAATCACTGAAACAGAGCAGCAGCATGAAGGCAGATTTTGACTTGAAAGCCAAAGGTACAAGTTTGAATAGTTGAACTCATAAACTATATAGAAATTAAAATGCAGGTATCTTTGTTAAGTACGGCCTGTCCCTTGACTCACCTTTCCCCTAACTATGTATGCAATTATATGCTTTCTTTAATTTAACAAGCTGCACAAAAACTTTCTTCCTTTTCCTACCAGTCAAATTTCTAAGGCCGCATTTGGCTGTTATTTTTTTAAAATATTTTAATTTTCTAAATTTTATATTTTAAATAATTTTTTATAATATTTTATTAAAAATTAATATACAATCTATATATTATAAATTTTTTTTTTTAAAGTAAAAAAATAAAAAAAAATAATTGCCCTCAAAACGCTTGCAAGTCCAAACTTGATCAATTGGAATTGGTTTTGTATACATGCAATTGAAGTCTCTGACAAAAGGCATCAGCCTATTAATGAAATACATAGATGCAATAACGCAAGAAATGGATTGAAAAAGGTTTGATTAAATTTGAATCAATCAATTGCTGAAGACAAGTATAAAGGAAATAAAATCCACAGCATAAGAACATTCTCTTGTTGGTCAGATTGACAATTCAATTAGATTCAGAACCAAAAAAATCATCACCCAACTCCCATTAATTACATCTCCGCCATTTAATTTCAATGAACTTCTTGTATAGATAGGATCAGCTATGCTGCATGAATACTGCATGCTTCCCATGTTCCCCCTTGTGAACACCATAATCAATTTTTATTACTGCAACAAACACAGGACTGCAAATGTTGGCTAGAGATTTCAAATGAGTACCGAAAGTTCAAAACAATATCTTTTAGAGCAGGAGCAGTTTTAACTTCAATTTTTAAAAAAATTAATGATTATAATATATGAAGACATGAAAGCAAAGTGTTTTCCATTAGATACACTTGGTTCCCAATAATACACGAAAGTAATGTTTTGCATTACAAATAATAGACTAAAAACACATTATTAAATGTTCACAAAGTTTTTTACTGCATTCCTTTAACAAACTCCCTTATAAGATCCTCATTAGGACAGCAAATAAAGGCGTCTATTATTATGTGAAT
Source organism: Acanthochlamys bracteata (assembly GCA_019914995.1). NCBI lineage: Eukaryota > Viridiplantae > Streptophyta > Magnoliopsida > Pandanales > Velloziaceae > Acanthochlamys > Acanthochlamys bracteata. Next base: position 5,827,637 of record CM034129.1, on the reverse strand, counting down.
AACATGTTTACTAATATGCATCAATGATCCAAATTTCTTATGTTATATTTGGTTTTCTTTTGTTGTCGCTGATAATAAGTTTAATTAAAACCCATCATTGACTTGATTTGCAGGTACTCCATAATTAAAGGAAAATGTCTTAAATATTTATTGTAGTTATTAAGTTGGCTTCCCTATTGTCAATGCAAACAACCAAAATTTCTACGTCTTTACATCAAACATAGGATGCTTTGTCAACGAGAAATCCAAAATATGTGAGAACAAAGAAAAAGACCATAGCATTTCTATGTACTACCAACTAATGTCTTATTCTACTTTCTGCAAACTGTTTACAAATTTTCTGAATAATATATTGGCATTGGAAGAAGAAGCCATTTGCCACCTTCCATTGATCACCTGGGGGAAATCAAAACCTAACTACTCCCTCTACTCTTTCTTCTTGATAGTATATATATGTGGTTTTTAGGCGGCAGAAAAGGAAGACAGTCATTGTTTATCTTTGTCCTTTTGCTCCCACAACTGTAGATGACCAAAATGCACTCATCCATTTTTTTTCTGCAAGTAGCCGATTTATTGTAAAATAAATTATTATAAATATGCTGTTAAAAATTTGAAAATATGAAAAAAGATTATTTGAAATTATTATAAAAATATGAAAATTATTTGAAAATATTTTTGATAAAAGATTACTTTTAGATGCAAAAAAATACATCCTAGATGTTTAACTCTAGGTAATAACGCTAAGCATTCTAACTTCAAGTAGCAAATTTAGAAACTACAAAGTACAAACACACAAATATAGAAAATTAACTAATCAATTTGGTTCGGGTAATTTGATTGCGGCACTTTAAAATCACACTGTCTCACAACAGGCGTCACGCTTGATTAGTAGGATGGTTCTAACAATTCACAGCACTTGAGAGTTATATAAATTGATGTTAGGAGAATATATTGGAAAGTAATCATAGTGCATATGGCTTTGGGGCAAGGGGAGGACCATAGCTTGAAAAGGGAAGTGGACCTTTGAACTTTGGCATAAGCAGTTGTTTCTTTCTCTCAAATTGGAGAGAGATGGTGAGCAACCTATAAGAACTGCTTGCTTAGGACAACGTGGGTCTTTATGAGCTGTCCCCTTTTGCTTTCAACACTGCATGCATATAAAACAAGACCAAGGTCATTAGACATTGGGAACTTTTTTTCCATGTGAATGCAAGCTCTAAATTATTTAACCTTTTCAATACTTCAGTTAATCATTTTTAAGATCATAACTAAGTTAGAAACAAGTGATTATTGACTTTCTAATTTCTATTGATATTGCAGAAAATATTATAGCTTGTCTAAGTAGGTGGAGTTCAACTTAAACTTGAACTTATAAGGCGTTACAATTTTCACTTCTACCTTTTTTAAAATGAAAGCAAGTATGGATACTTCGATTCAACTCATGTATAGTTATCCATCTAGCTAATAGATAAGTCGGAGTTAAGTTAAATATGTATGTTTGCATAATTCTCTAGTTTTCCAAATTTTTATGAATTTACACTCTAGTCTTTAGTGATCACATATGTAGTTTTTTCTAGGACATCTAATTACCATGCAGTGTTTCTTAGTGATCTTTGTGGAAGCTAGCTGAGAAGTGTTAAGCTGGGCATGTGAATCCTATATAACTTTCCTTGGCAACAACAATGTCAAGTTAAAATACATGACTCATGATCGAATAACTTTAAAGTTAGGAAATCTCTCTCAAGGTCACAAGTTGATCCATAACTAATCTCCACTCCTAGACTAATTTTATTCTTCCCATAGCATCAAAGTCCACAATGCTAGCTAGTTGCTTAATCAAATATTTACCTTCTCTCATGCATGCTTAGCTATATATAAAGACAATAGTCAAGGTTTTTTTTAACATGAAGAGTTTGATCTTCTAATGTGTGGATGTTTGTGATCATCTTCGGATTCCATTTCTTTCTTCCATGCAATAGAGACAAGCTAGGTTAGTTTGCCTTATACTCACTTGGATTCTTGTGTTTTGTAATGCGTAATTAGCATGCGAGTGTTGATGGAGAGCTTAACGTAAACGCAATGACTTCGGAGCATTTGACATTATTTTTCTAAAAAGTAATTTTTTAATTTTTAATTTTATTTTTTTAATATATTTTTTAAGTATTCAGAAAATTTATTTAAAAATTTAGAAAGTATAAAAAAATTTTATATAGTAAGATTTTTTTATTATTTATTTTTATTATTTTTTAGATAAAAAAAATAAAATTTATTTTTCAAAAAAATAAAAATATTTTTTATATTAAAAAATATCTATTTAAAAAAATTTTCAAACGCCCTGTTCATGTATGTAAGATGATAATTTGGTCTTACTCTATTAGGACTTCGGAATTTCAACAAGAATTAAATATTTCAGTCAAAGGTCTAATATATGAGTATATGGTTATCGGCAGTTTTAAAACAATTTGTTAAATTAATAAAGAAACTAGCTAGTGAAGCTAACATACATGAGTTAGTATATAGTTAATTTTATAAGCATCTTTCCCATACTTATAGTTAATGTATTTATCAGAAATGTGCAAGAGAAATTATAAATGGCATATAGAATCGTCGGGCAAAGGACCTCGATCAGTGGATGAGAAAAAAAAAAAAGAAAAAATTAGGTAAGATAAGATTTTATAAACATCTTTCCTATACTCGAAGGAACTATGCAGGAAGTTCCATCCAGTTGAGATAAGATTTTAATAGTTATTTTTATAACTACAGTAAATTAGGTGCATATGTCTTCACAAAAAAGAAAAAAAAGGTGCATATTGAGAGAGAAACTCAATCATAACTTGTGTATTGACATATTACTTAGCTCGTCAAATGAACATTCAGTGCAAAAAGGTCTACATAAATAAGGCACTGTTTGGCAAAATTTTTGTTCTATTTCATTCTAATTAATTATTTTGTAATTTTTAATAAATATTTTATAATATTTTATAAAATTTATTTTAAATTTTGTAAAATATAAAATTTTGTATGTCATAGAATTTATTATTATGTATTATTATTATTTTTTAGATAAAGAAACTTATTTTTAAAATAATTTTTATTTAAAAAAAATAAGTACTCTTAAACGTTCTCTCTGATTCATTTACCTGAAGCAAGTATTTCATTAACATGTGCCATGATGGAATTTTAGAAATTGGAAATTGACAAATTGGGACCCTGTTACAAGTCTCAATTCCGAAGTTATCTCTACCTCTGACCAAAACTTGGCCCAATTCTGAGGCCTAAGTATGGCTTAAGACCAACTTGAGAAAAGCTCAATTGACTTTCCCGAATTGCATTTACCATTCTTGTTAGAGACTAAACTGAGAAGAACACATTTGTGCAACGCAGAGAATATGATTACACATTTTTTAATTTTAAAACCTTTCTCATGCACTCGGCCAGAAAATTAAACAGCGAAACCAAAATCTAATTAAGTAGCTGTTAGTATCTCTTGCTTGTGTTTGTAATGGAGAACAGACCGAACTATTGGCGCTACTGCTTTATCATTTAAGATTGGTTAGAATAATGTATTTTTGAAAAGTTACTTTTGATTAAAAATATTTTAAAATAAATTTATTTTGTTCGTTTTAATAGCTAGATGAAATAATTCAATAAATATGTTGTCTGCTCTGTGTAATTTATTTCTGGATTAGTTTGTTTGATAAAATGTTCTCAACGATCTTTGTAGACGTTTTTCGCAAACATTTTTTTTTCAATTTTTTATTTCATATTTTTAAATATATATTTTATAAATATTTAAAAAATTTATTTAAAATTTTAAAAAATATAAAAAATTTTATATAGTAAACTTTTTTTATTATATATTCTTATTTTTTTGAAAATAAAAATATAAAACTTATTTTTAAAATAAATAAAAATATATTTTATTTAAAAAAAATTATTTTGTAATAACTCTCAAACGCCTCCAAATTAAAATATCAATATCTTTCTTGCGAAACGATAACTCATTTGCTTCAATCTTATTCACCGTTCCAAAAAATCTCATTCCAGTGTATTCTATGAGGTATTCTAGGAAACAGTACGTAACCAACAATGGGCTTCCAGCGACTGGGAAAGAAATATTTGTCAGAAATATTACATGTCAACACAAGGCAACGATGATTTCTTGGGTTCTGAAAAATGTTGATAATACGATAGTCTGCACGAACGAAAAATAGCACTGCAGAATATATAGCACACATTAGGATCTTTATAATCTAAGTTGAGATTATTAAAGATGAATAAGATAATTATACAACACAAAGATATACTTGAGAAAAAATGAAAAAAAGATTTCACGGTAGTATGGTCACACCAAAAGAAATACCACTACGCGATAAGATTACAATATGGTTTACAACTTTGCTTTCTTGTTTGTATTCAACTTGCATTCTCTCTTTACATGCTTCTTCAAAATTTCACATATTTGGGACATATATATATGATGTAAAAAATTCTTTTGATAGCTAATCTACTAAATAACTAACTCTTTAAAACAACTCTTTGGTATTAGTTCGTTTGCATAACTTTCTATGATAGTTAGAGTGAATCTAGACATAACTTTCTCATGAATCTGGATATAACTTCTTCATAAATCTAGATATAACTTCTTCATTAATCTGGACATAATTACCATAGTAGCTATGTTGGACTAAATAGTGAACTACCAGTAGCTACTTTTGGACTACTTGATTAGAAACTCATCAAAGTATTTTTATATCAACAAATCTATCACTTAAATACACTTTGCCATATCTTGCCAAAAAAAGTAAAAAGTTGGTACGAAAATACTCGCATCGGATGTACTGAAAATAGATAAAGACAGAGCGGAGCAAGGGCTAGTGTACTTACTAGCTGACTTTCGAAGTTCGTCATGTCTTTAGTCAATTTTTCCCTAACTCCATTGCTTTCTTGAGATGCTTTCTTACGATATCTGTGACCACTACTACTGTCCTTGCTGTTGGCTATTGTGATTCCATACAAAGTTCTGTAAAATTCAAATTTGTAAAAAAAAAACTACCTTCGTTAATGCATCCGCGGGATTCTCCTTGGTAGGAATTTTGAGTAAGTTAATACTCCCATTGGAAACCATATCACGAACAAAGTAATATTGCACTTAAATGTGATTTGTTCTAAAATAAAATGCTGAATTTCTTGCAAGATGTAGGGCACTTCGACTATCACAAAATATAGGCAATGACTCTTGTTTGTACCCTAGTTTCTCCTGCAATCTCTTCATCCATATGCCTTCTTTGAATACTTGTGTTGCTGCCATATACTCTATTTTTGTTGTGAAAAGAGCTACAACAGATTGCAATTTTGAAGACCAACTAACAGCACCATCTGCAAGGGTGAACACATAATCAGAAGTGGATTTTCTTCTATCAAGATCACCTACATAATCCGAATCCACAAAACCTTTGACAAGACATTGAGACCCTTTCTAACACAATGCAGCATCTACAGTACCGTTAATATATCGAAATACTCTCTTGACAGTCATCTAGTGCTCATTGCCTGGATTTGCTATATATCTACTCACCACTCCCACTGCTTAGGCAATGTCTGGCCGATTGCATACCATGGCATATATAAAGCTTCTCACTGCAGATGCATATGGTATCCAAGACATCTCCATTTTTCTTTGTTTTGATTAGGACATCCCAAAGAAGATAATTTGAGTCTAATAGAGAAAGGAGTAGACACCGACTTACTTTTTTGCATACCAAATCGCTGCAACACCTTTCTCAGGTAGCCAGTCTGGGACAGTCGGATTTTTCTATTGTCTTTGTCTCGTTATATTTGCATTCCAAGAATCTTATTTGCCGGACCCAAATTTTTTTTATCAAATTCACTGACCAGTTGAGCTTTCAATTGTTGGATGCGTTCCATGCTTTGGCTCGCCACAAGTATATCATCCATATACAGCAGCAAGATGACATACTCACGTCTCTCAAACTACTTGATGTAAGCACAAGAGTACGAGGCTAGTTTGCTGTATCCGAGGCTTCCGATACAACTATCAAATCTCTTATACCAGCACTTTGGTGCCTACTTAAGCCCATAAAGAAATTCTTTGGCATTAGTTCGTTGGCATAATTTGCTATAGTAGTTAGAGTGAATCTGGGCATAACTTTCTCATAAATTTGGATATAACTTCTGCATGAATCTGGACATAACTACTATAGCAATTATGTTGGACTAAATAGTAGATTGCCAGTAGCTACTTGTGGACTGTTTGATTAGAAGTTCATCAAAGTATTTTTATATCCAACAAAATACATCAAATCGTTTTGATTATAATCTACACCAAAGAATGATAAAGTACATTTTTCTTTTAAGGATATCCTCATATATTGGTTTTTTTTTTAGAGAAATTACAAAATCAAAGCTATTCCGTAACCAACGCCTCTAAAATGGCTATCTCTTGTCTAGAAACTAATAACGCGTGAGAGCCAGTAAATATGAGATATTTGACTGAGTAATTTAGCTTTTTATAAGTTTGAATTAACTTTTTTTAACTTATATATTAAAAAAAACTTCAAACAGTCAATATGAGATATTTGACTGAGTAATTTATAAATAACTTTTATAACTTATAAAAATAAAAATTACTCAGCATAACTTTCTTTAAAAAGTCATGCGCGACTTTTTGCCCGTTTGTGAAAAGTAATATTATTGAGTTTGTTAAGTTAATATAATTACACATGTATATATATAGTTTTCGTCAGCTCCTTATTCGGCAATTTTGATTTCTCTCCCAGGCACGATTCATAGAGTTTTTCTTCTCCGGCGATTTCTTGTTCCGACGATTCTCCGGTGCCAATATTTGCTTCCTCGCATCCTTCTCTTCACCACTTCTAACTCTGCCGCTGTTGTGCGTTGCCAATCGAGCTCGCGAGCCCGGAGAAAAGCTCCACTCATTTCTCATCACCACCGTTTTTGTTACCTCCGCTACGATTTGTTGTCGGATTTTGATTTCGTTGTCTTGTTGCCTCTCGTCCCCTACTGGATGCTGTCGTCTGCAGAAGTGAAATTGTTCTGTAAATCACTGCCGTCACTCAACAAAAATCAAACAGCTCCATTCATTCCTCATCACCTTATTTGCCAACTCTGGAGAACTTAACAACTCCTCTAGCACCGTCGTCGGTATTCCGTCATGGCCGTGGCAACCTCTCATCTGGTGGTGTTGATTGTATTTGATTTCATTGATTGATTTATGCCTCGATTGCTGTTGTGTTGTTGGTGTTATTTCTTATTGCTTAGTTGAATTTGTTATTTTTGTCGACGATGGAGGCATTGGTGGGTATTTGTTAGTGTTGGTTTCGGTAATCTTGTTGTTGTTTGGCTATGGATGATTGTTGATGGTTGTTATGGGTGTGGCTGCTGGGATTTGTTTGTGGTTGTTGTGGTGGTGATGGTAGTGGTGAATGATGGTGTTGAATTGTTGATAGTTGGCGCTATATTGTGGCTGGTTGTGTGAATGTTGAAGCTGCACGTAATGTGTTTGATAAAATACCTGTTAGTGATGAGTTTTATTTAAAAATATGAAATAAAAATAATTTTTGAAATTAGTGAAATGAAATATCGAACAGATTCTAAGTTTAAAAAATAATACATACTTCAACTTTTTGTATAATTAATATTTTTTCTATATAATGTTAGAATCTAACTTACTTCTATGGATTCTTTTTTTTTTTTTGTTTGAAGATAAAGCACAATCAGTATGCAGCTAGTTAGCTCTTCACGCTGCGGAAATCTTTAGAAATGTTTAAAATAAAAAAAAAGCCTTTTAAAAAAATTATTTTAAAGTTTTTAGAAAGTAAAGTTTATTTCAAAGTAATAAATATAAAAATTTTATAACATACTATTCATATATATACTAAATTTAAAATTAATTTAAAATATAATAAAATATTTTTTTTGAAATAGTAAGAGTTTTAAAAATGCACTTGCAGAGCATCTTATTCCTTTTGACGCATGTAGTTTTTGTAGATAAAAGAACGCGGTAGGAATATTGAGGATTCTTTTTGACTGTGTTTTCAACTATTACTCTAATTTCTTTTTTTATTAAAAAATATTTTAATTTACTTTCAGTTATACAAATATATAATAAATTATCTTTAATTTAGTTTTTTAATAATTTTTTAATTTAATGAATTGTTTTTAATTATAAACGAACTTAAATACCGCGTGTCCAACTGGAGATTAACTTGGAGGATGGGCCCCACGCCATAAGTTGTCGATTAACAAATAAAAAGCTTTATGTCCTGACCAGAAGACCATTGTACCCTTATATACTTGCAGTTAGGAGTAGCTAAAGTAAGGGTAGCAATATGGGTTGATGGGTCAGTTTTGGGTCGATTTATTTAATAATTTGATCAAATTCGTTTAACTCTAACTCTGTGAATTTATACTGGTCAAAATTATCAACCCTAACCCAACCTACTAATAACCGGGTCAATTCGGATCGACCCATTTAATAATTAAAATTATTAATTATTAATTTTATATTTTTAAGCTTAGTGAAATTATAAGATCAATTCGAATGAAAGTGCACGATATTTTTACTGACGAGATATAATTATGTCCGACAAAATATGTATTTTTTAATATCTTCATCGGTCCTTACAATATAAAAAAATATATATTATTTTTTTATAAAAATATATGATAACAGCTGAAATTTATGATTATAAATACATATTAATAATTTCGATAAAAATTTGATAAATATATCTATCTAACAAAATTTTCATAAAAATCTTTATACGAAATCTAAATTCGTCATTAAAAATACTACATAGTAATACTTTCGATAATATTATAATTTTCATCTTACACTATTTTACTAAAATATAAAAATAAAAAATTAATTATAAATACAATATAATTTAATAGTTTGTAAATAACTATTATCGATTATTTTTATTGCCAATATTTTATTATACGGTAAGAAAAAATCAAGAATTGTTCATTCAAAAAATGACATTTCGGATTGGTGGGTCAATTTCGAATTAACCCTGGTCGACCCATTTAATAATCGGGTCAATTTTGTTCAACCATAACCCAGCCCATATATTTATACGGGTCAAATTTTCCAATCTTAACCCTGATTAAATAGGTCGGTTTGGGATTGAATTTTCGGATCGGGTCATATATTGCCATCTCTAACCTAAAGGGTGATAATGAGAAAAAGATTAGAGTGGATTAACTTATCTTTTGGATAATCTGGACAAGACAGCGTTCCACCAGTCAGGCGGGCCAGGCCGGACCTGTCACTTTATTTGAACCGGATTAGTCCGGTCCAAATGAAGATTTTGAAATCCGATTTGATCCGTCAGTCTGTATTTTCAAAATAAAAACTTAAAATAATAAAAAATAAAAATTTTAAAATTATTATTAAATATAAAAAATAAATTTGTAATATGTATAATTATATATTTTATTTGTACTTGAAATATTTTAATTTATTTTGAAAATTATTCAGTCAGTTTTTATTGTGAGTTATATGCTGCATTATTTTGATTGCAAATTTTCAATATTTCAAACAAATTATCATTTCAACCATCTCACTAATAAGTTGTGTTCACGTTCTTAAATTATCCTTCCGGCTGTACTAAATGCCGATTCTGAAGATACCGTTGAGATAGAAATAATCAAAATATCACGTGCTAGTTGAGAGAGTACTGTATATCTTATTGAATGTGTCTTCCACCAGTTCAAAATATTAAAATTTTTTGTGTTTTTATCGTCTCTATAATGACAATATCTCCTTCAAAATATTTGTTCTAAGTTCAAAGAATATTATATGCTGCTTGAAATTGAAGATAGTGTTGAACTTTAGCCAGGCTTAATGGAGATCAAAGATCAACTGATTATTTTTTTCTTCTTATTTTGATGAGTTTGTGCTGTTGTCGCTTGTTGTGTTGATTTCACAAATACCAAACATAACTTCATAAATATCATAAACTTCGTACAATTTGGTACGAGCTTTAGTTATTCGTAATTGAATATCAGAAATATCTAAATACATACCAATATATGCAAGAGTATTAGAAAAACACACAAATTTAAATTTATGATCTAACATAAAAGCAAAATAATATAAAAGAAGAATATCAGACCAATATTGTTTAATTTTCTAGTCATTATTGTAACTATAGGTCCAAGTAATTGATTTATTACATAAGAATGTAATATAGTAGCTATATTAAGAATTGAATGTAAAACTAGTGAAAAAGTAGGATAGTAAATACTAGATAATAAAATAATAGCATCATAAAAAGTTTCTAAAAATTGTACAAGTTTTTCAGCAATAATTCAATTAGTTTTAGTAAATATGTTGTTATCGATTCTTGTATTATAAAAAATCATAAGTATATTTTTATAATCTAAAATAATTTTTAACATTAAATAGGTAGAATTTCATCTCACTGGCATATCAAGGTTGAATTTTCAGGGTTTAAATGTTCTATTATGCAATATCTTTTAAATTCAGCTAATTATTGATTTGAAGTAGTAATCCAAAAAATAGCAATATGAATATTATTAATCTGTTCACTTATCAATTGTATACCTGATTGTACGATTAAGTTGATAATATGTCAAGCACAATGTTGATACAGTAAAATTCCTTCCATGTATGAGCTTAGCTCAATCTCAATAAATCAAATTGTTTTGGTTTTGCTGAAGTATTATCTAGTGTGATGGAGACAATACAATTGCTTATGCCTCATTCTTTAACTACATTTATGCGCTCAGAAATATTTTTAGCATTATATGTGGAATTAATAAGTCTAAAGCCAATAATTCTTTTTTATATAATCAATTATGAATCTAAATAATGTGCAATAATACTTAAATAATCTTATTTAGCTCTACCGCTTTAAATATCAAATGTTAACGCAATAGAAAATTTTAATGAACTTAATTCAAATTTTAATATAGTATGCATTTTATTATAATAAGATATAATATCGCTTCTAGTAGTTGTTCTACTAATCTTTTGGAATTATAGATAATATGCTTTTTAAAAGGCTCTCATAAGGAGATGACTCACCAAAATTAATAAGTAAATCTATAGCACAAATCATAAAGGCAAAAGATTCACTAGCTACATTAAAATCATAATACCGAATACTTATCAAACCATCCGTGTTGAATTAAAGTTGAGTTTGTGAAGGTTCTCTTTTGATTTTTTTTTTTTGAAAGCACATTTTTTACTATATGCTTTAAATGCCGAGTTTCTGCATGGGATTAGCAGTTAGAAGTTTTTTGCAAAACTTATATTTTACCATTTTTTATTTAATGCCATCTCTTTGTACTTTATATTCGAAGGTGAAATAATTTCATGCTTCAAAAGTTGTGACTTTTGAATTTTTTGTTGTTGTCGATGTCGATCCTTAAACCGAACTACTTGCAACACTTGGAATTGGAGGACTTTTCATTGCATGTTTGGTGGAAACTTCTTCTTTATATTAGAGGACTTCATCTCCTTACTCCATACGGGCAATATCTATTTCCTCTAAATTTTGATCGTCCATGCCATAGTCATGCATATCAAGATTAGCACAAATATTTGGATCCATTTGAAATAACAATTAAGATTTTGAGAATGAAAAAATATCAATTTAAGAAATAAAGTAAGAAAAAAATATTTTTATAAATTTGTATGAGTTTGAGTAGAATGAAAATGAGGATTGAGAAAGTTGTGTGAAAAATGAATGAAGATTAGATGTACTTATAGGTGAAATGGTGAATTATAAAAATAAAAAAAAATAAAAAACTACAGCCAACGGGTGTGTTCCCGTTGGCTGCCTGCCACCCAATGGTTTGTTGATTTCAGTATGACCGTTTGGTTGATTATTTTATTGACCTGGTTAACGGTCAAAGTCGACCGAGTCAAAGTCAATTGACTAAGTCAACAGAACAGTACTGAGCAGGTAGACTGACAAACTACGCCCGATACTAAATGTTGAAACGAGCCGAGCTAGTTTGGTCCTAGCACTGTTCACTAGGCCAGGCAGGCCAAAGCCTAAACCACGGACCGACCCATTTGGCCCGTCCCATTTTTGCATATATACCATCAATACAATAGAGAAGCGGCAACATTTTATATGTGAAACGGCACGTTTACCTCAAAAGTTCGTTCCACGAAAGAAAATTTTGATGGGAGCATTATTTAAGCACTTGATTTTGCATGTTTCAATTCCAATCTTATTTTGTGAGAAAATTACAATATTTAGATTTACAATATATTTTTTATAGAAAATAAATTTTTAAAAAAACTTAAAAAAATAAGTTCTTAAAAAGCTAATAGTAAATAATAAAATATATACTAAAAAATGTATTCGATGTAGTGAGGGGTGATTTTCAAATTTTATTATGTTATTTGTTAAAAATCTTTATTGTATTTATTTTAAACTAGTAATATTAAGTAAGGTATAGAGATTAGATCAAAAATAAACTGAACTGATGTTCTTACAACACTCTAAACCATCTAATTTTGATCATCTTAATCTAAAACTTGTCTATTCAATTTAAAATAGAAATAAAAGATTCTATTCTAATTTTTTATTAAATTACATTGAGATTAAGTTTTTCATAGATCATAGTCATCATACGGTCTAATACGCATTAGATCTCAACCGCGCTATTAACAAATTACTAGAATAATTACATTATGCAACTTATTGTCTTACTATATTTTCGTTTCCCGTTTAGTTAACCCCGCTTCTCTGTTGTAGACAATTCTCGAACTGTCGGAGCTTTCGTGCCTGGTGTTATACATAAATACGACCCACACGTTCAAAATGTTTTTCCTTTCCATTAACACAACCACCACACACCGCCACCCTTCTTCTTTTTCAATAACTTTCCCTCTCTGTTTTTTTCTCTCTTTATACGAATTTTTCTTTCTTTTTTATAATTTCAGAAAGTGAAACGTGCAGCAAGGTAGAAAAAAATCGAGAACTAATATCTTCGGCAGTGGTGGCTGCCGAGGGAGGTTTAAGTGTTTCACCTAGCTCCGCAGCGAGGATTCTCGATGATGATTAGAGGAACACATGCTCTCCATTCCCGTCATCGATGCCATTCGAGTGTGCTTGATGATGATTTGCTAGAGGAGAAGGGTAGGAGTAAGAGGAGACGGTTAAGTAAGGTCATGTCGAAGATGGTTCGCTCTATTGCCTTCGTTTCTGACTTGGTGCGTATTCAATTTTCTTTGGTGATCATCAAATTGATAGCGTAGCAAGTATTATTATATCATTATTATCGTTTGCTGTTTGGTTGAATTTATTTGTTTAGATCTTTGTTGGTGCTCAAATGAAACATTGATCGGAGATTTTTTTTTTTTACCTTTTAAAAGAAATTTCGCTGATTTTTGGGAAGGCATAGAATAGAGTTCGGTATTAATCCCTCTATTAGACTGCTCCGCATGTTTTGTAGTATAGTTTGTGGTTTCCGGTGATTGTTTTGGTTGAACTTTTAGATGATGCGTTTCATATTATGGGGAAATGTTTTGAAGTGAACATTTCTTTTTTATAAAAAATGACAAATTAGAGATTTATAGAAAAATATTTTATTTTTATACTAAAAATTAATAATAATAATATAAGTTTATTATGTAAATTTTTTAAATTTTTAAAAATATTAAAAAATTATTATAAAATATCAAAATTTTGTTAAGAAATATAAAATAAAAGATTGGAATAAAATTTAGCCAATATATCACATAATCATTTTTTTTTTAGTCGTGTTTGCTAAATAAATTTTGTAATACATAATGAACAGAGTGATCAAAATTGAAACTCCAAATAATTTTTTCTTAATAAAGAAACTCCAAAAATAACTGTTTCCCCATTTTGATTGATATTCTATGATATTTTTTTAATTTTATGTTCTATTTCTAGAAGTTTCATTTTCTATTGCTTTTTATTTTATGAATTCATTCTGATTGGACTAATATGACTAAAGTTACGTGTTTTGGTTTTTTAATCGTTCAACGAGTTCATTTCGTTTTTGGTGTTGTTTAATTTTCATGAAATATGTTTTTTCATATAAACAACATCGATAATTTTGTCTTCAATAAATTAAAACTCTATTCCTTAAATTTAGGACTATTTGCTTTCTCGTTCCTCATTCAAACATTTCAGGATCGAAGCGATATAAATATGGTGAAATTCACAAAAACTTGTTAGATCGAAATTTATCTGAAATTTGCCAGCGAAATCAATTCCATCAACCTCGACCGTACTGATGACGATGAGCACCAAATGGACCGAGTTTTCTCTTCTACAATTCTATTTCTTCCTTCTCTTCATCATCGTCATCAATTTTCGCTCTACTGTTGGAAGAAGACCAGAGACTAAGTTGACGATCGAGAAGACGTGGTGCCATTATATGTAGAACATAATTCGTGTCTGCCACTTCCATAGTTTTGTTTGGAGTCGGTCTTTTCATGATTATTTCTGCGATCGGTTACTAACTGTTCTCTACACATGTACGTGCTTTTATTTTATTCATTTTCAGAATGCTACTTTAGAAACTTCCACGAATTTTCATCCGTTGTAACTTCACGGCTTCGCAGGAGGCACCGGTTCTACGACGAGGAAAAGGAGAAGAAGCGGGTTACGACGGGTTTACTTGATTGATTCAAAAAAGTTTAGGAATTTAAAATAAAAAAGAATTTGAAAAATAAAAAGAGAAAAAAGGTTTTCTTTTTTTTTTAAATTGTTCTTCTTATGTTCTTTATTTTCAGAAAGTGTGACATGCATCTTCCATTTTTACCGCGTTCATGGAGAGGCCTGTCATGAAGTAATTGTCAGTTGGTGGTTGTTAAGCACTTAGGTAATCATTGTTCACAAAATGAAAAAAAAGAGAGAAAAATTCCCATATAATCTTTGTTACATAATAAAAATTTTGGAAACATTTTCTTCTTAAAACCTTGTTGTTATACATACATAAATATGATTATGTTTACTTTAAAAAGTATGTAACCAAATAAAATAAAAGCATGATTCTTTATAAGCATGCCTCTTACTTAGAAGTGTTTGGCGGCTAGGTATGGTTTACTATGGAGGCTACTGCAACAAATTAGGTATTCGGTTAGTAAGGGTTGTGGTTACATAGAAAAGGTGGTCATGATTGTTAACATCTGAATGGAGAACCACTATCTTGTACTCTTTGCATCATCTTCTTTATCTCTTTTCGCAATTCAGTATGCCAATCATGATGCTTACAAAATAAATTGTTAGATTGGTCGCTATGTGATGAGTTGTTATTACAAGCTTCATTTACAATGAGGGCTAGATTGGATTTCTAGATGAAGGTGTAGTTGGCACTAGTTAAAAGTTCTCCATGTCAGCTGTGGGTGAGATGATGAATTTGGTGAGTTTGGTAATCCATGCGTGATTCTTCGTATGATCAACCGAGCTGATATCAATTATTACAAATTGATAAAGAAAAATAATAAAACTCAAAAGTAAATTGTTAAAAATTGAAGTTAGAAAATAAGAATAACTTCTTGATGGTTCTATCTCGATGCATAGATGTGTTTATAGACTCCGTTGCTATTATAGAGTTGGTTAGAGATTTTATATTATTAAGATACCTATCTAAAAAGGAGATATAGTCAATTTGGTAGTACGGAACTTGGCTTTCTTAATTTAGCCGACTGGTAACTGTTTAATGTTCTCCAAATAATCGACTTAAGATGACCGATTAGGTGCGGTGGATATCCTGACATCCAAGCGTCCAAGCTTTAGCATAATATGATGTGAGGCTTTTGGAACCACTAAGGATAACCGGAAGTGAACAAGGCTTATCATTGCAATGTTAGAGTTATATGAACTCGAGTTTGGTGCACCTAGGCATGACCTGTGTGCCCAATGCCTACGACTAGTAGCCATTCGGGTGTTCTAGAGTACTAGCATTGTGGCATCTATAGACGCGCATGTGCCTCAACTCTTATAGGCAAAGCAAGAGGCATGCTCTAATCTTTGAGTGCTGCTATGCACGTTGAGGTTGAGTGCCAAGTCCTCCATTCGTACGAGGAAGCATCGCAAGTATATAATTCAAAATAATCTACTAGATACTAGAGCTAGAAAAATACACTGAATATCTTAATGTAATGGATATGCTATAAGTAATTGTATCAATGCAAACGTGAGAAATTGTCGACTAATGCCAAGCCCTAAAACTTGGCCAACATCGACACAACACTTACAATATGGACTACCTAATTATGGTGAGCAAGATGAAACTGTAACAAAGTTTTGGTGCTATACGCTAAGAGATTGAGGAATAGAACTTGAAAGAGATGAAAAGATGTCATTGACTGCTAGAATAAGTTATTATAGATTTGTTATGTTTTAATTTTTTTCAATTTAGATTATATAAATAAATTATAAATTATAAATAATATATATATATATATATATAATATTTTTAAATAAATAAATAATTTATTTTTAAAATTTTTAATTTTAAACAGTCTCAAACCTCGATGTAGAGGTGTAAAAATAGACAGACCGGTCCGTCCAAAAAGAACAACTGGATCGGGCCAGCCCGAGCCGAATCAGCTCTGGTGTAAATTTTGACGCCCGTTTCGGCCCGTTAATATATTATATTATATTTTATAAAAAAATAATTAAAATAATAAAAAATTTAAAAATAATTTTAAAAATATTATAATAATTATTATAAATTATTTATTTTTTTAATCTGGTCAATAGTCAATGTTGATCAAATCAAAGTTATATTAATCAATTAATAGAATAGTACCGAACGAACGAGCCGTCCGATCAGCACGACAAACTCGGCTCGACCCATCCGTAAGATCGAATTGATTCGATTCTGCTACTGTTTATTAAGTCGGATGAGCCTAAATCTGCATCAGTCCGTTTGGCCCGGCCTATTTGTACATGTCTACCGCGTTATATCTAAACTCAGACCGTCCAGACTCATCGCTCCAAAATCTCGAACATATGACGAAATTACCCGTGTATCTGTAGTACTTTACTCGTTTCTGTTCTTCTGCCTGCAATCATCTGGAGCTCTCTCTCCTCTTCTTCCCGCTCTGTTCTATCTTCTTCAATGAGCTCCTTCATCTCTCTCCGGGGCCGCAACAACTCCTCTATCTTCTTCCGCAAGCCGCACTCTCTTCACCGACGTCTATATAAACCTCCCTTTCTCCATTTCTCCGCTCTCTCCTTCTTCCACGGTCCCTCTCTCCGCCACGGCCGCCCACCTCCTCCTCCGCCTCCGCGACCTTCCGACCAATCTCCGCCGCCTTCTTCCGTAGAGTCTTCTTCTCTTCCGCTACCTTCAATCGAAGATTCTTCTCTGTTGTCAGATTCTGATTCCATCGACCGGTCGAAATTCACTCGTTCCTTTGATGTGGTGGGGCTCCGTGTCGCTGCTGCTGATTGCTCCGCTCTTGAACATCGATTACGCGGGCACCTTCTCAATTGGCCACGTGTTCGTAACGTCGCCCGTGTTCGCGGTGACGACCTCCACCCTTCTCTGCTCCCTCTTCTCTCCAACTCTGCTGCCATTGGTAGTCAGCTTGTAGAACTGTCTGATGAGTCAGGTGGCGTAGCTGGAATTGACGGTAATAAATCGGCACTGCTAAGCCCTGTGCTCTACAGGGAGAAGCTCGCCAAAGAGTTCAACTGCCGCGGGTTTCTGAAGTTTAGAAATCTAGCTAAGATCTCTCGCCCAAAGAAGAAGAATGACAAGAAGAAGAGTGCTGCAGCTGCTTTGAAGAAGAGTAGAGTGGGATGTGAAGGTGAAGTGAGACTAAAGAAGAATGAGGTTTATGCTGTGGAGGTACTGGGAGAGGAAGAAGAGGAGGATATGAGAGTGTTGCTGGGTGAGGAATTTGTGGTTGGGAAGTGGAGAGGGCCAACAAGGTTGCTGCTACTGGATGAAAGGTATGCGAATAAGACTGCAGATGAGCTGCCTGAGGCTGTCAAGGTAGATCTCAAGATCTTTATGCTGCTTAGAGTCGGTTTTAAAAATGTTGAAAAGCTGGTTGCTGATTGTTATGACATTATTTTTATTCATATTGTTGCTTCTTGTAAGCGCACTTGAGATGGTTACTTCGCTCCACTCCTAATATAGGCACAAGCTGCTTCTCCTGTACTCATCTTGACAAACTCAATTTGTATAATTTGATACAAGGATGTAAGTTAAAGAAACTAAACATCCTGTTAATATATCTAGCTTCTTTTAGTAAATTACCTTTGATGCGTTTTTTGGGACTTGTAATGCTGCCTTCTCCACAAGCAAAGCATTCTAAGGAGATTTGAAATGGATATATTAAATAGATTGAATAAATGGAGCTACAACAAGTTAGCGAAGAATTACTGCTTAACTTTGTCTCAGTTGCTTTTTGCAAGACTTGACGCTTTAGGCACTCATTTTCAAGATAGCATTGTGGATTTAGACATGGAAATTGATTTTCTAAACATGGGCCTCTTGATTGTTCATTCAAAAAAATAAATTTCCTCACTGGTTCATTTGAAAACATTTCGGATGCAAGCTCTTACATCTTCATTTGCTCAGCTTTTGAATGCCTCAGGTAACTGATTTCACATCAATTCTTATTATTTGGAAATTTCTAATGACAGATATATGGATCAATCTACTTCCTAGGTTGTGTTACAAGGTTCTAAGGAAAATCGGCATTCGGTGTTGGAACTTGTCCAATGCAGGTTGACTCTGTTTTATGACTACTGGCAGATGAATGAGGTATTTCTCAGAAACCTTCTTCAAGGACCAACATCATCTCATCCTGAGGTTTTTTTCCTATGAAACTAGACAAACGTCTCAGTCACTATGTATGTGAGGAAATGTAAAGAATTATATGCTTCTTTTCCAGGTTCTAGAGGCCTTGCTTCCTGAGGCTGTACTTGTTCCAACAGGGTTTGAGACAGTTGGCCATATAGCACATTTGAATCTGAGGGATGAGCATCTTCCTTTCAAGAAAATAATAGCACAGGTTTGTCTATTGAGACTCTCCTTCATCTGAAACACATACTTTATGTTAATATGGTTGTAGTTGTTAATATATTCATGTAATACTAACTTCTTTTCTTGGATATTTCAGGTAGTTTTGGATAAGAACAAGACAAACATTAAAACTGTTGTAAACAAAATCGATGCCATTCATAATAATTATAGAACGATGGAACTTGAAGTATTGGCTGGCAACAACTCGCTTGTAACTACTGTTGTGGAGAATGGTGTTCGCTTTCAAGTTGATTTACAAGTAGTGTAAGTCGTTTTCCATATGTTAATGATAACTGCATTAATTTTTCCAGCGTGCATTAATCTTATTCTCTATGGATTCTTTTATATAGAAAGCATGTCCTGATGATTGGCACAAATAGTCTTGCTTTGCCCGCTTCTCTTTCAGCATGTATCTGTGCATTAGATGCATATTCTTCGTCTTGAACTCCATAACTCTCATAAAGTGCTTAGCGAGCTCTTCTCAACTTGTTGGAGACTATGTTGTTAATATATTGGGTATGCAATCTCAGTGTGACTTTCTTTATTGCAGCTACTGGAATTCTAGGTTGTCATACGAAAGACAAAGGATCCTTGATGGCTTTACAAATTCTGATGTGGTTTGTATGTCTATTTAACCAAAATCATAGATCTAGTTTTATGGTGTTTGATTTTTTCTAAGCTTTTGGCTATTAGCTGATATTTTTACCTGTAAGAATTTGTTCCATCCTCATTAAAGTTTGTTCAATCTGTGATTTATTATGTCTTTCAACACAGCAATCTCTGAGCATGCTCAATATACAAGATGGTGGGGGTTGCTTTGACTGCATGTTTAAGCATTCTGCAAGATCATTAAATGTTAATAATGACTAGCATACTTCATTCCCTTTGCTTTGATACAGGATACCACAAGTCTAAGTTTTCCTTACATTGGGTGTCATCCTTTGCACTTGCTAGCATGACCTTTGTGCATGCACATACATACGGAGAAATTCCTAGCTGTATACATTATGATATTATGCAACCTGATACGATGTCACCATTTTGAACCTAAGTGTAGATAAGTTGGGTCCTTAACTTTATAGCGGGTTAGCACTTATGGCTCTAGTTTCTACTCAGGATTATCTTGGTTGCAATGGAACTTCTCAGATTATCATCCTGCATCATTTTATTAACTAACTAGTGAATGATTTTATCTCTTTACATAAACTAACCACTTTTCCGTTTCTGTTCAACTGATGGACAATGAAATACAACTAGGTCAATAAACAATGCTAGTAGCATATCTTGTCAGCATACTGTAACTTAAATGTACTTGAATTAGATTTTGACATAATAACATTGTTTTTTCCAGTTCTGCAAATGAGCTGTTCAGTGACATGATTGGAATGTTTCTGAGAGTTTATAACTTGTTTATTTCTTCTTTTTTTAATTATCATTATATATTATTGCAAGGGCGTAATCTTTTAATCCAATTGAGCAGGTGATGTATTCTCAGGTGTTGGTCCAATAGCTATTTCTGCTGCAAAGAAAGTTAAATACGTGTACGCTAATGACTTGAATCCTAAAGCAGTTGAATATCTGGAAAGAAATGTGGTGCTAAATAAACTCGAAAGGAAAATTGAGGTATTATATGTAATCAATCATGAGGCTGAGTTAATCTCAAGTTTGCCAAGCTGCTATCACATATCTGCTATTTCAAGTTTGGCATTCATTGACTACATTCTGCTGTTTCAGGTATATAACATGGATGGAAGAAGATTCATTGAGGCAATTTTTGCAGTCCACCAGCCTTGCCATATTACGCATGTTGTTATGAATTTGCCTAATGATGCTGCAGAGTTCCTTGGTGAGTTGTTTTAGAGTTCTTCATTCTTTTAATGTTTCCTTTTACATAATTATTAAAAAAATTTAACACAGAGCAAATCTGTTTTGCGGTGGAATGTGCGAAAGTCTGTTGCTTACATCTAGATGAATGAATACCTAATGAATGTCCGCAGATCCTATGCATATCTTTAGAGTCAAAATCAGTATACTGTTAGTATTTTCATTGGATATCAATTGGAAAATTACACCAACCAGTGGTGGGCATAGCTCTTCTGAAGATTTCAAATTTGTAATAGCTTGCATTGTTTGCAATTGAATTTACTGAAGTATTACAATTTGACTTCCAGCATTATAAGTGGACCATAAATCTCATGTTGTCATTCCAGATGCGTTTAGAGGCATATTCTATAAAAGGCAAAGGGCGGACGGCATTATTTTGCCAAAGATCCATGTATATGGATTTTCCAAGGCCCAAGATCCTGAATTTGATTTTCACGAGGTCAGCTTTATGTGCAGCGTCCTTGCGTCTTCTGTATTTCTTCATGTCTATTTCTCTTTATGCATTGTGTTGGTTTTTCACGTTGCAGCGAATTAATATTGCACTGGGCGAGACGGTAGGTGACGTAGAATTCCACAGGGTCCGGCTCGTTGCACCTGGTAAATGGATGCTGTGTGCATCACTTACCTTACCACATAATGTTGCAGTCGCAAAACGGAAAGGCTAGGATCCTTTCGAGTATTCATGGTTGAATTTGTACCATATTTTGTCATATTGGTCTCCTGACTAGCAAATTTATGTGGCTCCATGGAACTTACGCCTATGTAAATTTACTGAAGCTGACTATATTTTGCCTGTCCTGCCTTAGCTTAGTATTAGGGATTATACAATGTAGAAGCGCGTATAAATAGGTAGACTGGTAGCTACATGTAGAATGAGATACTTACAATCAGTGAATACAAAATATAAGCCATAGCAAGAGCCTTTGAAGGGCATTTTTGCAAATATTGTAGCTATAATTTGTTTTATGGTTTGAACAAGGGCGGAGGCGCTAATTTACTATTTTGCTATCATGACTTCTTTATGTGTTCTAAAGCTGTAACTCAAAAGTAGTTTTAGGTGATATATAAAAGAAGAATGTCTATGTTGTAGAAGTGCTCTTACCTCGTTTAATTTCTTAGAAGATGCAGTAAAAACAAGATAACAGGCTTGCATAATTGTATCTTACTTTTCCGTCGCCCTTCTATAGTTTATGTAAGGATTTTTCACCTTTTAGTGGTAAATTCAGTTCAGATTGCGATGTGTTTCAATCTAACGAGATGGCTAGACCCTATATATAAGCTACTTGTGGATAGATCTCCTATAGACCTTTATTGCGGGAGAAACATAACATGTACGACTACCAAACTCCGACAAGTATGGCTAGACACTATCTAGACATTAGATTTATTCATCAAGCCGAATCTACCATTCATGAGAATCGTGAAAATGAGCACCACGGTGTTGCAATAGGAGATGTCCCAATCCTGCCTCTTCCTTAAGGTAACTTTTTGGTATTTGAGCAAACAAAGGATGTAGAAGGTAACCGCAGCTGATTTTGAGATAGTTGAAAGAAAATAAAGATTCAACAGCTTTTGCCATAGCAGCAGCGTCCTGTGAAATATGCAGAGAAGGTTGTCATAAGTTGCTAAATTAATTAATGCAATAGCGTGTTCTCGAAAACAAAATTAATTAATGCAATAGCCTGTTTAAGGTTCTATCTATATAGGGGTGCCGTGAACCTGCATTGTTTCCATGAAAGATGATCAGTTTTGCAGCTGCAAATTGCACATATACTCAATTATATCCATTTTAAGAGTTTGCATATATGAGGCTCTTTGAGCTATTGCTTCCTTCTAAAATAGAAATGCTCATAAAATTCCTACCCTTTTTAACCTTAACTCTAATTTACTTTTGGTATGCTGTAGTTTCTCTTTTGCTTTGTAATGACCTGAAGACAGCAGCTAGCATTGCTTGCACGGCTTGCTGCAGGCCTGCCCTGCAGCTGCAGCCACTGCTATCTGCAATTGTCTGACATTTTGTGCAGTGCAGTAGGCCGGCTTGCAAAGCAGGTGAAGCAGTAGCGCACATAGTGTGAAATCTTTTACGTTTGCTAAGATGCATTCATCTTTAATTTGCTCATACTCTCTATTAACTAGGCTTGCTGTCTTCTGCTTGCTAACGTTATCATGGCATGCCTGTTCTCTGTATTTTAATTACATTAATGATATGTAAAGAGAGGTAAGGTAAGAATCTCACTCAGTTTTCAGGTATATAACTGCAGTTGGTCTTCAATCTTTCTTTTTGATCTTCTACTGCTGCATCCCTCTTTGTAGTCCTTCCTTACTCAGCGGTAGACAAGTTTGTTTTGTTTACTACTGCTTTTCTTTTTCTTTCCCGTCTTGATTATTTATCTTTTCTCCTTTTCTTTTCTGGTGAACACAGCTTGTTACAAAATAACATCCAAGAAATTGTTAATACAAAGTTGCAGTGTTTTTTTTTTCCATTTTTACATTTGTCTTATGCAGTGGCATGGCTGTACTCTTTGTTTCCATTCCAATTCCATGTTAGGTAGCCCTCTAAGAATCTCAGTTAAGATACAGCTGATCTTGGCCTCTTTTCAATCCTCCCCCTTGCCACTACTATATTTCTTTTTATTTGCTTTGTACAGAAACCTCAGTCCCCACAGAGGACAGTTTTCCTTCCATTCTCTGTGTTCCCCATCTGTCCTCTTCCAAGATCAAAACAAGCATCAATAATTCATAGAAAACATTGTCATGCTTCTCAAGGCTTTGTTTTAGTTGGGAAGTTAAGTACTTTTTACATGTGCTTAACGTAATATATAGTTATAGTAGAAGACTGCTGGGAAGCTCGATCTTTAATCAACAGGTTTTGTCAAAATTATAAGATACGAGCAGATAGATAAGATATCTTCATGCTTTTAAACTCTTTAACCATGCTATGAACTTGCTCTACTAATTATCACATAAGCACCGAATACTGTTTTGACACAAAACACAATTTCCATGTCTGGAGCTTATGGATGCTTCACATTGTTAATGTGATACAGAAACTTGTCACATAACTATTGATTCACCATAAGTGATGTATATAAGATGCGTTAATACTATAATTACCCCATGTTATCTCATTCCATTTACAACTGCTGTGAGGTAGAGAAGTGTGGATACATTAGTTTGAAGATAAACGATGGATTTAGAAAAAAGAGAGTTACGACAAAAAGGAGGGTCAGTAAGTGTATGTACTCAAAGCTTTATTCTGTAATGCAACATCTTGTAACAAATTTAGAGGGACCACCTATTCAAAATTTCCGTGCAATGTATACACACACCTTACAATTACGCTAATTTTGATTGTATTAAAATAAGTCCGTTTTATGAAAATAAAAAATAAAATTTGATATAAATAAAATTTGATGTAAAATAAAAATAAAATTTGAAATAATAATTAAAATATATAAAATAAAAATTTAAAAAGAGAATAGAAACTTGCAATTTGTACGTAACATTACATTACAACTGAAAGAGCAAAAGCAAATCTTGTCATGCATTTTTGTAGTAGTGAACTTCATCTATATATGCTAGCCAGCCTAGCCCTTAGCTTCAATCATACATATTATGTAATTATTATGTTCATGCTATTTATTAAACTGGAGTTCCAGAATCACTTCTTCTAGCTCCCTCTCAAACTACTATTCTACCTATACATCTACCTAGCACTTAACTATACCTAATTACTATTTCATCGGCGTTACAACTCACTAACCTTCTCTCTTATCCTTACGATCTACATTAGCTGAAGAACGCGTTTCCTATCAAGGGAGATAAAAGACAAAAAACAAAAAAACAGAAACAAAACAAAACAGTGAAGTTCTGTTACCGATCCTTTCCCTCCTCTTTTTTTTTTTTCTTTCACCCGCCAACCTTTTTGACGCGATTCCTGCCACGTGGTATCTCTTTCTTGGAGTGGTCCCGTTAGATTCTGTTTCTCTCAGAAAAGCAACAACTAGCTGCTGGCTTTTCTTTCTCCTATTCTCTGAAAATTTTCTTCGTTCCTTCACTAAAACCCTAAACACCTAGCTATAAATACCCCCTCCAACCATTGCTAGCTCTTCATTCCCATTCCATCTCTGTCGTTTCTTCTTCTTCTCTCAAGTTAGGTTTCTCCTGTTTGAGCTCTTATCCAGTAATGGCGATGGCGTTCTTCCTCTGGCCAGACAACAACCACACCACCACCCCCGGCGAAACACAACAACCACCACCACCGCTTGCTTTCAACTTCAATCCATCACCGGCTGAATCTTCTCACAACCTTCTTCAACCACCGCCTTCGCCGTCGGTGCCTGTCTCTACTACACAAACAGTGAAGTCGAAAGCTCGCAAGACCTCAGCCAAGCCTCCGGCGAAGAACCGCCCGCCTCAGCGAGGTCTCGGAGTCGCCAAACTCGAGAACCTTCGTCTTCAAGACCGCTGGAACAAGATAACAACACCCAACAATACTTCTTCAGCCATCGATGATCTGTTCTACAACAACAACTGCAGCAGCAACTTCGCCGCTGGTGGTGAGAGCAATATTAATTGTTTCGCTCCAGGTTCTTGGGGGATCCCGACTGGAACGAGTTGTTACAACGGCGGCGGAGGTGGAGGGGGATTTAGATCGGTACTTCAGGATAGTTACGAGATGGATCGGTTGAGAGTTTCAGGGATTCAACAAACGCCGATGATGTTGATGACAGGAACTGCTGAGGCGACTGGAGGAGGAATTCAATCGATCACACAACAGTTCCGGGAGCTCTCTTCAAACCAAATTATTCAACAGATCGTTAACGGAGGACAGAGTACAAAGGCCGTCAAGGCGAGAACTCAACCGTTGCCGTCGACGAGCTTGCTGCAATGCATTCCAGAAGACTGCGAGTTTTGCCTTCGGGTAATCATCAACTTCCCTGCACATGGTTTCTTAATCTTTCATTTTTGTTGAGTTCTTAGAAATTTATAATCTGAAGTTTTTATTTTCTGTTGGAAACTTGGTTTCAGAATAAACTTCTGCAACTGACCGATGCTAACGGATTTGAAGCAGTCGACGGCAAGGATTATTGCATCTCCACAATCGATCTCAACGCTGCTGCGGCTATAGAGCCACAAGAGGTAAAACAGAAATGTCATTTAGTTAGTTACATATGCTTATGATTTGTGAAACATTGCTTATATTACTTCTGGTTGTCTCAGATGAAACCGAAGATCTCAACGTTCATGGAGGAGAAGATAATGGAGTACGAGTTCTTCCCTCAGAACGCGACTGCAGATTTGGTGGAGGATCACGGCGAGCAGAAAGTAACATTTGCTCGGCCTTCATTCTCTCCGGCTGCTCCAGTTGACCTAACCCTCAAGCTGTCTCTCTAGTTTGATATAGAGATGAAATCAAACACCGATTACCATAATCATATAGTTTTTATTTTAAATGTTTTAGTTTTCTCGCGAAACTGAGATGTGAACTCTAGTTTTGAGGATGTTGGTGAGCATCTTTCGTGCTGTGAAGCTTTTTAGTTTGTTTTAAATGATATAACATATTTAAGAGAGTTTTTCGGCTTCCATTGAATTAAATGTTTGATTTATATTTTGGTAAGTGTTATGGAAACTTTTTGTTGTTTTCAGTCAAGGTTTCTTTGCAGCTGTATCATGCAAAAAGTAAGTGATCATCTGGCTATTGAATGCTTATCTGGTATTCAGATCTTCGTTTCTGTTTTATGTTTTGTTAGATGAGATTTGGCTGTAATTTGTAAGGGTATTGCATCTTCAGTCATTAACCAATGAAATTATATATGTTTTATGTTGTTTGAGACTTTGAACCTTATTTAATTTCTGATTCTGCGTCTTCTTCTAAGATTTCAAGATTTGCTCCTATCCATCAACTAGTAAGGGTTTATTTCAATTGCAGTGGAAGTGATCTCCTTGGAGTTTTATTTGTTGTTATAAGTAAAATCTGCAGAATGTGCAATGATTATCCTTGGCTAATGTTGATCATGAAGCAATTAAGATAACATTGATAAATTTTATTTAGGAGGATTAAATGAGTACAGACAACAAACGTGTTGTGAGAAAATAACGTTTTAATAAAACACTGAAAACTCATGGCATACGCTATCAATTCTAAGTTAAAGATACACTACCAATATGAAAAGTAAGAAAACATTAAAAGAAATGGTTGTAAATTGAAGATAATGCTGAAAATAAACTCTAACCAGTATTTTAGAGTACATGTATCTATAACTAATAGTGAATATTCCGTTCGTGGCTTCTATGCTAATAGGTACATGTATTTATAATTCTAACCAGTATTTTAGAATCAGTTTAGAGTTTCTAACTTCTTATTTATTTCTTGATATAAAGAAATCAAATTACTTTGGTAACTAAACAGTTAGTTTAACCAAGTGCCACTGAAGCAATTTCAGGGCACAGCCTGATCAAGTTGGCTTGGTTGCCTAGGTAGTGCTCAAGTAATGCTTCAGAGTCGAGTGGACGCCCAGTTCTTCTTCTTCATCTGATCTGCTGGTCCGAACTCTGATGAGGTCTATTTGGTATTTTCTAAACAGCTTTCTATATGTACAGTTTACAATAAGTACCTTAACTTGTGAGAAGAATAAAAGCAATTTTTTAACATAACCATTCCAAAAATGAAAAATAGATTGGAGCATCAATAGTTTAATGACACCATATATGTTCACTATAAAATGAGAATAAGCTAAAATAATAATTATTACTTAACAAAGAATCAAATCATTCTTCCATATCTTTCTTTTTTCTTATTCACAATTTCATGTCTTTTAATTGACTTTTTGTACATATTCAAGATTATTTCAAGGATCAAAACTGTAGCCAGAGATGTTAAAGAATTTGGAGATATAATGATTGGATTTTCATGTATGTGCAACCGATTTAACTAATGAAGAATTAGAGATAGTTTACAAAGAATTGGGAGCGTGATCAATTAAAAAAATCCACTAACGGTAATCCTGTGTTTTTTTTTTTCAATTAATAGTGTTATATTGTGAACTTAAAATTTAACTTTTGAAAGACAATCGCTTGTAGATATTGAACTTGATGATGAGGAGGGAAGTAAAAGATGAGTCTGATGATAGGATCGTGGATCATCTAACTTTCATTAGAATGTTTATATTATCGATTGAATGAGAAAAAATGAATATGCGAATGGTGTGGACTGTGGAGCTATTTCTAAAGGAGATAACTAAGGATGGAGAAGGCCTAGTTGCCATGCTAAGACTACGGGAACGTTTGAAAGTACTTATGAAATGAAATTTTTTTAAAATAAAAAATATTTTTATTTTTTTTTAAAACGAGTTTTATTTTTTTTATTTCAAAAAAATAATAAAAATATGCAATAAAAAGATCTCATTCCGTAGAATTTTTTTACACTTTCTAAATTTTTAAATAAATTTTTTAAAAATTTATAAAATATATATTAAAAAATATGAAATAGAAAAAAATTGATAAGTAGTGTTTGAAACGTTGCGCCAAACGCTCCCTATGTTTTGTGTTTGCTTAATAATCCATGGTTTGCTTGGCTTACTCGATTACCCCCAAGTTCTATTTTTTCCTCTAGATTTTAAATTTGATACTTCAATTATCACTGCAAATTCTAAATTTTACTCTATTTTTATCAAAATTTTACTTTAAATTTATTTTACGTAATTTAATTATTACTTCTGTAAAATCAGTTTTATGTGATTGAAAGATGCCTTTGAGATACCGACAGGGAGATGGAAGCTAGTAGTTAGCACAACTTTTGCAACTAGCAACTGTAATTGACTTGTAGTACACTCATAATAAGTGATCAGCATATTGAGATTATTTCTAACTCAAATTTCAAATGATTTAAAACTTTTGCGTAAAGCTGAAAATGTTTCATCAAGTAATTTTTTGTAAGAACAACACTAATTAGGAAATAAGCAGTTTAGAAAGATGAACCGAGAGTTAGCTTGTTGCTGTATAGTACTTGTATATCTCCAATAATCCAACGGATGAGTCTCCAGGTAATGCAATGGAGTCTCCGCAAGGCTTACCCAGGTAATTATTTTCCTACGCCTCGTTAATGGGTTGTATCCAATTGGACCAGGTCAAACCATACGCTGACTCAAATCGAACAATGGGCCGACCAAAGATGCCTGGATCAGGTTTGCTATCTATGCACTAAGGTCATGGCTGGGTGCCCAACGCCTTACGCCCGGATGCTCCTGGGCACTACGGCTTATAGTACTTGCGGCCAAGGGAAATCGTCCCTATCCCTATGCGCCAACATGGTTGCTATGTCCTATGGGTGCTTTCCGTAATATTCTTGTTAGTTAATTCAGTTGCTATCCCATACACTAGCGCGGTAAAGGCATCTTTATCTAGGAGTAAACTGAAAACTTAAGTTTTTAAAAAAATAACTTAAAAATTAAAAATATTTAATAAAAAATAATTTTTTATATTAATAATAGTTTTAAAATTAAATTTTAAATTATTAAAATAAATTTTATTTTAAAAATTTTATTTATTTTTATATTAACAATGAGTTCAAAAAAAATAATATTTGAAGTAAACACACACCGAGTCACCTCGATCTTCGAAGCTAAACATATAAAGGCATATAACTATTTTTAAGAGATACAAAACAAAAAAACAAAATCGTGGACGGCAGGATTCGAACCTGCGCGGGCAGAGCCCACATGATTTCTAGTCATGCCCGATAACCACTCCGGCACGTCCACCTTCTTTACTCGTTACATCTTTTGTATTTTTCTTTAAATAGGGCCATGAAGAAATTAAGCGGACCGCGCAGATATGATTGTCGCTGGAAAAATAGAGCCTCTGGGCCCTACTTTCCAACATTTATTTAATATAGTTTGATCATTCGCCCATTTGAACAGTGGAGGGCTTGTGATTATTATTATGGTTGTGGACTATCAGATCAGATCCTACGTCATGGGAAGAACCAAACCATCCGGACTTTCCGATTTTATTTAAATCGCGAACACTGTATCAATGATTCAACGTATCAGGTTGGTTTGGAAAAGCTTTTACTATCTTCTCAAATAGACATACATTTTTTAAGGTGCATGCTTGCCATGAATTGCTTTTACCTTGTTCACGTTATCCGCATCATAACATTGTTCGCACTAAGTCTACGTACATCAAAGAATTGAAATTAATTATCGCCACCAAGTCTTAAACATGTTGGCACCAAGTCTACGTACATCACATTAACATGTTCTCACTGAGTCGATCCCGTATTCTGCAAGTACCACACAACGAGCTATCCAATTATATAGTTACAACCATGACAGCAAACCACTAGAGTAATTCCCTGTTACTTCGCCAAATAGAAAAACGAAGCAAAGAAATCCTCCCGAAGTCCACATTCCTGAAGACTTCCAAAGTTCCCAACTCAATTGGAATCACAAAATACCAAAACTAAGTACACTTGGTACAAATTTTAGAATAATATAATTATGCATAATAATAAAACCAGCCATAGGACATCGGATGGATGTAAACCCTGATTGGGCCTAATCAAAATGGTCTGTGTACAACCATGGCATTCTCATTCAAAGACCACATGCCTAAAGTTAATTATACAATAAAACTATACAATTGGGCCTAATCAAAATGCAACCTCGCTAAATCAACCAAGGAAGGCAATTTTATGCTTCCAAAAGAATTGCTGCTCTTATTCCAAATTCATCGATAACAACAAAGCTCCATCTATAACTTTGGAGCCAAAGCTTAAACCAGGGGCTACTTGCCAGCTTCACTGATAATATTGTACGTGGCTAACATGACAATTGGCATTAGGACCATTCTACAGAGTCATGTCGGGAAATGATCAGCAGGTGTTGCTGCAGTCTAGCTAAAAGGGAGCCTGAATCTGAATGTAGCAGAAAGAGCGCCCATCTTACTATTGGCCTGGTTTAACTAAAGGCTCTGCTTGGCTTATATCTATACTGCATAAATTATCACTGCTATCTGGAGCTCTTTCCATGCTACAAGGTTTTGGTGTGTTAGCTGCAGTCACAGCTAATGGCTTATGCAGAGCAGTGAGTACCTTGCTTCCTTCAACGGAATTTCCTATGCATATGGTGTCTCCCCGGCCATGCCATATGCCCTCATGAACATTGTTCATCTCTAATGTCCTTGATTCCTGCTCAATTTGAAGGAAGATAGTATTAGCTACACAAGTGGGCATGCATCTTACGCAACAACAAAAATAATACAATACTGACCTGGCATAACGTGCAGAATGGACAAAACTGGTGGTAAAAGCAATCATCCAAGGCCAAGAAGCTGCTACTAGGCTGCATAAATTGGAGGATCCATTAGATGTCCATCAAATTTTCAGTACACAAGCAAGGTTATCAACATCCCGATTTAAATCTTAAAATCTTACGATTTTACTTCACCTAAACGATCCCGATCTTAAGTAAAATCTTTTTTGAGTAAAATCCCACCTAAATTCCGATTTAAATCTTAAGATCGGTAAAATCCCGATCTTATACGATTTTACTTTTGAAGAATTTTTTGTAATTAACTATATTTGAAAGAGTTTTTCTATAAAATTTTAGAGAGTTTTCTATAAAAGTTTGAAGATTTTCTTAAAAATTATAATTTTGAGAAATTTCTATAAAATATAGAGTAATTTTTTATAAAATTTAAAAGAAATTTAAATTTTTATAAATGTACTAAAAACTTTTTCAGAAAAAATATTAGAAAAACTTTTATAAAAGATTTTTAATGGTATTGAAAAAAAATTTCATAAAATGTATCAATATGTAAACTCTTACGATCTTACTTTAAGATCCCGATTTTACGATCATACTCAAGCGAAACGATCCTACCTAAGATCCCGATTTTGACAACCTTGTACACAAGTAACAACAGGAGTTACTAATTCCTAGAAGCATTCAGTCATAACTAACTTGCATCAGGACAAGCCTATAAGAACCCAATACAGAATCTCTTCTTGCCATCATTGTTCATATGTATTTTCCCTTTACCTTTGGAATGAACTTGTAACTATTTGATTTGAAATCTTTTCCAAATTACATTTCTCCAAAGGAAAGAGATGCGAGCCTACAGATAATAAGTAATGAAATTAAATGACCTATAATTCTATAGTGGATTTTCGAGATTCATTCGACTGAAAATATAGTGTTTTAACACAATCCTCTATTAACAAGAAAACCTCTATTGCTTTCCTAGAAAGTGATCCCCGATAGAGTTTCTCATGCTGCATTGTGGATATGGCCTGACCATAGAATTCTTTCATAGACAACTCGAACAAAAAATGGGTCTCAGTTGGAGTTGTATCATTGTCCCCGATAGAGTTTCTTTAATTCACATATGACAATTGCTTCTTTTCAATCAAAATCAGATCTCCACTGTAATGAAAGAAACCTAAATAAAAAAGTACATGCATGGGCTACCTCAAGTGTGACATATTCCAGGTCAGGTTAAATATCCATCAAGTCCAGCATCCTAATAAATGGAAGCAAGACAAAGTTGCATTCATAATGTGTTCAGAACGATGCAACTACAGGACAAAAGATGCAAGCTTCGCAGCTCAGCATTGACAGCGACACTGAATACATACTCAGCTAGAAGACTAAATTTCCATTAGACCCCAAGTTGATAAATACTAGTTTATTTCTTTCCATATTCATTAACATTTGGCTTTTCTAAAGAATTCTACGGTTCTAGGTTTTCTTTTCTACTTAAAATGCACGTAAGCTATAATTGGTTGAGATTATTTATTTCTATTTACTTCTTATTTGGTAATTAATCTTCTCTTTAGCGAAAATTAACTTATCTTTCCTCGCTTCCATGTTGCATCAAGTACTCTCAGAAAATGTATTCCCAAACACATCGGCATCCAGCATTCCCTCACCGAAGAGTCTTAATTCTCCCAAATTTTATACAATAGTTGCCAACAATTCTATAAAAAAATTGCAAACAGGCTTTCAAAAAAATGAACATGGTATGGTCATCACCAGCAAGATGCAATTCTCTCCAAAGTGCATTTATAACACTTCCATGTAACATATGTCAATTCATTTCATGGTGCTTATACCGAAGGCAAACAGGAAAGAATCGCAAAAACACATCTAAAGGCTCTTTTGAGTAAGCCATGGTCAAACACATGTCAAAAAAGGAGAAATTCTTTGCTCTAAGGTCTCAAACGCCATGTTCGAAGTTCCACTCACCTTATCAGGCAAAGAACCTAGCTCATGTGAACCCAAGATTGCTTTCTCATATCTCAAATTTTAGATATTAGATGAATGACAGGTGCTCTCAGTTTGTTAGGAATGGGAAAGAAATACTCGGCTAGACTGTATATGTTATAATAGCTGACCTAAAATTGATCATAGATGTTTCCATTCTCTGGTGAAATTTAGTAGCATGGGACTAGTAAAACAAAAAGTAAAGAGACATTTAAGAGAATTCAAAATGTAGTAATTTGCTACAAACCTAAAATTGATGGCACACACCTTTATGTTGAAAAGCTTTCTAATCCGTGTACGAAAATATCCAGCATAGACACCAAATGCAATACTTGAAGCAATCGCCAAGAGGAAAAAGCATTGGCGCTCACTGATGAGAAATACTAAACAGTTTATCAAAATACATACTATAAAGATACAGTAGATACTCCCCTGCAAAAAAAAAAAAAAATCAACTGATGATCCATTTGTATTCACTATGGAGACAAGAAAGCCCCAAAAATGCATAAAACGACAATATATTTAGGCTATGTAATTCCTACGCATCTTATTTCACACCATAAAGCTTGATTCTCAACCACCTTGTACGAAATTGAACTAAATGGAAATGTTCCAACAGACTCAAATATCATATGAACTGGTTAATTATCTTATGTTTAGGAGGCAGCTGGTTAGACCATAGGACAAACCAACATAATTCACATATAAACCAAACATTAATGTACACATACTTAAAAGACCATAGGAAACAAAAATTGATGGATATGCTCATCACAGTGTAGTAATGAATAACTGTCCATCAACCTGTGCAATCCATTAAACGTGGCTAAGAACTTCAAACCTTTACGGGTATTTGCAAACATAATGCAAGTTCCCCAAAAACAAAGGTGCACATTTCCAACTTATTTCCTAAATCAAAAGAATGTTTAGTCAAGAACAGTAGCAACTCTGACGAAGTGTAATCACCTGAAAAAAACAAGGCCCAAGGTTGGCTCTTCTCATATTCCTTCCAAATCTGTAACATGGGCAGCTGCAAACATAATCAATCTCAGAATCAATACACCATCCCCGATTTACAAAACCATTCTAGACTAACACCATAACCACCGGAAAACGTAAGAAAAAAGCATTACCACAATCAATCCAAGCAATTCAAATCTAAATAAAAGAAACCCAAACTTTTTCAGAACAGAAGGGTTGAAAAATTTTACCAAGATGACTCAATGGCGATGCGGCGGTCACCGAAACAATCAAACACATCACCCTCCCACATCCTCTGAACTCCGGCGCCGAACACCATCAGTTCATCCTCATCATCAAGATTTTCTTCATGTTCACCATGGATCACCCGCTTCTTCTCTGCAGACAAGAACCCTTGTGTTTGAAGCGCAACCGTTGCACATAACATGTCGAAGTCCACTACCGCCATACCCAACTCGTCGCTCTTCTTCTCTCCCTCTGATTCCGCCATTTTAATAATAGAACAGAACTACAATGAACTTTACAATATCAACTGATTGGAGTTTTCTGCCTTATTCCTTCGACTGATCCATCAAAGTAACAGATGAATTTAGGAAACTTTTCAATTGTTGGAGATTTGGTATTGGAATTGGAGCTGGAAATTCAACAAACAGTAGGATTCCTGAGATAATATAATTGAGACAAGAACATTAGAGGACTGTTGTTGAGTTTTTTCGAGAATGATGGAGATCGATTGAATAACAAAACACTTCAAAATTCATCCAAAAAGAAATAAAGGAAAGTTAGGAATAGGGGTAAGATTGGAGCCGCATGGATAAAATCTTCTAGGGCTTGTAAGATGATCAGATAAAGAAGAGAGAAAATAATTGATTGATTTGTTCCAAAAAAGCGGGCTTCTTTTTGATAAATCATATCATAAATAACATAAAAAGAAGGGAAAGGTGGTTGCCGCACTTATATCAATCAATTTTAACAAGTACTAGATCAATTACTGGGTTGTGAATTTGTTAACCGTTAGAATTGGCTATAATGAAGCATGGTTGACAGGTCAGTGTATTAAAAAGATACTTTCAAATTAAGTGGGTCGAAATTACAACCATAATTTTGTACACATGAAAGATACTTTGGCAAAGTTGGTGTATAAAGATTGCAAGATTGCTACGTCAGAACAGTTGTGGCGGATTGATGAAACGAATGTTTGTTATCTTCCTTTTTTATTTGTAGTTTCGATTTCGAAGATAACACGCCAGCCGAAAGTAGAAAGCAGAAGAAAACAAATTCGGAGTAATAGAAGGAACGAAACATCACAACTGTCGCAAGTGGTCTAAATGAGGTTAAGTGATCGTTGTAGAATTATTTTTAAAATATTTTTTTACTTAACAAAGATAATAATAAATCTTAATAAAATTTTATGATACAAATTTTAATTTTAAATAAATTATATAAAATATTTGTACAAAATTTATTGAATATGAAATAAAAATTTATTGAAATAATACCATATGACATGCTCAAACGGCATCCGTTTGGGATTATATTTTTCTGATCAAATTTTTTAATTTTTTTTTCATATTTTTTAATATATATTTTATAAGTATTTAAAATTTTATTTAAAATTTTAGAAAATATAAAAAAATTTTACGTAATGAGATCTTTTTATTGTATATTATTATTTTTTTAGAAATAAAAAAAAGAGCTTATTTTTCAAAAAAGATAAAAATATTTTTTATTTCAAAAAAAATTTATTTTATAAACATTTCCAAACACCTATAATTTTGGTTATTATTTTAATATAGAAATGGTTGTTTCAAATTTGAATTCAAAACACTCGATGATATATCAATTATTATCGGTAATTATAATTATTAGACTCATAATACATATCGGAGCTGTTTTACGACCCTTATTTAAAAATTGTTTATTAATTATTTATTTATAATTTTTAATAAATTTTTATGATATTTATAAATTTTATTAAAATCTTAAAAATTAGAAAAAATTTATATAATTTTTTATTTTTATTATTTTAAAATAAAATAATAAAATTTTATTTATTAAAATAAAATAATAAAATTTTATTTATTAAAATAAAATAAATATATATTTTATTTTAAAATTTTATTTTATAAGTATTTTTAAACGCCACTATTATTTAGTGGACCAGGAGGTGCGAGGAATGCAGTGGAAGCTGGATGTGCAGTAGAAGGGACGTTTGGAAGTGCTTATGAAATAAAATTTTTTAAAATAGAAATTATTTTTAGTTTTTTTTGAAAAATGAGTTTTTTTTTTACTTCCATAAAAATAATAAAAAATATGCAATCAAAAGATTTCACTCTGTAAAATATTTTTACACTTTCTAAATTTTTAAATACTTATAAAATATGTATTAAAAAATATAAATTAAAAAAATTAAAAAATAATTTTTGAAAAGCTGTTCCAAACCGCCCTAGGAAGACAGCCCACTTTCAGAATATGTTAGCTGTTATGGTTTTCCTACTTCCAACTACCAAACTTCTTTATTGTTGTTGCTTTTTGTTCCGGGCGTTCAAAAAAAAATAACTGTTTGATTCTGAGGTTATTTGAAAATACTTAAAATAAACTTTTTTTCTGAAATATATTTATTTAAAAAAATTAAAAATGAAGTTACCATATTTTACTTAGAAAGATATACAATTTATGACCTATAATTTATTTATATTTAATTTTTTCAATTTAATAAAAATTAAAAATAAAATATTGAAATAAAATAGAATACAAAATCCTTGCCCATTGTTCTGCCAGATTTTGATATTGCATTGCTAAAACACAATTAAAAGAAATAGCTAAGTGAACACGTGATTTCACATATATATGGTAATACCAGTAATATCATATGCTTGCATAAATATATACAATACCCACATGCATATGTAGCTTTAGGTTTACCTATCTAACTAAAAGAACTTGTCTATAGACATTCAGGTTTTATCTATCTAGCATCAACCATTATCATCAACTCTTTAACAGATCAAGGTAAGCAATAACACCAAATTAGAAAATAATCCCAAAATTTGTTTCAGTCTTCAATTGATTGCACTTCACACACACACACACACACAAACTCTTCAGCTACTAAGATTCAACCCTTTACATTCATATGATTTCAAGTAAGGCTCACATCTTATAGGAGATGCAAATAAGCACATAAAAGATAACAGGATGCTTGCTGCTTTCCCATGTCCTAGTAAGACATATTCAGCATACATCAATCAACAAAACAAATTATAGGGTTTCAGTTGCAAAAATAAAAGCATCAAGTACATTTCTGTCAATGATGGGGTGTTAAAGGGCTGCCTTGATCATTTCCCACATAATATGAGGCGCAAACCTGAAACTGCTTATGGAAACAAGGCCCAAAATGTTATGATAACCTGAAGATCAACATATAGCTTACTTGCAACAAGCTTGACACTCCTCAAGGAGATCAAACTCATGTCTTGGCAGCAGGCCTCACAAGACCTAGACCACTCCCACTACCCAGGTGCTTAAAGTCTTTAGCTTCAAGTTGATCCCCATGACCGGCAAAACCAGTCCCTCCTTTCTCTAGAGGAATTAAGTTCTTTTCCTTGCATTCCTTATTGCATACAAGACAGACCTTATCTGTAGCTAGGAACTTGTCTGAACACTTCTTGCAGAAAACATGTCCACATGTATTAAGAGCGACGAGGGAGTGCCTATTCGTAAGGGTATCCTTACAGCTAGGACAGATGCACTCGCTTTCCAGTTTGGCTTCCTTCTTATTTTCACTCGTCTCCTCACTGAAATACACTGGGAATAAAGATTTCAATTTTAGCTTCTCTTTACCTTCTGGACAGACAGTATCAGTGGATGGAGCCTCCACCTTACTACGGGCTTCTGGAGTAGCAGAAGGCAGCCAGAAAGCTCTCATATTGCGAAGAGCTTCCTCTTCATAAGAAGTTACTTTCACGCTGTTTGCACCTTGAAATACATTTTTATCACGAGTGTAGTTTCGGTCACTGTATTGAGGAACAGCGGCATGGTTTTGCTGATCAAAAGCATCAAGCTCACGAGCCTTCTGCAGCATTTGCTTCTCTTCTTCTTCCTCTTTTTCTAGTTTCTGTTGTGCAGCATGGGCAGCAAGCTTCCTGTCCACAGTAAATGAGTATCATACAATGGACATTTTTAGGAAACAGGGATGCACTTAATGAAGGATTGTGCCGGTTTACTAACAGATAGTAGACACTTAATTCAACATCCTAAATTGCAACCATTGAGTGTGGCAAGCCATTACAAGCATTAGTTGTTACTGGAGATAGATATTCAGCGAAACCAAGAGCATTACTGAAAGGTGTTTTCTAATGTCAAGATTATGCTTGCATGAGGAAAGACAATCTCCAACCAGGAGGGCATATAAAAACCTCTAAGGGGAATTTCCCTAACAAGGAATATGCATAGAGATTCGGAATTTAAGACACATTTGCAAAAGGACTTACATGGTCATCCCCCAAATTCTACTGCATATTCACATTATAGAAATACCATGTACCATACAAAAAGATTCATGTTAACAACACTCCATGATTTCCTCTTCTTTTGCTCTTCCGGTTACATAAATTAGAGATTGCTCCTTAAACACAAGAGGTAGAATAGAAATACTGGCCTCGGAGTTGGCAGGTAACAAAAAGTCACATGTGAACCGATAGCTACCTTGCTTTATCATTTTAATTGCTGGTTCAATACGACACAGGTCATGCATATACTCCAGTAAAAAAGCAATATATATAATATAAACAAGAAACTGCTTTTAAAATCCATACTTCCACCCCCAAGAAGTAGTAAGCATTCTCGATCAAGAATCATTGATTCTTTAGCTATGTTTATGGGGGAAAAAACCATATCCAACAATTCCTACCAAACAATTGTATCACGAGTATTAACTATTTACTGCAAGGATATCAACAATCTGAACATTTTGCAGGTATCCTAACATATGAGACAACTTTCTCAACAAACTAAAGGACAAACTCATCACCATTATGATTATGGACAATAGAATTTAAATTCTGCATTCCGTCTAACACAATTTGCCTACTACCAGATCGATATGAATCATACCATGATACTCAGAACTTAAAACACTACATCATTCTAATATAACAGTGGTCAATGTGTCAGAAACTTTGTCTGCTAATTTAGAAGGACAATCAGTCACTGAAATTTCGATATGCACTAGTTGAGATTTCAATCATAATTTCTAGTAATGCCTATTACATTAGGGTAAGAAAGCAATCCCTTAGCTTGCAATTGTGTTAACTTAAGCTACACCAAATATAATCGTAGCATTTACAATGCTAAACTACACCCTGGCATGCCATTCTGTAGCACTGATAATCCTGAATGCAAATTATATCAAGGTAGCAAAATAACAACACACTCGAACTGCTGAACAAACAATAACCACCACACTAAAACCAAATCAATAACAAATAGCAAGACTAAACACAATCTCATATTTAATGTGTGCATACCTCAGCATAAATCAATCAGTATAAATCAATAAAAGTTAACAAATTGACCAAATTCAGTTTAAAACAAATAAGAAATAAACCTTTTGATGTCCTTTTTCTGAGCTAGAAGGCACTCAAGAATACACTCCTTGCAAAAGAGATGACCTTTAGGGCAAGACATAGCTGAAACTAACGGTTTAAGACAAAGGCAACAAGCATCGAAAGGTTTGATCGAGTCTTTCCCTAGTCTCTCCTTCTGCGTTCCGTACCCAAGCTTCCTCTTCTCCTCGTAGGTAAAGAAAGCCAAATCATTGTTGTTCTTGCTATGTCTCTGCGGCATCTTCTCTCGAAACCCTAATTCCACAAATTTCCCTTTTTCTTTATCGGAGATTCAACTTCCCTGGCGAAGAGGAAGAAGGGAAGAGATAGAGAATAAGAAAGAAGAAAAAAGAGTTTTGTTTTGATTTCCAAACTGATTCGATTTCGTTTTGAGTCTAGTTCGAACCTGAAACTGGTGACTAAGAAATTAAATATAACCGACGTTGGTTCGTGTTATATAGCGCTTGAAAGAGAGTCCTATAAGAAATTGAAGTTTCTGCAAGAATTTTCAAAATGGAGATCTGATTAGATATACTCGCACTGATCATCCACAAGCCTTGTCCTCCCTTTCATTTGCCCGACCCGGGGATAAGTACTCATGTGGCGGTGTGTTTTCCTTTCCAAAACATACCGCACAGTAATAATCATCTATAGTTCAACGTGTTTCTATCTGAAAATACTATTTTTTTAATTTTTTTACAAACTACCACTTGATATTAAAAAATGATAATTTTGTTCTTAATAAATATTTACAAATTGCCACTATGATCCTTCGGCTTTTACTAATCACTTATTCTTTCTATTTTTCAAATCTAACAATACTGCGCTCGGATAAATTTTTCATCTTCGATAGATCCGGCGCGACTCCAACGGCAAATCAAAACTTTGGAACTTTATTAGTTCTCCCTCTTTTTTCAAGTTTTCTACGGTGAAATTATTACTATAATTTCAGGCTTCATATGAGAAAAAATTATTTGAAACTGAAATTTTTTTTGGTGTTTTCTATGTTTTGTTGATTAACAAATAATTATTTTATTGAGAATTGTCTGATTATTAGTTAGATAATTGTTGTTGTTGATTAACAGATGATCATTTGATTATTAGTTTCCTACTTAATTCATATGAGGTACGTCATCTGGTTTTTTTTTGTTGGTTTGGACCGACACTATTGTTCGGAACTGATAAAACTTTATGTGTTTTCTTTTCTTTTGTTGATTGACAGATAATTATTTTAGTTGATTATTTTGTTGAGAGTTGTTTGATTATTAGTTAGATAGCTGTATAGATTATTTTGTGTTTATTATTTTGTTGAGAGTTGTTAATTCGACTCGTGCACACATGTCTGTATAAATTATGAGCCCGCTTTATGTATGTCTAGTAATTTTGAAATGTGTATTGAAGTATTCCGAATAAATTTCAACTATTTATTTACAAGAAGCTTTTCATGGTAGATCGACTTATTATCTTTTTTTAGTGTATTTGTAGCACATTATAATCCAAAAAGTTTCAAAAAATACATAGAAAAACAATCTTTATATTCGGTTTTCTCCATCAGTATATAAACTCCAAAAAACTAGTTCCAATAGCTGCACCGGTTGCCTGGCTGGACTTATGGTCTATCTACTGTCTAGACTCTATAGTTGCATGTATTTTTCAAAAAAAAAAAGTTTCAAGTTTTGAATCATAAATCTGCATGTTATCCTAAAAATGAAAATATACATTCTTCCACCAAAATTTTAGTTTATCTTGAACTTATTAGACTCACCTCAATCTACTTTTTATTGTATTCTACTTTTTATTGAATTCAATTTCACCAAATTAACTTTATAAAAACTACTTTCTACTAATTAAAGCACACCATATAAAAGAAGTATTCTTGATTAGTTTTTTTTCCTTTTGTTTTGAGAATTTTGTATACAATGACATAGTGTAGTTGACTTGGATTTACTGAATAATTCAACAATATTTTATAGTCAATTTAAGTCTTTTAAATTATGTATTGGTTAATGCAGTTTGAGTTCCATTAAAAAAGATATGCTTGATTAATTGATGGAGAGTTGAGAAATTTCATTATGTAACATTCATAATATAAATTAGTTGATAGGAGACTTCATATGTAAGGATACTATCCATTTTGTCATACGCTAGTGAATGCAAGCCTATCTTGCAACCTTTGATGCTTCTGTTTGTAGTATATAGTTATTGCTATGATTTCAAAGACCCAAAGAAAAAATTTCAGAAGTATTCATAATTTTTAGTATTATCACTCACTTTTTATATTTGTTTGTCATTTATGTATCTGCTTGTTTGGCTTGAGATTTTGATTACATGTTTGTAGCTTTGTTTGATGTGAACATTGTTATGGATTATATAGTTATATATTATATAATGAATTTGTTATTAAAATGATAAATCTGAGAGATAAGAGTTTATGATTCGATGTACATGATACAATTATTAGATATCTACGTTAAGGAAGAAGCATCGTATCAAAAAAGCTTCGTATCAAAGAAGCTGCGTATTGGTCGGAGAGCTATGTTAGGAAGTTTATTGAACTTTACAAAAAAATGATCAGAAAAGGTAATAAGCATTCATCACATTTCAATGTACAGGGTTGCTATAACATTCATCGTGCATTGAATGACTACTTTAACTAGAACTTTGATCAGAAATAGTTGAAAAATCGTTGGAATGCTATGAAAACTAACTTTACTCTTTATTAAAGTTAGTTTCCGGTGAGACAGGTTTAGGATGAGACGCTATAATAAACAAGATCGTTACTACTAATGAGTGGTGGGATGCAAAGATTAAGGTATATATGTTTTCTTGCAAACTTTATCTTATATTTATATTGTTATTTTAATTTCATCAATATGCTGATATTTTGTTATTTGAACATGTTGACTCTTGATATAGAAAGTTTAAGGGTAAGAATTTATTTTTAATCTGTAATCAGTACGGTCATATGTTTGAAAGGGTTATTTCTATGGGTGAGAAGGTCAAATCCGCATCACAATCTGACCGAGATTATCTAGATGAATCCAAAGGTTCAAACGATAAAGAAGACAGTGTGGATAGCGATGGTATTCGATAAAGAATGACTTGTTTCATGCATCCAGCTCTA
The DNA here is from genome assembly GCA_019914995.1 of Acanthochlamys bracteata. NCBI lineage: Eukaryota > Viridiplantae > Streptophyta > Magnoliopsida > Pandanales > Velloziaceae > Acanthochlamys > Acanthochlamys bracteata. The sequence continues at coordinate 5,784,720 of CM034129.1, read as the reverse complement.
AACATATTGTTGGAGCGGCATCTGAAAGTGGCAGTACCACAAAAAAGAGGTCACTGTAATATATGTGTATTCAATTGCGAAAGTCATATATACAAAAACTCCTTTATTTGCAGAGGCACTATATCAAGGACAGCCACAATATAGTGACCCCGTGACAGAATGGATGCAAATATTTAAGCAGACTCAAGAAATCGACATGACTATGTGCTTTGTACCATGCTTGTATGATATTTAAAAGACAAGAAAATAGAGTCATTTTTAGATAGCAGCCAAATAATAAATGCAGCGTCTTATGATTAGAGTGCAGTTATGATCAGTATATGAAAAAGAACCCCTAAGGCACTTTGTTGTAGTAGATTGTAAAAGTAAAAATCCGTTTATGTAGTAGAGCTATCTTGATTTGGTTTATGTCATTATATTCATATATTTGTTGTTCTCAGTTTATTGTGTTTTTTTATCTATGACTAGCATTTTATGTATACAAACACTCGACGATTACTTGTTATTATGCTTGTTGTAATGTGTATGTTGTATTTGGTTTATGAGTTTAAGAAGCCTTATTGTATGTGTTTATCATTATTGTTCGTATGTTTATTATTCATGTATGATTATTAACTTCTATACTGTGATTTTTGTTCGTAGATAAATGGCTTATTTGGTGGATGATGATGATAGTTGCACACCTCTGATAAGTTCGTATGATGAGGATGATAATAATAAAGATATAAATGAATGGATGCAACTCTTTCTGTCAGGTTTGCATGAAGCTGTTTATATCGAGAGGTATATAATGAAAAGTTTGTGTCATATATGTATACATACATGCATCGATATTTTATAGAAATATTAGGGGGAATGAAGTCGATGCTATTCAAATTTTCGCATGAGAAAATATATTTTTCTTGCATTGTGTAAAACATTGCATACACGTTGTGGATTGAAGCCAACTCGAGCAACAACAGTTCAGGAGAGCGTTGCCATACTATTCTTGACTTGTGCACATGGTTATGCAAATAGATTAGTTCAAGATATATTTAATCGTTTGGGCAAAACCATTCAGAGATACTTTCATAGGATGTTAAAAGCGATATTATATTTAGTAGTAGATTTGATTCGAGTGCATCCACAATGTAATAAGTACGCAGTTACCATAGATCAAACAATACGCGATATCATACTTGGTTTCAGGTAAGCAATTTTATTAATAACTTCTCATAATGTTATATAAAAGTAAATTTATTTTTCGTTCTCTTAACTTTCAATATGTCTTTGTAGGATTTCATTGGAGCTCTCGATGGGAAGCAATTTTATTTAGCTACACTGCCAGCTGATGAGGTTATATCTTATATTGATCGTAAAAGATATCTCACTCAAAATATTCTTATCATTTGTAATTTTAATAGGTGCTTTACATTTGTGACGGCTGGGTGAAAAAAATGTACTCATGATGTAAGAATATTAGAGGATACATTATACAGGTCAGATTTTTCTCATCCAAGAGATAATAAATATTATTTAATAGATATAAGTTATCCACACAAACAAAGTTCTATAGCTCCCTATATAGATGAAAGCATCAGATATCATCTGAGCGACTTATGACGTACAGGTACAACTTAGCTGTGGAAGTCTCAAAATCGTATGCTTAAGCCAATACGGTTGCACCTCTGTCTACCCTCTTATTTGAATATGAGGTTTAAATGAAAAGTTTAACCGTTTGTCATTCTTCATGCGGAAGTGTTATTGAACGCACTTTTGGCATGTGGAAAGTTCGATTTTAATTTTTGAATCATATGCCCAGATATAAAATTAAAATTCTACATAACATTGTCATTGCCACAACATTGATTCATAACTTCATTAAGAGACAAAACATTTATGATGATGCATTCGTTGTTACATAACATAAAAGTTTTATCCCATCAAACATAAAAGTAGGTTGGATGTTCAATGGGTTCAGTTAGATGCCTATGATATATTTCAAATTGGCATGCATATCGTGATGAAATTGCAATGAAAATCCCAAATATATGATTAATTTTAAGCAATGTTTGGCTATGTATATAATAATATGTTCATGTTCTTGTATCAATTTAATGAGAAAATATATTTCAAACTAACAATTAAGGTTAATACAAATCATTATTAAATAAGTTTTACAATTATTTTGATTATATAAATAATAGATTTTCAAAAATAAAATAATTTCAAAATTTTCTATTACATACATTAAAAACGTATTAATATAAAAACATAATTCGGTTGAGTGTTTATTTTTAAATAAATATAGATAAAAAGTCAATCGTTTGATTCGTATATAGCTTATTACAAAAATTATATTACACATATGTCATGATAGGCATACATCAATTCTTATATACTAAAGAGTAATTTCGTTATTTCTATATTTTCTTCAATTGAAAATCTCTTTAATAAAAAGCACTTCCTTATCGAAAGCTCATTTTTTCATCACATAAGTAAAAGCTACTTTTAAAACAGCAGTCCCAAATATCCACTAAAGTTTGGCTTCCATATTTCGTTCTTTATTGCTAGTCTAATGAACTTATTACTGGTGTTACATACTGCGATGATTATTTAGATATTTATATTACTATTGACTGTGACATTGGTGTCAGTGATCTTGTTTAATACTGAAATCTGTGATTCCAAAAAACCATCAAAACTCCTTAAATACTGTATAAGTACTTTTTGCAATCCTCTTCAGGTGAGATGTTGCAAATTGGAAGGAAAAAAGAGAAAGCAGATAGAGATGACAACCATTGCCTAACTTGACAATTTCAAGTTCTAAGGTTTGAAGTTGATAATCATGATCAGATGGACTGCAAAGATATGTGATTATGCCATCTCCATTGCTACCAATCAAGCCATTTGCAATCTCCCTTCCTACTAATTCGGGGCTAACTTAATTTGAAGGTCAAACATATCTTTCTATTAGTTTTGAGAATGTCGAAGATATTTGTATTTCTTTGTCTAAAATAAAGTAAATTTGAAGAATGCATTGGTAGAAAAAGATGCATATATAGTTAGAGTTTCTGCATAAAACATGATACACATAATATCATGTATCATCTCTATTTTTATAATTTTCTACACAATAGTCTACTAAGCCTAAGGTCTTCAATGACACTTATTGTAACTATAAATTTATACATGTTCAGAATGTATATAGAGCCATGTACTATTGAAATATCTAATTAAATTATTTTCTATTATATATATATATATATATATATATATATATATTATATTTTTTATTGAGAAATAATAACATGTGATCAACTTGTAATTTATCTTCAAATTTGGTACCAGAACCAAACTTGATTTCGCAATCATTATACTACCATATTTGAATCACGTTGCCGTACAATTATTAATTATTATCGGTGATTACTATTGCTGTAGAAAAATCGATATTCCGACTTATTCAGTATCAAAACAAGAGGGGAAAACCCTTGCCCTACACTGCCACCACAGTCGTTATGTTGCCGCTAAATCTTCGCTACGCTAGGTTTCTTCGGATCTCTACCAGATCTCGCTTTGCTGCTACTATCTCACCAAATCGCCGTTAGATTGCTATCAGATAGGCGCCAGATCTCCGTTGGATGGACTCTACTAGCCTTTGCGTGCCGTTTTCTACCATCTTCACTCACGCCTCCGCTTCGCGCCACGTCTTCACTATCGTTGCCTCTGTTGTTGCCAAGCCCTAATCGGTACCGCCTCTGATTAGCCTAGTCAAGCCCACCTAGCTAGACCCATTCTAAGCCCGCTAGCTAACTTAGTTCACGTCCGATTTATAAAAAAAAAAGGGGAGTCAGGAGAGGGAGAACACTGCTATGTGGGTAACGGTTTCAATTATTCAATTTGAAACTGCTTTTATTTCAAAATTATTCTTAATGAGTTAATTATGATATTTTTCGGTTGATGGAGATGCATATTGCTGAAAGAGAAAAGATCTCTTAAATCTAAGGCAACGCAAAACCTCCCGATGAATCACGATAGATATGAATAATAGTATAATGAAAATCACAAAATTAAGAGATGAATACTAATGTCTATGATTCAAAAATTATGAAGCGATATCTGTGCTTATCCATTATTTTAGAAATTTAGAGTGCTCTGTTGAAAGCATTTTATGATGGTAGTGATAAACTACATGTATTCTCCTTGAACCATATAGTTTTCACCAGCAAATAAAAGTGAAAAATCTCTTTCTGAATAGTATGAGAAATTGACTGAAATTTTTGTAAATTAGATCATCGTAATATAAGGTGGTAATGAATATCCTAATAATACAGTAGTATACAGAAAATCTATTGAGAGATTAAGAGTACATATATTCTTATTGGATAGATAGTGATTTTTAACGGATTAGTGAAAAGATTCTTCGCAAAGAGCTAGTTTTGAATTTGGAAGAATACTATTCGTTGATTCGTCGTGAGGGGGTGCGTAATTCTACTTTGAAAACAGAGTCTGAAGATTCTAAAAATTTTATTATGGTGGTACGGAATCGACATTATCGCAAAAAGTCTAACAATTTTAAGACTGCACATGAGTCAATTTACAAGTACACTCATTATAATAAATTTGGCGATATTAAAAGTAAATGATTTGAACTTGTTGTATATCTACTGAGATCATAGTCGTGATCAGTAAAAGTGAGGTTCCAAAAAATGCTATATTGTTGCAGTTGTTGAGATAAAGATAGAGGACGATTATGGTGTTAAAAAACCCTAGCATTTGTAGAGATAATAAAGATAAGATTTTACATATTTCTACACACTTCTATTATAGGGACATTCATTCTAGTGCAACTGATTATATGATATTTGATTCTAAACATGTCTTAACGCTTAAAAATTGCCCAAAAATTTTGTTTCAACTGCCAATGATAATTTGAACTCTATTATTAGTAAAGAATTTGTATCCCTCGCTAATACTTTGACTTTAGATTCAGTTTTAATTGTTTCATCCTTGGGTTATAATCTTTTATCTATCTTGCAAACAATTAGATATTTGTTTTATGTTTTAATTTTTTGCATTAATTTATCGTGTTTAAGGGCATCCAAACAAAACAGACGATTGGTTATTATATTAAGCGATGACAATTTTATCATTTGGATTTGATGCCAAAAAGTTCCGACAAGTTCTACCAAGCTTCTACAATATTCTATTATGACGGTTTAAAGAGTGAGAAGAAGAAATTAGAAGTTTTATTATGGCATCAACGATTGGGCCATGCTTTTTTTGGGTATTTGAAAAAATTATCTTCAAGTTTATTTACAAAATTTGATGTTTATAGTTTTCAATATGATGTTTGTGATATGGCAAAAACTCATCGTATTTGTTTTCCATTATGCTTGCATAAAAGTTCGCTTTATTTTATGATAATAAATTCTGATATTTGGAGTTCATTAAAGTTACAATATTAGGTGGATCACGATAGTTTGATAATTTTATTTATGAGTGAATTACTTTACTTGACATGGCTTTACTTGATAAAGCTTAAAGGTGAAGTGAATTGCTTGATTCAAAGTTTCATAAGATGGTTCAAACCAGTACAATGCACAAAGTCAAATCTTCGTAGTGATAATGGTGGAGAATATAAGTGTTCTGCATGTAGTAATAAATAGAGTAATTCATCAAATTGTATATCTTAATACACCACAAGAAAACGGAGTTACTGAAAAAAAGAATCGACATTTATTAGAAGTGGTTCGTGCCTTATTGATCGAAGCTCACATGCTGCTAACTTATTAGGGAGAATCACTTTTTTCTGCAGCATATCTTATCAATCGGGTACAATCTAGTTCTATAGATTTCAAGAAATCATTTATATCTTTTTTGGAAGCAATTATTGTGAAGCCAGATGTGAGCATGCCTCTCCGTATTTCAGCGTAACAAGCTGAGTTCTCAAGGCTGAAGTTGAGTTCTTCTACGATTGAACTTCATTGAGAGAATCTTAAAAAGTTCAAATTTTAAATTATGAGTCTTATACTTTTGAAAAGGATGCATTGTCTAAACTTATTAAATAAGTAGTGGACAATTATGATAACTCACAATCCGAACCAATTGATGAGAACTTGATGTGCATAACTTAAGATCGAAATGTGAATGAATACTTAAGAAACTGAAGGTATAGCACTAGTTTCACATCTTTCCAAATCCCTCGCTACATAATCAATTGATATACTAAATCAATCACTTATTAAGGATGTTCTTAATTCATTATTTGAACTATCCAAAAGACAGTTACCACATCGTCATAATAGAGGTATTTATAAATCTATATATGAACATATATTTTCCAGTAAAGCTATATACCTTATATTATTTATCTAATCATCTGCTATTAGAATCAAATCTGTTATTTATAAATTAATTATCTATTTATCTATTTCTAATAATGTGTAGGAAGTCTTAAATGATTCAAGATGGAAAGACACCATAGATGAAGATATGAAATCCGTACAAAAGAATAAAACTTAAGAGAAGTTATTGATTGAAATTCCTTCAAAAAAGAGCGCAGTTTGATGCTAATGGGTATATACTGTAAAGTTACATGATGCACAGTTCGAAGTTATTAAAATAGATGGTACAATCAAAAGCTTCAAAATAAAATTTGTGGTAAAATGGTACACTTTAAACTACAAAATCGACGAAATAAGCACTTTTGCACTGTAGCTTAACATAACACAGATCGAGTCTTGTTATCTTTAATTATGAATTTAGATTGGTCATTAAAATAATTTAATGTGAAGAACGTCTTTTTACATGGTGAATTAACTGAAAAAAGTTATATAGATTTTCCACCAGAGTGTATCTCAATAGAAATCTATTGGTAGAAGTTGTGTAGACTAAAGAAATCATTTTATGGACTAAAATAATTTCCAAAATCATAGTTTAATAAATTCACAAAATTTATGATAGTATTTGGGTACTATCAGAATAATTCAGATCACATTTTATTTTTGAAAAATAGTTATGACAAAATCACTATAATTATTGTATATGTAGATGATATGGTCGTTACATGATTACTTATATAAAGAATTTGAAATCCTTTTTTTGGAACAAAAATGTTTCAATCTAAGAAGGGAATTTTTTCGTCAAACAAAAATATACTTTAGACCTTATTAGAAGAGATCGGGATGTTTGTATGTCAACCAATTAATACGCTAGTCGAAAAAGGTCTAAAATTGTATATTGATGCTAATCAAATACCAGCTAATAAAGAAAGATATCAGAGACTAAAAAAAGTTGATGTTAGGGGTGGGAAATTAGATTAACAGGTCGAGTTTCGGATGCACCAATATAATATCGTGTCAAAATCGTTCTACCATAATTTGACCCAAATATTTATATGGGTCAAAATTATCAATATTAACCCAATATATAATCAGATCAAATTCGAATCGACCCATTAATAATTAAAATTATTAAAATAAAGATTATAAATATTAATTTCTAATAATAATATATGAAACTTATTAATATCATGTATCTAAAAAAGAAAATATTAATTTCGATAAAATTTATAAATTAAGAAATTAATTAAAGTAGTATAAGTTACATAAAATAAAAATATAAATTAAATTATAATTTAATATTATTATTCTAAATAATTTTTAATTATATATAATATATGTTATATAAATAGTTATACAGATGAAATAGAAAATTTTGGGTCATCTCGAAACTGATCCGAATCCATTTAAATTTTTGAGTGAAATTCGGTCAACCAAAATTAACCCGAACCAGATCAAAGTCAAACTCGAATCCGAATTAAATAAATAATTTCGAGATGGATTCACAAGTCCGGTCATATATTGTTACCTAATTAGATGTACTTACCGCATATAAGATTTGATTTCGTTTATGCATTGAAAATTATCAGCCAATTTATGCATAATGCTAGAGAGTAATATCTGAATGCAGTGGTGCATATATTTAGGTATTTGAAGTATACTCTTAAAAAGAAAATTTTGTTCATAAAAAATATAAGTTTACAAAAATATAGATGTATATATTGATGCTAACTGGACTAAAGCAATTGATTTAGATAGTTCAACTCAAATTACTTTATCTTGTGGGTGATAATTAGTTATATGGAGAAATAAAAAATTGAACATTATAGCACGCTCAGGTATAGAAGTTGAATTTAGAGATTAGTATTTGGACTTTGTGAAGCATTATAGTTGAGACTTTTTCGAAAAGATTTGAGCCTTTTAGCTAAGCTGTCGATTCTATTATACTATGATAACAAAATGCATGTGACATAGTACATAATTCAGTCTAATATAATCGCACAAAATATATTAAGGTAGACAAGTTTTTAATTGAAGAGAAATTAGACGAAATATTTTTAAAATTATCTAAATTTCGATAAGTAGATTAGTTGATCGATATTCTTACCATAGCAGTTTTAAAGCATATTTTAAAAACTTTTAAATAAGTTGGACATATATAATATTTATACACAAATTTGGGAAGTGAGTGTTAGAATTCTAACTAAATATTTTTTCTAATTTAAAATTTTATATTCTATATATGTAGTATTTTATTAAGAAATAATAACAAGTATATCAGTTTGTGATTTTACCTTCTAATTAATATAAAAGACCCGAGAATGCGCTCTGAAATTTTTGCTAGTCTATCCTGACATGCTAGACTAATTACGTGAACAGGTTCTATGAAATGCTAGCATGCTTTGACAGCTTTACCACTATAATTCTGAAGGCATAATGAACCATGTGTATTTTATAAAATTCTAACCCGTCATGTCATGCAAGTAGGAGAATGAATAAACATGAAAAGTTACTTTAAGATAAAATATGATAGGACGGAAAGAAAATCCTGCTCTTGGTTTTTGTCATATTTTCTATATCGCCTTTTTAAATCCACCATCTTCTTTTTATTTTCATTTCCCTTGTTCTTGAACAAAATTGTCTTTCCACGAGATCAAGGTCTTTTAATCCGTTTGGATTTGACTAGGTTAGTACCTGAATTTGCAATTTCAAGTCTCAATCCGTTGTTCTTATAATTACATCTCACGAAATAAAGAATCAAAAAGTTCAAAGTTTCCATCCACTGAATAGCCAAGGCTTGCCTCAATTTACATTATCATTCTTGAGAATTTTGCGTTGATCAATTTACATTATCAGTACCCTCTACTGAAATCTACTGCGCCATAACTCAGACAGCTTACAGAAATTAAATGAAACCAAAAGGAAAATCACAAATCTTTTAATTGCTGTATTTAATATCTTAAAAAAAAATTAGGGTACATCCATTTTGCCACCAAACAGACAGGAAATAATGAAAAGATGTATTATTTTAATAAAATTTGAAGATGTAAAGCGGTCGCCAAATACTTGAATCATCAAAAAACAAAACATTTTTATCAAAACTGTTAAGAAAGATTTACTTTCAAATTACTTATTAATAGTTCTGAAATTATATTTATAAAGATTTGATATCACTTTTTTATTGCCAATTGATTTTAAAAAAATTTTAAGTTCGTCACATAGTATCAAACACAGACTGGATCGGATCGACAAAAAATATAGATTAAATCTAATTTTATTATTCACTTTATTTATGAACATTATGCTCCGCTTTATTTAGGACAAATAATCCACTTTATTTCATAATAATAGTCCGTTTTATTTAAGAATAATTGTCTATTCATTATAGAACATATAGCTCATATTATTTTAAGGCAGATATTCTATTTCATTAAATTTATTATCAGGTAAGTAATTGTATCAGTTCATTTATAAAAAAAAAGCTCCGCTGAAGAACCAAGTGTTAAAAAAATAATCTTATATTATTTATCACTATTGTGAAATAAAATTGTAAAAATTTGTGTCACTTTTTTTTTTCAATTAGTTTAAGAAGAATCCTAAAGTTATTCAAAAAACACTAATCCCTTCCGTTAGATTTACACATTGTTGATTACGTCAGCTGTCAACATTGATCGATCAATATCAACAGTATTCGGACGGACGGACCGTCCGATTTTGTCAATCCGATACTGCCTGTAGAATCGGCCGGGCCAGCTCGATCCTGTCACTATTTATCAGGCCGAATGAGTCAACACCTGAGCTAACTAATCGGGCTGCAGGCTTGCCCGTTTGACCCGATCCAGTTTTACACCTATACCCTCACCCTATCACTGATCATTCAATCACCAGCACTCAACCAGAGAACATGAACAGATTCTGGGTGCGTTTGGGATTGTTTATGAAATAGAACTTTTCTAAAATTAGGAGTATTTTTATTCTTTTTGAAAAACAAACTTTATTTTTTTTACTTCTAAAAAAATAATAAAAATATGCAATAAAAAGATCTCATTACGTAAAATTTTTCTACACTATCTAAATTTTTAAATAAATTTTTTAAATACTTATAAAATGTTTATTGAAAAACGTAAAATAGAAAAAAGTTGAAAAGTAGTGTTTGGTATGCACTATCAAACGCACTCGAGGGTGATCCTCAGTAGAGGAGAATGCCCTCTATTTATAGAGTTACAAATGAACGCTGTGGCGTTCCTGATAAGATTCCACTAACTAGTGGCCGACATGTACATAGTGGTCAGGTACAATAATGAGAGAAAATCTTATCACTTTACTATTACATGATCACATCAATATAATAAGACAAGACGTCCCTTCAAGCCCATGTGATGAGAAATCCATCAGCAGTACTCGATGTGATGCTGATGTGATGTATGGTCCCACCATGCTTCGCTTGCGCGTTTCTAAATGTAGAACGAAGTCTCTGCGTCGAACATTTGTGTATCGACGTAGCTTGATGCCATGTATCTGTTTCGGGCTTCTGTTGCTATTGGTCCCAAGTGTAGAGACCAAATAAAGTTTCTGATGTGTTTTTTAGCCTCTGCTGAACTAGTATGCATCTTGCAGATATTGACAGCGAAGATGATATTGTTTTCGGCATAGACAAGTGATTCATATTAAAAAAAGTTGATAAAATCAAAACTAACAGTTCTCAGGCATTCTTCATCTGATCTCTCACCAGATTTGACCAAAATACCTCCGGCTAAACAGAGCACCCCTGACGGTGGCTTTCGCGTCAGAGCTCAGTGTAAATCTCAACTTCTCTTTAGAAAGTATATTGAACCCCTAGACAATATCTCTGCTTCAGAAATATTGAGCACAGCCATGGTTCATTTTCTACTCCGTGGTGTAATGGATAGAGATCATAGATGCCTTTGAACTAGAAGTTCATCAACTTACCATTTTCTACAATACTACAACGTGTGAGCTATCCTGTGAGGGACTGCGATTAGCTTCTAATGCACCTGCAAATCATAAGAACCACCGTTTGGACCCACGGTTGATGGGCTAATAACTCGTTCTGAGCCTAGCTTCTGCTAATGGATTAGGCCCAAATGTACAGGAAAGCTATCCAGATTTATAGATTGCAGATATTGAAATTTGAAAGCACCTAACGAGCTAAGGGCGTTTTCGTCATTGGAACAGATTCCATGCATTCCCGTAGCTTCTTTCCTTTCTTTCTTCCTCGTTTACCTCCCCCATTTCTCCCTGATCTCTTCTTCTTCTTCTTCCCCAAACAAATCCCAACCCAAAAACCTAATTCCATCAATCAAGCAATCAATTGAGCCAAAAAAGAAAATTCCTATAAATCATGCAGCAATCGTCCATCGATCAACAGCAGCAACACTCACCAACGTCTCCGGCTGCTGCATCTGTTGCTGCAACTAAGTCTTCGATCCAACCTTCGTCGCCTCGATTCTTCTTCTCATCTGCAGCTGCTGTCAACCCTAACGCCGGTTCTCACCGTCGCATAGCGATCGCCGTCGATCTCAGTGACGAATCGGCTTACGCTGTTAAATGGGCTATGCGGAATTATCTCCGTCCTGGTGACGCTGTAATTCTTCTACATGTGAGACCTACTAGTGTTCTTTATGGAGCTGATTGGGGTTCGATCGACCTCTCACTTAATGAGGCTGATCATGATCTCACTGAAGAAGAATCACACCGGAAGCTTGAAGATGATTTCGATGCTTTTACTACGACGAAGGCGCAGGATTTGGCGCAACCGTTGATCGATGCAGGGATCCCTTATAAAATTCACATTGTGAAGGATCATGATATGAAGGAAAGGCTTTGCTTGGAAGTGGAACGGCTGGGCTTGTCTGCGGTTGTTATGGGTAGCCGAGGGTTTGGGGCTTCAAGGAGGACTGCGAAAGGAAGGCTTGGGAGTGTTAGTGATTACTGTGTTCATCACTGTGTTTGCCCGGTTGTTGTAGTGCGTTACCCTGATGAGCTGGGGGGTGTGAGCAATGCTGCTGGAAATTCCGGCACAGGAGGCGTAGGTGTGGATAGAGAGGAGAAGGTGGCCAAGGAGGCAGAGCTGCATCCTGTCCCTGAGGAGGAGCAGGAGTATCATGATGCACCGGATGAACAAAAAGGTTCTAATCATTTTACTTTGCAACTTCTGTGTTGAAATTTTAGAGTGATGGGCTTGGATTAGTTGCAGAATTTATTCAACACACAAGGAGATGTATTTCATCAAAAGAAATTGAGTCTTAGGTAGAATTCTTGCATTTCATCCATGCTATTGTCCTTCAGTTTTTGAATGCTGGAGTTTTTGATTGCAGAATAATGACTTGAACTATTTGACACTTGTCGCTAAGTTCATAGAGATTGGAGATAAATTGGATGTTTGGTACAATCAGTATGTAGGAATTTAGTACTGTGGCAGTTATATGCTGAACATCTTCATAAAAAGTAGTGCCCTAATTTTCCAAATACTTGCCTATGGTTCATCTACTGAGCATAGTCAAGCAGATCCTAGCAATGTCCTTGTAGGCTTTTTCACATAATTACACACAAGGCAGTATGCCTTGAAAACATTACCACATTATCATTGTCTCCGTAACGTTGGTACTCTACTTTCAACTTTTTACTTGTCAGTCATTTTTTTATTAGTTCAGTAGAAGACATGGTTGGAATTATACAACCTGTTTGGTAGAGTTATTGCGAATTAGATCTAAACTTAGAAAGTATAATATAGAAGCTCTCGGGTCTACCGTCCAGTTGCTTATGTTTTTCAGATTGTTAACAGCTGGAATCTCTATAATCGAAAGTACTATCAAACAACTTTTTCATTTAGAACCAATAATTAGAATTTAGAAGCAACAGGTCGACGTACAACCCTTAATCTGTTTTAGCTTATGTAATAATCTAGAAGCTCGAATTTGTTCTTAACTGCTCTAGCAAAAAAATGCACATAGTTGCAATCACATTTGAATTTTCTGGAATGGTGATTTATTCCATCGAGTTTCTCTCTTTTTTTGCAAACTTTGGATCATGGATGACTATAAGTGGCCTCCTCTTTTTTCTTCTCACTAATTATGCTAGAAATTGTGTTTTGTTGAAAATTGAATGTTTCAAATAAATTGCGGAATTAGAAGGTTTGCTTTTGCAGTTTTGCCTCCTTTGCTTCTCACCATCCAAACAGGTTCCTTAAGTTTGTCTTTGCTTCTCCCGATTGTTCATCCTCACCATCCAAACGGGGCTTTTGTTTTCATTTATACTTTGGGCATGCATTTGATTTGTATGGGATGACGATTGGACGCTTCCTCTCTAAGCCGAATGATTGGAAATATATGCGACCCAACAGTAATGTGTTTTTGATTGAGATGTCTTAATGATTTGAAATCTTCTCATGATTTGCCTGAGGTCATTTCCAACCTAAAATAAGCGGACTTAACTGTATACTTAGTGAAGGAGAAATTTAAATTGGAACCTTAGGCTACCAAACCAACTCACAAAATTGTTATCAGGAAGAGACATGAACAGTGGATTCAGTAAAGTTCAAGTATACTTTTGTACTTTTATGTAGACGATAAATCTGCCAAAAAGGACATTGGTTACTAGTTCTTGGCAGACTTGCTCTCCAGTTTCTGATATTCTTATGCTGATAGAGTTAATTAGTGTATGGTGCTTTAAACAAGCATTGCAACTTGTTTTGGTAGACTTGGCTTCTTTCATTGTAATAATGAAACTGTACAACAGATATTGACAATTTTTTACTTACTGTTTTTGCAGATACTTGAGGAATTCCTGGCCATGACATAGTTCTTACTGGAATGCAGGTAAAATGATTGCAAATTGTATGATAAGATATTGAGGAATCGTTTACATAAGATATGATTAGCTCAACCTTTTGTTCCCGTGCATATGTTGAGTCTTATTGCTCTCATGTTATTTAAACAGTCCAGTGACTTACTCATGTTCACTCTAACTGTCTTTCTATTTTCTTTTCTGTATCCTTGTGTTTCACTAACGTTTGTCACAAAGTGGAAACTACAATGTGTTTTTTTTCTTCTTCTTTCTTTTTTTTATTTTTTAAACAATAGCTTCTGCTTTCAGAGGAGGTATGTCAGTGTATGATATTGTTATCCGTATATCTATAATCAGAGGCTGGATGCTGTAGGCCCAAGCCTCTTTAAGCTTTAAGTTCTATGAAGTTGCTGACAACACGTAGTTTTCTTTTATTTCTTTCAGGATAGGGAATGTGGTTTAAACTTAGAATCGAGTTGTTAAGAGCTTTATGGAGGGAAACTTTTCTGTGTATCAGACTCTGTCAACCTCTCGTGTTAAGCTTCTTATGAGCAGCTTTTTATTGAATTGGAGCATGTATGACTGGTTTCTACTTTCAGATGCTCAGATAGTTATAAGTCATCCAATGGTCTCAGTGTTTGTAAGGTGTTAATGTTTAAACTGTTTGGCTGATTTGTTGGTTGTGTTTCTTAAATGAATTCCATCATGAATTCTCGCTTTAGTGGTGTAAAGCCATGTTAAGTTATTCAAAGTATAATCAGTCGCTGCATATATGTACACGGCCATAAGCACTGAGAAATTGAAAATATTTTTGGGATGACACCAAAGGCAAATTCTGAATGAAGTTAGAAGTGGTTTATACTTTGTGATGCCAGCGCTTCAGGTACAAAATGGAAGAATTTTGCCTAGACTTTTAGAGAGATCAAACTGATAACAAACTGAAGCGAAAACAAGTCAAAGTAATGCTTAAAAACTCCTCAAGGGACAGAACACAAGCTAGCGTATGCAAACTCACCTAAGTATCAAACAAACAGCCAAAACAATACTTACAGATATGTGCTCTACTTTCAACTGCATCTTGTTTCTTCTAAGAACAAAATGGATGTCATCCAAAAACAGCAAACACTCAGATTTTCCAAGAAACCATAAAACAACATCCTAGATGATCATAATAGGGAAAAAAATGTTCGAATATTCCTCACTTTCTAAACAAGACAAGTCATGAGAAAAGCGCTCCCTCGCTTCTGATCCTCCGCATACGGCTGGTCAATGAGTCCAAGTTCGAAGGCTTGCTGCTTGTCAGGGGAACCTTTGATCCTGCTGGAGGCAACTGGCCATGTCGAGTCTTTGACTGCTTCAGTAGAGCTCCAGCAGCAACACTTGCTCGAATTTGGCTTGCTGACGTAGAACCATGAGATCCTCTTCGAGAATGTTTATGATCTCTTGCTCCACGATCAAAATGATGAGAAGTAAGTGACCTGGTTGAGCGGTCAGAGCCTTCTTTCACAGAGTTCATTTTGATAGTCTGCTTGTTGAAGTACATGAGATTGGGCAGAAGACTGAGAAGGTATTTCTTGAGGTAATCGTCTCCCACATTCAGCTGGGCAGGATTACCATCCAGGTTTATTGCTTGCAAAGACATGTAATTAGCTGCTAACTGTCCAAGACCTTTCGACGTCGAGATCTTGTTAAAGCGCAGGTCAAGAATGTTCAACTTGAGAAGGCGATGAAGACCTTCCACCTCACTAATCTTGTTATGAGCTAAATACAGCTCCTTTAGGGAAGAACAATATGCCAAACCTTTGTATTCAAGATGAACAATGAATTAGTAGACATAGACATAAAGGTATATAATGTTATACAAGGGGTTCTATATCCTCGGAAGCAAGCACCATACTTTCGAAGAAGATATATAAGCATGGAAATATGTTCACCATATGATATATGGGGACAGAATCACCATGGGTGTCAGTTACAATCTAATCAGCAGGTTATATATAAAGGGATTAACTATATAGTGTCACAATATATTAGCAGTTGTCCAACGCCAATTATTTGAGAACATGAACAAAATGGAAGAATTCTCTAGGAAAACGCATCTCATACTAATTTCCAATTTCTTCATGAGAAACATGGTCTAAAGTATCGGAGATCCTGCTTACTAGAGTGACTTCTGGCCTTGAACTCATTATCTAATGCATACTCTGGCACCATAGGGTGACAACTAATGTACTGGTTCAGGATTATTTCAGATTCAGTACAGAGGAAGTGGCAGCAAGAAACAACATGTTCTATGAATAATGTTACACCTACTGATTAGTAGGGCGCAAAATCTGTCATCATAAGGAAGTAGTACATACCATGTCCTATCCTCGATATTTTATTGTAGCTCAAATCCAAGACACGTAGACGTGTCAATTCACGTAGTCCTTCAATTGTGCTGATGTTATTCTTTGACAGGTTCAACACGTGAAGACCTCTTGGGAGAGAACCAGTAGTTATTCGAACTGGAATTGAAGCAGACACCAAATTAGTACGATATACCAAGGGCAGCCAATCCCATCCCCAAAAATGACTGAGATGAGCTACCAAATAGCAACCTTGTCAATTAAACAAAAAACTTTTAAGACAAAGATAAATTGGTAATTAGAAACTTCATCCATACCTATAGAGTTCCCAGATAAATTTAGCATCTTTAAACTAATAAAAGCACTAAGCAATGGGATTGCAACTAGTCCAAGATTAGACATCTGAGCTGCAGCAGAAGCAGCTGTCAAAGATGAAATGCATTTATATGCCGCTGCCACACCAGGGCCGCTCCTGCCATCAACAATAGGTGCACTTTTAGCGTCATTAACAACACTTGGACTTGCTTCAATAAGGTGCTCTTCAACTGAATAGCTAGTAGAGCTTTCCCCAGGTTCATCTATCAATTGATCATTTTCTAGGTCAATTTGGCTAATCCACTCCTCAATACGTCTAATATTGAACTCTTTTGAGGGAACTTGATCAGGCTGAGAGCCATCTTTTGCATCTTCATTAGGCTTGTGGTGTGTCCATCCATTTAACAAAGCAATATAGCTGTGAGAATCATCTCCAGCGGCAGACTGATTCTCATACTTGACCTTTTCCCTCCAAGATAAGCCATCTTCATCCTGATCTACAAGCTCATTATGCCCATCGCTCTTGCTTGATCCAAGGGATCTTTGTCCAATATCTTCATGATCTGTTGAAACAAATGCTTTTGATATGCCATGCGAATAAGATGTTCTAGTAACGTGGAAAACCTCAGGGGAGTATAAACTTTCATCAGAACTACCTATGGCACCCTTTTTACTACTATGAACACTAAGATCTCCACAAGATATCGAGCGGCTCCCCATCCTCTCATGAGAATGTGGTATTTCAATAGCATACTGGGTGGAGTCCATTAGGTTACTTACAGATTGCGATCTTGCCAATACTTGTGAGATCCCTAGGCTTTGCTGCTCAGAATCAGCATCATGGTCAAATGAAATTTTCCCAGCAGCATCAACATGATCAAACTTCTTCAGTACATGAAAAGAGAATATAGATTCCTCAGCAATTTGGTCAGCACAATGCTCATACTGCACTACAGAATTCATTTCTTGATTATACAAATTTATTTCTGCATCTTCTTTGCAGTTTGACTTGTCACAAGATTCCGTAGAAATAGTTTGGTTGGATGAATCACCAACTCCAAGTATATTCTCCTTTAGGAACTTTCTAGATGGGGATACCCTATCATACTTGTTATTATCTGAAGGAACATCAAAGGGAAAACCAAACCCACTTTGTGTGAGATTCCCAAGAGAATGACTCTTTTTAAGAACTAATCTCTGTGGAAAATCCATACTCTCGCCATTACATAAAGGATGACTGAATTCCTCTGATTTGTAAGGTTTCAAAGCTTGATCCTGAGGAACTTGCTGAGAACTCGAACGGCTACCTGAATGCTGAACAGCTTTCTGTAAAAGAGAGGTGATCTATAAGCAATGAATAAGTGCTCTAGAAACAAATAGCAGATACTCAAAAAACCAACACGGCAAACAAACCTTTGTCCTCTGATAGTAGACAGGAGCTGCAAAGCATGAAAATCTAACCATTTTTGCTAATAGCAAGCAGCCTTCTGTTGTTTCTTATAGGGCACGGAATTTTACATAGTGTCAGGAGAACGTGCAACAATTCACTTTTGTAATCAGATCAACTTCAATTACTGTAAATGACTCTCCGTAAGAGCTTACATTAGCCGTAATCAAGAGAAAGCCCCTCTAACACACGGCGAAGCCTCCAAATAAGAGATGATACTTGCCCGTGTGGAAAGAACAACTCAATCACCTGGTCATACTCAACCCACACCCACTTAGAGGTGCGACAGCAGTAATACTTTGCTACAGCGTCCAGAATGGAACAAAGCTTTTACCCTGAGAAGACTCCCAAGGCAAATATATAACCAAGCACCAACCTGCAAAAAAGTTAGACATAACACAAGTTACTGCATATGTCCACTAACATCATCAGACTAGGTTAAAACCTTATGAGGAATGGTTGCAAAACCATGAAAGTTACATTTTTAGGTGACATCCACATTCAGCTATTTCATCATAGAAAAGATCTAGTGCTTCCCAAATTTTTAAACAAATATCTGATTCATGAACTAATTCATCATCATCCTAAGATGAAATATAATCCTAAAATGACCTATGAATTATAGCAGAAAAGTCATGAATTTTCAATCTCAAGATGGCTCTTAAATCTGCTAGAAACAAGATTTGACAATTTCTAATACCAAGCAGTGGGAAACAAAAAAAGAGCTGCGTTTGATAAGGTGCGCCATAAATCCTTTTCACTAACTTAAAGAAAGGAGTATGTAATAATATGCCAAGCAAATTTTGCAGCAATTACAAAAAATAATAAGACAATGAACTTATTCAATCAAAAGCCAGCCTTTATAGAATGAGCCATGTCATTACAAAGTTGTTTTTGTTGATCAGAGATTTTGTTGACCCCATATAATTAATTATATTTTTTAATCTATATTGAAGACCCAATTTCAGGTCAATTTATCCACATTACATGTATCGCAGGCAAAGAGGAAAGCATCTTCATAATCAAAACAGCATACAAACAAATAATCAAAATTCAAAATCTGTTATTGCTCCTGGTTTGACAAAACACAAGGCATGAGTATTATCCAAACCATTTCCTCCCGTTCCTTAGAAATATTTATTGATTATTATCCATTAAGAAAAATATCAAACCCTTCAAAGATCGCAGCAATCTCAAAATCAAATAACCAAAACATATTAAAGGTCACCCAGCCGCCTTTATAATAATCAGAAAACAAAATCCAAAAATCAAAAAACAAATTCTATCTATTTATCTAATTCCTAACCAGAAATTAAATCAGAAACTTATAAAAGAAACATGAATAACAACACCACAACAATTCAAAAACTTGTATCTGTCCACTGGTTCAATGAGAAAGAACACATCTTTCAAGTAACCCATCAAAAGAAACAATCAAGCTATGCGGATAAAAGAAGAAGAGGTTTTGGGGATTTGAAGAAAACTCGTACCTGTTCCTCCACCAGATTAAACAAAAGAAAAAAAAATCCCGAAAAACCAGAGAAAATCTCTCCTCTTCAGTAAGAAAAGAAAGGGGAAGAAACAGGAAAACAGATAGGAAGGGAGATAAATTTGGTTTGGTTACGATTGTTTACTCTTTCGGCTGAGATATCTCTGCGCCTGCCTGGACAAGATTTTCCAAAACGAGAGAGGGAAGAAAGATTTGTTCGTTAATTTTAATACTATTTTCTATTTCTATTTGTAAATTAAATAGAGGAGAGAGAGTCAGAAGAGAGAGGTACTGGTTTATGTTTGGGCACGTTCAACGCCCAGGATTATCCTACCACACACCTCAGCAACAGTACCGTCTCCTCGAACCATAACATGTGACTTTTGTAATTATTAAATAGTAAAATATTAAAACATAAGTTATTAGCATAATATTAAAATAATTTTATTATAAAAATTAATTAGACATAACATTTTTATATTTTTACGTATTTAAAAGTAAGTTACAAATATTTTTAGTGAAGAAATGAATGTAATTTTTTATTTTTATTATAAGTGATTACCTCTTTTTATTTTTACTATAAGTGATTACCTATTTTTACATATACTATTCTCATTTGCTTTTCTTTTTGCTATTCTTAATTTTGTTTACACTTTTTCTATAACAAGTTATTTTGGAGTTTATGGTCGTCATAATTTCTATGTAATTTATAATATATTTTAACCACTAGAAAAATCGCAACTAGGCATCAAAACAAACATTACTTCCAGTCACCGTCAATTTATTAGGCGATCTCTCCACATATTATTATAATAATTGGTTACTAACTTATATAACTTTAGTTTTTTACAAGAAACGTCAATGGTTCGAGTTTCTAGATGTGACAATATAAAATAATAAATTAAATTTAAATTAATTTTATTTTAATAATAAAAACTATTCAAATAAAAATTTTAAATTAGTAGTAGTTAAAATTATTAATATTATATACTAAAAAAGATTTAATTTAATAAATATATAATAAAATAAAAATTAGCTAAAATATAGTAAATAACTTTATAAACAAAATTAAAATTTAGTATAATTGTTTTAAGTATATTTTAATTATTATAATTTGTGCTATAAAAGTTATTATATAGATAGATAAATTAATTTCGGATCAATCGATATTAATCCAAACTCATATAATTTAACAGATCAATTTCAGATCGATCCAAAATTAAGTGGAATTATTTCTAAAACCAAATTTATA
Organism: Acanthochlamys bracteata; assembly: GCA_019914995.1. Lineage (NCBI taxonomy): Eukaryota > Viridiplantae > Streptophyta > Magnoliopsida > Pandanales > Velloziaceae > Acanthochlamys > Acanthochlamys bracteata. Next base: position 5,763,737 of record CM034129.1, on the reverse strand, counting down.
TCTGATATAAATGGATCAGTTACAAATTATTTTCGTATATTAGATAATATACTACTATCTCTAAAATTTGTTTGTTTTACAGTAGATGACTCAAAGTAATTTCTAAAAATTCATTTTTTAAAATAAATTATTAAAAAGTAAATTTATTAAATAAATTTATAAAAGTAATTAAACACTTTTTGGTAGAAAATAATTTTCAAATAAATAAAAGACGTCAAGATTAGGCAGAATATAACCATTTATTTGTACATAAAATTGATCTGAAATGGTGGCACATATTTAATATGATTAACATATTTTGTCATATAAATCTTCTCTCATAAAGTAAATTATGCCTATGTTGATCCCACTGACCATCTTCACCCGAAAAAACCAAAAAAAGAGAAGGATTTGATACTCAAATTCCAAGTTTTACAGTTATAAGTTAAAACACATGAACGAACGCTCTCCCTTATTAGTAATTGATATCTGAAGTGCGTTATTATTATTCATCTCTTCCTTTGATTTGGAACCTGCACAACCCTGTCTTGATACACAACTAATCATCATGTTTGCAGACTTTATTTCCGAGAAGTTTCATTAAATTATCCATTAACAATAGGAGTTTTATACATGACTCATAAAATTAATTATCCTTCGCATATCGAGAACTTCAAAACATATGAAAATTAAAATTGCAGGTATGCACCATCAACAATACTTGTACGTTCTCGATGAAGTAAACTCTTCCGACGGGTGCCTACATATAAACTAACTAGAAGTAACTTAATACGAAACTAATTTCAAAATGCTAGAAAACACTGATGGGATGTGTTTTAAGGTACACCCATATAACTTCATGTCAAATCCATTAGTTAGCCATCTCGTGGAATGGAAGGATTATAAGCACCAATTTGAAAGCCCTACAAATTCTTAGAGATATAATATCGAAAAAATTAATCAAAATAAAGTATATGAAAAATTTGATCCATACATTAAAATGTTCAATCTAACTAAAAATATAACTGAAAAATATTCAGAGTCAAACTTGCTATAAATCATCGTTCACTATTTCTATGAAAACAACGAGTCACACTGCTAACTTATTTATTTCACTATCAATTAGAGCTATAGTATGTTACGAACGAGATAACTCAGGACAAATTCTAAAACAGATCCGCTATTGCGATAAAAATATAACAATTAAAAAATACAATAAAACACGATAATTACGTAAAAAAACTCTCACAAATTTGAGAGAATAACTCACGGACGGTACAAACAAAACGATATTATCAATAATTGAGTTACAATCTTCACTCATCTCGGGAGAACAACCAATGCTTTCTTGCCGGAAGTAAAACACACTCAGTTATAATAATGTAAGAAAATTTCATAAGAACACATACCACACAATGCCCTACAGGCGTATCGTTACTGTCTACAGCACTACTGCACTAGTAGATCTCCGCAACACACACCGTAATTCTTACACGTTATCCTGCACTATTTTTGCTCGTTGTCGATTGCTCTCTTTCCTTACGGTTGCCACCCTCACCTTTCGGTTACCATCTCAAAAGAACAACACACCCTCAACCATAATTAGCCATAACCTAATAAATAGATAGAACTAATTAAAAGATAAATAGTCTCAATAACATAGAAAATCCAATGTAAATTATTTTTATCCTAATATAGTATGCAGCGGTTGCCTCGCTGCGCACTGTTTCTACTCAATCAATAGCCAGCTATCAAAGTCTAACTTGCTTTAAATTTTTTCAAATCTTACAAAATCTTATATAAGTCATATTGCTTTTAACATGCCCACCCACTATTAGTAAGAGCTACTATGTGTATCTAACTTTTAGCTAAATTATCGATACTGATACCACTATTAGAGAGATACAATAACAGAAAAGTTAATCAAAATAACACAAATGAAGGTCTATCGCATACATTAAAAAGTCTACTCTACGTCAAAAGCATAAGTAAATAGATTATAAAATTCTCTAATATATTAGACCTATTTTTATATTATCTAAATTCAATGTGGCACTAATTTACTCTCTTTTTGAATTCAACACTTTCCATCTAAAATCTTGCACGCCTTCGATTCAGTTTCAACTTAATTGTATAAGAATGAATTGATAGCTTAAGTGAAGATCTATTGGACAGTAAGATCAAAAGTCACTTGTTTACCGAGTCACTGATAACAACAGTAAGATCAAAAGTCATAGCAATGTGAGACAAGGACAAGCGGCTGAGAGACCTTCTGCTAGTGATCGCAATTTCTCGTGTCCTGCTCGAGAGATTGTTTGCAACCATTAGATTTTCTAAGGTGGATCATGATGGATGCTCATCGACACTGTCGCTGGCATTTTAATGGAATGAAATTTTAATAAAAGCGGTCGAGATAATAAGAGTTTGATGATGTATTTGTTACAGACGATCGTAAAGTAGTGCTCAGTTTGATATCATCGGTAGTGAAAAAAGCGTATGTACTTGGATTTTCTAGTGTAAAGGTGGAAAGGGGTTTCTTTGCCATTTGATTATCTGTCTGAAGTCTTCTTTTCCACTAGCCTTTAGATATTATTGTGGTTGATTGCTGGTAATATGTTGTTGTAGATGATGAAGTAACAATTAGTATTGTTGTTGCTTTTATTGTTGTTGATCAATTACTGCTAGTTTTTTTCGAGTTTTTGGAGCTTTTTCTTTAGATGAATGTTGCAGTAGTTTTTAATATCGTTGTCTGTTCTTTTGGAAAATAACATGCAGTGCTTCTTCTTCTATTACTTTCCGAAGCTTGTAGTCGTGCTTCTTCATCTTCAAAAACTTATTCTGCTTCTTAACTATTTCTAGAAATATCTAATAGATGTGTTGTTGTTTACGTGTTCGTGTTGATCAACTTTATTATTGATCAACTGTTTCTCTCCTGATCTCCTCGCCACTGCCATTGATCTAATGGGTCGATCTTGTGACTCATCAGATAAAAAAATAATCTGGTGACCCGACAGTCTTTTCAGATCGATGTCTAGATTGAATCTGACTTTTATACTTCATAGTTTATTGCTAAAAAAGAACCGACAAGTACTTGTTGAATTATGCAAGATCTGTCGTGTGGATATCACTGGTTACAAAATGCTCAAGCTGATTGGTACCAACTCTATTACATACCAAAACGGTCACTAATAAACATTATTCTTTTAGAATTGTGCTGATTCTAATTTCAACTTTAGTAAATCTAAAGGCGTGTTTTTTAATACACAAAAGTGAGTTCTGCGAAAGTGAATTTTAGTGCGTGTTTTAAAATTTTGGAACTGCATTTTTTCCAGTCAAATTTGAAATTCTAAAAAGTTCACGATTTTCAGTTATTCATTAAACTAAGAAGTCTACTGAAACTCATTAACTTAACTTTTTAGAACTCCACTTTTAACTTCTATCCCACTTCTCAATAAAATTAAAACATAAAAACTAAACTTTCCAGTCAACTTTTAAGGTGCGTTCCTTTGACTTTGGAAATAAGTTTTTTAGAAGAGTTTATAAAAATGAGTTGTTAGAAATAGTGTTATTAAAAGTGAGTTAAATTTTTGTATTCTTTTTTTAGTTGAAAGTGAGTTGCAAGTGATTTTTTTTGTTCTTTGGTATTATTTTGTATTTGAAAGTGAGATGTTGAATGTAAAATTAATTTATTTTTAAATGTTTAATCTAGTAATAATTATTTATTAATCTTAGAAAAATAAAAATATATATTTTGTAGCTATTGAACTACATTGTTATATTATATTATATATATATATATATTAACTTGATTAAAAATAACATATATATATTATAATTTTTATTATATATATTTTTAGTACATAATTATAGTATTTTATTATAAATTTTAGTACATAATATAAATACACTATGTTTATATTTATTTCAAAATTTGTCATATTAAAATTGTCTTCTTTTCAAAAACAATTTTCAATTTATAAATTTTAATACTAAGACTATTTTCGTTTATTTCTACTTGAGCCAAAAATAATTTACTCTTTAATTAATCAAATTATCAATACTGATTTAGCTCAAATATTTTTTTGAAATTTTCATATTTTTTCACATCTTAAAAAATCCATTACAAAAATACTATACATTTTTATATATAATTTACAAAATCATTTCACAACTATAATAATATAACTATCTTCATTACACAATTCATACACTACAATAATATATGACAATACTATAAATATAATATTTAATATTATTTGTATTAGACAATCTTCTTTACATAAAATATACATATTTTATTTATAAATACATCGTGACTGCTAGCACGCCGGATTTCGGCGAATTTTATTGTCCGGCCAGCTGGAAAAATTAGATTGCGTAAACGACTAGCAGTAGCAGCAGAATTCATCAGAAAAGACAGTAAAGTTATAAGTGAACGTCGACGGTCTAGATTGGCTGATCAATGCCGATAGAGAGCTGCATGAGATCACAAACATAAACCGAAAATCGTAAAAAATTGAGGAAAGAAAACACATCAGTAGGATGAAGAGGAGGATTACCACAAATTAGCGGATCAAATCGCTGATCTGAGACCTCCTGCGAAATAATTGAATCAATAGTGACGGTGAGATTTAGCGCAAGCAAACGCAATAGCACTATTGTACGATTCAGAAGAGCAATTAGAACAGTGGAAGGAGAGGAGATGATGGCCGAAGAAAGAACGACTGAGTTTTGATGCTAAACAGATCGGCTGACGAGATATCACGCGCGAGTGTCGGCTGTAGGAAAAGATAAGGATGAGGGAATGATAAAACGTGACACCAGCAAAAAATAAAAGGACACCGGAGATAGGAGAGAAAAAAATCGACGTCGGAGAAGAAAACAACTCCGATGCGATGAGTGGGTGGGGGTTGGCTGTCGGGAGAGAAAAAGAAAATTGAAGTGAGGAAAAAAGTGAAGGTGAAATTGTTTGATTTTATGTTAAAAAAGTAAGTTGTATTTTGGTAATGAATTTATAATTTAAAAAAATATGAGAAGTGATTTTTTAGTAGAGAGAAATAAATTCTTCGGTTAAAAAAAGACACCTTTAAAAAACGGTATTGTTATAAAATTCACTTTCCTAAAATATATTTCTGCGCATTTAGAACTAATTCTTATAAAAGTGAAGTTCCTTAAAAATATTTAAAATGAGTTTTAATTTTATATTTTTATTTTATTTGAAAGTTAATTGAAAGTATAAGGCAGAGTTCTAAAATTAAAATGATAAATTTCTAAATAGTTAAATAAAAATAAAATTCACAGTCAACAAATAACTAATTATTTGAACTTTTAAAAACTTCAAATCTGAAAAAAAAAAAAAAAAATTTCCTAAATTTTGAAACGAGCCCCGACGAGCGAATCAAACTAGAGAGACCCTATTGTGGGCCCAGTCTAGTGTGTGTAAACAGAAGCGGTGTAACAACTTTTCCGAGGCTAGCTAGCGGATCTCTTCTCTTACAAGTTGCAATATCGATATTTCCTACAGAAAGCCTGTTTCAAAATTCGGACGGAGCTTTTAGAGTTCCTTAGAATAATTAGTGGACCTAAAGAAAGCCACTTTCAGCATTCAACCCATCTAAAGATGGAAATGCACAAAGTGAACATCTTTCGGGTACGTTTTTTTGGGGCAATAGTTAATTCATTTCAAGTGTTTGATTAAACTGAAACCCGGATTGGATGAAGTAAAAATTGAAAAACATAGAAAAACAAAATAGACAATTTTAAGCAATCCCAACATGCCCTTAGACTGTATCTTTTCATCCTATTTTTTATGCACATTAGCAGACACTTGAAACCATCATTCTCATTTCGTGTCATCATGCGAAACTTCACCGCCGGAATTTAACACGATCCTAACAAAAATGTAATCAAACTTAAAAGAAAGACTATCAAAACCCAAATGAACAAAAACTCGTTGGTGTTAATTCTGAATTAAAGTTCACATCCCTAACTAGTGTATTTGATTCTGATAAGTTAAAAATGTCCAGTTGATAAAACAAGCAAGAGAGAAACGCTAACACCAAGAGACTCTAGTTTTTTTGTGAAACTGATTTTTATAGAACTTTTTGTTTTGAATGTGCAGAATGTACTGACAGCCTACAGGATGTAGCTGGTTGTAAGAAAGCTTTACAATGTTTATACATCCTGTAGGCTGTATAAACAAAAAGTATCACAGTGGTACTGTCCAAAGCTATCACATGAAAAACAAAGAAAGAATCTAGAAGAATTTCAATAGTTATGTTATACGTTGATTTAGAATCAACAAAAGCCATTCATGGCTGCAAAATACAAATACCTTAGAAGATCAGTCAACAAAGGAGAGCGGGGTGTCAAACTGAACCATCTTCTTTGTTCTAAATCAGTTTTTCTTATCTGATCATTGAGGGTGTGTCAGCTGTCTGGAACCTGCAATAACAACAATAATTGATTCATTATAAATCGGAATTATGTAATCAGATGCCATAATGCTGCATATGTCTTGCATTATCTGAATATTAAGTAAATTTTCTAAATGGCCTGCAGATAGTACATTGCATATTTCACATTAAGTGAAAAATAGAATGAATTTTGTATTATTAGACGATAAATCCATCCAAAAGTTCTAGATAAGAAACACTGAACCATCCAAAATGAATTCTATTAAACATGGAAATCATATATGTGACCTGAAAAAAAAAACGTTAAAGGGTACTACATGTTCATAAATACAGAGAAAGAGAGAGATGGAGAGAGTGGAGAGTATCATGTAACTCTACTTTTTTGCATGTGACAAGGTTGAGAAAAAGGACACAGACGATAACTGAAGCTAGAAATACAATATGTGATTTGGAACTTCAATATTTATAGTTAACTATAGATGAAAAAACTCTTTCAAATCTTATTTATCATTTAATATAAATACGTATATATAGACTCCTTATAAATCTAAATAAGAAAAATTTTAAATAAAAAAAGATATCTAAATATAATTCTAATAAAGATATCTAGAATAAAATATAATTTTAAGAAAATATATCTAGAATAATATATTATTGACTCACGCAACACTTCTCCTCAAATTGGTGCAAAGATATTATCAATGCCTAACTTGCTCAGTGAGCTATGAAAGATTTTGCTTGAAACTTCTTTTGTCAATATATCCGCTAACTGTGCTTCTGAAGCCACAAAAGATAACTCAACTAATTTTGCTTCCAATTTTTCCTTAATAAAATGCCGATCGACCTCAACATGTTTGATCCGATTATACTTTACTGGATTATGAGCAATATTTATTGCTGCCTTGTTATCACAGAACAGTTCATGGTACTTTTAGGAGGAAAACCAAGCTCCGTCAATAACATTCGAAGCCATAAGAGTTCACAAACTCCATGCGTCATCCCTCTGTATTCAGCTTCAGCAGATGATCGAGCAACCACTTTCTGTTTCTTACTCCTCCATGTGACTAGATTACCACCAACAAATGTAAAATAACCGGATGTAGAGCGTCTATCTGTCTTATCTCCTGTCCAATCTCAAAATTCTGTTCACTGCTTCCATATGATCGACACTTGGAGAATGCATAAACTGCTAACAATACTCACTGCATATGCTATATCTGGCCAAGTATGTGATAAATAAATAGTCTACCAATCAATTTTTGATATTTTTCCTTAGCTGCTGGCACTTGATCAGAATACTCTGCTAAGTTATGATTCTCAATTATTGGTGTATCGGCTGGTTTGCAGTCCGACATTCCTTTTTCAGACAATAAGTCAAGAACGTATTTGCTTTGTGATAGAAAAATACCTTACTTAGACCTCACCACTTCAATCCCCAAAAAATATTTCAACTCTCCAAGTTCTTTCATCTCAAATTCAGAGGCTAGATGTTTCCTTAGCTTTTGAATTTCTTCATAATCGTTACCTGTAACAATCATATCATCAACATAAATTATCAAAGCAGTTACTTTATCATTCTGATTCTTCAAAAATAATGTATAGTCAGCATTACGCTGTTGGTAACCATATCTGATTAAGGCTTGACTAAATCTACCAAACCATACTCTCGGAGATTGTTTTAGTCCATATAAAGTCTTTTTTAATTTACAGACATATTCAGTTTTTTCCGATATCCCATAGCTAGACGGAAGCTCCATATATATTTCTTCTTCTAGCTCACCATGAAGAAATGCATTTTTTACATTAAACTGCTGTAAGGGTCAATCAAGATTTGCTGCAAGAGATAGCAATACTCTAATGGTATTAATTTTTACAACTGGAGCAAAAGTCTCGTGATAATCTACTCTATAAGTCTGTGAGTATTCCTTGGCCACTAACCTTGCCTTATACCTTTTGATCGTTCAATTTGCTTTGTGTTTAATTGTATACACTCATTTACAACCAACTGCTTTCTTCCCTTCTTGTAGTGGCACTATCTCCCAAGTCAAATTCTTCTTAAAAGCATCCATCTCTTCATTCATAGCCTTAGTCCATTTAGGATCGGATAAGGCTTCCTTAGTGCTAGAAGGAAGAGTCAAACCTGATACCTGATTAATGAAAGCCACATATGAAGAAGATAGCCTGTGAGAAGACACATGATTGGCAATAGGATATTTGAAAATTTTTCCTTCTGGTGAATATCTATCAGGAGGTTTTTCACGATTTTCTCTATGTGACAATTGATAACTCCTATTAATAATGTTAGATGTATCCATAATAATCTTCTGAGTGTGAATACTTACCTCAGGAATATCCTCAGGAGTTTGAGCGGGTACTGTAAAATGTGAAATCGGAGTTTTTTCTACTACTTTAGCTTTTTCTGTTTGTTCCTTTTCTTTTGGTTCAAGTTCAATAGTCTCAATCTCCGCCAGACCTAAGTCATGATTCGCACATTGCCTCTGACCATCTTCAATATGTGTGCTGAGTTGAATAGTAAGCCAATTCAGATCTTCCGTAGCGTCTATCTCCCCCTGAAGATCTGAATATAATGCCGATCTGATAAAGTACATTTTCGACTTTACAAATATCACATTCATAGTCACAAAGGTTCGGTGTGTCGGAGGATGATAACAACGATAACCTTTCTGGTGAGGACCATAATCAAAAAATACGCACCTCAAAGCACATGGATCTAATTTGTCCGTTTGGATTTTCTGCAAGTGTACTAATGCAACAGAACCAAAAATTCGAAGTGGAAGAGAGGACAGATGGTATAGTAACAAATGCAAATAAAACCTTAAGTGGTGTCCGAAAGTTCAAAACTCTAGATGGCATGCGATTAATCACATAAACCGCAGACTGAACTGCATCTATCCAATAATACTTAGGAACATGAGCTCCAAACAATAAAGTACGGACGATTTCTAATATGTGTCGATTTTTTCTCTCAGCTACTCCATTCTGTTGAAGTGTTTGTGGACATGAAGTCTCATGAATAATACCATTCTGATGAAAGTAAGAGGTCAAAGATGTATTAACATACTCCCCCCAAATTATCAGAGCGAAAAACTCGAATATGAAAGTAAAATTAAGTCTGCACCATCTTATAAAACTGCACAAAAATATCACCAACATCACTTTTATTCTTTAAAACATATAACCATGTCATGCCCGTGCAATCATCTACAAATGTCACAAACCACCTAATGCTAGTAAAAATCATAACCGAAGAGGGTCCCCAAACATCCGAATGGACCAACTCAAAAGTGGTTGTTCTTTTATTGATAACAGGAAAATACGACACTCGATGACTCTTTGCAAGAATACATGATTCACAATGAAACTCAGACTCTTTAAGACCGAAAAATAACGATGGTAGTAAATGTTTTAAATAACCAAAAGAAACATGACCTAGATGGCGATGCTAAAGCCAGACTTTATTCTTCTTGTCAGTTTCAGATCCACGAGCACTGTAAACTCTGCCTGAACTAACATCATGCAGATAATATAAACCCCCTCTCTTAGTACCACGCCTAATTATCTCTGTGTCTGGATATTCTGAAGCAAGCAAAAATAAGGATACATCAGAACAATGCAGTTCAACTGTTCAGTAACTTGTCCAATAGATAAAAGGTTGTGTGAGAGAGATGAAACAAGTAGGCAATTCTGTAAAAATAGAGATGTTGATAATGTCACTATATCAGCACCTGTCACTGGATAACTCTCTCCATTGGCATATATCACATTATTTCTAATTGAGCACTTTACGGTGTGAAAATTTTTTGGATCGAATGTCATATGATCCGTAGCTCCAGAATCTAAAATTCATCCTTTATCCTGTTGTGAATCTAAAACAGTAAAGACAGTTTTGGTTACCTGAAATTCGAGAATCTAATACCAAGATAGAACTGATGAAGGAGCAATCGATGACGTAGAAGATGAAGGATCAGCTAAAGTAAGGCCTGCAACTCCAAACGCTACACCAGAGATTTTTTGGTCTTGTTTCTTCTTCTTCTTCTTCAATTCTTCCCACCAATCAGGATAACCAACTAACTGAAAGCATGAATTCCGAATATGCCCAGTTTTACCACAATGAGTACACTGTCCTTCTTGTACTTTTTGCTTCACTTGAGATCTATGATTTTTGGAAGCCACAGCAGCAATAACTCTAATATCGTTAGAACCCATTATAACTACTTATCGTTGCTCCTCACGACGAATGTAGTTATAAGATGCTTCTAATCCAGACAAGGCATCTGTTCGTAGTAGATCACTGCGGGCTTTATCAAGTGTATCATCAAGCCCAGCCAAAAATACATAGACACGTTCCCGCTCAATCTCCTATTGTCGAGCTAATATATCATTAGCACAACACATCCTAATTGGATTACGAAAATCCAATTCTTGCCATATGCTCTGTAATTCTGCATAGTAGGCCGTAACGGACCTTCCACTTTGCTTCAATTTGAATGCCCTGCATGTTAATTCGTAAATCTGAGATATATCAGAATTATCATAGTAAGTTTTGGACACAGCAGTCTAAATATCTCTGGCAGTGGGAAGCCGAATAAAAAGCTCCATTACAGTTGGTTCCATAGAGTTGATCAACCATCCTTTGACAATAGCATTGTCAGTTCTCCACCGGACATAGGTAGGATCAATCTCTTGAGGTCGTGCTATTTCTCCGGTCAAATAGCTCATCTTATCATTTCCAGCAATGTACATCTCAACAACTTGAGACCAAAGAGAATAGTTTGAACCATTTAGTTTAACACTAATGGCGGAGGATGAATCACCTTGTACACTGATAATAGAAGTAGCCATTGAAGCAACTGGAGAGAGAACACCTGAATCTTTCATAAAATTTTTTTTTTTTCTTTATCGGGTCGGATCAGCGGGCCGATTCGGGTTGGGTCGGGTCAGGCTCGGCTAGTGGCTTCACGGTCAGTGAAGCAGATGGCGGTGATCAACCGGCAAGAGCAAGCGGTCTGTCGAACAGCCGCGGCGATCGACCGGCAAAAGCGAGCGGGCTGGCGGCGGCATCGAACGTGCTGGCGAAGCAGCGGGATTGGAGCTTCAGGCACAGCGGAGGCAGCTACAAAATTTTTTTACTTTTTTTTTATTTTTTTTTTCAGATCTAGTCCGATTAAATCGCCGGATTTATTTTGGTCGGAATTTCTAACCGTTGTAATCATATCTCCACGATCACAATGAATTGTCTGATCGGAATCTGGCCGTCGCAGTCATTTTCTCCACGACGGCGGCAAACAGATTTAGGATTTTGCTCTGGTACCAAAAAGAAAAAAACTCTTTCAAATCTTATTTATCATTCAATATAAATACATATATATAGACTCCTTATAAATCTAAATAAGGAAAGTTTTAAATAAAGAAAGATATCTAAATATAATTCTAATAAAAATATCTAGAATAAAATATAATTCTAAAAAAATATATCTAGAATAATATATTATTGACTCACGCCAACAACTATTCCATGGTCTCAATGTCCTAGACAATAACCCAAATCTCAGCCAGCCAAGGTTAAATATGTTGAAACTCTTGGCATAATCGCAAGGCACCTAGGAAATCCAAGTATCATGATGGACTCCTTGAATGGCAATGCTACACTCAAGTGCTCTAATAGACAATGCTCAAGCGATAAATATTGAATATACGAAGGAGTTACAGTGTCCAAAAGTAGTCTAACTATTCATGCTTCTTCCTGGATTGGCATCAAACTCTTTGCACTTCTTATCTTACATAAAAAGACATTACCGTCAAGAACTAAGATTAGTTTGCAAAAAAGGCGAACATCAGTACATAAGACACCACTTTTCGAGATCCTAACAAGGACAAAATCCAGCGCAAGTCAAAAAAAACACCAGAAGGGAAAGCTTTCAGTTAAATTGACTTTTGTCATAGTGTTGTACATCTCTGAACAAGGTGCCTTCTCCAAAAAATTCTGCTATAGCCTAACACAACATTCTATTCAGAACTACCAATAGCTTGTATCACTAGAACTATATAGAAGGCAAAGATTTGACATAGATCACCATGTTTTGGACCACTGCATATGGGTGTCTCTTTCCTTATTACCATATATTGAGATAATGGTAGGAATATCTTTTGTAAAAGCAAGTAGAAACATGTGGCTGAAGATGCTTTACTGTCTACAAAAAATAGCAGTCATATACTGTAGGAAGTGTGCGTAGCCTCTGATATTTTGATACTTTGGAGAGAGAATAAGTGATAGCGAGATATTTGAACAACGATGAGGAGAAGTTGCAAGATGTGGACATCCACATATCACTGAAAGAATGCAAATAGTTATGATAACCATTCCATCTTTGTCCACACCACTTCGTGGCTGCTAACATACCAGAAAATATAGAATAGTAATCTCAAGATCCTCCTACAGTGAGGTACTTCCTAAGAGAGTTTCATAGGAAAAGAAGTTCAAATCAAAGAGCAACAAGATCTAAAAAACTCGTATGGGGACCACCGGCAGTGGTTGGTTCACATCAACTCCTTTGTCAGGCCAAATTAGTGCCAAGCAAAAGCTATTGAAATGACTTCTAGTTCCTATTGAAGGATTTAGCAAACTCCTTATGACCAGTATTGCGGAGTCCAGAAACTCCAACCTCCAGACCTGTAACTTTTTGTTCAAGACCAAAAGTAGGTCTAAGAAGACAGCTACTATCTTAGAAACTCCTACCCTGACGAATTTTGAAGTTATATGCAGAACGTGGGCAATAAGCTAGAAAACATGACCAATTAGAAAGAGATATCTGCAGAACTATCACAGAAAAAGGAAAATGTTGATCATCTTCTTGCAATTCATGATTAAAAGAAAATGTTAAACATCAAACTGACATGAACAATGAAAACGAGTGCTCACCCATCAGACGTGTCCCAGAATTGCGGTGTTGAAATCAGCAGCAGATATTTCTCTGCTGCTATGGGAGAGGTACTGAAAAAGCTGAGCAACTGGCAATGGCTTGCCCCAGAACCATGGCAACGGTGCACCGCCTTCCTCTGGCCACACCCTACGAACTGTTATGATATAAAGGTGATGCTTCCTCCTCATCGGTCCCCGAATGAGAAGCCCAAAAGCTTTCTTGCGAAGATGAGCCGCGAAAATCATCCTGCTCCATTTATTTAACAATGTCAAAATTTCAGATTCATACATATTCCTTACAAACTTCCCATACACATCTCGAGATAAATAAATCACATGAATTTACATCTCCATTTCCTTATACATTGTAAGATCTTGTCAAACTCTACGAATTAAAAATAAATTGTTGTCAACCTCTTACATATTTTTTTGGCAGAAATTAACGACACCAAGAGAAGAAAAACAGAAATTTGTGAGAGATTAACGACCATTTTTTCCTAAAATTGTTGCCCGAAAACAAATCAACAATGCGTAAACATCTCCTTCTTTTACCCAAGGATAATTCTTGTAGCAGATAGTAATCAATTCTCTCAAAACAAAGCAAGATTCAACGAAAACATATTAGCCCATTGGAAATTGCAAGAAAATACAATCAATGAACACCTAAGACGAACCCCATCGGTCAGAAAACAACGCTCTAGAAACAGCTCTACGACAAGATTCACCGCTCGACGAGCTCACCGTAGCTGTCGGCGGGGGTGCTATCTCCGCCGTGGACCACGGCACAACCTGATTATCTCCATCAGCTTCATCCTCTTCCTCTTCTACCTCTTCCTCTTCGTCATCATTATCAGACCCATCATTCAATTCACCTTCTTCAATCTGTTGCTGCTGCAGCTGTTGTTGTTCAATAGAAATCAAATTTGTTGCTATACTGTTGTTACTAGAAGTAGACGAAAAAGAGCTACAACATGGATGACAGAGAGACAGTGTTGGTGAAAGCTTCGGTCCAGAAGCTTGCCATGGTGTCGGCGATTGACAAGCTCGGCAAAGCAGTGTTCGCGAGTGCCGTGCTACTAAAAAGTTGGCACTGTCAACACGAGAATCACATACCCAGCAAAGCCTTGCTTGGTCTGATTCACAGTACGCTCTTGCTATTGCCCCACAAAGCTCGCATTTGTGCATCTCTACTATGTTTCTTTCAGTCGATCAAGATTCTTCAAGAAAGAAATTCTCTTGTCTGCTCTGCTTCAATCAATCAATATCGTAGAAGATGAATAAGAAACAATGGAGAGAGACGGATTATCAAACTCGGAGAATTTTGTTATTGGAGAACTGTTTTACGAATTATAGAATTGGGACAAGGGAAATGAATTGAATTGAATTGAATAGAAGAAGGATAGGTCTTAACTGATGAAGGTGGGAGCTTCTTAGAAACAGGAGAAGAGAGTACATGGTAGGTAGGCTGTTTAATGGGTTTTGAAAGAGAGCCCATAGAGTTTGAGATAAGTTACAGTACAAACTGACATTGAAATTTTAATTGAATATGTAGTAATGTTGCAAAAGAATTACTATTAGAGCCGTTTAGTTCAGGTGATTCTGACAAGATTTCTGAAAATTTAACACAATGAATGACATTTCCATATTCGGTTGACTGTATAGGGATAATCTGGATTCCCATACTGTATAGAGATAATTTGGATTCCATACAAAATAAAATTATCTCACATGAAAAAATCTAGATTACCATAGAGAGAGATGATAATTTAGATTTTGAGCTATTTTATCTGTAAGATTATTTTTTTAAAACACCTAAAATATTATTTTTCATTATTTTTCTTATTTTCAAATATTAATTTTTTTATAGTTGCCGCTCCTTTTTCGCTCTTAAATTTACACTAGTGTCGACGATGAAGAAGCAGAAAGTTGAAACCATTATCACATCAACTAGTGAAAAAATTAGATATTTTTTCTTACTGACAATGCAAAAAATAAAGTTGCTATTGATTAATATTATAATATAATCAATAGGATCTATTGTATTATATAGTAAATTTGTTATATTATATTTATGTGTGAAATCTATTATATTTTGTGGTTCTACTAGGTATTAAAATTTATATTTTGTACTATGTTCTATATATGTTTTGTATAAGTCGAAGCTAAAAAAAGAGATTAGCTATGCCGCCAAAATTTAAAGTAGAGACTACCGTAATAATGAAGTGTGAGTCTAAACTATAGTTGTTAAATCTGGACTAAACTGTTCAGATCGATTGGGAAATCGTCGATCCGGATGTCAAATCGGTTGAATTTTATAAAAAACCGAATATACAAATGACCCGTATTGATTCGGATTGATTCGTTTGACTCGGACTGACCCAGGCGACCCGCCCATCCAGGTCAATCTGGAATGATTAAAAAAAAAATTAAACTTAACCTAGGCTAATTGAATTCGCCAGTCTGGTGATGCTTCCGAGTTCCGACAACTTCCTCTTTCATTGCTGCATCTCGCAGCCGCACTCCATCAGCTGCATTTTCATTCCCTCACTACATCCGCCGATCAATGCTGTCGTAATTATTTTGCTGTAATTTTACTAATCTCTCACTGATCGCCGGTAAACTGCCTCCTTTCACGACGAACGTGCTCTTGAAAACAACAACAATAACAGAATTTAATCCAAGAACTGGTCTCCTACTGATCGCAGCAATAACAACAACAACAACAATCACCACAAAAAGTTCGAGATCAATACCGAACCAAATTAGTGGGAGCCAACAGATCAAGTAAAAGAAAAAACAAGAGAAGAAGAAGCAAGTGTTTTTTTTGGAGAAGCAATCTTTTAAAAAAATAAGCAGCGTGTTTTTACTGGATAGAAAGAAGGACATCGTCGGACTCAGACGGAGGAGAAGCAATTTTTTTCTTTTCTTCTGATTTCAAGCAAACTCAAACAAACCTAGAAAAAGACGAATCAGGAAGATAAAAAACGAAAAAATTATTCCTTCCTTCGATGCTCTGTGAAGCATTTCCTTCGTCCAATGCTGAAGCATTGATGCAAACATTAATAAGCATTTAATAAAAAGCATTGAATGAAGCGTAGCATGAATAAAAAAATATTAAATGAAATAAGCATAGCATTAATGAAGCATGAATAAACTTACAATGAAATTTATATTATTAATTTTTTCTAATCCGACGGATTAATTGCCGGATAAATCGTATAAACGTGTTTTTTCAACTATGGTCCACACTCTAACTCTAGAAGAGAACCGAACTGGGGAGGCACAAAGAAAAAAAATTTTGAAAACGTCGACAGCAGGGTTCGAACCTGCGCGGGCATAGCCCAACAGATTTCAAGTCTGTCTCCTTAACCACTCGGACATATCGACATGACGACAATAGAGTAGTAGTAGGTATATAACATAATTTAATTTATTCATTTAATAATTTCTTTGTTAAAATATGCTGTATAAAAATTGAGTCATCTCACATAAATAAAAATAATTTATATATTAAAGAGTCTCTCTGATTTATTGACTTCAAATTTGAAATTGTATTGAATTTTCGAATATATGGACTGAATTAATAAAATAAGTTCTATTTAGATTGGCTCTTTCAATATTATATTACCTAACACAAAGATTAGAGGTGCCAATATATGATATAATCTGAAATTTTAATTCAAATTTGACCTATCTAGTTCGAATTAGAATTAGAAATTTTGATCTGTATAAATATATTAGTTGGATTAGAATTGAACGATTTATCTGATTATCAAATGGGTCGATTTGAAATTGATCTATTAATCTGAATTGCCATATTTTGAAAGAACAACTTTTTCTTGATTTTTTTTTACCGTATAATAAAATTTCAATACAAAAAAATTAATAATAATAATTTATAAATTATTAAATTATATTATATTTATAAATAACCATCGACTTTTATGTCTTTGTAAATAGTGCAATATGAAATTTTATAATATTATCAAAAGTATAACTATATAAGTATTTTTTTAATGACGAATTTAAATTTTATAAAATAATTTTTATCAAAAATTTGTTATGCTTACCCAAATTTTTATTAAAAGTATTATTATGTATTGATAATCATAAAACTGTCACCACATATTTTCAAAAAATTAAAAATAAAAATTTGTTGAGAACATTGTATGGATCAATGAAAATATTAAAAAAATACACAACGGACACTCATCATATCTTTTTATCAAGAACATTGTACATTTTTGTTCCAATTAATCTTATAATTTTACTTAAATTTAAAAGTGCATAATTAAAAATTAAATATTAAAAATTTTAATTATCAAAATATGTCAATTTGAATTTAACCAGTTATTAAATAGGTTTGGTTAAGATTAATAACTTTGACCTGTATAAATTTATAAATTAAATTAAAATTAAATAACTTTAATCCGATTATTAAATAAATTGATTCAAAATTAATCTACCAATTGAAATTATCACTTCTAATAAATATCTCTGTTTCTACGTGCAACAAGCAAGACCATGGTTCGTAATCAACATCAAAAGAAATCATGGTCGATAATGGTCCAAATGTAATGCATTTGTCGAATAATTTTCAGCTCACGGTCAAATTAGAGGACATTTTTTAAGTGTTTATAAAATATTTTTTTTCTTAAATAAAAGATATTTTCAATTTTTAAAAAAGATTGATTTTTAAATAAAAAAATTATTTTTATAAAAATTTTATGACATAAATTATATATTTTTTAAATTAAAAAAATAATAAAATATTTTTAAAAATTTATTAAAAAATACGAATACGAAATGCTTATTTGCTAGGATAAGCATTTGAAGGCAATGCAAACGTCCAAAAGTTGCTCACGATTTTAAGCAGTTCATCATCAGCCTGGACTCTTAACTCTTTCAAATTCTTTGCAGGATAGGGCTCGTAAGGCTACATATTTATGTTTGACTTGTCTTCCAACAAGCTCTAAACTCTTTCTAATTCTTTGCAGCTATATATTTATATTTCTCTGGTTCTACTTTCTAATTACCACTAGACCACACATAGTTCGGGCGTGTTTATCAATTTTCTAAATTATATTTTTTAAAAACTTATATTTAATATAAATAAATAAAAATTTAAATAAATATATTTTATTAAAAAATTTTAAAATTTATTTTAAAATTTAAATATTAGTACAAAATTTATATAAAAATATTATTTTTTATTAAACATTTTTCTTTTAATTTAATCTTTTTAATCCACTTTTAAAAAATAAATTTATTTTAAGATAAACATACCCTTTGTGTAAGACTTTTCCACACAATTCACGTGTTGAAAATGTAAGCTAAGTCTTTCTATGAAATTTCAGTTAATTAGTTGTTTAAATTCAAAGTCTGCTAACAATGTTAATAATGCTAGCTTTTCGTTTAGAAAATTAATTAGACACTTATGAGTACTGAATTACGCGTTACGTACTTACCTTTTTAAATTCTTCTGCTTTAGCTTTAGGATACTAGGAATGGAAGAGATTTTGGAGTTAAAAAAAAATTCTTCAAAATTTGAGTAAGATATTTTTTTATTATAGTTTAAAGATAAATTTTTATATTGAATTGTATTTAAAAATGAGAAAAAAATAAGAAAAAAATGAACTCCAATCAAATTGATATACGCCCTAAGTGTGTAAACTTTTGTATCCCTTACTCCACTTAGGGACTTACTAAAAATAAATATTAATCCAGGAAGAAAATGAACATTTCTAAGTTTATTTACACTTTTCCTATGTGTGGAGTTCCAGTTAAAGTTAACAAACAACCAGCACTCACAGTAAAGGTCTCTTTGGATATGCAGCAATATTCTCGTACCAATCTTATGCTCCTCTTCACTGCCTAAATCTGTATAAAAAAATAACTAGTAAGGTACAATAGTATGAGGATAATATGGAGATATGTTTAACCCAACTCCTTAAACACCTTCAAATCCAAAATAGTAAATAATAATAATAATTAAATAATAAGAAAAAAATGGCAGAATTTTGAACAGTCAACTAGCTAACAACCAACTTGTCTTACGACCTTGGTCAAACTTCAAACAACAGCTTCTCTTGCCGTTGGAGACTGCGTTATTCACTACACGTGCTAAGACTTTCTTTTCGTCTTTAAACAACAACCATTTAAATCCACATTTTTATTACTAATAATAGCCTATGGTTATTATTTTATTATTGACTATAACAACATATATACATACTCCAAGCATGCTCTTTATTCTAGTCACGTTTTCTAGAATCAATATCAAAGATGCAATATTTCAGTTTGATTCTTTTCTTCTTCTTCATCACAACAACTTCGTCACCATTTGCAGCAGCTCTTGATGATGATACTCTATCTATAGGCCAATCACTCAAGGAGAACCAGACGCTAATCTCTTCAAGAAAAACCTTCCAGCTCGGCTTTTTTACACCTTCCGGCGATAACTCCGGCAACCACTACGTCGGTATCTGGTACTATAATGTATCGGATTTTACAGTTGTATGGGTTGCAAACCGTGAAACCCCAGTTAAAGATTCATCATCAAGTTTTTACATAGGTCGTGATGGAAATCTAGTCCTCACGGACGGTGACGGAAAACTAATATGGTCGACAAACATAACTTCGTCGAACTCGACGAAGGCGCAGTTATCTGAATCAGGCAACTTGGCTCTTTATTCTAGCAATGGAACAGTAGTATGGCAAAGCTTTGATCACCCAACAGACACGTTCCTTCCTGGAATGAAGCTGAGTTTAGACAGGAAATCAGGGAAACAATCCTTCTTCACATCTTGGAAAAGCCCGAATGATCCGAGCACCGGAAGCTTCTCGCTAGGTCTCGATCCAGACGGTTCGGCGCAAATATTCATCTGGGAAGGCACGAAACCGTGGTGGAGATCGGGTCAGTGGGACCGGCAAACGTTCATCGGAACGATGATGCGGTCGCTTTATTTATACGGGTTCCAGCTGACTAACGACGTCCAAGGCGGGGAAATGTATTTTACATTCGAAACTTTCAACAATTCGCTGTTGAGATTTGTCTTGCAATCTGACGGTGTAGAGAACACTTCCATGCTTGTAGGTAATCCTCAAACCTGGGAACCTGTTTGGGTTCAACCAGTTAACGCCTGCGAGACCTACGCGAAGTGTGGCGTTAACGGATTATGCAGTACAAGTGCTGAACCAATATGCGAGTGTATGCAAGGCTTCCAACCAAACTCGGGGGAAGCATGGAGTAGCGGAAACTGGTCGAATGGTTGTGTGAGAAAAACAGAACTCGCATGTGAAATTAACGGCAGTAATGCTGGTGGCGATGGGTTTTATAAGTTGGAAGGAGTTAAGTTGCCGGATAAATCAGAATGGGCTACGCCTGTGAAGGACGCTGGAGGCTGTGAGAGTTACTGCATGAAGAATTGTACATGCAAGGCCTACGCTTTTGTTACAAATATTGGGTGCTTGACTTGGGCGAGCGATCTCATCGACGTCTACCAGTTTCCCGAACAGGGCAACGGCAACGATCTCTACGTCAAACTCGCCGCCTCTGAATTAGGTAAGAAGCTTTTTTCTTATCTTAATTATGCAAACAAAATAATTTGGCGTTGTAATAGTTCTGACCATTAAGAAAAGGTCTTACCCTGGAAAATATAGATTATTAAGGACTTTGTTTTCCTAAATATAATAATAGGTTTTACCTTTGGAATAATTGTTAGATTAAAGGATTGGTAAAAGCAAAATCGATTAAGGAATCAGGAAGCTTCTCGCTCCTAGTTGAATCGATTAGGTTTTACTTTCGCTCTAGTGTCTCCTATGGACTGAGAGAAAAAAAGATTTGATTTTTCAAGGAAAGTTAGTTGGAAGCCACTGTTGTTTAAAAGCGCTTTCTTTCGGCAAGAATTAAAAGCAGCCACGTTTCGTACATCAGGTGATTAGATTTCTCTCTTTTCTTTCCCAATTTCATCTTGCGAAAGTTCTTGATTTGATTTTTATGTGTAGAAAATTCATCAAAATGGAGGTTGTTTTCTTTCCCCCTTATGTGAAGGGTCTAAAGATCAAATAACAAGAAATTTACTTTCAGTAGAAGGCAAAGGATCCATAGAGATTCTTTTTTTTTTTTTATTATTAAATTGCGTCCGTAAAGATTAATCGTCACCACAAGAGTGCTTAAAAAGAAACTAGAGAATAAAGCTCAGTAGTGTCAGCAAAGTTGTTCTGATAATGCTATTTAATCTGTTATTAGGTAATTTAGTGATGAGTTGTGGGACAAGAGATTTGTAGAAAAATTATGATAAGGTCGGTAAGTCATAGGGCATTTGTGTTCAGAATACGACCAACTTGTATTACAAAATCACAAAATAAAAACATTTACTTTAACACTTTAATCCTTGATGGTTCACGAAAAGACAAAACTATGTAAACACTTTTTTATTTACAAATACTTTTCTGACTTTAGAATATATTCTTTGTTAATAGAAGCTTCGGCTTATTAGCTTGAAACTTGTATAACTACATATGCAAATGAGTATGCCAAATGGAAGTCGTGAGTTTTAGTTGTTGATGTATTTTAATTCAAGAGATGAAATAACATTAAAATGATTAACTCTATTACGTATGCCTTGTTGAAACTGGTAAGTTGTTTGCGAGTCTGCATCACAGAAAATGATGCATAGAAGAATGATGCTCATTGCAACCAACACCCTGGCTTTGAAATATTTTGTTGACATTCTAATGGCGGCCAACTGCACATTAAAAAATCTTATGCCTAAATCAATAGAATAAAATTTGAAGTCTCGACGGCAGTGACACATGATGCATGCAACTCTATTTAATTATGAACAGTATTATTTTGTAACAAAGAGTTTTGTATTAGATAAGATTGAACCTGATTTCAGATTATATTAGAAGATTATTATATTCATCTGACCATAAAAAAGGGACTCTGCTGGTTGCTGCCAACTGATTGAGCATCTTCTACACATAGTAGTGTAATTTGCTACTCTGTAAAGCACCAAAACAAAGATCAGGAATTCCATTCTTGTCAAGTAGAATAAGTGAAGCCACTCTATTTTGAGTCACTCCAATGAGTTGGCAACCATTAAGTTCCATAGTTGTGATTGTGATCATACATACAATCATCTTAGACATCAAAGTTTTAGGCACGTTAGTATTGTAAGTTACGGGGAGTATCTATAGTTGAATAGTTCTGACTTCATCTTGAGTTGAATTTATTATTGTAATAAATATATGGACCATTTCATTGGTCTGTATTTTGGTTTCTCCAGTTTTTGGTTTATTGAAACTAAATATTGTAGATTAGATTCTCTTGAAGTATTAGCAAGATTGAAGTTAGTGTGAAAACTAATTGGACTGCATGAAAGGATTTATGTAGTCAACCCCACATATAGGATCAGGTTTTGTTGCTTCTGGAAAGACTGCACATCTCCATACACAACTGACAAGCTTTATTTAATAATTTATCTTATCTGGGATTGTCAATTCATGTCTTATTTACATCTTTGTGAAACTGAGTTATGTTTATGCTGTAGATTTATAGTAAGTCCAAGCAACATATATAAGGTGAAATTGTTTTCAGGAAAAGAGCTGCCAAATTATTTGTTGAAAAGTATAGGCTAAGGTACATAATGTAAGGGTAATGTTGCTTTTCTTTGCTGTCATTGTAGTTGTCGTTGCAGCATTTTAATCTTCGCTTAGGAAAAGAAAAAGGGGAAGAAAAAACAAAAACTAATGCTGTCGTGTTTTTTGTTGTCAGGTAATAGCAACCACCTGTGGATAGTAATTGTCATCCCTTTATTAGGAGCATTGGTTATATTGATAATCTTCATCCTTTTATGGAAGAAGTGTGGAGGAAGATTAAAAGGTGATTTCTGATATTACTCAACAAAGTATATTGAAAATTTGATGATTTTAGTTCCATTTCTGATTGGTTTTATGTATTTCCTTGCAGAATGCTGGAAGCGTCCAAATAGAGAAAACTTATCCAGACTGTTACTTTTTAGCAGAGATGCGCTTCCAGATTTCTCAGGCCCAAGTGAGATTGAGATACCTGATGACGATCTGCCAGGGAAGGATTCTGATTTGCCTTTGCTTAGCTTTGAAACCTTGGTTGTTGCAACAGATAACTTTAGTGAGTCAAACAAGCTTGGACATGGAGGCTTTGGACATGTGTACAAGGTAAAACAAATAGTTATCAATATGGTAGAAGTATAACATGCTTAATGAAAACCACAAGCACAATTCTATACTTCGTCAGTTAGCTGAGTATGCTGTTAACAATTCATTGGAAGAGTTCTAAGCTAATGGGAAAACTAATACAAGCTTCGTAGTTTGATATTCTGTCTGAAAAGAAATAAGTTTAAAGTTTGTAGTCTGTTGAAGAACTCTATCAAACGCAAAAGGCATTTTGTAGTTGTTGAGAGAAGAGGTGATCTTTGTTTTATAGGGTAAATTACCTAGTGGAGAAGAAGTAGCAGTTAAAAGGCTATCTACAAATTCTGGACAAGGTACGCAGGAGTTCAAAACTGAAGTAACGGTCATCGCAAAGTTGCAGCATAGAAATCTAGTCAGAACACTGGGTTTTTGCGTTGAAGGAGATGAAAAGATGTTAGTTTATGAGTACATGCCAAACAAGAGCTTGGATGTCTACCTGTTTGGTGAGTCTTTATTTATGCTGTTCACAATTAAATTTTAAATCAAGAATTCTAGTCCAAGGGTTTGTATTAATTGCAAAGACAATAATGGTCTGTTACTTGCTTTCATGTTATTAGATCCTTCAAAACAAGTGTTGCTAGATTGGAAAACACGGTTTAACATCATAGAAGGAATTGCTCGAGGACTCCTTTATCTACACCGCGATTCAAGATTACGAATTGTTCACCGTGACCTCAAAGCTAGCAATATTCTATTGGATGCTAACTTTAATCCTAAAATATCTGACTTTGGAATGGCACGAATTTTTGGAGGCAATCAAGATCAGGGAAATACAATTCGTGTGGTTGGAACATAGTAAGTAGAATATCAGCATTCCAGTAAGTAATGTCAATTTATGTTAGTATTCCGTATTGTTCACAGGTCTTCTTATAATACGACCACCTTTGTGACTATATATAATGCCTACTTATCTCACTGCTTATGCTTTTCTGCAATGCCAGTGGCTACATGTCTCCTGAGTATGCCATGGAAGGCCTTTTCTCAGATAAGTCTGACGTCTACAGTTTTGGCATACTGATCTTGGAGATGGTAACAGGGAAGAAGAACAACAGCTTCCATCACTTGGATGACTCCCCAAATATTGTTGGTTATGTATGTAATTCAAAACCAATTGTTTTACCCACCTACTAAATTTTTGTAGAGAGCATTTGATCAAAACGAATGCTTCTTCAAGTCTGAATAAGTACAAGTTGTGTACAACTTTTAGAGTTACATTGATCACTAAAATAAATGCTTTTCAGGCATGGCCACTATGGAATGACGGAAGAGCACCGGAAATGGTGGATCCATCCCTAGGGGAATCTTACTCAAGTCGTCAGGTTTTGAGATGCATACACATAGGACTCTTATGTGTGCAGGACCGAGCAAGGGATCGGCCTGATATGTCACAAGTTCTTTTCATGCTAGGTGGAGAAACTGGAATCATTCGCATGCCCAAGAAGCCAACTTTTACTTCAGAAAGAGATCGAGATCCAACGGAGACCGTCTCTGCAAATGATGCAACTATAACTATACTTTCAGGTAGATAGCAGCTGTAAGAAGTAGGAACTAATTTTTTCTTCATATTCAGTCTGTATATAGGAAAAAGATAATACCGGCCGCATTTGATCCTTGAATTTTGTTCGAAAAGAGCGAATGAAAGGTAAAGGTTTCCAATCCGTTAATTGCATTCACTTTGTATGTTATGTTGTGTTGGAGCCGCATTTTCTCTTTCAAGTTACAGAGCTTGGCTCTGCAAGGTATTATAAGTTTTGAATATCGGCGTTCATCTGATCGGCTCATATAATACATAATAGTATGCATCATGAAACCGTGATACTGAAGTCAAATGCCGTGAACATATATGAAGAGAATGTATGATGTTCATCAAGTTGGTAATTAATTAACAAGTGCTCTATGATTCAAGAGAAAATGCTTGCAGATGTATTAATATGTCAAGTTGAAGATGCGAGGTTATTTACTTCATAGAATAGATCCGCTATGATCTGTCTAGCAATCTCTCAACGGCCTGACGCGAACTTGTGCTTTACTCGGGGATCTTCCGGCGAGACTCCTCTGAAGCCACCTCACAATGCAGTGGTGATGAAATATGTGGTCACAACTTTCATCGTCAACTTTATTTGTAGAGGGCGGCAGCAAGTGAAGCATGGCATCTCAGAATGAGGCTTATAAACATGCGTCGTAAAATTAACTGAAATTCACAACCGAACATATCTTATCAACTTAGCACAGTCGAAAACCTTGCTTACTTCTTCAACGGCATTATGTGAAGAAAATCACCAGCACGGTACGGGAGAGACGAAGAAGCTGTTGCCGTTGTAGTCGGAGACAGAAAATTAAACGTGCTTGTTAGTTTTATACTCAATCAAGACTTAAACTTGGTTTTCCACTTGTTGTGTTAAGGGTTAATTACCAGAGTCGATTCTGCAACGATATACAAGAAAGACTGCATTCGCCGTCGTTAATTACCTAGAGAGAGATTGCACTTTGTTGGTAAGAGGCATTCGACTAAAGCTTTGCCTGGTGATAATTTTCCGGTGACTGACGATGACTCAGAGGTGAAGCGGAGTACACAGTGGCCGGTCATCTTCCAAGGAGAAAGGTACCTTGTGACCAGGATCACCAGATCAATGACAAGAACAGAGAAAGACAGACGGTTTTCAGATTCTAGGCTTCTTGCTTTGGTTGAATAGAAGGTGAGATTTTTTTCCTCCCTAAAAATAATCATATTCTCGATCGTTAGGGTAGGTGTCCGAAACCAGCTACATATAAACTGAAGAACTGCAAGATTCATTAGTATTTTAGAAGTGCGTACACCTTGAATGGAAAAGAAAACGTCTCAAGTGATTCTTATGATATCCGTAGTATCTGCAGTATTAAAGCTGCCGGGGATATCTGAAGTAATTTTAGAAAAGAAATTGTTAAA
Organism: Acanthochlamys bracteata; assembly: GCA_019914995.1. Lineage (NCBI taxonomy): Eukaryota > Viridiplantae > Streptophyta > Magnoliopsida > Pandanales > Velloziaceae > Acanthochlamys > Acanthochlamys bracteata. The sequence goes on along the minus strand of CM034129.1, from coordinate 5,737,237 downwards.
CGAAAAATATTTTAAAAAAAGTTTTAAAAATAAATTATATTTTTTTATTTAGAAAAATAATAAAATAATAAAATTTCACCGACATAAAATTTTTAATACTTTTTAAATTTAAAAAAATTTCTATAAAATATTTTGGAACTTTTGTTTAAAATATTTTTAAAAAAATTAGAAAAAAATTATAAATAATGTCAAACAGGCACGCAATCAACTAATGCAATAGAAATTTATACTGTAGCAATGGTTGCTCTATATATCTCTCGTCGTTCTGAAGCCATTCTTGAGTATTTGCAAAGGAAGATAATTTCTTTATGCATTATGATTCTTTACAGCAATGACTCGCTCACTGTTAAAAATTGACATGGTCATAGTGATTCAGATATCGACACAAATTACAATAAAATTTTTTATTAATAAAAATAAAAAATTTATTTTTAAAACTTACTATAAATATTACATTAATATATAATTTTATTTTTTATTAAATATTTTTAATTTTTAATTTAATTTTTAAAAAATCACTTTACTTATTTTTTTATCAAGATAAACACGCCCTTAAGTACTTCACCCAGTAACAGATCTGCATCAAAGGCTTTAGTTTTAAATATTTTAAAGAAAAAACTACAAGTCTTCAATGACTATGCAATATACGGCAGCAAAATTGGCAGTTCCTTTCCTTTTTTCAGATACAATAAGTTCATACAAATGGAACGTAAACAATATCAAAGAAAAATATCCACTGCCTTAACTTACATAATTGACACTTAGCCGGACAAGTAATTAGCTGCGACCTAAGCTCAATCTCTTCACCACAAAATTTCCTGAGGACCAAACATGGGATAAAGGAGAGAAGTTTCAAATATACAACCTTGGCCTACTTCTTACAAGCATGTTTCGGTATTAACAGACAGTTCATCTTTTTAGAAAAGCTGTCTTATTAAAACCTTACAAGCAGTCTTGTATCATTCTTTTGTTTCCCATAAGGATTAGTTGCACTTATTCCATGGCGACTTCCGTCAACTATACGCATCTTCTTCCTGAACTTGGATGCATTGCTCTCCAAGTTCAAATTCACTTTAGGGGGGGGGGAGCTAAAACAGAATGAATGTGCAACATCCTGATGGAAACAAAAACTAAATTATCAGTATTATTCTTCCGATTTCATTCTCTTTAGCAATAAAATCACTGACAAATCTTGAACAGTATCTATAGCCAACCAAATCACGGGGCCTTCATATTCACATAGAAAATTGAGAGACATAAGATTTTGGATAAGATTTCAGATTGTGATTTGAAAGCTATATAACCAGTGCCTCTTATAGGATGATACTCCTTCAAGGTGAAAATGCAAGCATAAAACCACATTATATTAGGTCAGTTAACACTCATATCAATGTGCATGACACCAAGTGGCATCAGCAATACCTGAAGATTAAGGTGGTGGACATTGAATATGTTCTTCAAGGAATGTGAGTTGTATGCCAATATGTAAGACCTGTATGCATCTTTGGCTGATTGATTAAGATAGTAGTTTTCTCCAACAAGCTTTTCCTGCAAGATAATAAATGAGCTAAAACAACTATGACGTGTAAAACGAAAAGAAAGTCATTCTAGGAGCAATGTAAGTACCAGTTGTGGCTGCACATTTGGAACCTTGTTTTTATTGAACTCGTACTCTCTTAATGGAACTTTTGCATCCTGCATGATGCACAAAAACATAGTTGATATCTCAAGTTGATGTGACCAAGGCATGAGAGTTCTATACCTTAAGATACCGAAGAAATTGCATCTCCTCTGGCAGAAGAAACAACAAGGCCCTTCCAGTTCCACCTTCTCCACGGGCAGTTCTTCCAACTCGGTGGACATATTCCTGAATTGCACATATAGGAAGTAAGGAAGTAAGTCACATATCAACTGAACTCTTAGATCGAATACAATAGTTATATAACATGTCAATATAGCAAACTCAATAGTCTGATTTTCTTCGAAGTAGTTCACAAACTGAAACTAATGAAAGAATCAAAGTAAATAGTAATTATCAACTATATACCTTTGGTTCGTCAGGAGGATCATATTGAACAATCCAATCCTGCAGATGAAAACTTGCGCTAAACAAGATTGCAGAATTTGTAAGATATATAAAAGGATTAGAGGAAATAGAAGCAAACCACGGCAGGAATATCAAGTCCACGGGCAGCTACATCAGTACACAACAAGATACCTGTCTTTTCTTTAATAAAATTGAAAAAAGTTGTAGCCCGTTTGTCCTGCTTCTGTTTCCCATGGATATCAAAGCATTCTAGTTTAATGTATTTGAAAAGTTCTGCATGGAATTTCACTGAATTGCATGAAGACAAGAACACCATGACTTTCTTTGATAAGTTCCTCTTTAGAAAAGCATACAGGACAAGTAATCTCTGTGCACTTGGAATGATGCAATAACCTTGTTGCAAACCTTGAACTGTAGCCTGCCCAGTTCGTAAATATCAATATAACTCCATATGAGAGAAATGGTTCGCTTGGAGATGTTAAAACACATGTACCTTAGACCTCCCATCATCAACAGAAACAAGGACTGGCTCATTCTTAAAAGATAAACGTGCAAAATCCTCAACCTGTGTCAAACAATCATATATAAGAGCTTGCAAAGTTCAAAAGAGTACTTGCAGATTATATGTAATTCAGCATACCTGTTTGGTTTGGGTAGCAGAAAAAAGAGCTGTCTGCCGTTCCTGTTGTTGTAATACAATGAGCCAAAGAATTACATCAATGGCCAGGATAAACTGAAGTGCAAGATAAAACAGACAACAATCTTATTTACTATATACATAAGAACCAAAAAAGAATTTTATTTGAGGCCCAATCTTGTGTATTTGGAGCATTACTGTGCTAGCTTACTCTTCAAAGGTACAGTACCAAAATAGGAGCTGTCAATTGTCACTAAGAAATCAACCAAGGAAAAGTATTTCTTGATAATTGATACAAAAACATTTGACAGGTGAGACCTATTTTCAGCAATAAACACATAGTTGAATCAATTCAGCATCAAATGGATATGGTATCAATCCCATATGAGTCTTAAATAGAAAGTATTGATAGTCTTAATAGCAAAGAAATCAATAAGGCATTGCATTCAAAGTGCTAGAAAACAATACATAGATCTTCCAAATAACTATAACATGGCTTCTCGAGTCACACAGCTGTCTTGGTAGTATTCACTTGATAAGTACCTCCATTTTACAAGTAGATAAAATGGAATGGAATCACATGTGCACTATTGGGAAAAATGAAGAGAGGTACATACCTGGGGTAGACGCTTAAATATCTGCTTCATGTCTTCCTCGAAGTTCTGCTCCAACAGCCTATCAGCTTCATCAATCATAAGGCTCTATATGCAGAATATACTAACTATCAAGAAACAAATATGATTTTTCCCCAATAAAAACGAAGAGATCCCAAACAATCAATGACAGAATTTTAGAAACTCAGAGCAGCTCAAGTCAGCTAAGGAAATGGTCTAGGGGCACATCCCTTGAACTTAAACAATACATATATTTTGATTTGTTTTGGTCATCTTGATCAAGATATAGGATGAAGATTGATTCATGGTCCGGTTGAGCCAAAATTTTGTAGGTTCCCAACTCATAGTTCTTCATATCCAATGGTCAAGTTCGAATTTGAAGACTTGTACCGACGGGACCGTACTGATGTGCGTTTAAAGAGTGATGTGCATTTGCTTACTCTTTTCATATATATATTTATATATGAAAAGAGTGACAACATGGGCTTGGAAAAACATGAGCTGTGCTAATTCTGTATGATTGGAACTGTAACCTACCTGCATATTTTTGAAACTAAAACCCTTCGTGTTCATCATATGATCAAGAAGCCTGCCAGGTGTAGCAATGAGAAGATTGACTCCCTTAGCGAGACGCTCTGCTTCACTTCTTCGGTTGCCACCACCCATAACCAATCCAACAGTCTGAGAATGATACTTTAAAAGGTCCTTAGCAACAGCATGTGTCTGCAAAGGACGCACAAGAATAATACTATCGGGAGAACATCTTAAAATGCTTCAAAAGCGCATGTACACATAAACATGGACTGTTGGTTAACCTACAAATTAGTTCTTTTGAACAACAATACACAATGTAATATGTTAACAGCATAGACCTTCTTCCTCAGGCAGATGAGCCATATTCAGTCAGTTAGGAAGCAGGAAGGTGTAATCATACATTAGAATGTAATATCGAAAAGCAGTGTCAATAAGGGAGTGTAGGTGATCAAATGATCTTCCATTAACTGATAAACAAAGATAGAAAAGTAACAAGTAATCGTCTTAAATTGAATAAAATAGTAAACTCTCTAGTAATTCAATTTTTTATCGAGAATGTAGAGACATAGAGGTACTAGTGAAGACGTGTAGGCTAACAGAAGACACCAACCTAAACATGTAGGCTATTACAAGAACATTTTGTATGAAGTTGCATACTTGTATTGCGAGCTCCCTTGTTGGGCAGATTACAATAACATCAGTCCCGTTTCTAGCAGCAAAGTGAACATTGTAAAGCAACTCTACTGCTGGAATCAGAAATGCTAGTGTCTTTCCGGAACCAGTTCTAGCTGCCCCCATCACATCCTTGCCGGCCAGTAACTTTGGTATTGCCTCTGCTTGGATCTGTTTCAAAACAGAAACTTTAAATTTGCTAGGCTCAAATCCTCAAGGCATTACTTAATAGACATGAGTATTAACTCTATAAATCAAAATAATCCAAATCAACACAAATACTAGCTCTACTAAATCTAAAACTTAAATCTCTAATCTTTTGGAAGCTATTTAATACTTGGAATTTACATCTCAACAAGTTGCTAGTCACCATTAAACTTAATAATGCATTAGAACCTTAAAACATATCAAAATTCAGTGAAAAAGAAACCATTTCATAACTTATAGAACTCGGAAAAAGAAACCCACTTGGGTCATGTACTCGAATCCCATCTCCTCAATAGCTTTCTTGGTCGGTTCCGTTATCGGCAGCTCCGAAAAGCGTACCGCACTCAAGATCGTCGATCGCTTCTTCTTCTTCTCCTCGGCTGACGAGGCGCCATCATCATCATCCACGTCAACTCCTTCAGAGCTCTCCGCATCATCCTCACCGTCCATTTCCTCCATAGCATTCCTAACGTCACCATCTCCATCGCTCTCTCTCTCCTTATTCTTAATCTTAATTTCCTGCGTGGAAGAATCACCACCGTTCATCTCCGTACTCTTCCGCTTCTTCAATCGCTTCTCACTCTTCTTCTTCTTCTTTTTCAGCTTCTCCTCCGAAATTGAACCAGAATCATCACCACCGTTCAACATTTCCTCTTCTAATTCTCCACCTTCCGATAAAGTAGGATTCATATGAGCGTAGTCGTTGCTGCTGCTGTCCTTCTTCTTCTTATTTTTCTTCGTGTTACTACTGCTGCTGATGTTCACGGCGGCGAGAGAAGGTTTTAGAACTACTACAGTGTTTGCGTTAAAGTTGCGGCGATTTATATTCTCGCTCGCTGTTCGCAATGTCACGTGTACATCACGTGCTCATAAATGGGCGTAGCTCTCCACGCCTTTTTTATTGAAGTGAGCCCAGCCCGTTAACGTAAAGAAAGAAGAGAATTTCTAGTTTTCTTCTTTTATCTCCGCACAGCCCGTTGCATGCAATTGCAAAACTGGATCGAGATCCGCAAGAGAGAAATTTTTCTGGTGATCTTGCTTACGTAAGAAATTTCAACAGAAGCTGATTTTTTTCCTATAATTAGGAGCTCTTCTTTTATATTGATTGATTTTTTTAATGGATTTCTATAATTCTTGTTACCTGTTGCGTTGCAAAACATAACATGCAATCATGCCGATGAAACAAAACAGAGAGATCATTTAGAATTGTTTAAAATAAAATATTTTAAAAATAAAATTTTGATAAAATATTTTAATAAAATAAGTATATGTCATTTATTATTAATATAATAAAATTTATATTTATAAAATTTTATAATATATAATTATTTATATTTTTACAATTTAAACATATCAAATTATTATAAATTTTTTTATAAAAATTTAAAATAAACATTTAGAAATAGAGCACTATCGATTTTTGTGGAACGCTCTCTAAAAGCACTATCTAAGGGCATGTTTGGCTAAGTTTTAAATTTAGAGCTTTCGGACCAAAGCTGCTGTTTATGTGCTTTTGTTGAAAAAAATGGCAGGTGAACTTTTGATTATAAAGCTGCTTTTTTCTAAATTATGTTTGGATAAATTTTACTGGTTAAAGCTTTTTTGCAAAAAAAATTATAGATATATTTGGCTAAGCTTGTGCTTATGAGTGAATAAGATATATAATGACTGAAGTACCCTTAAGTATATAATAAATGATATATTATTAGAATTTTAAATTTATGTTCATATATTATCTAATTTTTTGAAAATTAATTTTATAATATATTTTTAAAATAAATTTTTGTTTAATATTTTTTATAATAATATTAAAGACATATGAATAAATATATTATTATTATAATAAATTTTAAAATAATATATTTAAATTACTTATAAATATATAAATATATTATTATTTAATATAATAATTAATTAATAATTGGTAGAAATGAAAAAAATACAGTAATCCATTAGTAATTTTAAATAAACTTTTAATTAAAGATAATACAGTCATATAGTTAATAATTCAACAATCATATATAGCAATCAATACAATCATAACATCCATAATTACTGTATGGACAGCACGTTTTCTTGAGTTTTTTTTTATAATACTGATTTACTGCCTGACTTGCCTGCTCAAAAAATTCTGCTAATTCGTCTTCACTATTGTGATCTTCTTCATCATCGTTATTACTCAAAGAATTCATTTAACTACAAATATATAAATTAAATGAACTGTTAATATATTTAATCATAATAAACTGAACAATTTAACGATCACAATTAAAGCATATATAGCAACAACACAAAATATAACAAATTTTATTAACACAATTTCAATATTCAAGCAATATTTTTGAAATATAATACATAATACAGCAACATCCAGCACTATTTCAATATATAATATTAGAATATAAAATACAATATTACAATATAATAATAGTACAATATTCAACTAAATATTATATTAGATACTATAAATATTATACTGGATAACATACCTATAAATATTACAATAGGTAACATACAACTAAATATTACAATATATAATATATAACATCATACAACATAAGCATTACAATATCAAATATTACTACAATATTATAGCATACAACATGTTTAATACTTGCCAGGTCAAAATAATTGAAATGAAAATTCAACCAACTAAGGCGAGCTTCATTATCAGCAAAGCTCATAAAGATTCTTCGGTTATCTTTTTTACCCATCACACATGCTGAGTAATTTCATAGATCACTTTTGTACTCTATCTCCGGAATGTTAGTAAGTACTTGTATGCATTGTTCGGGAGTAGCTATCTCTACAGCTGCGCGTTTCTTACGTGCTACCGTTCCAATATCATAAACATCTTCCCTTACACTAGTTGAGAACTTTCTCTTTCTACTACTACTTGTTCTTTGTTGTTGGGAAATAGAGGCTGACTCCGGCGGAAAAAGATCGTTATCGGTGATGATATGAAAAAGTACTTGAGATGGCTCATTTGTTTGGTTAGCTTGAACATCATCACTATCTCCACTGTCTTTCAAATCCTCAACTTGAGTTTGTTCACAATCTATTTGGATTTGTGATGGTGCGAAAGCATGCGCACTAGTGGCAGCAACACTTTCAAACAGAACTTCGTAACGATCGCGAACCATCGATAAATCCTTTCCTTTAAACTTTTTCAACGCAGAATTTACCTAAAAAGAATAAAAAATAATATATACATAATTAACATTGCTAAGCGTTGGAAATTAACGATGTATTAATATTGCTAAAAAATATTACCTTAATTTTTTCCTCCCACCACTCATCGTTTGTAATAACTGTCTTACGAGTGGAATCCCATCCTAAGCCGGACTCTCCACGGATCAATTTTTTGTAATTTTGCTAATCAGTTTTCATGGAATCCCAATGATTTTTCAATACTTTACGTCCAACCTCACGGCCAGTGACCTCCTTAAATGCTTGTATGATATTTTGCCACCCTCGTATATTAAAATGTGTGTTTGGCCTATTACCTTTATGTATTTTTTGTTCACAAAACTCAATAAACTTCAAATGAAGAGACTTTGTCCATTTGAAATGTGAGTTTCTTTTCTCTTGCGGCATTTTGTTAGAAGAGTCCATCTAAATATATAAACATATAAATAATTCTCAAACTATTACTATATAATTGTTTAAAGATATTAACATCACTATAATTGCGACGCCTAGAATTATCTATATCAACATAATATACCTATAAACAATAACAATCAACATAGTAATAATCAAGTCATTTATAACAAATAACAACTATCAAAGTAATCTATTTCAAAAATAGCAATGATCAGTATATAAACATACTATTCAGAAAAAATAATTTGTAAAAATCAGAAATTAAGTTTTACAACAAAAAATAAAATTTTGAAAAGAAAATTAAAATAATTTCATATATCTCACCATATAACATTAAACTTACGGCAACAATTATCTAAGTAATTTATGCTCATCCACAATAATTTCATATGTCTCATCCATAAATAACCATCTAAGTAATCTATGCTTGTTATTTTTGAATATTGTATTTATCAGAAACCTATATATGTAGTTAACAAAATCATGTAGCTCATATAAACAGTCATGTACTTTGCAGGATTTAATTAGACCTATATCATGTAGCTCATAACAAAATCATGTAGCTCATATAAACCTATATATATGTAGTTAACAACATCCTAACACATAGTTGAGCTTGGCTATGTAATGAAAACATACTAATTATCAAGCTTGAACTAGGTGCATCTCCAGCAGCAAAAAGCACCCCTTGAAATTCCTATATGCTATACAAACAGCTGCTGCTTACAAGCACCCCTTGTAGCTATATGTATTTTAACACAACAGGTTTTTTTTAAAAAAACCATTCCAGAGCAGTGGCAGCATGTTCAGCATCTCTATCTAATTGAAATTGTTGATAAAACTATTCCAGCATGTCCAGCATCTCCAGCATGTCCAGCAATTACTTTAACTATGTAATGAAAACATACTAATTATCAATCTTGAATTAGGTGCATCTCCAACAGCAAAAAAACACCCCTTGATTTTCCTATGTCAATGCTATCTCTACAGCTGCAACTTACAACAAGTCTGTTTAATGGTGTAGTGCTTATAACTATATGTATTCTAATACTTAATAGGTTTTTTTCTTTTAACTATTGAAGGGGGTGTGAAGAAATGAATTGGCAGCAGCAATACATGTAGCAGTAGGTTCTTTCTTTTTTATCCCTCTTTCATCAAGAGCTAATTGAAAATGTTAGTACTATACTGGCAGCAGTGCATGTAGCAGCATTGCATGGTCTATATTTGGCAGTTAGTTGGTACCCATTTGTATCTAATTGAAAATGTTGATAAAACTATACTAGGTGCATCTCCAGCATCTAATAGATGAAATTCTATTATTAAAAGACATATACTGTTTTTTACAATAGAAATTCTTTTCAAAAATCATACCATTCTTTTCAAAAGTTCTTTATAGAAAAATCATACTATGACATGCAATAGAAAAATGCTTTACAGAAATTCTTTTTAACCTTTAAGATCTCACTAAACAGCAACCTAGTTAAAAAAATAATTGCAAATCCATTTTAAAATATTGCAAGCTGCTATCAACAAGTGGAAGAAAATGATAGCAGAGAACAATAAAGGAACACTACTCTGTTTGAAGTAACAGCCTACTTTCAGTAAGCAGAACACATGCTACTTCCAGTACATAGGAACACTATAGTGTTCCAGTAGGTAGAGGACTGCTCTACAAGCAGTCACAAGCAGCACCTATAAAGCATTCATAGCAATAACAACAACAGAAGCATAACAATGCAATAAAAAATAGTGAATTGTAGCTCTTACTAGTGCCTTCTCTTATAGAAATTGAGACAATCGTTCACAACAACAGAACCTTCAACCTCAGCACCTGCATAACAGTAAAATGTTATAATTATTTGAATGAAAACAACATGTAGTAAAGCTAAAAATTCATACAGCAGAAGTTTGAATGCTGGAAATGTATTGAAAAAGAAAAAGAATGTTATATATAATGTAGTGAAAAACTTTATAACATTAGAAGCTAGAGTGAAAAGTAAAAGACTTCTCTCATAAATAACTATTAGAAGCTAATGCAACAAACAAGCTTTCCAAAGGCAGCCAAACCAGTAGAAAGCAGCTCGTGATGATGACATGAAAAAGTCGACAATCCCTAATGATGTCAAGCAGATAATTATCAACACATATTCTTGACAAACTAGAATATAAAAAGTTACAAACAACACATTCCTACAGCAACATAAGCAATGCCTTATTTATAATATCACAGGTATTACCAAGTCATAATGACTCTATGAGGGGCATACTATTAGCTAATAAACTAGCAAACCATGCTATTTATGTTTCTATATGGTCTTAATTTTAACCTTATTGAGGAAAAGTTGAGATTAAAGTAACACATTAGTTCTAATAGCTCTTCTCATCTAGATGTGGTTATATTGTCTCCTTAATTATTAAAAGATGAATATGTTACATGTATGGATACACCACTGCAAGATGTCAAAACATTATCTTGTGGAATCCATGCTATATTCAGACTCAACCTGTAACAAAGATAATACATAGAAGCTCCTACCTCATAGTGGCAAAATACTGGAAACTAAAAGCAATACTAAAAGCATTTCTTCCCAAGAGCACAAGATATTTGTAAATTAAAACCAACCAGAACACATCCAGCAATTAGTCTGCAGGGTGTTTAAAAGAATTTTTTTTTTTCAAAACTCTTTTGCACAGCAATTTAAAGACCAACAGAATCACAAAGATTAACAAAGGTTCTGTTAAAGCAAAATGTTGTAATAACATGCTGTTTATTTTTCAAACCCCAATAGAATCACAAAGATTACACACCAGCAATGCATCTAAAACAGTGAGCACATAAATATACAACTATTTCAGCTCATACAAGCATGTTGTATAGTATAACCTAACTATTTCAGCTCATATTAGCATCCAACATAAGGTTCAAGCTAATTGTTTTAGCTAAGTGATACACCACTGCTTTAAAAAATTCTAAGATCTATTAAAAAGAATTACAAACTGCTATCTACAAGTTGAAGGAAAGGAGAGAAGAGAACAACAGAGTATAACAACAAGAAAGTGAGAGATGAGAAGAACAAGAGCAAAGGCAGCACTGATGCACCACTGCTTAAAAGATACTAAGATCCATTTAAAAAAATTACAAGTTACTTTCTACAAGTTGAAGAAAAGGAAATATCAAAAGCTACATGAGATGAAATCAAAATACAGTGCACACTATAACATTCAATGAAAAATAATAATTTTGAAAAAAAAAATTGCACAAGATGTTGGTTTCTTTTCCTTAGAGCTCCAGTAGGTAGCAGACTGCTATACAAGCAATCACAAAGACACTACAAGCAGTGACAGTGAGCACCTATAAAACATGCATAGCAATGACAACAATAAAAGCATAGTGAGTTGCAGCTCTGTTGCATCAAAACAGTGAGCTTCCAAACTGTTGGTTGTGGTGTAAGCCAAAATATTTGAAAGAACTTGAAAAAGACTTCCATGACTTTTAGAAGAAAAAAAAATCATTGCATTATATGATGTAACCCAAAAGCAAAATCTGATAAAGACTTTCCATTGCATTGTATGATGTAGGCAACAAAGAGTAAGAAATGGAAATGCTTATTAGTGGCAAGAAAGTTTAGTTAACATTTCAGAAGCAACACAAATTTAAATTTTAGTTAAGATAGCAATCGAGATAGTTCAAACAGATGCATGTTTATCTCACTGTTTAGCTCAAATAGATGCCAATATTGTTTCAGCTCACTGTTTAGCTCCATCAAGCACACTCTGAACTCGTAAACGCAGAGCTTACTTGTTTAGCTCCTAAACTATATTAATCAAGCTCACTGTTTCAAGTTAAACAAAAAATGCTGTATATAGTGAGCTTGCTTGTTTAAAGTTGTTCAAGCTAGTATGTTTCAGCTCTAAATTAGCCACATATTTCCGCTCACTAAATTAGTTATATGTAACATAAAAAAAAATACACAAAGCACACTCTCGATATAACAAAGAATTTCTAATATGAAGAGACATATCATGCATGTTGCAGATTCAAAAAAGAAGAACAACAAAAAGAAGAAGATGATGGTGATGATAACTGAAGTTTCAACTGCTTACACTAAAGAATTTGTGCCTAGATGCTCAAAGCAAGACCACAGGCTACTTCAAGCTTTCATTCCTATCATTAGGCACTATGCATAAGATTTGAGAAAAACTTATACAATCAATAAATAAACTTCACTTGAAAATCATGAAGAACAAACCAATAAAAATACAATATGCAGATTTGTTTCGCGTATGAACTAAACTACATGTAACAAATTATAGAAAAAACTAACACTTCGTGATGCAACATCGACAGTAGCTAATTCAGACAGTAAGCAAAAAAAATACAATAGCAGCTACTACTACAACACAACAATCTAGCGCAATAGCTTAATTCAGACTCAACCAAAAAAATCGATCTACTGCTCTACAATTTCCATCATCACTCGAAAAAATTTTATTTCACTCAATAATGAATCAATAGAGGTTAGAACAAACAAAACGTTGGACGCAAAAAAACAAAAAAGAAAATTTCACAAAATAACACTATAAGAACGTGATTTATCGAACGGGAAAAAAAATCGAATGAAATCAAGAAATCAAGTACCTGTGTATCTCCTTGGCACCGAAGAACGTTTGGAAGATCAATGATGCACCGAAAATTTGTGAGCAGAGATCAACCGGAAGAATTGTTGAGTAGAGATGAAACGACGAGAAGATTTGTATAGTTGAGCGAACGGGAGTGTTGAATGAGGAGTGAATGATCATACGCTGGTGGGTGAGCAGCAGTGCCTAGTAATGAGAAGTGAATGGCAATGCCGACGGGTGGGTGGGCGAGCAGTGACGAGCAGAGGAGTGAATGCTGCAGAGACGAGCGAGGAGTGAATGCAGCGAACGGGTGAGAAATGAGTGAGGTGAGTGGATAGCTGGGTGGGTGAGTAAATTTATATATATGTAATTTGTCAAATTTAGAAAGGTTAAAATAGTCATTTCACATTATAAGACAAGGAAACCCCGTGCTGTTTATTGAAAAAGCATCAGATGGCTGCTTCTTGTTTCCGACAAAAGAAGCTGCTTAATTTGGCAAAAAGCCCTCTTATTCAAACATAAAGTTTACTGTGGAGTGCTTTTTTTTTGCCAAAAGTCAGAAAAAAGCACTCTCAAACGTGCCCTAACTCTCATGAAGATATATATATATATATATATGAGTGTTAGATAGTGCTTTTATTGAGTGTTTCAAAAAAATATTTTTTTAATATTTAATTATATATTTTGTAATAAATTTTTAATAATATTTATAGAATTTATTAAGAATTTAAAATATAAAAAAATTTTACATTGTAAAATTTTATTGTTATTTATTTTATTTATTTTTTTTAAAAATAAATCTTATTTTTAAAATAAAATAAAATATTTTTTATTTCAAAAAACTACTTTTTATTATCATTCCTAGACAAGACTTGGAAACGTCGGACTTTAGATGTTGTTACGTGTTTATAATTGAAGTAATCTTGCATTTGTTTAGGAGTATTGAAGGTGGTTACTATTCTACTTAGCAACGCGCGTCTTTTCTCGACATTAAAATGCTTACTCTTAATACATGACTATATCTCCTTTCTTCCCTGCTCATGCACGTGTTAGCCTATCGGTTAATTGTCGTACCGTGCTCTAGAGCTGCTATTGGGTGAACGTAATTATTCTTCAGCAATCAACATTTGGTCAGTCGTTTGCATTTTGGCTGAGATGCTCTAGATCTGGCAAGCCTCTGTTTCCAGGTGATTCTGATTTCGCGTGGCTCTACACTATCGTCAAACTGCTGGGTGCACCCTACAATTAGAAACTGACCTGAATTTTGGAATCTTCCCTACGCAAGGTTATTAGTGGCCAAAGCTTGTGCTAAGTATCCTTCATTACAGTTTATGACTGGAGAAATATTATTTGCCAGATACTGTTATGACTACCATCTAATGGGATGAATCTTCTAAGCCTACTCGCTCATGATGCCTTGAAGGAGAAGTCACTTTCCACTCAAACCAAACACTTTAAGGATCATGGCAAGGGACGCATTGCAGCACAGATGATTTATTACTTGTTTCTTGTTGTATTCTTGTGGTAGACCATACTAGCCACCGTTGTTGTATTCTTGTTTCTTGTGATTCATTACTTGTTCTTTTAATTGTGTATTCATTACTTGCTTGCTAGTATTGGTTGTTTTCCTCCTCATTTTTGTCATCAAACTATGCCTAAAGCTTAACTTGATCCTTCAAATTATATTGAATTAAATAATTAGATTGTGTACTTTCTTGTTTACCGTAACTTAAGTCTTATTTATAAAAAATTGATAAAATTGTAGTGGTGGTTTCGATTTTAATCACAACCTTTTTCCTTCATCTGAACGTGAAATTGACCATGTAAAAGAATCTACAATTATTAAAGTAGTACTAAAATACGTGATCTGAGTTGTTCATAAATTCAGAGAACTCCTTTTACGGTACCGTTTCTCGATTGGTCACAAAGGAATTCCGAATTCTTTTCTCATTTCCCGGCTCGGTTAAGGCTAAAGTAGTTGTACTTCGTAGTTTGGATGCATCTAATGAATAATATTTAGCGACACCTTAAATCCGTGAAATACATACCGCACTCATCACATGCTGGCACTTCACATGAGAAAACAGCTTATCTTTGAGATGAAGTGAAGTGCTTATGCTATTATTAATCTCATTTTGCCTGGCAAAAATTGGTTAATACGAAGGGGATCCCTAAGGATTCCTATTGGATGGTAGCTGCATATGCCTGTTTACTTACGGAAACCATGCATGCCATTTCCGTCGTAAGCAGCATAAGTACCACTCTCCACTGATGACGATTATGAAGACAATCCTGAACAGGCTTGTGGCCTTTCACTTCAATCTTCTCGTGACTATCTTGTTCATCTCTCCGTTAACTTCGAGTGACACGATTGCGATCAACACCTCCCTTGCAGATGGCAAGACTCTTGTTCCAAGGAAAAATGTTTGAGCTGGGATTCTTCGTGGGCATGCAGGAAAAAGATACTTAGGCATAGGTGTGCAGAATATCCCAGTACAAACCGTTTTCTGGGTCGCTAACAGAGAGACCCCATTGCTTGACACTACTGAAGTCTAAGGATCGACAGCAATGGCCGCCTATCTCTCTTCCAAAGGAATTTCTAATAATACTCTCTCGTCCTCTAACTCTAGTTACACTAGCGGCAGTCATGTCATTGCTCAGCTTCTAGATACCGGCAGCTTTGTTTAATGCAATAGCGCGGTGATAGCTAAAGCAGTATTTTACAGTGGCAAAGCTTTTGATTACCCAGCGGACATTTTGCTTCCGGGCAAGAACTTGGGCGGAACCTAAGATATCTAGGCTGCTGAGATTTCTGAATGCATGAAGACCAATGATGATGAGCCTTTGATAGGGGAGTACTCCTTCAAGATGGACCTTGAAGGAATGGCAGAAGAGTACATGTACCACCGGTCTGAAATAACTTACTGGAGTGGCCCATGGATCAGGTATAAGTTCAGTGGTATTTCAGACCAGCTATCGGGTATAAGTTCAGCGGTATTCCAGAGCAGCTCTTTAATCCCATGTTATCTTTCATCTTTGTTTCAGACCAGGATGAAGTCTATTATAGTTATCAAATCAAGAACAAATTCCATCAATTCAAGGCTTTTGTTGAGTCCTTCTGGGTTGCTTCAGAGATCCTTTTGGCTCGAGGATTCACAGAGACGACATGTTTTTTTGTCTGATCTTAAGGATGAATGTGATTATTACGGCAAGTGCGGGATCTATGGAGTTTGTGATTACGGGAATGCTCCAGTGTGTAAGTGCTTGTCAGGGTTCAAAGAGAAGTCTCAGGAAGAGTCGTCACTTAAAGATGCAAGCAGTGGATGTGTTAGGTCTTTAGGATTACATTGCAAACAAGACGGCTTTCTGAAGATGACTGGAATAAAGTATCGGGACACTATGAGTGTAACTGTAAATAGTATAGCATGTATCTTGATAAATAACGGCAACTAATTTTGGTGTTTGAACAGTTGCTCACGCATGGCTTGCTGGTGATATGCTAATATCAGTGGACACGATTGAGGACGCATTATCTGGACTGGTTCTTTAAATGATATCAAGCAGTTGAAACTGCAGTACATGTAGGATCTGTTCATTCGGCTAGCCGGATCTGATGAACTCAGTAAGTAATCTGCAACTTCATAAATTTTGCTAAGTCACTCTAAGTTGATTTGATGTTGCTAAAACTTCTGATGAATATGTTAAGATCTTAGTACCAAGTGTTTAAGGAAATTGTAGTTTTTGAACTGACACAATTGAAGATGTGTTATGGATTTTACGTTCAGTGCGCGGTTTGAAGCTTTTCCTGATGAAGAAGATGTCTTGGGCCCTGTTTAGCTGTGCTTTTTTAGAGCTTTAGCACAATAATAGAGCTGTTTGGCAAAGGCAGCTTTAGACCGCGAAAAGCGGCTTTTAACAGTATAAAAACGAAAAGCAACGATTCGATGCTTTTCGTTTAAAGCCGCTCGGCGGCTTTTAACTAGAACATCGAGATAACTTTTTTGTCTATCATAAGTTAACAAAATTACAGAAATTTATATATTTTCTACCCACCAGCAGTAGTTCTAGAAACACTCATTTCTTTCCTTTCTCTCGCTCGCACCCGTTTCACTTCAGCTCTCCCGCGGCCGTGATTCCTTCTCTATCAACTACGATTTACTTTCCCGGAGGCAATCTTTCCTATTACCTTTTTCTGACATATTATTCTGACCACAATCTGCTCATGATTTCTTCCCCCTTAACCCTAAGCTCTTTCTCCTCTCTCTCACGCTGCTTCGTTCTAGCATATCCCTTCCGGCTCCGACGTGATTTTCGTTTTAAATTTAAGCCATTCTGTTCTATCGCTTGCGGCTATCAATATTTCTTTTGCAATCTGTAATTTCGATCCCATATTGCTCTCATTGGTTTACGATTTTAATCCCGCAGTTCTCTCGGTCGTTGAAATTTGTTTACTGAGATACAAAATTGTTAAAATTTTTGCTTTTGTCAAATGAATTATTCGATTAAAATCTCATTTTTTTTTGTTATTGTTTCTTTAGGATTTTTTTTGGTTGGAATCACCGACTTTTCACTTCACTTGTGCAAAAATTTTCTTCGCAGATAAGCTATCTACAATGACAATTGTACCTTTCCTGATGGATTGGTTTGAGATTGAATTGAAGAAAGAAGAAGAAGAAGAATCAAAGGCCCTGTAATTAAACTATCAATCAAAATAAGTATTCTTTTATTTTCTTTCTGAATCAAACCTTTTCATTCTTACCTTGTGCCCTAGTATTCTAATTTCAGCAAGCTCTGTATAGGTTTGTTCTTGTTGTTGTTGTTGGTTTTCGCAGCAGCGATGGTGTTACAGGCATGGTTGGTGGATGAAGAGGAGGAGCAGAAGCAGTTCAAACCAGTCATGTCACTGATTCTTTCATTTCATGGTAAGCCGAAGTAGTTTGATATCTGAGATACCTCAAGAAAAGCTCGCTGTTTTATTAATTGGACTTTCAATAGTTTCAATATGAGTAACTTGATGGTTTGATGGTTAAACTAGTGTAGAGACTAATTGTTCTTCGTATAGATCACTTGTTGGTATTAGCATTAGTCACATATTGATCTGGAATTTGAATGTTATCCCAGCTGGTTGACACTGTTATTGTTGCTTGACTTGCAATATCCATGAATTACTTAATTGGTTGGTTGGTGGTTAACCTTAAACTGATAAGTTAGAGTTTGCTCAAGTTAGAGTTATAAAAATATAAGTATGAATTTTATCTTTCATTTCAAGATTAATGGCAAGTACTTGAAATGTTAGAAAGATATGGTTATTTCATTCAAGAGGAATACTTTTTGTCTTTCTTTCTTTTTGGTTATCTAATGTTGCATGCTATGTTTAAGCAATTACATGTAATCGTTTTTCTTAAACCGTTCCACTTGCAGCATTATTTTCATGTCTGTTCAGTACTTGATTTTAATCATTTAATCTTCTTTGATAAGCACCCAACTTGCACCCAACAGTTTTAAAGCATGTTAACTTTCAAGTCACTCAATTAATCCTTTTAAGTTAATGTGTAGGTTCAATAGTTATAAGAGACTATTTTATCAAGTGCTGTAAATTTACAAATTTGAGACAGTGGTAATGATGTTTGAATTGTTTGTTTTAGTTAATTGCTTAAATGCCTTAAGTATGTGCTTCTGCATGGGTATCTTATGCAGTAGTTTTTGGAATAATAAGATTTGTTTTAACTTAAACCTTTTGTGGATGGGTACATATGGGAATGCTTGTGTTTCCCACATTTAACTTTTCAACTTAACTTTGTTTTCTAACTAATGAGATAAAAATTTCTTTCTTTTGTTGCTAACCAATTGCTGGCAAGTTTCTTGTTAGAGCATGTAACAAGTAAAGCATAGAGATGAACAAAACTGAAGCATAGAGTCAAGTAAAGCATAGTTTTCTTTTCTTCCAAGTAGTCTTTTTACAGAAAGTTAATCTATTATATTATTGTTTCATTGAAATGCTCTTTGTCATTGAGAATGGGATCATAAATTAATTTTTGGAGTGGCTAATGTATTACCTTTAACTTTTACAGTGTGGACAAACTGGCTAAGTATTAATGTTCTTGCAAATGACTAAATGTGGTGCTATGCTCTGATGCTTCAGCTGGCTAGACAGCTAGAATGCTTGCTAGGCTGCATGTGGTAATGAAGGTTGAAACATAGGCAATTCAAGTGCAGCTGGGTGAATATGGAATGTCATGACCTCTGTTTTACACTTGCAAGCTTAGGATTGTAATAAATATTTGATGATTAATCTCTCTAACTCTTCTATTTTGAAATTTGTGAGTTATAATATTATTTTTAATAGCTAATTCTTAGCTTCGTGCCGTGGGTTGTCGTGGTCTCTATTTGACGCTTGCAATGTTTAGTTTGTAATTTGCACTATTTTGCTTTAACTTGTAATGGTTATTTGAGACCTACAACACTTTAATGTAATGTAAGTTCAATGTGTAATTTAAGAATGTTTTCTTTTTTTGGGAATTGTTGTGCCAACTAGGATAATCGGATAAGTTATTCTAATATGCATCTGTAGACCATAATAGGGATTTGAAATTATTAGTTTGTTAGATCTCATATGTCACATTTGTTCAAAGTCTTCAAAGAGGATGATGAAGTTTACTTAAACCATATTAGCTTCAATTTATTGCAAGTGGAGATGGGAATAGTTAGTTTGATTTTTATTGTATAACTTTTTTTCAACATGCTAGATGTAAGTGTCTATAAATTTTGTTTTTCTTTTCTGCTTGCTGTAAGGATTGTTTTTTAGTAAGCACTTGTTCGAGATACTTGTAAAGTCCATGTTGGTTTAGAAATTGTAACCAAAAAGGCTATTAGTAGCTATATTGGTAGTGCTCTTGAATAATAGATATGAAGTTCGTAGTTAGTAGCTATGACCATATAATATCTATATTATATATAACTTATTAATATTGGTTAGAAATTATTTATTATTTATTAATAATTGATTGTATTAGTTGTTCAATATTTATTTAATACTTTTAGAGTATAACAATAAAATCTATAATTGATAAGATTTAAAATACATATCAAAATTATTTATTAATTTACAATAATAATACTATTTTTATAGATATTAATATAATTTGTTTTTAAATATTTGTTTAAATATATTTCAAATTTAATAATAATACTAATATATAATAATTTTATAATTAATATTAGTCAAATTTAATTATTGATTTATATTAATAATATTATTTTGTGATAATAAACATTATTTTAGAAAGTATTTATACATTATTAGGTAATAGAAAAATTTAGATTAATAAAGTAAGTAATATATAAAAGATTAAGAAATTTGATAATATATCAAGTACGATATACGTAAAGACATTCATGTCATTATATACCTCATACAGAAATAAGTATAAGTTTAACCAAATCTTTTATTCAGCTTTAAATATTAAACAGCACAATATAATAAAAATTTATCCAAACACTTTTCATCATAAAGCTGCTATTATAACAAAAATTTCACAGCCGCTTATAGCACTATAAAGCAGTTTTACTTTAAAAATATAAAAATTTCAGCACGTTCAAATAGGGCCTTTATCCATCATTGTTGGCGCTGTTCACATATGCTCATAATGTTAAAAGCAGGAATTAACGAAGAAAGATGTAGTCATGGATGGTAGGTAGAATAGCTTAGGACCCTGTAGCTAGCAAGTATCACAAGATTTTTTTTTTGTTTTTATTTCTATGACATTCACCAAATTTGAATTGCACCAATTTGTATCAGTCCCATTTGTTCCAATTTACATCACTCTAATTTGCATTGTAAGAAACCTAGACGAACAGAACCAACCATTTTGACTGGGCAATTTCTACAACATTTTGAATACTACAAAGTAATTGCTTTACTTCATGTTACAAACATAAACTCTACAACAAGGTATGCTTCAGTTGAGCGAAAATACGTAGCAATCATTGTGCCAGTAATTTCTTTAATTATCCTCAGGGGAGTATCTGGCTATTTTATCTAGAATAAGATCAGGGCTGCCAAGGAATTAGATGAAGAATGTACTGGAGGAAAAGATTTAGAGCTTTAGATTTTCGAGATATGTACCATCGCAGCAGCCACTGCCTTCTTTTGCGGAAGAAAATGAACTAGGAGCAGGTGGTTTCGGTCCTGTATACAAGGTAACATAAACATGAACCGTAGTGAAACTCTTATGAAGTCAGAGGAAAGCAATGACCAGAAGTATCGATTTACCGTGATGTTATATTTCAGGGAAAGCTATGAGATGGTCAGAATATAGCAGTGAAAAAGCTTTTTGAAAACTCATCACAAGGAATTGAAGAGTTCAAGAACAAAGTTAGCCTGATTGCTAAACTTTCACCACAAGAATTTAGTTCAACTTCTCGGTTGCTGCAACCGTGGACAAAGGATTTTCGTCTATGAATTCCTGTTAAATTGAAGCTGTTGGGCGTGTAAAGACACTTTGTAGGAGATGTTTGGAAGTGTTTATTGAAAAAAACTTTTTTGAAAAAAGAAAATTATTTTGAAATTTCTTTAAAATATGCCCTACCTATTTTTACTTTAAATAATAATAATAATAACTAATAAAAAAAATTCACAATGTAGAATTTTTTTTATATTTTAAAATTTTGTAGAATATTTTTAGAAATTTTATTGAAAAATGTAAAATAAAAATTGAGAGAGAAAAGCTCTTCCAAATATGTCTGTACTTTGCATGCAGCAACAATTGCGCACCAAATTAGGGCGATGTTTTGCTAAATTTAAAATTTAGAGCTTTTATTCAAAAATTGCTGTTTATATATTTTTGCTAAAAAAACGGCTGTTGCTTTTTTACTAAAGAAGTTATTTTTTATTGAATTCTGTTTAGATAAATTTTACTGTTTAAAATTTTTTCATAAAAGAAAATTGAAAATATATTTGGTTAAGCTTGTGCTTATAAATAAATGAGATATATAATGACTGAATTGTCTTTAGTTTATATTTCTTATAACATAAAAAATTTATTAATTCTTTTTTATATTAAAATTTTAAATCTATTAGTATATTATTATTAAATTAAAAAATAACTTATAATTTAAATATATTATTGTTTATATATAACTGTGAATTAATATATAAATTTTTATAATAAAAAATAAAATGTACTAAATTTTAAATTATTAGCAAAATTATATTTATAAATTAAAAGAAAATTCCTGTACAATTTCATAAAACTTCAAGTATCAATAAAAAGTAACTTAAAGAAATTTTAAATATGATTAAAAAGAACTTGTAAAATTATCTTCACCACAATCAAATCAGTCCAATAAATAGTTTCATAGTTCAAGATAAAAAGTCTTACAAATAAATTCAAATACAATGCAGAAGTGAAAAAAAAGTGTGATGTTATTTCAGAACAAGGTCTAGTAAAGTAGCATATTACTTAGAATTAAATTTATGTTTTCGACATTTGAACTTGCAAAAATTCCACTCTACATAAGAAGAAAGCACGCATTTTTGAGATGATTTATTATTATTTCTGTTTGTATTTTGTCACTTTACTTTAGTTAGATAATATCGATAATAATATAAAAACTTTCAGTAGAAAAGGTGGATATTGAAGATGTTTTGTTCTAAATACAAAGAAAAACTAAAGAAGAAATTTTAACATAAGGTGAAAATTTCCAATGTGAAAATTTTTACATTAGGTGAAATTTTTTCACAAGCTTTATTCTTTTTATTTTCTAAAAATAATAAAAATATACAAAAAAAGATCTCACTACGTATAATTTTTTTACATTTTCTAAAATTTTAAATAATTTTTTTAAATATTTATAAAATATATATTAAAAAATATAAAATTAAAAATTAAAAAACTGCATTGTGATAGACCGATAGTGTTGTTGGAGTTTTGTTTGCGCTGCACGTTCGGGAAGCGTTTGTCAAAACTTATTTATCAATTTTTATTTTTTATTTTAAATAATTTATTTAATAATAATATAAAAAATTAAAACAATTTATAAAATATAAAAAAATTACATTATGAATTTTATTATTATTTATTTTTTAGATAAAAATTTAAAATTATTTATTAAAATAAAATCAAAATATATTTTAAAAAAACATTTTTATAAACACTTTCTAGTACCACCTAAAGCTGAGAACCATATCTAAGTAGCACTGTAGTTAAGCAATTTGTGTATAGTGAGAATTATTTTCACTTAAATATTAGTGTTATTATCTTGTTTTTGAATTGTTATAATTTTTTTATAAACTTTTTAATCTTTTTTATCTGTATTTATCCGGAGCGATTCTGTTTTGAAATAAGTTTTAAATTACCCCGTTGGATAACAAGTGAAGCTCAGACTTCTTGTTTGGTTCGTTCATAAAAACAAAAATTTCCTTTGTAAGGTTTAGCCGATCCAACGCGCCTTTGTGTTTTCCTTCCTCGCTGTCAAATCTCCGATGCCGGCGAAAGGAAATGAAACTTCAACGCCGGCAGTGATCAAGAGTATGCTCGATGTGGGACAAGAGATCACCGTCGACCCCGCTTTTGTGCATGAAACCCACCCTATACCTCCTGCCCCAAGCTTCCCCTTATCCTCCCCCTCCCCCCCCCCCGGCTGTTTGGAGAGCTTCTCATCTTCACCACAAAAAAAGTGAAAATTTTCATATCCTTTTCCATTGACATAGATTTCCAAAGTTGAACTATGTAAATCTTGTTCTCTTTTGTTGTGTTTGTTTTCTGGATCCCCTTTAATATTCTTTGTGATCGATTACAACGTCGTCCTTCATTGTTTTAACGCTGAATACATTTTCTGGATGTTAGATATGTTAATTATCATCTTTATTAGCTGCGGCTTCCAAGCTCCTTTCTTTCAGATAGTTTGAGCCGGCTGCTTCTGATTTCTTCTTTATTAGCAGTTCATCAGCAGAAGGAAGGGGGGAAAAATCATAATATCTTAAAAATCATAAGAAGCAAGATATCAAAAGTCGCTGCGTACAATGGGTAGCAGTCGAGTGTCTCTTGGAACTTGCAATTCTATCTATTAAGAATTCAGGACTCAATTAACAATACCTATCATAAATCTTGTTCAGGAAATTCATCGAACACCTGCTAGCCATCATTCTCACTTATGCATTTGGTCGAACATATACCTATAAGCTATGAAGTGCTACCAACTTCAAGAATTTCCATTCCAATTGCAATCAACAGTATTGACTTTGTAAATTTTCTAAGGATACATGAAAGAGACTTCAATTAAATCAATACTGAAAAATTAAAAGCTGAGTGAAACGTAAGGCAAAAACTAAATAAATATGAACTCGAGAAAATGACTTACCTTGTCGGTACCTAAACAAAATTTTCTCGGCAATCTCAACATTTTGTGCTATTTTCTTGGTTGAGAATAATCTTGATATTATCTGAACAGAAATTGCTGGGTTATGCAGAAAGTCAATACATGCCATCGTGACTTTCAACAGAAGAAAAGTTTTCTTATCCACATTTGTCTTCTTGAATCTTTAGTTTTCTTCTATTTAAAGCTTTTCATTTATCACTTTACAATTTTAAAAATATATTTAATCGTACAAAAATTTTATATATTTTCTAAATTTTAGGTTATTTTATTTCATATCTTTCAATTATTTCGAATTTATTTTTTATTACTATATTTTATTTTTATTAAAATTTTAATTTTAAACTAAATATACTCAAATTTATTTTTATCGAATATTGTTTCTCATCAAATATTATTTTTATGAAATTTAATTTATATAATTAAACACCGTCATGCGAACGTACGAATGAGTTCACGTTTTTTAGTAATCTGCTTGTCATATTCACAGGTGAAGTGTTCCTTTTAAGTTCATCCTTCAACTGGTCTAGGGAGTTGGCCCATTCAACTTGACATAGATAACCAAAATGAAGCCCATTCTGAAAGCGAACTGATTTGTCATTTCTCAACAAAATTGGCAAGGTCCTGGACTTATTACAGAGCGTCGTTTTTTGGTATTTATGAAGCGAGGAGAGGGTTTTGAGATGTTGAAATACTAAGTTTGACCGTTCAAACTAGGGATAGAAACTAATTTAATCTTTTATATTTCATTTTAACTTCTTAATCTATCTAATAATTTAGTTATTTATTTTTATCATTTTATAAAATATAATTGTACAATGCATTCTAATAAAAACTTCTTATATCAATTTATAACAGATTCTAATAGCAAAATTTGAAGTTTTAACTACCAAATCAATTAAAATTATGTAACACATAATACTTATATACTTAGAGAAAGAACTACAGATTATGATTATGTATAATTTAGACATACTTAAATCTTAGATAATATATAATAAATAATCCAACGATTAAATTTATTTTTATTAAAATAATCATTTTGATATTCTGTAATGTAATATTTGAATAAATCGTAATCTCAGATAGAACGATTTGATAGCTAAAATTAAAATGCAGCTGAAATATGCCCAATCATAGTGTGCAACTATTTCTTCCTTATATAAAATCATACAAGTGGCCAGTAATCTAACGAAAACCTTCCTTTTATTCAAGCTTACAAACAGGCAATGTAAACGAATCCAAACAGGCAGAGTTATCTAAATGTTAGCGGTAAATTACAACGTTCATTAGTTAAAAGCAGTGAGAAACCTTTTTCCTGCAAACTATTTTCGGATTCCTAACAAAGGACTATTGGTCGACAAGTTATTAAATTCATTGACAACGGTAACGCTTGAAAGTTGAAACACATACCTCACTCATCACACACGGGTGTGTCTTCACTTGATAAAATCGTTCATGAATCATGAGTTGAATTGCATATAGCACTAAGTTTGTTCGTTGACAAGAAACGGTCAATACCAGCACCTCTGCTGCTTCGTATTGGACAATATCTTGCATGGATAGCCTTTTATTTTTTTTAAAAACGCTCCAAAACAACAGTTGCTGCAGGCCAATTTGCTTACTGAACCATGCATGCCGTTTCCGTTTCCAGGCAGCAGCACTTGTTACTGCGCCGCTCTTCACCAACCATGATGCAAAAGAAAAACTTGAACAAGCTTGTTGAATTCCTCTTCAAACTTCTCGTGACCACCTTGCTCATACCTCCATCAGCTTCGGATGACGCTATTACAATCAACACATCCCTCGCTGACGGCAAAACTCTTGTCTCTGCTGGTGAAAAGTTCGAACTAGGCTTCTTTGCTGGAAGGTCAGGAAGGAGATACTTGGGCATATGGTACAAAAATATCCCAGTTCAAACAATTGTTTGGGTCTTCAACAGAGAGACCCCGTTGTTTGACACCACCGGAGTTCTGAAAATTGACACCAACGGCTGCCTAGTTGTCGTTGATGGTATTTCTAACAAAGCGATCTGGTCCTCTAACTCTAGCTACACGAACAGTAGTTATGTTGTTGCTCAGCTTTTAGATTCCGGCAATTTTGTTTTATCCAATAGCAGCAGTAGTAGTAATTTATTGTGGCAAAGCTTCGACTACCCGTCGAACACGTTGCTTCCAGGAATGAAGTTGGGTTGGAACATAGGAACAGGGCTGCTGAGATTTCTGAATTCATGGAAGAACCAAGACGACCCTTCAGTAGGGGACTACTCATTCAAGATGGACCTCGAAGGATTAGCAGAATTGTATATGTACCATCGGTCCGTAATAACTTACCGCAGCGGCCCATGGATCGGGTTTCAGTTCATCGGCGTTCCAGCACTGAAATCTAATTCCATGCTGTCTTTAAACTTTGTTTCAGAGCAGGATGAAGTTTACTATACTTATCGAGTAAAAAATAACTCCATCAATACGATGCTTGTGCTGAGTCCTTCTGGCTTGCTTCAGAGAATGATTTGGCAAGAGGATAAAAAGAGATGGAATGTTTTCTGGTCTGATCCAAAGGATGACTGTGACGATTATGCGAAGTGTGGGATTAATGGAGTTTGTGATTATGTGAATTCACCGACGTGCAATTGCTTGCCAGGGTTCAACCAGAAGTCTCCAGAAGAGTGGGCACTCGGAGATGACAGCAGTGGGTGTATGAGGTCTGTAGTATTGGGTTGTGAAGGAGATGGATTTAAGATGTTGACCGGAATGAAGTTTCCAGACACCAGGAATGCTACTGTGAATGCTAGCATGAATATTGATGAATGCCAGCAATGGTGTTCAAGCAATTGTTCATGCATGGCCTATGCTAGTGCTAATTTCAGTGAACAGGAAAGAGGATGCATTATCTGGACCGGTGATCTGAATGATCTCAGAAAATTTGAAGAGGAAGGCGGGCAGGATCTGTTCATCCGGCTAGCACAATCCGAACTCGGTAAGTAATTACGACAACTTTACAGAATTTGCTACCGTTTATTTCAATATTTCTGAAATTCAATACATTTTACTTAAGTTGATGTTGCTGATCCCTCCAGTAGTATCTTTACAAAGTAATTTAGAGAAATCTTAGTTTTAGCTATATGAGCTGGGAGTATTCTACTACAACTAATCTCTAATTGACACCAATTCAAGAAGATACAGAACAACTTCTGTGCTTTTTATATTGTATACGAAGTATCACCATATCTCCTAGTTATAGCATTTGCACATTTACTCGATGAACCCTCATGCTGAAAGTCAAAGGATTGTAGAGACGTTCGGATACTTGATCAAAAATATACTTGTGTATCTTTCGACAAAATACCTTATAGAAGGACTCAAACTGCATAGCATATTTAACAAAATCCACCTGTCAAAGTTAATGTTGTTTTCAGAAAAAAGATCAACTAGCTATTTCTTAGTTTCTATGAGGACTCTCCCAAGTTGATGTATTTTAATTTATGACACTTACCTAGCAAGTGATCTTGACTGAACAAACTTCACAGTTTCAACTGCAGAATTTCTAGAAACATTTTGAATATTAGATAGTAATCACTTTATTCATGTTAGACAGCAAAAGCATAAGCTCTACAAGTTCAACTTCAAATGAGCGGAAATATGTCTCCATCATTGTGCCAGCAATTTTCTTAGTTATCCTTGCGGGAGTTTGTGGCTACTATATCTGGAAGAAGATCAAGGCTGCAAAGAAAACACCCGTATCAATGTCTGGTGAACACTTCCATTCAATACTACATGGAACAAATCCTTGCAGAGAATATGACTCAGACGAAGAAGGTAGCGCTGGAAAGGATTTAGAGCTTCAGATTTTTGACATAGGCACCATTGCAGCAGCCACTGATTTCTTTTCAGATGAGAACAAACTTGGAGAAGGTGGCTTTGGTCCTGTCTACAGGGTAATGCTAATGTTGGCTGCAGTCATTTCTCCTCAGTTCGAAAAAAATGTAACTGAGTCTAATCTGTAATAACCATTTATTTCAGGGTAAGCTTAAAGATGGACAGGACATAGCAGTGAAAAGGCTTTCTCAGAACTCATCACAAGGAGTAGAAGAGTTCAAGAATGAAGTTAGATTGATTGCTAAGCTTCAACACAGAAATTTGGTTCGGCTTCTTGGTTGCTGCATACGTGGAGAAAGGATGCTCATTTATGAATTCATGCCCAACGGAAGCGTAGACTTTTTCTTATTTGGTTTGTTCATGCAAGACATTTCCTTTATAAGGTTTAATCTACTGTTGTGTATAGAATGTAGGAAATTTTGTGAACAAGCTGTTAATCTTGACAGACAAATCAAAGAGCAACCTACTGATCTGGGAAAGAAGATTCACAATAATTTTGGGGATCGCTCGCGGACTTCTCTATCTACATCAAGATTCTAGACTCAGAATAATTCATAGAGATCTGAAAGCAAGCAATATTCTACTTGATACTCAAATGAACCCTAAGATCTCCGACTTCGGTATGGCAAGAATGTTTTCTGGAGATCAAGTCAATGAACATACAAGGAGAGTAGTTGGAACATAGTATGTCTATGAACTAAGAATCTCTCTGATATCCTTTCCTACCCGAAGAAAAAATAACTAGAAAAATTTTATTGGATGTAGTGGATACATGGCACCTGAATACGCAATGGACGGCATATTCTCAGTCAAGTCTGATGTCTTTAGCTTTGGCGTATTGGCACTAGAGATTGTAAGTGGCAAGAAAAACAGAGCTACCTATCAATCTGAGCTCTATCAGAACCTTCTTAGTTATGTAAGTATCATGAATTGGTCATTCTATAACTTATTTGATTTAGATCCTATGTATTAGTTCAACCAGTGACGATTCATACAATGCCTGAATCTGTTTAGGCCTGGAGCTTATGGAAGGAAGGCAATTATCTGGAGTTTGTGGATGAAACATTGCGCGAGCCATATAATGTATCTGAAGTTGAGAGATGCATACAGGTAAGTCTTTTATGTGTTCAGGAACAAGCAAGAGATAGACCCACTATGTCAGAAGTTGTTACAATGCTAAGTGGTCAAAATATATCACCTGCACAACCAAAACAACCAGGATTTAGTAGCAACAAAAGCATACAAGTTTTTCAGTCAGCTTCACTAACTAGCATCAACGGGATGTCTTTTACAACTATTGAGGGAAGATAGATGATATTACTGAAGAGTTCATCCATCGTTCCTATGTTTCAACAAGCAGTAAGAAAGTTTTGTAACTGCCATGTTCTCTGCCTCCAGCATTAGATTCCAATGTAAATAACTATAACGAAAACTCTTGAAGAAAAGCAACGATGTCTTATACCCAGGATATATCAGGAAACGTTCAAAAGAATTGTACTACATTAGTAAGGATGCCAGTTGGAAATGAATGACAGAATACACACCTGAACTTGGAGTTTGCACTGCGCTTATGTGTTTGGCGCCTTAGATGGGATAACTGTGAAAAGAAGATATAATGGATAAAATGAACATGGTTCTCAAATTATCACATTAACAAGCTCTCCATATTGTCAATCAACTCTCATAAATTTATGCAGTAAAGAAGGAACTATCACGATCAAATGATTTATTAACTTATAGGTTATGAAATTTGGAACGTCAACGTAGATTCCTTGTAAGCATACCTGGAATGTTAATCTGGCTTGATCACAAGTTCTCAACCGGAGTCATTGAGGTCCGCTCAGCTCCAAGAGATAGAATATTCTTGCTTGTATTTCATCAAAAACAAGAGGAATCAAGATCGTGCAGAGAATGATGCATAGAAAAAAAATCCTCATCCTGCCCATTCTCTCTGATTAGGTTCTTTTCATTACCGTTCAGACAGCAGGATGTGTATCTGCAACCAAGGTCGGTAAACACAGCTCAATCCTTCTTAGTGATCTATTGTATTTGTATAGCAAGTGGAACTTGCATAGATCATGAAACTAGCTCCCAACCTGCAAGAAATGATAACCGGAAATGGAAACTAAAATTCACCAAAGATCAAAACACAATATTTCTAACGTCACACAATAATTGAAGGGGAGAAAACAAGAACAAACAGCTGCCTAGCCTTGCATTGTATGCTTACACTGAATCAGACTCCGAGCACAAAACCAACCGGAAAACTAGAATATTCATTAATCACCATTATCAATTTTGATGAAATACTATATCTCACTTCTTTATGCTGAAGGAACATCTATATCTCACTTCCACTCCAAGCTGCAGGTTGTGACATCGTTATGATTCGTGATCACAAGAAACCGGGGAATTATTCTAATACTAGATAACTAAGAAACTAATACTAAAACTAGATAAAATAACTAACTCAAGTCTTCTTTCATGATCTTTAATGAATACAAGCACTCCTATTATAGCTAAAACTCATAATCAAAGTTCTAATTCTATAACTCTATTAAGATTAGGATTTCAATCTAATCTAAACACTTAACACTAATAACACTAATTCTATAAGCGAATATTAATTTTCTACTAAAACTCTAACACTTCTAATAAAATTCAAACTCTAACTCTTTTAGATAAAACACAGACCTATGGTGTAACATTTTCTCTCTCCCGAAAACTAACTTTGCCTCAAGGTTGACAAAACTCGATGCTTCAGAAATTTGAATAGACCAAACCACCAAAATAAGTATTTAGAGAATATTAGCAAACATTTAGGATAACTAACATAAATTGAGATTCTTTTATTGTGCGGTCTAATTAAAATATAGTAAAATTAATCATATGAGAAAATATCCGTTTGAAATTATCAATTCCAATATAATCCTCAATGAGTAGCTCATCATTGTAATTCTTAACAACCTATGGTGAATTTTGAAAAAAAAGATTTTATATATGTGGTTGAGTTGGTATTGCATTTGAGGTGTTATCAGTTGGTGTTAATATTGAGGTATAGAGTATGCTTGTTGTAAATGCGCTTCTTTAGTGTCTAATATTGAGAAATATTTTTCGATCATTTTCTAAAGTCTTGCGGCACTATCTCGTAACTCTTTTAAATATGCGTATATCTGAGGGTCTGATAGTCGATTAAGCACATCAATCTTATCTTGAGATTGAGGCACGTTATAATGGTGCTGGCTTTTATATTCTGGATGAGTAGAAATTCGTGCACGTAGTTGATGAAATTACTACGAATATTGCTCATTTTGCTAACAATATTGTTGATAAGGATCAGGACCATAGCACCGTTCATAATTTTGTTGAGAGTGTTGCTGGTACCACGAAGACATCATAGCATGCAGCGGTAGCGAGGTTGCGATCGACCGTTCTAATACCAATTATTATGATTCGTGATCACACAAATCGCGATACTACTATAATGCTAGATGTCAAATAACCTAATGATAAAACTAGAATAAAATAACTAACTCAATTCTTTTTATATAATATTTAATGAATACAAGCACTCCTATTTATAACTAAAACTCATAATCAAAATTTTAACTCTACTACAATTCTACTAAAAGTAGAACTTCATCATAATCTGAACTCTTATTTAACACTAATTTTTTACTATGCAAAATAGAGTCTTTTTTTTTATAGGAATTCATCTCTATATAAAATTTTTAACTAAATAAGCAAACACTATTTTTTTACTAAAACTCCAACACTACTAAAAGTCAAACTCTAACTTTTTTAGATAAAACACAGGCCTTGGATAGCTTGAAACCCATGGTGTAACAGACATCTTAAAAGTCTTTTCTTTAAATAAATCTTTAAGATGAGCATGAAACTTCTTTTGCAGATCAAATGCACACAAAGGAATCTTTCTCCTTAATTGAATAAGTACACGAGATGAGCCACTCCGTAATATTTCTTTTCTTTACTTTGGAGAACAAACGAGTCATAGAGAGTCACTCTTTCCAACATGAATATTTCTCAGAAACCACGGCATGTGGTCTAATGGGTAAAAGCACTAATAGATCTTGCTCTATTTGCATAATAGAGAAAGGAAAATCTAATAGTCGGTATTGGTATTCATTTCAGCGACAGGAACAAAAAATGATGTTCCGAGAAGTAAGTATTTATCCAATAGAAAATCAATATTTACTAACTTTAAAAAATTAAAAGAAAAAAGAGAGCGTTTATATTTTTTGAATCAAGAGAAGTTTTTGCATCTAATATGTATCTCTGGCCCAAATAAATTTTGAAAAGTGAATCTGCTTCCGTGTTTATTGGATGAAAAACTACACGCCTTGTACTTACCATGACAGAAAAAGATTAGCTAAAAATTACACAAAGATGGTTATAGTTTATGCTTAGAAACAAAGGCCCTATAAACAAGTATATGGGCATTACGTTAGACGAAATTCAAACACAATGAAAACAACAATATAAGTGATTGAAGCAGAACTTGATGCTCTTTGCCTTCAGTTTATTTCGCTTGAGCATAATCCAAATCAACAAGTTTGTTGTAATTTCAAGGTTGATTTTGATGATAACAAATATTAATAATTATAATTTATGAATTAGATGGACTACTGGTTTAATCTAAACTGTGTAGAATTAAAGTATAAGTTTTTTCTACTAAATAGTTATAGTCTAACCAGCTGTTTTATAGAAAACTCTATATCGAAACAAGACGAAAATTGGGTATGTGTTGAGACAACAAAACAAAGTAAAGCATAACAGAGCTGTTTCATGAAGAACAACCAACTCGATTGCTATTAATCCTGATCCGAGAGAAAATAATTATTTTATAGATTTTAGAAACAGATTCGATACTGATTTAGATTCACTTTGAGCATGATCTTTTTACCAGAGTTAGAACAATATGCACAAAATAATATTAGCTTAAGAGTTTATCAAATTATGATCTACACAATTTCAGAGAATTCATGAAATATTGAAAGAAAATTCTGAATCATGCATTGTAGAAAATCAGTCAACTGGAGTCAACTTTTAGATGAAATTTGATCAAGATTTTCTCATCCGTTTGAGATCAAATTTTGAGGACATATTGAACAGCATATCCATTACCAACACATCAATAACAATAGCACATCTTAACAAATAGTGGTAAAAAACACAGTACTAAAATATCATCATAACCATTCTGTTAACATGTTAGGTTTGAGTTCAGAGTTTGAATTTCGATTTTCATTCAAAGAAAAGCAAATGATCTAATTATAAAGAGTATACATACACTTGATCCACTATGTGCTAGAACGATATATCACAATAGCATGCTACATAGAACTTGTTGGAATATCAAGACTGATTTTGATGATAACAAATATTAAAAATTATAGTTTATGAGCTAGGTGGACTAATGATTTAAACTAAGATATGCAGAATTGAAAATATAAATTCTTCCAAATAAATAGTTATAATCCAGCCAGCTGCTTTATAGGAGACTCTACTTCGGACGCAAACGAAAACTAAGTGTTGAGACAGCATGACAAAGAGCAGGACAGAGCAGAACAGAGGAGTATCAGAAGAAGAGCCGACTAGATTACTGCTGATCCTGAACCGAGTGAAAATGATCAAGTTATAGATTTCAGAGGCAGATTCGATCGTGATGCAAATTCAGCTTGAGCAAGATATTTTTATCAGAGTTAGAACAACATGCATACAACAATCTTGGCTAAAGAGTTCATCAAATTATGATCAACACAACTTTGAAAAATTCGTGGAAGATTGGAAGAAATTCAGAAAATATGCATTGCAGAAAATCAGACAACACTTAAGTCAACTTTCAGATTAAGTTTGATAAAGATTTTCTCATTCATTTGAAGACAATTTTTGAGGATATATAGAACATCATATCCATTATCATTGCACATCAACTACAACAACAAATCACAATAAATGAATGTCAAGAACACAATGCTAAAGTGCCATCAGAACCAGTCTGTCCGCATACCAGATTTGAATTCAGAAATTAAATTTCGATTTTCATTAAAAGAAAAACCAAGGATCCAGTTACAAAGAGTATACATACATTTGATCCACTATAGTGCTGACGATACATCACAATAATCTACTACATGGAGCAACTACATAAAATGATCTATACAAATGAAGCTGACAGAAGAAAACTTTACAAAGTGCTGTCATACAAGATTCACAAGATGAAATCCAATGCATATCAGAGTTGATTTTACTGGAACACTCAGATGATAATAGACTTCAAATTATTAGCATTCTTCACTGAAAATCAAGTCATTGATTTGCAGCTCATAGTAAGCAAGTTAATCTAAAACCATATTGGAGCCAATGAATACTCTAGGGAACATCACCTGACTGATCGATGAACTAAGAACAAAAATTCAAAATTGAACTTGAGCCATTCCAATTACTTGATCAAATCGTCATCTTCATATTAGGTGCCACTGCAATGAAGGATATTACATTACAGAAGAAAAGGGAGAAGCAAGCGGGAAAATTGAATTGCCGACAAGCTTATTGATTGCTATAAAAGAAAGATCAAATCAAGCGACACCAGCAGAATAATTGAGATTTAAATGCTAGCTAGAAGATCTAATTAATATATTATTTACCTCCATCAAGATCCAACCGTTGAAGACCTATTTGATGGAACCCGATTGGCAGCGGCGTAGAAGAGCAAAGTGATAACACTGTAGCAGGCGCACAAGAGAGACAATGGAAAAATTTCCTACCGTTAGGAGATTAGAAATTTCAATAGCCAAAGAACAGAAAATATAAGAGGAAGAAGAAGAGAAAAATAAACGAAGTGAGAGACACTACAGAGCAAAAGAAAAACATAGCCATATACATAAGAAAAAGCTTACATAGAACAGAAATATCTCTCACTCAACCTCACTGCCTGAGCTTTATCTAGATACATCGTTGGCATCTCTTTGATTCTTTCTTTGCTTTACTAAGCTTAAAATCAATTCAGTGAGAGAGATCCTGTGCTTGAAAATTGTTTATAACAAATATATTCATTGAGAAGGGCTTGGTTAAGCCTTCTCGGTTGTGCTAATCTTGTAAAAAGCTACGTACTTTGCACAAGGCCTTGGGTAAGGCTTGTGTCTTAGCAGCCGGAGAGACTTGTGAGTCTAGTAGGCTGTTGGTAGTTTATCTTGAGGAGAGAACCGGTTAAAGTAATGGTGTTTGGCTAAACACATTACTTGGTATTGTAGCAACTTGATAAGAATTAGTAGAATTCACTCTTGATAAAGAGTGGCCGTGGACGTAGGCAAATTTATTTGCCGAACCACGTAAATTCTGTGTGTTTGTGTTTTGAATAATTTTTTATATTGCTTGCACTTAAACTAAACAGAGAACGTTACACAGAGAAAATCTGTTTACGTCCAGTCGACTATAGTTCCGCTATTTTGTAGGAAATCAGCTATGTTTATATACGAATACTGGATTAAATTTTTTAGCTACCAACTCAATTCACCCCTTCCCTCTTGAATTGGTTGTGCAGGTTTGACCAACAGAACTACTACACTAAGTGATGTAAATAATGAAGTTGATAAAAAGAACACTCTACAATGAGTATTCATATAAGATTCAAAAGATGAAATTTAAACATTCTTTCACTGCATGTCAGATTTGATCTTACTGAAATATCAAGATAATAATAGACTTTAAATCACTAGCATTCTTTATTGAAAAACAAGTTTATACATTCCAGCTTACAGCAAGCAAGCTGAATTGAAACCATCTTGGAGGCAATTAACACTTTACAAGAACATCACCTAACTTATTGATGAATTAAGAAGCAAAATTCAAAATTGAACTTGACCCACTCCAATCACTTAATAAGATCATCATTTTCATACTAAGTGTCACTAGAATAAGAAAAAATGCACAACAGAAAGAGGGGGAAGCACATGCAGAAAAAAATAAATTATCGATAAATTCATTTGATGCTACAAGTGAAAGATCTAATCAAGCCATACCATTAAAATAATTAAGATTCAAGTGTTAGCTAGAAGGATATTCTACTTATCTTCATCAAGATCCAACAGTTAAAGACCTATTTGAGGAAATCCGACGAATAATAACAGCGTATAAGAGCAAGTTAACATTATTGTAGCAAGCGCACAGGAGAGACAACCGAAGAATTTCCTACTGCTAAGAGACTAGAAAATTCTTCACTTGGAGAAAAGAAAAATATAAGAAGAAGAAAAAAGAGCAAAATAAAAAGAAGAGAGATATTATATAGAAAAAAATCTTATATAGAGGAAATACGCTATTGCTTTCCACCAACTATCCGAATATTACACAAATAACACTCTTGGCATTTCTTTCGATTCTCTTCTTACTTTACTAAGCTCATATTCAATCTTGTGAGAGATATCTTGTGGTTTAAAGTTACTTGTAACAAATATATTTAGTGAGAATGGCTTGACTAAGCCTTATCGGTTGTGTTAGTCTTGTAAGAAGCTATATATTTGCACAAAATCTTGACTAAGATTTGTGTAATAACAGCCGAGAGACTTATGAGTCTTGTAAGCTGTTGGTGATTCATTTTAAAAAAAGAACCGGTTAAGATAATGGTATTTGACTAAACACCTTATTTTAGTATTATAAAAATTTAATAATAATTAGTGAAATTTATTCTTGACGAAAAGTGACTATAAACATAGACAACTTATATGCATAACCACATAAATTTTATGTATTTGTGTATTAAATAATTTTTTTATATTGATCGCATTTGAACTAAACAGTGAATACTAAATAGAAAATCTATTTACATCTAGTAGACTATAAAACTGCTATTTTGTAAAAAATTAAGTTCTATATTAAAATTTTTAACTATCGATTTCATCACTTTTCTTTTAAATTGGTTGTTCAAGTTAGACCAACATAGCCCAAACTACAGCACACCAAAGAATTAGAATTAGCGTATCAAATGTCATTATGTCATAGTCTGTCTTCATTTCCGGTTTGACATCACAAAGATTAATTTCCAAAGTAAAATCAAAGATTCATGCTGAAATTGTTGGCACTAGAGGACATTACACTGTTTTTCCCTAAACTAAATGAGCAAAGTAAGCTGCTCAGTAGTTAATAGCAATCATGTTAAACCAATCTCCAAAACCTTTCATCCATGTCACTCTTTCATAAAATCTGGCGAAAACAGCCATATCCTATCAAAAAATTATTCACAAAAAGAAAGTGCTAAATTCCTCCAGATACATTTTCAAGCCAAATTTCTTAATCTACTCAATCCAAATAGGAATTCGGCTATCAGACAAAAACAAATTTCAATTCAAACAAAAGACCATAGAAGTAACCTTATTGAAATGAGGAACTGGGAGTAATCACCATTCTTTGTTTCACTTGGAAAGAAAGTCAAGTTAATTGTTTTCCGCATCAAAGAAATTACGTAATTATCAACTCGAAGGAGAATCAAGGCATCAATCATTAAATAAGTAAAAATTTTTGCTCTGAATTTCCAATAATGTATGAACAACCACTAAAACAATACACCCCAAATCCCATAAACAAAATTCATCATTAAACAAAAAGAAAAAAAAAGTAATTTAAATTCTCGCAGATCAATTCACTGGAAGAACACAGGCATAATCGCATCATCGGCACACCTCCATGACTCCTCCATGAGTTCAGGGCTAAGTCTGAACATGAGAACACAAAATTCCATCTGATTCAAAGCTCCGTCACCATCTAAATCGCCTTCATCCATCATGGATTTCAACTCATCTTCAGTTAGATTCTCAAGCCCTAGAAATCCAGCGTTTCGACGTAGACTGTCAAGCGTGATAAGACCTTTGGAAGGATCCATGAGTAAATTGAACCCGTTGCAGAGCTCCTGCATCAATCCTTCACTGCCCAATTTCTCTGCCATTGTCGGCAACAAGTCTTCGAAGTCCATCAACGATTGCATCTGTTGTTGTGGTTGTGGTTGTTGTTGTTGTTGATAATGATGTTTCCTTGCTGATGCCATTACTAAGAGAAGAAGGTAAACAATGAACTGATGGTAATCAAAGAAATTACGAATTGTTGATTGTTGTTGATTTGGATGAAGGATTGAAGCAGTTGTTATATAGATATAGCGAGGATTAAAAGTTGAAGGGGAAAGGGTTTCGAGGAAGGAAGGAGACAGACTGGGAAGAGCTGGAACGAACCAATCAGACGGGTGGCGTTCAACCTTCGAAGAAACTTCAGGACAAATTCACGAAGATGGGAAAATGCCAAGAAAAACGCGGGTACTGGAATGATAGAAGTGTTTGTTTGTAATCTGTATAAATGTATTGGTTCTATCTGAAAAACTCAACAATAACTGCACTTGTTTGATAGTGCTGTCTGAATATAAATTGTATTACTTTAAAACTTTTACCGTGAAAATATTAGTTAGTAAATTTCACCGAATTATGTTTTTAGATAAATATACTATAAAATTTATAGTAAGTAAATTTAGATCTAACCAAACAGATTTTAATATTTAGAAAATTTAGAATCCATATAAGCTGATTTCAACCGGTTGCAAAACATGCACATTTTTAGACACAATCAGACCAACAGTAAATTTTGTAATTTGCCCTTGGTTTGGGTGTAATGAGATTTACGTCCATGGCGAATTTTTGGGAAGTTTCTGGGCATTGAAAAAGACGGCCGTGATGTGAACTACCAAACTACCAGGAAAGAATCAATGAATCAATGTTGTAAAAGTTTCCTGCATTGCATGAACGAAAAAAAAGACAAAATTATTCAAAGCTATGAAATCGCGTTAATTTCATTTCCAAGAAAACTAAATAAATTAAAAAAGATAGTGAAATGATATCATGGATGACGTTATTGAGACGGTTGAGTTGCTGTACAGTTTGTTTCTTGCTTGCTATGATGGTGTTGAATTGAAGAATTTGGTTGGAAGAGGTTAAAATTTATAAGTAAATTTAAAGAACAGAAAAGAAAAAGGCGGAGTCAACATGTGAAGCAATATATTGTCCAAGTTCATTTGAGCCTTAAAGGGGCCTCTACCTTTCCAGTTAAAAATTGTCCGCTTCAATACTCAAAGCCCGGTTTAGGTTATCCTGCTTCACATTGACGCTTCAGACTTATTTACCAAATTCACTAAATTATTTTTAAATTTAATAAAAAATAAATATAAATTTTTATAAAAAAATTATTTTTAATTCAAGTTAAATAAATATAACAATTTAATTTTTATTAAATATTTTAAGTTTTTAATTTATTTTCATTTTTAATTTTTAAAAAGTGAGTTTATCAAAATTTTAAAACACTCTCTTAGCTTGCATATTTGCGAGGGATTTGCCAGATTTTGTACTTAGTTGTGAGAAACTGATGGAGGAGGCGTGTGGAAATATTTATAAAATGAAAATTTTTAAAATAAAAAATTATTTTTATTTTTTTATCTCAAAAAATAATAAAAATATATAAAAAAAATTTTTACTATATAAAATTTTTCTATATTATTTTTAAATAAATTTTAAATATTTATAAAATATATATATAATATAAAATAAAAAATTAAACGTTCAGAAAATACTAAATCAAACGGTGCCGGAGTTCGTCACGGTACGTAAAGTGCCCGTGTGTGTTTGTTACGGCAGTGTGAAGCATATAGCGATGTTACTTTTGTTGCCTTATTATTTCGAATTCTGAACATATTTGGTTGGAGTTTCAAATATTTATTCATATTTTTAAATTTATTTTTTAAGGAAATTTTATTAATAAATTGTCATATAAAAAATATATTTTTTTTTATTTTTAAACTAAAAACTTTATTTTCTAAAGTAACTATCAAGAATATTTCTTCACAAGAACATCTTATTTTAATAATTCCAAATGACCCCTCAATTCTTAAGATTCAAGGTTCATTAGGCAATGCCTTTTAATCGGAGAAAATGAAACATAAAATGATACTTTTCTAATTCCTTAACTGAAATGTGGAGAGGGTTTGGAGACTAATTCTTTAATACTAGCAGATGTTTGCCAGTTTTAAGGAGCGTCTGGTTGAGCGTTTCCTCTAAAATTGGCAAATAAATTTTATAAATATATAAAAAATTTATTTTAAAATTTAGTAAAATTTTATATAATAAAATTTTTTTATTATATATTTTTATTATTTTTTAAAATAAAAAAATAAAATTTATTTTTTAGAAAAGATAAAAATAATTTCTTTTAAAAAATTTTTATTTTATAAATAATTTCAAACGTATTCTTTAGTCTACTGATTTAAGCAAATTCTGTGAATAACTTATTTATTTATTTAAAGTTGATGCACTTTTTCTTTCGTTTGCTTTTATATGAACAACAATCATAACATAATTCATATTAGCAGCACTCCTTGACAGAAAAAGTTACTGGAGAAGTTTTTAAGATCCGATAAGCTTTTGTGCTAGTAATTATGTTTAGTGGTGATAGATTTTTGTTGAATCTTACTTTCTTGAACAAAACTTTAATCGAGTTAAGATATTAGATAAATTTTGTAATGTAGATATGATTAATTGATATTTGCTTCTTAAAAAATAGAAATTAAGGGAATTTTTTTTCCGTTGAAAGAAGTGTTATATTTTTTGTAATCTCACTCTCGCTATAATATCAATAACTTTTCAAAATAATTTTAGAATGCGTTTAATTTGAATTATTTTAGCAAAATTTTCGTAATTTTACCACGTCGAAAGAGAATATTGTTCATTCGTCAATAGAGTTAATATAATTTTAATGAAAAAATATAATTATCTCAAATAATAGAATCTGATTAGCGTAGGTGGTAACTTAAT
The DNA here is from genome assembly GCA_019914995.1 of Acanthochlamys bracteata. Taxonomy (NCBI): domain Eukaryota; kingdom Viridiplantae; phylum Streptophyta; class Magnoliopsida; order Pandanales; family Velloziaceae; genus Acanthochlamys; species Acanthochlamys bracteata. The sequence goes on along the minus strand of CM034129.1, from coordinate 5,696,189 downwards.
TTTTATTAATGTTGCTTATCATATTAAATTTTCTAATATAAAAATATCCCCTCTCTTTCTCTCTCTCTCTTTCTCTTTTCTTCTCACCGTTTTTTTTCTTTCCCGCGTGTGATCTTCTTTCCTTTCTCCAATATTTTTTTCTTTCCAGCATGTGATCTTCTTCCCCTCATTCGATCTCCATCCTTCTTCCTCTGACCACTGCCTCTCCTACTGTCACCCGGGAGGACGAACTCGCATTAGCGCCCGATCGCAACCCCATGGATGAAAACCCTAGCTTCGTCGGTCTTCTCTACAGGCGATCGATCTCTCTTTCTGCACGCAGTGGCTGCGAGGTGCTGCGGCGCCGATCATAACCATAGTGACGCTAGATAAAAGGTGATAGTGCAATCATGAAAACGGACACTTGTTTTACATTATAATTACTGCAATATTGTAATTGCTTCAATTTTGAAATGAATTTGAGTTTGCTTTGGACGTTCCGGTTCTGTTGCTTCAGCATCTATTTTGAGTTATCACTATGCAATTTTCTATTGCTTAAATTCCATTCCCAAATTAATTTACTACTCCAATTAGTTTAGATGTCGTTCATCACGGAAGTTCAGTTTGCCGGTAATTTTCAGATATGTGGTAGTTGTTATTCCGTTTCTTATTGTAGCAACTATGGTTGCTTACCTCTCAGATTCATGCTATAAACTGAAATTTTGCGCTACTTTCTACTAATTGTTATTCTTCTCTTTGAGGTGAAAGTTGGATTTGTTTTTAAATGTCTGCTCATATATCCTTATAAAGCCTTGATGTAGGATTTTTTCTTTTATGTAATCTTGGCTGTGTATTGAGTTGCTCTTTTTGAGTTGGTTTTGCGACCATATGTCAAAGTCGTTCTACATATGACTACAAACTTTGTAGTGCTAGGTTCTCGTGTTGCTATAAAAATAACTGAACTTAGATGTTCAAATGCTTAGCATAGAAAGAACTTATGAATGTGCAATCCAATTTTATAAAAGCTTTATGTCTTTTCAATTTTTTTATTTTTTCTTATTATTTTTTTCACATCCTCAATCTTTCTTTCTTTCTTTAATTTTAGCTTGTTTTAAAGCTATTTCTAGTTCAATCTCAGAAGGATCTAATGTCAAAGCTACCAGTTCATATGGAGCGTATTGGATATTTACATTCTGTATGAATATCAATGCCAATATCTGGTCAGTCTTCAAGAATATGAATTTATTTCTATAAGTTCATAGGCACATGGTCTTCTTTTGATGAGCGATAAATATTTCTTAAAGATTGTTTGTTTTTTAAGTTTTTATAAATTGATTGTTTCTTATCAATGAGAAATTCATCAAATTTTTTGGTAGTGTTTAGTTTTAGTTTGCTTCAACTGGCAACTTGCAACATTTGGTTATTTCTTCATGTTATTTCATTGCACATGTGTAGTTTACAGTTCTATTTCTTTCAACTCTTGTGTATAACATGCGAGCATTTCATTTGCCTTTTAGCTCTGCTTGGAGTTTATTGACACTGAACAGTTTCAGAGGAATGAATCACTAGCTGAAGTCGTTACTTGCTTCACTGCATATTTTCCCCATGGGATGTAATGTAATTTGGTAATCATATCCATTAAATTTGTGTCGTTTTTCATACTTAAGGCTATGAGATGTAAAGCAGCTTGGTTAACTGTGTGCTGTGCATATTGCCTGTCTTTAACTAAATTTAACCTTATAACTAAATTCGTATTTATGTTCTAATATATCAAGATGGATCATGTGCCAGAGAAATATCTTCTGATATGACTTCACAAATTCAACATCCTTGAACTTTAAGTTGCACACCAGACCCCAACTCCATCTCCATTATGCCGCATCTACCTTCTCTAAAATAGTGGTATTCATTTGAAAGTAACTTTGCTGATCTTTCTTCCCATATTAGCAGAAGCTCGTAGTCGTACAAAATTTCTTGGGAGCTCCTAAGAAAAGCTGATGAGCTAGCATGTGAAGATTAATACCAAAAGTTGTCTGATCAGATTGAGAGTTGGTACAGTGTCTATGGTACAATCAGTGGGACTCGGTATGAACTTTTCTTGCATACTGAAGTATAGGATATGTTTTTATCTTTTCTGTTCTCTGTGAAATTGAAGGAATTTGTCATCACACTAGGAATGGGTAACCATTTCCTGCTATTATATGAATCCAGTTTGTGTAAATAGGATTGTAACCTTACTTCCTTATGTATTACTTTGTGTATTTCATGTATGAAAAGCTTTCACTTTATACAAGCCCAGGCAAGTTAAAAAGAGCTTCTATAAATCTGTCAACGTCTTCTTATTGTTTTCTTTTACCACATTCTGCTTATTGCAGCTGTCAGAGTGCATCAATTTAATGCTCTGTTAGATGGTTGCCTTCTTTACACTCGGGATCCACCTGTCTCAAAGTTGGACAGCACAAGTTGTTATTGTTTCCTTTCTTTTTTAAAATTGAAGTTGGACAAGTACGTTCTACAATCTATATATTTATTCCACAGTTGATTTCCATTTAGGTTTTAAAGATGTTTTTGTGTAACTGACAAACTTTGTTCATTATAATGTCGATAGAATTTAGATTGGCATGATTAGGTGATTCAGTTATAGCTGAAAATCCTGAGCACTGCAAGAGACGGTGCCTTGGCCTAAATGTCTGCGCTTGTGACTATTTTGGAAGTGCCCAGTGAGGATACTAGAAAGGTGTGCCTAATGATACAACAGAAGATTTTCTTTGGAGTACTTCAGAGTATCAACAGTTTTTCACTTCAGTGCTGCAACAACAGATACATTTCTTTTATTGTGTTGTCTTATTTTAAGTGATTGAACATTTCTTTAGAAATACTTCTACTCCAAAGTTGGAATTTCTTCTAGAGTCTCCTATAAGAATGCATCTACTTCTTGATAGTTAAAATATCATACTTTTACTCTCTTGATCCCTTTAACATGCTGCTGTTATAGAAAGATAGATATGATGATTTCTGTCACAATAATTTGTAGAAGTATAATTAGTAATCTCTTTTCTCCATGATCTATTTAACATACTGTATTTACATCCAATATAGAGGAAAAGAAATAAGCACTCCATATGTACAGTAAAGACAAAAAAGATCAGGAAACCAAAGGCCATGTGAACTCATAGATCTAAGGAGGTTTATCTGAGTTGCTTTAGGTTTACTCTTGAAATTGTGGTACTAGGCGGAAAACCCAGTTATCAAAATTGTCGAATCATTCATCTTCTGGTCTATAACAATCTGCTATCTGCCCTCGAACATTGTTACTGTCACATCATTTACAGCTGAGTCTTGCTCTCTTGATGATGATTCCCAGGAAATAGGAGCTCTCGTTGCAACATAGCCAGGCTGCTTAGGGCTCGGTAGGTGAGTACTTTCACTTCCCAGCATCAACACCACGGAGGCCATTGTTGGTCTTTCTTCAGGCCTTTCCTGGACGCACAAGAGACCAACTTTTATGCATCTCATGACCTCAGTCATGGAATATGAGAAACCAATGGATTCATCCAGCAATTCGAGAGCTCTTCCTTCGTTCCACAGAGTCCAAGCCTGAATCCAGTTTTTTGTCAACAATAAGGTAAAGGCTTCACTACAACAAAATACTTACTTTTACTTCAGATGAATGCAAACTAGTGGAAATTACTTCAACTTTATTGTTTTTGTTAGATATGCCATGGCTATGCTTAGTCAGATAGTCCAACAACAATTTTACACATAGCACAAGCTAGTGAGCTGCATGGATGAATGCAAAAGTTTTTAGGTCTATTTACACATTGTATAGTCCTTTTTTTTTTGGACCATGGCATATAAAAGACTTCAAATCGTTTGGCTGTCATTTAGAAAAGGGTATATGTGTATGCTTTGATACTTACAAGTCCTAAAAGGTTTAGGTTAGGGTCTGAAAGATAAATTCCTCTGTTCCTCTTGCCGCTTACAATTTCTAGTACCAGCACTCCAAAGCTAAAAACATCAGACTTTACCGAGAAAATGCCATCCATTGCATACTCTGGAGACATGTACCCACTGCACAAGAAGACACTGTCAAACGCTTTCCCTGATGTTTAATTTGGAAGAAGAGAAACTGAACTTAAGTGGAAAAGAAACCTACAATGTTCCGACAACTTTTCTGGTATTCACTTCTGTGTCATCCCCTCCAAAAATTCTCGCCATTCCAAAGTCTGAAATTTTTGGGCTCATCTCCTTATCCAGAAGAATGTTGCTCGCCTTCATGTCTCTATGGATGATTCTAAACCTTGAATCCTGGTGAAGATAAAGGAGTCCTCTAGCAATTCCTGATATTATCCGGTAACGGGTAGACCAATCCAGCAATGAGCCTTTTGTTTTATCTGCAAAATTATAAATTTCTTAATTTTCTCATTTGCTTAGTGAGAGATGGTAAATAGAAATTCACCAAGTTAATAAAAGGACAAGGATGTATTCTAACCAAAGAGAAAGACATCTAAGCTTTTGTTATGCATGTACTCGTAGATTAACATTCTTTCATCTGCCTGAATGCAGCAGCCTAGAAGCCGAACAAGATTCCGATGTTGAAGCTTGGCTATCAATATCACCTCATTCCTGAACTCATCAGGACCCTGTATGGATGTCTTAGCGAGCCTCTTGACAGCTATCTCTTGTCCTCCAGCAAGCTCTCCCTATCAGTTTCCACAAGTCAACGTCAAAATTATCTCTTGATTAATATGTTTGGCAGCATGTTGTTTCCGTAAGGATTTGTCTAGATATTATGTGTATATCATTGTAGTATGGATTGCATTAAGTTTTTTAACATTGACTGGGTATGAAAAAATATTTAGTTATGATTGGTGCTTTAAAGCTGAAGGCTACCTTGTATACAGGGCCAAATCCACCTTCTCCAAGCTTGTTTTGGGCAGAGAAATTATCAGTTGCTTCTACAATTGTCAAAAAATCATATAACGGCAGGTCGATGTCCTTTCCTTGACAATTTTCACTGATGTAGTGACTGGACATGGAGATCGTACTCAATATTGCTGCAGGTAAATATCAAAAGAATGCAGACAATAAGTTCGTATAATAGACCACCGTTAAATTCTGTTCAAGTTTGAATGTGAAAGTGTGAGCATTATCTTTTACCTCCTCTTCTCTTCTTCTTCCTTCTCCACAGAATCCAACCTAAGCAAGCAAGCAATGCTAAGAAGATAACAGCAAGGACGATGCCAATAGTCGATCCAGGGTTACTATGAGAGTGGCTCGAGTTTAATCCTGAAATGTCACTAGCGAAGTATGAACGAACACAGGTATGCGCAGTTCTTCAATTTCAGCTACGTGTCACATTCATCATGCCAACTAGTCATACATAAATCTCTTATAGATATCAACATAGCAACTTAGATGGTGCCACCTTGAAGATTTTGACTTATACCGTTAAGCAGCATTTAAATCACTAAAACAATACAAGTGTGACGTAAGATGGGACGCCAAGTTAAGAATTAAGGGCGAAAAAACATGAAAGCTAGATAAGACCTTCAGACGTTGTTTATACTAGAAACTACAAGAAGCGAGCCTTTAGCTTCCATGCAAACAGGGCAACCATGGCTGCTCATCAGTCAAAGCTTTCAAAGGAAGAACCCAACAAAAGAAACAATCGTTCAAAATACCAAAGGGGAAAAATTAAAAAGGACAAAATATGATCTGGAAGTACTGCTTGAGAAGAACAATGATATCCTATCTGAATTGCTAACTGATTTTGGGGAGCATCTCAAATTTGAGTTAGTTATCTTATGTAACAGAGACGATGTCTCGAACTATTGCAGATCAAAGCTAGTGGAGGGTTGAAGGGCACGGCTTGGGCCTTCTAGATCGAGCACCGTAACTAATCGATCGAAGAATTAAGAATCAAAAATCAAGAGAGAAAGAGACCATAACTATTTAAATGAATGGACTCCTACCTAAATCGCCTGCAGCAAGACGGACATATAGATCTTGTCCACCGTTCGTGTACAACCTAAGATCGGAAAACCCGGTACTCCACATAATGCAACCGCTGCTATCGCCGTTTGTGTGAGCTGCAGCATATCCAGTGCATGAGCAATTAGCCAGGCACGCGGCTTGGCATTGGAATAAGCTCATATTCTTTTTCACCACTGCCGTTGATGTGTCGGGCATCTTAACCCCATTAACAGTTATGAAACCATCAGTTCGGTTAACACAATCAAGCGGAGTTTCCCTTACGCACCCGTCCGAACTGTCACGCAGTTCCCAATTATCCGGATTTTTTGGTTTGAACCCTTGCAAACAGCTGCAAAACGGCGAGTCATTTGGGTTACACACACCGTTTGGTCCACACGGTGAGACGCTGTCGCACTGATCCTTGGGGGCGAACCAGAATAGATTCCACGTCCTTGCATCGTCCAACCAGACCCATCGTTGGGACGCACCAGTTTGGTTTACTGCCAACCGTGTGACAAAATTTGGATCATGCACCTCGTAAGTGAGATATACCTCCTCGGAGTTGCCAAAGTACATAAATGTGATTTGTTGGTAGCTCCCCATCTCTGGAATACCAGCGAAGTAGGTCCCAACCCACGGTCCGGCTCGCCATATTGGAGTCGAATCTGACCAGAGGAATATTTGTGGTTCACCGGTAACGTCCACGGCCAGCGTGTATCGACCAGAAGCAGGGTTGCTATAACTGGTCCATGAAGTTAGGTTCCGGTTTAGACCAGAGGTGAGATTCCACCCAAGTTTCATACCAGCCAGGAGCGTATCAGTTGGGTGATCGAAACTCTGCCATGAATACACACTGCTGCTGCTTTCTTGCACCACGAAGTTGCCTGTGTCGAGTATTCGTGCTACCGGATTGTTCACTGTGCTAGTAGTCGGTGTTGCTGACCAGACCACCGTAGAATTGTTGGCAGTAATACTAAGGGTTCCATTTGAAGATAGCGTCAGCATTCCGGAACGGCCACTGATTGGAGAGTTACGGTTGGCGACCCAGACGACTGTCTGCGCAGAGACGTTGTAGTACCATATACCCAGATAACGATATGCTGATCCAGGAGGCGTGAAGAAACCAAGAACAAACTTGTTACCAGCGGACACTAATGTATCACTATCACGTAGTGCTAAGCTGGGTGTTAAAGTATCAGAAGCGAAGGATATTGACGAAAGCACTACAAAAATGATGATGGTGAAAAGGAAGAAGTGCGCCGGAGTTACCGGAACCATTTTGCTAACCAAATGACTCTCAAACTGGATTCTTTGGGACTGATCGTATGGTCAATAAGCCCAGCAAGACAAGGAGGAACAATGGTAATGATTCGAGTTAAAAGCTTAGGATTGTAATCAGGGAATGCTTAGCGGATGTTTGGTGTAGATGATAGAGCCGAACTCGAGGCAGAATAAGAGCAAGTCATGAGCATACGTCAGATCTAGTTTTCAGTCGATTAAAAACAGAAAACAAGCGGTGGTTTTTTGACCGGAACTAAGGAAGAATTCAAGAATCAAGATTGCTACAGTAAGGGATTGATTACACAAGAAAGAAGACTTTTGAAGGTAAGAGAGGGAGAATCTATCTGCCAACGATTACATGTGAGGGAAAAAAGTGACCTGGAAGACTCAGTAATGAATACATAATTATGTTTCCTTTATAGCTGGGTTGTTGAATAATTTGTAACAACTTGGTGGAGAAAATAACCACTTGGACTTGGTGTTATGAATTCGAAGTTAAACTCCATTGGTTTAGAATGGTGTTGGAGATTTTTCAGAGTTAATTAATGATTGATAATGATGTTTGCTTTAAGAAAAGATTTTATGGTTGCTTAAATGTGTTTGCTGTAGTTAAGAGACTAGATCAACTATTTAGTCAGCCCTTCCTAGCATAGTATCTTGGGAGCTATCTAGAAAAAGAATTTTAAGTAACGCCGGCCGCAGTTTCCTATTTAGGATGGTTTCCTATTTATGAATTACCAAACATGAGTTGATCATTCCAAAAAGAAATAACCAAGAACGAAAAATACCTTTCGAATTACCACTAAAGCACGGAAACGCCACTAAAATGTTTGATTACCTTAAATTTTGATGTAATCAACTAGATATTCGTGTGACTATTTACTAATTTGAGTTACAGATAATCCATTCAAAGATGGACGTAGTTGCTAAGGTGAATTATACAACTGTGCCTTGGATCGTGTAATAGCGAACCCGTAGCCCGTCAGTTGCACCGGAACTTTCTCCTACTGATAATGGATCGACTGCAGCTCTATCCATTGGATACACAATTACATACAACAACCAAACCACCTAACCAAAACATTATATACCCTAACGACCTATCTTCAGGAATGTAGTGCCTCATTGACCGGATTTTACTTAATCCGAACGAGAAGAACTTGTAAAAACCAAAGAAAAAAAAATAGCGGAACAATTGAAGCAGAGAAAAGGATAGATACCTAATACGTCGGCGGCAGCCAGCCGAACATATAGATCCTGCCCGCCGGTCTGATATATACTGATATCCGTCAGCTCCGAGTACCAAACTATGCATCCGGTCCTAGCACCACCGTTGCTTATATCCCCTGCTGCGTATCCTGTGCACGAGCAATTGCTCAGACACTTGGCTCTGCAATCGTCTAGTCCTATGCCTTTATCCACCGTCGCATATGTTGTGTCTGGAAGCTTCGCTCCAGCGATAACGTAAAACTTGTCGGTTCCGTTTCTGCAATCTAGCTGCGTGTCTCTAATGCATCCGTCGCGCCCGTCTCTTAATGCCCATGTTGCAGGTGATTTGGGCTTGAACCCTGCAACGCAACTACAGACCGGCGAGTTATTAGAATCACAGAGCCCGAACGGACCGCAGGATGACAACTGGTCGCACTGGCCATCCGGCGCTTGCCAGAACACGTTCCACTGCTCGTTCACCCAAACCAAGCGCTGTACCATACCTGTGCTCGTAACTATCAACCGTGCCACAACGCCAGAGTGGAACATGTAGCTGACTTCTTTAGCGTCGTCAGTGAATATGAAGGTGAATGGCCTTGTATTGGCATTCATGAACGGTAATCCGGCGAACCGGACACCGTCCCATGGTCCAACCCTCCACACCTTCCTCGTCGCGCTGAATAGGAGGAGTTGTGGATCTCCATGAAGATCGAGGGCCAAGCTGTATGGTCCCGGTGATGGATCAGTTGCTCTTGACCATGCCGTAAGGTTACGTTCGAGTCCAGACGCAAGATTCCAGCCAAGTTTCATTTCTGGAAGTAACGTGTCGGTCGGATAATCGAAACTCTGCCATGCAACCACGTTTCCACCATCATCAGAATCTCTAACTACAAAATTTCCGCTGTCTAGCAGCTTCGCAAGCGGTCTTCTAAAAGTAGACTTAAATGTTGATGACCAGATAATCTCTGTTGAGTTCTGAGCTGTGACTATAACGTACCGTTGCTAGAGATCGAAAGAACTCCGGTTGAATTTGTGACCGGAGACTGACGGTTGGCGATCCAGACAATTGTTTGTACCGGTATATTGTTGAACCATATTCCTACGTATCGGTTATTGTTCTCCGAACCGGTAGGAACGAAGAAGCCTAACGCGAACGTTCCGCCGGCAGAGATGAGAGTCTCACCTTCGGAAAGCGGCTCAGATGGGGTAAGCGTGTCTCTAGCTGAGGACTCACGGAGGCAATTGATTATGAAGAAGAGGAAGAGAAGGAACTGAGTGATCATGTTCATGGAATAAGGTCGGACATATTCTCCCATTGACGTTCAACACAGAGGGAAGAAAGAGTATTGCAGACGACTACCCGTACGTGTTCTCCTATTCGGATTTTTGGTTTCACTAAAGGCTTGTTTTCGTATCCCTTCAGACTCAATTTTTTAAACTAATTTACAATACAAAATTATAAAATTAAAGTAAATTATTTTTATTAAAAATTTAATTTTTACAATTTAATTTTAAAATTTATTTTATAATATAAAATAATTATAAATTTTTAGCCTTTATTAAATATTTTTAATTTTTAATTTTTAATTTTATTTTTTAAATTAACTTTTAAAAAAATGAATTTATCTTATAGTAAACACACGCTAAACAGTGTAGTTATTATATTAAGATCTTTTGAATTACTTAGAGTAAAATAGTTTTAAAAAAGTTTTCTAGAATCATTGAAATAATTTTTCTAAATATAAAAATTAAATTAATAAATATTACATATTTTTAATAACGTATTTAAATTTTTAAAAAGCTTGTTAGAATATTATAAATTCTTTTTTAAAATAAATTTAAAATTCAAACGACCACTAATTAATTTATTACCCAGAGATAAAAGTAAGGGAAACATTTATTTATCTTTAGTGTTAATATAGTCGGAAGTGGAAATAGAAAGTCTTCAAAATTTATTTTATTTACAGGGAATTTACGAAAGTAAGCACGGGTTCAGTGAACGTAGAATTGAAGGCAAAAAGAAAATTTTCTCATCACAATGAAGAGTCCATGTTTGAGACGGTCAAAAGAGTTAATTGTGAACTGGACAGTTGGGCCCATGAATATAACATGTTCTTTTCTTCTAGGCTTTTCGTAGAGATCATCGGTCTCGATCAGCCCCTAATAGCAGAATCCGTGCATATTTCAAACGCTTATAATTTTTATTTTTTTTTAATTTTAAATCTCAAATAATTTATATATTTTAATTATACAAAAAATTAAAATTTTATTATTATATATAAAATTTTAGTTCTAATTTTTTTATTTATACACTTACTAATACAACTACATTTTTCAACTTTTAATATATTTCTAAATTCTATTAAAACACAAATATTAAACTTTATTTTTACTTTATTTTTTTAAAAATTTTAATTTTAATTTTATTTTTATAAAATTTAATTATAAATATTTAAAATACGCACTAAAGATTAAGAAACGCTTAATATTCAAAGTTCATGGTGGGCCAATCGTGTATGTTTGATGGAGCGTTTAGTTCTATTTAATTTTTTAATGAACTTTTTAATAAAACTTTCATAAATTTTAATTAAAATTTTTAATAGTAAAAAAATTTGATATTATAAAAATTTATTATTTTTTATTTTTATATAATAAAAAATAAAATTTATTTTATACATAAAATAAAATTTATTTTTGAAAATTTTTAAAACATAATCATTTTGAAAAACCTTTTTATTAATATTTCTAACATATATAAAGTTGAGATGGGTACTATATATCTATTAATGCATAAATAGAACACGCAGTGCTTATTTTATTTTCATTCTATTTTATTATTTTAAATATCATAATAAAATTTAGAATATTGTATAGAATTTTTTTTAAATTTATTAATATTAGTTTTTAAATAAATAGTAAATCTATATTTTCAAATTTTAAAAATAATTTTATATCAGAAATTTTTGTTTTCTAAATACCGCCAAATATTTCTTTAATGCATAGATCCCATAATGATTTGATAAGCCTTATGTCACATGCGATCACTTTTGGCCGTAAAACATTTTGTATTAGTAACATCAAGAGGGATATTTCAAAATTATTTATGAAATAAATATATTTTATAATAAAACTATTTTAAAATGTTTAAATTTTGAAAAAATTAATTAAGTTTTTATCCAAACAATATATAGAATTTGTGTCATATATGCTTTTTTATTTAATATTTTAAAATTTTGTTAATATTGTAAAATGTATTTATAATATGGAATATTTTTAAAAATAAAAAGAATTTCAAAGGTTTAACCAGACGACACCCAACTGATTCAGATTCGACTCCATCTCAAATCAACAATGGTCGCATATTTAGTTACTACCTAGAACAATGTTCCGCTAATTGTCTTCTGTGTACCACTATCAATAAAATAACGCATATTTTGACCTGGATTATAGTGGCCTTTTGACATATTTTAACAGTTTTATATGTGCTAGAGGTTTGATCTTATCCAGTTTCAGTTCTTCTTTGGAAGAAAGCAGCAGGACTTGCTAGACTATTAGCTAATTAATGTAAAAACCAATTGGATAATCATGATAAGAATGGTAATAAAAGCGATAAAGAGTTAGCATACCTGCAAGGTCAGCAGCAGCCAGTTTGACATACAAATCCTGGCCTCCGTTCTGATACGCACTGATATCAGTCATATCTGAACTCCAAATTATGCACCCAATTCCATTCCCTCCTCCACTGATATCTGCAGCAGCATAGCCAGTGCAAGAACAAGTCCTCAAACACCTTGCTCTGCATTCATCAAGCCCTATTCTTCTATCCACTGTCGCATTCGACGTATCCGGCAACTTCGCTCCAGAGACGATATAAAACCCATCGGTAGTCATGGTCCCGCAATCTAATGCTGTCTGCCGTACGCACCCGTCTTCGGCATCCCGTAAAGCCCAATTATTAGGTGACTTGGGCTTGAATCCGGGTACGCAACTACATACTGGCGACTTATTGGCATCACAGATTCCAAACGGACCACAGGTCGATATCTTGTCATCGCAAGGTCCTTCAGGTCCCTGCCAGAAAGGGTTCCATGCGTTGCTCTCATTCACCCAAACTGATCTCTCAACTAACCCGTTGCTTAAGATCACCAGCCGCCCCAACACGCCGGCTCTACGTGTAGTGTACATGTAGTATACTTCTTCATTATTGTCCACAAATGAGTAGTCAAACGGGTTATCTACGCCGATCATATCAGGGATTCCAACGAAGCGGAGACCGTTCCAAGGCCCAACGCGCTTAATCTTCATTCCTCCGTTGAGTACGAAACCTTGCGGGTCACCCTTAAGGTCTATAGCTACACTGTACGGCCCTAGTGCAGGATCGTCGTGTTTCAACCACGACGTAATGTTCCAGCTCTTCCCTGAGGTTAAGTTCCAACCAATCTTCATCTCCGGAAGGATTGTATCTGTAGGGTAGTCGAAACTCTGCCATGCAAATTCTCCGAGTCCATTGCTGGAATATTCCTGAACTATGAAGTTACCGTTGTCCAGCAGCTTCGCCGTTGGATTTTGCAGAGCCATCGATATTGACGACGAAGACCAAAAGATTGTCGAATTCTGAGTTGATATAGAGAGAGTTCCGTTTGAAGATATAGATAGCAAGGCGGTCGAGTTGTCGGTGATTGGATTCTGACGGTTGGCTACCCAAACTACCGTCTGCACTTCAGTTAGGTTGTTGAACCATATTCCAACGTAGCGTCGAGGATTAGCAGAGCCGGAAGGTGTGAAGAAACCAAGAGCAAATGTTCCTCCTTCGGAGACGAGAGTTTCATTGTCGGCGAGAGGTTGAGCTGGTGTGAGCGTGTCCCTTGCTAAGCACAGAGTTTGCTTAAGGGAGAAGAAAAGCAGTAGGGAAAACAACAATCTCGTGGACATCGTTCTTCTGTTTAATTTTCCAGGAGAGGGATGGTTAATATGGTTTGAGAAGACTACGTTTTTCAACATATAGGGAGAAAGGATAGTGTATATGCGCGTATGTGAATTCAATCTTGGTTTTCTAGCTTAGAAAATAATGATCTTTCTCGACAAACATAATTTGTTCTTCTAGGTGAAACTTTAGTTGAAAGTCAATGCGGAAGCCGTGTAAAAGTTGGTACAAACAAATCCTTGCAAGAAAACTCTCCTGTGGAAGATTCAAATGGTTTTAAAAAGTGTGAAATTACGACTACCGAACTAGACGAGCCAGATTTTAGACAGCAACATAAGATTTTTCTTCTGCGCAGGTCGTTACATTGCGGCTGGTTGTTAGGCTCTCTCTTGTTACAAAATATAACCTCGCGCCATAAGATCATAAAATTTGTTCTCAACCAGGTCCAAATGCTAGAAGTCTCGAATTCGTTAATTTTTTGTAAGAGTAGGAGTACTGTCAAATCGCTAGGTTATATCCATTACGATTTCTTGAACGGTGAATAACGGTAGGTATAATACCGCATGAGCAACATGAACTATTATGCTGCACAAATAATGTGGGTGAAGTTTGGTTTTTGCGCAATATCACGTGCTGTCTTGTAAACAATTTTCTTTATCAATCCCTAAGCTAAAACTAACACACTCATTTGAATCGTGAATGCTAGAATAGCTTTTTCACTAAACCACAGGGATGTAATTTCTCTCCCTTTCAGATTTACAACATGTTTATAGAGAAGACCAAATTTCCGTCAATACTGTCTGTCGATCACTGTCTGTCTGGCGATAACTATGTAGGCATGCAGACGGTACAACAGGAACGAGTACGCCCCGAGTTCATCCTTAACATGTATAACAAGATGTTATTATTAGAGTGTGTTATTATTAGAGTGTATATCTCTTAGTTTTATCAAGTCTATTGAACTTATTATCCATTGCAAAAGGCAAGAGGAGCCTTGAGGATTTATATACGATATTTATTTATTTTGAGGATTGAGATTTAGGTGGAAATATAGAGTGATCATCTGTGACTCTCTCTTAATTAGTCAGTTCTTTCTTTATTCGTGGTTTTTCTTTACTTTAGAAGTTTTCTAATAAAGGTTTGGTTGTTGTGTGTTTGTTTGGTTTCTGTTCTTACTAATTTTCTGCGGATTTCTATACCTTTATTCGATTCGGATCTATGATATGATGGGCAGTGCCTGCGCTGTCCAGTTAGACGTGTTCGATTACTACGGTGCGAATCTCAGTGCTTGTGACTTACCTTTGAGGAGGGTTTGTATGCGTTCGAAGGATTGATTGGGTTGTGCTATACATGTCAATGGACAAGTTATGAGAAGAAATAAAATTTCAACTTCGGTGGTTTCATGTGATCATTTGAATTTCGGTAATTTTAAACTGAATTTACTTTGCTCTATACATGGTCAAGTCAAAATACTTGTCTGTTTAAGATTGTTTCTTTAATGAGTACTAGAGTAGGTATACTCACAGTCAGATGCAAAGTGCCGAAGAGTTTGAAAATATTTATGAAAAATGTTTTTTTAAAATAAATAATATTTTTAGTTTATTTTAATAATAATAATAATAATAATAAATTTTTATATTTAAAATTTTTTAATATTTTTAAATTTATAAATAAATTTTATAAAATATTATAAAAAAATATAAAAGTTAAAAAAGCACTTTTCGAACTCATTCTCGAACGTGAAGACTTGGGCAACATTGCGCGCTAAAATTTTTTCGAAATATTTATAAAATAAAATTTTTTTAAAATAAAAAAATATAATAAAATAATTTTATTTTATAAAATTTTTTTATATTTTTTAAATTTTTAAATAAATTTTATATTATTATAAAATATATATTAAAAAATATAAAATAAAAAAAAGTAAAAAAGGAGCGTTCAAACGCTCTCTTTATCTTTCGATGACAAAGTCTTTCTTTTACAGATAAGTATCGTAATGGCACTGATTGTTTGGCCAAGCGATTGAAAGCTTGGACGAGAGATAGATCTAGATCGCCTGATGAAATTGACAAATCATTTGATTATATTTGATGATCTAAAAAGACAAAATTGAATGAATCATATTTTGACTTTTTAAAAATTTCAATTAGAAGATAAAAATGTTTCTTCAAAAGGGACTACTAACGTTTTCATGATATGTTATTATTTATACAAGATGTTTAGTTGCACCTTTTTGGTTGTTTTAAGGTTTACGCTGGCGACCTTCTACTTATTTTTAAGCACCCTTCTCAAAGTACAAAATATTTTGTCTTTTGCATTGTGTCACTATTGAAATTAATACCACATCTTTAGCAGGCTCTTCAAGAAATAAGGTTCTTGAAATGTTGTGTTTTATTATATCGAGTGGATCTTTTTCTTACGACTTGAGTAATGCTTAAGTTTCTTATTATTACATGGTCTATTCAGAAGGTGAAAAAAAAAAAAAAAATCAATTGCGTAGCAATTAAAACGCTAAAAGATCAAGTAGAAGCTACACTTCATATTTCAACTTACTTTAAATACAACTGAAACAAAAAAAAAAAATATTATCAAACCACTTCCAAACTACTTCTAAATTCAATCAAAATAAAAAAATTAAACTCATTATGTAGAATAAATTTTCTTTTTACTGATATCTTTACTGCCATATCATAGGTCGCTGCAGGATTGGGCATTGAGAGACAGTTCAAAAGGATGTATAAGGAAGATGCCCGTGGACTGCCGGAACAGTTCAGGCGGGTTCATTGAGCAAAGTCAAGCTGTCAGACAGAGCAAGGGTGAAGATGGACCAGAGTGTTGGGCTGGATGAGTGCCGCGTTCAGTGTTTGAGGAATTGCTTGTGTACGGCCTACTCTAGCGCTAACATCAACGATGGTGGAGCTTGGAGCGGATGCATAATGTGTGCTATACAGATCTTAATGATCTTTCAGTATCTACACGGATAGAGAGCAGTATGTTTTTGTGCGTCTTGCTGCCGTCGATGTGGGTATGTATATATGTGCATCTGGATCATATTGCTTACCTGTTCAGACATGCGTAAATGGAACCATTGTATTACAATTTGTTTATGCATAAAGAAAACTTATTTTGTAAGCTAATCAAAGATAGATCAATTGGTTGCATTGATTTTATAAGCTCAGATCGAAGTCATTGAATTCTAGCATTTTAACTATATGGTTACGCTACTAACCTCCTTAGCCGCACCATAGGAAGTCGTCTGGTTTAGTATTCCGATTTGTAGTTCTGTCTAATAATGAAGCCGAGTGATAGGGACTTCTTTATCTTATCTGTTTCAAACCAAGAAAAAAGAATAAAATTTGTTATGGTTCTAGTCAAATTATAGAAAGTATTATGTATGTGAATGACAATTTCTTTGATGATGATTTTACAGCACTTGCTTCTAGCCAGTCTTACAATAGATAAAAGGGCACCATATTTAAGATAGTATGGTCCATGGTTGGAAGAATATTGTTTTAGGAATATTAACTATTAACAAAGTTTTAGTCCAATATTGCTTACCAATAGTTATAAGATGATATTTATAAGGATTTGAGCTCACCCTTTTTATTGCCATTTGATTTTGAAAAGAATTTTAAATTTATTACATAATATTAGAGTAGGTTGGGTTAGAACGATCTAGATACTGAGCTAAATTTAATTTTATTATCCCTTTATTCAGAGCAAGTAAATTCATTTCAGAGTATGTAGTCTATTTTATTAAAAAATAATTGATCGCTTTATTTTAAGACAAGTATGTCACTTTATTTCAGAGTAGATAGTTCGCATAATTCAAATTCATTTTAGGACAAGTAGCACGCATCACTTCACTTCACAAAATAACAAAGATTTAGTTCCACATTAGTTACTAATAATTTTGAGATGATAGTTATAAAAATTTGGACTCATTCTTTCTATTGATTGGTTTAGGAATATTAACGACAACAAACAAGGAAACATAGGTGAACTATAACTTCTTTCTAGCATTTTAGAGTTACCATTAATTAAAAAAGAATTGTCTATGTTTAAATTTCCGGAAATGATCACTAGTGGTTTTGTTCTATGTAGTATCCTTATCTCACTTTTGGGATATACTTGTCCAAGAAAGCAGGATTGAAGTCCCAAGGTTTGATCTCAACACCATACTGCAAGCTACAAATAGTTTCTCAGAACAAAACAAGATTGGTGTGGGTGGATTTGGTCCTATATATAAGGTTATTTTCAATGGCCATCTCTCTCTTTATGATTTTGTATGATGATCTCTTATATGCAGAACATTATATGTGTAAGAATTAGACCATCTAAAAATTTTGTACTTCAATACCAATTGCTGCTGAGTATTACTGTCATGTGTAATTTAGTAATCGTGGAACATGTTGTTAGGGCTTTTTGGCAACAAAAGGGGATGTTGCTGTGAAAAGGCTTTCTGATAAGTCAACACAAGGTATAAAAGAATTCATGAATGAAGTTATGGTGATTGCAAAGCTGCAGCATAAGAACCTCGTGTGTCTTCGTGGTTACTGCATTGAAGGTGCTGAAAGGATACTGGTCTATTGAGTACATGCCCAACAAAAGCTTAAATGCATTTTGTTTTGGTGAGATTCAGTTTTGACAATAAAACATTTCATAGTCTATCTAGATATATGTATCCTTGCATCACATATATTCAAAACGACATAGAACTGCATCCTTTAGTTTCTTGATATTAATCTAGAACAAATCTTGAACTTCATTTCAGATTCAGAGAAACGCAAACTGCAAGATTGGCACTGTTCGATGTGGCATACTGCTGGGAACTGCTCGAGGATTAGTATACTTCCATCATGATTCAAGGATACATGTTATCCACAGAGACCTGAAAGCTAACAATATAAACTAGATGCAAATCTAACTCCGAAAATATCAGATATGTCACTGCAAGAGTGGTTAAGATTGACAACATGATAGATCATATTACGAGAGTAATTGGAACTATGCAAGCGTTACTTTCAAAATAATGACTTACATAACATATACCTTCCTTAATTACTCTTTTGACAAAAGCTTACTTTGTCGAACTATATATGTTGTACACAGAGGTTATATGTCACCTGAGTACGCTATGGAATTCTAACAACAAATTGGACGTCTTTCGCTTCGGGGTCTTAGTCCTTGAAGTTATAAGTGGCAGGAAAAAGAAAGGTGTTTCAAGAAACAATCCTCACTTCAATCTCCTAGAACAGGTAAAGTACCACAATACAGAAGTTGTTATTTCGTCTTGTGATTCACAATGTATAGCATCTTTTTCTAGGTATGGAATTTGGGGAATGAAGACAAAGCACTCGAGGTCGTTGAAAAGTTCATTGAAAATACACTTTGTGCTGGAGAAGTCTTCCGCTTCATAAAGGTCGGCTCCTCTGTGTGCAACAAGATCCTGATGATAGACCCTCAATGTCCTAGGTCCTTCTAATATTGGAGATAATATGTCACTACCGGAACCTAAAGTTCCTGGGATTTTTTCTCAACCTAAGGCATTCAGAGCAATTTCTTCCTTGCTTTGGCAAGCAACAAATTTCCTGAACCGAATTACTGTCACAGTAGATGATTGAACAAACATTATCGTTAATTCATCGATAGTTCTCTATTATTTTAAATGTGAGCAAAAGCTAGCTGAGTTGGTTATGGTCATGTAAAGAAATGTGGGGATCAATACGTCTTACATTTTGCTGTTGTTACAGTATTCTATTCTTCATAAGTGTCTGATAGCAAACAGCTGATTGCATTTTTTTTTCAGTTATATATCATTCGGTTATAAGCTATTTACCCTTGGTAGCAGCAGCAAGTCTCTTCTGCAACAAGAGTAGTCTTGACTTTTCATGCTAATGAGCTCGAGGTTCCCTTTTCATTTTCAAATACAAGCTAATGCGATACCTAAAGAAATTTCTTATATGCATAAAGTACTATATCTCTTCCAAAATGAATGACTTCTATAAATACACAGTTGGCAAAAAAAAAATGCGGTTATTCTCAGAAATGTTTGGGTACAATGAATTTAACTGGATGATCTATCAACATTCAATTGTCGTCATGGTTATTTCACTTATGTTACAAGCTTGTGGCGTCAGTGAAGAAGAAAATATTCTGTAGGTTACATTGGCAGTGACAAACCCTGCCCTTTTAGGTTGTGGAATGGAAACACTGTCGCTGCCCAACATTAGAACTACTGATGACATCGTCGGTCTGTCTTCAGGATCTTCTTGAACACACAGAAGTCCCACATTTATGAACCTCAGAATTTCTATTGCAGAAGCGGTGGATTCTCCCATTGATTCTCTTATTGATCTGTCCACAACTTCCAATCCATTTCCTTCATTCCATAAAGTCCAAACCTGAATAATAATGCAACCAACATATAGTTAACAAATTGAGTGATAAGTATATTGTGAACTACTGTAGTGAGATTTTACGTGCTTACATGTCCTAATAGGTTGTGTTCAGGCCTCGTAATGAAAGCCCCTCTTCTTCTTGCCACTTAGAATTTCCAGTATAATGACACCGAAGCTAAATACATCTGATTTCATTGAGAATGTCCCATTCATATACTCAGGTGACATATAACCGCTGTAGCAAACATGTTCTTCTTGTAAATATCGTTCCAGAAACTGTAAACACATGGAAAGGAAAATATTCTGAAGATGTTTTCAGAAAATTATACTTACAGAGTTCCAACCACTTTTGCAGTGATTGCTTCAATCTCATCTTTCTCAAAGACCCTTGCAATCCCAAAATCTGAAATCTTAGGATTCAGATCTTTGTCAAGCAAGATGTTACTGGCTTTTAAATCCCTATGCACAACTCGTAATCTGGAGTCTTGATGCAAGTAAAGCAGGCCTCGAGCAATGCCTAAAACAATTCCATGGCGGGCATTCCAGTCGAGCAATCTGCTTCTCTCTTTATCTGACCACAAAATCAAATCATATTCGTTATGTATATCATGAAACAATTATTGTTGTTGTTTTGCAGATGAGCTTTCATATAGAGTCCCTACTGCGTGCTTTAGTTAAAAGAACTGCACAAAGCTTGCATTTAGGTACTCACCAAATAAAAGTGCATCTAGGCTCTTGTTGGACATGTATTCATAGATCAGTATCCTTTCATAACCTTCAGTGCAGTAACCTCGAAGACCCACAAGGTTTCTATGCTGCAGCCTTGCAATTAACATGACTTCATTCTTGAACTCATCCAGCCCTTGTACTGAATTCATAGAAAGCCTCTTCACAGCAACATCCCCCACTCCTTCAAGTCTTCCCTGAAAACACATTAAATGATTAAAAAGCTTGCAATCATGCATCAAATTATCGATGGACATTAACATGACAAGGGTAGGAATAACCTTATACACGGGTCCAAAACCACCTTCACCAAGTTTGTTATGGATAGAGAAATTATTTGTTGCTTTCAAAATAGTGTTCAGACTAAACAATGGTACCTCAATATCATCATCTTCAACTATGTTATCTGCGCAATGGGAGAAATACAGTGTCCAATCAACTTTTCATTTAATTTTGAGTAAACAGGACAAACAAAGTCGTTAGCAGCAGAAGAATCATTATCACCTCCTCTTCTCTTCTTGTTTCTCCAGTGAAGGCATCCATAACAAGAAACTAGAAGTACTCCTATTCCAATCCCTAACACAGCTGAAGTAATGGCTCTTTTTCTCTTATCAGAGCGCTTATAAACTGAAGCTGTAGAGTGTCACCGATAACTTGTTACTGCAAAACACATGAGTGTTGCGAAAGGATTGACTGTAGACTTTATTATTTATTGACCATTTACATGAACTAGACTTGCATAACTGTAAAACCTCAATGATTAGCATTTCATATTTGAATTACTAGACTCGAGTTAAATTAGTTTTGAATCTGGTCAACTTTGTTTCATGTAAGGCAGTTAAAGAACTTTTAAGACATCATAAAATGCTTTCGAAGCTATGACAAAACAAGTCTGTTTTCCCATAGTACTCTTCAGAGAATCTAAACAGATCTTTTGAAAATGTAATGCATACCTAGATCAACCGAGGCAACCCGTACATAGAGATCCTGTACACGGTCAGTATAAATCTGAAGGTCAGTTAAGTCTGCTGTCCAGATTCTGCATCCACCTTCAGTACCCCAACTGACCATAGCACTAGAGTAAGCTGTGCAAGAGCAATTCCTCAAACACTTGGCGCAGCATTCCTCCAGGCCCAGGCTTTCATCCACTGTCGCCACGGATGTGTCTGGCAGCTTCACCTTGCTCAGGGCCATGAACCCATCAGTCCCGTTCCTGCAATCAACTGAAGTCTTTCTAATGCAACCCTTTGAGGAGTCCCTCAGTTGCCAATTAGTTGGTGATCTTGGAGCGAACCCTGGCAGGCAGCTGCAGACTGGGGAATCAGTAGGATTGCAGGTGCCAAACGCGCCACATAGCGAGAAGATGTCACACTGCAAATCTTTTGGCCAGAACCAGTAGAGAGTCCACGTCTGCGTCTGTTCAATCCACACAAACCTCTGCAGCTTCCCGCTGTAATCCACCATGAGCCTTGAGATTACCGATTTAGTAACCAGGTCGTAGGTGTAGTAAACTTCTTGCTTGGTTTGAACAAAAGAGTAGTTGTAGACTAAGAGGAATGTCTTCATTTGCGGGATGCCGGAGAACTGAACGCCATCCCACGGTCCACCGCGCCAAAGCCAACTTGACCCTTTTCTGAGAATCAGCTGTGGGTCGCCGTGAATATCTATCATGGATGAGTAGTTCCCTGGTGAAGGATCGCTAGGGCTTGTCCATGCAATGAGAATACGATTGAGGCCGGATGTTAAGTTCCATCCAAGCTTCATTCCAGGAAGGAGTGTATCTGTTGGGTAATCGAAGCTCTGCCATGCAAAAGCACCACTTCTGCCGGAATCGCTTATGACAAAGTTACCATTGTCTAAGAGCTGAGCTACTGAGTTTATTTTGCCCGCAGCAACAGTAACAGATCAGACCGCAGTTGAGTTGCCGTCGGTGACTACGAATGTTCCGTTGGAGATGGCAGCAAGGCCTCTGGAGCTGGTAACCGGGTTTTGGCGATTGGCAACCCATACAACGGTCTGGATAGAGATCTTGTTGTACCAGATGCCAAGGTAACGATTTTTTGAACCAGGAGGGCTGAAGAAGCCTAGAACAAAGGTTGCAGATGGTGATATCAAGGTTCCACCACCGCTAAGAGGATTATCTGGTGTTATAGTGTCCCTTTGTGTTGATAGAGAAAAGAAAGCAGAGATGAAAAAGAGCAGCAGCGATGTAGGAAAGATCTCCTTCCTCATGGCTGTACTGTGTTTTCAATGATGATTGTTTAGTGTATGGATCCCAAGTTTCAATTCTAACAAGTTACAAATTGAACTAAGCCCTCAAATGCCATATATTGAAATGTCTTTAAGTCAATATGCTAGTTTCAAAGTTCTATACATTATCATTCTTATTCATTTCAAGCTCTTGTCTCACATTCTTTAATATTGTCAAGTTGCAACTGTCGATGAAGTAGATTCTGAATTAATTGTAACTAATCTTAGATTCTAAATTATATAAAACTAAGATAAAATAGTTTTTAATAAAATTTAATTTCACATTATTTATCAATAATTTTGAGATAATATTATAAAAATTTAAACTTATTTTTTATTGCTAATTGATTATGATAAGAATTCTAAATTAGTCATATAGTATTAATATTAGAATCAATTTGACTCAAAATATAAGCTAAATTTAATTTCAATATCTGCTTCATTTAAAACTTTAATGGTTTGTTTTATTTCAGGACAATTTGTCTACTTCACTTTAGGACTTTCATAATTCAATTAATTTTCAGACAAATAGACTGCTTCAAAATAAGTAGCTCGGCTTTATTTATAATAGCGATTCGTTTGATATCGGGAATCATTTCAATGAAGATAGTTCACTCCATCTTAAAAAAAAAAGTTTCGTTAGAAGGCATATGCTAAGAGGTTAATTATATATTATTTATTAATAGTTCTGATATATTCATCAAGTTTGGGTTTTCTTTTTTTATTTGCTAATTGATTAAAAAAAATTCTAATTTCCTCAACTTGTTATCGCGGAAGAAGGAAGTATATTAGCAAGAAGAGACTTGTCTAATTCATCAAATAGAACTTAGCAGGAAGTTCCTCCTACCAATATTAATAAACTTGCGGGAACTGAATTACAGCGAAATGAACATGGCAGTTAGTCCAAGACAAGACTTCGTTAAAAATAAATGAACCCTGATCATGAGACTGGAAATATATATTCATTCAATGTAGCTAATCCACAAATTTGAATTTGCTGATTGCTGACTTACTGACTTTTTAATAAATTAGTGTATTATGGTAGGCCTTGTTTGATTTTTGAATGAAAACATAAATTTTTTTAACAATTCAATAGTGTTTGGAAAGTTCCAACAACAGTCTCTGTAGAGACTATTCTCTGTAAAGACTATCGCTCATTCAGGGTAGTTGTCAAACAGAAAAGAGCTTGTCAATCAAAGACATTGTTGAAAAGAATCTTTCGAAATTGTAGCTCAGGTTACTAAATTCCTAAAGAATCTAGTGAAATTCATGTAGATTACATATAATCCTAAGCTGCAGGAATGATTATTTTTAACGTATACATTGTTTTCAGAAGCAGAATTTAGTTTCCAGAAGAAGAACCTGAAACCCATTGAAACTCATTCATTGTTGAAACAAAAAGCATTACTAAAGGAGGACCTTGTTTGTCTGCCAATCTCAATCTGGGTTTTCTTCCGAGACACTCACAAGACTGGTTGTCATGTATACCTCTGCCCTCTTCATTCTATTGGAATTTCTAAGTTAAAAATTATAATTTATTAGTTAGGTGAACTAATAGTTTAAACTAAGCTATACAGACTCACAGATCAGAAAAGCAGGCGTCTAAAAAATCAGTCAGTAAGGAAAGTGTCATCATACATATTGACAGAACAATAGCAAATTATTTAGAAGCTACATCTCAAAGAAAAGCTCTTCATACATAATAGTCTCAGAATAGTCAGGTACATCGTAGGAGAACCTTTCATAGAGCACAAGAGAAGACTGCAGAACTGATTTAAGTGTCCAAATAAAGAATGAGGTAGAAATAGAGGAGAACAAAGTACATGAAAAAAATACCCGACTACTTCACTGCTATATAAAAAAGTGAACAATCTGAAAGATTATAATTATCATCCACTTAACCCCAGTTTGGTTGGGAATGAATAGGGGTTAATAGAGGTGAAAGTAAATCGTTCACCTCCATTCATTCTGTTCAGCAATCTTCAGTAAGATTAAAGAAAATAAATCTTTTAATCTTGAAAAGTACTCTTTTGAGGGTAAATGCTTACACTCTAATATGGAGTGTAAGCAAGGTGAAGATTAAATTCCAAGTTCTTCCTCTACTAATCTTCTCTGTTTTTCTTTTATAATTTTAAAAACTTTAAATATTAACACGTGCTGTATTTTATTATAAAATCATAATTTATATTATTTACTAATGATCATTCTTTTATTAAAATAATTCATTTATTTCTGTTAACCTATATCTAATACTAATTTAAAAATATATTAATATAAAAAATTTGATCTAAACTTTATTAATAAAGTTAATTTAAAGTTATATTAATAAAATTTATATTAGACTAAAGTTAGAGTAATATAACTCAAAAAAGACATTTTTATTTTTTATCAGAAATTTATCTTCATCACTCACTCATTTCATCTTCTATCTAAATAGAATTAAATTTTTAATCTTACTAATCCAAATAAAGTAAAATTGAATGATTACTTTTTACTCACCTCATCTTCACTTTCACTTTCAACTTTGTCTTACTTTTTAATCTCGTTCCAAACAATAAGTTAAAGACTATCTCAAGAATAATGCAAGCAATAATTCAACAAAACTTTTCATCAGCGTTAAAGCAACATACTAATAATATTTTCACACCAAGAGGAAGATGCATAACAAATGAATAGCTTGAACAAGACTTAGGAAGCGTTTAACATATCATTCTAAAACAATAACTTTCTAATTTTTCAATTCATATTTTTTAATATATTTTTTACAAACTTTTATAAAATTTATTTAAAAATTTAAAATATATAAAAGATTCTATATAGTAATATATTTCTATTATATATTTTGAACTTTTAAATTAAAAAATAAAAAAATATTTCGTTTTAGAAAAATTTATTTTAAAAGTACTTTCAAAGTATAAAGACGCCATCAAAATCATTCCATTTATGGCGTAGAAACCAAGTTCAACATAAAATTTTAATTTTATTTCAGAATAAATTGCTGATCATATTATAATGATATACATCTCCGCTATCTTGCTATAATATTACACCACAAATTTGAAATATAATGAGACATTACACGAAGTGATGAAATTGCAAAAAGTTGACAAGAGAGGCCTCTCTATTACTATCCCAAAATCTACCTTAACGTGAAGGTCCAACAGCTGTAATTTGTTATTATTTTTTTATCTCTCTCTAATATATTTAAGAATTCAAAAAGTTTATGACACAGGGTCATGCTGTGGTTAGGTTTAGTTTATTTTACTATATAGTAAGTAAAGATTAAGTAGCTTTACAACAATTTTAATATCAGTCCTAGATTATTAGAATAGATAGACACTAGCCCTATATTTCAACAACCTTTCCAAAACTCCGACCCTTTTTTTCTCACTATCCGGGAAACGGAGATATCAAGAGAACAGAAAGAGGATAGAAGAAGAAAGCAGGTGAGTTTCCTTATCTAATAATTGACCTAAGTCTTTACAACGCCGCCGTTGATCTGCTAATGGTAGTCGTCGAGCTTGCCAATTCTAATCTTTTCTGTGCTCGTTGGTATCATAATTGCTCGATTCCAAAATTTGTGGTCGTGCAATTTTGATCCGACTCTTGTCAGACCTAATTTTATGTTCCGATGGTTTAATCTTGTGTTCTTACTCTAATAATATCAAAACCACAAACAAATTCTAGTCATTTCATGTGTTGGTTAAGTGATGTTTAGAGTTGAACTAGCTTTTTTCTTTTAGTTGTTTGAAGTGATTTTTAAAGATGTTGCTTGTTCAATTAGGTCGTTTTAAAATGGATCAAGTGAACAATGTCAAGGACAGTGAAGCACTTAATCTGAAAGTAGATGGAAGTGGCAGGACTCAAGGAGTTGGAAGATGGAAACAGATAGGTGATGACGAAAAGAAAGCTGCTCTTCATTCTGAGATTGCACGAGTTAATCAGCTTCCTTCCAACAGCATCTACGCTGTTAATAGGATAAAAGTGCTTCACAAAATTCTGCACCTTATGTCTGTGAAGGTTAGGCTAATAGATTCTCATACCGTTTTTATAGGTGGTTTATACTATTGTTTTTATCATAAGTTAGAGATGATTATTTTGGCTTGAAGTAGTTCGTGCATTAGTCAGTATGTTAAATGTTCATATTTAGGTGCAAGTTAAAGCAGACTCTGTGCTATTTGTAACTTATTTGTACAGATATAACATAAAAAAATTAAACTGAATCATCTTAATCCTGGGCTTAATTTCAAGAAAGTTCCTACAGCCACAATAGTTTCTGATACAGATACATCGTTTCGTTTCTTTGATATATTTTTATTTAGTTGTCCATTGTTGGTATTTGGAACTCATTTTGTCTGGTACATTGGTACGGGTCTATAGTACGAATGGTACTGCTAGGATCTTTGGCATAAAGCTATCATACGTGTCACAAGAAAAGTGCAAAATAAGCATAATCGCATCAAGTTATGTGGTTCAACCAATTCATTCAGAAGTTTCGCCTGAGGAGTCTCCAAGCACCATTCATGAGCGTCTCACTTCCATTTATAGGATTGGAATTGATGTACCATAAATTAAGTGTTTGAACCTAGCTTGTTCTAGCTACGCCAGTGATGCTTCTCCATTTTGGCCACCGGTTCCATTTTATAGGATTGGAATTGGCATCACTAGTTCATGTGTAAATCTTTGTTAAAAGACATCTCTCCACAGTTAGCTTGAGGATTATGCAATTCAAATGATAAGCCACCATGGCTACTCTTAAACCTTGTGATCAATTACATCACCTATCAAAATACTACTCTAGTTACAACTTCCAACTTTAGCTTTTTGTCTCACGATTGGTCATTGTTTTGTTCTTTTCTTGTAATTAGTGTAAATCAGAGATGCACAACATGTATATTTTCAAATGTGGTCAATATTTCATCATCCTTCACATTTTGTTTTCTAACAGTCGTTTTTGCTGCTACTTCCCCATCATCGCACACTCGTAAATCTAGTTATCTCTATCATATTCTTTCGGCCTAAACTTTTAACTTTTTGCTTATCCTTTTTTATCTCTCTCTGGAAAAGACTCCTTTAATGCCTTGAGCTTCTTCTTAATGCAATGTTGTAGTTGAATGAGTACTGTGATAGGAAGAGTTGGCTGGTCTGGATTGTGCTAAACGAATGATATAATAACCCAAGGCTTCTTGTCCTTTGCCTTCTTGTCTGGTTCTGTCTTAGTTACTTATTCATTTTATTTGAGTCTAGATCATTTACTTTAACTCTGACGCATGATTGACCATTTTGTAGAGGACCATCTCTCAGGATGAGGAGCTGGAGCTGCTTTTTGCTGGCCTCTCTCTGTAATTATGTAAAAGCAGTTTTACTCAGATAAGCGGGTTAGTCATAGCTTAGTTGTCGTCAAAGCTAATGTGATGCTAACGCTCTATCACTACAGTTGATGGTATTATATTAATATAGTTTGTTGCAAGTTATTGCGTCTCCATCTTCCTTCATATGGTCAGCACTGCATTTTTTTTTTCATTATTGATGCATAGAACAATAACTACCTAAATGTCTGGTAGTTATTGGGACACCAAAAAGAGTTCTATTTCTGTATGATTTGTTCTATTTCTAGCTGGGTTGGATATGAATGGCTGTGCATTTCAATGTGCAGTTTACTATATTTGCAATAACGTATTAACTGTTGCATATTGGAACATTTCCCTGAGAATAATCGTTCAACTGCTTAAGATGCAGATGAGGGCAATCATCTGTTTTGTGTTGAATCAACAAGTAGATAATCTTACCGATAAAGGTGGTAGCCGTTTTATCATGTCATTGTTTTGTGTAGATTGTCTGACTTGATCTGTGTGTTCTGTTCGTCATGAGAGCTTCCCTAGAATTATGACAGTGATGATGTTGTAACTAAAGGCTCTTTCTATGCTGTAATTTTTGGATCGCATGCCATAGAGTTTTGTGTTATTGCCATTATTAACTCCTCATGACTGCAATGGATTGCTCTAATGCCTTGAAATATTCAGTTCTTGTTTCCGCAACTGTCGAGCTTATTTGTGTTTTGTTAAAACTATGTGGCGTTGATTCCAAGCAAACACGGAGAGGATAAAAACTCTTGGTGGTACTGTTAATTTAGAGACATCACATCTTCACATTCTGAGGTAAGCCTCCTATGTTCTTAATACTTTTTCATGAAATTGCTGTGGTGCTGATGGTGTCATTTTGGGATTGTCTAAAACAAGGTATTTTTTATAAACAATATTTTTTGGTGGATTTTTCTTTAAAATAAGCTTATTTTTTAGCTTACTATATATATATATATATATATATATATATATATATATAAAACTGTAGAAGAGTTATTGAGAAACTAAGAATTCAAAGGAGATCGGATAAGTTGGCATAAGTAATGCCAAACATCTCTTATATGACCTCAGTCACGGAGACAACATTAGAATTCACTCACCCTTTTTTAAGGTAGATAAGAAGTTATTTCTACTGACAACCTGTGCTTATAACAAATGCTGTAAAAACCGATCTATAATCATCGGAAGTAGCTTAACCAACCAATGAGAATCTGATCTGAAGGTCTTCTTTAGACTAGACCCTTCAAAAAGCGAAAAGATTTGTTATCAAGACTATAGTTGCTAGGTGTGTGGTAGTGACTAGGCTTCGTACTCTGAAATGGAGGGTTGCAGCCGCTGGCACCTGAAAAGTCAGGGTGTCATCCCGGTTGATGAGAAAACTATAGTTTGCCATACAAATGTTATTGTGCAATATTCCAACATGGCGCTGGCTGGAGTTGGATGGGGTAAAGAAGGCTACAGAAATTGCCGTTGGCTGAAACTAGAACTTAGCTGTCTGAGAGAGGCAGGTGCGTAATAAGGTGTCCTGTGCCACCGATGGTGATAGACAGCATCAGCCCTCGCTCCTTGAAGTATCGTAACTTGGATTGTCTTATTCAAACTTCTCAAGGAAAAGCATTGTGTGGGTTGCAAATCGCACCCATATATTTGACTCTACTTGCAACTCTGTGTGTGCTAACGGAATTCTTGCAATCACCGCCAACAACAATGCTCCTGTCAACTGGTCAGCATCACTGATGGTAGGATTACAAGTCTGGTTGCTCGGCTGCTCAACACGGGTAATTTATGGTGCTAGACAGGGGCAGCCGTAGCAGCAGTGATGTATTTGCATTTGCATGGCAGAGTTTCGATTACCTGATCAAATGATTTTCCCAGGAATGAAGCTGGGGCACAACCTTCAGACCGACCGGACATGGAACTTGTTGCCATGGACCAGCTCTGACGACCCAGCCCAGGTCTCTACATATTGGCCATGGACGTCAATTGTGATCTGCTAATGTTTTTCTGGTCCGGTTCAAACCTGAAATGGCCAACCACGGTCTGGGTTTCTGTGGTATTCATGAGACGCATAAATATCGGTCCCTTGTGTGTTCAAGAACACCTGGAAGATAGCATCTTGGGCCAGTTCTGAAGAACTACTGTAGATTCTCCAAAAACTATTTCTTGTTTTTGTAGAAATATTGGTCTAGTTACTTTTCTGGGTG
This sequence comes from Acanthochlamys bracteata, assembly GCA_019914995.1. Classification (NCBI taxonomy): domain Eukaryota; kingdom Viridiplantae; phylum Streptophyta; class Magnoliopsida; order Pandanales; family Velloziaceae; genus Acanthochlamys; species Acanthochlamys bracteata. Next base: position 5,665,876 of record CM034129.1, on the reverse strand, counting down.
ACGACTTGAAATGTTAGTGTTATGTTTCAAAATAAGATAACTTCGTTACTAATTAGTTTATCTTCTTAATGCTGGAAAGATTTCACTAGACATATATGAAAATGAAATTTCAGCAATCTCTCTTTGTCAATTATTTCTGCATAAAATCAGATGAGTAACTGGGAGGAGAAACAGAAAAATGACAATTTCTTGGATATGTAAGTAGTATACAGAGAAAGGGTAATTTCTCAGATCCTTCAAATTTCTGTTGCAAGTTTATAAAACGTAGAAATTTGCGGGAGGGAAATATGAGGAGGGAAGACAATGGCTTCTTGAATGAATTCAATCAATCATTTCCTTTCCGCCACTCAAATATCGGCGTCATATGTGTTCAAGAAAACCCTTCATATGCCAATTATGTCTCAACATGCCTGGATCAACTCCTCTGAACCAATTCTCAAAGCAGATAAGGTAAATGATGTAACAGTGCGAGTGCTTGCTGGGGTCGATAACTGCTTGGAGCCAGTTCTGAGCTTAACTCAAGACTGAAATTAACCTGATGAGCTACTTTGAGATTTTCTGAAGTTGATAGGACTGCGGCTCAAGATAGCGACATCAGCACTCGTTCAGGAAGGGTGCCGAAGAAGAGAGCTACGTGCATGTATTGCCCGGGTTGCCGAGTCTAAAAGTCCACTCAAGAAAGGAGTTGTGCTTCAATAAGACAGAATGTTATTGTAGTTTGTTATGACTATTGCAGAAGTTTTAGTAGTGATAATGTGTAATGTGATATATTTATTATATTTTTTTATTATAATAAATATTAGATTTTTATTAAAATTCTATTCACAATATGAATTATTTTATTTTATTTTATTTTGTGAAGTATAGGTGAATAAAGAAGCAAATTATTAAAGAAATAAAATAAAATAGCTAATTATGGAAGGAAATATCAAGCGGCGATTCTCATTTATGCATTTGACCAATCAAATCTAAATAAAAAATTTAGAATCAAATCTAGCATTAAATATAGCATCAAATATAGCAACAAATCTATATCAAATCTAATCCGAAGATCCTGAAGATATCTTTTGCCTAATTTTATAGGAGGAAGTTCTACTATAAAAAGAGGTGAATCGAAGGAGCAACGAAGAGCATCGAAGGAACAAGGAGGGAACGAAGAGCCGACGGAAAATCTAGAGAGAGCCGAACGGGAGACAGAAGGAAGATCAGATTAGAGAAGAAAAATTCTTCAGATTTGCTTTCTTCTCTTTTATCTCATGTTTTATTTTTTATACAATATTATTGTGTCTAATATTAATATGAGTGGCTAAATTCTCTAAACTGGAGTTAGGATGAAATCCTAATAAATTTAATTTATTTCTTAAATATTATGTGATGTGTGGATTGTTGATTTTATGTGAGTTGTTAATTCTTGTTTGAAAGGATGTTTAGATGTTAAATTTGCATGCATGATTAGCATTGAGTTTGATATCTAAATTATTATATTAATTGTGTTTGCGAGGACCAATCGGAGCATAATATATGAATTACAGGATTAATAACTGTAGTTAATATTTATTGGACCAAAGTGAATGTAACTACATGATTTATGATTTCGCAGAACCTAATGCATTGTTAGTAATTTCTAAAAAAGGAGTAAGAATATCACTATCGATAAGTGATTTTATACTGGACCAAAGTTAAAATCATAATTAGAAATCGTATCTAAGAACTGGACCAAGGTGTTAGATACAATATCTTCACAATTATCATAATCTATTATCATATTTATTTAAAAATTAAATTAGAGGCATTAGTGGTGGATTCTAAAACTTCAGTTGTTTGCATACCTATTTTCTCGATCCGCACGTTACTTTTCGTTCTTAGCCCTCGTACATTTTTGATTCGCTTTCACAACACAACTTTTGTTACTAAAAATTTGGATTAGAGTTAACAATAATCTCTGTGGAACAAACTCGTTATCTGTTATACGGTAGACGACAACCGTGCACTTGCGGGATAAACTAGAATAGAATTACTGAGTTTTTCTTAGTTGGTTTTATCTACATCAAGTTTTTGGCGCCGTTGCCGGGGATTGTTTTGTTTTGACTTTGATTCAATCTAGCTTCATTGATATTTTGAATTTGTTTTGCATTTAGCTTAGAGCATTTTAGTTTGTTTTTTATTATAGTTATACTATTGCATGATCACTCGCTCTCATAGTCAATCTTCACTTGAATTTGATCCTGAACTTGAGAGAGAGGTTAGGAGAATTAGACGTGAGCGTAGAAATCATTTGAATATTAGAATTGAATAGATGGCTGTTGCACCGAATGAAACAATGGGAGATCTTGACATTCCTACAATTCTTGTATCTCCATCTAGTATAGTTCTCCCTGATGCTGTTAGAAATTATGAGTTAAAAACTATTCATTTTAATATAATGCCTTCTTTTCATGGTTTGAACAATGAGGATCATTTAGCTTATATTCGAGAAATTTTCAATATAGTTTCTAACATGCCTTTGACAGATCGGGTTACTGAGGAACACCTTCAAATGAAAATCTTTCCTTACACTTTAAAAGATAGAGCAAAGGTATGGTTACAATCACTTAGATCTGGTTCACTTACTACTTGGACTGAAATTCAAAAGAGGTTTTTAGAGAAATTCTTTTCAACTCAGAAAACTGATACATTAAGAGATAAAATCATACAATTTACTCAACAATCTGATGAGTCATTTTCTGAGGCATGGGAACGATTTAATAACTTGTTAATTCAATGTCCCCAACATGATTTGCCTATTTTGGTTTTGATGCGTATATTTTATAAGGCACTAAACGTTTCTAGCAAGGTTGTAGTGAATAATTATACAGGTGGATATATTCGGAATAAGACACCAGCTGAATGTCAAACGCTATTCGAAAATCTAGCTCTTGAGACGCAACATATAGATACACGAGAAAGACGAACTGGAATTTATGAGGTGAATGGTAATAACGATTATGCTTCTAAAGTGCAGGTGAATGCTATTAATAACAAATTGGATGCTTTGCTGGCTATGAACGAAAAACTTTCAACACAAGAGGTATGTAGCATTTGTTATTTATCTAGTCATTCTACTGTCCATTATCCACAGGGAGTAGATTTTCCTGAGTTTGTACAAGAACAAGCAAATATGATAAGTTCGTATAACCGACATCCTAAACATGATCCATATTCAAACACTTACAATCCTGGATGGAGGAATCATCCCAACTTCTCGTGGAGCAATCAACAACACCAACCTCTACCTCAACCAAAGCCATCGACTTCATTGGAGGATTTAGTAAGACAGCTAGCAATTAGTCAACAAAAACTTGAAGCTCAGGTAGGTCAAATTGCGCAAGCTTTGAGCCAAAAAGAGCATGGTAAGTTTCCTAGTCAACCTAACATCAATCTACGAAATAATGAACAAGCAAAAGCCATTCAATTAAGATCAGGTAAGCTTATTAATAATGACGATAAAGATGATGTTTCTGATGAAAGTGTAGTTGCAGGTGATGAAAAACAAGAGCTGGATAGATTTGGATTAAGAGAAAAAATATCGGAATCATTGCCATCCGAGAGTGGTCAACACTACGGAAAGGAATCTGTTCATCATCTTTCTGGATTGCATAAGGCGGTTGATCGTTATACACCTCCTATACCATTTCCGGGCCGTCTAAAGCAAAATAAATAGAATAAGCAATTTCAAGATATTTATGATATGTTAAGTAAAGTGCATATTAACCTTCCTTTGCTTGATGTGATTGAACAGATTCCAGCATATGAAAAATTCATTACAAATTTGAAAGCTCACAAACTAAAATTTACACCAAACGAAGGAGTCAGGTTGAACAAGAATGTAAGTGCAGTGTTAAAAAGCGAGCTTCCACCTAAGCTTGATGATCCAGATAGTTTTGATATTTCTATCACTATTGGTGCTAAGGGACTTGAACGTGCTATGTTGGACCTAGGAGCAAGCATCAACTTGATGCTATTTTCTATCTACAAAGAGTTAGATTTGGAAGGTATAAAAAAGACTACTGCACGTCTCGAGCTTGCTGACCATTCCATACGGCATCGCACAGGTATTATAGAGGATGTTTTAGTTCAAGTTGACAAATTAATTCTTCCTGCATATTTTATTGTTTAGACATTGAGAGAAGTGTCGTGAGATCCCGATTCTTCTTCGTCCGTTTATGGCTACTGCAGACACATATATTAACGTGAAAAAAGGCACCCTCACAATGACAGTATTGGGTGAAATCGTTAAATTCAAAGTGTTTGATGCTTTAAAACATCCTTCTATTTCTTCAGATTCTTGCTTTTCTGTTGATTTATTAGATCCACTAATCGATTCTGTTGTTTTACAGGAAAATACAAGGATGATTTGGAAGCAGCGTTAACTTTAGATGTTGGAGAGAGTGATAAATCTAATGATATGCTCGCTGCCCTAAATGTATTTAAACCAATTCAATCTAGTTATAAAGTTTCATTTAAACTTTTAGAGATGAATAAAACAAGAATAGAGCCATCTACTGTAGTCCCTCCTAAGTTAGAACTCAAACCATTACCTGAACATCTTAAATATGCATTCTTATGTGATAATGAAATCCTCCTAATTATTATATCTTCAGATCTTACAGTTAAAGAAGAGGAGAGTCTCATTAATATCCTAAAAGAGCATAGGACAGCAATAGGTTGGACAATAGCTGACATAAAAGGTATTAGTCCTGTGATATGTATGCATAGAATTTTAATGGAGGATGATGCCAAACCTACTCGTGTAAGTCAAAGGAGATTAAATCCTAATATGAAAGAGATCGTTAGAGCTGAAATTTTAAAACTGCTTGATGTAGGAGTAATCTATCCAATCTCTGATAGTAGATGGGTTAGTCCTGTACAAGTAGTACATAAGAAATTTGGGATAATAGTAGTTAAAAATGAGAATAATGAATTGATCCCTACAAGAACAACTACGGGATGTCGTGTTTGTATTGATTATAGGAAGTTGAATTCTGCAACAAGAAAAGATCATTTTTCTTTACCTTTTATTGATCAAATGCTTAAACGTTTAGCTGGACACTCACATTATTATTTTCTTGATGGTTTTTCATGTTATAATCAAATTCCAATTGCTCCGGAAGACCAAGAGAAGACAACTTTCACTTGTCCATTTGGTACTTTCGCCTATAGGAGGATGCCTTTTGGTTTGTGCAATGCTCCAGCAACATTTCAAAGATGTATGATGGCTATATTCTCTGATATGGTAGAAAGAATCATTGAGGTTGATTCGATGGATCTTATTGCTACAAGAATTTGACTTGGAGATTAAAGATAAGAAAGGAAGCGAGAATGTCGTAGTAGACCATCTTTCTCGTATCGTGATTGAAAATCAAAGAGAAGGAGATGACATGCCTCTAAAGGATTCTTTTCCAGATGAACAACTTCTTTCCATTACTTATAAAGAACCTTGGTATGCTGATTTTGTGAATTATCTTGCTAGTGGTGTATTGAGAAATAATTTATCTTTTCAGGAAAAGAAGAGATTTCTGTCTATGGTAAAGCACTATTATTGGGATGATCCCTATTTGTTTAAATATTGTCTGGACCAAATTTTTAGAAGATGCGTTTCTGAGGATGAACAAGAAAGCATTCTAAGGCATAGCCATGAGTTAGCATGTGGAGGTCATTTTGGTGCTAAAAAAACAACCCATAAAGTCCTCAATCAGGTTTCTTTTGGCCCACTTTATTTAAAGATGCATTTAACTTTTGTTCTAAATGTGACAGATGCCAAAGAATAGGAAATATCAGCAGGAGAAACATGATGCCGTTGACTAATATTTTGGTTGTAAAACTCTTTGATGTTTGGGTATAGACTTCATGGGTCCATTCCCTTACTTTTTTGGGTATTCTTATATTCTTGTTGCTGTTGATTATGCATCTAAGTGGGTAGAGGCTCAAGCTACAAAAGCTAATGATCATAAGATTGTCCTCAAATTTTTTAAGAATATGATTTTCACTAGATTTGGAACCCCTAGAGCAATCATTAGTGATGGTGGTAAACATTTTTGTAATAAACCTTTTGATGCTTTGTTAAGAAAATATGGCATAACTCATAAGGCAGCCACTCCATATCACCTTCAAACCTCAGGACAAGTAGAAATTAGCAATAGGGAAATCAAAAATATTTTGGAGAAAACTTTGAACACCACAAGAAAGGATTGGACAATAAAACTTAATGATGCTTTATGGGCTTACAGGACAGTATATAAAACACTTATAGGGATGAGTCCATATCGTATTGTATTTGGAAAAGCATGTCATTTACCTATGGAACTTGAACATAATGCATATTGGGCTATAAAGAAACTAAATTTTGACATGAAGGATGCAGAGAATTAAAGAAAGTTGCAACTCAATAAATTGGAATAAATTCGCAACGAAGCTTATGAGAATGTAATGATTTATAATGAACGCAAAAAGTCCTATAATGACAAGTCAATTCAGCGGAAAGAGTTTACTCCAGGTATGAAAGTTTTATTGTTTAACTCACGGTTGAAACTCTTTCCAGGAAAACTGAAGTCAAAATGGCATGGACTATATGAGATAATTGAAATCTTTCCACATGGAGCTATAGAAATCAAGGATCTCAAATCTGCAGCACAATTTAAGGTCAATGGGCATTTGAAGCCATACTTGGAGGCCACCCTCGCAATCCAAACTGAACCAACCCTCCAACTGCGCGATCCTACTTGACAAACTTCTTGTCTAGCTGAAGACGTTAAATTTAACGATTATTGGGAGGTAACCCAATGCCTTTATCTCTAGTAGCAATTGAATTTTGTAGGATTTTATTTTTGTTTGATTTGATATATTTATTATTTTTGAAGGATTCGGACAGAAAGAAGATTCACTATAATGCAAAGATTTGTTACTGTGATGCAGTTAATAGAGAAGTTAATTAAAGATTTAGGCCATTTAAAAATCAGGAGAGTTTTCCGACACCTCAATTTTTATATCCCTTTGCTTTATACATTGTTCATTTTTATCTTTCATCATTGAGGACAATGTCGAATTCAAGCTTGGGGGGAGATAGAAAATTATGCATAAACATCGATTGATAGTCTATCATCCATTTTTCAATAATGAGTTTGAACTCTCTTTCTAGTATTGTTTTTGAAACTAAAATTGTTATTGAGTTTGTTCGTATAGTATTCTTATTAACTAAGCCTATGTTCTTCTTGATATAGTACTATATATAATTGATTTGATAAAATCTTGTCATTCTAGACAATGCAATTGAATACATTTTATAGAGGATTTTGATTTCATAGTCTATAACGAGTGATGACATCTATCACCATACAATGCGAGGCTGAGAGTTGATCTTAGTATTTTTTTGTTGTCTTGTTTTGTTTTCAATTCTTAGGGATAATTGAGATACAGAGTTATAAAGAGTCTTTGGAAAGCATAAGGGTAAAGAAAGAGCATTAAAAAAAAAAAAAAGCTCGAGTATACATTGTAAAATACAATGGTAAAGAAAGAGCAATTAAATAAATAAAAGAGCCGCAAAATTGGGCCAATGCTTGAGTATACCTTGTTCTTCTTGAAGTTAAATGTGCTCTTGGTTACTTTGTATTTTGACGACTTCCTAAGTTTGAATTCATACATTACAATATTTAAAATAATTTGATGAATCTCTAAAAATTGTATGTGTAGTGGGGAGATGATTTCTAAACATATTTATGGACATTGAATTCTAAAGTTCCTTCTAGTATGTTGCATATGTTTTGGAATGCGATGTTGAGTTAATTTGATTACTATATAGTGCAATTAAGGAAGTTTGTAAGTGATGTTAATTTGTTTATTATGTTTACATTATTCTTTAAAGATTTTGGTTGATCAAGCTATACGAAGAAATTGAAAATTATGAGAATAAGTTGTGGAGAATGATATATATATAACTTTCTTATCATTTTGCTCGAGAACTAGCAAAAAATTAAGTTTGGGGGTATTTGATAATGTGTAATGTAATATATTTATTATATCTTATTGTTATAATAAATATTAGATTTTTATTAAAATTCTATTCACAATATGAATTAATTTATTTTATTTTATTTTGTGAAGTATAGGTGAATAAAGAAGCAAATTATTAAAGGAATAAAATAAAATAGCTAATCATGGAAGGAAATATCAAGCGGCGATCCTCATTTATGCATTTGACCAATCAAATCTAAATAAAAAATTTAGAATCAAATCTAGCATTAAATATAGCATCAAATATAGCAACAAATATATATCAAATCTAATCCGAAGATCCTGAAGATATCTTTTGCCTAATTTTATGGGAGGAAGTTCTACTATAAAAAGAGGTGAATCGAAGTAGCAACGAAGAGCATCGAAGGAACAAGGAGCGAACGAAGAGCCGACGAAAAACCTACAGAGAGCCGAACGGGAGACAGAAGGAAGATTAGATTAGAGAAGAAAAATTCTTCAGATTTGCTTTTTTTTCTTTTATCTCATATTTTATTTTTCATACAATATTATTATGTCTAATATTAATATAAGTAGCTAAATTCTCTAAACTGGAGTTAGAATGAAACCCCAATAAATTTAATTTATTTCTTAAATATTATGTGATGTATGAATTGTTGATTTTATGTGAATTGTTAATTCTTGTTTGAAAGGATGTTTAGATGTTAAATTTGCATGCATGATTAGCATTGAGCTTGATATCTAAATTATTATATTAATTGTGTTTGCGAGGACCAATCGGAGCATAATATACGAATTACAGGATTAATAACTGTAATTAATATTTACTGGATCAAAGTAAATGTAACTACATGAGTTATGATTTCGCAAAACCTAATGCGTTGTTAGTAATTTCTAAATAAGGAGTTAGAATATCACTAGCGACAGGTGATTTTATACTGGACCAAAGTTAAAATCATAATTAGAAATCGTATCTAAGAACTGGACCAAAGTGTTAGATACAAGATCTTCAGAATCATCATAATCTATTATCATGTTTATTTAAAGGTTAAATTAGAGGCATTAGTGGTGGATTCTAAAACTCCAGTTATTTGCATACATGTTTTCTCGATCCGCATGTTACTTTTCGTTCTTAGCCCTCGTACACTTTTGATTCGCTTTCACAACACAACTTTTGTTACTAAAAATTTGGATTAGAGTTAACAACAATCTATGTGGAACAAACTCGTTATCTGTTATACGGTAGACGACAACCGTGCACTTGCGGAATAAACTATGATAGAATCACTGAGTATTTCTTAGTTGATTTTATCTACATCAAGTAGCACTAAGTGTTAGATTTTGAAAAAGAAAATTAAAATGAAAATATTTTATTTTTTAAAAAATGAATTTTATTTTTAAAAATTAATTAATAATAAAATTTTATAATTAAAAATTTATAAATTTATAAATAAATTTTATAAAGTATTATTTAAAATAAAAATAAAAATAAATAAATACTTAAAACAAAACATGTCCTAAAAATAAGTATATTGTATTAGAAGAGGCATCGAATACACAACACAAATTCTTTATTTCTACCTCGGTCTTGATCCGTCTCCCATTGTCTTGCTCACCCCCAAATTGTATCAAAAGTGAATTATCATTTGACATGGTTTCTCGTAAAAGTAAGACGGGCAAAAAATTGAACTGTGCTATTCTGCTATGTAAGACTTTGTACAGAAGTAATTCACTTTCGTAAGATACTGCTATAAAACGAAGAATTCTGTAATGATCTCTGCTGTAAGTTCGACGAAACCTGACATTAGGCATTATTTCATCGTCCTTCAAGAATGGTCACTGTAATTGCATCAAAGCCGCTTGATGCTACTTTGCTTGAAGTTGATTCTGTTTCAGAGGCTCCTCTCTTTGCGGCAAAACCAGGTTGTTTGGGATTTGGAAGCGATGCATTTGCACTGCCAAGCATTAGAATTACTGAAGACATTAGCGGCCTGTCTTCTGGGAGCTCTTGAACACAGAGAAGCCCCACTTTAATGCATCTCAATATTTCGTTGGCAGGGATGCAGTCCATTGATTCGTCAACGATCTGGAGAGCATTCCCCTCATTATATAGACTCCATGTCTGCAACAAACTCAGCAAATGTTATAACGACATTAAACTTAATTAGCCATCACTTTGCATTTTATTTGAACAATTTCAACGTTGAAGCTGCTTCTTGCTGTGAAAGGATATTAATGTAAAGAACTTACATGTCCAAGGAGGTTCAAATGTAGTGAGGATTGATAGACCCCTCGGTTCTTTTTTCCGCTAATGATTTCAAGCACCAACACCCCGAAACTATACACATCTGATTTCACAGAGAATATTCCATCCATTGCATATTCAGGAGACATGTATCCACTGCATAACAGAAAGACAAAATGTTGTAATATATGCTAAGTAGATATTCAGCACTTGAAAGCAAGTTGCATCAAGTTATTACTTACTATGTACCCACAACTCTCATTGTATTTACTTGTGATTCATCCCCTCCGAATATTCTTGCCATGCCAAAGTCCGAAATCTTCGGATTCATTTCCTCATCAAGTAGGATGTTGCTAGCTTTAAGATCCCTATGAATGATTCTGAATCTGGAGTCTTGGTGAAGATACAGAAGTCCACGAGCAATACCCAAAATGATCTTGTACCTTGTCGCCCAATCCAAGATTGTTGCTTTCTTCTTATCTGATTAAAAGCACAACTCATCTTCGTTAATTTTACATGGCTTCACATAATTAAGGTTACGTGATCAGCAGTAATTATGGTGCTACATATCACTGGGCAAATTAGTAACGCTTTTTCATGTAAAGTTGGAAGAAAATTAAGGCGAGAACGAACCGAACAAGAGGATATCTAAGCTTTTGTTGGGCATGTACTCATATACCAGCATTCTTTCATTCCCATGGATGCAACTTCCTAGAAGACGAACCAGATTCCTGTGTTGAAGTTTGGCTATTAACATAACCTCATTCTTGAATTCATCGAGACCTTGTACTGATGTCTTAGCAAGCCTTTTCACTGCTATTTCTTGATCTTCCCCCAGCTTGCCCTGGTGTTTACAAGCAACAGTAGCAATCAGATAGTTGTGCTTGTCAACTTCAAAGAATTACAAATTTTTTTAAAGACTTTTTACAAATTTTTATTGCTAACCTTTATTTATATGAAGTTTTAAATGAAATTGAGAACATACCCATGGAAACAAGAACGTGAGGTCAGAAATTAACCATAATTATGCATAATCTAGGATTTATCTCTGTTGTCAGAAGGTAATACAAGGCAAAACTGTATAGAATTTCGAAACTGTGAAACTATTGTTACATTAATCATTAGTTATCATAACACATCTCTAATATAACTGATTTGTAACATATAAGAATACATTTATTTGCAGTAAATAAAATGTAAATAAAAAATATACAGCTAAAAAATACCTTATAAACTGGACCAAATCCACCCTCACCGAGCTTGTTAGCAAACGAGAAATTGTCTGTTGCTGCAATGATAGTGTCAAAATCAAAAAGAGGCAGCTCCAAGTCATCCTCAGCCACACCTCTATCATTCTCATTATCTCGGAACGATAATGCCGAAAGTCGAAACGCTGTCCACAAATATCAATATCATAAGACAAAAAGGCAGGTAGGAAGCGTCTTAGAACCTTGTCAGTCAATGTCTGAATATGACTAGCTTACCTTTCTTTCTTTTCCTCCTCCTCCACAAGAAGACACCAACAAATGCGAGTAAGAAAGCTACCAAAGGAACGGTGACCCCAATAATAATAGCAGTGGGGGAACTCTTCTTTGATTTGCTTTCACTACCTGCGGTAACAACCTTGTAAGAAGAATTTTTATCTTCTCTATAATCATGCTTTTGTTGATATAGCTAGATGGAGCACTTGTATTGATAAGTTGTTCAGGATTAATTTGAGTAGTACGTACTAGGGAAAATTGGAGGGAAGATCTTCTGCGAGGCTAGCGTAGCAGACAAATCACTCACAGAACCACAAAACTACGTACATCCAGGTAAACATTGACGTTTTTGGTTTATATATTTCAATTTAAAGACCAAAAAATATAAATTTTGATTACTTATATAGAATTTGCCCTTATTATTGGAAATTCAGCCCAACTGATAAATTTGGTTCAGACATTAGACCTTAATTCTGTCTGCATAACCAAGCAACATTAAAAAGGTTTTCACAGGTCTGACAAACAATTCCAAGCCATCTAGAAGGCTAATAAAATTTATACAAAACCTTAGCAAGATGAGTTTCCAAGATCAGCACAGGTGTGAACTAATATTATGCAAGACAGTGACACGAGTTTAAATTATGACTAAATGTTAATAAAGTCAATACCTATAAGGTGGATGGTGATCTTAGTCAGTCTATTATATTCATTCATCAATTGAAAAAACTAAAGAACCCATCAGCTCTCGTTAACAAATAGGAGTCTTCAATTTTTTTTTCAATTTTTTTAAGAAGGTAACCTGATTTAATTGTGCATGAATGAACACCTTCGTCAAAAGCTATGAGGGGGATGCGTTACCTTATTCAGCCATTTGAAGCTTTGACCTGCACAACCAAGAAAGCCTATATATAAGTTAGAGAAAACTTGATTTTCTATTTCCTTTCTTGTAGATCAAATTGCTTGTCCATTTCATCTTTCAACATTCCATTTGACTCACTTAAATTGGGGCATCCATCCATAAGAGAGTCTAGATAATGCCTAATTTCTACTAAGTATTTTTTTTTTCCCACACAGCTTCTTGACTTATGCAATCGATTGCAATCTCTTAGCAACTGCACCAAGTAATTGACAAGTCATTGTTGTCCACAGTAAATAATCTTCTTATCAGACATGGAAAAATAAACTTGCGAAAATGCAACATATGACTGGTTACCTGAATAAGTACTTATAAATGCCACTAAGATGTAGATGTTTGACAGAGGTGCTTGTGCTGATCACATATGCCACTAACCATTATGATCAGTGTAAATTACCAAACCCCACCACAATTACTAACAGTCTTAACACCCAAGCACATCACCATCACAACAACTTGTCATGTTTTAGAAAAGTGTTACCTACATGATTAATCCATGGCATCAATCAAGCTTGCCGTCTAATTAAGGACTACGAAACAAGAGGACATTATTATTTCTCACAAAATCGTCACATAGACCCAGAAGTATTCCTTTTGGAATACCGCCTAATAAATCTTATTGAAGTAGAGGTTTATTATCTCTATTTTACATAATTCTTATTGTTTAGCCATTTCCGTAGGGATTTGATATCTCATTACACAACATCTCATCTCTAATTCTAATTCCAATTTGGCAATTTTTATTCGAAGTCAAAGAGACGGTAACGCTAGAATCAATACCTAATCGTTTAAAAATATCAAGCTTCATCGTCTCTCTTTCACGTGAGCCAACTTTCTTTCCCACCACTACACTAATAACCTGACTCGGCCGAACAAGTAAATGGCGACTCATCCAAAAAAGAAAGACTCGTTTCTGGCCCAACACAACCTGGTCTGCGTCAAATATCGACAGCCCTACAACCACCCATGTGTGACAGCCCATAGACCATTCACTCCGTACCTTTTCTCAACGCGTGCACTACCACCACACTAAACGACACCCAACAGCTCATTGTGAACACCATCACGCCGAACCAAACACGAAATTAAAATATTTAACAAAACAAAGAAGGACAGAGTTTTAATGTTGTGTTTCCACTTACCGACATCAACGGCGGCGACACGTATGTACATATCCTGTCCGGAATCGGTGTAAACTCTAACATCGCTTAGATCACCAGTCCACATCACACACCCAGTACCACTACTCAGGTTCGCAACTGCGTACCCAGTACACGAGCAATTCCTCAAGCAAGCAGCTCTGCACGCTGGTAAATTTAACCCCATGTTAACAACCGCCTGTGCTGTATCAGGCAGCTTCGCTCCGTTAACGACATTGAATCCATCTGTACCGTTAACGCAATCCGTGTTTGTTTTTCTAACGCAACCTTGGGAGTTGTCTCGTAAAGCCCAGTTCGCCTGAGACTTTGGTGTGAATCCTTGCATGCAGTTGCAAACCGGCGACTGGTTAGGATCACAGACACCGTATGGACCACATGCTCCAAGCTTATCGCATTGGTCTCTCGGCGCGTACCAGAATATGCTCCACAGGCTGCTTGGTTGCGCCCAAACGGCTCGTTGAGCTTGCCCTGTGTAGTTCACCAATAGTCTCGTGTACAAACCCGGTTGGTTGATGTGGTAGGAGTAGCTGATCTCGCTAGCGTTGTTGACGAAGGTGAACGAGAGTATGTTGCTGTAGGTAATGGTATCAGGAACCCCGGAGAACTGAAACCCGTTCCACGGACCCGTTCGCCATATTCGTTGACTTCCTTGGTAAAGAACGAGTTCTGGGTCACCCTTGGGTTCCATTACTCCGACGTAATTCCCCGTGGATGGATCGCTTGCGCTTCGCCATGCCGTCAAGTTCCAGCTCCTGTTATTTATTCTATCCAATCCCAGCTTCATTCCTGGAATCAAAGTATCTGTTGGGTAATCAAAACCTTCCCATGCGTAGCCCGCCGGATCGGTGTCTCCTGCACGATCAGAGAAACATTTCATAGCTAACTATCAGATCAACCAGTGTTGCGAACCGTATTTAGATAAGAACTTGTATTTGTCTACATAATTACCTTCATCACGAACAACAAGATTGCCGGTAACGAGCAACTGAGCAACCGGATTGCGAAGCTTCTTCTCGGGTACGCCGGAAGACCAAACTGCAACACCTGAACGGGCGTCGTAGATTATAAGCGTTCCGTTGGAAGAAAGCGAAAGAACGGCGGTGGAGTTGATAACCGGATCGTTCCTGTTAGCAACCCAGAGAATGGTTGGAACCGTGACATGATTGTACCAAAGGCCAAGGTACCGGTTACTGGAACCCGGCGGATTGAAGAATCCCAACGCATAGGTTTCATCCGAAGTGATCAGCTTCGCATCGTCAGCGAGCGGCCGAGTTGGTGTTATGGTGTCTGCTGCTGTTGCTCCGATGACGTCGCCAGTGGTTAGAAATACAAGAACAATTAAGATTTGTAGAGCTACAACGTTGGTATTCTCCTTCTTGTCCTCCTCTCTGCGGTTCATGGATTAGTTCTTGAAAAGTTTGTGATTTGAAAGAACATAAGGGAATGTGAAAATTAAGTGTTGGTTTATTGCAAGAGATGATAAGTCTATGGGCGGAGATGATAAGTCTACAATGATGTGCACGACTAGTAACAGTCTCAATCAGAGATGGATGGTTTCAGATTTTGGAGAAGAAGATCAATCAATCGCAACTGTGTTACTCCTTGTGTTTCTCTTTCTAACAATGATTCTTAATTTGGAGTATTCATGCTGGATTGAAATTCTTCTTCTGGAATTCGTTGACTTGGGGGTCGATTCAAAGTCCAAGCGTGTTCTTGTTTTGGTACAAAACTGTAGAGTTCAAGTGGGTACCTCGTGCAACAAAATGACGGTTTTTGCTGAATATGACTTGCATTAATGATGATGACCTTGGGTAAGATTCTCTGTTTTTAGACATGAGGAAGTGTTAGCTTGCAATTAATTAGCTCAAGTGTTTTATGCTGAGCTATAGGTGAGTAATTAATTATTAAGGAGGTCGCCATAAGCTGATGCCCCCCATTGATTGGGCCTCTTAAAAAAAGTGAGGTGTTACATTTGTGCGCTGGCAGATTAGGGCAGCAGTATAAAAAAATGGAGCTCTCCACCTGTTTTCATATGAAACAAATCAAAATTTTGAAATAGGGATTCATTATAATATTTCTTACATTAGAAATAATGCATAAATATACACAATATAAGATGACAACATTCAAACTAATAGTGTGCGACTCATTCAATGTTTTAACAAATGATCAAAGAAACATGACAACTTTAGCCTATAATTTATTTTTCAATTTCGCATTGAATATTAGTTCTATCTACTCCATGCATAGAATATTGAAAAATATGTGTATTTTTTTCTCTTGCAATTCATTTTTTTACTAAAATATCACTTACATACTTCTAAATATATAATAAAATAAAATTAGTCACTTTCAACTTATTGTTTTACTAAAATATATAAAATTAAATCTACGTCTAATAATAATATTATTATAATTTATTTTTTAATAACTTATTTTAATTCAAAAAAATACACTCATAATGTCAATGAATTCACGGAAAGTTGTAATTGATTGTGTCCAAGAAAAATATCAATCAGTTTTCCAGCGCAAGACCTCATAATATCCCCGTCTTCGAAACAAAAATGAACAGCCAGTCCAACATTCTTTATACATTGATTTGCACATGGCAACTTTGATTAATTATCTATTAACTATGCTTTTTCACAAGATCAAGCGATTAATCTCAAATTTTTTACTATTATATAGATCTCAAGTAACTTGTTCGTAAAACATGATATACCTTAACTAGACAAAAATTCCAGTACTCTATTTAATACCAATGTTTTGGTAGTCCACTTTTAGAAGGACCTAAAGTTTGCGTAAGAGTTAATTTTATATTTTAGATTTTGTATAGCAATTTAGATTTGAAATACAAATAAAGTGGAGTACTGGATTTTGCACTTAATGCAGGTCTTAAGTCTATGAAAGCAACGTGAATCTGCTCCTATCATTCAAATTCATTGAAGTGATTTTATGTTGGCCCTTCTCCGCCAAAACTTTATAATTGCTGCAAATTGATCTCAAAGAAAGACTTTGTGCGTCAATGCAGCTATATTTGGTGAATTGGATTTAAGCCATCTTCCATTAAGAAGAATAACCACATAAAAGATTGGTCTTTCAACAATTTTCTCAACGGTTACAGCACGTTGATAAGGACTCTAATTTTGAAATTAAAAAGACTCATTTCGTAGTGCCTGATAGAATTCAGAGAGCGAAGGTGGCAAGAAATTCTATAAAGTAGATTACATCGTCTGCAGAATTCTAGCTAGCAAGAATTTCAACACTACTTCTGTCCCTCCAAGAAATGTTTAAAGCAAATTTTCTGTAAGATTCACATGATTTCCATGCCTTTAAGAGACATTGCTAATAGTTGACCAATAACTACGATGCTTTTTACGTAAAATCAAGGAGTTTTTCTGCCCGAATCTTTCATAGAGTATTAAGTGCAGTTAGACAGACAGTACCTTTGCTTGCATAATGCTGAAATCTTTGCCATATTGAACAACTCTCAGTTGCTATAGAGATCATTGTTATGTACAAATATTGTTACAAGTAGAATGAACTTCTCAGCATTACATTCGACAAGTTACTATTACCTACCATTTAGTACTGTGATCGTCAAATGGTTCATAGATTGCCTCTTCTGCCCTGAAGAAGAGTCTGCAGAAGAATAATAGGATTTTGCAATAAAACCTGGAGCATTAGGCTCTTGCATAGTAGGATTGTCAGTGTCGAGCATCATGACGACAGATGACATTGTTGGCCTGTCATCTGGATTGTTTTGTACACATAAAAGTCCCAAATTGATACATTTCAATACTTCTGATCTTGAAAATGAGGAGCCCAATGATGGATCAACCAATTCCAAGCCTTTGTCTTCCTTCCATAAAGCCCACGCCTATGA
Source organism: Acanthochlamys bracteata (assembly GCA_019914995.1). NCBI lineage: Eukaryota > Viridiplantae > Streptophyta > Magnoliopsida > Pandanales > Velloziaceae > Acanthochlamys > Acanthochlamys bracteata. The sequence goes on along the minus strand of CM034129.1, from coordinate 5,648,184 downwards.
ATAACAAACAAGAGGACTGATATTATGACAAACTGATGTCCTTGGGGAAACAATATCAGTGTAGAGTTCAACTTATTGATATACTTACATTCCCTAGAAGGTAACATTCTGGCTCTGATCGATATACACCTTTGTTCTTCAAGCCACTTATGATTTCTAAAACTAGGACCCCAAAACTAAATACGTCAGACTTTGTCGAAAAGATTCCGTCCATTGCATATTCAGGAGACATATAGCCACTGCATATATACAGCAGATATCAGGTTCAATATAGAAACATGTTTGAAGTTGCAAATTTTCTGGAATAACACTTCATCAATGGTCTTAGATATGATACTTACTAGGTTCCAACCACTCTCGTTGTTTGAGCATTTGTATCGTGGTCACTAAAAATTCTTGCCATACCAAAATCTGAAATTTTGGGATTCATTTCATGGTCAAGAAGAATATTGCTAATTTTAAGGTCTCTGTGGATAATCCTAAAACGGGAGTCATGATGCAAGTATAAAAGCCCACGAGCAGTGCCTATAATGATCCGGTAACGTGTATCCCAATCCAACATATCCTTATTTTCTCTTCCTGTCAAAAGCTACAAATATTACCTAGCTGTATAAGAAAATAATCTGTTTACATTCATGAGGTAGCTTTCTAAATGGCTTACCAAATAAGAAAGTATCGAGGCTCTTGTTGGGCATGTACTCATATATTAACATCCTTTCATCTGCATGGATACAGCAACCCAGAAGTCGAACCAGATTTCTGTGCTGCAACCTAGAAATCAACATCACCTCGTTTTTAAACTCATCAACTCCTTGGATGGAATTTTCACCAAGTTTTTTCACTGCTATTTCTTGCCCATCAACCAACCTACCCTGTTGATCATCAACCAACAAACAATAGTATTACTTTAAGTCAAAAACATAGTTTTGACTTTTAGTTCTCAAGTACATTAAGAAATCATTTTCACAAAATTTAAGGCCAGATAAAAGGCAATCTTTGTCAAAATCTAATAGAACAGAAGATACATGCCAATAAAGGAGTGCCGAGTTCATATATAGTATTAAAAGTCAAATCCAGGATTACCTTAAAAACTGGCCCGAAACCACCCTCTCCAAGTTTATTTGCATTAGAGAAGTTATCTGTTGCAGTGACTACTGCGCTAATATCCAGTATAGGAAGTTTAAAATCGTCTTCCTCTCTGTTTCCAGCATTGTAGCTCTTATGAAAGTTGATAGTAGCTCCTTGAAATTCGTACACCAAAACAGAAGACATTTAGCGAATGCTATATGCATACCATGGAGTTTACACACGTAGCTTATATGCAATACAGAGGATATACCTGCTCTACTTTGTTTCTTTTTTATCTTGTAAAGAAATATGTACGCCAATACCAATAAGGTCAATATTGTGCTTGATACAACTATTGCTACTACAACCAGGGATTTGCCTGCTCTCTTTTTGTCATGAGGAAGGTTCGCAACAAAATCTGCAAAAAGATTCAGCATTGCCCTTCTATCATTCTAACAACCATATATACTATTAGATATGATGCTAACAGATAAAGAAGAGACAATTTGTCTTTTGGAAAAAAAATTGACATACATATGACAACCACACGGTGAGTAAATTTAACGGATTGAGAAACAAATCCTCAAAAATTTGACGAAGAAATACTAGCTTCCAAACATATGATTTAAGTTATTACTTTAGAAGATGATATCTACAAGTACGAGAATAGTTTTGGTATAAAATTCCTTGATGCTGAAATGCACATTTAATCAAACAGGTTATGTGCTTTGTATGTGTTTCAAACATGAGGACAAGGTTGTTGCATGAAGAGTGAAACTGTATCATTGAATCATAGTATTAAAGAGGCATATCAGAGTGCTTATAAAATAAAATTTTTTTAAAATAAAAAATATTTTTATTTATTTTAAAAAATAAGTTCTATTTTTTATTTAAAAAAATAATTAAAATAAGTAATTAAAAAATTTTACTACGTAAATTTTTTTATATTTATTAAATTTTTAAATAAATTTTATATTATAAAAAATATATTAAAATATATGAAATAAAAAAATGAGAATCAACTTTTAAAAAAAGCTTTCCCGAACCACCCCTAAAACTTCCTATAAAGTGATCCAACCTAATTTGATGGCCTGAGTTTACAAATTGCAAAACCATAACAGTAGTCGAACCAAAACCATAAGCATGATCAGAAGAAAACAAAGGTCACAAACCTCGTTGAACCCACTTACTGTGACCAGGTGAAATATACTCATAATTAAATCATTTGCCAGTTCTTGTTCATTTCTTAATAATCTCGCTCAGAAAATAGAACCCATAAATTTGGTCCCAAACCCTTTCAGGAACAGATCTTTCAATAAGAATATGGATGTGGGCCTGCAAAGACTATGCTATAATGGAGAAGTCATATTGCCAAGAGAATCGAATACTCGAGAATGCAAAAAACTGACCTGGATCATCAGTAGCCAATCTGACATAGAGATCCTGTCCGCCTTCTTCGTAAAGTTCTAAATCAGAAATCTTGCCGGACCAGGTAATGCAGCCTTGCCCACCTTCTCTAACATTAGCATTTGCGAAACCAGTGCACGAACAATTCATCAAACACCTTTGCCTGCACCCTTCTAAGTTAACTTCCATGTCAACAACCGCCAACCCGCCCTCCGTGTCAGGTAATAGGGCGTGACGCTGTACTATAAAGCCGTCGTCGCTACACTCCAGTTCAGTTCTCCGCTTGCACCCACTGGAGTAGTCCATCACTACCCATTGCTTCGGGTCGCTTGGGACAAATCCGGGAAGGCACTGACACATAGGAGAGGTATTGATATCACATACCCCAAAGTTCCCGCATACGTTGTAAGGATCGCAGGCAGTCTTGGGAGTGTAATAGTACAAACCCCACTTTTCGTCGCCCGGTAACCACACTACCTGTTGTGTCATACCTGTCTCATTCACTACCAGCTGGGTTGTGATCGAGTTATCTATAGCACTGAAGCTGTAGTATACTTCTTGGGGGTTGTCTATGTAGGTGAAGTTGAAATATGTAACGGTACGAGTTTCAGGCACACCACTAAACTGGTATCCTGTCCAAGGCCCTGAGCGCCATAACATCCGGTTACCCCCGACTAACATGACAAGCTGCGGCGTGCCATTGGTCTGCATGACGAGGGCGTAATTGCCCATTGCCGGATCACTAGCGCTCTTCCAGGCAGTCAGGTTGCGGTTGAGTTTTCTTCTAAAGTCAGGGCCAAGCTTCATGCTAGGTAGCAGCGTGTCTGTTGGGTAATCGAAGCTCTGCCATGCGAAACTGGCCTCATCATCATCGCTGCTGTCAGATTCTTTTACTACCAAGTTGCCTGTGTCCAGTACCTTCGCCACCGGATTTGATAAGTTTGAAAAAGAATCTAGAGACCATAAGAAACAAGCGGAGCTGGAGTTACATGCTGTAATGGTGAGGTTTCCTTTGGCGGTGATTGACAGAGATGAGTTCCTATATCTTTCTATGGGAGCATTTCGATTGGCTACCCAGACTACGGTGAAGGCGGAAATGTTGTTGTACCAGATGCCTAGGTATCGGTTGTTCTTGGTGTTCCCGGAAGGAGTGAAGAAGCCAAGAGCAAACGTACCTCCAGAAGAAACGAGTGTTTCGCCGTCGATCAGGGGCTGTGTTGGCGTTATAAAGCTTCTTTTAGTACTAGTGCAAAGAGGAGATGAAGCAAATAGGAAGAAGAACCATAACGAAGGTTTTGTTATCAGTCTCATCATGGTGGTAAAGCTTCTGTTGATGGGTTGATTGCTGTGTGTGGTTTGAACTTGAGATTCAATTACTTAAGTAATTTCGAGTCAACACACACTAGTCAATATGGATGGCTCAATCTCGATGATTTGAAGCAGTTTAGCGCGCTTATGTTGATGACACAACTTAATGAGCGTTTGAGAATTCTTATAAAATAAAATTTTTTTGAAATAAATTTTATTTTTTTATTTTTTAAAAAAATAAAAATATATAATAAAAAAATTTTAATTCGTAAAATTTTTCTATGCTATTTAAATTTTTTAATAAATTTTTTATATATTTATAAAATATATATTAAAAAATATAAATAAAAAAAAAATAAAAGGCAGCGTTTTCAAACGCTTCAAACGCGCTAGTTATTAAAAGCAATATTTAATTTATTGATTAAGGGAAAGAATATTGTAATCATTCCCCTGATATCATTCTGTTGTGTGTTAGTGGCAACAAAAGATAATGCAATGAATTAAAGATTAGAATCCATTTATGTTATTTGTCCTTCGTGTTAGCCGCAGGAGTGGCAAGTAGCTAACTGCACTCGATTTCCTCCGTCGGCAGAAGCGTCTATCTGGTGCAGACATAAAGTGTGTTTTGGATACAAAATTTTGTTTTTAAACCAAGTGAAGAATGATCCTTGAATGAAAAAGAATTTATAGCTAAAAGAACTATAATGCTCTTTAACATATTAGAAGGTATTATATATTAAATTTATAAATTCTTTTAATTTGAAGTTATTATTTTGTACTTTAAAAACAATTAACTATATTTTATTTTTTGTTACTTCTTCGAGATTAACTTTTAATTTACAAATATTTTTCCTTCTAACTAAAAAATTTTATATATACATATTAAATATTTATATACGTTTTATGAATAATAAGTAAAATTTATAATTACAAGATTATAAATAAACTATTAAATATTAAGGGTAATTTATCTAAAATTTATTGACACTTATTATTTTTAAATTTGTCGAGAATAAAAAATTATTGTACACCACTATACAATTTATAATAAGCAGCTTAATTCGGTAAGTACGGAGACCCTTAATTGAAAAGTCACGATAAGTGGTTTATCCAACACAATGGTGTGTTTGAAATTACTTATAAAAATATATTTATAGTGAAAAGATATTATTGATGGCATTTTCTAGAAAAAGAAATCTTTTTTCACATTAAAAGGTTAAAAAATATAAATGTAATGATTATAGAACGTAACTTCCCATTTTTTTAAAAAAGAATTCTAAAGTAATAATTTCTTAAAAATAAAAAGCTAAAAATAGATGAAATAAATTGGGGGCCTCTCTTAAGGACTTTTTTTTGTAAAAATAGATGAAATAAAAAGCCATTTCTAGATAATTTAAAAGGACTTTTCTAAAAACTTTATTATTAAATAATCCTAAATGACTCTTAATAAAGTGTGCCTAACAGACTCTTTTCTAACTTATTTAATCTTATTAATTCCAAATAAGCGATTTCAAATGAGACTTTTAGTGGCCCTCCTTGACTTTTGATTTCTACGGTGGACTATGGTCCACGAGGCGGCCAGCTAATAAGTCACTAAGGTCCTCTGGCTGTGTAGCTACTTTCCGTCTTCTGTGAAATTCGAATGTTGAAAAGTCTTCCTATCGCATTTCGTTCGCGCGTCACTGTTAGCTTTCTTGCTCTACAGGAAAAGAGTCCCTTGCAAAAGCGAACCCACAAAATATTTATATAGTTGTTCCCTGCAGTCACATTAATTTACAACAAAATTCACCATCAAAATCCAAATTTTATTTTTCTTTTGCACTTGGTTTTTTGTTTAGTCTTTATATTAACATGCTGAATTGGTAGAAAATTGTTTCTTTTTGTTTGGTTATAATTTCATTATCAAAATATCAATAATGAATATAAATAGTAATAAGTTAAATCAATAACTCAGCAGAAGTCATAAATCATAAAAAATAAATATATGCAGGTTAAAACTTTTTGCAAATTCATAAGATAGATAGATAGATAGGTAGAGAAAAAATATATATTGCGATGAAACTTTTGAAAATTTATGTCTCTACAATCTACTATTGATTTTACTTGTATTCACTAACATCTAATGGTTTGATTGTAATTCTATTTAAATATATATTGAAATTAACCCACAAAAAATTTTCATTTAAATTAGAACCACCAATTTTAAACATAGGTATCTATAATGATAAATTGCTATTAAAAGAATATGGCACGGCAACGTCACCATTCAAGCTTATTTTATGTGAAATCATGAGCCTAAAAATTGTACCTAATGTAAGAAACTGAAAACTCTATTCGATTGCATATCACACTTTTGATTTTTCATTTTTAATATTTAAATTCAAACTCAGAGCCTAAAAGTTGAACCTACTAGAAGAATCTAAGTACGCTATTCCACTATACTGTCTCATTATATATTCCATCTTCTTAATTTCATATTAAATAGTTTGTTTCACTATCGTTGTGTTTGGATGAAGGATTCATAAAAAAGTAGAAATAAAAAGAAAAAAAAAGATAGGAAAAGAAAAAGAAGGAAAGAAAGAAGAAAAGTTTGATGATGTTTGAATAAATTAATAAAAAAAAAGAAGTAGAGAATAAAAATGATAACAAAAAATAAAAATGCCCTTTACATGTATTTTTTTATAATAATTGAAAAAAAAAATAAAAATGTCGAAGGAAGAAAAGACACACTAAAATATGGAGGACGAAGGAGAGGAACTAGACATCGGAGAGAAAAATGAGATGCGCCGGAAGGAATAATCACGTTGCTGCATGTGAGAACGAGTAGGAAAAGAAAAAAATAATAAGGGCAAAAATGAGAAAATAAGCTTGTAAAGTATGCTATTTTGGGTGTGCATTTTTTTTCCTCTCTCCTCCATTCTCCTTCTCCTCTAAACAGTAACTTTTAAACCAAACACATAATCAAAAAAAATTGATTCCCCTTCTCTCTCATCTTCTTTATCTTTCCATGAACCAAACATAGTCTATATGTAACTTTTGTTATTTTCTATGAAAAATAATTCAACTTCGTTTCTTAAAGATCTCAAACTAACGCGTTTGGGAGTGATCATGGAGCTTTCTTGACACGAGATGCATTTTTATTCTTTTTCAAAAATAAATTGTTTTTTTATCTTAAAAAATAATAATAAAAAATAATAAATAATTACTATATAGATTTTTTATTATTTTTAAATAAATTTTTTAAATATTTGTAAAATATATATTAGAAAAAATAAATTAGAATTAAAAAGTTATTTTTTAAAAAACTTAGCCAAACGCCTCTAAGTATCTTTTTAAAAAGCTTTTTTATTTTAAACACTTCAAACTTATCTTTAAGTGGATATTTATGAGAGCTATCATTTTCTTTTACTTTAATTTTTTATTTTATATTTATCAATAAAGCTTCTAAACTATTTTAAAAATTTTATTTTTTAATTTAAAAAATATAAAAAATTCTACGTTATTATATTTTATTATTAATTATTATTATTATTATTTTGAGATAAAAATAATAGGGCTCTTTTTAAAAAATTTTAAAATATTTTTTTTAAGAAAAACTTTTTTTAATAAGCACTTCCAAATATTTCTTTAATTGCAATAAAATAATTAGCTACTAAAAACCAATATTTAAATAATTTTTTGAGAAAAGAATTTTAAGAAGTAGTTGAATTTTTATGTTCAGTGAGATTTGAAAATGAGTCAAAAAGTGAATTTTCATATTTATAGGTGAGTTTAAAAATAAATGTTTAATAAAAAAGAGTTCGTTGAGGATACAAGCACTAATGGATCGTTAAGAATTGCTTAAAATAAAGGTTTTTTAAACGAGTTTTAAAGAACTTTTTAAAAATTGAGATTGTCCTTTTAGCTTAAAATATAAAATTATATATATAATTTTATAACGTACAATGTACCTATATTTTACAAATCTTTAAATTTTATAATACTATAGAAATTTTTTTGAAAAATCAAAAGTTGAAATAAAGATTAAGAAGGATTTGGAAAACACTCCAAAATGATGTCCAAAGAGCACCACATTTGAAAACCAACATACACGTATTATTTCTTCAAATTTTATCCTATTAATTTAATCAATGAGAATAGCGGGTGCCAGTATTTGTTGTAATATTTGTATATTTATCGGCGCAACCAAAATATATCACTTCAAATAATTTAACAAGTATGAGAAATGAGACAACTAATCATTTTGGAATATAATAATTAAATTTGAGTGACGATTTTTTTATCATTTGTGAATTAGCATGAATTTACGAACAAGAAACAGTTTCGTAATGTTAAAAATCAAAGAAGTAAAAACCTACAAAGTGCATAGTTGACAGAACCGGACTGACCCGTCGGGATCGACTCGGAAATTATCTATTCAGACAAAAAAGCGGTCCGAATCTGCAAACAGCTCGCTCGTATATCTGACCCGCTATGACCCGTTCGGATCTATTCAACCCGTTCGTTCGGTTGAACCGTTTTAGATATTTTAAAAAAAAATTCTCAAAAAAATCTAACTAGTTTAATGACTCTAATCTTATTTTTAAATCTTAATACCTTAATTATCTATCTACTCATCTATTCGACTTGAGCAGTCGAGCTGCAGCCGATCATTCCTAAATCTCTAAATTCCATTTTGTTCTCGATTCTCTCTGATCTCACACTCCGACAAGCTCGCTGCCGTTCTCCGACGAGCTCCCTATCCGGCTCCCTACTTATACTCTCGGCTCTTTATTCTCAAACATTGCTATTCACTCGATGCTCTCCGTCTTTGCTCTTCGCCTCTACTCTTGCTGTCCAGTTCTCTGCCCTCTGCTCCCGCTTTCTACTCTCCGGCTATGCTTTCCTGCTCTAGGTTGTATGCTTTCACCACTCTCTCATTATCCCATAGCTGATTCATCTCTCTACTCGTCTGCATACTGCATACTGACAATCTCTTCACGTTGCTTAAGTGGCTGTTTACAATTTTAGCACTTTGCTAATTGTTATAATCTGATGCTGGTTCTAATCCATCTTCAGAATCAGCTACACAGTCTTCAACTATTCTACCAACTCAAACTTCTTCTTCAAGAGAAAAAAACGATCCTGTAAGGAATCATTGTAGACTGAGTGAAATTGGCAGTAGGGATAAGAAGAAAAAATAATTGATATGTAGTTATTGTTCAAGAGCATTTGCTAGAGGAGGCATTAACCGATTGAAACAATATTTAGCCGGAGTTAAATGGGATGTTGGTGTTTGCGAGAATGTTTCTGCTGATGTTCGCTACTAGATGAACATACACATTGATGACTTCGCTTCCAAAAAAAGAAGATATCAAGAAATGCTCAACGAACAAATTCATTTAACAGACGCCATAAGTAATATGAGGAGCAAGCTTATAACACATTCAGCGAGCGTGGAGATGTGCTACCAGATCAAGACACATCAACAGAAACCGAAGAGGGTCATTTAAGAAGAGAAAAGCATGCAAAAAGAAAAGAGGTAATGCCTATGCATTCTTATTTTATGCCGAGAACCACTCGCAATGCACAACCCACTTTGAAAAGTGTATTGTAAAATAAGGAAGCTATAGAAAGATGTATGATTGCCATATCGAAATGGATGATTGATGCATGTATATCTTTTTATATCGTTAACTATATGTATTTTCAATGTATGGTAGATGTTATTGCCAATATGAGTGTAGGTTATAAAGCTTCCCATTATCACACCTTCATTAATTTTTTGTTGAAAAAGAATTTTGAGGAGGTGATGCTCTATGTTGAGAGTTATCGTGATGCATGGAAGAAGACGGGATGCACTATCATGGCTGATGGATAGTCAGATCAAAATAAAAGAACTATTATGAACTTTTTAGTTTATTTTTAAAAAAGTATTATCTTTCTCAAATCTGTAGATGTATCTGGTGCGTAAAAAATTGTTGGGATGTTATACAAGCTGTTTAGAGAATTTGTCCTATATGTTGGTGCTAAAAATGTGGTTCAATTTGTTATTGATAATGCATCTAACTATGTTGCTACTGATAGACATTGGAGCAAGAGTTTAGAAGTTTGTTTTGGTCTTCTTGTGCTGCGCATGGTATTAATTTGATGTTTCATTATTTTGGCAAGTCAGATAAAATTAGCAACTTGGTGACTCATGCATCTAGAATTACAAAGCATATTTACAACCACTGTTTTTCTTTATATTTAATGAGAAAATTTACATGCGGGAGAAAAATACTTAGGTCAGCATTGACTCGTTTTGCTACTAATTTTGTTGCTTTATAAAGTGTATTGGCTCATAAAGGTAGTTTGAGAGCTATGGTAACATCTAAAAAATGGACAACTTCAGCGTATGCTAGGGAGAGTAAAGGAAAGAAATTTATGGATGATATTCTAACTCCTTCATTTTGGACATAATGTGCAATTATGAAACTAACTACTTCTTTAGTTCGTATTCTTCGCATTGTTGATAGTGATGATAAGCCTTAAATGTGGTATTTGTATGAGGCTATTGATAGTGCCAAAACTGAAACATTGAATAGATTTTAGAGAAATAAGAAAAAAGAGTTGCACCATATTTGAACATTATTAGTAATAATAGGATCATCAGTTAGGTATGGCTTTATATGCAGCTGGTTATTGGCTCAATCCTCATGATAAAGATATAATTATATGGTTTATAATAATATTTTGATCATGATTATATATTGATTTATTTATTAATGAGCTAAAATTTTTTTATATTTTGTGGATATTAGATAATGAAGAGAAGTTGGACAAATGTAAAAGAAAGAGGAGCTACAAGCTTATATAGAGAGAGACCACCACAACCAATCAAACATGGGCTCCCTCTTGGCCCACAAGGCAATATTAGCCCATTATTATGATTAAGAAATCTCAACCGTTTGGAATGAACCATAGCATTAGTTAAGAAAAGAAAAGAAAAGCCCTAATCTAATCCCTCATTCCCACGTGAAGAAGTTTTTTTTTTCTCCTGGCGGCTGCACAGCAAGAGGGGGAAGAGAAAAAGAAACAAGAGAAAGAAAATAGAGGAAGAAACGGAAATGAAATTAAAGGCCGAGGAAGGGGACAAAGCTTGACTGCGGACAAAGCAACAACCAACCAGATTTGATTTTCTTTTTTTTTTTCTATTTATCTCAATGAATTTTATTGCTTATATTATTTCTATGGGTAGCTAAACATCTTGACTGGAATTTTGGATGAAACCTTAGTGAAATTATTTGGATTCTTAAACATTATTGTGATTAATAATTGTTGAATATTTTGTGAGTTGTTAATCTTTGTATTAATTAAAATTTAGATTTTGGATTTAAATATTTGATCAATATTGAGTTTGAAATTTGAATTATTTGTCTAATTATGTTTGCGAGGACCAATCGAAACATAATAAAAGAGCTTAGGATTAATAACTGTGATTAGTGTTTTCTGGATCAAAGAGAATATGATTGCATGATTTCTGATTTCGCAATTCTTAATGCATCTCTTGTTTAATTCTGTACTAGACCAAAGTTAGAATAAATAAGAGATTGGTGATTTTAAACTGGACCAAAGTTAGGATCATAATTGAAATCTGACCTAAGGACTGGACCAAAGTATTAGGTACGAAATTTTCACATTAGTCAATAATAAAACTCACATTTGATTAAGGATTCAAACAATAGACACTAGTGGTGGATTCTGAAATTTCAGTTATCTTATCTCCTCTGTTTCTAAAAATTTTATTATTATTATTATTATTATCACTTGATTTTCATACATATTTGTAGTTTAATTAAAAATCTCCATCCTATTACATATTTTATGAGATTAGTTTTGAGTTAGAATTAGCATCAGTCCTTGTGGATCGAACCTGTTATTTGCTATACGGTAGGTGACAACCGTGCACTTGCGGGATAAATTAGGATAGAGTCTCTAAGTTTTCTTAGGTGATTTTAGCCACACCACCTCAATATCAATATGATAGCTCTGCATATCTAGTTCGGGGATTCTATATGTTATAGAAAAGTATGCTCATAGAGATTTTGAGTTAATCAGTAAGTTAACTGATGAGATGCTCTTTAGATATGCCGAAGGAGACTTTGGACGTATTTCTGCCGTAACTAATCGTTAACGAATGGATCCGGTTAGTTCTAATTATTAATTGTATAGTTACTCAATTTGTATATTATTTTTATTTTCTAAAACTTTTATATTTTTGTAGATAAATAGTGGTTATTATTATATAGAAACAGTGGTAAGTATCTCCAAAATTTGACTATTCGTGTGTTAAGCCAAACATGCAGTTCCATAGGTTACGAGAGAAACTGGAGTATATTTGACTATATTCACTCCAATAAAAAAAATATATTGGACATCAACGGTTTAACAATTTTTCGTATGTTCATTATAACTTAAGATGGAGATAGAGTTAATAATTATTCTCTATCTTTTATTGTTAAATTTTATTATTTATAACTTCATATTTTTAATTTTTTTTAATGAATTGTGAATGCAAAATTAGGAATTATTTCGAGGGTCAAAATTATGACACTATAGATGTTGAAAATTTTGGTGACAATGTTGATTGTACAACCATGGATGAACCACCACTTTTAACTAACGAAGAGTTAGAAGGATTTTACAAACAATTAGAATAATGGCCAATTCAAGAGAAATCCACTGATGGTAGTTATTTTTCACTTTATTTTCATTAATAATGTTACATTGTGAATTTAAAAATCTATCTTTTGAAATTTAGTTATTTTGTAGATATTGAATTGAACCTTAATGATCTTGATATAGATGATGAAGATGAAGAATATAATAAAGAGGACTGCCTCATGGTATGTAAGTATGGAGATTGAAGCTAATATTTCTGTAATAATTCTGTTTGCTATTGTTTCTATTTGCTGTGAGCTAAGTTTTGTTCTATATTCTGTTTGCTATTGGTTTACTGGCTTGTATGTTGTGAATTTTCTTATTGGGTAGTCATTTAGTGGTTTTTTGTGGAATGTTTTTCTTGCTGCCAGCATATGTTAGGGCTTTCTGGATTTTTCCAATGTAGTACAAGCACCAGTTTGGCAGATTGGAATTTTTTTTCTTACTGCCAGCATAAAGTTTTTTTTTTATTGGGCAGTGGCTTACTAGTTTACGGTATTACTGATTTGCTAGGCAGTGGCTTACTAGCTTACCAGCATAGCTTTATTATGTCATTCTTACATGTAGAATATTTTTCTTGCTATCTGGCCTAGAATAGAATTTTCTGTATTATTTTTTATTTAGTATAAGCACTAGTATGACACTTGTATATGGAATATTTTTTCTTATTGCCAAACAGAAAACAGAAATAGAAATTGGAACTTATAAAATTTTTTGCACTAGGATAGCACTTGTATGCTTTGTTTTGCTTGCCAGACCCAACATAGGATTTTCTTGTATGTGAAATATCTTTTATATAGTATAAAACACTAATATGGCATTGAATTGCTGGCAACAAAACAGAATTTGTTTTTCTTTACAAAACAAAAGTGATAAACAAATCTTTCGTGCCTTTGTTTCCTGCATTTTATAACATAATTAATTTTTTCTTTACAATTAGTTTACTACAGTTTGCGGACTGATTAATATTTCATGCATGTTATAACATTGCACAGTGACTGCCTGATAGAGTTGAAGCCTTAATTGAAGGTGTTTTCTTTACCCTCACGCACATCTGAAGCTTTGAAGAGTAATTTATGATCTCTCAGCAAAACTGCAAAGCTCTGAATGTTGTTAGAACTTAGAAATTGAGAGATTATTGCTGTTTGGATATTATTGATGAAATGAAAAATTTTTTGCTTTTCAGTTGGTGTTAACTGTATTATTATTGAAGATAGAAATTCAAGTTTATGTAACATTCATAGTTAACTTGAAATTTAAAAACTGGATGTTGATATGTTTTTGCCTTTGATAAAGAGTTTTTTGTGTCTCGAATGATTTCATACTGTCTGGCTGTGTGCTCAATAACTTTATCTGTGCTGTTTTCTAGACAGGCCAAAGTGGAGTAGTGGACTGGATCAGGTGCTGGTTGATCCGGATCAATGTCCGATATGATTTTTATAACTATGAGACAGTGTATTGACGGGCGGAAAAGACTTAGGGAGTGGCATTCAACAAAAAAAATTTTAAATAAAAGATATTTTAGAAATTTTGATAGAAATTAGATACATGTTTTACTTCAAAAAAAGAAAATTAAATAATCTCAAAAATTTATGATGTAAAATTTTCTGTACTTTCTAAATCTTAAAAAATATAAAATATAATAAAAAGCGTATTAAAGATATAAGATAAAATTTGAAATGAATAATAGATGAAAATTTTAGCTAAACATCAAATTTAAGCTGTAATATGAATTGAAGAAAAAAAAAGAAAAATTTAAAGAGAATTTTTGAATTTTTTATGGTGTTTAAGTGCATATTTTACTATCCCCAACTCCAGAACTTATCATTTTATATTTTTTAATATTATTTTTTTTTCACACTGACTTCTATTTTTATCAAAATTTTAAAATTTTACTTTATATGTTTCAATTATTACTCAAAATTGTACTTTACTGAATTTTATTTTTACTAAATTTTACTTTACAAAACTCACTTTCGTGTGATTAAAATACCTTTAATAGTAAAAGTAGAAACAATAGTCCTAAAATTTTAAACAGTAGTAACATAAGTATGCAATACTAACAACTCAGGGCGCCAGTTCAATATGCCTAAGAGCATATTTTAATTATAAATAGTTTTACTTTTTTCGTTCAGATTTAAAAGTATTAATACTTTATATATTTCAATTATTACGCCAAACTTTACTACTACTTCTACTTTAAACTCTAATTTTATAAAATTTACTTTTAATTTTTACTTCATGTATTTTAACTACCATTATAAACTCTACTTTTACCGATTTTATTTCTCATCGATTTTCTCTCATGAAATTGAAAGATGACTTCATAAAATGCAAAGATTGGAACCACAGATATGGAATGATGTTAATCATCACGGCGACAATTCCTATGTTTTTTATTGCTATATTATATTACAATTAATAATTATTTTAAATTAAATGAAATCATTAATTATATCAGGATGTACCAAAATTATTCTAATAGTGGTGATACGGGGGATAGATTGGTATCCCACTCCAAACAATAGATTTTTAATTTTTCAATTCATATTTTTAATATATATTTTATAAATTTTTAGAAAATTTATTTAAAATTTTAAAAATATAAAAAAATTTACGTAATAAAATTTACTATTACTTATTTATTATTATTTTTTTGATAAAACAATATAGCTTATTTTTAAAAAAAAAAATATTTTCCATTATAAAAACTTGATTTCAAAATCATTCTTAAACTCTTCTAGAGTTGACAACGAACATTTATATGTTTGTCAATTTGTATTAAGTTTTGCATATGTCGTTGAAGAGGAAGTTCGACTCTACTATTAAATACTTTTTACATAAAACAATATTTCACTTTTCTAAAAGAATTAAAGTACTTTATATAATTTTTTAAAATTTGAAAAATAAAAAATTAAAATATATATATATATATATATATATATATATATATATATATAATTAAAGTAAGAAAAGTTAAGATTGTTTCTTAATAAATCGAAGTGTTATTTCAAAAAATTTCTTATCTTAAGGTTGCTATGTGGTAGACAAAGGGAAGCTCTTTCATTAGATAATATTAGATGAGAAAAGAAGACTATACATGATCAAGATTCAACTATAGAATCCATACCACATAGATATTAGTAAGATATTCTCTCTCAAAAACTATTAAGTACATGTTAATTATCCAAATACAAAGAAGAAGTATGATGACGAATTGATGATTAAACCATGACTAATGTGAATCTGACATAAATAAATAATCAACGTTCAGTGTTGAGCTCATCTTTCTTGACCTGATTACTGCAATTGCTTAACAAGAACTCCAACATGATGGTTTCTATTCCGTCCAAACATAACACAGCAGTTACAGCAAATAGGAGCACATTGTGGAGGCACAGCCATTCGACACGGTTTCTCATTAGTGGCTGGAATAGGTGTTAGCTTTTGTTTGGTGTTTCCATTCCAAACACTAGATCAAAGTCTACAGCCTTGGAACAACTTCCGAGTTTAACAGTTTGACAGAAGAATTTCTAGAAATCCGGCGGCAGTCAACTCTTGAGATGTATAAATATCACCACCAACACACAGTTTCCTCCATCAAACATAAGCAAAGATCTCCAAGTGTTTGCTTTCTTCAATCGTTACTCTCTCATATTTCCAATTTTGTTCTTAACACCCCAAGTAGTAAAGATCTCTAATGGCTCCGACCAAAGTTTACATTGTGTGAGTATCACGGAATCAATCATCTATTGAGTTCCTTCTGGAATTTAATTATAATTCTCAGAAAATGTGGAGTTTGGTGTTTTGATTTCTTTCTTTGTACTGAGTCTAAGCAAACTTTAATTATTTCCCAACAGGTATTACTCCATGTACGGACATGTTGCTACGTTAGCAAAAGAAATTCTGAAGGGAGCTTCATCTGTTGAAGGAGTCGAAGCTAAGCTATGGCAGGTTCGTACTCGTCTCAACAAGTACACTGCTTATATGTCAATTTGAGATAGTGGTTTGAATTACTCTCTGTTTTCTAATATCGGTACCGATATTTCTTACAAATGACGACTTTGAAGCTATTCGATTGGTTAAGAGTGCTTTGATTTGATTGCAGGTTCCTGAAACTCTTCCTCAGGAGGTTTTGACAAAGATGTATGCCCCTCCTAAGGGTAATGCCCCGATCATCACCCCTAACGACCTTACTCAGGCTGATGGTATCCTCTTCGGTTTCCCGACAAGATTTGGTATGATGCCTGCACAAATGAAATCGCTCTTTGATGCCACTGGACAACTCTGGCAATCTGGGGCACTTGCCGGTAAGCCTGCTGGATTCTTCTTCAGCACTGGCACCCAAGGTGGCGGACAAGAAACTACCGCGTAAGTTTCACCTGCCCAATGCTTCAAGCTTAGCCCTCATTTTTCATAAACTCGAAGTTCATTCTAATTGCTATTTTGCAGTTTGACGGCTATTACTCAGCTGGCTCACCACCGAATGATTTTTGTGCCGAACGGCTATACCTTCGGTGGTGGAATGTTTGAGATGGGCGCAATCAAGGGAGGCAGCCCATATGGAGCAGGAACCTTTGCAGGGGCAGATGGCTCCAGAATGCCTAGCGAACTCGAACTGCAGCAGGCTTTGCACCAGGGCAAGTACTTCGCAACCATTGCCAAGAAGCTCAAGGCTTGATTTGGATGTACATGCACTTCCAGCATTCTTGCAATACTCACTTCGTACAATTGCGTTGCTCTATTAATGTCGTTGATGTCCTAGTGATTTAGCACTGAAATAAATTGCGCTTTCTTGATTGCTCTCTGTAATTCGGCTTTTTATCTGGCTGCCCGATTTGTATGGTTTCTATTCTCATATCAATATATTAGAAATTGTTCATTTGGAACATTGAACTGTGCATAAGGATGGTTGATTGCATATATGCTTGATCAACAGATATCTACCCTATAATGAATGGAAACTAAAACACACAGATGGTTTTGACACATGCTGAATTGATTGATGCCAAAGCCTTTTCTGCCTATGTTTTGTCTTCTGGAATCTATCAGTAGTTACAATATTTTTCTTCGTCCATTCAATATATTTGGGTTCCATTGACGAATATCTCTAAGGAATTAATTTAGTCATCAAAAACCTCTATGCTTGGGGCACAGATCATTCAGCCAACCAAATGCATTCCTTTTTTGAAACATTTGGAAATGATTCTCCTTGGGTGAAGAAGATGATATATATGATTAATGTTCCCAAAAGGTGAAGCAGATACGGATTTGAGTGGAGTCTATATTCACTTCGGATTTGATTATCTTGGGTTGCTACGAACGCGAAACAAGTTAATTGGACTCAGAAGGCCCCCATATCTTCAAATGGGTGCAGTAGGTAGTCTTTTGGAAGCAATATTGCGCAATGCAAATTGAACAGGTCACTGTAAACATTGACAGATAATGTGATACTGACTACGTTCTGGAAATCGATGGATATTTGCGACATTTGAGAAATACCTCTTGATATCACTTCTATCTATTGGTCCAAAGCATGGTTGTTAAAATTTCAATTTAAATTTTAAATTTTTATGATTTTACGATTTCACATCAACAAAACGATTCTACTTGATACAAAATCTCGATCTTAATACTAATATGTAAGATCCCGATTTTACTTATGATCTTACGATTTCATTTTATAGAATATTTTCATAAATCAGAAGAGCTCTCGAGGATTTGAGCGAAGTTGGAATAGCTAAATAAAATCGATCGTTCATTTGTAGTGGGTGCAGTTGTGTTTGGTTTATTTTATGAGAAGTTTATTAAGGAAACAAAATATTTTCTATAGGGTGATATTTTGGATATTTTTTCTTTTTATTTTGAGGCGATAAAAACGATGCTTGACACTTAATTAATTGACTATATAAAAAATTAAATTTTTTAAAAATGATATAAGTATATATTTATAAAATAATAATATAATCTGTAAAGATATTAGGATAATAAGCTAAATAAATATAAAAAATTATTAATAATATAGTTAATCTAAACTACAAATATGAATATTATTAATTTATTATATTAAAATAAAATACAAAAAAATTATATTTTTAATTTTTAGCAATTTTAATAAATATTATTTAAAATTTTAAAAGTAGAAATAATTTTATAAAAAAATTATCAATAAATAAGATTTTATGATTTTATTTAAACATTTAATTTTACGATTCTACACAAACGAAATGATTTAAATATCATTTCGACTTTTGATCTTCACAGGTTGTCATTAGAAATCGAGTTTCTGATAAAATGCAATTGCACGAGTGTTCCAATTAATGAAGTAGTTCTGAGATACTATTTTAATATAACTAATTAATATTTGATTGAATCAGAAAAGAACACAAGATAACTAACTATTGAGCGTCCGGTCACTACGAGCTGATGTATTTATCATCTAGTTACGCGTACACTGGTTTACAAACCTTATATAGTAAACAAATTAGTAGCTAGAGTCAACCCCGAACCGTTTGCGGTCGGGGAAATCAAACTTTAGATAATAGACTAACCACCCCAAACATTTGAACTTCTCACAAAAGAGATAATTGAGCATTCAAACTTCATTTCATTTAACTTTATTATTTTATTTTAATATTTTTAATATTTTTAAAATTTTAAATATTATAAAATATTTTAAATATTTAAAAATATGAATAAATTGTATTGTATAAATGTTTATATATATATTTTATTATTATTTTAAATAAAATATTAATTGTTAAGTATTTTTAAAAGACTCCAATGATTTGGTATATCCAGTTTATCCTAAATTTTATTGGAATTATATATTTCAAGACAATCTCACAAGACTAGTTGGTTATAGTTTCATCAAAGATCTTGATTTTGCTTTTCTATTTGGAAGTTATTCAAGATTTTGCTTTACGAAATAAAATAAAACTAACGGTTTGGATTTTGGAAAGGACCAGTATCTAACTAAGTAATTAGATTAATGAAAGCTTAAAGCCAAGAATTTTGAATCGCTCGACTATTCTACTTGAAAATAAAAGACAGAAAGAACTATTGGTCAGAGTTTACATTAAAAGGAAGTAAAGCTACAGATAGGAGACAGCCGCCAGCTCACGCAAGCTTTGTGTTATAATTGAGTTTTTTAAAAACAAATTTTTAGAAGTGAGTTACTAGTATAATATATATATATTTTTATATTAAAAAATAAATTGAAAGTACTTTTTTATATATTTTGTAATAAAAAGTAAATTAAAAATAATTTTCTAGTAAAAGGAAAGTTATATTTTTTTTTAAAGAACACACTTTTGATTAAAATTGTTAGTCGGTATCCACATGTTAGCTTTGGGTTATCAAACTGAAAATTTGAAACTAAAAATTTATTTAGGCCGTGTTTCAAATATTCGTAATTCTATTTTTTGGATCAGATTTTAAGTTCCGAATAATTCGTATGTTTCAATTACATAAAAAATTCAGAACTCTACTTTCACATGCGAAACTCTAATTTTAACTTTCTTATTTGCACACTTTTCAATACAACTATATTTTTTAATTTTTAACATACCTTTAAAATCTATTGAAATATAAATACTAAACTCTACTTCCAATTCATTTTTCAAAAAATTTTATTTTTTATTTGTCATTTTCACGAAATTCAATTAAGGACATTTAAAACACGCCTTTAGAAATATTTTTCTTTTGCTTATATTTTTTAATTTTTATATTTTAAAAATATTTTATAAAATTTTAAAAAATTTGAAAATTACAAAAAAATTTTTACATCATAAAGTCTTATAATTACATTAAATTATGTTTTAAATAAAAAATAAATTTTATTTAAAAATAGATTGTATAAATATTTTATTAAAAAACTTTTTTTTAATAAACAATCTAATCAACTGTCCAGTCATGACTTCATGACTTTACATAATTAGATCGCTATTGTTTGGATGGTATTGACGTATTGTAGTTACGAAAAGTGCAGGAAGGGAGATGCTGACAGCTCTGGACCTTTCTGTGGATGTTCACATGTATTTCCCCCTCTAACACTCACATTTGGGGTGTATCATTTTTATCCCCCAACGGTGCACTTTGAGGAAAGTTGTCTTTTCCATTCTTCCTGTACACTAATTGAGTTTTATAAAAGGAAAAACACAAAATAGATTTTTTTTTTAAAAGTAAGTTAAAAATAAAGTTTAATTTTTCTTGTTTAATTATTTTTAAAAATAAATTAAAAGCATAGTTAGCAAATTCAAATTGGATCGTGCGAGTTAACTCAAAAACTATCGATCTGAATCTCAAATCGGTTCTAATTTGTAATAAAATTAAACATACAAAAATGATCCGAATCGATTTGAGCTAGTTAATAAAGAACCGTCCGTCCGAGTTGACCCAAGTTCGGATAAAAAAAAAATTTTACTCAACCACTACTCTCCTTTCATTCTATGCAGAGGTCACACAGATAACAATCCATAACTGCTGAAGATATTTAACAAACAAACCTCAACTAAAAAATAAATTAATAATCTCGATCATATATTCTTTTTCTTCATTCTTTTGCCGTGATGAAATAGCTAGCCAATGTAGATATGAACACCAATAGCAATGAGAAAAATAGTAATAAGATCGAAATAAATAACGGCATGAACAAGAATCGGTATCCTATAGGTCTACATATTACCAAACTCAACAAATCTGTTTTTTCTAATAACTGGAATAGCAATCATGGTGTCAACGACACGAACATCACCACTGCAATTATCACTGATCCCTAATCAGCTATTGCGATTCTTCAAACCAAAATTTTGAAAAATGGAAGAATAAGAATTGAACGAAGAAGAAAAAGAAAGAATGAAATAGCAGATTTGTTGATTAGTTAAATGAAGGGCGAGGGTTCTCGAAAGAGACAGTGAACTCCATGTGGAAAGAGATGAACGATTTACAGTGTTGGCTTTTTGTTTTGTTTGGATTTGCTTATAGCGGTTGGTATCCATTTTATCAATCGATACCGTGTATTAAATTTTCCCACTCAATTCACGTCATGTCATATCTTTTCTTCTCCCTTCATTTCTCCATCTCACCCACGTCCGCAGGTTTGAATTTTTGTTGCTTCAAATTTCCAAACCACAAAAGCTAAAGAATCTTTTCTTCGCACAACTGTAGTGCCAACTCTTAGTAGCAGCAAAAGAGCTAAGCTCGTTCTCTTCACTGTTATCTTCTCCTTTCTCCTTGATCTTGTTCTTTTCAAACATGAAAACATAGAACAACTCGAGCAAACAACAACGATAATTGACAACAATACTATTTTCGCTCAGCACTGTTTAAGAACTCTCTACCCTGACATTTGCCACTTAACAATCTCAACCATGCATGATCTTTACATCAAATCTCTCCCCTGCATTATTGCTTCCATCGTAACCAAAATATCTACTCTGCACTGCTTCGCCAGTGAGAATCATCTTTCGCTTGACATTCGCTAGCGTCGTTTCGGTAAGAAGCGACCCGACGGTTCGATCCGTTGAACCAACCGGTCAGACCACGACTGTCGATCCGGAGAGAGTTTCGAGTTAACATTCGGGTCGGGTCTGCTAATTTTGGTTAAAAATAGAGTTCAAAATTTATATTTTAATTATTTTTAAAAATAAATTTAAATTGGAGAGAAAAAACTATTTTAGAGAGATAATAAGTGGAGATCCAGACGAAACTGTAATTCTAAATTATTTTGTAGCATTAAAATACATGAATGAATTTATCGGAACTCTAAATTTGACGGTAGAAATTGACGAATTTTTTGAATTAAAACACGCCAAGGAGAATTATTTTCACTTGTCCACCATTCTCCTTATGTACACCCGTACCAAACACGCAGTTAGAGAAAATTAATCAATCCTGATTGGTCGTTAGGCTGTTTTCTCTCATTAAAGATGTGGAATTCTTTAAAAACAACTGTTCTTTGTTTTCAATGATTTTCAAGTTAATTCACCACCAGTATAACAAATAAAAGTATGACTGATTCAAGTTGCATGGTTAGTCAAGTTTGAGTAGCTAAGGACTGACTTATTTACTCATTTAAGTGATTCTGGAAATGACTTTATATGTTTACTTCCTTAAAGTTACTTTCAGAAACTCATTTTTTAATAATTTCCTTTCAAAAATATTTGATTTCATATCACTTACCGATAAGTAAATCACACTCTAAGTTGATTAGTTTAAGCCTTCTACCGAGGATGTGTTTTACTTCACCTTATATTACTTTTTTTCGAACAAAAGTTACTACCAAATGACACGAAGTAACTTCTTTAATTTAATAAATTTAGTTTCTAAACTCATGTTAATAGCTCACTTTTTATTAACTTACAAAATATTCGCTTCCGCACAAATGAACGTGGTTTTAGGCAAGAAAAACAATTTAATATAAACTTAACGTAGATTGCATTTAAAAAGAAACAAACTTGCAAATTTTGTACGGCTATTATTTGTTAGGACTGGCCAAAGCGAGCTGTGAGTTAGACAATTAATTATTGCTAGTTACTCGCTTCCAATTACGATTCGTTGGGTATTTTAATATCTAATGTAGAAAACACAATAGGTTTGTAAGCAATTTTGGTTATTTGATCTTTTCCTTTTTCCACTTGTACTGCATTAAAACTGTACTAATCTCTCCAACTGAATTTTGTTTAGTATATGGCTTGGCAAGTTTGCTTACTAGGAAACTGGATTCTTTGATGTATGCTATATGACATGTCGTTTATCTGAAGCTTTTTATTCTCTCGAACTTCTACTAAGATTGGTAAATTTTAATTGCTTTCACCAGGTAATATTACTCCATGTATCGACATATGGAAGGCCAGCAGAAGAAATTAAGAAGGGAGCATATATCGTCTGTTAAAGGAGTGGAAGCCAAGCTATGGCAGGAATGTAGTGATTTGATCCGAAATCATTCTGATACATATTTTTTATGCTACATTTTGATTATTTGGTTCCTACTATATATGTGTTTCTCGCATCCTTGTATCAACTTCTTATGCTGCATTCTAAAGCTGGCATTCTTCAAGATAAAACCTTCAGTAGCTCCATTAGTAACTTTTTCGTTTAGGAATCTATTCATGTAAACATTGAATGTACACTTATGATAAATCATACGGTGACAATTACTTGTATCAAGCTATTCAACTTGATTAGGATATATTTCCCATTAGCAGATAGACATAGTTAATTATGCGTACTGCGATTGCAGGCTCCTGAAACCCTTTCTCAGGAGATCCTGGGAAAGATGGGTGCTCCACCTAAGGGTGATGCGCCAATCACCACCGCCTTCCGCAGGCAGATGGTGTTTCTCTTTGGTTTTACAACTAGATTTTGATTGTTGCCTGCACAAATGAAATCGTTTTTCGATGCTACTGGACAACTTTCGCGATCTGGAACACTTGCTGGTAGGCCTGCTGGATTTTTCTTCAGCACTGGTAACCAAGGTGATGGACAAGAAACTACTGCGTAGGTTCAATTAAACTGTCATACATGACGTGAATATAGAAACTGCTAAACTATTTTGCCGTTAGGCCATAGTAAGCAAGAGCACTTTTGTTGGCACAATATAAGCAAGCCATGAGGAGTTAGCATGTCCAAGATTGAAATCTCCTTTCTGAAAATAATTGAAGTGTTTAGCATTTACAAGATGGAAAACACCTTTCATTTGATTAGTTATAGGGTCGCTAGAATGCTTGCAAGCTTTAACCATAATTAACAGAGAACTATTGATTGGCTATTTTGCAGTTTGACATCTATCATCCAGCTGGGTCACCCACGGAATGATTTTTGTACCGACGGCTATACCTTTGGTGGTGGAATGTTTGTGACGGGCGAGATCAAGGGAGACAGACCATATGGACCTGGAACATATGCAGGGACAGATGGCTCCAGGATCCCTAGCGAGCTCGAATTGCAGCAGGCTGCGCACTAGGGCAAATACTTCCGCAGGCATCGCCAAGAAGCTCACAGGCTCTTAATCTGCATCTACATCATTGTTGCAGTATGTTTCTTTCTTTATATTTTTTTCGTTTATATATATATGTTGCTTTCTACTATGAATGTACATTTAGAGATCGTTTGGTTACATTAAATTGAGTTTTTAATAAGTGAGCTATTTCGTAAGTGAGTTTAATAGTGAGTTGAATTTTTGTGTTTGATAGTATTTGAATGTGAGTTTCAAAGTGACATTTTATATTTGATTTTATTTATAAATAACTTAAAAGTAAGTTTTTAACAAAATATGATTTTGGAAAGAATTGAAACACGCATTCTGTAATTCAGAATTTGTAACCCTTAAGCGTGTAGCGTATGATTCATTCAATAAAATTTTCGTATGTTATTGTTACCCATATCTAAACATTGTCATGTTATCTCAAAAAAAAAAAAAAAAAAGCACTTTGTCATGTGAATGTTTGATTTGGTTCGGTTATCTCATGAATGATAATGTTTGCTTCTGTTATTCTCATCTTCTTTAATTGAAATTGCGGAACAGGTATGATTAGCTAGAATTATTTTGAGAAAGCTTCATCATTAGATATATCCAAAGAAATTTCCACTATCGTAAGAATATCTTCTTCTATATAGCTTGGATGTATTCTTGCTTGGTGATTTGGGTTTATGCTTTTACAGCCTTGTTTGTTGGCGCATTTCAAACAAATCGTGCCTTTCAAGCTACAAAACAAATTAAGAAAAAAGCAAAAGCTAATTGACACTTACAAATAATTATTTTATCTTCACTGCGTCGCTAACAGAGTGGAGAGTATGATGTTCAATTCTTTATTAATGAAACCCAATCAAAGAGTAACCAATGCAATTGATTCGGTAGATTTAGATATTTCTTCCTTCTACAATGTTCTAGGTCTAACTATGCTAACTAAAATTTATTTTTCTAAACACTAAACTATTGGCTGAAGTTGTTGTGAATAAGTGCGCGTTTATTAGCGCTCCAAATTCACTTTTTTTAAAACTGATTTTTTATATAAAATACATATAAAAATTAAAATAAAATTTTTTATAATAAATTTTTTATAAAAATTTATTCTAAATATTACAATAATATATAATTTTATTTTTTATTAAATATTTTTAATTTTTAATTTAATTTTTTAAATTAATTTTAAAAAACTTATTTTATTTATTTTTTATTAAAATAAACACGCTCTAATTCAAAATCACTAATAAATAATTAAGTAAACTATAAAAGAACACAAACTTATAAGAACATGAGCATCTCCTCACTGTTATCATGTTCAAGGCTTCTGATTAGTCTGGTAAAAGCATCCAAATAGAATGTTCCGCATCCAGTCACTCGCAATTATCATATTACGCATACTTAGAATTTAAAATCCACACCAAATAAACGAGTTGCCGAATAACTATTTAATTTTAAAATGAAATTTCAAACACTGACCAACTGTAAAGAAGTGCACTCAGAACCTTCCCGTTTTTGAATTTATGTAAAAAATTACTATACATTTTAAATATACGAATATTCAAAAAAATTAGAAATAAAGTCGATTAAATTTTTTTAAAACTTGTGTGCAATTAGTCCCACTTTGCACTTTCACTTATATATTTTTAATAGATTCATCGCTCCCTTACGACTCTACTAACTAGTTTATTACATGTTTAATGAAGTTTTTGGCTTTGTAGGAAAAACATCAAAACAAATGCATAGATCAATGAAAAGGATAGAAAGGGCTTTCGAACTCATATGATATATTCATACAAGAATTTTGGAAACATCTATTATATACCTGAGAAGTAACAGAACGGGCGGCGGCTAATGTGCACATCATGCTTGCGCGGCGAATACGTGGGCTCCATATTTTATTATAGTTAAATAATTTTTGTGGACTTCTCTTTTCAACATCATTCATTTAAAATTTTTGTTTTTGTCTAATAATGAAATGAACAGGTTAACATATGATATAAACAAAAAATAAATTGGAAGCCTGGTAGTGAACTACTAGCGCACCATAAGAGATTTGAAAGATGAAGTCAAGAGCCAATCCAACGGTCAGAAATCTCCGTTGATTATTGGTTTTGATCAGCTTGCCATCCCTGTCTTGATTTAGTTATTGTTAATGCTTAAATAATTAAATTTCAAAGAGGGACTAATGAAACCCAGCTCGGTCACCCTATAAAGCAATACTATTTGTAATGGTTTACTAAATAGCAGATACAACCAATACGAAAGAGGAAAAGATATTAGACGAAAGCTAAGAAAGAATTGAGAAAACGCAATTGCCAACAAGCTAGGACCCAAACTTTTCTAACAAAATTTTGAAATAATTATTAAAAATTTAAATTATATAAAAAGTTATTATTTTAATATATTTTGGTTATACTATTTTAGTTTTATTTTTTATATCTTTTTATTTTGTATTTTATTTATACTAGGTTTATTAATATTATAATTTTTTATAGTCGATATATACTATTTTATTAGACTAATTATATTTAACTTGATCTCATGCAATAAGAGGTGATTAAGAGAAAACGTTCATAATAGCGAAGTAGAATGACTAATTGAGCATAATTTTAACTATTAAAAAATATTTAGTTTATAATATATACAACTTAAATTATAATTATACTTACACAATATCAGTCATAAAACTAAATTTATCAAAAAGTATAACTATACATCAAATTAAAAATAACAATCAATTTTGTACAGTATTATTTATATGTTGAAACTCTAATAATGATTTTAGTTATAATATGAATTAGAATTATAATTTATGAATTAAGTAAACTGATGACCTAAATTGAGTTGTGCAGATCTATTTAATTTTTTAGAATGTATTATCATATACAACAATAAAACAATAGCTACATATTTTAACTTCAAGTCGCCCAAAGTGTTCATTGAGCTGAGTGACGCCTTACATAAATGAAGAATCAATAAAATAGCCGATTATTTCTATATTACTATGCTGCTATTCAAATATAGCAATTAGATAGAACTAAATTGATGTAGATTTCAAAGACAGTTTGAGCACAACTTTCACACAAATTAAATCCGAACTTTTCACCAATATTAGAGCATATACCACAATAATTTTACAACAACACCTGAATAAATTCACAACAAATGAAGATCATGAACACATTACAACAGTGTAGTTAGATTTATCATGCTCCCAGCCCAGACTTTGAGTTCAATAATTAAAATTTAATTTTTATTTAAGAATAAATAGCTAATCGTGTTACAAGGAGCTATCATTCATGGTATCAACTATCTTGCAATAACAACATATCACAACATCATGCTACATTAAACCACAACAATAAGAAATAAAAATTCTAAGCTGAAAGGAAGAAAAAGTTACTTCACAAAGTTGTTGAAGATTTACATGAGGAAACCTAAATATTTCTTATTGCATGTTAGAGTTTGATCTTACTAACGCATCAAGCCGAAAACATATTTGAACTATTGAACATACACAGCAAGTAAGTTGATCGAAACATCTCTAAACCGTAAAATCTTAGGAACCTCACTAACCAATCGAAGAGCTCATAGAGGAAATCAAAAAATCAAGCCTGATTCATCCAAGTTGGTAGATCTAGATCATCTTTATAGTGGAGTCATATAAGAAATAGGAAGAAATTACACAATATAGAAAAACAAGGAGATCAAACTAAAGAATGAAAATGAAAAATATCGGCAACTTTATTAAATGATGCAAGGGAGATAAATCAGTCAAAACCATAAAAAATTAGATACATGTTGACTGCAAGTCTAGCAAAAGGTTAATGAGGATCCTACTAATTTGCAAAAATTTAACCATTGAAGACCTAGCTGATGAAAACTCGAAGAAAATATAGCTAGTAGACCAAGTGATGAGATGCTTTAGACGCTAAAAGGAGAAAACCATCTTCTGACTATTTGAATTTGGAATTAAAGAAGCCTTAAGTCAGAGGAGATATATAAAGAAGAAAAAGCTAAGAACAAAAGTAAGGAGAGAGAGAAAAGTATTGAGAAGAAAACAGAGAACTTCCTTTAACTATCGCTCGTTACTTAAGACAACATAAGTAACATCTTTAGGTATATTATATCCACTATTTTGTTCGTCACTGAATTTATTTATAATTTGAGAGTATGTTTGCAATCACGGGAGAAGGTTGTACAACACCCATAGTGAATTTCTTGGAGTGTGGGTTTTCCTCTAAGAAACGCTTGTCGAAGCCTTATTGAGTAATCTAATTTGCAAGAGTTACGAACTTGCACAAGGCTTTAACTAAGGCTTGTGTGCTTGTGCCAAAAATACTTACCTGTGTAAAATGCTGATCTTAGTTCATCTCGAGGAAAAAACTAGATAGATACGAGTATTCAAGTGATACACGTCGCTTGATGATTATAAACATGTCAAGGTTGGTTGATTTCACTCTTAGTGAAGAGTAATTGAAGAAGTAGGTAATTTATATCCCCAACTATGTACGTTTGAATTGGTTTTTAGAGCTTAACTTTTCTCCAAATAGGAAAGAGCAAGATTCTACGTTCTTGATCAGCTATCTTACTAACTTAACTTTATTTATAAATAGCATAATTTTAATTGTATGTCTTTCGAATACTTAACTAATATATTTTTGTGTAGAAATTAGTAGAACTTCAGTTTACTATTTTTTTTATATTTATGATAAAAGTTATGTTTAGAATTAATCAAAATAATTTGCTTATCATTCTTTTAGTTAATTGTGTCAATTTACCCAATACTATTATAGTGAAGAAAATAGAAGCGAGCCTTAATTCTTATGAAGTGTGAGAATCCTTATCTAAAATGTAGTCAACGAGTTTTCTTAAAGTGAAACCATTTAGTAATGTTGTAAATTTAACAAAACATAATATTAGTTTGAGCAATCAGGATCAAATTGTAGTATTTTGTTTATAAAAAAAGGATGTATAATATCATTACGATAATTTATATAATTAACAATTTACCGAAACAAGTAATTCATATGAATTAAATTGAAGTACTAATAATAATACATATGTTAGGATAAAATGCTAAAAAGAGAAAAGATTTTAAATAGCACCACTATGACAACCCTTAAGAGGAATTTGAGGCTCTTCATATTAATGTTCAAAACTTTTTTCAAACTTGTGTTCCTGGCATAGAAGTCAGACATAATTGAGTAATGATCCGAAAAATTGTTGACTCACTGGGTTACTAGGTCGTCCCACTGAGTCAAAAATAAAAATGATAACAAACCTTCTCCTTCGTAACATCGCTTGAATGTCTCTCTCGCTGCTACAATCATCTCACGGCAACTGTTCTATAGAAAGTTAAATCGATCTTGGAAACGTGTTTTATAGAAAGACAATCTCATAAAAGGGTTGTGATGTGTTCTCATAACATCTCGATTGATTTTTGTTTAGAAGAACTAATCGATTTTTGTGGTCACCTGCGAGACGTGTTATGCAGAAGAGCTAACCTACTTTTGTGGTCATCGATGAGATGTGATTTGTAGAAAGTCAAAATCCTTTCAAGATCAAACAAAACCAACATAATTTCGAGCAAAAAGAAGAGAACAATCCATCACAATTAATCTTTTCGTTGATCAATTTACTCTGTCTGTGACCGGCGCGCCATTCTCTATAGTGTGACATCGAGCACACTTCATCTTGAAGATCTTCTATCCCGCCTTGGCGTCATCCGGCGGAGCTTCAGCGAACAAAGTCATTGCTCGAATTAATCAATTGAAATCAAACGAATGATCGAGAGATTTAGGGTTTGAAGTTGGCTTAGTTCGTTTGAGCTAATCACTGATATCGTCGTCACCACCAGCGAGCGATGAAAACGCATGTCACTGATGTCGTCGTCGCCAATCCTTCTCTACTAAAGAAGTTGAGCCTACATAGAGCCGGTTGCCCAATAGTCCTGCGTGTTTTTAGATTTTTTTTTATATGAACCAGCGATCGAGTCGTCGATTTTCAATTCGACACAACACAATCCAGGCCGGGCTTACTATACTAGTTATTAGTTAGGCCTAATTTCAATAGTAGCAAAGAATATTTCGCTTCTCTCTCTACAACTTTCTTTTTACTATTTCTTATTTTCTCTTTCTTATCTTTTCTTATATTTTATTGAAGTAATTTAACATTCTGCTCAAAACTTTTCTAAAAATTTAATAATAATCTTTTAGATAAAAATGGGTATGTACTCATAATATCTAACTTGCATATATTATTATCAAGAATTGAATATTTTGGAATAAATTAATTATGTAGAGAATATGGTTACTATTTATTTTAAGAATTTAATGTCAAAGTATTAGTACGATAAAATTAGTATATTTAATTTTTTAATCTTAAAATTATTATAAAAATAAGTTAAAAAAAAAGAGAAAGTAATAGACTAAGTAGTTAGATGGTATAATGACATAAAAAAATGTAGCATGTCTTAAATAGAGATGTAAATATAGACCGGGCTAAACCAGTTGACCTGCAGTTTGGCCAATGGCCGAGAACACGGCCCGTCATATTTGTGAACAAACAAAATTGACCGACCTGATCAAGTCCGTTAAACAAATAGGGCCAACAAACCGTCCATCCGATTACTATATATCTTTGACCAGTCAACGTTGACTTATCAACAACATATCGTTAATCTAATCAAAATTAATAGTTGACCATATTAACTTATAATAATTTTTTAATAATAAAAAATTGAAGTAATATTAAATTTTTACTCTTTTTATTTTTATTTATTATGCAAAATAAAAAATAAAACTAACAAACGAATAAAAAGAAGATCAAAAAATTATGACCAATCTGACCCGACCCGATCCGAATGCAAGAATCAGACCGAGTCGGCCCGGTCCGGCCATATTTATATCTCTAGCGTTAAACGATGAATGCGAGGAACTTAAAAGAAAGTTTTATATAATATAAAATTTTAAAAAATATATACTATATAATTACTTATTTTGACTCTATTAGAGCAAATAATCTCTTTTAAACTCGAAATATCAGTTAAAATAATTTTTGGAACTTGACTATTGAAGGTTTTGAATGTAGAGAAAGAACTTAAAGTGCATTCTTTTTAAATATATAGCTTACTATAAAGTGAATTATTATGACTAATAATATTAAAAATAATTATATTTTTTTGTATTTAGAAATAAGTTGAAAATATTTTTTGCTTTTTTGGATAGCTAAAGTAATTTTTTAGTATAGAAAAAAATTTGCAGCGGTAAGAAAACTTCATTGGTTGTGAGGTTTGTTCTACTAGTACTAGTGTTTGGTATCTCACCTCACCAGATCCAAATTCAGGAGTCATGGGAATGACTCGGACATAACGGAGGTTGAAAGCGTCGTTCGACCAATTAGGATTAAACCTTTGTATTAATCTCACATAAAAGTCAACTAATCACTTACTCTAATTTGCTACATAAACGCTTCCACATCAAAGGGCTCCTCCATCAAACAAAACAATTCCCATCTTCATCAAGTCTTCGCTCTCTAACTTCCTGTTTCATCTTTCCCTTCTTGTTTTTAGAATTCCAAGAAGCACAGATCCGTAATGGCGCCGACCAAGGTCTACATTGTGTAAGTATCACAGAATCATGTACTTAAGCTCTTGAGGTTTTGTGTCAGATTGCGAAATCTAGCATCTAATTAAACTCAATCTAAATATATTCGTTCTGTTTCCAATTTTTTGCTACAGAATTTTATTTTTGATTTCGCGTAAATGATCATTTAGTTGATCTTAACCAGTGATTGATTTGGTTTGTTTTTTTTTTCTTTCACGTTCTCAAATTAATTATGGACGCCATCTATGGTCTACAAGCAAATAACAATTCTTGTTTAGTCGTTTTTTGTCCCCCCTTCATGCTGCCTTAGCATTGTTGATCAGTCCCAGTGAAAAGCAGCTTCTCAAAACCTTAGATAGTTGAACCATGGAGACTTTTCTAAATAATTATCGAAACCATCTTAGGATCTACAAGCAAATAACAAAAATTTCTGGTTTAGTCCTTTTCACTTTCCTTTTTTTTTTGTGTTGTTGATGTGAATGTGGGCGCGCGCGAGCGTGCTGTTGTTGTGAGAGAACATCGCATTGCCATTTATTGAATTAAGAACAGCGTCAGTGTTTTTTGTTTTTTAAGCTTCGACTGTGAATTCCATTAGAATCTGGATACGTTGATGTAAGGTATATGGCATGTCATACATAGTCAAATTTTGTTCCCTCTCCTGAACTTGCTGTACTAAGATTGGGAACTTTGAATTGCTTTCACCAGATACTACTCCATGTATGGACATATTGCTACACTAGCAAAAGAAATCCTGAAGGGAGCTTCATCGGTTGAAGGAGTGGAAGTTAAGCTATGGCAGGTTTGTGCTGATCTGATCTAAACTTTTTCTCAATTCCGGTCTTTCCAGGATTTTAATTGATCTCAGTACACACAATGAACATTGATGTTTTGGTAGATACCACCCACTCAGATCAAGATGTGGTCGATGTTCTTGTTATTTGTTTATCTACGGCCTGGTAGGATTTGTTTAAGCTTGTGTTGCTGGGATCGTATTATTCTTGAATTTGTTTCAAAGATCCTTTCATTTGCTCTCTGTTTTCTACTTACGGTTATATTGCTCATGTATATTTGGAAGTGCAATGATGGTAACCATAAGGTGGCAAGTCACTCATCTAAAGCTACTCAAACTGGATTTACAAATATTCATATTAGCTGATAGAAACACTGAAACAGTTCATTGAGGGTTCTTTGGTTACAGGTTCCTGAAACCCTTCCTGAGGAGATCCTTGGAAAGATGGGTGCTCCTCCTAAGGGTGATGCCCCAATTATCACTCCTAATGACCTTCCTCAGGCCGATGGTATTCTCTTTGGTTTCCCAACTAGATTTGGTATGATGCCTGCTCAAATGAAATCCTTTTTCGATGCTACTGGACAACTCTGGCAATCCGGGGCACTTGCTGGTAAGCCTGCTGGATTCTTCTTCAGCACTGGTACCCAAGGCGGTGGACAAGAGACTACTGCGTAAGTTCATTTAAACTGTCATACTTTACTTAAATATAGGAATATGTAAAACTTGCTTCAGAGTTGTTCTTAGTAGCAATTACACTTTCATTAGCAAGGGACAAGTAAGCCATGATAAGCAATAATTCATACATATCGATTCTGAAGGGTGGTTTAACAATTATGAGGTGCTAGTTTGTCACTGAACTATTAAATTATGTGTAGACCTGGACCTTCTTTTTTTTTTTTATTGGTAAAGGATGTGTAGAAGTGGAGTTTATAAGTGCTTGAAGTAGTGAAAGTAGACATATATCAGTAGAAGTCAGTAAATCCATGAGAAGCCAGTCTGTCAGCATGTGCTGACTACCTTATAGAAAATATTTCAGAAGTTAGCTTGTACAAGATTGAAAATACCTTCAGTTGATTAGTTATAGGATTGCCAGAATCTTTACAAACATAACCCAAGTTTTGACATTTGGAAGTGCTTAAAACTAAGGAGCTTTTTCTGGAATGGAGCTTATTTGGGGCTTTTTGAAACGAGCTTGACTTTTTTTTACCTCAAAAAAAAATTATACATGTAAAAATTGTATGACATACAAATTATCTGTATTTTTCAAATTTAAAAAAAACTAAAGTACTATAGAAGGTTTATTGACAAACGCAAGCACTGCCAAACACCCTCCTAGAAGTTCATTTGAGTTTGTCATGTCAGTTTGACTGCAATCACTCAGCTGGCTCACCATGGAATGATTTTCGTACCAAATGGCTATACCTTTGGTGGTGGAATGTTTGAGATGGGTGCAATCAAGGGAGGCAGCCCATATGGATCAGGAACCTATGCAGGACCAGATGGCTCCAGGATGCCTAGTGAACTTGAATTGCAACAGGCTGCACATCAGGGTAAATACTTCGCTGGCATAGCCAAGAAGCTCAAGGGTTCCCCTTAAGCCTCAGATGCATCATCTTTGCAGTATGTTTGCTTGTTTCTTTCTTTCTTTCTTTTTTTTGGTCAATATGTTTAGTTTTCTGCTCTGAATGTAATTTTTACTTCCTGAGTTGTACTTTCTAAGACTTTGCATTTGTAATTTTAGACGTGTACGAGATGATATATATTGAATAATGTTTTCTTTTTGTGTTGTTGATATCATTTCTTGACGTCTCACACATGATTGATAATGTTCATCTCTGTTGTGTTTTTGTACTTTGAATCATAGTTGTCAGAACCGGATCGGACATCGAATTAGAAAACCAAATGTTATTCTTCTTTGCAAAATAGTTAGGACATTGCTGCTTGGTTGTTTATGACAGAGTGACAACAACGTGTGACAAATATTCATGGATCAAATCTATTTTTATTTGTATAATCAAACAGATATTAATCACTCAAATAAAATTCAACAAAGATAATAGCCACACAAACATAATGGTTCACTATCACAATATTATAGAACACAAATTCATTTCTAGTACTCGACTAAAGGAATATCTTATCACTAGCTATAATCCTAGAGGATATACAAAAACAAGCCACAATAGCAATGACAAGTTTAGAACAAAATCACCTAAAGCTTAACAAGGATGAAATGAACTAGAGGGATGAAGGATTCCACGGCAACAATGAAGTAAGCAATATGTTCTCTTCTTTCTCCTTTTTTCTTCACCTTCTTTCCGTACAAACTTCAGTAGTGGTTATGTGCTCTACTTCAGTGGTACATAAAATAACACATTTTTGTAATTTTAATTGCCAAAAGACTGCTCTCACTACAAAAGTAAACAAATAGTCAGAAGTTAACTTTCTAGAATTAATATCACCTGTTATATCTACATCGGTGAAACTTTCCAACTTCGGCTCACCACCTTAAAAATATATACATATCTTAGAAGTGCCTTTAAGATAACGGATTATCCACTTTACAGCATTCTAATACTTCTTTTCTGGATTTGTAAGGAACCTACTAACCACACCGATGGTATATGTTATATCGGGCCTTGTATAAATCATAGAATATATTAAACTTCATATGATTGATACAGAAAGAAAAATAAAAGAGAAGTGTTATTAATTAGGACCGGCTTTAACAAACTTCCACCAAAAGAACTATTCAACATCACCGTCTCGTAATCATCGGAAGCTTCTATCACTTCTCTTGGAAAATGTTTTTTCTTCTCACTAACTCTCTATATTATTTTTGGAGATCTGCAAATAAATCCTAACTCCATAAAATGTAGAAAGATTTCTGGAGAGATTTTTTATTATAAAGACGGAGAGAAATTACCGCTGAAAAAAAAAAAGAAAATGGAGGCGGAGAGAGATAAAGAAGAGCAAGGTGCATCTCGATCGAGGGCTAGATAGGGAGTGAAGCAGAGTGGAGACGATAGTGCATGAGGTTTAGATTTGGGCCGGAATCACTGTTGGGATCACTGCCGATTATAAAAGCTTAAAATCTCAGATTTGTCTTATTTACTTTTTATGTTCTATTTTTCATACAATTTTGTTGTTTGTAACATTAATATGAGTGGCTAAGTTTTTTTTTAAAACTAGGTTAGAGTGAAACCCTAGTAAATTTGATTTAACTTTTTAATACTATGTGATGAATAGATTATTAACTAGATTATGATTTAGTAGTTCTTATTTGTAAGAATGTTTACATGTTAAATTTGCATGTATGATCAGCATTGAGTTTGATATTTAGATTATTATATTTGTATTTGTAAGAACCAATCGGAGCATAATTTACGAATTACAGAATTAATAACTTTAGTTAGTATTTACTAGAACAAGGTGAATATAATTACATAGTTTATGATTTCACAGAATTTAATGCACCTTTAGTAATTTCTAAACAAAGAGTTAGAATATCATTAGAGATAGCTGATTTTAAATTGGACTAAAATTAAAATCATAATTAGAAATCGTATCTAAGAATTGGATCAAAGTGTTAGCTATAAAGTCTTCACAATTGTCATCATCGATTATAATATTTATTTAAGGATTAAATTAAATACATTAGTGGTGGATTATAAAACTTAAGTATTTGTATGTTTGTTTTCATATCTAGATATTTTACTTTGCTTTCTTAATTTCGTATACTTTTAATGAGTTAACAACAATCTCTATGGAATGAATTCGTTATTTGCTATACAGTAGACGACAACCGTGCACTTACAAAATAGATTAAAATAGAATCACTATGATCTTTTTAGCTGGTTTTGTTTACATCAGTTTTGCACAAAACACCTTCAAATGATCATACGATATTTTTTTACTTGTCCACATCTGTTGAGGCACATCAAAGTTAAGTGAAACAGAAGGAGAAATATTGATCACATCCACTACTGTGCGCATTGATTCACCCCAAAAGGACTTTGGAAGTTGGTCATGTGAGAGTATAGACCGAATTTTCTCACAAATAGTGCAGTTCATTCTCTCGGCAATTTTATTATTTTGAAGTATTTTGGGAATAGTCTTTTTATGCTGTATTTCATACTCTTGACAGTATTTATCAAAAGGCTCTATATACTCTCTACCATTATGTGTCCGAACACATTTTAGCCTTTTATTTATTTCTTTTTCAGCACTTGCATGAATATTTTTAAACACCTCAAATATTTGGTTTTTGAACTTCAAAGCAAAAGCCCACACTTTTCTAGAGTGGTCATCAATGGAAGAAACATAATATTGAACACCACCAAGAGAAGTAGCGCTTATAGAGTATAAGAAACTAAGAATTAGGAGAGCTTGTACCTCATCATCAAGCACTATGCTATGTTTGTAATCTGGTTCATTACATTTTAGAAGCTTCTTTATACTTCATGTTCACAATCTTTCGGATCAAAAACGCCTTATTCTGAGCTGTCTTTTTCTTGTAGAAACTCCCCAAATTTGCCCATAATTTTTGAACATGTGTCTCTAACGACACATAATGGAAGACACTATCATCAATTCACTATCTGATCAATCTAATTATCTTACGATTCAACTTCTTCCAATCAGCTTCAAACATAGAACTCGACTTATCGCTGTCCCTTTCAATTAGATCATACAAGTTCATATAATAAAGTATGTTCTCCATACGTGGCTTTCAGATTGACGAGTTAGACGAGGTGAGCTTCATCATACTACAACCTACACTCTTCTATACTGATTGTATAAGAAAATTCAACACAACAATCTATCTCTAATACCTCTTTTACGATGTAACGACAATATGTGATAAAGCGCACAGATCAAATCTATTCCTCTTTGTGCAATCAAACAGATATCAACTATTCAAATATAATTCAACAAAGATAATAGCAACACAAATACATTAGTTCTCTATCATAATATTATAGAACATAAATTCATCTCTAATATACTACTAAAGAATTATCTGATCACTAATCACAATCTTAGAAGATATACAAAATCAAGCAATAATAGAAAAGAGAAGTTTAGAACAAAATCACCTAAAGTTTGAGAAGATGAAATTGAACTAAAAGAGTGAAGGATTCCACATCAACAACGAAGTAAGAGATCTCTTCTTTTCTTTCTCCTTTCTTTTTCACCTTCTTTCCTTTTCTAACTCCCTCTTTCTTCTCCTTTTTTTCTTTTCTCCTTACGGTTGCTTGCTCACTATCTACCCTAACAACCCTGTAGCCTTCTTTTGTCTTCTTTTATTTTAGTTTTTCTAATTGCAATATATAACCACTAAGATAGAAAATAAGAGAGTTTGGGTCCTCCACATTCGAGAAAAATCCACAGTTCATAATCACACTTATCTTTCGCAACAGTATGTGGTTATTATTTTCATATTTGTAAGAATTATTAGGTAGCTATTGTTGAACGCCGTGGTAGTTATAAAAGGTGCAAGAAGGTATATATTGGATGCTCTTATAGAGATCCACATGTACGACTAGAGAATATTAGTCTATAAATAGATGGTTAGCTTATTGCCTATAATGGTTGATATGGGATAGTTCCTGATTTGTATGTAACTCTTCTTCCTTAGCGCTAAAAAGTAAATGAGAAGAAGTAATTTGCAATGTAATTCAAGTTTAAGTAGCTAATAAACTAGTTTATGTGTCCTCAAGTACGTGAATTAAAATAGATGCAAGCAAATGCGCGCTTGAATGTAGCCTTAACTTTACTTTGGTAAAAATCATAAGTTGAATCTCTTATTATTATTTCTAAATAAAAGAGAGATAATATATATGAATACAAGTATTTAAATTAGAAAAAATATCTAATATCTACGTTATGAAGGATAACAAATCTAATATCTAACTCAGAAAATTAAATCTTTTTTAGCACTCACTCAAGTTGGTGCATAGATATCTCACATGCGCAACTTGTTTAGAAACTTTGAGAAGACATATTTTGAAACTGTCTTGTTGAGAATATCAGCCAATTTTTTCATTTAACTTTTCTTTAATGAAGAATCAGTCTACCTCAACATGTTTTGTGCGATCATGTTGGACTAAATTATGTGTTATGTCACATGTTGTTTTATTATCACAAAATAATCGAATCGATTAATTAGATGCAAAGCCCAAATCTTATAAAAAAAGTCTCAACCGTAATGCTTCACAAAATCCAAATGCTAAACTTCTAAATTCAACTTCTACACTTGAGCGTGCTATAACATTCTGTTTTTTGCTTCTCTATATAACTAGATTACCGCTCACAAAGATAAACTAATCTGAGGTGGATCGTTTATCATCAAGTTCTTCAGCTTACTCAATATTAAGATACATCTATATTTTGACAATCCATATACTTTATAAAAAGAATTTTATTTCGAGGAGCAGACTTTAAATATCTCAAAATGCGCATTACTGAATTCATATATTGTTCTTCAGAATTATACATAAGTTGACTAATAATATTCAATACATATGCAAGGCCAAGTCTTGTATGTGCGAGGTACTTCAACCTTCATACTAGTCTTTGATATCTTTATTTGTTAGCTGGTATCTGATTAGTCTCAATACGTAACTTCAGACCTTCTTCCAATGGTGTATCAACTGGTTGACATGCAGACATACCGGTCTTTTCTAATAGGTTTAAAGTATACTTTCGTTTTGACAAAATGATCTCTTTCTTAAGTCAGGACACTTCGATCAAGAAAGTATTTTAAGGGACCAATACCTTTCATTTCAAACTCTCTAAATAAATAATCTTACAATATTTTTCCTTCTTCTAGATCATTTTCAATAACGACAATGTCATCTACATATATACTAGTGTAGTAATTTTGCCATACCTTTTCTTCAGAAATAATGTGTGATCTGAATTGTTCTTATGGTACCCAAATATTACCGTATATTTTGTAAATCTTTCAAACTATGCTCTTAAAGATTGTTTTAACCAATAAAATAATTTTTTTAATCTACACACTTTCTGTCTATGAATCGCTAATGACATACACCCTAGTAGAAGATTTATATAAATCTCTTCAGAAAATTTACCATGCAGAAACGCATTCTTCATATCAAATTATTGTAACGGTTAATCTAAATTCATAGCTAAAATAACAAGATCCAAACTGTATTAATTTTAGCTACATGTGTAAAAGTATCAGTATAGTCAATTTCGTAGGTTTGAGTGTACCCTTTTGCCACAAATCTTGTTTTAAAGCATTCGATTGTACTATATGTTTTATACTTCATAGTATATACCCATCGACATCCAACTATGGTCTTTATTGAAGGGAGATAAGTAAGCTTACAAATTCCATTCTTTTGTAAAAATTTTATCTCCTTATTCAAAGCTTTTTTTAACCTTGCATCGATTAAGGCTTTCTGCACACTTTAGAAAAAGATGTAATAGATAATTGATTTACAAATTACAGAATTAATTCTGACAATCGATGGTTGGACACATAACGACTAATGGGGTATTTGACCTTACTAGAAAGTTCATATTCATATGTGAGTTTAGAAATATCTCTATTATGACAGCGTAGTAACTATTTTCTCGATAGTTCAGACATTGGATTAAAAAT
The DNA here is from genome assembly GCA_019914995.1 of Acanthochlamys bracteata. NCBI lineage: Eukaryota > Viridiplantae > Streptophyta > Magnoliopsida > Pandanales > Velloziaceae > Acanthochlamys > Acanthochlamys bracteata. The sequence continues at coordinate 5,607,718 of CM034129.1, read as the reverse complement.
ATACTCAATAGGCGATTGGTTTGGTATATCTGTTGATAGAAAAGCGAGAGACTGGGAAAAAGGTGAGATCGTTGCCATATCTTCAACTCCCGTCAATTGATTCTGATAGAGAGCTGTCGTTACTGGTATCCAATGATTAGTTAGCAAACTCAAACAATGCACATTTTCAAAATTATCCGACTTATAATCTAAAATGTGAACTTTCTTCACATTCTCCTCCTAAAGTTCAGTCACATAAAAAAAAAATATATATATATATATATATATATATATATATATATATATATATATATATATATATATATATATATATATATATATTATTTCTTTATTAAATGTAACATTTATTGTGATAAAATACGCATCTCAAAGTTCAATGACTGAACTTGTTATGCTGGTGATGTTGAAGATGTATGAATGCCACACATCCAAAGATACGAGGGGAGAAGTTTGAAATTACTGGTACAATAACTGCATTCAAAAGAAATATAAATGGTGTATTAAAATTTATAGAACTTGATGGTACCCGATTTATAATATATGCTGTAGTGGCAAGTGCTTCTTCACTTTCAATAATTGTCGATTCTATCTCTCAACAACTTCGTTTTGTTGTAGTGTATTAAGGCATTTAGTTTGATGAATTATACCCTATACTCATGGTTGTTAAAATTCTGATTTAAATCTTAAGATCTTATTATTTTATGATTTACATGAACAAAACGATCCTACTTAATAGAAGATCCCGATCTTACTTCTAATATGTAAGATCCCGATTTTAATTCTAAAATTCTTAAGATTCTGATTTTACTTTTTCATCTTATAAAAATTTTCATGAATCAGGAGAGCTTTCGGGAATTTTGAACGAAGTTGGAATAGCTAAAGATAATTAATCGTTCGTTTGTAGTGGGTAGAGCTGTGTTTGATTTATTTTGTGAGGAGTTTTTATTATTGGAGCAAAATATTTTCTATATAGTGATATTTTGGATTATATCTTTTCTCTTTATTTTGAAGGGATAAATATGATTGCTTAACTCTTAATTAATTGATTACATAAGAAATTAGATTTTCTGAATATAGTATAACTGTACATTTATAAAATAATAATATAATCTGTAATTATTGTGATAATAAGCTAAATGAATATAAAAAATTATTAATAATATAGTTTATCTGAATTATAAATATGAATTTTGTTAATTTATTATATTAAGATAAAATATAAAAAAAGTTATGTTTTTAATTTTCAATAATTTTAATAAGTACTACATAAATTTTTAAAAGCATTAAATAATTTTATAAAAAAATTATCGATAAATAAGATCTTACAATCTTACTTAAAATTCTGATTTTATGATTCTACACAAACGAAACGATCCTGAATAAAGTCCCGATTCTGACAACCTTGCATATACTTCTAAATACTACTAAAGTGTAGAATATGCATGTTTGCCACCGTTATCACTATAAAAAAACCTAAATGTGTGCATTGTATTGGATTTGAACCATCTTATGAAACCTTTGAAATAAATAATTTGCTTCACCTTTAAAATTCATCAAGTAAAGCCATATTATTCTGGTACAATTATTAATGAAAGTAACAAACCATCGTGATCCACTTAGTGTAGTGACTTTAGATAGTCCAAAAACAATAGAATATATTAACATTAAAGAAAATTGACTTTTATTAAAAGAATCGAAAAAAAAAGTATGATAATTTTTTACTAGTTCACAAACATCATATTTAAAACTTGAATGATCAACTTTTAGAAATAAAACAGAAAATAACTTTTGCAGATAATTAAAAGAAGTATGCCTCAATCGTCGATGCCACAACCAGATCTTTGACTTCATCTTCTCACGCTTTAACCATTTACAGTTAAATCTTGATGTAACTTGCGGGAACTCTTTGACCAAATCTAAATAATATAGTTGCCCTCGTTTAGTACAATAATTAATCGTTTGTTTTGTTTGGATATCCTTAAACACACAATATTCATGACATAAATTCACAACACAAGATAAAGTTTTGGTTATTTAGAAGACAGATAAAAAGTTATAACCTAAGGACGGAACAACTAACACTGAATCTAAACTCAAAATATTAATAAAGGATATAGATCCTTCACTGACAATAGAGTTTGGATTATCATTAGCAGTTGAAACAAAATTTAGTGAGTACAATTTAAGATTTGAGACATGTATAGAATCAAATATCATATAATATGTAGTAACAAAATCAATTATCTATATATTATTAGAAATAAGTGTAGAAGTATGTAAAACCTTATCTTCAATATCTATAGTCGGTATGCATGGCAAGGCCCTTTTAGCACCATCATCTTCCTCTATCGTTGTCTCAACAACTGCAGCAATATGGCCTTTTTTGAAACTTCACTTCTGTTGGTAATGATTATGATCCACTAATATTGACATCCAATGAACTCAAAACACTTACTTTTAGTATGACCAAATTTATTACAGTAAGTGCATTTGGAGGTTGAATCATGTAATGTGTTAGAGTTGTTAGACTTTATACGATCAATTTGATTTCGTACCACCATAGCGGAAGTTTCAGAATTTTTAACTCACTGGTCAGAGTAGATCGACGCACCACCTCACAACGAATCAGTGAATAGCGTTATTCCAAATCTGGTACTGGGTCTTTGCGAATAATCTCTCCATAAATCTGGTCAAAAATACTATCTAATCCAGCAAGAAAAATGTATATTTTTAGTCGTTCAATGGACTTTCTATACGCCCCAATATCATCAGAATTTTTCATGACCATCTTATTATGATGATCTAATTTTTGAAATTTTAGTCAAATCTTCATAATATTTAAAAGAGGTTTTCTACCTTATTTTCGGTGAAGGCTCTCTAATTTAAGGAAAATACATGTAGTTTATCACTGCCATCGTAAGTGCTTTTAACAAAACATTCCAAATTTGACGAGTAGTGGACAAGATTGAATGAAATAATCGGTTTCATAATGTTATCCTCCCTGCCTTTTTTCTTTTAAGACATTGACATTAACAAGACACACTCTTAACTTTCTGATTTTCAACAAACCATTTTCTTATAACCATTTTCAGATTCATCTGGTGGTTTTGCCTTGCCACGAAAATAAAAGAGTTTCGCTTTTTCAATAATATGCATCTCCATCAATTGAGATCAAACATTATAGTTGGACTTATTAAGAATTATTATCGAATTAAAAACACTTTCAGATTGAATGATAACTGAATCGGTTTCTGACATAGCTGTTATCCTCCCCGCCCGTAGAGAGATTTTTTTTCTTTTAAGATGATGATACCTGCCTCTCGCATATTCGTAATCTCTTCTTGCACTTGACTTGTTACTTATATGCAATGTCTTGAAACCCAGACTAGACAGTGAACCAATTGCAAACTCGATCCTGGAGCTGAGCGGTTGAAGTGTTTATAATTTTTTATTACTAAATAGTCCATTCCAATCCTGAAAAATTAGTAACTCTATTTATTAGCAAATGTTGTAGGGTTATTATTCGGCTAGTTTTGAATCCTAATGAAGACTTCTGTTATTTTGATACATTCATGTAAGTAGCAGTTGAGCTTTGATACATCCATGTTTGCAAATACCAGGAGGCCAAAATCTTTGTCCTGTTTCACTAGAATAAACATAAGATGCCACTTCATTCTTTTTTGTTATTTTCTAAGTTAATACTACTATCTGAAGGAAAAGTTATTTAGAGGATTTTGTTTGTAGATTCCTGAAACACTTTCTGATGAGATCCAGGAAAGATGGATGCAACATCTAAGAGTGATGTGCCAATGATTACGCCTAATGATATTACTGAGGCCGATAAACTTATCTTTTGATAGATGCTCCTAGCTATGCATACATTGTACATTTGTGCTTCATACTTTTCTAGATTTTATTTTTTTTTAACAGGCTACTAGATTTGTAGTCACACCTATATCGGCATGAAACTTGTGATCTAGTCCTTATGGGAAGGTTTAGGAATATTTTTTCCTCCCAAATTATAAAATCAATTTTGAAGAAATTTCTAAGATCAGATTTCCACACTAAAAGAATTGATCAATCTATTAAGAATTAGCATCCCTCACTTATAAGCACATACACATTGCAGTATCCAGTCAATGTTGGACTATTAAAAAGCATGGACTGTTAAACTCATCAAGTTAGAGTTCATTTGATCCAACCCAAAGCGAGTTCCAATTCTACCTCCAAATTAGTCAGCACATTTTTCACTTGGATCGTCCTAGCCCTACACGCTACTAATCCGGACCTAACCTAACCTAAAGACCCAACAATCTTTTCCTCATCAACACGTTGGATGGCTCCACCCCACCGAACTCTTATACTAATTATAGAATCGGATCCCAACACTAAACAAATTTGCTAATCTATTAAGATTAGCATTTCTCACTTAATAAGCACATATGAATTTCAACATCCAGCCAATATGGGACTATTAAGAAGTGTGGGCTATTAAGCTCATCAAGTCAGGATCCACTTGGCCAAATTTAAGGCGAGTTGCTAGTCTACCTCCACATTAGCTACCTTATTTTTCATTTAAAATTTTCAACCCTACACGCTACTAATCCGGGCCTAACCGAACTTAAAATCCCAACAATCTTTTCCCAATAACAAGTCGGATGATTCCACCCTACCGGACTCTAAAACTAATTATTGCATCAGATCCCCAAACTTAAAGGATTGATCAATCTTTTAAAAGTTAACATCTCCCACTTATAAGCACATACTCATTTCAGTATTTAGCCAATATGGGACTATTAAAATGTATGGACTGTTAAGCCCACCAAGACAGAATCCATTTGACGCTACCTAAAATAAGTTGCTTGTACACATTCAAATTAGTTAGTACGTTTTTAATTTAGGCCCTCTAAACCCTACATGCTACAAATCCGAGTCTAATCTAATTTGTAGACCCAACAATCTCTTTCCTCTAAACGCTACTAATATAGATCTAGCCTAACTTGAAAGCTCAACATAATTATTATTAAACTAATTTTTCATATTCTAACCAATATATAAAAGCACCACACTATTATTATGACAACCCAACAATCTCTCTCCTCTAAACGCTACTAATATAGATCTAGCCTAACTTGAAGGCTCAATATAATTATTATTAAACTAATTTTTCATATTCTAACCAATATATGAAAGCACCACACTATTATTGTGAGAACCCAACAATCTCTCTCCTCTAAACGCTACTAATATAGATCTAGCATAATTTGGAGGCTCAACATAATTATTATTAAACTAATTTTTCATATCCAAACCAATATATGAAAGCACCACACTATTGTTGCGAAATATATTTCAAAATGAGCCTCATATTCTGAGTCAGTCCAATTCAATAATTATGTTATAGAAAGGAGAAATACTATACATTTTGTCTTTATATGTAGTAGGAAACTATGCTTATCAATAGCAAATACAAATGGACTCAATCCTCTTTGCATGTAATAACTCCTGTAACATAAGTGCATTTGGAAGAGTTAATATCTACAAGTTGAAACTTGGTAGAGTATCTCTCAACCTGAATTATTGCAAATCTTGCAAACCTGAAGGTCATTCTAATTTAGCACTTTGCTGTTTGCCAGCTGGTTCACCACGGAATGATTTTGGTGCCTCTAGTCTATATTTTTTGCGCTGGAATGTTTGAGATGAGCTAGGTCAAAGAACGTAGCCCGTATGGAGCTAGCACTTTCGGCACCCGGATGTATACCCAGATGAAAAACTCTTTCAATCCTATTCATATCATTCAATACAAATACATATATATAGACTCCTTATAAAACTAAATAAGGAAAGTTCTAAATAAAAAAAGATATCTAAATATAATTTTAAGGAAAGATATTTAGGATAATATATTGTTAACTCACGCTAACACTCCCTCTCAAGTTGGTGCAAAGATATCATCAATGCCCAACTTGTTCAGTGAGTCATAAAATATTTTACTTTAAACTCCTTTTGTCAATATCTCTGATAACTATGCCTCTAAAGCCACAAAAGGTAACCTCAACCAATTTTGCTTCCAACTTTTTCTTAATAAAATGACGATCGATCTCAATATGTTTGGTCTGATCATGTTGTACTGGATTATGAGCAATATTTATTACTGCTTTGTTATCACAGAACAGTTTCATAGTACTTTTAGGAGGAAAATCAAGCTCCGTCAACAACATTCGAAGCCATAAGAGTTCATAAACTCCATTTGCCATCTCTCTGTATTCGAGCAAATACTTTTTGTTTTTTACTCCTCCATGTGACTAGATTACTACCAACAAATGTGAAATAGCCGGATGTAGAGAGTCTATCCGTCTTATCTCCTGCCCAATCTGCACCAGTATATCCATCGATATTCAGATTATTATTCTTTCTGAATAGTAATCCCCTACCTAGTGCTGACTTCATATATCTCAAAATTCTATTCACTGCTTCCATATGATCGACATTTGGAGAATGCATAAATTGACTAACAACGCTCACTGCATATACTATATCAGAACGAATATGTGATAAATAAACGAACCTGCCACTTAATCGTCGATATTTTTTCCTTAGCTGCTAGCACTTGATCAGAATACTCCACTAAATTGTGATTCTCAATTATTGGTGTATCGACAGGTTTGCAATCTGACATTCCTGTTTCAGACAATAAGTCAAGGACATATCTTATTTGCGATAGAAAAATACCTTACTTACACCTCGTCACTTCAATAGCCAAAAATATTTCAACTCTCCAAATTCTTTCATCTCGAATTAAGAGGCTATATATGTCTTTAATTTCTGAATTTCTGCATGATCATTACATGTAATAATCATATCATCAACATAGATTATTAAAATAATTACTTTATCATTCTGGTTCTTTAAGAATAATGTATGATTAGCATTCTGTCGGTAATCATATCTGATCAAGGCTTGACTAAATCTACCAAATCATGCTCTTGAAGATTGCTTCAAACCATATAAAGCCTTTTTAAGCCTGCAAATATATTCAGTTCTTTCCGACACCTCATAGTCAGGCGGAAGCTCCATATACATTTTTTCTTTAACTCACCATAAAGAAATATATTCTTTACATCAAATTACTGTAAGGGTCAATCAAGATTTGCTGCGAAAGGCAGCAATACTCTGATGGTATTAATCTTTGCAACTGGGGCAAAAGTCTCGTGATAATTCACTCCATAAATCTGTGAGTACTTATTGGCCACTAATCTTGTCTTATATCTCTCGATCGTTTCATCTGCTTTGTATTTGATGGTGTACACCCATTTACAACCAATTACTTTTTTTTCTTTTGATAATGGTACTATATTTCAAGTCAAATTCTTCTGAAGAGAATCCATCTTTTCATTCATAGCTTTAATCTATCTAGAATCGGCTAAGACGTCTCTAGTGCTAGAAGGAAGTGTCACAGCTGCCACCTGATTAATGAAAGCAACATATGATGGGGACAGCCTGTGAGAAGACATATGATTTCCAATAGGATATCTAGAGAATTTTCTTTCTGGTGAATATCTCTCAAGAGGTTTTCCACGATTTTCTCTATTTGGTAACTGATAACTCCTATAAATAATATTAGATTTATCCAAATAATATTCTGAGTCTCAGTACTTACTTCAGTGATATCCTCAGAAATTTGAGCAGATACTGCAGGATGCGAGAGTGGGGTTTCTTCTACAGCTTCAGCTCTGTCTATTTGTTTTGTTTTTTTTTGTTCAAATTCAATAGTTCTAAACTCCTCTAGACCAGAGTCATGATTCACACATTTTCTCTAACATTCCTTAATATGTGTGCTGAGTGTAATGGTAAGCCAAATTTAGATCTTCCGGAACTATCTCCTCCTGAAGATCTGAATGTAAAGTTGATCTGCCAAAGCACATTTCCGACTCTAGAAATATTACATCCATAGTCACAAATGTACGGTGTGTCGGAAGATGATAGCACCGATAACTGTTCTAATGAAGACCATAACCAAGAAACAAGTACCTTAAGGCACATGGATCCAATTTATTCCTTTGAGTTTTCTGCAAATATACTAATACAACAGATTCAAAAATTCGAGGTGTAAGTAAGAGAACAAAAGGTATAGTAACAAATATAGATAAAACCTCAATTGGTGTCCGAAAGTTCAGAACTTTAAATAGGATGCGATTAATCACATAAACCGCAAACTGAACTGAGTCTATCCAATAATATTTTGAAATATGAGCTCCAAACAATAAAACACGGGTGGTTTTTAATATGTGTCAATATTTTCTTTCAGCCACTCTATTTTATTGTGATATTTGTGGACAAAAAGTCTCGTGAATAATACCATGCTGATGAAAGTAAGAGCTCAAAAATGTATTGACATACTCTCTTCCATTATCAGATCGAAAAACTCGAATAGGAAAAATAATTATGTATGCACCATCTTATGAAACTGCACAAAAGTATCACTAACATCACTTTTATTATTCAAAACATATAACCATGTCATGCATGTGCAATCTACAAATATCACAAACCACCTAATGTCAGTAAAAGTCATAACTGGAGAGGGTCCCCAAAATATCCGAATGGACTAACTCAAAAAGAGTTTTTTTTTTTATTGATAATAGGAAAATACGACACTCAATGACTTTTAGCAAGAATACATGCTTCACATTGATACTCAGACTCTTTGAGACCGGAAAATAAAAATTGTAGCAATTATTTTAACTCTTTGAGACCGGAAAATAAAAATGGTAGCAAATATTTTAAATAACAAAAAAAAACATAACCTAAACGGCGATGTCAAAGCCAGACTTTATTTTTCTTATCAGTTTTAGACCCATGAGCATTGTAAACTCTAGCTGAACTAACATCATCCAGATAGTATAAACTCCCTCTCTTAGTACCACGCCTAACTATCTTCTGTGTCTGCATATCCTGAAGTAAGAAAAAATAAGAATACATAAGAACAATGCAGTTCAGCTGTTCACTAACTTGTCCAATAGATAAAAGATTGTGTGAGAGAGATGGAATAAATAGACAATTCTGTACAGATAGAGATGATGATAATGCCTCAGTGCTAGCACATGTCACTAGATAATTCTCTCCATTGGCATATGTCACATTATTTCTAACTAGAGCACTTACGGTGTGAAAATTTTTCGGATCGAATATCATATGATTCGTAGCTCCAGAATCTAAAATTCATCTTATATCCCGTTGTGAATCTAAAACAGTAAAGGTAAATTTTGGTTACATGAAATTGGAGAATCTGAATTAACCTGCGACACCAAAGATAGAACTAGTGAAGGAGTAATCGATGATGTATATAAGGTGAAAGATCAGCTAATGTGAGGCCTGCAATTCCAGACGCTACACTAAAAATTTTTTTATCTTATTTCTACTTCTTCTTTAGTTCCTCCCACCAATCAGAATAACCAACTAACTAAAAGCATGAATTTCGAGTATGCCCAGCTTTTTGTTTCACTTGAGATTTAAGATTTTTGGAGGCTACAGCAGCAATAACTCCAACATCATTAGAATCCATTATAACTACTCGTCATTACTCCTCATGACGAATGTAATTATAAGATGTTTCTAACCTAAGGAAGGCATCTGTTCGTAGTAGATCAATGCGGGCTTTATCAAGTGTATCATCAAGCCTAGCCAAGAAAATATAGACACGTTTTCTCTCAATCTTCTGTTGTCGAACTAATATATCATTAGCACAACACATCCTGATTGGATTACGGAAATCCAATTTTTACCATATGCTTTGTAATTCTGCATAGTAGACCATAATGGGATTTCCACTTTGCTTCAATTTGAATGCTTTACATGTTAATTCATAAATCTGAGATATATCAGAATTATCATAGTAAATTTTGGACACAGTAATCCAAACATCTCTGGCAGGAAGCCGAATAAAAAGCTCCATCACAGCTAGTTCTATAGAGTTGATCAATAATCCTTTAACAATAGCATTGTCAGTTCTCCATCGAGCATAAATAAGATCAGTCTTTTGAGGTCGTGCTATTTCTCTAGTTAAATATCTCATCTTATCCTTTCCAGTAATATACACCTCAACAACTTGAGACTAAAGAGAATAATATGAACCATTTAACTTAACACTGATAGTAAAGGATGAATCACCTTGTATGTTGAAAACAGGAGTAGTCATTGAAGTAATTGGAAAGAGAGTAGTTGAACTTTACATAAAATTTCCTCCTTTTTGTTTTTTTTTCCTCCCTTTTTTTTCTGTCAGGTCCGTCGGGTTGACCGGTTCTCTTAGTCGGATTAGGTCGGTTCTGTTGGGTCGGGTCGGGCTCGGCTGGTGGCGACGGCGATCGACCAGCAAGAGCGAGCGGTATGTCGGACAGACGGCGAATTTCGAAAGCTAGAATCGAGCGGGCTGGCGGCGGTGTCGAATGTGCTGGCAGCGGCAATCAAGCGGGCTGGCAACGTCGATCGACGGTAGAAGGCTCGAATTGATCGACGGAGCAACAAATCTAACAGAGATGCGGCAACGGCAGAAGGTTTGAATTGATTGACGGAGCAGCAGATCTGGCGGACAGTCGGCGGCGATCGGCTGTAAGAAGTGACGGCAGCGGAAGCTTCAGTGGTGGCAGAAGCGTCGGCGGGAGAGGCAGCGAAAAAAAATTTTTTTTTTTTGTAAATCTAGTCCGGTTAAATCGCCAGATTTGTTTTTGTCAGAATTTCTAACCGTTGTACTCGTACCTCCACGATCGCAATGGATAGTCTGATCGAAATCTGATCGCCGCAATCGTTTTCTCCACGACGACGGCGAGCAGATATAGGATTTTGCTCTGATATCAAGATGAAAACTCTTTCAATCTTATTCATATAATTCAATACAAATACATATATATAGACTCCTTATAAAATTAAATAAGAAAAGTTTTAAATAAGAAAAAATATCTAAGTGTGTACCGGATGATTGTCGAGTGAATGTGATTCTTCCAAGTTATTGTTATCATATTTAGACTGTTTTCAGGGCAAGTTTTAGTTTGTTTATCCATCTACTGAATTTATTGCCATGATTAACAGTAAATTCGTTGGAGCCAGAATTTTAGTCGATAGACAATAACTGCTTCGACATATATGGAGTTGAAACAATCCAATAAATTGATAAGAAAGATAGATAAGGGCTGGATTCAAGCGTTAGGGCTAGCTGCGTTATTTTTCTGGCGATCAGCCTTTTTGCTTAATGGCCTTTTCAATAAGTTGGATCTTATGAAAGAATACAATCTTAAGAATGTGGTCGTACAAATTTGGAGGAAATGGAATTTACATCACTGATTTTGCCAAGCAAAGTAGAATAAGCCTGTAACGGAAGCTGACGTTGCTGCTATTTACTTCCCACTTGCTAGTTCATCTATGAACTTAACCCTTTAGGTAGGAGCTCAACATATAAAGTGTTATACTATGTACTTAGTTATATGTACGTCACACTTGCAGATACACAATTTTTTGATCTTATTCTGAAGATACGTTCAGGTATTTTTCAACGGCTTAATTCTTTAGATGGAGTTGTTCGTTAAGTGTACCATTCATTAGATTCTCTAGAAGACAATACGAGTCTGACATATTATTAACCTAACTAATATGGTATGGTTCATAATTGAAGACAATGGCTTGGAAATTTTTTATGTGTTAGTTTTGTCAAGTGGAATGAGCCTTAGATGTTGTTTGTATACGGAATCTGAACAAACTAAAATCAAGAAATGAAAACGAAAGAGAAGAAATTATAAAGAAGAGGAGAGCGGGCCAGAGTCTGACTTCCACTATCAGCAGGAAACATGTAAAACAATCTGGAAAGTGAGATCCTCAAACAAAAAGGCAAACCACACTTTGCTTGTATTAAGGAATTGAAATTATTCTTCATCAGTACCTTTACTCTGGAATCATTCATTCACTCTTTTACTTTCAAATGTTTGAAAGTGTTTAAAATAAGAAACTTATTTAAAATAAAATTTATTTAATAATTTTTTCAAAAACGACTTGTTCTTTTAAACTAAAAAATAATAATATTTTTCATATATTTTCTAAATTATTTTTTTAAATTTTTTTGAAATAGAGTAGAATTTATTATAAAATTGAAAATTTTTTGGAAATAAAAAGTGGTGCAAAACGAACTGCCAAACACCCATTACATGTTGGTTACCAATTGCCATTGCTATCCCAATCCAAAATAATACAATATGTTGTAGTACTACAAATATGTTATTACAACAAGCTGGAAACAGAAACCTTCATCTTTCTCGTTCCAAACTTTTACCTTTGTACTAAATCCAGAAGCTAGCTAGCTACCATAAACTAAACTCTACCTGATTCCTTCTACTAAATGATAGATACATTGTTAGGTTTGTTTTTTTTCTAATCATACAAATAGTACTAGAATACCAACATATAAATCTTATCTCCCTATTTCTGTCCTATGAATCGAAGTCCTGACTTAGCTCGTAGAGTGAGTGCTACATGTATGCGAAAATAAAAGAAAATTGTACATAGCATGTCCACACGACTCTAAATGCAGTATGAAATACATCGATCATACGTAAACGAATGCCTGCATAAGTATCAATGGTCTGTGGATGTGCTATGTGCATAATCCGCATTCTCGGGTCTTGAGCTAGCTTTCTCTCTAATATATCCTTGAAAAATAGAACAATATACTATTCAACATCTATCTAATAAATCAGTATTGTTCCCTTCATCATTATCCTCCTTGTAGCTGTCCCAACAAAGCCTATCCCTCAGAAGGTAAGCTTCACCAACTTTCCAATTCCATTTTCCCCCTTTCTTCACTTTAATTCAGTAACGATTTTGTATGACTAAAGCGCTCATGGAGTTCTATAACCACTATTGTAGTAGTGAACTAACTTACTAAAGATGATTATGTACACTTGTACTCCTCTTTCTAGCTGTCTAATTCAGTATTTCAATGCCTTTGAACTTCTGGTGATGGTTAACTCTCTACCTGTATGTCCCTCCAAACGTCGGTGTCCAGAAGTCGGCCGGAGTTTCACTCGCCACAGGGAATGTGCTTGCAATTGGAACCAAGCATAGTCCTCGGCTTCGCAGGTCCTGTTTCGGCCCTTCTCCGTCTTTCGACTTATCATGGCCCTAATAAAGCAGTAACAAACAAACTTTAGGTTAAAGTCACGTAACAGCAATTGGATTCTTTGATCATTACTTCTGTTTATTTCAACCAGAGAACAGTATGCATTCAACCGAAGGAAACGTTTGTATTTACCTGTTGGTTTTGCATGTGATTTCCATTATTCTTCAAGTATGGAGTACTCAAAACCTAGAATTGGAGAAAATAATCAATGTCAGGTATCGTGATTATGAACGACTATATATATACAATAATTGATGCATATAATGAATAAGTTTGTGTAGGATTAAAATGCTCATTAAGAGAACTTAAAAGAGATAGCGTCGTAGAGAATTAAGACTTACACCAACTTGCTCATGAAGGAATTTGATATAGTCAATTGCCTCATGGAGGACCGATGCAGTATCAGTCTGGGGAAAGAGATTGAGTGCAATCGATTAATTGATCAGTAGAAAACAATTGACATGAGTATCAACCCGAATAACAGTTGATGTTGGACCAAAAGAAATAGAAAAGAAAAGAAGAAAGATAGATGTGAATGAATTGAAACTCCCTTTACCTTTCCAAAAGGCGAAACTAACTGCTGCAGCGCAGTGATCCGGTCCCCTAGCTTCTCTTTCCTTACCTATACATCGATTGAAACTGATTCAGATTGTTTGATCTTGCAAAAGTCATGAATCTGGCATAAGATTTTTCGGTACCTTAAATGTCGGTAATGACGACGAAGTCTCTATTCTTGGCTTTTTAAATGCAGGCTCACTCAATCCTTTCTTAACTGTTACATTACTGGAACCTCGAGCTCCTTCCGTGTTAGACTGCAAGAAAATTTCAAACTGATTGACTTAGATTTGAATGAAATCTACCAAAAACTAGAAATGAAATATTAATAACACGAGTTTGAGATGATTAATCATATACTAACTTTAGCTGAATGAGCACATACCATTGTTTTCTGATCAAAGTTTTGTGAGCTGAACTGCGCTGCGTCCGATGGGTAAAAGCCGGCAATGGAGGCGTTCCAGAAAGGTGTGTTGTTTGAGAACTGCAGCTGATTGACCGCTGCCTGCTTCGGTGATGGTGAATCATTCTTATGCAAGTTAGGAAATTTTCCCCATGCCAGTGCTTGCTGCGACACATCAGTCAGCTGTCCAGTTCCGGCGTTGCTATTGTAATAAAGGTGTTGCTGCTGATGCTGTGGCTTGTTACTCTCCGGTTCAAGCAAGCTCTGAAGCAGCGCTGAAGGTAAACCGTATGAAGTAGACGGAGAAAGAGGGAAACCAGTTTCATGATGTCCCGAGCTTAGGTTGTGTTGATCCAACAAAAGGTTCTGATTCATATCCTTGAAAAGATTTTCCGTGAAATCTCCAGCGGCAGCAACAGCACCCGTGTCTTCTTGATTGGATTCTTGCAGCATGGTCTGGGATCCGGATGGATCACCTCTCCCACTATTCCTACTACACCAGATAATTAAACAAGTATTGTATATGTAAGTACTACAAACTTATTATCACATATGCATCTTTAACTATTATCATAAGATCATTGGTTTGATTAAATTGTATATATGCTTCTAGATTTTCTCTTGAGCACTATATGTTACACTGCAAGGAATCTAGTAGTAGCGATAGATTAATTACGGTGAAACTAATCGATTTTCCAGAAATAAACAAAGGCAATCATGCCAAAACTCTCATCAATATAGAATTCAGAAATCAAGCTAAGAACTTACAAGAAAGTCTGATTCCAATCTAGGGTGCCTGGAGATGGAAGGCCGAAACCGCACATATGTAACGTAGTTGAGTCAAAGAAAACTCCAGCTCCAGGAATACCTATCTGATCAGAATTAGCTTGAGCTTTATGTACTGTGTCTTGATAAGTAATAGAGCTCCCGGAGCCGGAACATGAGCCAGCAGGCTCTTCTCCAGCTGACAGTGTTTTTCCTTTATCTGTCAACTCTGCAGCAGCAGCAGCATCCCAACCGAAGCCTCCAACACTGATATCGGTTATCGAAGTAGAGCAAGACAAAGTTGACATCGTCGGATCATCGAAGCCGCTGGTCCTAGCCGTGTTCCACCAGCTGCTACTGCATGTTCCTGCTGCTGTTTGAAACTCTTCTGCCATGATGACTACGCCTTCTTCTCTCTCTCTCTCTCTATCTCTATCTCTATCTCAATCTCAATATCTATGCTATTAATGATATTCTCTTTTGTAGGTTTTATTGTTGTTCTTCTAATGTTTTTTGGTTTTTCTGGTTGTATGAGTGTTAGAATGTTTCTTGTGATGGATGAAAAGAAGGGTTTGAGTTTTCAGAGCTTAGAATCTATATATAGAGAGAGAGAGAGAGAGAGAGAGAGAGAGAGAGAGAGAGAGAGAGAGGGGGAATGTGTAGTTAGAAGCCTAGAAGTGTTTGGTTGAACAAACAGTAGTTTGGTGTTGTTTTTTGGGTTTGACATTTGAAAAATAATAATTCTAATTTTAACGAGAGGGACAACGAAAGAATGAATGATTAGACCTTATCGTTCCATTTGAATATATTCTCTCCTTGTTTTAGGGTAGTTTTTATTTATTTGTGATAGCAGCGTACTAGTGTCGGGTAGGAGGAAATTATGTTAGGCGCTAATTTTTGCTTGGTTGACGAGATTGAGTTAGATTTTGATTTGTTTCGCCAATGGATGAACTGGAGACACGGTAAGTTAGATATTTGGCTAACTTTTCAATTGATTTAGTTTTAATTTTTTTTATTTCAAATTTTTAATAAATTTTTAAATATTATTTAACATATTTTTATTTTTTTAATATAAAAACATTTATACATAGTAAAAATTTATTATTATTTAAGTTTCTTATTTTTTTAGTTAAAAAGTAGCACTTATTTTTTAAAATCTTTAAAATACTTTTTATTTTAAAAATATTTTTTTAAAAGTACTCCTGATTAAATATCTCCGAAACTTCTTTTGTTTATGATAATTACTGGTACTGGTAGCTAATCTAGTATAAGGGTTCTTTTTCTTCTCTTTCTAAGTATATACTTTTAAATAGTTTTTTAGGTTTCAAGCAAAATGAATTATACATTTTTTAACTTTTATAATTCTAAAATAAATGTTATACATATTTCACCCTTTAACTTTTAATTTTCAATTAAATTATAAAGCACTATGAATAAAAATTATGCTTTTCATAAAGATTTAATTATTTATGTTTATTATTAATATTCGTCTTAATATTTGATTTACGATTGTTAATCACCAATTTTAATATAAGTTTTTTGAATCAGACAATAATATAGAGCAATATAAGGACATGTAATTGGACAACACCAAATTCTTATTCGTTTATTAGATTATGAGAAACTAAAAAGTCCATTGATAATAGTTGTTATTATGCAATACATATACTCAAATAATAGCACTACATCAAATAAAACAGTTACCTGATCAAATTAGTATGGAATGTTTCCATGATTATATATATTAAGTAACTTTCTTAATTTGCTTGTTAGACATAACTTGACTACATAAGTCAAAACAGAAGACTTCATCATATACAGGGTAATCTGTACCTGTCAATTGATAAGAATATACAACCGCCTAACTCTCACAAGACTCTTGTTCTTTTATGACCTAGATACAAATTAGTTTAAAATTTTACAATTTTTTTAAAGACTTCCTTAAAAGTTATTGAATAAAATAACTAGCTACAAGATGTACTTAACAATACAATACATCTCTGTCTAAATTGAGCAAAGAAAACAACATTTCCCTTGTTATTTTAAAGAATGGTTGGCAAAATATTTGCAAATCAAAGCATCTTTTTAACAGAAGAAATGTTCCAAATGAATACAACAAAAGGTCACAGAAATAAATAACTCTGTTTTAAAAACTTAGCCATCAAATTAAATGTACCTCTCTGACAAATTATTAGTCAATTATTTATATAAACATAATAACTGCTAGCACTTACAAAATTATTACTAGTATTAAACAACTTCAACTTTCAATAAGCAGGAACAGCCTGAACTGCTTCAATATTATGACCATGATTTGGTCCCTTCCATTCTTGCATCTTAAACAAAGAAATCTTCCAGTAGTTCCAAATCTGTAGTTTTCATTCAAGACAATAATCATAAGAAAGATTTAGTTCATTTTTGTCAACACTATTGGGGAAT
Organism: Acanthochlamys bracteata; assembly: GCA_019914995.1. Classification (NCBI taxonomy): domain Eukaryota; kingdom Viridiplantae; phylum Streptophyta; class Magnoliopsida; order Pandanales; family Velloziaceae; genus Acanthochlamys; species Acanthochlamys bracteata. The sequence continues at coordinate 5,590,394 of CM034129.1, read as the reverse complement.
ATGTTCATATATAGAGAAAGCCAACACAGCACATGTCTATGCTTGATCATATATGTGTCCTAGATTGGTCCAACGCAATAGATTTGATCTTTGCTGGCATGATGAAAATGAATACATTTGCATCATTAGGTTACCTGACTGCAATGGACCTTGAGCGTGTGAAATTAACCGATTGAAAGTAATGAGCCTATTTTGGAGATGTATCAAGTTATCTTAATTGTCAAGTGTAATCATATATAACAACTTCTCATTCTTAAAAAATGATATTAAAAAAAATGCTATACTAAGAAATAAATTTGAAATTCAATGATAGCAAATTTGTTAGCAAAGAAAACCACTGCAATCATTATTTAAAAACCATGCAAGCTTTTATATCCATCGCTTCTAACATATTGCACTTCAAACTTGGCTTTTAGTTCTTGTGATTCATGATATAGGGATTAGATTAATATTTACGCTCTTCAGAGTCTGCAACCACTAATTCCAAATTAAAATTTTGTAAATTAACATTTATTGGTTTTGACTAGTTTAACAAGAGTCAAGTAGCTATGATCGCATGTTAACATATTATAATTAAAAACTCCATAATATTATTCTTAGTGGGTCAACTGCTTCTTGACATGAACCTCTAAAAAAGAGTTTGTAATACCTAATGAGTCAAAAACTGGGACACAGCACTTGATGCTTAACCTCCCACCAGTGCCACTTAGGGACGTGTTTACTTAGAGTAAGAATCATTTTAAGAATAAAAAATATATTAACTTTTTTAGAAATATATTTAATTTTTTATTTAAATAAATACAAATTATATATATATATATATATAATATAAAATTTTATTAAAATATATAATAATTATTTTGAAAATAAAAAGTAGTGCTAAAAGTACTAGCAAGTATTTCCTAATCAAACCTGATCCTCGATCGGAACCACTACCCAATTATTTGATATCTAAACCTTATTAACCTTTCTGATAACTCCTAGAAGATTTTTGAATTATAATTAATGACACACTTGGTCAGTCACTAATTACTATATATAAAAATTTAGAGAGCTTTAGGCATCTAGTTTAATTAATAAACAAAGGAAAGACGGGCTTTAGCAAGTAGAGCACTTTGCATATAACCAGTGAAGCTTGCCTTTAGGTAACGATAGTGTTAGCATAAATCAAATAAACATACAAAACCGGTACTTAAAGAAATGAGATAAATGTTAAACGTGGCAGCCAACACCGTCCAATTTGAAAAAATATAAATTTATAATGTTAAATTGCTTTTTTTTTTATAAAAAAAACCCACTAAGCTCAAATCCTGGCCGACTCTTCTCGCAGTTGTCCTCCTCTATATTTATATTCATTTCTTTAATTATTTTTAGTTAAAAATCTTTCCCCTTTATCCAGTTTTTTATTTGGGAAGTGATAAAACTAAACAAAACAGATAACAGAGTTTTCCATCTCGCTCCTCGACACAAGCAGTGTCGTTATTAACCGACGTCATGCTCACGTAGCAGCGTTAGCGGGTCATTGAGGGGCCGGGCAATGCGAGCGCGTGCCGGACATCCGGGCCTGGGCCGGCCCACACGGGTCAAACCCTCCCCGATTGCGACGCGTTCCGTTTTTACTTTCTTTTGTTATTCTACGAAAGAGTTAGGGTAACACCTTTGTGCATCTGTACACTTTAATTTTTCATATTTTATAGCTCATCCGGAGACCATGAATCTCATTCTATCTCAACTGTAAAAAAAAAAGTAATTTTTAAAAAAATATGCACTGAAGAACATCCCAACTATTGCTATATAAACTACTATAAAATAAGAGTAATACGGGTAGCTTTATTCTATAGTACCGTAGGAAAGTGGATAGGAACGAAAATAAAATACCTCAGTGCTAGATTTTCAAAAGAGTGCAGAAGCAACTATTCAAGAGACTACCCATTATCTCTTTGAATACTTTTTCAGCTGATTGGAACCAATTGTTGCGGTCGCTACCGGGAAAATCTATGTGCTTCCCAGCCTCTCATAGCTGTATAGAGTCAAGTGGGCAATGGATGATAACTCATTTGAATTCTACTTCATTCTTCACGACAAAAATCGTACTCTGCTGTCTTCTTCTATTATCATTTCCCTCAGTGATCGAGGAAATAAAGATCAAATGCGATAGATTAGATTGATAGCGTTTGAAGATAATGAAATCTTCCTATTTCAAGTTTCTTTTAATTAGTTTAAAAAAAGATTGATAATTGAACTATATACCAGACAGCACAAATGGTGATTGCAGGAAATACATAACATGGTGTTAGCTTTATAATTGCGGCAACAATTTAATCACCAATTTTTCCAGCGAAGCCTGCCCCTCTCTTGTAAAAAATAATAATAATTAGCCGATATAAACTTAAGCTTAAAAATACGCAAATTCATAGCATTTTCACAAAACTTGCTGTAACAGCATTTAGAAAACAAAAGCAATGAAAATCAGAGTCAATAAAGTTACAATAACTGCTCATTAATTCTATCAACCTGCACAGTTATTTTGTTCATGCTGGTAAACGGCTACATTTGTATACCAAACTCAAGATCCACTTTCTCCTAAACATCGAGAATTTGACCATTGGTGGCTCATAATATTGCAACAACCAACAGCAATTAGATACGGGCAATCCAAAAAGAGACAGACTCGTTTGTGAGACTCAAAAAGAATCAACCTTCACATTGCTGATCGCAGGTTTTCAACATTACTATTTGAAATTTTCAGAAAGAAATAAAAGGAAAAATTTTATAAAAGGAATTAACTATATTCTAGAGGTTGACAATTTGCAACTAGAGTCATGTCAAGGTCTTCATTAAGACAGTTAGGTCAACGCATTCTAGGTTGGATACTCGTGCTTTGTCGTATGTTCCAGCAAACAAATTCTTTATCAATATCTCAACTACAGAGATTTTTTTATTTTATTGAATTCAAAATTGTCAGGAAAGGGAACGTCGTGCGGTTGATATTTTCGTTTTACGCATCATCAACCCGGTTAAATAGAAATCAAAGCTCCACTACATTACACAGTTATCTAATGCACGCAATTATCTTTTAATCGCCTTGCGGAGTGGCTTAATTTATTAAATAACCAAGCACATAAAGAGTGCTTTAAATACTATCAGCAATATGAACACTTGTATATTAGTGTTAGTTTAAAGTTTACTAACCAATGACATGCCAATGCCACAAAGGGTTCATAATAGCCGCTATCCCTCTGAAGTCTGAAATTTATGGAACAATGCAAATTCTTGACTGCTACGGGTGATTGCAACAAAAAGGTCAGCATCAATCTCGATCACGAAGAATATTCACGTTAATCACCGTCGTCCTCATATTTACAGATAAAGCAACCAGCTCGAGTATGTCAGGATCTCAATTGCTTACCTTCTATATACATCTAAGATATCCAAAGTTTGTAAGAACAAGTTTGCTCACTAGGCACAAGCAGTTCTTCAGAAATGAAAACGAAAAACAAATTTAGCTGTTTCAGTATCTGCACTCGATGGCAAAGCAAGCATGTACAATACAGCCGAGTACAATCAAGAAAAAATCACTTCAACGAAGAAAGGACTTCAATGCTTACGCGCAGCTGATGCAATGGTGATATCATGCATGAATAGCATTCTGTTGCTAAATAATTCACATGAAAAAAGAGCAGAAGCAATAAAGGATTTGCAGCCACACGTGGGAGTGGGACTCACACGCTTCAGATTGACTTGCTAAAATCTTTTTGCGCGTGGAAAGAAAGAACAAAGGAATAATAATCATAGAATGGAATAATAGACAACTGAAGTCATACATTACTAGTACTAGTAATCGAGCAGGGTTTTTTTTAATGAAAAGCTTTCAAATTTCTACTCCATCCAAGTCAAAAACAACTGATTTGAATTCATCCACTTAGGAGGTTAGGAAGGCTTATAAAACTAAAATTTTTTAAAACAAAGAATTTTATCATAAAAAATAGTTAAAATAAATAATAATATTATCTTATAATATATAAATTTTTATATCATTTTAAAATTTAAAGATTTCTATTATATTATAAAAATTTTATTAAAATTGTAAAATAAAAAATTTGAATGAAAAGTTTTGAAAACTTATTAGTGGTTATCATAACAGTCTTCAAATTAAGACATGTTTGGCCACTTAATAGTGATTATCAAAAATAAGTTTCCAAAAATAAATTCTTCAATTTAAGTTTCGTTAGAGGGAGTTAAATTTTTATATTTAATTGTGTAAATTACTTTTTCAAAAGTGATTTTATGTGCTTAATTATTTATAAAAACCAACAATATTTTAACCCTAATAAGTTTATCTAACACTGTTAAAAAGAACATGAAATAAAAATATACAATATAATATGAAGTAGTTTCAAACAGAAAATATTCTAAACTGGGTACTATTGAATGGCAGTTAGTGGCCACAAAATAAGTTATCTTATGCCTCTTCTTTTCAACATTTTTTACTAAGAATCTCGTCACCCGCGGCCAGTCAGAGATCATAGATGACACTTTTCTGAGATGATTCTCGTGGCAGGGAAAACTCGAGTCAAAAGAATTACAAAGATTAAGGATTGCGAGAGAGGGCTAGCATAAGGAAAACTTTGTCGAAGCTCGATCGACTTAGAAAATTTTTGCCTCAAAGTCGATTGCATGACTTTTACATATATACTGAAGCCAGAAATGAGATTTTTGTAGAGAATTGCAATTGAAGTGAGTCGAAATTGAACTTTTGGTGTTAAGAACTAACTTTCGCCAAAACCAAACACGTCTAATTCGAACTTTATTAGTCACACATCATTGCCGTGTTGAAGAAAACTTCTTCACTTTGATTCTAACTCCATATAAAATGTGGATTTCATGAAAGGAAAATGATTAAGTCAAATATATCTTCAGTCGAACATATTGGTTATTGACTAAGGATGTATTTACGTAACGTTAAATTTATTTTTTAAAAGTGAGTTTATAAAAATTAAATTTGAAGTTTGAAAGTGGTATTGATGTATTTATTTTGGTTTAAATTTAAATTCTAAAAATAAAATTTTTTTTAAAAATAATTTTTAATTTTGTGTGTTTACTTTGTTAATGAAAGTAAGCTAAAAATAAAACTTTTTTAAAAATGTGAATTTATATAATAAGTAAACATTCCCTAGAATTCGAGAGGGGTGACAATTTAAATTAGTTGGTCAATTTCGAATCAATTTATTTTAAAATCGAGTTAAAACTTTTCAACTCTATCTCAATTGATGAATTTACACATGTCAAAATTATTAATTCTAATCCAACGTATTTAAAAATCGAATCAAATTCGGATCAACTCATTTATAATTAAAATTTTTAATTTTTAAGTTTACATTTTAAATTTGAGTGAAATTATAAAATCAGTTGAAATGAATATACATGATACTTTTGGTGAAGTGATATGTTAAGTATTCGTCAAAATATGCATTCTTCAGTATTTTTATTAGTTCTTAAAATGTTTCAATAAATTTTTTATTTTTATTTTTGAAAATATGTGGTGATAGCTGAAAATACGTAGTAATATTTTCACTAAAAATTTTGATAAACATAGCTAGCTGACAAAATTTTGACAAAAATCTTTATAAAAAATTCAAATTTGTTATTAAAAAAATACCTATATAGTAATATTTTCAATAATATTATAATTTTTATCTTACATTATTTTAATAAGACATGAAAGTAAATGATTGATTATAAATAATTTATAAATTATTGTTATCGATTTTTTAATACAAAAAATTTATTATACAGTATAGAAAAAATCATGAAAGAATTGTTCTTTCAAAATATATCAATTCAAATTATTGGGTCAATTTCGGGTCAACTTGATTTGATCTATTTAATAATTAGATCAAGTTCGTTCAACCTTAATTCAATCTATATATTTATACGGGTCAAATTTTTTAACTCTAACTCTAAATAAATGGTGGTCACTTATCAGCAGCAGCAAGCATACATGTGCTTTATGACAGGTTTCGCAAAGGGAACAAAAAGTTTATCGCCAGCTATAGACGTAGCCACTATTGGACCTTTGGTACTACTTGATATCTAAGATGAGTGTGGAAGTACCGACCATCATGGCGGAGGCAAAGAGCTGCGTCTGGCTATGAAGAACTATTTGATTCCTATGAACTCGTTAAAAGAAAGCCTTGCTTTTGCGTTGACCTCGTCCCCGCTTTCGATCATCAGAACAGGGATGAACAAGGCTTCTCAGCACTCGGCAGCAACGCTTAACAAAAGAAATATAGAAATTGAATTCTTCTTTTAATTTATATTAGGGTCTATTCATCAGGACGACCCCACAGCTCCATTCAAAACCCGACCGGTTATTCCAAATCAACATGATTAATTTGTATATCCGAATCAACTAGCGTTTCTATTCAATAGTTTTCGGATCAAGCATAAACGATTTGATCCGAATCTACGGACTATTTGTACTATGTTTAACTACTTCGCGCTAAAAGCTAAACGTTCAGAATGACCCAAGGGATACTCTATGGTGCATGGGACAATGTAAAGTGATATGTCAAGGATAACCCAAATAATTAATTGCAATAATAAACTATCAAGTTCAAAACTAACAAAACAATTTCCGATGCTAAGGGCGTGTTTCAAATATCCGTAACTGAGTTTCGTGAAAGTGAAAAGTAGGAAATAGAGTTTCTTGAAAAATAAAATGGAAGTGGAGTTCAGTATTTGTGTTTCAATAGATTTTGAAAGTGTGTTGAAAACTGAAAGATATAATTGTATTGGAAAGTGTATAAATAAGAAAGTTAGAACTGGAGTTCCGCATATGAAAATAGAGTTCTAAATTCTTTGTGTAATTGAAACATATAAACTGTTCGGAACTCAAAATCTGGTGGAAAAAAGTAGAGTTACGGGCATTTGAAACACGCCCTAAATTCAAAAGAAGGATGAAACTCGAATGTGATGTGAAAACTCATCTTCACATGCTTTTATTACCTAACATGTAATTCAATTTTTATCCCTGAAATTTCAATTATTAGAACTTCTATTCTCATACTTTTGACAATCTCTTTAACTAAAAGTCTCGCTAATACAGAAGAACACAATGTCTAGCAAAAACTTCATATTTTTCCTAAGGCTATGTATACTATTAGCTTTATAGGCAATTTCATTGGAGAATTGCAAAGACGAATAAACATTTCTAGAATTCCTTGCACTTGTTGAAGCTGTAAACACTAGTACAGTCCACAAATTGACTAATAAGTATCAGTCTAGGTATATTCAAGATTTTGTTTACAAAACAGCAATTTGCTTCTCCCATATGAGGCCAGCCGTAAACTTTTGGAAGAAAATGTTGTTCAATACTTTTCTAATATATTATAAAAGTTACGGACACCATCATTAAAATAAAATATGCGCGAAAGGAAGGTGTAGAGCGTGCTTCTATCTTATTAATCCCTCCCTGCACCTGTTGAATCTCTAAACGCTTCTACAGTCTACAAATTGACTATCAGTTTAATTAGGTATATCAGAGATTTTGTTTACAAAACAGAAATTTGTTTCTCTCATTAGGCCAGCCGTAAAGTTTTGGAAGAAAATGTTATCCAATACTTTTCAAATATATTTTAAAACTTACGGATAGATTTGGCAACATTAATTAAATACGCACGAAAGTAAAGCTTGGAGCGTGCTTCTGTCTTAATAAAATTCTTCAAAAAGGAGTCCAATTCCTAGAAGGCTCTCTCATGGAGTAGCACGTCTCAAAGTCTAATGAAATCCTGCAAGCTCATGGATCACTTTCAAGATCTACTCTTCTTTAGATTGACTCTTTTCACTCAAAATCTTTCAAGGAGTTGAAAGCTTTCTACCAAGTTTTGTTATTTCAACATCCAAAGTAAAAACAGGTTCTAGTTTCGTTTTTTTGTCCATCCTACCAAGTTCTGCCAAATTTCACAATCATTGTTGTATTAGACTTGTGCGCAACATACCATGGGGTTGACATTAACCATTGACCCAAGAGACCATAGATCTTGCGCTACCCTATGGTGCATTTGTTTGGTCAGATGCTCTCCATAACAAGGAAATGGGCCAGTCCTTGTCTTCCTTTTGCAAAAGAAAGACACCCTTTTACCTATCATAAACAATATTTAATTTCCATTACCAAATGTTAACATTTTTTAGTTGTGCTTGAAAATTGTCACAGACAGCTATTGGTTTAGCGCCCCTACTTATAATGTTCGAGGCTTCACCACTCTCGTCCAGAGTTAAATGAGTGATATCACTGACGGAAGAAGTTGCCTGACTAGCCTTAAGATCCTACAATGTTTAGGAAAAAGCTCTTCTTTTGAGTTTCGACAGACTAGTAAAAATATGCAAACACCTAAAGTTTTGGCTTATTCTTAAATTGTTCTTTGTAAATGAATTATTCCAAGTATACACAAGCCAAAACTGCAACATGTAATCATCAAAACACTGAATTTCCCATAATAACGATATTTAATTTTCTTATGAATACAATTGCAAAAACACCAATTTTGACTTTGTTTTCTCAACATATTATCTTTAATTTCTTTGTGGGCGTGCGACTTAACCAAAAAAGTTAAGTTTAATACTTCCAACTTTATTGACATTTCTTTTCATTTCTAAATTAATTTTAAGCCTCAATCAGCCACATTGGTCAATTCTAAGTCATCCCATGAGATAATGACAAATAAACTAGAAAAATTAAACTTTTTTAATTTCACGCTAAACCTTATGACAACTATTTAAAGCATTTACAATTGAATTATTCAGTCCATCTGTTTCATGAAATGGGAGACTAAATGTATAGGAAATGGGCCACTGCTATCATTTTCTCTTTCCTCTTGGGTATCATTGCTTTGGAAGAACCCAATACTTGTTCATACTTAAAAATTATTACTCTACACCTCAAACAGGTTTCTCTCCAACCAAGTTGAATAGAATGATAAACAAACAAGTTGCCATCTCTAACTATAAACAGAACCAAATAAACAAGAAAAATTAAAGCATCATAACAAAGAAGGCAAGATTTTAGGAGTTTAAACTACTTCTGAACCGCATATTATATGGCGCAAACTGTAAGGGTTAGATAAAACAAGCTATTGCTTAACGGATCTTATAGTTATAGTCGAATGACTAGTGACAAGAATGACAAAAAAGAACCAGAATCAAGCGCAATGAAAATGAGATTTGTTATTAAAATGGCATCAGAATCAAAACTATTGATAGTTTTCCAAACAGATCATTGTTAACAGCCATGGCCCGTTAAATTATGTGATAGCTAGTCCACAAAGAATACACCAAAATCCTAACCTTAATAAGGAGGAAAAATATGCCTACTTGGCAAAGATAGCAAAAGCATTCCTTTTCCAGATAATCACATTTCAAGCAATTCTTGAAAAAAGAAGCTTAATGTTACTTGTTTGATCAAATTTTGCAGGTTCAGGTAGATGAATTAAAATGCATTTGAGAATGGAAGGAAAGTTGTACTAGAGTACAAGAAACCCTACTTAAAATAATCAAATCAACATTCATATATTCGATATAACGAATTCTAAGTCTCGTCTCTTAAAGGTTTCTTGACTTCCTTAAAATAGTATTAACACTCTAGCCCATTTTAATTGTGCAGATTAGTTGAAGTGTTCATTATAGGTTGGCTCGATTAAGATTTAACTAATCTTTTGTGCCGAATGCAAGTTCTAACAGAAGCAAGTAACCAGCCACCAAAGATTAAATAGATGTGTACTACCAAATCATTCTTTATCTGTGACATAATCAATGTGCCACAACATAATTAGCTGAAGAAAAAATAGTATGACCTATTGACGTCCTTGCAAGAGAAAATATTAGTTAGTCCCAAATCATAGTTTCTCCACAAAATCCAAATGGAGGTTGCAACTGCTGTACTTGGACTTGGTACCTTCTCGTGAGAATGGTTTCAACTGCCTCTGGGACAAGTAAGGCATTTAGAAACATCTTTCAGACTACCGGCTGCAGTCTTCAGGCTTCAATAGCCCACCAGTTTCAATAGTATGCTGGTCAATTTGATTAATGTGGACGTTTATCTGCTAGATTGAGACATGATGATTGAGCTGTAATTGAAGAGATGTTTACTTTGTTTCTAGGACAGGACCCTAAGGGTTCCTAACAAAGCAACCTTAAAATTTTATTTTGCGACTTGCTGAGAGTTAGAAGTCAAAACATTTTCTTCTCCTTAGAGGAACCAAATCTTTAACTTATTAATCACTCTTATGAACTTCAACACTAAAACAGACCAGGGAGAGTCATGAGTTACAAAGTGTAGTGATAATTTGAACCCATAGTATTCTCCAACACAGAATTAAAAGGAAAAGTTATATTTATAAATTGTAAGTGCCAAGAGTGTGTTTACCATCAGATAAACTTGAGTTTTGAGAAATAAATTTAAAAAATTAATTAAAATTAAAAATATTTAATAAAAAACAAAATTTTATATTTATATTAATATGAAGTTTTAAATTAAATTTAAAAAAATTTTGGTTAAAAAAATTTTTTAGAAATAATTATTTTAAAATTTATTATTTATTTTATATTAAAATAAATTTAAAAAAAATGAAGTTTATGGCGAAAGGAAACACGCCTAAGGACTTGTTTACGTACTCCTTCAAACACACTCTTTTAAATTCAATTTTAATAAAAAATAACTTAAAAAATTAAAATAATTATTTTTATATTATTTTACTTATAATATAAAATAATTACTTTCTATTAAATATTTTAAATTTTAAATTTTATTTTTTAAACTCATTTTTTGAAAATGAATTTATTTGATAGTAAACACGCACTAAACCAAAGCAGAAACTATGAAACTACAAATCCTTACAGCATGAATGGACTAACTTCGGCACGAGGCCCCAATTTCTTTATCCGAACTTCCATCATGGCCTAATAAAATACTTGGATTACAAATCGCCCCAGCCCGTCCGGCCCAAATCCAGATTCCAAAAAATAGTTTGTGTTTACTAGAAACAGTTGTATGGTGATTTGACGACAAACACTTTCAACATTCGACTACATTGGTCATTCTAGACTCTACAGAAAAATGTATCAGTGGTGTGTGCTTGCAGCATATATATATATATATATAAAGGATCAGGTTTTGAAACAACCAGGCACGACTAGTGATATCAACTAGTGAAAACAAGTAGATTTTATAGCTCCTTCCTCTCATGGGCCTCTTCCCTGAAGAAAGCTCTACAATTAAAAGAGTGATGGACACATTCATGTTGCTTATTATTATTTATCAATAGTTTTTTATAATATTTTTAAAAATTAAAAAAAATTAAAAATATAAATAAATTATGCTTTCTAAATATATTATATATTCTTTATATTATTTAAGAATTTAAAATTTTACTTTTTAAAATTCTTAAATTTATTTTTCAAAGAATTTTTTATTTTAACCACTCACGAACGTCCCCACCGTCAGTTCATCAGCGGATAGAAATTATAAGTAATTTCAGTTCCAAGAATAATGAAACAAACGGTGATTTCAACTTGAAGGTCACATGCTTGATGCTTGTAGAAGTATGCAGAAAATTCGCTGATATTTAACAAGAATCTCAATGATCATGTTGAAAATTATTTGAACAACGCGCAACACTTTACTGCTAGTTGATAATGTAAAACTAAATGTTTATAAAAGGATGCTTCTCCAATTCCTACAATATGGAGAACTGTAAACGAGTATAATAGTCTACAAAACTACTTGTTATATTCACAAAGTTACTAGAATACACGCATGTACGACCACACTAATAATACAATTGTTGAGTGATCTAAAGTATCGGAAAAAAGCTGACCTTCAGGTGTTGGATTACGTGCATTTTTACAACTTCTATATTAGAATTTATGTCAGTCAGTCCAAGTTTTGACCAAAACATGCCTCCTGAATCCTGATAAAAACACACTTCACCAACTGAAAAAGCAGAGATGGCTACACATGAAATATCCCTGAATAAGACATTTGAAAGTAAGGTGAGTCGTTTGAATAATAGCATAAGCCCTGTTAAGACTTCTTATCTACAGTGAAAACTTATCTCAAAGTTATAATCTGATATCACATTAAAGAGGTGGACAACAGAAACCCCTGTTAGAGTAATCGCAAACTACCAAGAATTTAACCCTGACAAAATCTCGCCCCCCAAAAACTTTTCGGAGGGAATGTGTCAGCCTACACCAACAGAGGTGCTTTGACTGGACAACAGAAATACAATAAAACCATTTCATTTGTTTTTCATACAGCATGTTGATAGTCTTGCAACTTTTTGGTCTATTTATTTTATTCAAAACTCCATCCAATTCAAGAAAACTATATTGCCCTAGCATTTAAATGTATCTTCTATTAGACTGGAAATTTACTCGAAAACATGCATCCTACAATCATGAAATTTTTTTGATGTTCTTAATAAAGAGTATTTTTCAGTATAAGCTGCAGAATTACAAACCTGTGAAAATGTGAGAATACCAAAGATGAAGCTGAAAAAATTTGCACACCGGAGAATTACGGGTTTTGGAGTCAGTTATGAGTTCATCGACAGCTTCATGTATCTAAGAGCTGAGCGCAACATAGCTCTGGCTTTTCGATCTGGAGTGCATCCAGATGACACCATTTCCTCATAGACAACAGGAACCTATTGATTAACCATAAAATTCTGTCAGCTAAAACTCATTAAGATATGACAAGAAATCTCAACCCAATCAATTATATTAGCTTTGATAAGTGAGGAAATGTATACTAAGATATCAACATCAGGAAAAATCATTGCTATCTGTCAAAATGTGGCTACCATTTTAAGAGATACTAAGAAGCATTATAGGAGTTTATTCTAAACATTTTGACATATGACTTCATACCCTGCATCTGCTCCTGAAACTTGCATCTGAGATAACCAAAGAAGCTAAGGCCTAATTACCGGGTAGTCAAGTATCATCAAATTAAAATAGCAGCTACTGCTTTCTTTGTCCAGCTGGCATGTTTGTTCATAAAATAAAACAGAGGATGATTACATCGCTTTGGTTTTTTGACTAGTCCAACTAAAAGAAGTCAGTGTAATTGTGTAAAGGCATGCCAAGCTATGCAGATGTTGTGAACAAATACTATGTGGTAACAAAGAAACTAGTGAAATATCGATCCTCTATGAACTGAGATAGCAAAAACAAGATCACTTATGAACCAAAAATCCACTAGAGGTGATCATCACCATGATATTTGAGAGAGGATGACTATATTTGATCATGAAGTAGAATTAGGACATCATTACTGATAATATGAGTATCGTGTATGTCTTATTGCTTTCACCAGCAACTTTCTTATTCACATTGATTAGATGGCAATAACGATATAGTTACAAAGTTTTCATTAAATATCTTCCAATGTATATCTGCCTAGAGCTCATTTTGATAAGCTGTCTGCATATGCTTAGCTTCCTTGTTCCATTAACTTTGATTTGTTTTATTTCAATTAAATTAAAGTTATTAAAAGGATGTCAATCACTGTCGTTTTGGCAGTTTAGTGAGGACTTCATATAAACATCAACGCTCGACAGTCGATGATGAAATTACAATGAACAAAGAAAGGAATAACAGTTTCTACCTGTTCATACTTCTCCACACGAATTAAAGCCTTCATCAGGGTTGTAAATGTAACCACATCTGGCTTGATATCCTACAAGAGCATAAGATTTAATTTCTATCAAAATGAGACTAGTTACATGGAAAAGTAGAAGGTCTGAAGACTGCACATAGTAGAATGGATAGATCGATACAAGAATATAGGACAAATACTCACATTTTCCTTCATAAATTGCAGAACAGAAAAGGCTTCAACATCCCTCAAATCTTCGCCAAATGCATTGATTAATGAGTTAAGGACTAACAAGCTGGGTTTTATACCATCTGCTCTCATAACTCTAAAAGCATTGATTGCTTGATCAGAAAGACCCTGGTCACAGAAACAAAAAATGAACTCACAGTCACGATAATATAAAAGGAACTATTGTAATAGCTCATTGCAGGTTCTTTCTCTATTGGTTGAGAAAATAGTAGCTCGTTGCATAAGTCACGAAATTTTGAATTCTTAAATTAAAATGAATTGCAAAATACGACACATTAAATAAAAGACTTTGCAGATAAGCTTCATGGTTGTACATCTAATACTAGGTCATGTCTAACTAAATGGTTGACTAGTTATATTTAGTCAATGTCCCATTAAATATACAAGAAAACATCTCCGATGGATATCCTGCCTGGAGTTAAAAGTTCATTACTTTTAAAAGAATAAAAGTTCATTAGTTTTAAAAGAATACCAAGAAAGATAAAGGAGTAGCTCCATTCAGAAACCTTCTTTCAGGACTGAAAGAACAAAAAATCTTAATAAGGAGTAATGATGCATCATTATGTGCCCATTAGATGGAACTGTCAGAACCCAGAGGTCCTGACTGATGTCCGACGAGCCCTTGAGGATTGCATTTGATTTGGAAATAGGTGAAGGGAAGAATACCTTTTCCAAGTCAATTTTCACACTGCTGCTAAGAAATATATATTTAACTTGTTTAGTGTTACTAACTCTAAAGCATGAATTAACTCCTACGAGAACCAATTATCTTCAACTGTAACCAATATGTAGAAGAATTATCCATACCTTTTGTGCATATGCATTGACAAGAGCATGATACATGGTCGGAGATGGCTTCATCCCTTGAGCTCTCATAGCCTCCAAGCACTGAATGGCATCCTTAAATCTACCAGATTTGCCATAAACATCAACAAGTGTGGTGTAAGTAACCACGTTTGCTATCAAACCCTGCTCTTTCATCCTATCAAGCAGCTCCTTCAGCTCCTCCCACCTTTCCTGCTCACCTAGGGAGTTGATCATAATATTGTAAGTAGTTGTGCACGGCTGGCAGCCACTCCCAGCCATTTGCTCAAACAGCTCAGCCGCCCTGCTATGCCGCCCTGCTTTGCAATGTGCATCAATCAAAGTGTTCCATGTAACCTCGTCAGGCTCAATTCCATCCTCCCGCATCCGGTCAAATGCATCCATCGCATGTTGAAGGCAATTATACTTCCCAAAAGTATCAATCATCACATTGTAGAAATGTCGATCAGGCCGAACACCATTCTTTCTCATTTCCTTCAACACCGCGAATGACTTCTGCCAATCCCCTTTATCCCTGAAGCTCGCTAAAATCCTACTAAACACATAAGAATTTGGCTGCAGATCGTTCGCCTCCATCTCCTTAAGCAAAATCCTAGCACTCTCCCATCGTCCAGCATTTGTATATGCATCGATAAGCATGCTATAAGTTCGTTCATCAGGAGCAACACCAGCAAGCTCCATATCCTTGAACACAAACTCAGCATCCTTCAACGAACCACTCTTAACATAGCCCTTTAGCAAAGCATTATAAGCACGGGTACGTGGGCGCAGGCCAGCTGAATGCAACTCAGAGAAAATGGCCTCAGCTTCCAGGACCCGTCCGGCAGCACCAAGAGCCGAAACCAAAGCAACCAACGCTGAAGCAGGAAGCGTAAGGCCCTTAGCCTGCGCAACAGCTAGAATATCCATCGCAGCATCTGTATCACCAGCACAAGAAAACCCCGAAACAAGGTCAGCCAAAAGGCGTGCGTCAGGCTCAGCAGCCTGCGACCGAACATGAGAAACAACACGGTGAAGCAACGAAGAGTCCGGTGGGTCAGGGTACCGAAGCAGAGACCTAACAATCAAAGAATAATTATTCGAGTCAGAAAGGTACCCGTGCCGCTGCATTTCGTCGAGCAGGTGGAATGCAATATCGGGACGACGATTGAACACCGACGCCGACACGAGCGCGTTAAACGTTGCCGGAGACAACGATGAAATCGAACTAAGCAATGGAGATAAACGAAGCGGTTGAGCCGGTGATCGACCGCCGTCACGAGATAGGAACTGGATTAGAATTGAATACATTATGTCGTACGAAAAACAAAGATTGTGGCGTTGAAGCCATGGAACGAGAGCAGCGGCGGAGGGAAGAGTTGAAGGAGAAGAAGAGAGGGATTTTATTAAAGCGTGCCAGAGAGGAGCAGGAACGGCACGGTAGAGCTCGGCGAGATGGAGTTCGGTTGGGTGAAGCGAAGAAGGAGGGGAAGTGAGTTCCGGTGAAGGAGAGGAAGTGGAGAGGAAGTCGATGAGAGGAGAGAAATCATATCCGCGGAATTCGAATGAAGTGAGGGAATCGGAAGTGAGCGGAGATGGGGAAGAAGTAGAGATGGAAAAGGAAGGGCGGAGACGGAAGCGAGTGGCGGCGCTGGAGATGGAGAACGGCGTTGGTGGTGGCGGTGGAGGAAGAACGAACATTTTTTGAGTTTGGAAATTGATGGAGGAGTGGCGGGGGAATGGATAGTGCAAGACAGAGAGAGAGTTTGAGGGGGTTTTCTGTGCGGTTGGTTGGTTACTTGGTTGAACACAATAGAATAGAAGATAAAAGTGCTGAAGAATAAAATTAAAATATCTCATTATTGGGCTTTGTTTTGGGCTGGGACATCAAGACTTCTGAAAGCAGACCAAGCAGGCCAGGGGCCTAGATTTGACTCATATTGTACGATTGTGCATTTTATAGTCATGTTTTGCATTACTATAAATATATGGTTTATAAACTTTTCAAACTCGAAAAAGTTATACACAATGCGGTAGAACGCTTTTCTAAAAATTTAGAGCAATGAGTAAATTATATTCTCATGAAAGTATAATAAGTACAAACTCTTTTTAGAAAAATCGTTAAAAAAGTTACGTTAAAAAAGCTTTTTCCTTTTAAGTTCTAACTTTTCAGCAACCATAAATAGCCATATGTCTATCATGCACAGAAGAATACTCCAGACAAAGCTCCGTAAACTTTGAAGAGTTGAGCGCATTTGGTTTAGGTTTTCAAAAACTGCTTTTTAATTTTTTTTCATTTCATATTTTTCAATACATATTTGATAAGTATATAAAAAATTTATTTTAAAATTTAAAAAATGTAAAAAAAATTCTACGGAGTAAGATCTTTTTATTGCATATTTTTATTATTTTTTTAGAAGTAAAAAAATAAAACTTATTTCTCAAAAAAAATAAAAATACTTTCTATTTCAGAAAAGCTCTATTTCACAAGCACTCCCAAATACCCCCTAAATTGGAAAAGATAATTTGATCGTTAGCAGTTGTTGGTTGTAGTGGCTCAGATGACGGGTATGTTTGAAACGCATTTTCACCGTCAAAAATTTAACCTTTTTAGGGCATGTTTCAAATGCCCGTAACTGAGTTTCATGAAAGTGAAAAGTAGAAAGTAGAGTTTCTTGAAAAATAAAATGAAAGTGGAGTTCAGTATTTGTGTTTCATAGGTTTTGAAAATGTGTTGAAAATTGAAAGATATAGTTGTATTAAAAAGTGTACAAATAAGAAAGTTAGAACTGAAATTTCGCATGTGAAAATAGAGTTCTGAGTTTCTTATGTAATTGAAGCATATAAACTGTTCGGAACTCAAAATCTGGTAGGAGAAAGTGGAGTTACGGGCATTTGAAACACGCCCTTAGTATTGGTGCCGTTTCCGAGTGCCTTCCAACTCTTTCTTATTTAAATTTTTATTTCAAATTATAATAAATTTTTTATAATATTATATAAAAAAATTTTAAATTTTAAAAATATATTAAAAAATTTATTATTATCTAAAATTTATTATTACTTAATTTTTATTTTTTATATATAAAAAAAAATTTTAAAAAATATTATTAAAATATTTTTATTTTAAAAAAATTTTTTTTGACAAATACTCCTAAATATCTTCTAAACTTTTAGAAATTTTAAATTATTATAGATAAATTATATTTTAGAACATATATACAAAGAACAATACAGGTACATCGCGCATCCGCACATCATCTCCTAATCATTTGGTCAAAATCAAACGGTCTCATTTTATGCGGAGTGTATTTTTGTGAGCTTATTGAGATACCGTTGAAGATTAGTTTTGTAAATTCATCTAATTTTTTTGCTCTCTTCTTTCGCTTATTCATTTTTCTCTTCTTCTTCGCAGGCTCGCAGCAAGTATTCTCGCTTCCGCTCTCGATCGATTTTTCGCAGCCAAGAACTCTTTCTTCTACACTGTTTCTTCGATTCTTCTTCCTTCAATTTTTTCTCAAAATTTTTATTTGTTCGCAGCCGTACGCTTCAAACCGTAGCATTTCTTTACGTCCGGTTGAAATATTCACTCAAAAAATATGTTCACTCTATTTCTCCTCATCTCCTCTAATTCAAAATCTTTTTCCTCATAAATCTTCCACTGTGATCGGCGTTCTTCCTCCTCTCAGGTTATCGGCTTCAGCTTCCACGATCTCTGATTTCTATCACAGAAATTCTCTTCTCTTTGATTTTGATCGGTAATTGATTAGGAATTCAATTGAAATAGTATTTTTGAGTTCTCTCTTTGTTAATTGGTTGCTTGAGATTGTTACTTTGTTAGTTTTCTTGATTAAAATAGTTACTTCTTGTTGATTTCTTGATTATCGAAAGCGATTAGTTCTAATTTTAATTTTTTAAGTAAAACTAAAAAATTCTAAATAAATTATTTCTTAATAATCTGCTATTTTAAATACTCTTAAATATCTCCTACATCAGTTTCAATGTTTATACACTTAGATTTAAGGCTAAAATATTATATAATAAATACCGGTACTCTTACGTGTGTGTGTGTGTGATATCAGTAGTATAACAAACAGAAGTACTGGAATCACTAAACAAAAACAGAATTGCATCGTTAAATTTCAACCTTGCAAGGTAATCTTAAAAGATGAGGTACAATGTGCTATTCAACTATCGATATGAATTTGATCAAGTTAAATATCAACATGGTCGCTGTTGGAACTATCAAGGTAATTTTGATGATAATAAAGAATTAAGAATTATAATTTACATTGGACTAATAACTTGAAATCAAGCTCTCCAAGATTAGACAAATCAAGATTATTTTACTTACGGCAGACAATAACAACCATTAATCAGCCAACTGCTATGCTACTATAAATCAAACAGCATATAGAATAGAGGATCCCATAGTCACACTACAGTCAGCTGCTTAATCGCTGAAGCATAAGAAGACTTCTCTGTATCACCCAAAACAAAGTATTTGGTTCAACAACAATAAGACTTTAACTCAAGCTCCTTGCTTCAAAAATCCTCTAGACTCACAACGCATTGAAGCAAATCAAATACAAGATCCACAACGAGCAAAAATCATCTTTCTTCTTCACAGAAAGGGAAAGCTCAATGATCAAAGAAAGAAAACAAATTATACAACTGAGTTAGACTGATCAAGTCAAGACTGGAAAATCAAACAAATCCAAAGCAGTCAACCTGGGATGCATTTAATATGGACAAGCCAACTCAGCTCTCATATTTCAGACAGCAACTTAGCTAAATCAAGTTCATAATCACTGGCGGGTAAATTCAAATTCTTACACTGTATTTAATGCCATGAAGACATTGCACAAAAATAGCCGAAAGCAATCGTGGAAGCGGTTGATTAACTACTGGACAAATTGCTCCCTCTCTGGCCTGAACGTTTACCAATGAAAAAGGGCGCCAACGGCAATCTTCTTCAACGAAAAAATCGCCATGCACAGAGATGAAATTCTATAAGAAGGGAGACAGAGCAACAAAAAAAGAGCGGAGAGAATAAAAGACGAACAAAGATATACAAGAACTTAACAGCTCTACTTAAGCAATTGAAACCCTGCTGCTGATCACACTGAAGATATCTCTCTCAGCAATCTTTCTGATCATCTCATTAGAAAAATTTCGTGAACACTTAACCATCATGAGATAGATCATGTGCTCAACTTTTATTTACTTTCTTATAACCTCTTACTGACTTTGTGACAGAAGTGCTGCGGACACCGGGTAAAAAAGCTAAGGTGGAGCTTGGTGAAAATTCTTAAATCTTGTAATAGAACTAGCATATTAGCCAGAGGGGCAGTGGTGTCCAATAGGCTGTGAGGGATTGTCTTGGTAAAGAAACTCGGTGAGAATAAGTGTGCTTGATGAAGCACTTTGCTCTTAGTGTATATGTAGCTTATTAAAAGTTTAGTGAAGCTTTGGCTCTGATGATAGAGCGTCCGTGGATATAGACAAAGAGATTTTGCCGAACCACTTTAAATATTCTGAGTATTATTCTTTTTACCTAAATCAGCAAACATTCTAATACTCTCTGTCTGCAGGTTACATAAGTGATTCAGCCGGCTGTAAGCCTGCTATCTATAAGATAACTAAACTTCACGAAAATTTTTATTTATCAACTCAATTCATCCTTTCCCTTTTAATTAATTTTACAGGAGATCTAACAGTCGCAAATGTTAAGTGTTCCGATATGAGTATTGAAACTCTTGCGATGAATAGTATAAACCGTACATCACAGCCGCTAACATGTATCCATCTTCTCTTTAAACAAACTAAGATTGTAATTTGCTTTTCCATGGGCCTACAGTGGGCCTTAACTGCATTTCTGAACCTCTGAAAGCCCGCTATCTTGCTAAAAAAGGTGTGGACTTCTTGAATTGTTGGGTCCATTTTGGGCTTTGCTATAGATAAACTTGAAACTAAAATCCAATCATCTGTTTCCAGAACCATAATTTTAAAACTCTGACTCAGACCAGAACCAATGATCTGACACCAATTTCGGAGCGAGTTGATATAGAAATAGGTCTCACAAGCGACCCGATAAGACACGAATCCCCAATCAACTCAATGATCTGATTGAACAGATCGATCCGATTTTAGTATTTATTTTAAAAAATAATAATATATTTATTTAAAATAAAAAAGCATCTTTATTAGTACTTTAAAAGTTATTCTGAATACTCTTCTGTTACTAGTATATTTACTCATCCTTTATTTTTTATTAAAAAGAAATAAATAAATATAATATAATATAGATAGTACAAGCAATTATAGTGTAGATAATTTGTTCTTTATAATGTATAAAATATAAAGATTTTACTATATATTAAGCTTTTTGGTTATTGTTTTATGTACTAAAAAATATGAAAAATGTAATTTTAAAAACATATTCAATAATTTTTGTATACAATCATTTTTAAAATTTTAAATAGTTGCTACAAAAAATACTATATAATATATATATTTGTATTTATATATTAATATTTATTTGATAAATTTTGATTTGACTCAATCGGTCTATCTGATGATCCGTACGGTTAATTGGTGATCTGGTAATTTTTTCGGGTCGTAAACCGAGTTGGATTTTAAAACTATGCCCAGATCTCATTCTTAAAAAGCTAGTCGTCAATATATTTGCACAAAGTTTTTCAGTTAGAAACTTTTGCTAACAGGAAGACTCAATTTAAAAATATCTGAGATGTGTGGAACAAAAGGAGAAGCAACTCACTGTCCAAGCTAAGAATCTCAAGCAATGTTTTTGCAGACATGAATTAATTGTTGTCTTCTAAAAGTTAACAAGTAAAGCTTTTGCTGATAATGACATGAACTAGCTAAAGCCACTTCAGGTTTAAAAAAGCTTCACATCCTTTTCTCTCTTAAGATTAAGATGTTTGCTTTGCAGCATTATACATGAAAATACTAATTAACATATAATGTGTTTTTGTAGGCAATAATTTTCTTTCTTTCGTTCTGATTGATTCATCAGGTAAATTTAACTATGGATTGGATATTTCTTTGTACTTTGAGTTGTTTATCAGGTGTACCATTAGATATCCAAACACCTTCTATGAATGCGTGACTCTGTTCATGAAGTGAAACACAATCTTTGTTTCTAAACATTTAATTATTTTAGAAAACCAACAACAGTGAGTAATTCAGTGCATGGTTTCAGTTTTCTAGCTAGATCATGATCAGAGCGGCAATCCAAGTTTCTTTGCCGGACATTTTCTGGACCAAGAAGGCATGAAGCAACATGCCTTTGTTTTAAGCTGAAAAGATTATCGAAGCCAAACTGAACTAAACTTGCCGGCAATCTCATTTGGCTCCAAAAAAAATATCGAACCAAAAAGGAGCGATTGGCTAAATTAAAAAATATATATAAATTATTAAAATTTTTAATTTATATTTTTTAAGTTTATTTTTTATATTTTAAAAAAAATTATTTAAAAATATAAAAAATTTTACGTAATAAATTTTTTTGTTATTTATTTTTTATTTTTAATAAAAAAATTAAACTTATTTTTAAAAAAAATTAATTTTGTATGCACATGTGTTTGCCTTCTCTCATTAATACGTTCAACTCCTTTAGTTGCACTATTTTTTTTTTTAGAAGAATGAATGTTGTCCGATCCTTTACTATTATTATTCTTTTACCCAGCATATCAAATCTTTATTTCTCCAAAGAACATTAACCTTAGTACGCGTTCGACACGCGTCTTTCTTGCCGCGGCTCACCTTTCTATTTATGATATGGTCAACCACCACATGTTGAGATAGACATAAGGGACCCTTAGTGCTGTCACTGATCATTTCTTTAGAGAAAAAATTTTGGGTGACTATTTTGTTATGTTATCCAAAAAGTAGTTGTTAAGGAAAAATGAAAAACAAGAAAAAGCAAACTTCAGATCTCATCGCAAATCTTGAAGTTGAATATGTATACAAACAAGTTTTGAAATAGTTTAGTGTTGAATGTTTCTCTTTAGACTGTATATGGTGACATGATAGACAAGGCAGTTAGTAGCATTGCATGAATGAAATTTGAGGGCAAGCATTACCATCTCTTCTAAAGTGAAGAACATGCAACCCTAGTGAAAGGTATATATAATATCCATTCTTGATCATTACATGGCATATGGATCATATTTGTGTCCCCAAGTAAAGGAGAAACATAAACCCACTCTCATGAAAGTGTTATGCCATATTACATTCATCGACATATTGATTAATGCTGCTTTAGAAGGTCTAGTGTATATTAATCTAGAACGGCAACCATACGTGTTAGGATTAAATATTTCTAGAGATCAGAAGACATTACTATAATTAAGTCAACACATATCTAAAGACAACATATATACCTATATATATTTGTATATATAGGAAACATGCCTTAGTCATTAAACCTTTCACATGGATGTTTAGACATGTTTGTTGTCCATGCATGTGTTTCATGTAATGTATTACAAAAGCAAGTTCCTGAACGTATATTGTATTTCAGTATTCCATCTCTCTATTGTCTCAGATATACATAGGTTGAAGACAAGAAAGACTTCTTCCCTCTTAAATTGAGGTCTACTATAAATCAAGAAGAACCATGGCCTAGGTACTTGTATGTCCTTCAACGTCCAACTCCATAAGGACACAACTTGTTAAAGCTTATAATTGAAATACAATTAAAGTAGCTTCAAACGAAGTTGCATACATCCTTCTTACTTCGAGTTTTTGTCCTAATTGTTTTAAAGTTTTGCATTAGTAACATCTAAGAATATAATTTCAGCTAATTCTGAGAAAGTTAGAAGACAAAAGCTAGCTCAAGGAACATTATGGCTAAACTTACATAATGGCTATTATATATGGAAGGAGCTAGCTATCCCCCACTCCTTGACTATCCCCCAAAACTCCAATGACATTTGACAAGTTCATTATCAAAACCATGTTCGAACTTTAAGTCAGGAAAAGGATAATCCAATTCCAAGGTCTATTCTAGAGCACTTGAGAAACAAAGAGCAACAGGTCTACACACATTTGGGGCCAATGGCATTCTTTACCCCATCTTTTGCTGCCATCACCACAACTACCCCCTACTGTTGTTGTTGGATGATGTGTTCATCATAAAATCAGTTGTATCCTAAAGCTAACCAACCCTTCTACTGCAATATCCAGAAACAATGGGCTCAATCATTTGGTCGTCTATGTTACTTTTCTGGGTTTGTTCTTATCTGACACACCAGTAACTCATTGACCTTGTCCACTACATCTACCTATATGTCTAAAAGTTGAAACAATCTTAGGAGACAATGTACATCTACAAACACGAAGTAAACGTCAAGTTTTTATGTAAATAGTATATTAAAAAAGTGTTATGCATTCAGAAACTACGCGCTTGTATGGTTTCTTACCATGAGGAATTTTATTGATTAATGAAGACATTCCTTGGGTTTTTTTTTTGGCTCCTTATTATAGAAAACGCCAGCGAAGACTCATGAGAACAATGACTTTTATGAGATAGGTTCAAGTTCAGGGCATTACCAGACACATTCCTTGGCTATAGACATTGCTTAGTCAACACCTATACGTTGAAATGTCAAACACCCTAAGAACATGACACCTTAATATTTGGGGCCTTCGGCAAGTGAGCGCATGGCATACTTGTCAATGTAGAAGTTTGCTATCATCAAGAAGTGGCCCTAGCTAGTCCATGTCCATCTCCAACATTTCTTTAGCATGATCAAAACAAACCTTATCCTCATGCTGATGAACAGCGTTTGCCATTGTATCGGAGATTGTGCCTTCTTTTATATACATGTGTTCTTGGGAAGTTTTTTTTGGACATATGCATGTTATGGGTGTGTTTAATTTGAAATAAATTTAAATTTTAAGAAAGTTTAAAAATTAAACATATTTACTAAAAGTTTAATTTTTATATTAATTTTATATAAAAATTGAAATTTAAATAAATTCATTTTAAACTTTTTTATAAAAAAGTTATTTTAATTTTTTAATAAGAAATTTATTTTAATTTTTATTTATTTAATATTAAAATTGGGTTTTAAAATGTGAAATTTGAGGTTTAGAGAAACATGCGCTATATGATTTTGACATATCCACATGGAACGACACTCATTCGTTCTTTCCTAGTTCCTCTTGTCAGAACTTTGCAGGGACGCACAAAATCAATCTCTCTTTTGAAAATGAAAAGAAAAAGAAAAGCTTGATTGAGTTGGGTCTATAAATATTCCTTCTAGCTATATATAATACACATACATATGTACGTAGTTCTTAGCTTTTTGAGTCCATCATATGGTCTGTCCTTCAAACTTTTTGAGTCCATCATATGGTCCAAAGACCCTACATGAACTGTTGGAATCAATTCCAAGCGTCAATAAGAAAAAAAAAAAGTTGTAGTGCAAAAATCCAAGATGCAAACAACAATCGCATCCTTGGAGTACTGATTGAATGGTTCTTCATTTTGTGGTTACTTACTTTCTTCATTTCTCTTTTTGCTAAACTTTTGCTTGCTTATACATATATATGCTTTTTGGTTTCAGTACCTAACAGACAGTACTATAAGGCTTTGGACCATAAGCATCCCACTTGCAGAGATACTGTAGGTTAACCTGTGGTCTTGAAAGTGCTTCTAGAATAAGCTTAATATTGTTCCTACTTCTTGTGTATTGTTGTTGCTTTATGAACGATAAGCTAGAAGCACTTCTTGGCCTACTTCCTCAAAAGCTGAATACACAGTACGTACTTTACATGTCTCCGCTTTTGGTGTTAGTGGTCCAAATACTAAAAGTTCTAATTAAATTAACAGGATGGCTTTCTTATTAACATATATGCATGCTTCATTTATAGCTATATGTTTACATTCTTGGTCATGAATGATAAAACTGTGATTAGCTGAGACTAAGTTATCGTACTGCAAATAATAACATCACAACTAGTTGTATGTATGCAAGCGTACGTGTGTACTAATTCCACGAGAGAGAAGCAGAGAGAAAGCGAAAGCACAACGTAATCTTCATCTATTTCAACAAAACAAACTATAGTTTGCTGCTTTTTGTGTTGCGAAGAGCTAGCTTTAGGATCATAAC
This sequence comes from Acanthochlamys bracteata, assembly GCA_019914995.1. Lineage (NCBI taxonomy): Eukaryota > Viridiplantae > Streptophyta > Magnoliopsida > Pandanales > Velloziaceae > Acanthochlamys > Acanthochlamys bracteata. The sequence continues at coordinate 5,564,543 of CM034129.1, read as the reverse complement.
AAGCAAGAAAGCATCCAGCATAAGCCGTTTTAGGGCTTGAAATTTGGTGCATATAGGACAGAGACATGTCGGTGGTTGGCCGGGGAAAAGAAGGGACAGTATCCACATATTACATCCGCGTACAGCGACCGATCATCACATAGGCCGCGACACTAGAAGCAGGCATCCTGGTAGTCATCAGTGTACCTGCACCCATGGCCACTGCAGTCAGTCCGATCACAGCGCGGCAGATGCACGTACATGTACCAACAGCGACGCTTGACCAGCTACCTCTCTCTCTGTCTCTCTCTCTCGTTGTTTTATTCATTCACTGTCAAAGATGTCGTTATCGTTAATTAAATGGTTAAGTATTAGTTAAAAGAGTGTGATTTGAGTTGTTGTTAGTGGTCTAATGATCATTGATGTACCTTTAAACGGATTAGATGGATTCATTGACTGTTAGTTTTGAAATAGAAGCAGAAGATGAAGCTGAATTATATGTTCAAAGTCTAATCACAAAAAAGATTATTGATAATGATGTGATTAAGATGGTGCTCACTACTTGCTTTTATGGCACTTGATTTTATTCCGATAACGTAATGATACGGTGATGATTGAAGGTAAATACCAAACTACTCTCTACAAAATAAAAGCATATTTCTCAACGGATAAATAGTTGATGGGTACGTGCATATTACTATCCATATAATTAACGCAAGATCATCACCATTGTAAAGGAGGATGAAAAAAGTAGACAACGAGTTGAATAAATGGATAACAAAGTGCATTCCACCCATTGTGAGGACATGGAGAAGAAAAATTATTGAGAAGACTTGTAGTCAAAGCCATGGAGAAGGACTTGCAGTCAACTATGAACAATCACACCTTTCATATATGGGCTGTTAGTTCATTCAGGTCTAACCGCATCGAAATCATCCGTTTGCACGAGTCCGATTGGAAACATGGAGGATTGAGTCCGGTTCAGTCCAGATCGGTTAGGTTTAGGTATAACCAGAAACAACCATCCAAGGTGACTACAACAACGAAGAAGACAAACAGTAACGCGATGACAATAACAACAACAGTCAATGAGAGACAGCGTGGAGCCAGCAATGGGTGCTGGTGGTGAGGCAAGGGAGGACCATTTAGAAAGCAACAGTGCAAGTATAGTAACTTATGGCATGTTGCGTCCCGTTGTGTGCACTGCACTGGGATCGCTTCTCAAACGCACGTTGTAGTGTCATCTTGCTGCTTTACTAACATCCAAAGAAAAGAATATAATAAACATACACATACGCAAATTTTATTATTATCTTTTCTTACATAATGTATACCGATTTTGATTATCGAGCAAGTACGTAGGATTGGGTGATGATTTCATGTTTGTCTCGATGGCATTCACTGCAAGACATGCCTTGCGTAAACGGAACAGTTTGATTCAAGTCATTGGTGAGTTTTAGTATATATAGGCAGGTTAAACTTTAGTTTCCGGGCTCTGCAAGCCAAGCTGCAGTGCAGGGTGACAACTAATTCAATACTTATAAAAAAAAAATTTATAAGTATTTTTAAATATTTTTTTGAAATTCCGGCGGGATCAAAAAATATATAGATATATATAACGAATCACAGTAATTTGTAAGGGCGCGTGTGTGTATATGTGCTCTCTGCACCGCCATGTATAAACTGTGTTGCTTATTTGTGCTGTGCGTCACTAGAATGGTTGGAGTCAAATTTGATCATGTAGACAAGAGACAAGATGAGAGATCTCAGGAGTAGATTCTTATTTGCACATATATACGTTCCACATACATTTAATTATTTTTTATTTTAATTAAATACTTATAATTATAATCTCACTGAGCATTTTAAATATTTTGAAATGCTTAAACTAAAAACAATTTAGAAGTAAAATTTGAAATACTTCAGTTCTTTCTTGATTGAACTTTTTTCTTCTTATTTAGAAGTAATGCAAAAAAAACAGAAGTTTGGGGGATTTGCAATTACCGCGTGCTGTACCTTCACTAGTGCTATCGGGGAGAGCAAAAGTCAGGATGAGAGTGGACTCCTTTCACATAGCATTAAAGTTGAATAGGCTTTTTTGCTTCCTCCGTGAAACCTTTTTGCCTCCTTTTTAATCTCGACAAAAGAAAAGAAAAAACACTCAAATCTCAAACCTTGATTTGGAAAGTCACTTTTTGTTCTGCAACATATATTGCCACAATGCCAATATCATGCATGTACTATTCACAATTTAACTTTTTATACACCCAATCCTGTCTTTAATTTTTAATTTCCTATAGCTATAAGAATAAAAGTAAGATATTTGTATGTTATTAAACATTTTCTAACATGAAAATTTGTTCTGAAAACAACTAGTAATCCAAAATGTTATTATGATGGATTTCTTTTTTGGGGTTGAGGGCACAAAATCATCCAAGCATTTAGATTTTGTTCACCCTAACATATGCTTTGCATGCTGAAGCAGTGAACAAACATTACACCCTTTTCTTGTACCTTCAACTCTTTCTCATCTATGATAATGTTTTAGCTTTGAGTCAAGTTATGTCGGTTTTATTTTTTATATGTTTCTAATTCAAGCTCTAACATTAGATCAAGATACTGGCTAGATGTTAGGGGAAATATGTAAGATGTATCCGTTTAAACCTTAAGGCTGGGACACATTGCTTTCCCATAAATTCGTTTTTTGAGAGATGCGTCCACCAAGCTTAAACTGTCTTAAAATTTGAATTCATTACCACTTCTTTGTCATATAACTAATTTATGTTTACAACACAAAAACCGTATGCATATTACATGAAAGAAAATTAAATATTTATATAAGAAGTACACAAAAGCTTATATGTATACGATTTTCAGGTGAAGCAACTCTAGCTAGTAGTAATCACATAAAAAAAATTTAGTTGGAGTAAATGACAGCTGTCTTCTGAGTTCTAAACTTGATGCATAATGATAGAGCTTTGAGTGTTAATGTAAGAGTTTTATATAGTTTTGGGTTAAGAACAAATGTCTTTGCCGTTGGTTTGAGGAACAGCCGCATGCAGTGCAAACGCGCGTGTAGTCTGCCTTTAAAACTGCTACCTGACCTACTGCAAAACTGTGTTCATAATGGAAACCGGTTTTCTCTTCTTTTTCTTTTTCTTTTTCAAGGTTTTTAATTTGGTTGTATAGCAGTAGTTAGTTCCTAGTGAAGGACTGAGATTGTTCCAGTTTTTATACGATTAAAGCGTATTTTAATTTTTTTTTAAAATCTATAAAATTATATTTGATAAAAATTAAAAAAATAATAAATCTAATGAAGTTTGCAACAAAATATTTCATTATGAACACAAGAACTTTGAAAGTTGTGTATTAAAATTCGAGTATGTACACAAACAAGACACTCTATAGTCCAACTATAGACTGACAAACAACTGCTGTAATTACTTTATAGCCTTAATAACCCTGAGAAGATAACATTATCCAAAATGAGAGAAAAGTTATATTGCAATTAACTTAGATATATTAAGCCCCAGACAGAATTCATTTTAATGTGCAACTAATTGTGTTTTAACTCTCAAGAAAATTGAGGTAGCTAGATGAGTAGTTAAGATGTAAAGGATATATCTAGTTCCAAAACTAATTTTCCTGAGTTAATTCTTCTGAGAAGTTTTCACTTAACCCTTTATCGATGAACCGAGTGCTAGCCTAAAATCAGTCTTATGTTACTAGAATTTGCAGCTAAATATTTAGGTCCTGGTCCAAAAAGCTGAGCTAGATTATTAGTTAAGATCGTGAAGCAGTGAGTTCCGACAATTATTTTACATTTTAAGTTAATTCTTTTTTTCTAACTTTTCACTTAATTCATAAAAGATACAGATGCTAAATTTGTCTAACTTCAATTTACAATTAATTATTAGACTTTACTATCGGACTGTATATAAAATAAACTTATTATTTATACTATATATATATTTGTATATGTAAATTCTAATATTTGGAATTCATAATATTCAATTCTTTTATATATCTATCAGTTGTTTCAATTATATTTAACTTTGATCATAAAATATTTTTAACCAGTTAAGATTGCGAAGAAGCCAATTATATAGGACACTAACTTTATAAGTTCATTATGCTACCAGGTTTTTAGTTGCCCCGTTAATAAACGGTGAGGCTAAAGGCAGCAATGCAATAAGTTATTTGATATGAAATATCCACATTAAGAATAGCCTATCTATTTCTTTAAAAGTTATAATCCCTAATTTTGGGAATAATAATTATCACAAACTACTTATTTCACTCACCTAAGTAGTGCATCCAATTATAGTGAACACCACCACAGACACTTCTCCACGTGAACCTTATTCCTTGGCACATTTTTCTCAAAATAAACAATATAAGTTATAAACTAAATGCCTCAGTAAGTACTTTTTTTTTTTAAATACCACATATGGTTTTCATACATTCAGTTTTAAAAAAAATATTTTTTGACACTATGCTTGCTTACATAAAACAAATCATGCACTCATTATATATTGTGTTTTGAACACTTTTTTATGGTATGGCTAGAATGTAATACGATGTTAAAGATATATTAAAAAATGTGATATTGTGAAGGATACATAAAAAAATACAATTGTAGTTATACAACAAAAGCTAATATAGAAAAAGGCACTCTGATAAAAAGATCTATTTATTAAGAAATTCGTTAAAGATTATGCATGGTGTTGAACCACTAGGACTGGGGCACACATTTCTCACCTCTTTCCTTCTTCACAACTCTATTTAAAGCTCCTCATTATTCTCCACAACTCTCACACAATCAACTACCACAATACTCATACAACCTTCATTCTCTCTCTACTTTCTCTCCCTCCCTCCAGCTCCTCTGCTTCTTTCTCTGTATCTAAAAAACGCTCCTCTTGTTTCCCTCTAGCTAGCAACCATGCCAGAAGCACCAAAGCATAGTAACAACATCAATGATAAGAAGTATGCGGTGCCGGAGAATCACCGGAAAGCGCTCAAATTCATCGAGGAAGTAACGGCTAACGCTGACTATGTCCAGCGCCGTGTTTTATCTGAAATACTCACGCAGAACGTGTCTTGCGAATATTTGCTCCGCCAGAGACTTTCAGTGCCTGATGCCAACGAATTCAAGCGTGTTATGCCGCTTGTTACTTATGAGGATATCCAACAGGATATCAATCGTATTGCCTGTGGCGATAAGTCCCGGATCCTCTGTGGTCTTCCGATCTCCGAGTTCTTAACCAGGTTCGTAAATCACGTCTTTCTTTATTCTTTCTTTAGAGAAAATGAGATTTGATAATTCGAACATGCTTCGGGCATGCATCCAATCATGCAAACAAGCAACAGCTGTTTGGAAGTTTTTCTTTGTTTAAAATATCCTTATAATTTTAAAATAATGTTAGAAACCGACAATAATATTGTAATATTGATTTTCATTATTCGGTTAGTTGGGGTAATATTTTGACTGCAGTATAAAAGGTTATTTAAAAATATTTTTAAAATAGAATTTTTTAAAATAAAAAGTATTTTTATTTTTTTTAAAATGACTTTTATTTTTAATTTAAAATTTTAAAAATATATAATAAAAAGATTTTAGAAATTTTCTTAACTTTTCTTAATTTTAAATAAATTTTAGATATTTATGAAAGATATATTAAAACACATAAACTTAAAACTTCAAAAAATTATTTTTTAGAATAAAGAATGTCAAACGCACTTGGTGATATTAATTAAAATAGATTGAAATTTAGCAGAATGGTGAATTTTTTAATAAGGTCTAATTAGTATTGGTTTTTTGTTGGCAGTTCGGGAACGTCAGGAGGGGAAAGAAAACTGATGCCAACGATAGACGAGGAAATGGACCGGAGACAGCTGCTGTACAGCTTGCTAATGCCTGTTATGGGGCAGCACGTTCCGGGACTGGACAAAGGCAAGGCCATGTTCCTGCTATTCGTGAAATCCGAATCGCGAACTCCCGGCGGTCTTCCAGCACGCCCTGTTCTCACTAGCTATTACAAGAGCAAACATTTCATCCAACGCCCCTGCGATCCTTATAACAGTCTCACTAGCCCAACTGAAGCTGTCCTTTGCGTCGACTCGTACCAGTCCATGTACGCGCAGCTTCTCTGTGGCTTGATACAGCGTGATGAAGTTCTCCGTGTAGGCGCGGTATTCGCCTCCGGCTTCATCCGCGCGATGAAGTTCTTGGAAAAGCACTGGAAGAAGCTCTGTGACGATATCCGAGCTGGTGTTGCCGGTGCCGACATCACCGATCGGTCGGTGCGCGATGCTGTTTCGCTCGTGCTGCGGTCACCGGACGGAGTGCTTGCTGATGCTATAGAGAAGGAATGCAGGCAGGGCACGTGGGCCGGGATCGTTCGGCGCTTGTGGCCTAACACGAAGTACGTGGACGTGATCGTCACCGGAGCTATGTCGCAGTACATACCGACTCTGGAGCACTACACAGGCGGTGGCCTGCCGTTAGCCTGCACCATGTACGCTTCTTCGGAGTGTTACTTCGGGCTGAACCTTAATCCGCTCTCGAAGCCCGCAGATGTCTCCTACACTCTGATTCCCACGATGGCTTACTTCGAGTTCATCCCCACGGACTGCTGCAACCCAACTGCTAAAGATCTCGTCAATCTTGTCGATGTTCACCTTGGCCAAGAGTACGAGCTCGTCGTCACTACCTACGCCGGTAGTTAAACCAATCTTCCATAAATTGTAATTGATATTCATTTCTATCTCTATCTGTCCGCTTCATATTTAACAACAGTGAATTGGATTGTGCAGGATTGTATAGGTACAGAGTTGGTGACGTTTTGGAAGTGGTAGGCTTCAAGAACAAGGCGCCGCAGTTCAAATTTATCAGGCGAAAAAATGTTGCGCTAAGCATCGACGCTGACAAGACTGACGAAGTTGAACTGCAGGCAGCGGTTCGTGTCGCAATGGGCCACCTAGATCCGTTTGGAGCCCGTCTAGTAGAATGGACGAGCTACGCCGACACGTCTGTGATTCCAGGTCACTACGTGCTGTACTGGGAGCTTCAACAGGGGCAACACATCCCACCTGCATCCGCGTTCGAGGACTGCTGTCTCGCAATAGAGGACGCGCTCAACAGTGTGTACAGGCAATGCCGGGTAGGAGATGGCTCCATCGGACCGTTGGAGATTCGACTTGTTGAAGATGGAACATTCGATAAGCTCATGGACTTCGCGTTGAGCCAGGGAGCTTCGATTAATCAGTACAAGGCGCCGCGGTGCGTGAAGGCCGGACAAATAACTGAACTTCTCAACGATAAAGTCACGGCGAAGTACTTCAGTCCTAAGTGCCCTCACTGGACTCCAGGATACAAGCAATGGAATAAGAATGGTCAACAGAACTGATTCAATTGACTAATTAAATCAATCATGCATACATTTTAATTTTCTGATACATGAAGTAGTTTGAATTGAAGTATGAAGATGGTGGAGGGAAATGGTTGCGTCGGTGCAGAGAACAAGGAAGGGTTAATTTGACTAGGAAGTTATTTTTTCTGATCTGAGTTATCTTTGTTTTCTATTTCAGTGTTGTTCTTTCTGCCACCATCATTAGGCATTAGATCTTTCTTTTATTTTACTCTTTAATCAATTAGCTAATGTAGTTTAACCTTACTTCTGTTTTTCTGTTTGTTACTGATGTATGGATTTTAAGTTTCCATCTCCTTCTAATCGAAATGTTTACATCTCTTGTACGAAAGTAGCTTCTTTTGTTATATTTGGAAGTTGCATTTTCTGCTTCACCTTTTCAACTCATATCCTGTTGTGCTACAAAAATTCTCTACAACTCACATCCGATTTGTACTTTATCTACTGATGTAGAATATGCTTAACGCACAGTTGGGACGATGAGTGAGAAGAACAGTACTCACTGCTAAATATTTGTTTTTTCAAAAGAAAATGTCTAGTTCGGAATTACTTTCTTGTCGATGAACAGGGGCAAGAAAATGAAGAATCAATAACTGTTAATGGGAAAATCACTAATAAAACTAAGTGAGAAGACGTTAATAAGATAATCAAACCCATGTTTTCAGCATGAATTGTGTTCGTAACTAAAAATATCTCCAATGTACAACCAGAATTTTACCTAGAACAGATGTTCTATATCTTCACACTTCTTCCAACATGGAACTCGTTCCGTGCCGCAAAGAAGCAACAGCAAAAAAGGGACTCATTCATTTTTTGAAGCATCAAATTCTTCTCAATATAGTGATAATATGTAATAATACATATTTATTATATCTTATTGTTATAATAAATATTAAATTTTTATTAAAATTTTATTCATAATATGAATTAATTTATCTTATTTTATTTTCTGAAGTATAGATGAATAAAGAAACAAATTATTGAAGGAATAAAATAAAAGAGCTAATCATAGAAGGAAATATCAATCGGCGGTTCTTATTGATGCATTTGACCAATCAAATCTAAATCAAAAATTTAGCATCAAATCTAACATCAAATCTAGCATCAAATATAGCAATAAATCTATATCAAATCTAATCCGAAAATTCTGGAGATATTTTTTGCCTAATTTTGTGAGAGAAAGTTCTACTATAAAAAGAAATGAATGGAGGGCCAAGAGGAGCATCGAAAGAGCGAAAGAAGAGCCAACGAAGAGCCGACGGAAAACCTAGAGAGAGCCGAACGGGAGACAGAAGGAAGAGCAGATTAGAGACGAAAAATACTTCAGATTTGCTTTCTTCTTTTTTTCTCATTTTTTATTTTTCATATAATATTACTGTGTGTACTATTAATATTAGTGGCTAAATTCTCTAAACTGGAGTTAGGATGAAACCCTAATAAATTTAATTTATTTCTTGAATATTATGTGATGTATGGATTGTTGATTTTATGTGAGTTGTTAATTCTTGTTTGAAAGGATATTTAGATGTTAAATTTGCATGCATGATTAGCATTGAGTTTGATATCTAAATTATTATATTAATTGTGTTTACGATGACCAATCGGAGCATAACTTACGAATTACAGGATTAATAACTGTAGTTAATATTTACTGAACCAAAGTGAATGTAACTATATGATTTATGATTTCGCAGAACCTAATGCATCGTTAGTAATTTCTAAACAAGGAGTTAGAACATCACTAGCGATAGGTGATTTTATACTGTACCAAAATTAGAGTCATAATTAGAAATCGTATCTAAGAACTGGACCAAGGTGTTAGGTACAAAATCTTCACAATCATCATAATCTATTATCATATTTATTTAAAGATTAAATTAGAGGCATTAGTGGTGGATTCTAAAATTTCAGTTATTTGCATACCTATTTTCTCGATCCGTGTGTTATTTTTCGCTCTCGTACACTTTTGATTAGCTTTCACAAACACAACTTTTGTTACTAAAAGTTTGGATTAGATTTAACAACAATTTTTGTAGAACAAACTCGTTATCTGCTATATGGTAGACGATAACCGTGTACTTGCAGAATAAATTAAAATAAAATTACTGAATTTTTTCTTAGTTGATTTTATCTACATCGTATAGCAATGCAGTCTGGTAATTAATGTCTTGACAGTCAGCTGTAGGAGGCACTTTAATGTGCTACACCCTGTTTCAAGGCCTTGTGCATTCGTGTAAGAAAACCAGTTCCCAGAATTGGTGAAAGAGGAAAACAAGAGATATTCCAGAATAAACTTGAACGAGAAAAGAAAAAGGATTTATATAAGTTTGTAAGCTATAGTTAACTTAAGTGCCTGCTTAGTTAAACAAAGGTGTAGGAATACTGGAATAGGGAATAAGTTTTAGCGTTTATTGCATGGAATGGAAGTGGTTAGTGAAAATAGATATATAAAAATATAATATGATAAATTATACTTTTAAATGTTATTTTCAAAATATTCACACATTGAAACATGTTGAAGACATAAAATGCAAGAACAGGAAAAAGTGAAACACATGTGTCCGTTACACTTTTACAAGGAAGTTTCATATGAAACTCGCTATTTCATGCTCAAAAGATTAAAAAAAGAAACGAAACCATCAAGTTACAGATTTTTTAAGCACAAAGATGTAGAAAATTCAACTTGTTAGGGACAACAACAGGGTATTTCTTCAGGTAATGTTTTCGCGTAGTGGCAAATTTGCTTTTGTTTTTTCTGGTCAGATTGGTGAGAAGGAATATCAGCTCTTTCTTTTCTCTACCTTTCCTATAGATAGATTCCTGTTGGATCCTGCAAGCCACAGACACAGATTAGAAAACCAGTATCTATATATATATATATATGGGATAAGATATAGGCACTTCATCAGTTTTTCCAGTCATATTTGGTCAGAGAGATCTCCAAATCCGATCTTCACCGTTAGATATGTAGAACTATGAGTTAGAAACATACTTACCAAATTTCAGTTCAATCGGACCACGAATCGACCTTCATCCGGCCACTTGATCAAGATTACTCAAAAACAAAAAATATATATTTTGTCAACTTTTATTATTTGAGTCATCTTGATCAAGTGGTCAGATGAAGGTCGATTCGTAATCCGATTGAACTGAAATTTGGTAAGCATATTTCCGACTCATAGCTCTACATATCTCACGGTGAAGATCGGATTTGGAGGTCTCTCCGATCAAATATGGCCGGAAAAACCGATGGAATGCATATAGCACATAGAATGCCTATATCCTATATATATATATATATATATATATATATATATATATTGAAGAGGTCTCTGCCAATCTGTACTGTAAGTGATGCAAATGGACTTTACATAGATGCCGAAACACATGCAAATCTATAATATTCCAGAAGCATTGGAGTCTGCAAAAGTTATATATTGTAGAAATCCACAATTTATTCTAGCATATGCTTGACTAACTGATCTCTTAGCAAAAAAATGCAATGTCTTCTTTATAAATTTCCTAGTTGCTGAAGAATTTGTACTTTTACCTAAAGAATGACAGCTTTCTGCATATAAATCGTGCTATATCAATCAGGTCATAAACATATAATGTGCTAGTGTTCTTTCATAAATTGCAATTGTGATAAATTTCAGAAATGCAAAATAACTTTGAACCATGGTCAAGACATCCCCCACTGATAAGAACAATCAAATGGCGAGCTCAGTCAGTGTGGCCACATCAAACGTTTCCAACAAAAAGAAGGAAATAGTCACGCGGCCACTTAAAACTTGTTCAAGGGAAAGAAAAAACCATTGTTCTATGCAACTTCCCTAAAAAACTTCAAGCAATCTCATGCACACAGTTTCATGGACCTGCATAAGCGTCGATTACAACGATTATGTTTTACCCCTTTTCCGGATTTCATATATGATAATATGAAAAGCAATTTATAGTTCATGTGGTGCCTTCTGCTGCAGACGTGAGTTACTTGAGTGTAAAGAGGTTGATACATGTTACCTGTATTCTATGATCATCCTTCCCACTCTAGAGCCATATAAAGACAGGATTAAAGGAAGAAATGGATCCCAACATAACAAAGGTGACATATAGCATTCGTTTAACCACAAAGGCATCGCCTTTTACAGGACAAGAACATTCCACAATAACTCAATTCTCTTAATTTAGTAAGAAAGTAATTTGTGTCGTAGACAGCTTTGGCTGGTCATCCTCTACGGAATGCATACACAGATATGTTGTATATCAATGACGTAAGAATTTTTTATACATACTATATATCAAGGGCCTTTCTTAAAGGAAATTAAAGGTTTTATATTGCACTTGCAACTTAGTATTACCTAAGACCGCAATATGCATGTAGCCTATATTCTATGACTACAATCGTCTGTTGTATAATAGTTAAAGAACATGCAAAGCTTCAACAAAAGAAGGCGACTAATAATCCTCGTTGGTAACTATTAAGACCTCTAGATGTTAATCACAATGTTATCTGGACCATTGGCAAAGGCCTGGATCCAAAGATGTTAATGAAATGAGAGTTGACAAACCTAAACCAATGGCTGTTGCTTTGGACCAGTACACAGAAACGTGCAAGAGTTCTTGACATTGATTTCGGTGTGCATGTGGAAGATGCCCTGTGTGTCCCTACAGTGCTCATGAAGTATATGATTCTTTTTCGAGTGGCTATGATGTTGATCAGTTTAGTAGTCGTATGAAAGTACTTTTGATTTTTTTTTTAAAAATAGATAATATTTTTTTAAAAATATAGTCTTACTTTTTTACCTAAAAATATAATAAAAATAAATAATAAAAAAAATCTTACTATATAAATATGAACCGAAAAATTAAAATTTAATTTTTTGAAATTAAATAGCATACCAAACTACTATGGAGATTTGCTACTTACAATAAGCAGTCATACAATCAGATAAATAACAGGAAACAATTTAACAATCAAATTGCATAATTGATTATAAAAAATATAGGGGAGCAAGAAAAGAACACTGACCTTGCTACATCCCTCATCCCGGTCCAGTGCTAGTATATTACTACCTGTTATAGTATTCTGGAAGCAGAAAAATAAAAAGATAGCATACCTGGTAAGCAAACACTTCCTGTAGCAAAATATATTGTAGCCTTGCTCTTTGACGCTTTAGCGAAAACTTCTTTCACTGGAGTCAGCTTCCAAACAAAAATAGGCGTTTGGTTGAGCGTTTACTATAAGTTTTTTTTTTATTTTTAATTTTATATTTTTTTAATACATATTTTATAAATATTTAAAAAATTTATTTAAAAATTTAGAAAGTGTAGAAAAATTTTACGTGAAATTTTTTTATCACATATTTTTATTTTTTTAAAATAAAAAAATAAAAATATTTTTTATTTTTAAAAAATTCTATTTTATAAGTAATTCTAAACACCCCAAATATAGAAAACTTGGTGCAAGGAAATCAAATATTTCTCTAGTAGAAATTCGAACTACTTGTACTTGAAGCATTGACCCTTTCGAACAGATTAAGAGAACATTTGACTGAGCGTTCCACGTAATGAATTTTTTTATTATAATTTTTTATTATTTTTTAAAAATAAAAAAAAGCTTATATTTTAAAAAAAATAAAAATATATTTTATTTAAAAAAAATTTTATTTTATAAATACTCTCGAACGGATTTTAAACTACACAGCTCGAACAATCATATTTTAATCTGTAGTGATTCAATTAACGAGACACTGAAACAGAACCCATTTTGTCACATGCAGTAAGCAAACCATTTGCTGATCCATGAATCATGAGATCTATTGATGTAAATAAAACCGTTTGCTGATTCATGAGACCTACTGATGTAAACAAATCCACTTGTCCAATCGGAGAACATTATGTACAAACAGAGCAACTCCCTTGCATTTGACGGTACCGATCATTAAGCTCTTTCTTCCAGAAAGCAAGTCCAATTGTTTATCACTGTAACTATATTAGCTCTTGAATTGTAAGGACACCAGAACGGGAGTATGGATATGGACTAGTAACAAATTACATGCACATGACACACTGGTGTAAAACTTTGAAAGGGTTAAAGAAGAAAACCAAAGATAGTGCACAAGTTTGTTCATTTAGACAAAGACTTCATTTATTAAACCAGGAAGCAGACGCAAAAAGATATGAAATAGTATCTGAGTAACAACACAGCTAAATGACGAGCTTTTTATGCATAGTTCAACATGAAGAGAGCCGAAAGGGCCGAGCTGAAAAATCTTACAAGAGAACACCAAGTATTGCACCTTAAATTGCATTTCCTTAATGAATTTATTCATTTTCAAACTTCAGCATATCACTGCTGTACTTCAAATGCAAGTACACTTACGAAACTCAAGGAAAATGGAGCCTTTTCACAATAGAAAGTTAAAAGTACCAATCATATGACCTTCCACAGAGAAAACTATAAGACACATAGGAAAAAATTATGTCCAAGAACAGCTTTGCAAATTTCATATTTGTTCAACTGAAAATAAACAAGCTACAGTAAAATACCAATAAAAAATTAACATAACATTTGTCCAGTTCGCAATTTTAAATTGTAATAGAAATGTAATCATGAGAGCATCTGAACGAAACACCTCAATTCTCCTTGCATTAACTTTTATTTTGTTAGTAAAACCAGAAATTCTTCCAGGAATAAGAATTTCACTATCTTTAATTTAACTCGGAGAATACTAGAGACAGAAACATCTCTACCTACAATCGCATAATCCCTATGCATATTTGTGTATGCATAGAGTTTTGTACGAGAGGAATCAATATCTATGTACAACAATAGAAAGATAGGAACTGATATCTTATTAAAAAGGAATTCAATATAAAACAAATGTAATATGAGATCGAATTAAGAAAATGCATGATCCTGATTTTTTGGAATAAGACCAAAGTATTTACAATATGTCACTATGTGTAACTTTTGCAGTTGAAAATGTCCATGTAGATATCACAGTACATATTTCAACATAATGCTGAATGCCACCTTCAGCTTATCAGTTTATTTTGCAGCTCCATATCCATAATGTAATTGTTTCAAAACGAATAATCAATCAAATTCACCAAATGTCGATGGCCTCTGACTTTTACGACTTGGGTTACCGCACATGTATTAGGCCCTGTTTGGATGTGCTGAAGCTTTTGTGCTTTTGAAGTAAAGCTACTTTAGAGTGCTGTAAGGGCTATAGAACTTTTGCTGTAAAAGTAGCTTTATAGTAAAAAGTGTTTGGATAAATTGTTACTGTATCGTGCTTTTTAATACTGAAAGCTGAATGAAGTGTTTGGCTAAACTTATGTTTATTTCTGTATAAAGTATAAAATAACTGAAATGCCTATGAATATATAATAATTGATATATTATAAAATTTTTAATTCTTTTTGATATATTATTTATTTTTAAATTTTAAAAAAATTATTATGTAAAAATTATATACATAATTATTTGTATCAATATTTATAAATTTATTAACAAATTATATTATTAATATTAATCAATAATTTAATTTAAATAATATTGATTATATAATTATTATTGTAATATTAAATTTGAAAAATATATTTAAATAATTATTAATTTTTTATATTATTTAAATAATTAATATAATATGGTAATTTTGTAAACTTATCGTGGGCAGCATGGTCATTTCGCAGAAAGGAAATGAAAAGCTGCCGCGTGCTTTTTGTGAAAAGCATCTCTGAGATGCTTTTCAAAAAACACTCTTAAAAGCACTTTAAAGCAGCTTAAAGCTGCACTATCCAAACGCATCAAACACTGTTTTCTGCTTTTTTCGGGCTTTAAGCTGGAGAAAAGCCCAGCCAAACAGGGCCTTACTACGGTAACGTTTGAAAGTGCTTTTCAACTTTTTTCATTCTAATTTTTTTATTTTCACGTTTTCTAATAAATCTTCTACCACATTCTATAAATTTTTTTTAAATTTTAAAAAATATAGAAAAATTATACGTTGTTAGATCTTGTTATTACTTATTTTTATTTTTTTAAATAAAAAAATAAGTCATTTCCTAATACTTTTCGTTATAAAAACTCGATTTCATAAACACTCCCAAAATTTTCCTACATGTACTTCCGGATAATGTGCAATACCAATTTCGTAAACGCATTATAATCTCTTCTAGCTCTATTCTTTGAAATAATTTCCTATAGAAGTAAAAGTCAAAGCCCTTCTCCAATGTCATTAGTTTCACACGCCCACCACTTGGTCTTATGATGTAGAAGTTTGGTCTTAAGGAGTTCTCATACGGTACCTTTGTTAGGAATCCTTAGAAGAAGTTCTTAGCCTAAAGAATAATGATGCATCACTGGAAACCAAATCTTAGTTCAATCACTCATCATCCCTATTGAGTATTGAGTTGAGTAAAAAAATCATAAACAAGAGAACCACCATATGCTTGCAAAGTCAATACACAAAATAAAGAAAGAGCATTCCAAAACACAAATGAAGTCTATATAACTATTCTAGGCATCTTTTCTGATATTACCATGGATCAAACAAGAAACTGACAGTTGAAAGATAGGTGTATGATTGAACCCCAAAAGTCCAAGCTATGTTTCAAAACTAAAAACATGTAGATGCATATGTATAGCATGATTTTAAAAGGGATACACAAAATCAACACCAATTCGAACTAAGTGCAAAATAATTCTTGTAAATATAATACTTTGTGACAAGAATTATGGTATCTGATTCTTATTGATATATGACCTACTCAATTGAAGAATAACATGTCCATGTATTGTGTATTATTTTGTTGATCTGGTGGGACACATATCGAAAAGTGGATGGGATGAATAGGATTATTGTTCCAGTGAACCCACTAGTAGAATACACAAGGTGCCAGTAAATGTGCTCTGCCATAAGTTATTAGTATATTCTCCTTCCTAGTTCATCCCATTAGCTAGGTATCCATCAACCATAAGTTAGATTTACTCGGTTAAAAGAGATAGTTATGACAGTACTTCAGCATTTCTGTTATCATTAATTAAGAAACGACCATAAATTTTCGACAATCACAAGTTAGATTTACTCGGTTGAAGTGGACAGGCAATGACATTGCTCCAGCTCTTCAGTTATGATCAATTAAGAGACAAAATGGACACTCAATGATATCGCTCCTTAATTTATTTAATGAAGGTGTTTAATTGGACTGAGAATTCAAGTTCTATAAATCTTATACCGATGTATGCAAAATTCAACACCTAGCTGCAGCATTCAAAAGAATATAACTAATACATCCAATAAGAAACGAAGCATATGGTATCTGATTCTAGATTCTCTTATATGGTGTTGGTTCTTCTATATTAAACACTACCTCTTGCACTAAAAAGCATGCTTCATAAGAGTAAGCGTACATGAACCCAAAACTCTAGATTGATGAGTAAGATATTCAAATTTCACTCTCAAATTATTGCATGACAACAAAATAAAAGGAGAATTGATATTGGGCTGCTGAGATGGCAATTTTGAGGACTACAATAAGCCAAAAGCAAGGACAATCGTCTGTTGACAACAATAAGCAACTCCCAACAATATAGATGGTCAACAAGTTGAATTACCAATCACTACAGACATTGAATTGCTGTTCATAAATAACACTCTCCAAGTTGTGCGAATGTAAGTTCTGGTTGCGATACAAAAAAGGAAATGAAATATGGTGAACGAAATCCATAATTATATCTTACACGTAAGTCCAGAAAAATGTGAAATATCCATCAACAATCCCATTTTAGGATCAAAGTTGCGAGCAAAGCCAAAGCCAAAGCCAATCCAATTTTCCTCAGGTCATGGAAAGTGTCTACCCGTAGAAATAGAGGTTCAAGGATGTTGTCCACAGCCTATGATAGAAAACATTAGATTAAGGTTACGACCAAATGGTACGCTTATTACACGAATGAATGTGTTTGCATATGCTCTTAAAGAGATTTGAAGGTAAAAGTACCCATACTATCTGCAAAACTATTCCTAACACAAAATTCAATGATTAAAATCTTTGATAGAACATAAAGGTAACGTAATCACAAATAATAAATATAAATTTGTCCTATTGCATGTAGTCGTAGATCTAAGAGGTTTCTACCCTTCAAAATCAGGTCATGCACCTTCAAAATTAGGTCATGACGTGAATCATTTGCCATAAAACAGATCGATAAACTAGGGGTGTTGTTTTCCAGGTAGCATGGAGAATCCGGTATTAAGGGCCAAACACATATAACTTGAAATTTCAAATTAATGTATAACATTAGCGCACATGACGATTTTTTTTCATACCCAACCTCTACTTAGTTTGAAATATCAAACAAATTACATAATTGGGTTTTACTTTTTGCATGAGATAAGAAAATAGGCGGTATGATTCATCCTACAAATAGTTTTCTACTTCACAAATTTTGGCCCATTAAGGTCCAAACCCATTCAAGTGCCTGATTATTTTGTGCAAAAGAATAGTTAGGGGTCGCAAAAAATATGACCCGATCCTCGAACCCAACTCGAAAGCTACCTATATAAATCAAGTTCAAATTTGACTGTAGACAGATTCAAGTCATTTCGAATCAACTCCAAATCGACCAGATAAAATTGAATAGATTCGGATCAATTTCGAGTTTGACCCAAAATTGACCTATCTACTAATCCGTATAATCATTTGTATAGCACATATTAGCTAATAATTAGAAAATTATAGAACAATCATATTGAATTTAGTTTTTTTGTTAATTTATCAATTTTTGTTAAAATTAACCTTTTTTATTTTAAATATATAGTACCTAATAATTTTCACCTATATTGTTAGAATTTAAGTTTCTCGTCTTAATTAAATGGATAGTTTGTCCCGGTCATTAAATAATTTGAATTATGATTGACACTTTTGATATATATAAATATGTGGGCCAAGTCGGGATTTAATAATTTTGATCATGTAATTAAATAAGTCGCACCGACCCAACCTGCTAATCCATATTGCCATCCCTAAGAATAGTTCATTTCATAAGTTCAAATGGAAAAGCAAATGGTTTGATCCACTAATTCAAGTACAGGCAGAGCATATATGCTATTTCTAAGTCTAAATAGAATTTGTAGCCAAAACCATGACCAAAAGTATATATTCACAAGAAAGCAGAAGAGCTAATACTGAAATTGGCAATCACTCGTTACTCCAATCTAATCTAACAAGCAAAATACACATAATTATAAACAAGAACAAAAAAGAAAAGAATCAGGACAAATGATAAAGAGCTCGTACGAGATCAAGTTGGGCTGTTGCTGCTACTATTTGACATTCCTTGTCATCAAAGCCAAGCTCATCTCCTTCCATCCAGACTCACACTTCGATCATACAAAATGTCAGGGATGAGACTGCAGATGGACTCTTGCTCGGAAGGAGTAGCTGTATCAAGGCTCAGCAGGATGTTTGCATTGGGTGTTCAGGCAGCAGATGCAGCAAGAAGTAGCTGAAGGCAAAGGAGCTTCTCTGGAGGTAACCATAGTAGTAGTGGAGTCCTAGCAGGAGCTTAATTGCAGCCCAGAGTCCTAGTAATAGTAGAAGTTAGTAGTCACCTGGAGTCCAGTAGCTGAAGAGTCCCAGAAGAGTTGTAACATCTTTGTAAAAGATAAGCTGTGTTATAAATAAGAGTGCTAGACACCCAAGAGAGGTGTGCAAGACTATTCCTTTTAGTTCAGTTTCTTCTATTTTGTTTTTCTGTATTTCTTAGCTCTTTGGTTATGGATCCATTTGAGTACCGTAACACAACTAACACAATCGTCCTGGACTTCCTAACAGCTCGGTCAATTTCAGTGGCAAATCGGGGAGGCAACAACGCCCCAGTTATTCCATCAAACGAAAAGCAAGATTGAACACCAACTCGAAGGACAGAAGATCTTGCGGATCAGCTCGGTTAACAAGCAGTAGGAAATCGAGAAGATCAAGTCCGGTAACATCACCAACGCCGTGAGACATCGTGGCCGGCGCCAGAAGACACGCAGAGAACGTGGGAGTTCGATGGAACTCTAATGGATCGGAGCGAATGAAATATCGCAGAGCGGCGGTGCGGGAAGTGAAGGCGAGGGAATTGCGGGGACTAGAGAAGCGGCGTGAAGGAGAGAGGAGAGGGCGGGAGAATGACTCGCAGGATGACTTAGGGAATGGTTTAGAGAAAGATGGTGATGATGATGATTATGATGACAACGGTGTGGTAATGGGAGTGACTGAGGTGTGCAGGAGAAAGAGAGACGGTACAACAGGTGGAGAAGACGGAAGGGTCGCCGTGAAGATGAGAAATAGCGAGGACCCGGTGAAGCAGTAGTTATGTGTGATTATGATTTCGTTTTTGAAAAGCTATTTTTTTAATTTTTTCTTTTTAATATATATTTTATAAATATATATATAATTTATTTAAAAATTTAAAAATTATATAAAAGTTTTACGAAATAAAATTTTTTTATTATATATTTTTATTATTATTTTAAAAATAAAAATATAAAACTTATTTTTTTAAAAAAATATTTTTAATTATAAAAAAATTTATTTTATAAGGACTTCCTTCCTTTCGGTTAGCTTTCGTTGGACCAGATGGGTCCAAATTGGCCCCGTTATATATTACGGCAATAGGCCTGGTAAGAGCTTTGATCAATTTGACTAATGTTATGGGCTTGGGCCTTAATAACCGGGTCATCTGGCCTGGAGCACTCCTTTGTTGATAATTACTCGCTCCTAATACTAAGGGCGTGTTTCAAGTGCGTGAAACTCCAGTTTCTCCCGCCAGAATTGGAGTTCCAAGCACTTCTCGTGTTTCAGTTTGTACGTTGAACTCGGAACTGAAGTTCCGAGTTCAACACTCGTGTAACTCCAGTTCCTCTCATTTATTGCGTTCCCACTGAGCACACTTTCCACTCACTTTATTTTTTTTTCATTTTTCTTCTCTACTCGGCTCTGTGGTTCTTCTTCTCCACTCGACTCCGTGCCACCTCTCCAACTTCGTCGATCTTCTCCTCGTCAGCTTCGCCATTTCTCTCCAGCGCTAGCGTTTCGCTAGATCTATTTCGTGTTGGCTTTCTGTAAATCTCTAAACGTCGTACATTCGGTTTTCGCTAGATCTGTCTAGCATTGTAGATCTCCCTCCGTTTTCACAGAATATATTTGTTTTTCACGGGATCTACTGCTCAACGCTGTGATCTACTTGTAGGATAAATTTGTCAAGAACTTCCAAGTAGAGTACTTGTTTTCGAAGCAAAGTGAGGTGCGGATCTGAGAATTCTCGTTTTTTTAAAATTATTTGTTGAATTTCTTTCTTGATCTGGATGAATCTTTGTTGAAACAAAATTTCGTTTTTGATTATAGGCATTGATTGATCCAACTTATTATAAATAGTAGAGTTACTCAACTTGTTAAGAGAATATGATTTTTGAAGTTCTGTTCTGTTAATTGGTCCACAAGGTGATCGAGGAAATAATTTTTCGTGTTAGCAATTTGGTGAAAGTCTAATGATCTCTATTGTCTACCCAATGTCTGAATTGTTTTTTCTAAAATAAAAACCAAGTGATGAAAGGTTAAATTCATTGGATATGCTATGTATCGCTTCTTCTTGTTGTTTTCACCTTCGAAAAGTTTGATTTTGTATTTTGAGTAGGACAGTTTGAAAGTCACGACGGATTTTTTTTTTCTGTTGTTGTTTTTTTTTTTTTTTTTTGGGAAATAGATGTTAGGTTGAGTTATCTAGCTTGTGAATGTAATTTTATGATGATTTTGTGGGAAAGTAGTGTTTGGTTGCTTGATGAAGACTGCCTTTTGTTTGGAGCAAAATGATACTGAATATGTCACGGTAAATGAAAATCTTATGCCATTTTATGACTGTTTTGGCTTGACTCTTTTTGTGCACTAATCCCTCCATTTTTTAATAGTTGTAGCTTTGATCATTACATTTGTATTAGTAATTCATTTGATTTTCTTGTGAATACATTCTTATTAGTCTTTAGTTAGCTAGCATATGTGTTTCCACTCTTATCGAATGCTTACTTCCAACAGAGCTTGTTTGGCATTACCTTCTTCAATAATTTCTACTTACATGTTAATCTATCCCAACTGAGTTGCTGTCATATTCTGTTGATGTCTTTAATTGGTTGCTACTATGACTAGATGACTTAAAGAAGAAGAAACATAAGTGAGATGTATCCTATTCTTTTTATCTATTCTTGATTTAATTATTGAAAGCAACAAGAAAATTGTATGTCCTTTTATGTTGTCTTGTTGAGCCTTGCATTTTTGTTTACTATCTATGTTGTTGTCTTCACATTAAGGAATATTTAGTTGTGTAGATGTCCCTACTCCTTTTTGATAGATTTGCCAAGTTATTTATCTAACCAGCTCTTCAATGAGTCTTGTTTCTTAGAAGTTGCTTGTTTTTTAATTTTGTCAGTTTGTAAATTTATTGCTGTCAGATTATGGAATTTGTAATGTTATAATCTTTAGTTTTTTAATGTTTTACTTCACCATATAAACTGAAGTTGGAAAAGTAATAGTATCATGTTATCGCTGTAGGGTGCGTTGGCTACTTAAATAAAGTTGTAAACGTGGACATGTCAACGAATCATCTTTATTAGCTTTGATTGCTGGGGTCAATAGAATGGCTGATGCAATTGGTGCAGCTCTGAATAGAGATTACGGCAAAGCTATTTTTTATGCTCTCCAGAAGTTAAAAGGAGATTTCATTGACGATTAAATGAGCAAGCTTTTGAGCATCTAATGCGAGATGACATAAATGCTCGAATGTTTCTTGCAAGAGATGATGAGTCACGAAAAAGTTGGATGACATATTTTGTGGCCACTGAATGGAAACCTAAGTGTTAAGTTTGTGTTATGCTTTTTGTAAATGTATGTTATGTGAAATGTGTTATTTTGAGGTAGGAGATATGGAACGTTAGTATAATACCGTCTGACATATTTTGTAGTATATAATATTATAATACCAAATATAATATTAGTGTTTAAAATTATTATATATTTTGTGGTATGTATATTGTAATATAATTATAATATAAATATGATATATTATGTGGTTTGTCATATTGTAATGTCAATTTTGATATTAGTTTTAGTCATGTGTAATATATTTTCTAGCAAGTATATTGATGATATTACGTAATATAAGTTTGATATATTTTGTGCCAGTTAATGTTATATTGCTAATTTTTTTATTTGGTTATATTTTGTTATAAATCATACTTATAAATTTACTATTTGTATTGTTATTATTATTATTATTCAAAAATTATATATTTAAATAATAAATTTAGTATACAATATATAAGTATTTTGTTAATTGAGTAGGTATAAAATTATTAAATTTTATATAGGTAGATATGATTAAATCTTATCTAAAAAATAATTAGCTAGATTTATTATTTTTATTATTTTTATTTATAATATTATATCACTTTTAATTTAGTTTAGTTCTATTTTCAAATGCAATTGAAACACACAAAATTGAACTTTATT
Source organism: Acanthochlamys bracteata (assembly GCA_019914995.1). Lineage (NCBI taxonomy): Eukaryota > Viridiplantae > Streptophyta > Magnoliopsida > Pandanales > Velloziaceae > Acanthochlamys > Acanthochlamys bracteata. The sequence goes on along the minus strand of CM034129.1, from coordinate 5,541,579 downwards.
TTCAACTCACTTTCAAAAGTAATTGAAACACAAAATCTGAACTTCACTTTCAAAATCATTGAAACACAAAAACTGAACTACTTCCAACTCATTTTTCAAGAAACTTCACTTTTCACTTTTCACTTTCACGTCACTCAGTTACGGACATTTGAAACACGCCTTAAGTGCTTTTTCCGATGCCACAGTTAAAATTAGTATATTAAGTATGAGCCATAGAGGCTATGGATATCTATAGTCATTGACTTTCTAATATGTCAAGATATTCAAATCGATATCTCTTTTCATTCTAGTTCATTCAAATATAGATCAAGTTCTGATTTTTATACAACACATTCACTTTTACATAAATCAAATATTTAAAACAAATATTATAACAATATTATTTGAAATTATAATAAGATTTGTTAAAATATGATCATATAATGTAAAAGCAAAAATGGTTTAATAACTTGTTTATAAGAATTTACATGTTTCTATTAAATATTAAAACTCATCAATATTATAATAAAAAGATGATCCAATACCTTTAGTTGGTACGTGGGAAAAAAAAAGTCATATCATTTTGCCTTTGTTTTTCTTAAGCATTTTTTTTAAAGAAAAGTTACAAATGCATCCATCATATTTTAAACTCACCATCTCCTCCACTGCCATATAATTACTTGTAAGACCATTCCACAAAATTGAATTTATATTTTAGATAAAAAAATAATTGCAATGGCCACAATCAAGTAGAAACTGTACAATACTTTTGATATTTAGAGTATATACTCTCTGTTATAAGTTTAATATAAATATCATAATCAAACATAACTACTTTCAAATTTAATGTACAGTAAAATTGCTGAAAAATATAATTGATAATGAAATATTTTGTACCAGAGAAAAAATATGTGAAGCTATTAAAATTTCTAAAAGAACTTGCACAAGCATTTAGCTTTTTCGCACTCACCACGAATAGGATAATGAGTATAGTTAGAAATCTATAAATGCGAGAAAATGTGAACAAAATAAATAACAGTGCCAAGCATCGTAAATATGAAATTCCATCTTGTTGGAATATCTTGTCTCAAACTTTTTTATCATCAAGCGAACTGTACTTAATACAATCAACAAATTATTGCTTACTTGCTTGTGATCCTTTCACATGTTTAACATTCTTACAAATAACTATATCTGTTTCCATCAAACTCTCTTACATAATTAAATTAAAAATCTGTGGACAACATCTAATACAGAAATAATCACTATAAGTCACGGTAGCATTTTTCAAAGTAATCAAAAATATCTCCAACTATGCACCAATGTTATAAAAAGATAAAAAATTTCTCGGCTAAAAAAATACCATTATAATAGAAGATGTAGACGCAAATTTCAAAATCTCTTATACAATTGTCAATCCTTATAAATAAAATGTGTAGTTAAGAAGTATACCATTAGTTGTCAAAAAAGACCACAAATCAAAAATCAAATATATTCTACCAAGAAACCTTCGATCGTAGAGTGAATCCTACTCTTTTCTCTTCTTTACAATCTTGCACAAATATATTCTTTCGCAAATATTGAAATACAATACTAAATCTAGCAAGTTCAGTAAAATAAAAAGACATCATGTATAATTAGTAGCATCCAATAATTCTCTAAATTTGTTATGATCAAAATTTCCTCAGCCGAAAACATAACGTTAATATTTTATTGAAGAACCAATTGTCCTAGATCTCTTATGCCCCTCCTAGCACATATCTTTATGTGGCATTTTAATTTACAAGTACATTAATTGTCTGCCAAGTAAGTAGCACAATATTATTTACAATTATATTTTTATTTTTCAGTTGAATCAAGAGAAAGAAATTGAAAGTGTTTCTAAATCTCCGAGATAAGCCTCCGTTTACGTTTTCCTATTTTAGTTAGTCGTGTCGCATGGCTCCCATCCAAACTCGCTTTATTTTCTGTTCCGAAATTTTCACATTGACTATTCCATGTAAATTCAGATACATTCATAGAAAATTTGTGTTTCTTCTCCGATATATCTTGGATATAAGTTCAATAATAAAAACTTTGTTGATTGACATATAAAAAATAATAGAAGATAAGGTAAATGAAATGAACTGTTATTGAAAATCTTATCCTATCCAATTATATGCAAATAATAAAAAAAATTTGCTTCAATTAAATTAACGAATGATGCATTATTCAGTAATAACAATTTTAAATATTTTTCTAACAAAAGAATGAGTTGTAAACAAGTAAACACTTAAACATATTTTAAAAGTAAACACCTAAAGTTATGTGCTGAAGAGCAACATTCTTTAAGTTCATTATAAGTAGTATTAAGTTATGTGCTAGATTATTGTTCTTCACCAATTAAAAAGAGACTTACTCTCTTCTACAACTTTTCCATAGTGTATCATCTCCATAATAGATATCACTTTCACTAGTATCAATAATTTCGAAAACAAAAAGCAAACAGAAATGAAAAAGAAAACAGTGTTGACAAACTAATTGCCAAAAAAATATTCCTAACAAAAGAAGAGATTTGAAGCACGAAGGGAGAGGAGATTCAAACGCGCAGCAACATAGATTTATAGAGCGGCAAAGGTAAATCTGTGATGAAGAGATTTCAACACGTAGCTCGGGAAGAAGAAGAGTTCAACGAGCGGCGGGGAAAGAAGAAGAGATACGATGAGTGGCTGAAGAAATGTGATATAAAAACATAAGAGTGAAGAAGAAAACTCATCAACATATTATATTTTAATAATGTAATGATCCGAAAATGACCACAACCTGTTTTTATTTTATCAGCCCTATTTATAATTTATTTGAAACCATTCCAAATTCGATTTAAATAGATTAGTTTTAGATTAGATTTTTGGACCGATCATATATTGCCACGGATAAATGGATACATCGGCATTGGTAGAAATTTTGAGCATGGGTCAACTTTAAAGTTTCGTAAGAACAAGGCAGGACAAATAGCAATCATCGATATCCCATGGTGATGACTACTTCGGCCATTTCCTATTTGATTCTGATTTAAGTTTTTTTCTTTCTCTTTTATAATATTTTTTCCTCATACTATTTCCTATTTTGATTATATAGATAAGTTTGAAATATTTTAGCTGTACGTGTGTCTGAGACGGTACTATTTTTCATTATGTCTAAGTTACCCTATGAATATCAAACGGTACCATAATTTACATATATTCTCTTTTCATAGAAACCAAATATAATATTAAGAAGTTTAAAAAGAGTAATTATCTAGAATAGAGGATGAACATGCTGACAATCCTGTTTAAGAAGAAAATTACAAAAAATAGGATGATGACTGTGTGCTTATAAAATTTCAATAAAAATATTGACAGACGGTACTGCACGGGATCTAATTAGGCTTAATCGCATGTTTAATGTTGCCCGAGTTATCACGTAAAATATAGACTCTCAACCATATGTCATGATCTTGTATGTATAATATTTGGTATTATTATTTAAATATTTGGGGTTGTATTTACTTCTCTATCTTGTCTTTTGGTCCAAAATTGAAAAAAAAAATAACGAAAAGAAGAAAAAGAAGAAGAATGGTAGATTATTATTTAGAACCAACAAAAAAAATTTAGAAAAAAGGATAAGAAAATGGTTATCAACACTTAAATCACCATATTCTGACATTGTTATTATCATAAAAATATGATGTTCGAATCTAATATATATCATGTGTCACGCTATAAATATGTAATAAGTTGTGAACTATTGCCAAAACCTAACTCTTAACCTTTTTCTTTTCGTTCACTGCGTCGTCGTCTCCTAACTCCTGATTTGGCTAATTCGTCATAAATTATCGTTGACTATGATCAACTTAGGATTCTCGTCAAAAGCAATTAGCAATAAGATAAGTGAGACCAAGTTTTTAAAAATATAATTTCAGGTTATTGATGAGTAATATGAAATTGAAATTTTCTTAACAGATGTCCTTCAGTAAAGCATTTTATTTTATTTAAATTTAACTGATGAGGAATACTTGTTCTGTAATGAATTTGGATATAACGGACTATTTATCCTGAAATAAAATAAGCTACTTGTGATATAATATAGTAGACAATTGTTCTTAAATGAAACGGACTATCTACTCTGAAATGAAGTGGCTTTTTTACTTTAAAATAAAGCGAACCATGAAAGATCTGAATAATATGGATAACAAAATTAGATTTAGCCTACATATGACGAACTTATAATTTTTCTCAAAACCAATTGATAGTGAGAAAAATGTGTTTTACCTTCCTACTCTATATATCGTTTGCCTCAATTCATCGATCACCCTTACCGGCACCATAATCACACTTTCTTTCTACACTATCATTTGATCTTCTTCTTCTCATTCTACGCCACTATTGCTCTCTCTATTGTTGTTATGCGGGACGAGTTAAAGTCACGCTAGGGCCAGAGTGCGTCCATACGGATTGTTGTTAAAAGTAAGAATTAAATCTTAAAAATCTTACAATTTTACATAACCAAAATAGTCTAAACATAATTTTTTTTCTTGAGTATAGTCGCATTCGGATTGCGATTTTAATCGTAAAATTAGTAATATCGCCTTTTTTTTAACGATTTCAACTTGAGAGGATTTTTTATAATTAACTAAAACTTGAGACAGTTTCTGTAAGATTAAAAGGTTTTTAATTTAAAGGGGTTTTCTTTAAAATTATAACTTGAGAGTTTTCTGTAAAACTAAGGTGTTTATTATAAAATTTAAAAGAGATTTCTCTAAAATTTTTAATGTATTAAAATCTTTTTTGAGGTTTTAAAAACTTTTATAAAAGATTTTTAATGGTATAAATAAAATCTTATTTAAAATTTATCGGTATATAATTTTTACGATTTTAATTTAAAATTTTAATTTTACAATCCTATTCAGACAAAATGATCCTACCTAAACTTTTGATTTTAACAATCTTGTCATACTTACGAAGTCTCAACTCTGTCGTTAGGATCGGAGGTCAAAAGATCTGTTAAGAAAAGAAGAAGAAAAATAGTTTTTCGAGAGCATCCGAAAAAGAAGAACATGTATCTTAAATTCTTAATTTTAATTATTTCAAGTCGATCTATCCGACGTGACCGACGGGTCAATTCAAAACTTGTTTGGATAGACCTGATCATATCTAGTCGGCTATAAAATCAGTTTGATGACAATTCGAACCGATTTTGTTTCTAGATAGATAATTTTCCAATCATTCCAGGCGGTGTAGTCCGGATCCGTCAACTATACTCTTATTGTGATGTTATTCTTAATATTAAATAAGCAACACATTAACTTTACTAAATGAATATTATTTATGACATACAAGTTTGAATAATAATTACCAATTAGAAATAAATAGATTTGAACTAAGTGAACTTTGACCTTAAACTAAAGAATAGTTGGGAGTGTTTATGAAATAGAGTTTTTCTAAATGAAGTATATTTTGAGAAATTTTTTTAGAAACGAGTTTGACTTTCTTAGCTAAAAGACTAAGTAAATGTATACATATAAAAATATTATCATACAATTTTTCTATACTTTTAAAAATTTTTTAAAATTCAGTAGAATACTGAAAGAAGACATATTGAGAAGGCTATGTGTTTATTTGAAATAATCATACGAAAATTAATGCCAAATGTCCGTTAAATGTATTTCCTAGTTAATGATATTATAAGCTAATAAAAAATAAATGTTGTTGCAATTGATTGTGTGAATGTTAATATATATTAGATCTTGGTAAGTAGTTATCACTTACCATTTTATACGATTAAAAGATAATACATACAGCTTTTAACGATGCAAATTAATTTTTATTTAATTAATAAATCCGTTAATATTTTAATGTGGAAAAAAATTTAAACCCAACAAACTAGAAGCTTTTTCTTTACCTTCAAAAAGAAACACCATAAGAAAAATATATCCATATACTCCACTCCTGACTCCTCTATATGTAAACCCTCAAAACCAAAATCTTATCGCTTCCCTAAAACCCCTTTTAGTCAATTGCATTCCATTCACCAATTTTCTCCAATTCCAATGGCAACACTGAGCTCTTCTTCATCTCTCCTCCACCCCAAAACCCTCCTTCCTTCTTCTTCTCCCGCGAAACCTAAGCCGAGATTCATCTCTCTCCGGTCATGGAAGAAGCCGGTGGCGGGAAGTTTATCATCGGGGCGGCGTCTGACGACGGTAAGAGCAGCGGCATCGGCAACAACTGGCGGAACTGGCGATAGAGAAACGATAATGTTACCGGGTTGTGATTATAACCACTGGTTGATAGTTATGGAGTTCCCTAAGGACCCTGCGCCAACTCGTGACCAGATGATTGAGACTTATCTCAACACCCTCGCCACTGTTCTTGGAAGGTAAAAGATTTGTGTTTGTAGTTAATTTTGTTGCTAATATGTTCAATGGTTGGTGTAATTTTTATGTGTTAGATCTCACCTTGATGTAGAGGTGGAAATAGCACTAGAATTTTGGATGTTAAGTCTTCAATTTTGTTATTTATGTAACCGGCTGTTTGGAGAAGTAACAAATGTTTGATTTTCTTCTGGAGGTGTCATAGTAATGAAAAGGGAATTGGCGCGTTTATCATGGTACTTAGTGTTTCTTGCGGAAATCGAGTCTCCTAGAGTAGTATAGAACAATGTAATCTTAACACATGACTAGGAGCACATAGCAAATGTTTTGTTTACTCGTATTTTCATACAGTTTTCAACTATTGAAATTTGATTCATTATTTGCTTAGTTCACTGATATTTATGGTTAATAGCCTTGAAGATATCTTCTTAAATACAGGAAAGGTAAAGAGGTTCAACCTAATAAGAAAAGAGATGATGATAGCTTCTTATTTCATTCCAAGGCTCCAAATGATATTTGCAAAGGGCCTAATTGCCATGTTCATGAGACCTCCTTTCTAGTTTTAATTGTAGTTTTTCATATCCTTTGAAAATTTAATAATTCTATGATTATGCAAGTGATTAGCAATCTCATGCAGTAGTCAATTTCAATACTGAAGATATTTGATCGAATCAGAACTTGATGGAGGACTACTTGTTTGGAATTATTATGTAGACTTTTAATTTGTTCCTTCAGTACCTTCCAAGAAGTAATGCATAGCACTAAGTAAATATGGTGATTAGATAGACTTCTAATGAAGCTTGCCTCTCTTCTTTTAAGGTTAGTGTTCTCCCATTTCATGTGTTTACTTCTTCTTTTAGTAATCTTACACATACTAATTTTATACTCTTGCGTAATTATTTTCAGCTCATAGATATCTGATATTGATCAATAATGTAGCTTTGTTTTCTGTTTTCAGTATGGAAGAAGCTAAGAAGAATATGTATGCATTTAGTACTACCACTTATACTGGTTTCCAGTGTACTGTATCTGAAGAAACATCAGAGAAGTTCAAGGGTATGCGTATTTTATTCAGTAGCTGATGATGGTCTGTGGAGTCAGAAAAAAATGCATCTTATGGGTTCCTCCCCACCATTGCATGTTTACAGGTTTGCCTGGTGTTCTGTGGGTACTGCCAGATTCATACATTGATGTGAAAAACAAGGATTATGGAGGTAAGAAAAGTGTACTAAAAATACACATAGATTCATATGTATTGGTAATGAATACATTTGCATCCCTTTATTATTTTAGGCGACAAATATATCAACGGAGAGATAATCCCATGCACATATCCTACTTATCAACCAAAGCAGCGCAGTTCAAAGTATGAGAGAAAAAGGTACGAACGACGGAGGGATGGTTCTTCTACTGCATGGAGAAGACCACCAGCACAGGGATCTACTCAATCAGTGTCTGAAGCTTAATGTGGTATATTCCCTTTCAGATAAACTGTTTCAAAATGACAAACTATACTCCATAAATTACATTTATCGGGCACCAGCAGTACACTGAACTCGTAAACTCGTACTTCAAGATTGTTATTAAAGTGGAACATCTGTTGCATGACCAAGTTCTCCTCAGTGTTAGAATGTTATTGAAGACTGCAAACCGTGTCCACAAATGTCTACTGCACTGAGCAAGCTTCTATTCTGGTGTTTTTAGCTGCTAGAGAGCTCCTTTCTGTTGAGAAGAGTAGAATAATGTTGTATTTCACATGTATGAATATGTGCACTTACAGCTAGCACTTGGACAATTCATGTAAACAGTAATGCTCACTAGTTCTGTCACTTGAAAAGATCTGGAGGCTAGAGTATACTGTTTCTGTATGCTTCTTTATGTGAAACGAACTAGACCTCCTTTTTTAAATTTAAGCTGTTAGCAAAAGCGACATGAGTGATTTTATCATACCAATATTTATGATTCAAACTATATTATTTTATCATAAAGAGGGCTAAGTTAAGAAAGTTATTTCGATGTTGTAACTTAGTCTAATAAGCGTATGTGCAATAGGATAATTGAGTTGATGTGAGCTTACACATGGGAATATACTAGCTTGATTTTATCCCCTTTTTAGATTAGGAGAGTTTAGGGTTGGTGAATGGACAAATCACGTGCTCAATAGTTTAATGCTAATCATAAAAGAATAAAATATATAGGCTACATAATCTTGTTTGATTATACTTGTAAGAGTTAGGTTTACAGTACTCACTAACTAGTGAAGATGGCACTCTTAGTATAAGAACCACCTTCTATGTTATGCTCATTTAAGTTGGAGTAAAAAGTTCACTTTTGATATTTTGATGTTATAGCATTGCTCTACAAGATTCTGAAGATGAAAACAGAAAATTGGTTCTTTTCGAGGCCCTTGCAATGTCCACAAGCCTCAAAGCTAGCATTCGCACGCCTTTAATGGACAACCAGCCGTTGTACCATTTAGTTTGTACCTCAAGCAAAAGATCATTTGGGACCAAAATCCATGGACTTCGTACCACAAATTGGCTCATTCTCGTCAAGAGATCTTCACGCAAACAAGAGTCAGCCTCATGATTTTTCCCTACCTTTTAAATTTTCTTTTCATCTTTATTTATGATTTGCCGCCTCTTTAAACGTTTTGTAGTAGTAAAGCAGCTCCTATGTAATGTTTGATGGATTTGGACCGCCAAAATTTGTCCCACCGCGGACACAAGTTCATGTTGGACAGTTTTAGCTATCATATCTAAAAGGGCATCAAGTTTTGTTTTGTGGTACGGAAAAATCTTCATGTTTTTTTACCAACTTTGAATTCATAATAAATCGACATTTTCTCCATCATGCAGTAAGTTATATTCAGAATTCCTCAAGATAATTTGTCACAAACGTTTGTTTTGAATATTTTACTGCAATTTGATAGACCTAAATGAAAGCTGCTTAAGTCTAATACACTGTTGAAGCAGCAATCACTTTTAGCTAATTCATAACGGTGGTGTTTGGGATTGCTTTTCCCCGACGCTTCTTTTCAATTTTTTATTTTACATTTTTTAATATATATTTTATAAATATATAAAAAATTTATTTAAAAATTTAGAAAGTGTAGAAAAATTTTACGAAGTGAGATTTTTTTATTGCATATTTTTATTATTTTTTTTAAATAAAAAAAATATAACTTATTTTTTAAAAAAACAAAAATATTCTTCGTTTTAGAAAAGCTTTATTTTATAAGCACTATCAAACACTCCCAACATTAATTATACCAATTCATTTTTTTGTAAAAAGTCACTATCAAACCTAACTACAAAATCTGGCAAACTGGCCCCAAAAATTTTTTAGGGATCAATGATTGGGTTCCTCACAGAGAAAGAGATGTTTGGCGCTGCTACTGCTGCTGCATGATTAATGTGGGCACCTCTTGTCTGCTGACTGCTGAGGCTGCTTTTGATATTGCATACCAAAATTAATTTTTTAATTTTATATTTTTTAATATATATTTTATAAATATTAAAAAAATTTATTAAAAAATTTAAATAGTGTTAAAAAATTTTACACAATAAAATTTTTTTATTATATATTTTTATTATTTTTTTAAAAATTAAAAAAAAATATTTTATATTTTAGAAAAATTTTAATTTTATAAATCATCTCAAATGCACCCTAAAGATAACCTCTCCTCTTTAATTTCCTCAACGCTCTTGCCTTGGACAATGCATGCTAACAAGCAACACTGCCGCGCCTTGATGATTGAGTTTACTACATAATAAGAATACGCTAAGAATGTGTTACTTGCTTAGAAGTGAATTTTAAAAACTAAATTATAAAGAAAATTTTGTGAGATGTAAATATAACAAATTTAATGAGAAGTAAGTAGAAAAAGAAATTACTTCCATATTCACTTTTTATGAAGTAAACATGCCCTACACAAAACAAAAGAAAATTACATAAACGAAAATTCAAATGAAAAAGATTCGGCATAAAGATAATGAAAGTAAAGTTTTTATCTTTTCAATTTTATATAAAAAATACACGTTTGGCAACTGAACTTTGTTGCGGTTTGACAGTATGTTTTATAGCATTTTTTATTTCATTTAAATTTTTATTTTCTAAATAATTTTTTTAAGTGTTTTTCTAAATATTAAAAATCTTAAATATAAATAAATTATATATTGTAAAATTTTTATAGATATATATTTTTAGTACTTTTTTAGTATAATTATATTTATTTCTTTAAAACTTTAAAATAAATTTATTTTAAAAAAATTTTTATTTTAAATCTTTCGTTTGGTATTGCTTATCAAAAAAATTAATTTTTTAATTTTTAATTTTATATTTTTCAATAAATATACAAAAAAATTTTAAATTTTAAATAAATTTTACGTAGTGAGATTTTTTTATTATATATTTTTATTATTTTTTTAAATAAAAAAATAAATCTCATTTAAAAAAATAAAAATATTTTTTATTTTAGAAAAATTTTATTTTATAAATACTTTTAAACAAGGTTTCAGATACTTCAGTACAAGTTACACAATGCCGATAAATACGGTCTGCGTGCTTTTCTCCAGGTGCAACTTACGTATACTTTTTAAGAGTGAGAAAAAATATATATGTTGCTTTGTAATCTAAAAAGCACTTGAATCAGAATTTTGATATACAATAAGAATTCAATCTTATGATCTATAAATAATTTTAGTGTTTGTCCATTTACAAACTAGTCTCTTGAAATGTCCGAAAATCTTTCGGATAATGTTGCATGTTTTGTAATGATCATATGAACATCTAATTTTAATGTCACTCATTAGCCTCAGGGAAAAATGTACATAATGAATTTCAAAATATAAGATAATATAAATTGTACTAGTATAAAATATTAAATATCTATAAGAAAGATTCACTAGAACTGAGTACGATAAAAAATAAATTAAAAATACGTTTGTTAAGTTCGGAAAAATTGAAATACAGAAAACGGTTCTAAATTTAAAACTGACAAAAATAATGACTTCGAAAAAATTGAAATAAGCCTTCGTAATGACTAACTAAACTTTAAAAAAAAAACAACACACTAAAAGCAAAATAAACTAAACATTCAAAACGAAACCACATTTTGAATCCAACTAAAGATCAATAAAATAAATTAGAAAATAATCATTAAGAAGTAGTTCTAAACTTCCCTATATGAGGAAAGAAATTTCTGTAATAGGAAAAAAACAAATAATTAGATATTAAAACTAATTGAGAAAAAATATATAATAAAATTAATAATAATAGTTGATAATAATTTTATATTTAATAGCTACATATATATAACTAATTATAATAATTTAACTAATAAATATAATCAATATAGAACTAAACTAATACTAAACGGATCAAAATAAAATAGGCTTATATATAATTTTATATAATCTAACACGTACCTTCAAACTCATGCAGGGTCAAGCAACATGAGTTTACTTAATAATATTTGAAATTTTGGTATATGGTGTGCATTGTAAAAGAATCTGTTAGTTGATTAGTAGAAGTCACATATGGTAAAAAAATAGTGTCTGATAAAAAATGCTCATAAATAAAATAACAATCAGTCTCAATATATTCCGTCCGTTCATAAAAAACTGAATTGTTCACAATCTGAATAGCATTTTAATTTTCACAGTATAAAGGTGTAGATTCTGTAAATGTAACGTCCACATCAGACAGCAATCTATGCATATGAATAATCTCTCTAATAACAACAGCCATAGCTCTATACTCTGCTTCTGTAGAAGAAAATGCAACGATCGCCTGTTTCTTGCTACATCACGAGATCAACAAGTCATCAAGAAACAAACAGAAACCTGTAGTAGATATTCTGATAGTTGGATCACCTGTCCAGTCCGCATTTGAAAAGGCTCGAAGCTCCAAATTTAAAGTAGAAGACATCAAAAGTGAGCGAGTAATCGTACCTCGAAGATATCTGAGAATCCGAAGTAAAGCACTATAATGTACTAATTGAGGTAGAGAAAAAAACTAACTAATAATACTAATTGCATGGGAAATATTTAGTTTTGTCAAATAAAAATATACAAACTGACCAACTAATCGCTTATACTGACTAGGATCTATGAGAATCTCACCATCAGTGAGACGAAGTTTCACATGAAGCTCCATATGAGTGTCAACTGTCTTACTATCCGATATATCGGCTGATCCAATAATATCTGAGTCATACTTCTGTTGAGAAATAAGAATACATTTATCACTATGAGCAATCTCCAATACAAGAAAATAACGTAAGTGACTAAAATCTTTTATCTGAAATTGCTGACAAAGATGTCTTTGAATTGATGTTAATCCTGCTGAATCATCTCCTGTTATAATTATATCATCTACATAGAACAATAAAAGTACCTTCCCCTGCGCTGAGGATCGTATAAATAAAAAGTGATCCTGAGAACTCTGCTGAAAATATGTCTCCATAATAACTCATTTAAAACACTCAAATCAAACTCTATAAACCTCTTTGAGTTTATAAATAGCTCGACGAAGTGGACATATATGACCTGACAATGTAGAGAGACTCGTAGGAGGCTGCATATAAACAATTTCGGATAAAGTAGTATAAATAAATGTATTTTTCACGTCTATCTGATAAAGAGGCTACCGACATACTGTAAGAATAACTAATAAAGTACAAACTATGGTCATCTAAGCTACATGAGCAAATATCTCATCATAATCAATTTCATACTTTTGAGTAAATCCTCAAGCAATAAAACGAGCCTTATGCCGCTCAATAGATCCGTCGAGTTTATATTTGATTATGAAATTCCATTTACAACTAATAGTCTGAACTCCATCTGAGAGTGGGACAATATCCTAAATACATGTCTCTTGAAAAATATGAAACCCATCTGCTATAGTCTTCTGCCATTCATGGTATTGAATTGCTTCTTGATAAAAACTGAGCTCTCGATTAGTGTGTATAGAAAATAAAAAAAGATTAAAATCATGGAGAATAAGAGGGCAATATGGTAAAGCCGAATCTATCTGGTGGATCAGAACAATCTGGAATAAACCGATCAGGTGGTCTATGAACTCATTGTGACTGACAAGTATAAGGTGATTGAGGTGGATGTGAGGGTGGTGATGAAGGTGAAGATAGTAAATTTCGAAGTAGGGAAAGAATATGGAGAATCCTTATGTGCCATTATCGGAACTATCGTAGAAATGACTATACTATTAGAAGAAAGTAAAAGAGTTAGATCAATGAAGACATTAGAATACTGAGTAGATAACGTAGAAATATGTGTGTCTTGTGATGTTAAAAATTCGACGTCATGAGATGTTGAAAAATAAGGTATATTTTTGAAAATATGATATGTCGGTAAATATAAGGATGACGAGTCAAAAGACCATAACAACGATATCCTTTATGCTCGAAACTAATGCCAAAAAAGACACAATTAGTTGAAGTAGCAGATAGTTTCGTGCGCTCAGTCAGACGAAGAAGAATAAAACAAGTACATTCAAAAGTGCGAATTATTCTATAGTTAGTAGGGGATGAAAAAAAACTCTCATGAGGGGCTTTGTTAGATAAAACAGATAATGAAGTGATATTGATAAAATTAACTGACGTAAGAATTGTCTCTGTCGAGAAAATTTGAGGTACAGAATAGAATAACAAGAGAGCAATAGCAGTCTCCAAAATGAAGCGATGCTTGCGTTCTGCTATTCCATTCTGTTCATAAGTGTAACGACATGAGTGCTTAAAACGAGTGTCATGAGTCTATAAGATAGATCTTATAGTATGTGACAGATACTCACGAGCAGAATCAGAACGAAAAATTTGAACTCTAAAGTTAAACTGAGTATGAATCATAGCAGTGAATCTGTTATAAATATAAAAAAATTCGATCGATTGCGTATGAGATAAACCAAGTATAACGAGTGTAATAATCAATAAATTTTACATAATAGAAAAAGTCAGTCATAGATGAGATAGGTGCAGGGCCTCAAATGTTAGAATAAACTAACTCAAAAAGATATTTAGTTTTAGATGAACTTTTAGTGAAAGAAAGAGTTAAATGTTTTGCCAATTTATAACTTGTACATGCAGATGGTGGTGAAAAAATCTTTGTCCGAGAGCTCCACTTTCGAATAAAATTTTAAATCGAAATTAAGAAATATGATCCAAACGTTTATGCCACAAATCAGCAGTAGATGGAAAAATAATAGCATAATTAATAGTGGAAGAATTAGATAAAAAAATATGAAGATATTTTAAGTAATAGAGTCGTCCTTTTCTATAAGCACAATCAATCGTTTGGCCAGTATGAGGATCCTTTACATCGCAGGTAAGAAAATCAAAAGTAATAATGAATCCACTCACGCAAATGCTACTGAAAAATATAAAATTAAAAGTAATATTTGGAACATGTAGGACAAAAGGATAAAGTTAGTGTATCTCAAATAAGACATCCAGATTTGGTAATGAGTAATTGAGAATTATCGACTGTGTATAGGGATAAAAAATATGATGGCAAAGATATAGTTTTGGAAAAGAAAGACTCATCCGAAATCATGTGATGAGAAACATTAAAATCTAATATCAAAGAACAAGACATACATAGAGAAGCATAAAATGCAGATATAAATGAGCCAACAAATGAAAACTATTGTTAAAACTGAAGCTCTAATTAGGTAAAACGATATTTAATATTTGAAAAATTAGGAAAGATTTGACGAGCTGCCAGTGCACTATCAACTATATGTGATTGAGAATCTTGAGAGCAAATTGAAAAAAAAAAATCTTTCGCATTCATTTGCTTCCGGTATCGTGAAAATAAATATGAAAAAAATTAAAAATAACTATCCAAAAAATAATTAGACTTATGATAATGAGAACAAAAAAAGATCATATTAATTACAGATAAGACCGAAATTTTTTTAATTTAATAAAAAGAAAAAATAAATAAATTTTAATTAAATTAAAATTTGAGAAAATTTTCAAGATCAAATGACTCTGATACTATGAAATGAATTGAGAAAAAAAAATATGATAAAAATTAATGATAATAGTTGATAATAATTTTACATTCAATAGCTACATATATATATATATATATATGACAAACCATAAAAATCTAACTAATAAATATAATCAATGTGGGACTAAAATAATACTAAATTGGCTAATATAAAATGAGCCTATATAAAAGTTCATATAATCTAACACATGAATAAAAAGATGGCATTTTCAATGATACGAGAGAAGTTATCAAACGTTAAATGGACGGCTTGAGAATGTTTATGGTATAGAAATTCTTTCATACAAAAAGTATTTTAAAAATTTTTCAAAAAATATAGATCAATTTTTTATTTTTTTAAAATATTAAAATTAAAAATAAAATTAAAAATAATGTCAAATATCTTCTAAGAGAATTGCAGAGAAATGAAAGTGCAAAAGATTTGAGAATTGAGAAGTAGGAGATGCGATTATTGTTTTCCCTTCACCTTAAGTTTTTAAATTTTGTTTTGATAGTGATCCTATTCCAAGCATGAAACTTAATTGCATTGATTTAGCGATTATAATGTGAAAAACAATCTGATTTTGAATATGTAAGATTAAGTGGACAGCTTTTGTAAATGCGAAGTGGCATCGTAGCTCATGCGCATGTGTTATTAAAGACGCCTGAATTTTGCAAAAAACTAAACTTGCAAAATTGTTAAAATTTCGCTGCTCATTTTTATTTGTTTTCTTCGCGTACATTTTGGGATCGTTTAAAATTACTTAAAATATAAATTTTTAAAATAAAAATTTATGAATTTGAGAATTAATTTTTACACTAAATAATATATATATATATATATATATATATATATATATATATATAATTTATAACGTATAAAATAATAAAAATACAACAAAAATACACAGCTAAACGATCTCTTGAACGTACTTGTTTTTTTGCACCCCACTCGCTTTACACACTTGGTTGCTCACAATTCAAAATTTTATAGTTAAATTGTTTTTAGTAAAAATTGACTATAAATTTCAATCAAGTATTGTATTAAAAAATAATAAGAAGTTCGATTATGATTTTTCTATTATTTTATCTTTGTAGTAGAGTACAGATAGATTTTAATTCATAGTCCTTGTTTAATAATTATCTTTAAATTGTTTTCAAATCAAGAACGAATTTAATGATGACTGATTTAATTGAAAAAAATATCATAAATCTAATCCATAGAAAAAGAATTTATTTGTAAATCATTAGTAAAAATTGGAATACCATAATTAAAAAAAAACATTGGTCGTATATAAATTTGTTGATGGCAAACATTTTCAACTAGTATAGATATATAACTAGCCATTGTTATCGTGGTTAGATTGAAATAATAAGTTTCCTATATTTTTATGAGTCTTTCCATCAATCTGTTTCTTTCTTAATTTAAGAAAAAATTGCAGTGATTAAGAAAACCTAGAATTATTTTTATCGGCTATATTAATTTTATAAAAAAAAAAGAAATAATAGAGAGACTCGTGAAGAGATTCCGAGAAATAATCATTTGTTTTATACTAATAAATTGAACAGGTTCTGAATATTGTGATGAATTTTTCGAACTAAAGACATGAAAAAAAATTAGTTCCCACGTGTATGTATTGGCTTTTTTTTCAGCAGTTGGAAGACATCTTAAGTCATGCTTTCTGTTTCTTTAACTTGACTTTTAAATTTTGAAAACAAAATGAAGGAAAAAGACTTAAAAAGTAGAAGAACCTGCAGGGAGCGATGCATTATGCTAGATTTTTTTCTTTCTAAAAAAAGCTTCTCACACTATGAGCTGTTTGATTGCAATACAATAATTTTTTAAATATAAATTTTTTAATAAAATTTTTTAAATTGATTTAAATTGTATAAATAAAAAATTAATTTAATATTTAATTATATTTAAAATGAAACTAAAAATAAATATTTGTTAAAAAAATTGAATTCAGAAATAATCAAAACACCTTTCTATTTAAGTGAACGTTCATGAGTACTTATAAAACAAAAAATTTTCAAAATAAAAACTATTTTGCAAAATTTCTTTAAACAAATTCGATTTATTTTCAAAAAATAATAAACAACGTCAACAATCTTTTCTAATTTTTTAATTTTTTTAAAAATAATAAATATTTTATTAAAAATATAATATATTTATTCGAATAATTAACAGTTGAATTGCTCAATCAAACATCACCTACAGCTTTTAAGAAACTCAATTGGCTAAGAGATTCTTACCAATAGATGACTAATCCAAATCCACCCCAAATTAATAAAACATACAAATAGAATAAATTATTTAGCAAAATATGTTAGCCCTTCAATATTTTGGCTTTTAACTTTTATGCTGAATAATAAATTATTCAACATAATAATGTACTCAGCTAATTTTTATATTAGAATAATATCAATCTATTAGTTTAAAATTTTCAATATATTAGTATAAGCGACAATTCCTTACCTGTTCAAGAATGACAATTCCTTAGAAGCTCAAATTGGTTGCACATTTTAGTACACTTTAAAACACTATAAGACAGATTCTATAAACCAAGCAAATGAAATGAATAGTTAAAAATCTTCAAACTCCTCATTGCTGTGATTAATATTAATGGGATTTGGCTTCGTTGAAAGGTTTGTCTTCTCTAAAAAAGCCCCTACCCTTTTAAATTGTGTAGTGGGTAAGCTTGTTCTTTGTCTGTCCTTGAATCTCTTGTAGCAATTCATTGCATTAATTCGTTGTTTTCTCACGACCAACATGTCTCTAGTTTTTATTTATTATTATTTTTTTGGGGTAAATTCTTGTGTTCAATTATTAGATCCTGCTTCCTTCATTTATTATAATCTTTAAATATTTCTAATATTAAGGCTGTAAAAGAAAGCGCTTATATTTATTTCCCACATAAGATTAGAAAAGCAAAGCTTATGTATTTCCATAGAAAAAATGTAAATTTATTTTAATCAAATTTTAAATTTAAATTTATGTTTTGTATTTTAATTTATTACGAACTTACAGAATTATTTTAAATAGTTTTTGTTGAACTATATTGTACGAATCTCAAATTTATAAAATTTATTAGTAAATAAAACACACCTATATTTAAACAGTACTCAGACCGTATATATATATTTTTTGAAATTATTATTTACATGGATAATGTTTTGGTGGGATTATTAATTTTTTGCTTGTTGAATGAATTATTATTGGATAGGTTACAAAGTACATGTGACAGCAGAAGCATACATACGTTACAGCTGCATGTTTTGTGTCGCGTGTGTGTGTGATGTGATTCAAATTGAAGTACATGACACTTCTGAAATGTGGAAGCTTTTTCATGTGTAGGTAAAGCCAAAAGCTAACTGAACTACAGGAGATAGGTAGCGCTGTTTGAATCATGCCAAAAAAAAAACAAACTTGTTACGAATGTAAGTTACCTGTTCCCGTTTTAACATTTGGAGCGTGTTTAATTTAAAATAAATTTATTGTTTTAAAAGTAAATTTCAGAAAATAAATTAAAATTTAAAAATATATTTTATTTTTGTATTATTTTGATAAAAAGTTTCGATGAAGGTCGGTTCGTATTTCGATTGAGTTGAAATTTTATCAACATGTTATCAATTCATGGTTCTTCATATTAACGATAGAGATTGAATTTGAATATATCGCCGGTCACTTTTAATCGGCATATACATTATATGTTTTTAAGGATATCATGTGCATCTATCTTAGTATATATATATACAATAATTTTTTAGATACAAGAAGTCAAATTCATATTTAAAAAATTTCAAACTAAAAAAGTTAATTTTGAAGTACTTCCAAGT
Organism: Acanthochlamys bracteata; assembly: GCA_019914995.1. Taxonomy (NCBI): domain Eukaryota; kingdom Viridiplantae; phylum Streptophyta; class Magnoliopsida; order Pandanales; family Velloziaceae; genus Acanthochlamys; species Acanthochlamys bracteata. Next base: position 5,522,352 of record CM034129.1, on the reverse strand, counting down.
GACTTCTAAAAGATTACTGATTGCAAACAATATTAAAAAAATTTGCAGCAGTTTAATAGATGTATCTGCAAGTACTTGAAAATAATATAAGAGTATTCAAATTCAGCCAACATTTTAACTTACTGAGTTGTAAAAGGAATTGAAGTAATTGCCAACCAACTAAAGACATATATATATATATATGAATTTATTTGCCAGTTAATTGATTTCATTTAATTATATTGAAACAATAATATGTAACATCTGCAATTGACAAAATAGATAACACATCATAGTTAGCAGAATCGACCCGTTCACCAATCCAAAAATCTCTCCGATTGGCGGGTCACGGTCGGACCGGCCGGCCGGACCGCGGATCAATCTTCTGTCTAAACACCAGCCTTGCCGACCTGAGCATAATAACCAGCCTCGCCAACCTCCCTAGCTCGACATTTTTCTCTTCACGCACAAAACAGGGCTACGTCCTGCAGCAGCTACTCTTCCTTCGCCGAGCAACGGATTACCACCGTTAAATCCTCCGGCAGAGGCACTTATTTCTCATCTTCAATCTTCCGGTGCTATGCTCGCTCTCGCTGTCCCTTCGGGACTTGGGTTTCCTGACTGGAGGTCCATCAAATCTCTCAAATCTGCGATTAAATTGTCGCTCGCCAAGATCATTGAGCCATCGACCTTGGGGCTCTGATAAATTACTCAGAACAGCGCGTTCAGCTCTCCGCCGAATCTCGTTGCGTTTTATCCTCATCAACAGAAGAAGAAGAAGAAGAAGAAGAAGAAGAAGCATACCATCAGCAGCTTTTGGACAAAACCCGATCAGACGCGAAACTAACAGCAGGCAAATTGCCGAGAAAGATGTCGAAAATATGAAATCAGCGAACGCGATAACGGCTTTCAATCATTTCAAATAAACTGATGTTGCTGCAGCTACAGAAGTAATGCCGATGTCGGTGAAGGCGGGGCGGCGGAGGAGATTGTGGAAGAAGAATGCTTTGTTCAGCAGCGATGATAGCCTTCTGCGCACGGGTGTCGAGCTGCTTTTTGATCGTTGTCTCTGTTGCCTCTCGTCGGTGACTCGTTAAGCGAACGACTCGACCCGGAATGGCAGCCGGATCGCCGGTTTCCGGTCAGACCCGGCCGGTCCGATCTGGATCTGACTACACTGTAACAAATATTCATAAAATTTTCAAATTATATTTCATTTTCGGCGTACAAATATAAATTGAACTTTCAATGATCAAATTAATTTGGATAGTTTAATTATAATATAGAAAAATTAAACAACTCAAAATTAAATTTGGAAAGTTTATTATAATAATTAATCATAAATTTGACTAGCGCAATTTTTAAATTTTTATTTAATATTTTCTATAAATATTTATAATATTTATAAATTTATTTAAAATTTTAGAAAATATATATTTTACGTAGTAAAAGTTTTTATTATTTATTTTTATTATTTTTTTAATCAAAATAATATAATTCGTTTATCGATATAAGTTTTAAGATACTATTTAACAATGCGTCCAAAACTTTTTATTTTTATTTTTATTTTTATATCATAAATTTAGATAAGTTTAGTTTAAAATATTTAAATATTAAAAAGTATATATTATAAAATTATTATTATTAACTATTTTAGTGAAATTAAACTTTATTTTTAAAATTATTTTAAAATATTTTTTATTTTAAAAATTTTATTTTCTAAATATTGTTAAACGTTCTATTTTTTAAAAAATTCAACTTCATAAGTCATTCCAAATGTCCACTAACGAGTATTAACAAAAGTTTAGGCTCCGCTAATATGTGTAAGATTATAGATTCTATATAATATATATACATCTTTAAAAATAAGTATAGATGAAATAAATAAATGTCAAACAAACAACTCACAACATGTATATATAAACAGTGCTCTTATGAATTTGCAAAGTAAATGAATAAACATTCATTTGCATAAAAACAAAAAAGAAAAGCTGTAAACATTTGCAAAACATACAAAACCAATTTATTAGTTCCCATACTGTTTCCATCCTCTTCCAGTCTCTATGCTTCAAAACGTGATCTTCTCTTTTTGCCCAAAACTGAAACGCCCCTAGTTAGAACTTCCATCGTGGAATCCGAAGTTCAGATACGCAAATGACCAAAGTACCCCTTAGCTAATATTTAGGAAATATTTATCTTTGTATTTAGAAAATAATTAGTTTTACAAATGTGTCACACTAGTCTTTGCTTTTTCTTTTGCATTAGATTTCGTTGCGTTGGTGATGCTAAATCATTGTCGCTTAAAAATTGAAAGATTCATTTTGCTAGCTAGTTAAATGAAGAATACATGTTATGTTATATGTATTTCAATTTTTTGAGAGATTTACAATAGTATTTTAGAGCCCATTTTTTATTAAAAATGAATTTAGAACTGAGTTAGTAAAAGGAGTTATTCAAAAATAGTTATTTGAAATGGGTATATTTACTTGTGCAAAACAAAGAGTATCTAATTTGTTTTTCTAATTCAAAGTAAATACATAAAGTCATTAGAAATTATTTTTAGACGTAAAAAAAAAAGGTCAGTGAAAAGTAAACTATTTTCTTAATTTTTTAAAATGATTTACTTTGTAAAGAATACTGTTTATATGCTTTTATAGTGTTTACAATTTCATATTTATAAGCATTTTGAGAAAAGAAAATATTAATTGACTAAAATAATTTTTAATTGTTTAATTTTGGTTAGGTTGGTATTTCAGTAATAAAACAATCAATTGGACTTCATATAACTTTTAGATACTTTTTTTTTCGAACAATCGGGTCATATTAACTGATTAAAAATTATTATTATAACCGATTGATAGCTATATTATAGAAAAAATAGACACCGATAAAATATTATAAAATAATTTAATAATATATATAAATAATTATTATACTAAGTAATTATTGTGATTATTAAAAAAATATAAAATAAACTATAAACAAATAAATGACATCATTCTGTCTGATTAATTAGTGTTTAGTTTATGTCAGTAGATTCTATAAAATATACTACAAACATCACAAATAGCGACAAATATATGGATCACACTATATAGATAAAAAGTTTAACATAACGACAAATATGAGATATTCTGATCTACTGATTAATGCTTGATTTATGTTGGATGATTTAGATAATATACGACAAAAAATTTTAATGTATTGACAAATATAACCACGTAAGTTATCAACGGTACGGAATACCTAATAAACCATATAAAATAATTAAAAGCGAATAACTGTAAAATTTTTAGCTATTTATGTTCTCACAATTGAAATTAAAATACAAAATGACAGCCCAAATCTATACTAGTTAAGTAAATGATAAAATAAATATTATTAAATTATGTAACGATAAACGATGGTCACATAAATTATCAGATATAAAAATCATTCAGAGATAGTTGGTATAATAAACTTATAATATATCTGTTTCTACTGATACATAGTAACAGTACTGAAAATAAAGTAAATAATAAATTATAATATCAATGTGATAATTGTTCATGACTACTTTATAAACTAAGATAGTAGAGAAAAAAAGTTTGTAATGATAAAACACAATCATATAGAATCATTGATATAAATTAGTAGAGATTTTACTAACAAAATATATTTAGATAGCATTAAAACTTATAAGCAATAATAGAAAAGACATCCTCAGCTCGACGATTACTCGCTAATATATGACTTATAAAACTAGCACAATAAAAAATATGACTTATATAGTGATAAAATATGATCACATAAACCCTTAGATATTAACACAAAAAATATATCAATAAATGAAACTTTTAATGTATATCCTAGCGTCACTAATATATATTCAATAATATACAAAATGATCGATGATCTCGCTATGATTTTATGCCCTAATTAATTATTATTGGATTATCTTTGTTATATGTTTATAATTTGTTTAGATTATTCAGTTTGTACTTCATTCATAGAGGACCTTGTATAATATAGTTAATACACTGAAGCTTAAATTATATAATACATCTTATATACACATCCTTAGCGTATACCCCACCACAAAGCCAACAATTGCAACTCAAAGTTCTAGAATCTACTCTTTTTACATTGTTTTTCCAAAACAATAAACATTCAACTAAAAGATGGTCGCATTTGAGAGGGTATTTTTGGAAACGTGAAAAGCTATTTTTCTTTTCTCACTCCTTTTTTATATTCCACTCTTTGTCACTCAGGTGAATAACAAGCAAATTTCTGTGTGTTTAACAAACCCTCTGTTAAACCATGAGCAACCACCGCCATGGTTTCCGGTTTCTTCTCTCCGTTCTTCTTCTCCCTCTCATCTTCTTATGTCAGCCGTCCATATCATCATCTTCCGCTTCATCCAACGGTCGTACCTCAATCCATGATCTTCTTCGAGCTCACGGTCTCCCTGCCGGGCTTCTCCCGCGCACGGTTGAGTCTTACACGCTCGACCAATCATCAGGACTTCTTGAAGTTTTTCTTCAGCAGCCATGTTACGCTCGCTACGATGGGCTTGCTTTCTTCGACCGAGTCGTTCGTGGCAATCTAAGCTACGGAGAACTCGGTGGAGTTGTTGGGCTGTCGCAAGAAGAACTCTTTCTCTGGTTGCCCGTGAAGGGGATTCTTGTTACTGATCCTTCTTCGGGTGTCATTCTGTTCGATATTGGGCTTGCTCATAAGAGGCTCTCGCTTTCACTGTTCGAAGACCCACCAGATTGCCAGCCGCAGTCCAAAAATGCTGGCTCTGACCTTGCCGGAGTTACCGAAGGTGAGAAATTTTGACGAAAATATTCGGTTATGAGATTTCTTTTTTTTTTTTAAAAAAAATATTTGATTGGATGTTTAGTTGAGTAGCTTCAAAGACTTGATTTTTGATATAGCAAGTTGATTTGGACTCTTGGTTTTATTGATTTGTTTTCTTTCTTTTCTTTTCTTTTTCTTTGTTGAATTTGTTGATTACTAACAAAAAGGTTTGAGTTTTGAACTATTCTTGTTTCTTTTGTTTATTGGAATCTGGGTTTTTCTTATGCTCTCATCTTCTGAGTCCCTTCCGTAATCTATTGTTTTGATTGTTTTTTTCAACCAGTTCAAGTTGATTTTGTCTGGATTTGTGGATTAATCTTCTGATTTCAAGGTCTTGTTGATTTTTGTGCCACTATATTTACGTTGAGGAGGAAGCTTATTGGACTTGACCTTTGATTTTGTTTCAATCAATGTTATTATTGCTTGTAATTAAGCTGATTTTTGGGGATTTAATTATCAAGGTTATGAGAAAAGCTGAAGAGACTTGGATTTTTGTCTTTGACTAGATTTATGATGAGTTCTTGAGTCAGTGATGGTTGAGCTTCTTTGGTGTTTAGTGCTTTTAAGTTTCAGCTTACAGGGTTTGCCGAATGTGAGGAAGCTGAAAGGCTTGTTCTTGAATTCCAAGTCTCTAATTGTTTGCTCTAGGGGAACATTTAAATCTGAGAAGCAGCCATAGTTTTGTGATTGAAGTAGATCCTCACTAGATGTATTGGTCACGAAACGCTGAATTTTTGAAACAATATAAGAAATCTTCATGCATGTAGTTCATAGTATGTTTGGTATAGCATTTAAGAGCTAGCTATAAATGTCAAACAATTGGAAATTTGTTTTAAAGGCTGGATATACTTACTTCATTTATGCATGCCACTCCTTGATCCTTATCATTGACAGCTACAAGTTCAAGTAGCTTCAAATTTCTGCTAACCATCTTCCTTATATATGAACTAAGAACTTAGCCTTATTCTTTCCTTCATCTAGCAAGAACAACTTACCTATGACCTGTCTAAATGCTGTTTTTATGTGTCCAACTTAATCCAGCAACTATTTGCTATTTATTTCTCATTTGAGATAACTGTAGCTACGTAAGAATAATTCCTTTTTTTTTGTCTTAATTTGCTCGAAAGACAATCTACCTTGAGCTCCTCGGTGATGTTCCCTCGATGATGTTCTTTGTAGTGTCTAACAGAAACTAAATAGAAATTTATAAGTCTCGATTAATGATTTTTTAATTTTTCCAAAATCGTGTTACTAAATGCAGCTTGTATATTTTGTTGTGTAGCATTTAGAGGAAGAAAGCACAAGGGGTTTTCTCGCAGTGATGAATAAAGGATGGGAATTTGTCTTGGTGCTTGTAAATGATAATCAAGCTGATACAAGAAGAAAAGGTAGAAAGAAAGGGAACATGATCGACAATATATAATCTCAGTTTATATGTCAATGAGTGCTTGCTTGTAAAAATGCCTGTTGAGTGGTTGGGTGAGTAAGTTCATTGGACAATTTTTAGCCGTTTTTGACAGATTGGAACTTTCAAATTTTGAGTGGCTTTTGGTCTTAAATTTAAAATTGCATTAGAAGATTGCCATGCATTCTCTTTGTCTTAGAATATTTATGATATTGAGGCTTGAATTAGGGGTAATTACTTGTTGACGTTTGAGAATGTTGTTATCTGCATTTGAGTCTCACCCTTTCATTATCTTCAATATTGTCTAAAACCAGAGCAATTGAGTTGGCTCTTGAGTAATGCCAGCAAAGAAAGTCAATTGTTTTAGTTATGTTATATTTAGTTGTTAACTTAGCAATTCTTTCTACTTAATTGATTATATTAGAGGACGTTTGGCATTGCTTTCTAACTACTTATCATTTTAATTTTTAATTTTAATTTTTATTATTTAAAAAAAGAAAATTATATAACTATAAGATATTATTATATAGTATTATTTTTTAATAAAAAGGGTTTTTTATTGAAAATTTTTAAAATATTTTTTATTTAAAATAAATTTTATTTTATAAGTATTTTAAAACGTGTACTACAAGTTATTAAACTTTGAAGCTTTCCTTGGGTGAACTTTCTTGGTAAGTAACTTTGGCATTGTTTACTTGGTGAGAGTGATTTTCAATGTTAAAATATCTTGTTTATTACAAAATTCAAACAATAGCTGGCACGCAAAATAGGGACATTTTGCAATACAGACAAATGTTATTGTAGAATTTGTGGGACAAAATACAAGTCAATGTAGAGTGTAAAATAAATGTAGAAATTCAGCACTACAAGAGGTAAGCAAGTTCACAAGTCTTACTATCTTGTCTTGTAGGAAAATTAAATCTAGTGTTGCTCTTAGACAATATTAGAATTCTTAATATCTTATCCTATAACTCATTGTCATGTTGCCAACTAGGCATTAACTATTTTAATGTTTATTTGTCTTATTCAATCTCTTCGAAATTTCTTTCTATTTATTATTATTATTATTTAGAGTGTATTCGTTAGGTAGGTTGTGATAGCTAGCCAACCAATGAAAATTATTAGGTCGGTAGACATATGCATGTGCTGTACATGCGTCTAATGATAGAGTCGTACATATTATTTCCCAAATTTTTTCATGAAAATAAATTCTCCAAGTAGTCGAGTTATATAGTGCCCTAAATATTGAGTCCGTATTTATATTTCAAAATGTTGTATTCATTATTGAGTTTGAGTCTGACTACTTGATTAAAGCTAATAAAAGGATTACCTGTACAATATTGATGATTAGCATGCATTACATGGTATTGCATTACAACTAAGTACCTGCTCATTTGTAAAGCTAGACCTAATAAAAACACAGTTTTACTTTTACATTGTATGTGTTTTAAACGTCAGTAATTTTATTTTTTTCACTAAATTTTAAATTTTGAATAGTTTGTATATTTTAATTATATAAAAAATTTAGAATTTTATTTTCATATGTGAAATTTTAATTTAATTTTTTTAATTACATAATTTTTAATATAATTATATTTTTTCTTTTTAATATATTTTTAAAATTATTGAAATATAAATATTGAACTTATTTTAATTTTATTTTTTAAAAAAATTTATTTTTTATTTTTACGAAATTTGGTTATGGACATTTGAAGTGCGTCCATACACATATTGTAAAGAAATAACAATGATAAAATCACTTAAACTGGTTGATATTTCTGAAATAAAATTTGCAGATGTTTAGAATTTTAACCTGTAGTAACGAATGGGTTCAAATTTCATTTTAACAATTTAAACTTTTCTATGCTACTTCGTCGAAGATGTGTAGCACAAACAGCAACCATGTTAACTGTCAAGGATCATTTGAACTTATAAATAATCTTCTTCGAGCATTGCGCGTTCAATTTTGTATTCATAATCGTAGTACAATATGGACGATTGCTAATTTTCTTCACAAGGAAACATTCTCTCATGAAAAGTTGCGAAAAATGGAACCTATCAAAAAGCTTCGATTTTTATTGCTAATGCTGGTGTCACTAATATTCAACTTTATTTAGTTTTTACAAGTTTTTCAAAACTTTTCGCCGACGAACGAATGTGGCTCTAATAAGGTGCATTAAGTTCAAATTCAAATGCAGAAGTTATTTTTTCTGTTTTAAGGCTTGGCTAGTGCTTATTATAATCATTCATGCAAGTCGTAATTATCCTTAAAAAAACATAAGAGCCAATTACTTTTGCCCTACTGAATTATATTTTTCGTTTTTCAATTTCATATTCATTTTCATACTTGACATATATTTCACCTTCTTCCACTCAGGAGATAAATAAATAAAACAATATGTATTAAGTAAAATAAAAACATAATGGGCTGAACTGGGCTGCGTTCCTTTGTAGGCTTCTTGGAAATACTATGCTGGGCTTGGTACCAAACCCATTCACTACTTCTTTACACAAAACCCCAATTGTTTTATTTTTACAATTTAACCCAACTCAACTCTTGAGTTCTTCAACGTTTTTTTTTCGTTCAGCTTCAATCAGTCGCTCAATTCTCAGCTGCGCATTTTCCGAAACAGAAAAAGTGTCCATTAGAATTCTGTAGCATTTCTTCCCTCCCAAAACCTTCGCCATTGATGAAGCGTCACAAGATCTCTTTCCATTCCTCTCCTCTCTATAAAAACTACAACAACAATCAAAATTTCAATCTCCTCAAAACCAAATTCACCATCACCAAAAAGATTTTCGATAACAAGAAGAAAAACAAGAAGATTAAGCGTGGATTCTTAAACCTGGTGCCATCTTCAAAAAAACAATCGGTGCCATTACTCAAGCATGGGTTTGTAAGAGCCACAACAGCTCCTAGCCATGTTGCACCCTCTTATTCGTCGGGTTGGAACTCGCTCCCTTCGGAACTGCTCGTCTCGATATTCGTGCGGCTCGGCGCAGTTGAGTTGGCTTTCGGCGCGCCGGAGACGTGTAGGTCTTGGCGCCGGGCTTCAGGCGATCCTGCTGTCTGGAGCACCATTGATCTCCGCGGGTGGGCTGATATACGGCAGAGATTGATTCGTGCTGGTGTTGTTGATTTGAAGTCGGTGAGTTTAGGAACTTTGCTGGTGTTCGTAGCCCAGCGCGGAGGAGAAGCTGTGGAGAAAATCTGGTTCTCTGATTACCCTGTTTATGGGGGTGACTTCATCTATGTTGCTAACAGGCATGCTTCCTATCTTTCTCTTCGTTCATTTCTTTGTTTTTTTCTTGGCTTTGTTTAGTTTATGAATGATTAAATTAATGCTGGCAGTGTTTTCTTTCCTTTTTTTTGTTTGTTTGTTAGAACATAGGTTCTTATTATAATTACTTAGTGTTTGAAGTGTTCTACTGGTCTTAATTACATCTTTTTATTATTACATTTTAGACAAAGGGTTTTTATGATCAAATTGTTCAACGTGTAAGGTTGATCGCTTGTCGTAATTAAGTTCTGGAACAGCAGGAACTTGATGTATAAGTGTTGATTATCTTGATAAGAGTGTAATATTGTTCATTTATTGTCTTCTGTATACTAAGATGTTTTGTATTTGTTATTGTGAATTTGTAGAAGAGCTTCAGTGATTGGTGCTGAAAGACTGGTACCTAAATCTGCAAGCGAGTTTTCAGTACTATTTTAGTATGTTATGTTGGATATACAAGTTCCAGGCTACATCTAAGTTAACTTTAATAAAAAATGGAGAGTTGGGCATATATTGTCTTTTTGTAGAGTTAAGTTGAATTGAAATATCCATCTTCACTTAATTCCGGAAACCCTTCTTTGCTAGGAAGCAAGTGGACATAACAGAAGAATATCCCATTTCGACAACCATCAATTTTTAGTGCATTAGAAGTTCCATTATGCATTTATACTTGCCAATGCCAAGATTGATTAAATTCTGTGAGGATGACATGAGCTTATCTTAGAGAATTACTTTGATCCGGACTAGACCAGTAATCGAGACAAGTGACCGAGTCATTGGTCCCTGCACTGGTTGCAAGTACTGGTCCAGCTATGTAAGGAGGCATGATTTTATCTAGTAAGCAACCACATGTTAATCTACATGGTACCCTTTTAAAGTTGAAAGACTTCAAATAGTGTCGATTGCTTAGAGAGTATTTATTCAAATTCTCTTTAGTCTTGAAGGATGATTAAGGCTGTCATAACGTAGATGTTAAAGCTAGCAGTCAAAAGGTTTTTTTTCAAGCATATACTATTTGGGACAGAAGTTCTAATTTTTTATATGGATGTTAAACAAAACCATCTCCTGTGACTTTTTCTTCTTGGCATGTAAATGAGATGTCCCTAAATTCATATCGTCGGACTCTTTTCTTTTAAAGTCCACATAGGATATTTAGTGATGATTGTCATAGATGTGTCACAAATGTGGTTCTCACTGTCTCTAGGCTGAACTAATCCTTGAATATTTGCTTGGGTTTGGATGCAACTTAACCAAGCAGATAAGAAAGTTTGATTAAGAGCCATAGGTGTTTTTGTAACACTGGAACAAGCTCGTTTTCCAGGATATCATCCTTTTGCATTTGCTTGCAGGTGCCCTAACATCAAGTTTTTTTACTTGCGGTTCTCAACTCTGATATCAAAAGACGTCTTCTGTCTGGCACTAGAAAGATGGAGGAATCTTGAAGGAATGGATGTTGATGACACCTGCCTTCATAAAGAAGTCCTACAGAAGATAGGTGTTACCTGTAAAAATTTCACACACTTGAGAGTGTACAGCAAGTTACGCCTAACTGCTGCACATGATATTGCTTGCTTGCTTCCTAATATCAAGTCACTTGATCTCTCTGACACTCTCTACCTGTGTAAAGCACTAATTGCAATTCTCAAAGAATGCAAGGGTCTTGAATCTCTAGATATCACTGGATCTAAAGAGATTGGATTCGACCCAGAGGTGGAGAAGCTTGCTGCAAATCTAAAAGTATTTTTTCGTGATAGCAAGCCCTTCATGGAGGAGCAGCAAGAGCTCTTATGCCTAGACTGTGTTAATGATGATTATTATGAGCTTGGTGTTGTGTATTGTAGTTGTGGTTACGGCATTTGAAATGTCTTCCTAACCTAGAGTAGTTCTTAATATCCTTTGTTTCGTTAGCAACAGTGCTTTCTATGAGTACAAGCTACTCATCATTTTTTCTGTTTGTTTGGCATAGGCAGCAACTTGAGTTGCTATTCCTTTGCAGATATCTGTATCGCGGACTACTGCATCCTCGTCAATCAATTACAAACTCACAACTATTCTATAGTCAAAAGTTTCAGCTTTTATATTTGAAGTATGGATCTTGCATAAAACCAGAATTTCAAAGGTCTAAAGCTCCAACTTCGTCGAGAATTACTGATCTGTAATACGGGGAAGTACATTCGCCGTAAATCCATAACCAACTATGCAGTTCTCTTACTCTCTTTCACACTCCGTCCAAATCTTATGCAAAATTAACATCCCTGTTACCTTGAATATTGAAAATTTGGCAATGACTAACATGAACACTACCACTCCAGAATTTTAACATTTTCGCATTGTTGAACGTAGACGCTAACGGCTCTGGTGATATTTATGTCTTCTGCTCTATGCATGGTCACAGTAACATCGCTCCCTCCAAGCACTCTAATTCCCAGCTCCTCTATAACAATCCCCACCGTAGTACTACCATCACTCATTGTTCCTTCAACGCCCACGAGATTGCAGTACCTACACTTTGAACACAGTGCTCGTCAAGTCTAAGAACTTGTACTGGCGCGAACACTTTGGACACGAAGCTGTTGGCACCTTCGATCCGGTTTCATCATTGCTCCTACTGCTCTTGTCAGGTCTATCTGAGAACTCTGATCGCGGTCAGCACCTTCATCATCGTTTCTGCTGCCGCCAGTAGAAGTGTTGAACCCTGGTCGACTGGAAATATTCTCCCATACCTATGTATCAAGTTTGAACGCTCCATCGGCGGCAGACGACCGGTTCTTATCAGGGTGAATCAGAAGGAGGAGTTGTTTGAACCGTTTCTTGATTGCTCTGTGATCTGTGTTAGGGTCTACGCCGAAACGGCGAACCAGTCGATCGAACGGTTGGATGTTTTCTTGCTTGCTGCGACGTGGACTTCTAATGCTGCGATAAGCTTGCTAAGGCCGGAAACTGAAGGGAAGATGGAATGTGCCTTCATTGCCATTCGTAATGCTCCGTCGAGGTCTCGTTGCTTGAATTTTTCCTCTGCCTTGTTCCTTGCCTCTCTCTGCTTCTTCTTTGTTACAGTCCATGATTAATTAATGATTCCTCTCCAACTACAAATGAAAAAGTTTACAACGAAACAAATTTGAGTTCACTGGTGATGAGATTGAATTTGCATTTGGAGAAGAAGATATATATTTCTGTGTGAAGAACATCAAAGAAATGTCTTTGCAGTACTTGACTATGCAAAGGCTTTTCGAATTCCAAAAAGAAGAATATCGAAGAATGGGATTTATAGGCTCCCGAGCTTTGAGAAGATTGCACTGTTGGACTATGCAAAGGTGTTTAGAATTCCAAAAAGAAGAAACAAATTTAAATTAGTTATAATTAACAAAATTTGGACTATTTTGTTGTGTTAGTTTGGTAATGCACAGAAGAGTAGGTTTGTTGGAAATTTTGCAAATGGTTTGATGATATATTGCAGATGGGAGTTGGCATTTTGAAAATAGAAGATCATTTGGAGATTATGAAATATATCTCAGAGCTACATAAACCGGAGGAGTAAAATACACAATATCTGTATAAATCTTACTGACAACCTACAAAATGTTGCGGATGTACGTTAAACTGCATTCCTGTAGTATGTGTTGTCATTACATTAAACCGGATCCGTGGCGCAATGGTAGCGCGTCTGACTCCAGATCAGAAGGTTGCGTGTTCGATTCACGTCGGGTTCAAAACCCCGAACCATAAATCCGGAAATTCTTTTATTTTGTTTGTTTAATAATGTCATTCTGCGATAACAATTTTATTTTTTTCTGCTTTGGATTCGTTTCTACAAGAAACTCGAAACAGAATCATATTTGCTTTTGCATCACAGATTTCTATGAAATGATGCAACACACCGAACTATAAGTTTATGATTGTTCATCACGAACATTATAAAAAGTTTAAGTTGGGACTGTTTATAAAAAGTTGTTTTTGATAAAAAGAAGCTTTTAATTAAAATTTTTGAAAAATAAGTTTACTTTTCTAGTTTAAAGTTAACAAAAGTATGTATAATAATCGTGTAACATATACTTCATTTATGTAGTACTATAGATTGCTCAGGAAAATTTTGAAACAACGTTGAAGGTATAAGCAATTCAGATATATACAATGCTTCCACATATAACATATTCACTGAAAACTAAAATGAATCTCATTCTCATCGATAAATAAAGCACCAAAGTCATTCTTGCTATGTACTAATAAATAATCATTGACCATATTGATTACCATGTTCCCTGCCCTCTTCTATTACTACAAGCTTCACCAACAAAAAGAAAGGGGCATCAGGGAAAGGTACAACAAGAAATAAAATTCTAACAAATCACTAGAGTATTATATGACTCATTTTACATATACACCTTTACTGTCATGGTACTGATCATCTTTGTTGTTCTTAGGATTCTTTGGTTTATAGAAAGCATATCCCATGTCTCCATGACGAGCTAGAAAGCACTATCCCGGTTGAGTTATATGCACATTTTCTGGATTTGCTTATTGATCCTGTTGATGTCTGCAGAAGCACTAACCCCAAGAACCGAGCGCCAGTCTTCGCTTAATCCGGCAATGTGTACTTGGTATATGGCGATGGCTTGGTGGAGTCCAAGGAGAGAAGGGAAAAGCTTCTTGGCCTGCATCACCATCTCTACTGCTGCAAGGAAGAAGTTTGATTTGAACTTATCTTTGCGAGTTCACCAAAAAAGATAAGTTCTTAACTAAAACACGCTCTAATAACTTGCGTTAGAATTTGAAACGGAGGGTGAGCATTATGGGGCTGTTTGTCATTAAGTTATTAAAAAATATTTTTTAATTCATATTTTTTAATAAATTTTTATAATATTTTATAAAATTTTAAAAATATAAATAATTTTACATAATAAATTTTTATTATTTATTTTAAATAAAAAATAAATTTTATTTTTTAAAATTAAATAAAAATATTTTTATTTCAAAAAAATACTTTTAAACGCTTTCTAATTAGTGCTTTTCTTTTCTTTAAGCAAAACATAAGCAAGCTACCATTGCCCAAATTGAGTGATGCTTTTTGGGATGTGTTTGGAATTGTTTATGAAATAAAATTTTTCTGAAATAAAAAATATTTTTATTTTTTTAAAAATAAGTTTTTTTATTTTTAAAAAAATTAAAAAATAATAAAATATACAATAAAATTATCTTATTACGTAGAATTTTTTTATACTTTCTAAATTTTTAAATAATTTTTTTATATATTTATAAAATATATATTAAAAAATATAAAATTAAAAATTAAAAAAAATGTTAGATAAATGCTCAACCAAATGCCCCCTCAGTAAATCTGAAATTCTTGTGCGCTTATGCACATAATAGTGAGGACTTAAAGCATATATTTTTGGTCTCATATTCTTGTGGCAAGTTATATAGAACGTACAAAATATGGTAATGTTAGGTAGCGGAGTTAATGTTTATGATATGCCATTTGTTGTATTTATGGATTTGGTACAAACAATTTTGTTTTGATGTGCATTGCTTTGGAGCAAGACTACTGGAATCCATTTAGGTCGAATTATCCTTACAAAATTTTTTAAGTTGCGTTTGCCAAAGCATTTCTCAAAAACAATTTTTAATTTCTATTTTATATTTTTTAATATATTTTTTATAAATCTTTAGAGAATTTATCTTAAAAATTAGAAAATATAAAAAAATTTACGTAATAAGAATTTTTTATTTCTTTTTTAATTTGTTTTTGAGGTAAAAAAAAACTCGTTTTTTAAAAAATATATATTTTTCATATAAAAGTTTTATTTAAAAGCACTTTCAAATACTTAAGATAAAATAGAATGTAATTCTTAGGTTTAATTTGCAAAGTACCGTGACTCTCCACTAAGAAAAAATTATTCACAGAAATAAGAAATTCTAATTAAGATGATGAGATGTGGTAATCTAGATTTGTTTTTTAATACCAAACATTATCCTAAGGTAATCTTTCTCTTTTTATTCTTTCTTTTCTTTTTACCTCTTTTTATTGATGATATAATCAATAAGATATTTTATACTATCTAATAAATATTATTATTTTACATTTCAACTGTTTTTATATGAAATTAATTTGGATTAACGGATAAAAATAACTTGGTTATTGATATAAGATATTTATTTTGTTTGGATTAGACATGTTGGTACTTCTTATATAAATAAGAAATACTTTGTTAAACTTTGATAGATTTGTAGGAATGTTGAATTCAAACCAAACGTAATAACTGAGCATTCTCAGATATCAAATTGATAGGAACTAAAGTTATCAGAAATATGATTATTATGATAATATTATAAAGAAAAGCACCAAACACACCCTTAATTTACACATGGCTCCTAAATGAATTTCCTTAATCTCATTTATGTAATATCTTTCTTTTTCTTTCTTTAGCTTATACTTATATAGTTGGTGTTGCAGACATTTTTGTTATTAAGGAAGAAGGCTCCAATCATTTACTTACTGAAGAAGATCCTTGGTTAAGAAAACTTATATTCTAAAGACTTCGGGAAAAAACGGCATAAGGTAATGGTTGCGTATGTGTTGCTAGAAAATTTATAGCACATGTAAATGTGGCTACATGTATCAGTTTGTTTGTTGATTTTGTTTTTCTTAAATTGTCACAAGCAAATCTTTCTGTTTTTTAATTTGGATATTTTGAGTAAAGTATTGATTGATCCAAGAGTAGAACCTATTGAACAATGCAAAAGAACATAACAAGATGTTACAGAGATAGCGTGTGTTGCTACATTGATGCGCATTGCATAGCTAGGACATTTGCATTTAAGAGATTTTACGAGCAAGTGGTCCTAAAATTCTTCTGTAGGTAAGCATGAGTTGATGTCGAGTTCACCACTACATGCAGCCACTTGAAAATGCTTATATGACGCGTTTCGAAATGAAGAAAGTGGCACTAGCAATATTATCATGAATTTGAATTTAGTGGTGCTCTTTGTTGAGCCAAATAATAAAACTACAGGCAGTGGAGCTGAATCAGGGGTCATATACCCCTTACTAAAGACCAAACTGCCATGTCTCTCGGACCTCCAGGGGTATCAAAGGAATGAAAATGAAGTAATTAAATAAATTTTTATATTAACCAGACTCCTCTTTATCGCAATACGAACAGTAAGCAAACTCTCCCTCATCATGCATCGACTCCCACCTGAACACCTTCAGTTGAGATGCCTTTTCAAGAACAAGACTTGTGATGCCCGAGTTATGCCGTCCAGAAATGTCAAGGTACTCAAGGTCCTTCAAGCTGTCTAAAATAATGAGCAGTGCTTGTCGTTGGACCAAACAATTCTGCATCTCTAATTTCCGGAGATGTGGGAGGTTCTCACAAATAACAGATGCCTTATACTTATCCACTTCTTCACCAAAGATCATCAGCTCAGAAAAGCTGGGGCAACACTTGTTAACCTGCTCCAGCACCTTTAGACAGACGAGACTCTCATTCACTGCCATGCCCTTGAGAAAATGCAACTTGGTAATTGCCTCACAAAATCCATCCACTGAGATTATTGGGTTGTCGATACTGAAATATAGCAACCTAGGGCACCTGGCAAATGAGCTTGGAGAGTTAATAGATGAACACACCAAAAGCACCAAAGACATCTGTGAGACTAGGTAGATGTTAACTCCAATCATTCTATATAAAAACAAATGACTCTCAAAGTGAAGAACATCAACTTATGTCCCTACGTGCCATAAGAACAAAACGATTACAAGGTATGGTGAACAGCAGAAACTTTTGACAGCTAAGTTCATAATGGATGAGACAGACATCAAGGTAGAGAAGATGAGCATTACAACAAAGACAGACTAAGGTTGAGATCAATGTCATTAAATTTGTCACTTCATAAAGCAAGCGGTAACTAAAAGGTTACCTGACTAGCTCCGACTATATGGCAGCATAAATCTTCTTCTCGATACCCAAAAAAAGAGCAAAATGTAAACAGACCAAGACATGAAATAATTATACAGTCAACCCCTTAGTAGATATGTTTTTGTTGTTGTTATTTATCGTCTTAGACATGAAAGCTGTTCAGCCGAGATACACTCATGTTGATTCTTTTTGTAGAAGGTGTTTTTCTGGTTATTTTGCGATCATATCCTTTTTGTAGGTTGTTTTAATACTTACACACCGCTACATATCTTTATAAAGTCTCTAGGTACTCTATTAGAAGTTTCCTTACTCTCCATATTTCTACAATACTAGCATTTAACCCAATTTAAATCACGAGGAGAAACAGAGGCTCACCGCAGGGCTCCTTCCCTAGAAACATGCTGTACCATGCTTTTGGGACAAGACGCACACCAGAAGCATAGTTTGTATCACTAAGAGGAATCCACTCGACAAATCCCGCAGAACCCAATGTTTTGCAATTTCATAAGAAAAATACATTCAGATCCAACTCATGTTGAACTCTTTCGTATATTAGCTATTTAATTATTTAGCAGTTCTTCTTTCTTTAGATATGCTAATATTTATTACATCACTATAATCACCAATAACATCTTAAGGTATTCTATTTATGCATTTTACTCCTTTGGAATTTCACAATACTAGTAGTAAATCCATTCTAAACTATGGCAGGAGGAATGGGGCTCGCCATTGGTCCATTTCATGGAAACATGAGAGAATCCATCCATCGTGCTCCCAGAACAAGAGACAAAACCAAAAGGACAGCTACTATCACTAAGAGGAATCAAATTGACCTGACCTGGTTGAACCCTATTTTTGCATTTTCATGAGATAACTGATTTTAGATCAAAGGACTCTAACCGTCAACAACAGTTTGATTATGGAACATGAAGTTGTGCTAGCTTGCAATTTCAAAGAATAGATAACACAGACTAGTACAGAAAGGGGAGGCTATCACTTGCCCTAATGAAAGTTTTTCTAAGGACAGCTCTAACAGGACTTAAACTTACGGGAGAAAGTGTGAAATAGTAGCTTATTAAGTCCTTTTCTATTGAGAATTCATAACAGCCTGTAATTAATCACTTGAATTTATCCTTTGATTTTAGTATGTTCCCGGTCAAAATATACAAGACTACAAAATCCATAGTGTGACCAAAAGTAAATGGGCAATCAGGGACCTCAATGGGCTAAATATTTCCTTAATTTTTCCTTATGTATTTTCTCGATAGTTGTAAATGTTAACTTTTCTGACTACAAGAACATCACATTCACATCACTATAACTTCATCATATTTTCTTATCAACAGGATGCTTACATATTTGCAGCTACAACGTCTATCGTGTTTAGAATTACTCATAATGCTCAGTTTATCGTGTTTAGAATTACTCATAATGCTCAGACAACTTCCAATCTTCTATAGCTCAAGTTCATCAAATACCAACAAGAAGAAAAAAAGAAAAACACTTGACTAGAACAAAACTTTAAATAAAAATAAAAATAAAAAGAACAATAATTTTCTGTGACAAACCAAAGTGTGGCTTTACCTTGCGGCTACAAGGGAGAGGTCAACATCGGCAGCAAAGTCAGGAAAATAGACCTTATCGATGAGCTGGTTCCCACGATCGACGCAGAAGTTGAGGAGGTCAGTGAGGTTATCGGGATCGTGATCACCGCCTGCAGCACGGCGGCGAAGACGGCGGGAAATTTCCAGCCAATCACGGAGGTCTACGACAAGCCAGCACGAGGGATCGCGCGATGCTTTCTGCCATGAGGAGCAGACAAGCGGCGCGCCGACGACAAGATCCACCGTTCTCAGGCGAGAAAAGATTGAGACAAGAAGGTCGTGGTTCAGGTCCGCCCATGGGCGCCATTGGAATCGGGCAACCCCGCCTGTATCCACGGCTGTAGTGGTCGTTCGTGCACTTTTGGAAGGCATCTATTTTATTTTATCCAGGGAAATGATGAACGGAAGAAGTTCGGGTTCTGTGTCTCGACAAAAAATACCAAAATTAAATGTTCCTAGAACCAGTTCTTAAGAGGCACAGTATTTTGCCCATTATGAGTCTGGCTAATGCGCCCCTTTCGAGCATAGTTTGCAGATTCGAACTCGATTATTTAAATTAATCCAAAAATTATTTATTCAGATAATAAATCGGCCTAAATTTATAAAAATTTGATTAAATTAGTGACTCAATTTGAGCCGATTTGATCCGGACGGGTTGCGAATTAATCCGTCAACCCACTCGCACGGATTGATTCCGGTCATTTAAAAAAAAATATTTCATTACTTCACTTGCTTCTTTCGTTGTCTAGATGTTTTTTTTTACTTGTTCAAGACCCGACCCCTTTCATGTTTCGACTCGTTCGCATTTGTTTCTGACCATCTTCTCCTCCAGCCGACGAGATCCCTTCTAACTTTGGCTTTTTCTTTCTTCTATCTCCGGTGTCCTTCTCCTCCTTGCTGGCATAGCTCGGGCCAGCCAATCAACCGGAACGAATCGCGGGAGGCGAAACCCTAACATCCACCGGAACTTCCCATCGTAGCAAAATTGTTTGTGAATGGTGCATCTCTATAAAATATCTTGCTCTTTTTAGTATTGATGTTTAGATTTTGAACCTTTTGTTCACAAAAAATTCGGTTATTCGTAGCAATGGGGAACTTTTAAACTCCGACGTAAGTAAGAAATTTTGTTAAAATATTCGGTTATTCGTAGCAATTTAAAAAGTAAGAAATTTTGTATTATTGAATTTTTATATGTATAATTTTTGTTATTCTTTAAAATAAGAAAAAGATATGTTTATTTTTTACAAAAAATTTTTTTAAAAACAACTTTTCAAAAAAGAAAGACTTTATTTTAAGCAATTCTAGACCATCTCTCATGTTACAACTTACAACTTGGTTCAAACTTTATAATATCTATATTTCAATTTTAAAACATTCTCATTTAATTTAAAATATGAATCAATTGTGTTGTCTAAGGTATCCCTTCACAATATACTGTATTATTATACAATACAACTAGTTGATACTTTAACTCTGTTATTATACAATACAATACAAGACAAATTTATAATATCTATATTTGGTAAGCGTTTGAAATATTTTTCATTTTTCTAAAAATACTTCACATGTTTCAATAAATTTTATATAATATTTTATAAATTTTTTAAATTTTGAAAAGTACAAAAATTTGTAAGTGGTACTATAATTATAACTTCATTTTTTTAATCAAAAAAATTAAGCTCATTTTCTTAAAAGAATTTAAACATAATTTATTTATAAAAAGTTTATTTTATAAGCACTTTAAATATTCTTTTTGAATCACAATGCACTTTAAGTTCAAAACACATTGGACCATGAGACAGAGGACACCTTCGCCAAATTCTAGATTATCAGTTTAAGTGCTGGACTATGAACTTCCTATATGAACCACTTATTATTTCATTGATTTTGGCGGTACGTTAAACCGTGACACACAATATTACTAAATAGGTAATCCTACAAAATGTCTCCAATTGAGGAAAAAAATAAAAGGGGGTAAGCTTCATATTGCAAATTACAGTTGCAATTTGAACATTTACATAGCATTCTTGTATGGTACAATGGCTATGAACGGAAATGATCGTGATGCTTCTTGAACAATGACCTGACTTTCATTGAACGACAAAGACGTAGAGATTGAGATGACAAACTACGGCCTAGTACTGCAATTTCAAGAACATTCATAACTGCCAAAAGATTCTTGGAGCAATCCTACACAGTTACAGAAAAATCTTCTAGCAGAAAACTTGAGTAGAAAACTACCACTACTTGCTTGTTAACTGTAGTAGATTTACTTCAACAAAAGTGCTCATCCCACAGACCCTACACAAGCTTCAAAGTTGCGTTACAATTTCAAGTATGTAAGGAGTCGGACAAACTTGCACACACTAGTATATAGTTACCAACTGCACTTGCTTTCAAAAAATATGGCTAATTGAGCTAGCCATACACCAGAAAGCAGCTGTGGATATGGCTTTCCTAAAGCGCTAATCCTATCACAACATATTATAGATTACATATAGAAAACGTACTCAGACTGCTATTAACAATATTCCTTTCTGCAAATTTTCATGGAATCTAAATGAAATCTGATTCCGGGAAGTGTTCCAGATCAGGATGAGGTCTGCCACCAGGACGTCTTGGTTGCCTGCATATATGATTGATAAGACAAGTCGGACCAAATCAACAATCACCAACACAAAAATACGAGAAAAGTATAATAAGAAAATCGGCTGCTGTTAAGTTTGATCACTAGATTTTGTACATGATAAAATCAGGGGCACTGCTATGTGTCAAACATTTTGGCCTAGGCTCAGCTCAGTAAGGGTTGATGTGACATTAGCAATGTGAAACATTCAAGCCACTTAAATCAAGTACTTTCATCTTTTATACTTTCATTTTCTTCCTTTTCATTATTTTCATTCTTTCTTGCTTCTTTTGATCTTTGTTGCACCTGCTGACAAGCAATTCTAGAGGGGGGTTTGTGCTTGGTGGAAGATGGAGAAACTAGCTGCTATGTCAGCTCAATTTCTCAATTGAGTCTATGAGATTCAGTAACCAGAAATGGCAGCAGTAAAGTGGATTACTGATTGCTGATGAAAGTCAGGGACAGAGCTTGCATAGAAGACTGATGACTGGAAGGCGGTGTCTCACAGAGAGGATTGTGGCAACACAAGTGGGAGAAGGAGGGGGTTGGGGTGTTCTTCGAAGAAGCTGATGATGAACAATTCATGAAACTAGTAACTTACGGAAGCAGGAAACATAAATGAAGGACAGATAAAAAATGAGAGGCGCCGGTGGCTGGTAGCCACAACACTGGAGGCACACTACGCCACTGCAGCATAACTTCACCCAAACAACAGTGACATAGATGTGGCACAAGCAGAATTGGAGGAAGATGGGGAAGGAAAGAAGGCAACGCTAGCGGCAATTTGGCAAACAACGACCAGATTGGGCTGAGTGGGGTTTGTCTCGTGTGCCCCATTTCGTAGAGAGAAGAACTAAAAAAGATAATGAAAATGCAGAAAAGGATGAGATTAACAGTAAAAACAGATAAAAAATTGAAGGCGTGTTTGGAAGGTTACACACTATTCCATATTTTAATTAAAGAGACTTGATGGGTCAAATGGCTCAAACCAAATCAACCTTTCAGAGATGGCCTTGACAAACAGCAATTTCCTACAATAAGTAAGATCTACAAGCTAGAAAAATCACTAATTCAGAGTTCCTTGGACACATAAGCAGATCATTTGACTTATAGATAAAAGTATATAACCCTTTCCTAGGTGTTTCTTTTGCAACGATAAGCACAGCTTCCAAAAAACATTTGACGAAGTTGTATGCCAAAAGAAAAGTATTATTGAAGACAATACGCATACCAAGTTTCTACCTAAATTCTAAGTATTGAGACCTGCAGCTGAACTTCAGAGACAAAAGCTTCTCTATAACATCCCAAATATAACAAATCATACAGCTCACCAAAATCAAATAAAAAAACATTCCTCAGATAACTCGATAGGCGCATGCATAAATATTATACAGCTGAACCTTACCGTACAAAACGACCTGGCTCAAATCCAGGTATACCGGGAGGACCGATGGGGTCAAAACGAGCACCTGGTGGGACACCCCTGTATCAGCATATATAAACTTATTAGTATGTAGAAGTGACATTAAACTGTCATTCAAAGTTAATGAATATAGATTAATAACAAACTCACCCAAGAGAACCAAAAGAGCCAGATTGCTCACCAGAACCCAAAAAGCGGGGATCGTTAGGACCTAGACATAAAAGAAAAGAATGAGCAAACGCAATGCTAAGGGCTACAATGAAATAATTTATAATACTTATAAATGCTCATTGATAGGTTTGGACATAGACTGCCCCAAACACAAGTGAAAGGAATCTTGACTTGAATGTTCTTATGCCATTACCTACGAGCATGCCGCCGCCTATGCCACCAACACCAGGTCCCCTGTAAAATACAACAAATGTGAGAAAGATCAAATAGTTCATAGATAAAAGAGGGACCAAATGGTAAGTTAACAAGCAACAGAAGGATACCTTTCAGGATAGATCCCAGGACCACCTACAGGGAACAGATCACTACTTCCGGGTGAAGGAATAGGAGGATAGCTGAACCAGCAAAAAGAAGAAATGATTGTATAATGATTACGCTAGAAAGCAGTTAAAACCAACTATTCCCCAAGCCAAAAGAATTTAGCATAAATACACAATATCCTATTTCATTAAGAATTTTGTATGAAATTATTTGTTCAGTCTCTCTAGGAAGAAAGGAGGCAACAGTACCTAGTCAAACAGAAAATAGTAAGAAGCAATGTTTCAAGCAATTGGTGACCGACAATTACAAGCAATAAAAGGTAACATGTTAATCCCAGACTAGAAAAGTGACAACTAGAATAATTTCAAGATGCCAAACCTGCTTGACATTATCCAAGTCTATATGTACGAAGTAACTAATAAAACAGATCAAGGGCAAGGGAGATTATACCCTTGGGTAACTCGCTGAGGCTCCACAGGAACTCCAACAACAGTTTCACTGACATCACTGACAGCCCTAACAATGACAGAATAGAGGCACACAACCCATCAATCTCATTTATGTATTACATAAAGTTGCGACTGGAAGGAAAATATAACATGAGATATTATCTTAAAAGAACATGTGGATAGAGCTTCTTACTCTACAAGCAGCAAAATAAGTTAATCTATAGATGAAAGGACCGACAGATCAGGACTCAAACAGATTAGAGAGCTTTATAACATCCTTTTAGAAAGAAGCCTCTTCTTTTGGGAATGCTAATTTTTTCAAAATTTAACAAGAAGACTATCATATACCATCTTCCACTAAGATGCCTAAGACTCGAGAGTAACTCGAATGATGATTTTACTATAGTAAACTATGGACAATTTATTACAAATAAGCGTCTAGCCTATTTTTCCTTACTTCCTTGTAGAACATTTTATCATAAATATTTGATTAAATTATACGACCCTCAAGTTCTTGAAACACAGAACCAAATGCTTAGTGAAAGATCAGCAACGCCATTGTTAGACGGGAATTGCTTCAGATTTTGTTTGCTTCACATCAGTCAGCATTTAGAAACTAAACCAGGATCTCTTCTGTGAATAATATTGAGAATTGAGATGTGACATTTAGTTGTGTAACATAGTCATGTTTAAGTAGCCTTTCTATTGATCTGTTGACTTATAAGCTCATACAACCCAAGTACAGCTAAAATAAAACATTTTAAAACAATATGAATCATTGGAAGAAAATATTTAACTAACCTGCTAGTTGCGTAAGAAGTCTCAGTCTTAGGCTCCAGCTTGGCCAAAAGTCCTGCGTTGATATTATCAATAAGAACTTTAAGGTTCTTGTACATGTCACCAAAATTCTTCGTTTCGTCGCCGCAACCTGTGGAAAATTCTTTCACGCTACAAAAGGGAACAGTTTACTCAATTTGTTTCCTATAACAAAATCAATAACAAATCAAATTGTAATGTCAACAGCTCCATACTTGATTTCGAGATGACATGGTTCTTTGTTGCTTGCTAGGTTCATTGCGTCAACCATGAGGGCGTCCCCAATGGCTAAGCACTTAACCCAAACCTTCTTCTTTACTCCGTTCTCACTTTTCACATAAACAAAACCATAAGTGTCCTCCAAAGAATTCCATCCATCGATGCCAATCTCATCCTCTCCTATTACACGAAAACAAGCAGAACTACTAGTAAGCATCTATGTTAAGATACATATTATATTCAACTTGCATACAAATTAGAACATCAAAAAACATCCTTACTAACTTCTCTTACTATAAACATTGTCACAGATGAATATGTTTGTGGTTACACTTGCTGATTGACTCACTGTATTGAGTTTTACCAATCTCATATTCTCGACGTAAATTGTCTTATTAATAAAGTATCTTAACTTCAGAAAACTAAAACATAAGCACCTTTATGGTTATAAACATGACACTGACCTCAACTTTTACATAAGTAAGCACATCTACATGCCCATTACATAGTTATAAACATCTACATGCCCTTTTACATAAGTAAGCACATCTAAAACGTAAGCTACTTGATATAGTTATAAACATGACACTGACCTCAACTTTTACATAAGTAAGCACATCTACATGCGACTTTCTTTTTTATTAGAGCTAAAAATATAAGTATATAAGCCAAAAACAAGCACAAAAACCAAGCCTCCATTGACTAGTTTGGAAATCATCAACACCATCTGAATATTCAAAGATTGAAGCTATCCTAACCAAAGAAATCCGAACAATTAGAAAAATCCACAGGTTTGAAGAGGCGAGAAAGTAAAACATCACCTTCGGGAGGGTTGTCGGCGGCGGAGACTGCAGCGGAGCCGGTAGCAGTGAGAGAAAATCCGGCGGTCAGGAAGGCAGCGTGAATAGCGAACGCTACCCTATCGTGTTCATTGCGGAATGCGGGCCTCGAAGCTCTAATCACAGCTAGGATTGAAGCCTCCGTCGCTGCCATGATCGATGGATCGATCGAGTGATTCGCGCAATCGGAGTTTTCTGAGAAACAGAAGAACTTTGTCCGAGACAGGGATGGAGAAAGAATCCTAGGCCCCGCTTGGGTGTGTAGTTTTTACGGTATGTTCGGATGGAGGGTTTATAAGGAGAATGGAGGGGAAGGGAAATAACTCGTACTGTGTGTGTCTGCTTAGAATTTATTATTTGAAGGGGAAGGAGAATGCGGGAAAAAAGAGAAGGAATGGAGGGGAAGGAGAAATAATTTATCCTCCTTACTACTATGCAAACCACAGCGATCAGAGCAGTAGTTGGAAGTTTCTTTAACCAGGGACTAAACTTTCCAAAATGACTACAGTTTGGAATTATTTAAAATAAGATTTTCTTTTAAAAGATTGTCTTTAAAGTTTTCATATATTTAATTTAAAAAATATTTAAAATATATATGTAAAATTTTATTACATAAAATTTAATTATGCTCTTCAAACTTTAAATATTTTTTCTAAAAATTAGAAAGAGTTTATGAATAATAAAAAATTAAAATTTAAATAATTAATTAAGAAGCACTCACAAATATGCATTAAATACTTTTTAAAGTTAAAATAAATTGCGAAAAGTCTCAAATTTATGAGTTTAAATAAAATCACGCGGAGTCTTTTTTTGTGCTAAGGTACATCTCTTTCATATGCGTAGTACTATATGATCCGTTTTACAAACTCAACTCTAAAACCATCTGCATAAATCAGCTTCGAATTTTTATTTTAGTTGGATTCAGATAACTTTTGATCAACTTAAAATTAACATGCTAAATTAAATAGATCCATATCGGGTTCAGATTGAATCAAAATTAGACCTATTTAATCTATTTAATTACTTATATAGCATATATTATCTAATATTAGAAAATATTTAGAATAGTGATACTAAATTCAATTCAATTTTATATTTGTTTAGCTTGTCATCTTTTGATTACTTTTTACTTATTTTATAAATTTTATCAAAATTAATAATTTTTTGTCTTAGATATATGATCTAATAATTTTCATCTATTATTTCTTAGAAGCTAATATGATTTTGATTTTACTAATTTTAATTATTAAATAGGTTAACATGAGTTGATCTGATTATTAGAGATGTTGAATTAGAATTGGCAATTTTAATATATAAAATATATATTAAATTAGAGTTGATCGATTTTAATTAAATTATTATATGGATCAATTCAAATTTGATCGGTTAATCTATGTTTGTGTTGCCACTCTACTCTTTCCACTTTCTTTGGTTCTTTTTTGTTCTTTTTTTTTGGCCTTTTTTCCTCTCCATCTCCACTATTGAAATGTTGACGACCCTCTAGCACAAGGGTTGTCGTTGTGGGAGCACCGCTTGATCTATATCAATCTGCCGTGGGATTGATTCCTTTTGTTTTTTTTTTCTTCATCTTTCAAAAATTAAACAAGGTCCCTAATTAATCGATGGATCCATAGATCTGTATGTAGATCATAAATTAATCTCATTTTTTGTAATTTCTTTTTCCTTCTCATTATACAAGATGAAATTAGATATGTTCAATTGCTAGATTGGAGAAGTAGAACTCTGTTTTTTTTTTTTCAAAATGCTAAACACATCAAATCCTTAATCTCAGAAAAAGAAAAAGGAGTACGTCAAATTTCTATTTCTTGCTAGTAATGGAAACAAAATATTATTTGCTCACTCCATCCCAAATTAATTTTTTGGAGCTGTGCTTTTGATTTCAGCTTCCTCATTGACATTAGGAGTGTGTTCTTTAAACTAAAAATGAGCTACTAAAAATTAAGCTATTAAAATTAAGTTAATATAAATACTGTTATTATAAGCAAGTTAAATTTTTATATATTTTTAGAAAGAAATTAATTAGAAGTGATTTTTTGTGTTCATTTATTTAGCTGAAAGTGATAAGAAGTGACTCTTTATAAAAAAAAGTAAATTATAAAGGGTAAACAAAATACCCTTTAGAAATAAAACACGTTAATTTCAGACAACTTTTTGCATAGGAATGAATTACATAACTCTGATATAGGACTTACTAATTAGTAAAAAAATCCAAAAGTAAATAAATTATTAAAAATAAATTTATAAAAGTAAGTTTATGAAAATAAATAAATTGATTCAGGATTTATTTTAAGAAAATTAATTACGGATAGAATAAAATACTTTTTGGTAGAACTCTAAGATACTCTTGTATGTGTACATGGACGGGAAAAAAAACTGTTAGTTCAGTTAAGGAAAGCGTTTGTATTTTAAAGATAAAACATTTTAAGTCCTAGCACTTTAAATATAATACATACAGCCGATTATTCAAAGAAACAAATCAGAGAATATAATTGAAAAGTTATAAGAAGAGCGTTGGGGGTAAATAATGTTTACTTTGTAGTAGAAAATGTTAGAATATTTTCTGTAAGTGGCATTATTGCATTTGAATTGAATTAGATTCAAGGCTTATGATCTTCGACCAAATTATACTTCGAATAATGTATAATTATTTTAGCATATTTGATAAAATAACTTTGATATTTGGCAAATACAATAGTAACTTGTCATACAGATAACTTCGATCCGTTTCCTATATATACTCATATTTAATATAATACATATGAATGAGATGTTTACACGATCAGTTCTATTCTAACGGTCTATTTAGATTATGGGTAGAAATGTAGAGTGATGATAAATATAACATATTTTTCCATCTTACATAAGTTTGGTAGTCCTTTATTAATGGTCTATATGAATTATGGGTAAGCATGTGAAGTGACGGTGAATATCACACATTTCTCTATCACCCAAATTTGGTAACCATTTATTAAAGAATGAGGAGCAATTTTTCATCATTTTTATTATTTTATAATTATATATGTATCTATCAAACCAGTGAGTACACCTTTTATCTTTTTATTTCTTTTTAATTTTTTATCTAATTTAATATACTTATTTATTTAATATTTAATTTTATTTAATATTTAATTAACACATATTATTTTTATTATAAATAATTACAAATTTTATATTTATTTAATATCAATTGATTTTAATTGGTAAAAAAATAATAAAATATGATTGAGAATATTTTTATTTTTTTAAAAAATAAGCTCTAGTTTTTTTACTTCTAAAAAAATAATAAAAATATGTAATAAAAAAATTTTACTATGTAGAATTTTTTCTAAATTTTTTAAATTTTAAATAATTTTTTTTAAATATTTATAAAATATATATTAAAAAATATAAAATTCAAAATTCAAAAAATTGTTTGAAAAAAGTAATTTCAAACGCACGCGGAAAAGATCCTACAAGCATGGTACACCTAACGAGGTAAACCTTTTCTTTAATTGATTGAAAAATATCAACGGAGAGTACTGTTATTTGTTTAACTCTACAGATAATAGCATGGAGAAATCAGGTTCATTAAAATTGTAATGCTGATTGTTTGGAATATATTTCGATGTAAATGTTTTTGCTGTTTGGTAATGTGTTTATTCAAGGTTTGTAGAGCAATTGAGACCTTCTGAGAACAAAATTTGAGATATTTTCATAAACACATAATATAAAATTTTTTATATTTTTTAAATTTTAAAAAAATATTAAGTAAAATATTATTAAAATTTTATTTAAAAATATAAAATAAATATTAAAATGCAAATAATATTAAGTCTATCTAAATATCTACTAAGAGCGTGTTTACCAATATTCAAATTCTATTTTTTTAAACTTATTTTTAATATAAAATAAATAAATAATTTAAAATAAAATTTTTTTATCAAAATTTTTTAAATTCATTTTAAAACTTAATATTAATATAAAAATTTAATTTTTATTAATAATTTTAATTTTTAGTTTAATTTTTTCAATCTACTTCTGAGAAATTCTATTTTATCCACTTTCAAGCCTATCTAAACACGCCCTACATGTTTGTTAGTTCCTGGTGGAGAAAGAAGGATGAGATAACAAAGAGAGAAAATGAAGATCCTGACACCTACCATTTCAAATATTATACAGTAAAGAGGAGTCGCTGACAGAGAAGATTCACATCATATGCAAGCAAGAATCTTGTAATGTGACACAGACTAATCTTTGAGCAAGAACAACGCCGCTCTATGTGCAAAATCTTTGTTTGATTTCAAAATTGGAAGGTTGCTAGATCTACATCTGCTAACGTATCTAATTTTTCAAATTTCAGTTTTACAAAAATAAATTTTGTAAAAATAGAATATTAAAAACTAGATTTCGATGAAACTAAATAAATTTGATGTTAAAATGAAAATAAAAATTTTGTAGTAGCTAAAATATATAAAATGTCCTAAATTCAAAATCTAGAGAAAAAAACTCTAGAGTTTCAGAAAATTGAAATATGATCTTAAGAAAAACATAAGTAGGCTGTTGATTCTCAAGACTTGCACATTGCAAGCGTTTCCTTGCCTCTTTCAAGCGATTAGTTACACTTACCTGTATCTTAAATAAAGGGAGATCAATGAAGAAAGGAAAGAAAAATGAGACACGTCTCTAGAAACAGGGGAAATATTTCACGATGAAGACGAGCTCATAAAGGAAATTCTAGTTTTCACAAATGACTAGAAGCGCTCGACATAGATATGTATAGTTCTTATAATTTACATTATGACAAGGACGCCATTTTGGATGATCAGCAAAAACAAGAACATAAAGGAATTTATGATTTGTGTTCTTGGTTGTTTCTTCTGGTGACCCTAATATAGCAAACAACTGACGCAAGAATTGCCACAGCAAGGCCGCCGAGAATCACTTCTCCTCCTGCAATTGATTTATCAAAAGGCCGGTGTTTGTGGTGCAACTCAGTTCCCGGGGCACCGGCGAATTCTGATTTGATGCTGTTGTAAGGTGCAGGAGCTTGAGCCACAACGGGATCATGGAGCTGAAGCATAGTTGCTACTTCACTTGTTAAAGGCCGAGCCAATGCAATATTTGCAACCATATTGGCAGCTAATAAGAAGAAAAGTATATGAGACATGGAAGCGGGTGTAGAGATTTCAAGAGTAGGTTAGCAGAGATCATAAGCTAACTGATTCTGTTTACAGCAGAGATTTGGTGTTGAAGAAAGGGAAGTATGGGCATTTTATAGGTGGGTTTTAAGTGGTCCATAAAAATAAAATAAAAAAACAGGTTTGGCCATTGTGATGCTTTTTCAAGCAGTATGCGCTTCACTGTCTTCTAATATTTCCAGTCAAGATTAATAACTCTGCTTACTGGTTGATGCTGGCCAGAGGCAGTTTTGGTACTTGAATTCTTTAGTTGTTGGCAGCTATTGTCCATTCAAAATCTTTGTTTAGGAAAGTGACATCTTTGTTCTTAACAGATGACAAGAGTCTACAGCTAGGCTACTCTCTTGTTCCTAGTAGAGTAGTAGAATGAAGCTTGAGCTCAAAGTCTTTTGGTTGATTGAAGGGAAGAGTCCAAAAGGTCAAAGTCTTAAGTAAAAGGTGACCTATTAGTGCACTTTATATGATTCAGAGTTGGAGTTTATGGTATCTAGTTAGTGGGATGCTGTCTAGTAAGACAAAGGCAATATGTGAAATTCATATATGATGTAATCTACCTTATTTCTAGGAAACTGCTCCTTGTCAAATGCCCTTGATCTTGTTAATAAGATTGACATTGCTGCACGAACGTGGGTTTATTGAATGCATCCTAAAGCTCAAATCCAATAATGTGAACCTTGATTCGATTCAGGACGTTTTGGTCACACTTACGATTCTTCAGTGTTGTGATTGATCCTACACTCTGAAGTAATTCTTGTCCCCTCAAAACTTGGCTTAGTCATTGTTCCAGAATGCTTTCTTCTTAGAGTATTCTATGGTATTTACTTCTCAAATAATGATGCTATTCGAGAAAAGAGTATATAGCTGTTCTGCTTAATGCCAGCTTAGACTCTATGTAATCTCTTAACATAATGAGGACTTCAATCTGTATATCAATGAGCTTGTAAATAGTTATGTTACAGTTAAAATCTCATGGTCATCATTTATAAGGTAAATTTCAGGCCTTGTGCGTTCTTGTAATATTTTGTGCAATTTGGTGAGTTTCATAAACCATGTATCTTCATTTTATGGTTTGATTCTTATCCTATATTTCTATCTACTTAGGAGACAGTAGATCATGTCGCTGTGGTAAGCATTAAGACAGGTTAGATAACCAAGCATCTAGGAGAGCTGGTGGCAAGAGATTTGTGAGTCATTGCTTAGATTCTATATTGCCCAAAGAAATTAGCAAATTTGCTCATCTTCGAAGCCGAAGCATTTCAAGATTCGCTATCAATTATGTTGAACAAAAAGGCAGGGCTAGGAACAGAAAGTATGTCACTTATAAATAAAACTAGTTTTCCTATAATATGTAGAAATTGAAATTTTTTAACAGTGATCTCCTTTGTATCGAAAAGTTTCGGTTCTGGATGTCATTACTTCTCTACATGGATGACAGCAAGTTTAGGTTTACAATGACTTATGGTACTTGTCTTGGATACTGTAAGTTCTTTCTTACACAAGTGAAACTCTACTTTTGCTAGAAAGGAATAAGGAAGTAAGAAGGAAAGAAATGATAGTGCATATTATCCTAATTTTATCTTATTAAGAGGTTAAAGTTTGTGGCATGGAAAACCAATAAACCATCAAATGCCAAACTACATCATGTAGTCGAAGTCTTCCATGGGAGAAGATTTACAAAGGGATACTGCTGGTGTTCCTTGCCATTGTTAAATAGGTAATAGAAAAAGCAAGTTTCTCATTTTGTACATGATAGCCTGGGTTAGCTTGCCATTAGGATAAGATACCATGACAATTAGATGATACAAAGTTCTCCCTTGTTATTGCTTAAGTCAGAATCGTTTCTATAATCAGGTAAATATCAAGGAAGACTGACATACATTTACTATTATATCTAGCTGCTCCTTATAAATGCTGGCTCGTTATTTTCAGTCCTTTGTTCATGCATTTGCACACATTGGCCTTTTGGAGTCATATGTCCCCTCTTCTTTGAATGCTAAATATGGAACATTGAACTTTCCAGCATGAATCAGCAATAATTGAATTCTAGCAGTAATTATCAGTTTTTGAAGAAACGTCCAGTTGGGCTATGCACAGAAACAATTAAGGACCAGGCCCCAAGTAGATACTCTAATACACAAATAGAGAGATTATCATGAGCTTTGGACATTCTGGCATGTAGACAGTCCGAACAATGGTTGTGAACAATTTATTAGAATAGGCGCCCGCACGTTCGATTGAAAGGTGCACACAATCTAAAGCTAGCATTGAATTGCGTTAGTTTAGTGTTTTAATCAAGTCTATCTTAGATGAAATGATGATGTACACGTGAGCCAAATTCAGTATCTTATTTACTGCAAATGATTGTGTAGGCTTACTTCTACAGCTTGCAATTTCTTTCATGCGTCTACCGACACAAGATAGCTCCTTGGATCAAAGCTTCAATCATTGTGCTCAAAATGGATAGGCTTCAGGTCAGTCATATGATAGCATCAGTACCTTCTTTTTGCTAGAAAATCTATTTCGGTCTGTATTGACTTCAATTAGCCCCCTTGCTCTCGAAGAACAGCTCATTTTGCGAACAACTACCAAGCAGTAGATATGAAAAGAGTTGTACTTAACCATCAGTGTTGATCTTGATCCCCTCTTTAGTTTCTTCCAAACAGTTCCTGGCATTGCATTCTTTGCGTACATGAGTTTTAATTCAGAACCGGTTAAGTTGAAAGTGATGCTTTAGTTTTTTTTTTTTCAAACCACATACTCGAAATACCAAGAATTTAAAGCAAATCGTAGAAAATATGCTTATGTTTGTATCTTATTTTAGACAGTAGATGATAAGTAAATTATGGATGAAGTTGGAATTTAACTGAATTGCAATGTGTTGACAGCATTTCTCATCGCAACTTCATCAGATCAGGATGAAGGTCTCCACTTTTACCAGTTAATCCTGTCTTTGCAGGCGAGACATGCTTAACGTACTTCTCAAATTTATAACTCTTTGATCAATGAATTGTAGTCATAGGAAAGTATAGCTTGATTTTAGAACTTCGTCCTTCTCTTAGTTAGCGTTAGCGTCTGGTTTTCTATGAGTATTGCTCAATCTATCCATGAAATATGCCGTGGTCTAAATATAACGACAAAGTGTATTATCTAGAACATTATCTTATATAGCATGTTTTTAGGGCTAGTTAATATATGGTCGTGTTGAATGGAGCACCTCACTCAAACATAGGTTTGTATATCATCTAAAAATTATCTCATTTTTGTACCTGGCATATCTAGGAATCTAATGTTCAGCTGATGTAAGGACCAAGTGAGTTGGTTCTGGTACCTAAATCTGTTTGATCACATATCAGAAGTAGCATTTTATACATGATTGAATGACTGGAAAGTAGAAAGCAGTTTGGGATGACCAACATTAAGTACACATGTTGCCGGAGAAACTTGTTATCAAGCACAGAGCTCCAAGGCAAGCATTATGAATCCGCTTATAAATAGTAAAGAAAAGAAAGAAAAATATGTAGTTCCATTTCACCTATGCTGTCCTCATGCATGTATTCTTACCATTGCAAATTAACTTTCTGGGACTTGCCAGTCTATATTGGTAACTAGCAATTCACTTGTATTCCTCTTTTATTTTACTGATCATCGACCCTAGGAAATTCGAGCACGACTTAGGTCCGAAGCTTGATTGTCCAGCTCAATTTTCTTAATTCTTAGGAAATTGATACAACTTAATCAGTTGTTTACCCTCCATTCTTGATAAGGCTATCAGGAAGTCGGGATTTGGTTCACCTGCTATCTGCTTATGAGCAAAGATTACCAATTACTAATGAAAATTGTAATCCTTCTCTCTGCAGGACTATGTATGTCTTAGCAGGAAAAATAAGGTTTGCTTTATTACATCCATAACTTTTTGATCATATCTATCCAGTCTTTCCGTGCAGCTCCTCTTGAATAAGAAGCCTTTTAGTGCGCTCCACTACACAAAGACACCTCAAGGCTTTTGCAGAATCTCCACATGTATATGTCTCATCTAGTACTCCTGCAATATGTATATTGTTGGAACTATCAAGTTAATTTTGATGATAACAAAAAATTAAAAATTATGATTTATATTGGACTAAGAACTTGAAATTAAGTTCTACAGGATTAGACAAATCAAGATTATTTTACTTACGACAGACAATAACAGTCATTAAGCAGCCAATTGCTATGCTACTGTAAATCAAACAGCATACAGAACAGAGGATCCCATAGTCATACTACAGTCAGTCGCTTAACTGCTGAAGCATATGAAGACTTCTCTGTATCGTCCAAAATAGAGTATTGGGTTTAATAATAAAACTTAGCTCAAGCTCTTTGCCTCAAAAATCTTCTAAACTCACAACGCACTGAAGCAAATAAAATACAAAATCCACAACGAGCAAAAATCATCTTCTTCACAAAAAGGGAAAGCTCAATGATCAAGGAGAGAAAGCAAATTATACAACTGAGATTGACTAATCAAATCAAGACTTGAAAGTCAAATAAATTCAAAACAGTCAACCTGGAATGCATTTAATATGGACAAGCCAACTCAGCTCTCGTATTACAGACAACAACTTAGCTAAATCAAGTTCACAATCACTGGCGGGTAAATTCAAATTTCTCTACATTGTATTTAATGCCATGAAGACATTGCACAAAGATAGTCGAAAGTAATTGTGGAAGCGGTTGATTAACCGCTAGACAAACTGCTTCCTCTCTGACATGAAGGTCTATCAATACAAAAGGGCGCCAACGGCAATCTTCTTCAACGAAAAAATCGCCCTGCACAGAGATGAAATTCTATAAGAAGGGAGATAGAGCAACAAAGAAAATGTGTGCAGAGAGAATAGAAGACAAACAAAGACACACAAGAACTCAACAGCTCTACAAACGTCTTTACTCAAGCAATTGACATCCTGCTGCTGATCACTCTGAAGATATCTCTCTCAGCAACCTTTCTGATCATCTCATTAGAAAAACTCAGTGAACACTTAACCATCATGAGATAGATCCTGTGCTCAACTTCTATTTATTTTATTGTAACTTCTTACTGACTTTGTGATAGAGGTGCTGCGGGCACCGGGTAAGGAAGTTCAGGTGGAGCTTGGTGAAAATTTTTAAACCTTGTAATAGAGCTAACATATCAGCCAGAAGGGCAGTGGTGCCCAATAGGCTGTGAGGGGTTGTCTTGGCGAAGAAACTCGGTGAGAGTAAGTGTGCTTAGTGAAGCACTTTGCTCTTGGTGTATATGTAGCTTATTAAAGGTTTAGTGAAGCTTTGGCTCTGGTGATAGAGCATCCGTGGATGTAGGCAAAGAGATTTTGCCGAACTACGTTAAATACTCTGAGTACTATTCTTTTTACCTAAGTCAGCAAACACTCTAACACTTTGTCTGTAGGTTATATAATTGACTCAGCCAGCTGTAAGCCTGCTGTATGTAAGATAACTAAATTTCACGAAAATTTTTATTTATCAACTCAATTCACCCCTCCCCTCTTGAGTTAATCTTATAGGAGAACTAACAATTGGTATCAGAGCAGGCCTCCCGAAATCAAAGGTCTAACAACATTGAGGTAAAAGATCCTTATGGCTAACATTGTTCCTATAGCTTTTGAAGATAGATCTTCCAACAGACCACCACTCTTTGATGGAACGAACTATGGTTACTGGAAAAAAAAATGACAATCTTCATTCGAGCACAAGATTTCACACTCTGGAAGATCATACGCGATGGACCAATCGTGCAAATTAAGCCCGGCCAAGATGGAATACGAATTTCAAAGACAGAACGTAAATACAATGATGAAGACAACAAACTTATATCAATGAATGACAGAGCTATGAATCTTCTCTACTGCGTACTGTATCCAAATAAGTTCAACAGAATCAGCGCTTGCAACACTGCAAAAGAAATATGGGATCAACTAGAAGTAACACATGAAGGAACCAAACAAGTCAAGAAAATCAGAGTAAACCTACTCATGCATGAGTATGAAAACTTCAAAATGAACCGAGGTGAGTCTATTTGCTCAAATGTTTACTAGATTTACTAACATCACAAATCCTCTGAAGAATTTAGGAAAGGTCTTCAAAATCGAAAAGCTGAAATGGAAAATACTAAGAGCTGTGCTGCCAACCTTTGGATCAAAAGTAGATGCCATAGAGAAAAATCCAACCTTAACTCAAATGTCTCTGGATGAACTAATTGGCAAACTAATGGCTAAAAAATTACCATTAAAGAAATCTGATGAACGTTCTGAAGGGATTGCATTAAAAATAAAAGACCAGCAGATAAGTGCTTCCTCCTCTAATGAAGATATTGCACTTCTAACCGGAAAATTTAAAAGTTTCCTCAGAAGGAATAAGTTCAGAAAAAGAAGGGGCTTTGGAAGAAACAATAGATGAGAAGACAGACAAGACACAAATTGCTTGAACTGCAACAAACGAGGACATTACAAAAACGAATGTCCCTTGCCGAAAAAATCTAAAAATAAAGATGTAAGAAGAAAACGAGCTATGGCAGCCTGGAGCGATGAAGATGAAAGCTTATCAGAAGATAATCAGACTGAGATTGAGAAAAATGAAGAGGTCAACTTATGTCTGATGGCAGGTCATGAAGACACCAATGAGGTAAATTTTACTGACTATGATGATTCTAATGAAGAATTACAAGATGTATTTGATGAACTATATGCAAAATATCTATATGTTAAAACTGACTGCAAAACTATGAAAGTATGCATGCATAAATTTAAGGATGAAAACGAATTCCTAAAGAAAGAAATACTTGCAGTAAAAAATGCCTTAGAGGACAAGACTGATGCACTAAAAGACATACTGCATGCAGATTATAATCATATGAACTCTAAACTATGTGCACTGCATATTGAAAATAAACGCCTAATGCAAAAAACGAAAAGCTACATGTTAAACTAAACGAATGTAAGACTGGAGAACTGACAAGTTGCGCAGAAAGCTCAAGTATAGACATGATAAAGAAAATTGCTGAACTTGAAGAGTTGAATGAAGCACTGAGTCGAGAAGTAGATAGACTGTCATATCCCACCATTCCAGATCTTAAGCTATTCATGAATGATTATACTAATATGCACGTGAAAGAGAGCAAGCTGAAGGAAGAAAATAAAAAACTGCTTCAAGAAAACAAAAGTCTGCAAAGTAAGAATCTCGATCTAGAAGCTTCACTGGCAAAATTTATAAAAGAAAAGGATAGACTTGATGCAATACTAGGAGCTCAACGCAGCACATACAAAAAAGAAGGAATAGAATTTGTACCAACATCTAAAGCAACTGGTAAACAAATCTCAAGGTATGATGATCAACCCTCTACCAGCTACACAGGTATGTTGACAGCAAGGATGCAAAACAAGACAAATTCGATGTCCAGAGCATGCACAGCAAATAAGTCATATCCACAACACCTTTTATCAAATGTTTCTATTGTGGTAGAAAAGATCACAGTATTAATTTTTGCTGGTATAAAAAGAACACTAATAAAATAAAAATGATATGGGTTCCAAAAGGAACATTTAACAGTACTAACTCTCTAGGACCCAAAGAAATTTGGGTACCTAAGCACTGAAATTTTTTTTGCAGAAAGGAGAAGAACAAACCCTACTAAAATATAGCTTAAGACACATGACAGAAAACGAAAAATGCTTCAGTAGCTTGCAAAAACAATTCGGTGAAAATGTAATTCTTCGTGACAACAGTAAGTGCAAAGTAATAGGTGTGGGAAAAATAAGTAATCCATCATCCCTCTGCATAGAAAATATTCTTCATGTTAAAGGATTAAAACATAACTTAATAAGTATAAGTCAACTATGTGATAATGGCTTCAAGGTCAACTTTGATAATCACTGCTGTTCAATTGTTAACTTATCATCTGGAGAAAAAATATTAAATGAAAAAAGGGAAGGCAACGTTTATGTGCTCTATATTGATGATCTTCCTAACCATAAAATGTGTTTAGTGGCGAGCCAGCAGAAAAGTAGCTGGCTCTGGCACAGACGTTTAGGACACTACAACATCAAGATTTTATCAAAACTGTCTAAGTTAAATTAGTAAAAAGTTTGCCTGAAGCAAATTACAGTTTGGATGAACTATGTGATGCCTGAGTCAAAGAAAAATAAGTGAAGTCATCATTTGAGCACAAACAAGTGATAACAACTAACCAATTATTACAACTACTGCACATAGATTTGTTTAGACCATCAAGGACAGTAAGCCTGGGAGGTAAGTACTACTGCTTAGTAGTTGTAGATGATTACTCTCATTTTTGTTGGGTCTATTTTCTGGCATATAAAAATGATGCTTTAAAAATATTTATATGTTTCTTCAAAAAGATTAAAAAAAAACTCAATCTCAATATCTGTGCTATTAGAAGTGATCATGGTAAAGAATTTTAAAATTTTTATTTTGATAAATTTTGTGACACGAACGGTTTAACGCACAACTTCTCTGCTTCTAAAACTCCCAAACAAAATGGTGTAGTGGAAAGGAAAAATAGAGTGCTAGTAGAAATAGCCCGAACCATATTAATAGAGCAAAACCTGCCAAAATATTTTTGGGCTGAAGTTGTTAACATTGCATGCCACATTATCAATCGTGCATTCATTCATCCTATCCTTAAAAAGACTCCATATGAGCTTTTAAAGAGAAGAACTCCAAATATTGCTTATTTAAGAACCTTTGGATGCAAATGTTTTATACTAAACAATGGGAAAGATAACCTTGGAAAGTTTGATGCAAAAAGTGACGAAGGTATTTTACTTGGTTATTCCTCAACATCAAAAGCATATAGAATCTTCAATAAACGAACTATAATTGTTGAAGAATCCATGCACGTATTATTTAATGAGTCTAACAATGGGCCAAGAAGAAATCCAAAACTAGATGCAGGGTCAAAAGAAGAAGAAGAGTTATTTCCATAGACAGAAATACAAAAAATTACAAAAAATCAAACAGCTGACGAACAACCAGCTGAAATAACAGAGGAAGGACAGACTTTTGGAAGTCTACCAGATCAAGCAGAAATTTATGAACAAATCAATAGACCTTTCAAGCACAGATCCAGTCATCCACAGGAAAATATATTGGGTGAGGTAAATAAAGGTATAAGAACCAGATCTCATTTTAAAAATAACTTTATGGAACACTCTGCATTTGTATCAAATCTAGAACCAAAATGCATATATGATGCTCTGACAGATAACTCGTGGATCATTGCTATGCAAGAGGAATTAAATCAGTTTGAAAGAAATAATGTATGGTGCCTTGTTAGGAAACCTCCAAACAAATCCATCATAAGAACTAAGTGGGTGTTCAAAAATAAATTGGATAAAAATGGTAATATCATTAGAAACAAAGCTAGACTAGTAGCAAAATGATACAGTCAAAAAGAAGGAATAGGTTTTGATGAAACTTATGCTCCTATTGCACGTCTTGAGGCTATTAGAATACTACTTGCTTTTGCGTTTCACAAAGATTTTAAACTCTTTCAAATGGATGTTAAAAGTGCTTTCTTGAATGGAGTCCTAAAAAAAGAAGTGTATGTTGAACAACCTCCTGGTTTTGAAAACACAAATTTTTCAAGTTATGTTTACAAACTGAACAAAGCACTCTATGGTCTGAAACAAATTCCCAAAGCTTGGTATGAGCGGTTAAGCACATTTCTGATTGATAAAGGCTTCAGCCGAGGTAAAATTGATTTAACTTTATTTACCTTGCATGAAGATAATGACACGTTAATTGTACAAATTTATGTAGATGACATAATCTTTGGTGCTAGTAACGAAAGACTATGCAGAAAATTTTCTGACCTGATGCAAGAAGAGTTTGAAATGAGCCTCATGGGAGAACTGAATTATTTTCTTGGTTTACATATTAAACAACTGAAAAATGGCATCTTTATAAGTTAGAGTAAATACATTAAAGAATTGATCAAAAAGTACAGCATGGAAGGAAGCAAAGAGATAAGCACCCCAATGTCTACCTCTTGCAAATTAAACCGAGATGAGACAAGTAAAACAGTTGATCAAAAACTATATAGAGGTATGATTGGGTCACTCTTATATCTAACTGCCAGTAGACCGGATATTCAATTTAGTGTGTGCCTATGTGCTAGATTTTAAAGTGATCCAAAAGAGTCACACGTGATAGCTGTAAAACGAATTATTAGGTACTTAGTTGGAACTAAAGAACTACGACTGTTCTACCCCAAAAGATGTGAATTTAATTTATATGCTTATGCTGACGCTGATTTTGGTGGTTGCAAGCTTGATAGAAAGAGCATAAGTAGCTCATGTCAATTTCTAGGAAACTGTTTGATCTCATTGTGCTCTAGGAAACAGACTTCAGTAGCAATGTCCATTGCCGAAGCAGAATACATAGCTGCTGG
Source organism: Acanthochlamys bracteata (assembly GCA_019914995.1). Lineage (NCBI taxonomy): Eukaryota > Viridiplantae > Streptophyta > Magnoliopsida > Pandanales > Velloziaceae > Acanthochlamys > Acanthochlamys bracteata. Next base: position 5,480,819 of record CM034129.1, on the reverse strand, counting down.
AAGCTACTGCTCTCAGGTACTTTGGATAACACAGCAACTTTTTGATTTTGGTTTTGACGTTAAAAATGTGCCAATATTTTGTGACTATACTTGTGCTATCAAGTTAACAAAAAATTCTATTCAACATTCACGCACAAAGCACATTGATTTATGACACCATTTAATTAAAGAGCATGTTGAATGTAATAATATAGTATTAAACTTTGTTAACTCTGAAAATCAACTGGCTGACGTCTTTACTAAACCTCTAGGATTTGACATTTTTTCAAGAATCTGCCATGAGTTAGGCCTATGTATAATATAATTTTTCTCTATTTTGCATCTCTGTTTTATACATCAACTTCAGCATGTAATCAGCCACACAACAGCTGGTTACAGTTATCAAAATGATAGTAAGTAGCTGACCGATCACGTGCTAAACACATGACAAAGCTGACTCATTTTAGGCTGAACATATTATAAACTAACCCAAACAGACAGCTCTCCCTATTTCATCGCTATCAATTCGAAACCGAAAAATTCCCTCGCAAAACCCTTGTTCCGAATCCTCAGATTTCAATCCCTTAAACCATACTCTAAATCTCTGCCATGGCAAAGAAGAACCAAAAATCACAACCAAAACGTTTCAAAATTGCCCGTGGCGAGGACGACAGATTCACTGGAAATCAAGAATTTGAGAAATACAGCCGGCAGCTGGCGATCCCGATTTTGACTCCGGTGAGCATAAATTTTGATGATTTCAACTACTTTGGCCTAGAAGTGGACGAACTATTTGAAGCACAGGGTTGGTTGCCATTAAACGACTGGCCTGGAGAATTCTCTGAAGAATGTGTTCGAGTTTTTTATGCAAACTTTCATGAAACCGGAAATTTCTCTGTCCAGACAATGGTAAATGGTATTGAGATAAATCTGGAGGCGCGGTCCATGTCCTTGATGCTTGACATACCCTACAGAGAAGAAATGTCGCTCGTAAGTGACTCAAAACTAAACTACCTGAAGCAAGCATTGGACACGGACATAGTCACCAAGCATCAATATGACTCAGTTGCTCACCTGCCTCTGCTTCCGAGAGCTCTGTGCCATATTATTTCAAAGATGATAATCCCTCGGTCTGGCAGTCGCAATATCATCACCACCTATGATGCATTCTTCCTGTGGAGGTTAGTGAAGAAACTCCCCATTAATCTCTGTGAGGTGATGCTGCACCACATGATTAGAGTATCTAAATCTGGAAGCAAGTACTTTCCATATCCCCATGTCATCTGTAGAGTATGCAGCCTTGAGATAGTGCCCATGGGGACACTACAAGTGAAGAAGATGTTTAAGCTAGATGCAAAATTCCTGAGAGGAATTACTGAGGCAGAAGGGAAATCCAAGCACACTCAAGCTGATACTCTGGCCAATACAAATGCAGCCCTAGCTCCTCTGACAGAATGCCTCACCAACATTCACAATGCAATCCTGGAGCAAACCAAGGAAATAAAGTAGCTCAATGTTACCTTTGAACAGCTCAAGGATACTATCTGTCAGCCAGAGCACTCCACGACTAAAACTGCACAAGAGGACACCAAAACAGAAAGTGCCAAGGCTTAGGAGCATGCAGGGGAGGATGCAAACCCTCCACAGATGGACACAAGCAGAAATAAAGAATCTACAACTCTTGAGACTACCACTGAGCATCCTATGCATAAGGAGTCATCCACTGAATGCACTGAAAAAATGGATCATGAAACTGAGCCACTGTCCATTACTGTCTATGTAGCCCCAGCAACTCTGCAGGATGATCTCTTGTCTCAAGCAGCTCCAACAGAATGTCCGTCTGCAGCTTCAACAGAAGCACATTGTGATCCTCTCACCACACAACCTCCTTCCTCTGATCCTCCATCATCACACTCAAACATTTCCAACCTACCTCTCAAACACAAAAATCTAAAACGAAGGGCTCACAAATCTGTCTCTAGCTCCCAAGCCTTTTTAGATGATGATGTAGTGATTCTTCCTCAATCCTCTACTGCCAAACCTAAACATTAACGTCCTCGACCCCCTGGTTGTAGGACATCCTCCAGACGTAAAAACATTTAGTTAAACTTTGACTAGGATTAGTTTGTTTACTACCTACTGATTTTAATGTCTATGTTAAGACGTCTGTTTTATCATTTGTTATGTTTGGATGTCTGGTTGGTTGAACTTCTTGTTATAACATTTTAGCTGTGTTTTAACTGGCTGTGTTTTAGCCGTTTTATCCGTTTTATCTTTGCTTATACTGACTGTGCTTTCAGTGCTAAGATTTTATTGCATGACAACTTCACCTTTTTGAGATGACAAAAGGGGAAAAAAATCAGGAGAATTATTGCATGATGATAGCATACAAACATGATGGCTTAAATTAAGGGAGAGTCATGCACAGGTAAACAAAATAGATGCACAAGTTGAGGGGGCCATGTACAGGTAACTAATGGTAAAACCAAAAAAATCTGATTACTTTTGAAAACATAAATCAATAATTCTTAATTAGTTTGTCATCATCAAAAAGGGGGAGATTGTTGGAACTATCAAGTTAATTTTGATGATAACAAAGAATTAAGAATTATGATTTATATTGGACTAATAACTTGAAATCAAGTTCTGCAGGATTAGACAAATCAAGATTATTTTACTTACGGCAGACAATAACAGTCATTAAGCAGCCAACTGCTATGCTACTGTAAATCAAACAGCATACAGAACAGAGGATCCCACAGTCACACTACAGTCAGTCGCTTAACTACTTAAGCATATGAAGACTTCTCTGTATCGCCCAAAACAGAGTATTGGGTTTAACAACAAAACTTAGCTCAAGCTCTTTGCCTCAAAAATCTTCTAGACTCACAACACACTGAAGCAAATAAAATACAAGATCCACAACGAGCAAAAATCATCTTCTTCACAAAAAGAAAAAGCTCAATGATCAAGAAGAGAAAGCAAATTATACAACTAAGATTAACTAATCAAGTCAAGACTGGGAAGTCAAATAAATTCAAAGCAATCAATCTGGAATGCATTTAATATGGACAAGCCAACTTAGCTCTCGTATTACAGACAACAACTTAACTAAATCAAGTTCACAATCACTCGCGGGTAAATTCAAGTTTCTCTATATTGTATTTAATGCCATGAAGACATTGCACAAAGATAGCCGAAAGTAATTGTGGAAGCGGTTGATTAACCGCTAGACAAACTGCTTCCTCTCTGACATGAAGGTCTACCAATGCAAAAGGGCGCCAATGGCAATCTTCTTCAACGGAAAAATCGCCCTGCACAGAGATGAAATTCTATAAGAAGGGAGACAGAGCAACAAAAAAAATGTGTGCAGAGAGAATAGAAGACAAACAAAAACACACAAGAACTCAACAGCTCTACAAACGTCTTTACTCAAGCAATTGACATCCTGCTGCTGATCACTCTGAAAATATCTCTCTCAGCAACCTTTCTGATCATCTTATTAGAAAAACTCAGTGAACACTTAACCATCATGAGATAGATCCTGTGCTTAACTTCTATTTACTTTCTTATAACTTCTTACTAACTTTGTGACAGAGGTGCTGCGGGCACCGGGTAAGGAAGCTCAGGTGGAGTTTGGTGAAAGTTCTTAAACCTAGTAATAGAGCTAGAATATCAGTCAGAGGGGCAGTGGTGCCTAGTAGGCTGTGAGGGGTTGTCTTGGCGAAGAAACCCGGTGAGAGTAAATATGCTTGGTGAAGCACTTTGCTCTTGGTGTATATGTAGCTTATTAAAGGTTTAGTGAAGCTTTGGCTCTGATGTAGAGCGTCCGTGGATGTAGATAAAGAGATTTTGCCGAACCACGTTAAATATTCTGAGTACTATCCTTTTTACCTAAGTCAGCAAACAATCTAACACTTTCTGTCTGCAGGTTATATAATTGACTCAGCCGGCTGTAAGCCTGCTGTCTGTAAGAACTAAACTTCCCGAAAATTTTTATTTATCAACTCAATTCATCCCTCCCTTTTTGAATTAATCTTACAAAAGAACTAACATATATGAAATATGTCCTCACATGTTCATAGACTTCGGGAACGTTTGAGAGTGCTTTTGAAAAATACTTTTCTAAAACGGAGAGTATTTTGTCTAATTTCGAAAAACAAGCTCTATTTTTTACCTAAAAAGTAGGCGATAACAAAATTTCACTACGTAGAATTTTGCTATATATTTTAAATTTTTAAGTAAATTCAGTAAAAAATTGTAGAAGGTTTATTGGAAAATATAAACTGAAAATTTGAAAAACTGTTTTTTGAGAACTCAACGTCAACAGCCCCTTTCTATTTTTAAAATTTCCATCTCAGGAACCATGAGAAAAGAACGTAGATGTATCCTTGTTCAAGTGTCTCGAAAGTGTTAATTCAACAGGCTGAAATCTGAACCGAGACCAGAGAATTATAAGCACTGCAACTCCTGAACTGCCAACTTGGTAGGATTTAAATTCCTGTATTGTCATTAGCTTATTACACAGGACCAATATTGGAACTGAATTCAGCTGTTAGGTTATGTTTTCAACTTGCTCAATTTACGACCTATCTGGCCTTCTTGATTCACGTATTCTTACTAGGTCCTCTAGAGGTTGTTGAAGTTATGCCAATATTCTTCTTCTGCTATAGACATGTGAGTTACTCCATGATTTTTGTTAAGCCTCCATTAAGAGGCTTTCTTCTTTCTCCTTTTGTTAAGGAACGATGAAAAGGTCTGCGTGCTTTCCTTGGCCAACTCCTTTTTAACTTGCAACATAAAGGTTGATTTCTTTCCACTCATTGCATTGTTTCTCAATCTGCATAGCCATGATCACTCATCAAGATTGCATGTTGCACTTTCTAGTTTCTGATTTCAAGATATATTCCTTTATCAATGTTGTGAAATATCACCAATATGATAGCTGCGAAGCAACTATTTTAGTACAAAATCAACATTCGCTAAATTCTGATCTGGTTTTATTTGATTTCCATGTAGACAGATTCCTGCAAACCAATTAAGGAGTAATTGTTTTGTTCTGCACCTTATGCTAAGTGTACGCTATATTTTGTATAACCTGTAAAAGATTCTCTTTGGAGTTCCGCAGGCACTATTGGAACTAGTATTTTATGCAATATAATATGCTCTTTGTTTTTCTTCCATGGTTTGCCATAGCATGTCTTGTGTAGATTGAGAATCACAAAATGATAGGAAAGTACTTCCATGTTCATTCTTTTAGGAAGTACGGTTAGGGAACTCCTAGTTGATGCTATTTTCTCCACATCCTGAAAAGTCTCAAATTGTATTTCCCTGCTCTATCTTGGAACGAAAGAGGTGAACTTTGCCATTCTAGCTCTTTAAAGATGCGTACTTAGGGGGCTCATTTTCCCATTGGAGACGCTGACTTTACAGCTGTGCTCGAGAGAGAGCTTCCGGATAGAAGGACTTGCTATGAAACTTTGACAAAACCTTATAATTGACAAGGTACTGAACGTGAAGTATAATGAATCTACGAAAAAAATCAAGAGAAGGTAGCCATCTCCACGGAAATGCACTTATATAATTGAAATATATTACAAAACTGCAGTCTTGGAAAACTGTATTCTCTTTTTACAGAAAGTCGACAAAAAAAAAAAGGAAAGAAGGAATTCAAAAAAAAAAATCAAGTTTTATACTCTGCAGCTCTTTTCCTGGTGATGCGAATATAGCAGAATATAGTTGTGAAAAAAATGGTGGCAAGTACACCTAGTATAACTTCACCACCAATTATTGACTTTGCAGAAGCATGGTGCTTCAGGTGCCCAGGATTGACTGGTGCACGGGCAAATCCAAGCTTAATTTCATCAGCAGTAGAAGGGGGATGAGCCAAAAAAGAGTTGGTAAGCTGGTAAGTAGTTGTTCTTACTAGCAGAGGTAATGGCCGAGCCATTGCGAGATTAACCAGAAAATGAAACACTAGCAAAGAGCAGAGGATAGCCGTTGCTGCAGTTGAAACCATAGCAATCTAATGGTGAACACCTCTACAGACTTTCCTCGAGCTCTCAAGCCTCAACCTAGACAAAATGTAGGGCTCTGGAGTAGCAGAGTTCTTGTTATGAGGCTAGACATTTGCCTCATGGTGACCTTTATATATAAAGCTTAGGTTACTCATGGACTCTGTCTTTCAGTAGTTTAATAAGACAAGGGAACAATTTCTATTAGATGCTACCGACTGCTAGCTGTAGCTTACAGTAGAGGATTATTTTGGTTCTATACAATGATATAAAATAGTTCATACCTGTCTTCCTATAATGTGGCATATAAATTATGAATGGTTTATCATTGAGATCTGCAATAGAACTTGTTTATATTTGTAGGAATATTTGAAATTATTTTTTAAATGAGTTTTTTTAGAACAAAAAATATTTTTAAAATTTATTATTTTATCTTAAAACTAATAATAATAATATTTCTTTACATAAAATATTTTTATATTTTTTAAAAATTTAAAATTTTATAAAATATTTTGAATAGTTATTAAAAAAATATAAAATCAAAAATTAAAATAAAAAAATTAAGCACGGCCAAACGAGCTCTAAAGAACGGTTGAGTGGTATGAAATTTGAATATATGAAAGAAACCTCTTTTGATGAGCATCGAGTTGCAGACATCGGTGGTCAAGGGCCTATTACGCCTTCTTATTTTCTGGTATTTTGAACAAAGTGTGGGATAGAATCAATATATTTCCGAATAGGTGCTTCCTTTCCTAAAATATGTTCTTTTAATACAATGAACAATTTCTTAACAATTTTTAAAAAATTAATTCGTAAGTATAATTATCATATGATAAATATTTATGATGTATAATATATTTATATTATAAATTAAAAAAATTATAGTACTGTGCATAGTCTTTTTGAGCTTGAAAATTTCAAAAATTGTTCAGAAATAAGATGCCAAATAGTCTGATCAGTTAGGACTAATAAATACCGTTATTGAAAAGTAAATTCCTACAAAAGACTATATTTATCAAACTTGAGATAGCTAGTGATCGAATTAATAGGGCGTTTAAAATTGCTTATAAAAAATATATTTTTTTAAATAAAAAATATTTTTATCTTACTTTGAAAAATTATCTCTATTTCTTTTACCTAAAAAAATAAAAAAAAATCTTACAATATAAAATTTTCTTATATTTTATAAAATTTTAAATAAATTTTATAAAATATTTATATAAGACTTATTAAAAACATAAAATGAAAAAGTTGAAAATTACTTTCTTAGACCGCATTCTCAGACAAATGACAAATCAAGTTATAAAACAAACTACTATTCAGCTTGGGTAGGATAGAACTTCAATGTTATCTCTACGAAATTTTAGATAAGTTAGTAATGGAGCTGCATTACTTTATAAAGCAAAACAAAAATTAAGATATCTATGATCAAGAGTTACCACATAACGTGTTTGCTCTCTATGGCATGTCTGAGGAGTTCCTTAATACCTTGCCTGATTTAACCATCTCAGCAGTTTAATTAATTATATTCAGGAAATTACATACTCATAGTAATATATATTGAATTTTAATTAACAAAATTCCATTATTTATGTTAGGATCGACGTTCTATTAACTTCAAAGATGTTAGTGATCCTACAATTTTCCTACCTCCTTAATAGCTTCATTCTACTGCTGTAGCTCATATCTAGGGCTGTGTCTAACTCTTGCTCCTGAGTTTAAAGTTCTTAGAGTATCTTGATCTTAATTACATAAAGTTAAGGATTAGTAAACTATGTTTTATAAGATATCAGTGCATTTTATTATGAAGGATGGTTATTTTAATAGTGAGACAACTCACACTTACGCAAGGCATTGCTGAATATGTATTCTTTTAGTTATACATACAAATAGCAGAGATCTGCACCTTTTGCTGCTTGACAGATTGTCTCTTGCTCTCGAGATCTGAGCGCAAACCTTTCTTCTTGCTTCATGATTATTTTTACTAATATCGAAGTTTCTCAGCATGTCGTCAGTGCCTTCCTCAAAATCTTGGTACAACCATCCCCTCGTGCATCTCAAAGATAAAAAGATTCAGGATGAAACAGCTCGTCCTGTCTAATATATTGTTCGTTTTTTTTTTTACATTTTTGAAGTCTTAAAGAGCAAACCAATTAATCAAGGCATCAAGTTGGCACTTTTAGTCAAAGAAATGGGAGATAAGTCAAAACAATCTCACTTTGGTTTTTAACTAATTAAGGTTCTTTTTTTTCCTGTTATTTTATTACAAGAAGCTCACGCACGTAAGGATGACTACCTTATAACATGGGGTGTTTCTTTCATGTCCAGTACAATCTTGGTTATTCTCTAGTATAGTCAGACAGATCCTGCTGTAGCAAGTGGAAAACGGAGTTGTTAGAAGATTGAAAATGAGCCTTCTAATGAGCACTTAGTATAATTATATGGTTCGTTGAAAATGAAGCTTCTAATGATTGAAAAGAAACCTTCTAATTGAACGCATAATTTTGGATTGATACTTCTCAATGGGTGTAAATTGAGCAAACCTTTGCTGAGCTGACAGACGACAAAGTAATTGGTACTCTTGGGAGTGACTTGTCTGTTGTTTGGTTAGACATAATTGGCTCTGGGTGTTCATCAACTCCCAGCTCCTTGTCCATAATCAGATAGCATTATTTTACAAACGCGGCTCTTGATAATATCATTTTTTTTCGATCCTGTCTCCCCTTTGAAAGTTAATTGCTACTTCAGTTGTTTCAAGATGCAAAACAGTAGGAATAATAGCGTCAGTTCAGGCATGCTTTGAGCATTACTGCTTGGTTTCTCACAAGCTTAAATCCTGCTTAACTCCAATCCATAGATAATTTAGTGTACTTAAAACTGGTAGTCGATATGCCCAAAAGGGAAAAAAAGACACCTCAGTTATTGATTATAGTGATGTAAGTTGCATATAAAAATTGTTAACTTCGATTTGTTCCAGTTGTGACTTGTTTATGCATTCTGCATATGTATATGTACTTAAATTGCCTATGACATTTGTTCATGCAACTTCAAAGTTCAAAGTTGTAATTGTTCAATTGCACTGTAGCCATCTTCTGCCATTCGCTCATTATGCTACTGACCGTTTTCTGTATACTCGACGATAGGATATGTCGTTGTGGAACCAGATGCATATATCTATCAAAAGTTTCTTTGTATTGTGTTGAATCGAAAAGGACAAGGACTAGAATTCGCTCGGAACAAGTCTGAGTTCGTCATGTTATGGCAACCTGCGGAAGGTTGTCTCCAGACTACAGAAGCAGTCCGTCACTTCGTAGATTTTTGGTGAGGAGTTCCCTTCAAACATCATCAGGTAAATCATTATGGGTGTGTTTACCTAAGAATAAACTTGAATTTTGAAAAGTAAGCTTAAAAATTAAATTAAAATTTAAAATATTTACTAAAACAGAAATTTTTATATTAATTTAGTATGTTTTAAAATTAATTTTTAAAAATTTTATTTTAAAATTTTTGTTTATTTTATTTAAAAATATGTTTGAAAAATTAAAATTTGTGGCGTAAGAAAACACGTCCTATTAGATCGAGAAATTTAAAATTAGTGATAATTGATTGCTAGAGATGCAGAAATGGGACCGAGCCAAATGGACCGGGCTGGACAGACCGGTTCGGATTAAGACCCGTCCGGTCTAATAAACAGTGTCAGGATCGGACTGGGTCGGTCCAATATATAGTATCGGACCGACTTTGTCTTCCTGCCCGCCCACCCATCCGGTACTGTTCTGTTAACCGGTCAATATTGACTTTGACATGTCAATAAAATAATCAACCAAACGGTCATGCTGACGTTAGTATGACGTCGTGCTGACATCAGCAAAATAATCAGTTTTTTATTTTTTTTTATTTTTTATAATTCACCATTTTACTTATAAATACATCCTATCTTATTTCATTTTTCAACAACTTTCTCAATTCTTATTTTCATTCTACTCAAACTCATACAAATTTATAAAAATATTTTTTTCTTACTTTATTTTTTAAATTCACATTTTTTCAATCCTCAAAAACTTTTAATTGTTATTTCAGATGGATCTAAATATTCGTGCTATTAATCTTGATATAGATGAGTATGGCATGGACGATCAAAATTTGGAAAAAATAGATATTGCTCGTATGGAGTAAGGAGATGAAATTTCTTCAATACAAAAAAGTTTTCACCAAACATGCAATGAAAGTCCTTCAATTCTGAGTGTTGGAAGTAGTTCGGCTTCAGGATCGACATCGATAACAACAAAACGTTTAAAAATCACAACTTCTGAAGTATGGACTTATTTTACCGCCGAATATACAGTGCAAAGTGATGATACTAAATAAAAAATGACGAAATATAAATTTTGCAAAAAACTTCTAACTTCTAATCCTAGTGTAGGAATCCGATATTTAATAGCACATGGTAAAAAATATGCTTTAAAAAAAAAAATGGAAGAGAACCTTCATAAACTCAACTTCAATTCAACATTGATGGTTCGGTAAGTACTTGATCTTAAATTTAATGTAGTTAGGAAATCTCATTGTCCTTATGATTTGTGCTATAGATTTATCTATTAATTTTGGTGAATCATCTTGTTATGAATAGAATATTAAAAGAGCATATTATCCACAATTTTAAAAGATTAGTAGAACAACTACTAGAAGCAATATTATTACTTAATACAATAAAATGCGTACTATATTAAAATCTAAATTAAGTTCATTAAATTTTTCTGTTTCATTAATATCTGATATTTTGAGCGGTAGAGCTAAACAATATTATTTAAATATTGTTAATTTTAGACTTATTGATTCCACACATTATACTAAAAGTATTTTTGAACGCAGTATAAGTGTAGTTAAAAAATAGTACATAAACAATCACATTGTCTCTATTACACTAGATAATGCTTTAGCAAATACGAAAACAATTCGATTTTTGAGATGGAGCTAAGCTCATACATTGGAGAAATTTTACTGCATCAATATTGTGCTTGCCATATTATCAACTTGATCGTACAATCAAGTTTACAACTGATAAGTGAACAGATTAATGATATTTGTATTGTTGTTTCTTAGATTACTGGTTCAAACCAACGTTTAGCTGAATTTAACAGATATTGCATACCAAAAAATCTAAAACCCTGAAAGTTCAATCTTGATATGCCAATAAAATAGAATTCTACTTATTTAATGTTAAAAAGTACTTTAGATTATAAAAATATGCTTATGATTTTTTATAATACAAGAATGTAACAAGATATTTACTGAAATTCATTGGATTATTGCTGAAAAACTTGTAGAATTTTTAAAAACTTTTTATGATGCTACAATTTTATTATCTAGTATTTACTATCCTACTTCTCTATTAGTTTTACATTTACTTTTTAATATAGCTACTATGTTATATTCATATCTAATAGATCAATTATTTGGACCTATAGTTACAATAATGATTAGAAAATTAAAAAAATATTGATCTGATATTTTTTTTTTATATTATTTTGCCTTTATGTTAGATTCTAGGTTTAAAATTGTGAATTTTTTCTAATACTCTTATATATATTGGTATGTATTTAGATATTTCTAATATTCAATTGCAAATAACTAACGCTCGTACCAAATTGTATGAAATTTATGATCTTTATGAAGTTAGGTTTGGTAATTTGCGGTGATGTAGATAAAATCAATTAAGAAAAACTCAGTGATTCTATCTTAGTCTATCCCGCAAGTGCACGGTTGTCGTCTACCGTATAGCAAATAACTAGTTTGTTCTACAGAGATTTTTATTAACTCTAATTCAAATTTTTTAACTAACAAAAGTTGTGTTTGTGAAAGCTAATCAAAAGTGTACGAGAGCTAAGAACGAAAAGTAACATACGGATCGAAATAATAGGTATGCAAATAACTAGAGTTTTAGAATCCACTACTAATGCCTCTAATTTAATCTTTAGATAAATATGATAATAGATTATGATGATTGTGAAGACTTTGTACCGAACACTTTGGTCTAGTTCTTAGATACGATCTCTAATTATGATTTTAACTTTGGTCTAGTATAAAATCACCTATCGCTAGTGATATTCTAACTCCTTATTTAGAAATTACTAACGATGCATTAGATTCTGCGAAATCATAAATCATGTAGTTAGATTCACTTTGGTCCAGTAAATATTAACTACAGTTATTAATCCTATAATTCATAAATTATCCTCCGATTGGTCCTCGCAAACACAATTAATATAATAATTTAGATATCAAACTGAATGCTGATCATGCATACAAATTTAACATCTAAACATCCTTTCAAACAAAAATTAACAACTCACATAAAATTAACAATCCATACATCACATAATATTTAAGAAATAAATTAAATTTATTAGGGTTTCATCCTAACTCCAGTTCAGAAAGTTTAGCCACTCATATTAATACACACAATAATATTGTATGAAAAATAAAATATGAGAAAAAGAGAAGAAAGTAAATCTGAAAAAATTTTCGTCTCTAATCTGATCTTTCTTCTGTTTCCTGTTCGGCTCTCTCTAGGGTTCCAGTCAGCCCTTCGTTGGCTCTTTGTTCGATCTCGTGGCCCTTCGTTGGCCCCTTTTTATAGTTAAACTTTCTCCCACAAAATTAGGAAGAAAAATCTTCAGAATTTTCGGATTAGATTTGATACTAGATTTGATTCTTTATTTGATGCTAGGTTTGATGCTAAATCTTTGGTTTAAATTTGATTAGTCAAATACATCAATGAAGACCGCCGCTTAATATTTACTCCCATGATTAGCTCTTTTATTTCATTCCTTCAGCAATTTATATATTTATTCACTTATGCTTCGCAAATATAAAATAAAATAAATTAATTCATATTATGAATAGAATTTTAATAAAAATCTAATATTTACTATAACAATAAGATATAATAAATATGTATAATTACACATTATCATGCGGAATCAACAACAACAAGCCACAACGGCACAAACTTATCAAAGTACGAAGAAAAAACGATCAATTGGTCTTTGATTTCCATCAAGCTTTATTCAAGTTCAACACCAACTTCAACTTCAAACAGCATGCAATTTTCTTCAGACTTGAACAAATATTTTGAAGAAAATACTATCATTGTAGAAGACGATAAAAACCTAAAAAATTTAATATTTCGAACTGGTAGAATACACATTCAATAAGATATCAAGTACTCTCTCAACTAGCACATGATATTTTGACTATTTCTGTCTCAACGGTGTCTTCAGAATCGGCATTTAGTACAGCCGGAAGGATAATTGAAGAACGCAGAACACAATTTATTAGTGAGATGGTTGAGTGCTAACTTATTTGAAAGATTGAAAACTTACAGTTAGAAAAATACAACATACAATCCACAATGAAGACCTGACTGAACAATTTTGAAATTATTTTTAAATAAAAATATTTCAAGTACAAATTAAAATGTATAATTATATAATATTTTTTATATTTAATAATAGTTTTTAAAGTTATTTTTAATTTTTTTTATTATTTTAATTTTATTTAAAAATATATAAGTATAACTGGCTATCGAATAGGGCTAGGCTTAAAAAATTGCACCGGGCCGGCCCAATTATACCTTTTGGCCCGGGCAGGCTAGATGGAATCGACCTAGCCCGCCTATTTTTACATCTCTATTGGCTGCAACGAACGATGAGGATACGGAAGTGTTTACTTTAATATTAAACTTAGTTTGTAGAAATAAATTTATAAAAAATAAATTAAGGATGTGAATACAGTAAACTTTTATGTTTATTATATTAAAAGTGTGTTTGACAATAAAATTTATAAGTTTAAATTTGAACTTTAAAATGAATTTTTAGTGAAAAAAGTTTAAGATCAATTATATCTAATTTAATTTAAAAGTGAGTTTAATGTTAAAAATAAATTAAAATAAAATAGAATGCAGATAAATAAACCCTATATCGTCGAGATGGTAAAATGTTTAAAAAGATGTTATTGGCATAGTTGTCAGAACCGGACCAGACATCAAACCAGAAAACTGTCCGGCTTACGATTTTCGAATTAACCCTCCGGATCAACCGGTTGAACCGTCGGTTCAATAATATTAAAATATTTTAAACTAATAATAACAACAATCACAGTATAAAATTTACTGCCATTATAGTACTAGCAATAATAATAGCAGCAGCAATCACAGTAAAAAATTAAAGTATGTTTATTATGACATTACCATTAACAACAACAACAATAATAATCACAGTAAAATTAAAATATTACCGCCATGGCATTGCCGTCACTAATAATAATAATAACAAAGAAAATTTATAATAAAAAATATTTAAATAAATTAAGAGATTAGAAAAAGATCAAATTATAAAACAGTAAATCATAAAAGAGATATAACTAACTTTTTTAGGTGTACATATTTGAGTCTGAATATTTTACGATACATAATTTTAAAAATCACTAATAACTGACAATTACAAATAAAATATAATTAATTATATTTTTGCATTATTACATCTAAATATAAAATCTAAACTATATATTATTTTTAACATAGGACTATTAATAATTATTTTTGTATTAATATAATTTAATTTTTTTAATTAATTTTTTTAAAATTTTATTCAATCCGATTTGATTCAGACGGACGGATCAACCGAATTAAAGTGGGTCAAATGAATCGAAACGGGTCAAAATAAATCAATTGTATAGACTATTTTTTTACAAATTTGAACGGAATTTACTGTTCGGATCGATTTAGATCTGATAATAATGGTTATTGGAAGTGAGAACCATACTTTGGACTTGATCCAAGTTGCTGTTCAATATCTGTGCAAAGATTACTGATAATTCATTGTGCTACTAAAAGCATGTATTCAACCGTTCGCTGTAAATTAATTAATATAGGCAAGCTGCTTTACGATTGTAGAAAGAGGCATCAAAGATGAAAGAAGTAACAAGTTGTGGTCCGTACAGGTGTTTACTCATCAGGCAATGGCATGGACAGAATTTTAATATCATATCCATGCTGCTGATTCATTGTTCAACACACGACACGACACACTCGATAAGATTGAAACTCTCGCTTGATATTGACAACATAAAAAATTGGATGCAACGGGAGATGCGTGTTTCAGCAATGAGACATTAATGGATATGGCTAAGAATATCTTGCGTTTCCTTAGGCTCTACTACATCCATTTCCATTTTCGACCTAACGCGCTGCGCCGCAATTCGGTTTTCAGAAACTAGGCTCATATTTATAGTGAGAATATTATAAAAATCTTGTTACACGTATTTAGAAGTTTTAAACAGATTGCTGCTATGTATGCTGCGTGGCCTACGTGGTATTGTGTATAGTCAAATCATAAACAACATTTTAGATAATAGAATAATGAACTTTTATTTGATGCACTAGCTAGTGTTAGTGTATCAATTATATTTATACCAAAATTTTTGTTACAAAAATTGTATTCACAAATGTAGACAACGAAATAGAAGATATATAATACCTGCATAAACGGCAAGATAGAATATTTTTCGCCAAAATAACTACCTTTTCATAAGAAGAAAGTTTCATGAATCATGATGTCCACAACACTTGCACACTATAATTAGAACGTTTTTAACTTCAGCAAGTATCCGGCATTAAAACTTAAGCCCAAGTATTTGTTCATAATAATAGAGAGCGATGATAACCGTAGAAAATCCATCTAGCTAATTTAATTGGATAAGACTAGCTGTGGTTTTTCTTTTTCTGGATTTTGGATATTGTGGTGTTTAGTCTATTCCTTCCAGCAACCGTGCGTAATCTTTATTTTGATAGTTTTTTAATGTCTCCAAAAGTTTAGAGAACTTCGTAAAATACTGCATGCAGCCATTTAGTTATGTATTTATTTATTATTTTTTCCAAGCGATAATATACTTATTTGTTACTACTTTGTTATTTGGTTAAAGATCAGAATTATCATTAATTAAAAAAGAGAGGTTTACAACTAGGATCATCAGAATATTTATATTTATCCAATTTTCGTTTTCGTCTCTTGTTTCTTTATCGTCTCATCGTTCCGTTTCCTTCGCTGTTAAGCGAAAGGCAAGATCAAATCATCAACTCAAATAATGGGCGGAGGAGTGATGAGAACAGCCGCCGCAAAAGCCGCCGTGCTCGGCGGCTACCGTTCCGTAACAGCCGCAGCAGTGCGTCCCGCTGCTACTTCCATCTCTTGTTCCCTCAACGTCGGGAAGTGGTCCCTTCTGCTTCTGCTTCTGCTTCTGCTGGTGTATTAGTTTCGTCTGTGGGTGGTCCTACAGCTGCTGTTGTGCAGAGATCTGCTTCCTGTGATGTCGATGGCTGGGAATTTGCTGGCGGTGCTGAGGAAGAGTTGTTCGATTCGATGCAGCACCCTGTCCCGAGGTTGGTGTTCGGGCCCCCACCGACCATCGAGGAGGCCAGGGAAGCTACTTCGGACCTCAAGGAGGCACTTGAGATGTGAGATATCTATCTATCTGTATATTTTTTATAATCTCTTTGTTTATTTCGTGGAATCTAGTTGATCGGTTGAATTTTGGAAATGCTACAATGTTTTTTCTTAAACTAGTTTGCTACTTGAAATACATGGCAGACATATGAGATGGTCCCCTTTTCTTTTCTCCTTCCATTTAGGTTTCCAGTGTTTGCTTAAATTAGAATTCATGTAGTTGAGCTAATAGTAGGTTGCGAAAAACATGCTAGTCCTGTTACGATAGGTTGATGAAAAGATGATTTTTCTCTTATAGGCTATATCTTCTATAATTTGACTTTTGTTTGAATTTTTTGGATGTAACGAATTACATAGCTGCAAAGTAAATAAATAACTACTTCGTTATCCTTTATATAATTCTGAAGTTTTTAATTGAAAAAGTTTAGCTTCTATGCTGCACTTCTTTTTTCACTTAATTGCAAGTCAACTTCCTTTTAAGGACTTCAGAACGAGCTGCTAGATTTTGCTGCAGAAGTCTAGGTTTATTTCGTTTCATGGAATTTTGATTAAGTTTGCGTACGCTTCTGCTTTGTTGAGATGGTTCTATTTCTGGGAGTTAGTTTTAGGAATAATTTTTGTGCAACTAGTTCAAGAATTTCATCATTTGATTTTATTGTTTCTCACTTTGTGTCGCATTTGGTTTGAGAGCTTTCAAGCATGCAACTGTATACTTGGATACACAAGGTCTGCTTTTGAATATGCTTTATTGTAGTCATAGAGGAGAGTTATGAGGAAGACCGTCTATTGCCTTTCCTCTGGTTTCATTTGATGTGCTTCTTACCTCATAATTTTACCTTGTAATTTGACATTTTGCTTCTTTAAAACGTTTTTACGTAGTCGGTTTATGGGAATATGAGCCTTACTTAGTAGAAAGTTACTACACAAGGTATACTTGCAGCATTTTAGTTTAGCTGAAATGTACCCATTCTAATGAAAACATATGTAGCTGAGTATAAAATATTCTCTTGGTTCCTTTTAAAATTTTAATAAATTACTGGTTCTGGCACTTCATGAAATGGTTCATACATGTTTGCCAGACGTAGTAACAACATCAAGATGGCGATGACAAAAATCCAATATGTTTGTTTAAGATATCCATGGTCTACAATCAGAGGAGCAGTAAAAAATGACTAGGAGCATCTCACCCATTCTGATTTATTCTCTCCCCATGGATTTTTTGTTTTCATATTACAGCTTTATTATCAAAATTGCAGTCATACTCACATTTCAGTCAATTTAGATATGATTAAGGACTGCCATTTGTTTTCTAAAAGCAGTGCTGATAGCGTTCTGACATAAATAGCTCGGACGTATTTGATGATCATAATATACTTCTCCTATCTGATGTGTGTGGCAAGTATGATGTGTGATGCTAACGACACATATTGAACCATATCGATAGCTATCCCATTTGTGTTTCTGCAAGCACTAGGCTTATCTTCCGTCAATCATCTAACTTCTCAGCTTATCTTTACAGAGCATATTTCTCCTCGCCCACTGCTGGCAAATCTCGGTCCAATTTTCAGGCTACTGAGCCAATGGGGCAGGATTGTGAATCTAACATTGGTATTGCAAACTCTGAAGCATCTATAATTCGTGCAATGCCAACACATGTTGTGCAAGCATTTTCATTGCTGCAAGAAAGCCCTGGAGCTCAGGTATTTTTTACCTCACTTATATATGCTTAACATGGATATATTCCAATAAGGATTTCTCAAAGGTGCTATCTTTTATTCATTTAATCATATGGATATGCAGTAGGCCCAAATTCTATATATAAACAAAGAATAGCATTTTATAAGTAATTTATTAAGACACTTAATAACTGATGTCAACAATCGGGAGCGATTCCTAGAAGGTGAAACTGGTTTTTGTTATGAGATTGATGACATAGAGGAAAGCATCTGCAACATTATTTTTTCAAATGGGATTAGATAAATGAATGGGTGTTGAAGCGTCTTCAAGGTGGTGATCTGAGCTTTGTAAAAGGCAATCTGTTCATTTTACTAAATGGCTGCTGAATGTGGGCCTTTTCTGATGTTTGCTACCCTGCTTCCCTCGGCCATCATTCTGGCACAATCCACCTCTAACCAAAACCCCCTAAATGTGGTACCGCAGTTAGTTCATACACTCAGCATGTAATCTCTGATCACTATCTCTCGTGGTCAGCCACCAACCACCATCCTCCACAGGTTTGAGAAGCAGCCAGGAAGCTGATTAGAGTAGACAGTATGAATTTCCCATTGTTTTTCTTTTCCTGTTATGATTTTCCATTGTTTGTCTTTTACTATTATATGAGGTATTATTGCTTAAAAGGGTAGAAGTGAGCCAAACTTGATCTATAAATGATCTCAGCAAAAAGTCTTTTGATTTTTGCGGAATGGATGAATGCAAGTATTACTGTTCATGTGTAATTCAAGAGCACAACCGGCGTACTCTGCCATGCAATAATTTATCTTTAATGTAACATAATTTGTTATGCAGGAAGTCGTAGCTTCATTAGCTGCTGATAAGAATGTCTGGGATGCTGTTATGAAAAATGAGAAAGTAATGGAATTCTACAGGAATCATCAGCTAGGTAAGGCGCTATGGCTTCTTTAGTTCTAATTCTGTATTTTGATAAGAATTCTGGTCTAAGTTTAGCTTTTGATCTTTGCAGTCCTGCCTCCTAGTGAGAGTGTGATAGATGAGATATCAAAGCATGATAACCAGGATACTGGAGCTTCTTTTGAAGACTTAGATGCTTCTGCTTCTAAGAACAGTATGTTCTCTCAGCTGTCGGAATATGTGGGAGACATAAAAATGAAAGTTTCGAGGATGGTAGATAGTCTGTCTGAATTCTTTCATGATCTCTTTGGAGTGTCATCTGCTGCTCAAACTTCAACTAGTAGTGAGACGTCTTCTACAGCAAATGTGAATACGGTGGTTGCATCTTCCTTTATAGGACTTGCAATTGCAGCAATTATTGTGGTTTTACTTAAGAGAGAATGAAGTGGATCATTAATAGATGCTACCGATAAAACACATATGGAAGTATTAGAACTTTGGTGATAGTAGCTAAAGTTGTAGGTAACTTGCAATGTTCCCAGTTATATATATATAGGAATCTAGCATCAGTCTGTATGGGGTGAAAACTTTTACTGCAGCATATTTGATGGAATGTAAGAGGTACTTTTGGGGATGCATTTGTATCAGTATTTTGCTTGTATAGTGACTTTCTAAAGAGAATTTTAACATTCCAATGGTGTGTTTCTGAAATGACTTTGTGGAACATTCCACCGTATAAAATCATTGCTGCAAGTCTAAGCAATTCTTTGGGAGAGTCGATGGTCCTTGAGGACATTTGATGACATTGAAATTATAATATTCTTGATGAATTTTAAGAGCCCTGCGAATTGATGACTCAGTTATAAATATAATAACATATAAAACATTTTGGATTAGGCAAAACCAAGTTGTATGCATTCACAGAAGTGCAACAAAAATCAACATACTACTTGTATCATTTCTCATGTTGATGTCCAGGATGCATGACGGGAAAAAGGCAAACCAAGAGCAGTCCCCCCATCCTGGCATGCCCGTCTTTGTTACGAAAGATTCCCCGATGTAACAAAGGGTGAGACTAGCGTACAGAAAGCTATGGATAGTTCAGCGCTGTTTATGACTTCCATCATACCTTTGCTGATTTCCCAGTTCAAAACTTCATATAGCAACGTCGATTTCACCAAAATTTTCTGCGCTATCCATGAACATTTATCGAGCCTCACTTGTGGAATTTGTTTGACACCCATTTACTGTAGCTGCTACTTGTGTCGTCAAAAGCATGCATCAATTTGGCGATAATATCCAACAGTCTCCTATGGTCACAATCATTCCATCCAAGTTCCTTGGTCATGGTCGGAAGACACCAATATTATGGTACTAGTAAATCAAATCAGTAACCCCATCAGAGATGGCTAAAGTGAAAACCTGAAATATATCAACACTCACTTCAGATAGGGTATTCTTTATTTCATATATTCATATAGCAATGTTGATTTGGCCAATATTAAGAGATAAATATCTTCGACGCTCCAAGCTGCTTTTTGATAGATGGTAACATTAGTTCATCTAGGTATCTGGTTTTCTTGTTACACAGCTTTTATGACAAATCTCTGTCCACTAATAAGTTGGAATGCATATTAAAGGACAATCAAGTCCCTTTCAAGTTGTGCATAGTCCTGTGTCTGACATATAGCTTGCAATCAGAACTAGCTAGTCATTCTAAATCTATGAAAAGTAGTTTTTTTGGGCAAAAGTCCTTTTCCATACTTGATAGCATGCAATATATACCTTATCTCATGCCAAAAATCTCCTCTGGCGGATCATACACATGCCGCTCAGGAAACAACTCTTCAAAATCTTGTTTCACCCGATTCCTTAATACAATGCGGGGCAGAAGTCCCTTCAGAGAATTTCCAAAAAGGGAAGCTTCTCAGTGGATCAGGAGAGTTCCTCATGTCCTCATAGATATTCATTGCATCTGCTGGCGACCAATACTTTAGAAATCCCCTGATGACTTCACCATATGTCTGACTGGGAACAAATGATACTTCCGCATGCTCTCCTGAATTTGCATAGCCGCTTCCATCCTCTTACCCTTGGCCAAAGCAATAATCAGATCCTTGTACATGAAAACATCAGGTTTGTACCAGTCCTTTTTTGAATTATACCAAACATCTGAAAAAGCAAATAACATCTATAGCGATGAAATCAGATAGTCTTATTATGATAGACCAAGAAATTGAATTCTCACCTCATATTGCCTTCATTATGTTTGCATATTAGTTTCAATGGCTTTGCTATGAGATCACACATATGGATTTGGTTTTATCGTCTACTACCTTTACAAGGTAATTGGTGATATCGTAGTACAATTATCGCATATATTATGGGGAGAGAAAAGCTACATTCTGAATGCCAAAAATGAAAACTTTTTCTTTAGTTTATATGTTAGCTTACCCAATTCCCACTAGCTCTCCGCCATCGATTCTATCTTTCCTAATTCTTCACCAAAGTCCCAAAAGGTTCTAGAAAACAATATCCTAACTTCTTCAGAAAGCGAAAAAAATAAGATTGTTCCTTTAGAGCAAGGTCGAGTTCCTCTTGCCGCCTGCACCTCGCCAAGAACAGCAATCATATCCATATTGAGCAATCTGTTAACACGCGATTTCACAAACTCCTCCAAACCTTCTTCTTCATTCTTGAACCTCTTCATCCCACCGATAACGAACAGCAGCTGTTTTCCGATCAACCTTTTCGCCTTCCACAATGAGCACCGCGGCATTCCGTTGCGGAACCACCGGTTAAGTAGCATCAGCGCCGCAGGAGATGATGAAAGGAAATCGGTGGACTTCGTCGTTTGGAAGGATTTTAAATTGGCTGGAACGCGCTGGGAGAGAACTGAAGATAAGACGAAAAGAGAGAGATAATAGTTATTGTTGTTTCATTGTAGAAATAATTTGCAAAACACACCTCGTATTTTATTATTTCGGAAAAACAAGACTATCAAAAGTTATTCAAGTTTTACCTTATAACTTTAATTACCATTAATAAGTTGTTAGCACACCAACTAGAAGGTTGAAACTTGAAAATTGTTATTTTCTCTTAAACCCCTCGTGAAATAGAAAAATGTTCGCCGTTCTCCTCCGCCGCAGCTTCTCCACCGCCGCAGCCGCCGCCGCTGCAATCCCTAAACCTATCTCTTCTTACACGAAATCTCTAAACAAAACAATCAATAAACTGATTCAAGAACGCGACACAGATAAGCTCGTGTCATGCTTCAAGACATGCTCCGAGTCCTACCGCTTTCGTTGTCGCCACAACATCTTCTCCGTTGCAGTTACTCGACTCGCTGCTGCCGGCCGTCATGATTCCATCCGCGAGATTCTAGAATTCCAGAAGCGATTCCCTGATGATTTCCGCCGTAGCGAGGGATTTGCTGCTCGCATTATTTCTCTCTATGGTAAAGCTTCAATGCCTGAAGATGCTGGTGCTTTCTTCCGTTATCTTCCTGATCTCAATTGCTCTCCGTCAGTTCTCTCTTTCAATGCTTTGCTTACTGCATGTGTCGATAGCAAGGATTTCGATCGCCTCGATAAGGAGTTTCGTGAGATTCCTGCTGCTGACGCTAAGATTGTCCCTGATAATGTTTCTTATAATATAAAGATTCGGGCTTTATGCGAGAAGGGTGACTTGGATGAGGCATTTCGGACACTGGATTTAATGGAGGGGAATGGTGTTTCACCAGATTTGATCTCGTTTAATAGTTTGTTGACCTGGTTTTACCGCGAAGGTCGATTTGAAGATGTGGCGAAAGTATGGGAACAAATGGGAGAGAAGAAAATTGAGCCGGATATAAGAAGCTT
Organism: Acanthochlamys bracteata; assembly: GCA_019914995.1. NCBI lineage: Eukaryota > Viridiplantae > Streptophyta > Magnoliopsida > Pandanales > Velloziaceae > Acanthochlamys > Acanthochlamys bracteata. The sequence continues at coordinate 5,457,872 of CM034129.1, read as the reverse complement.
CAATGCTAAGATTGATGGGCTTGTCTTGCATGGAAGGACTTGTGAGGCGGTGGAGCTTGTGAATGAGTTGATGCATTCTGGGCCGAAGCCAGATACATTTACCTTCAATGCTCTGATCAAGGGATATTGTCAAGAGGGGAAATTGGAGGAGGCTAAGAGGGTATATGCAGATTTGGTGAAGTATGAGTGCACTCCTAATAGGTCAATGTTTGAGTCTTTGGTTCCAAAACTTTGTGAATTGAAGGAGTTTGATCTTGCTCTTAGGCTCTGTATGGATAGCTTGAGTAGGAAATGTCATGTGAATGTCGAAGTGTTGCAAGGTTTGGTTGAGGGCTTGGTTAAGGAGTCCAACATAAATGACGCTAGGAGGCTAGTAGATGCTGGACGAAAAAATGGTTATCCTCGGAAAAGGTTGAGAATTCCTTCAGGCAGTTAATTGCATAAGATCATTTTAACTTAAGAGGCTCGTAAATATTGGTGTTAGATGTTATTGTTGTCTGTTCATGCATAAATGAACCACACCTTTTGATGATAAAAAGTCAACTTTGTTTCTTTACCTTTGCCTTTTGCCTAAAATTTAATTGATAGTGATATCTGATATTGACACCCTAGACAACATTGGTAATCATTTCCTTGATTAAATCAATATTTTATACTCAATTGTCCTACATTCACATAAGATTCCTACCTTTCACATAGGATTGGTTCTACTGTATGTATCTTATCTTTATGCATTTTGGTATTCTTTCCTTGATGCTCTTTTATAGCTAGCCTAGAAGTAGCTTGCATATACTTCATTCTTTCAACTTATTGATCATCTTCTAAGGTTGCCTATTGGGAAACTTAGTCGTTATGTTAATGCAAACAGCAGAGAATCAAGAAAAAAAAGTCAAGTCAACTTCGTGAGACACTACTATGAATCAAGGCAAATGCCCTTCAGTAGTTCACTGTTTGAATCTAATTAATACCAAATCTTTCTTCTTATTTTTTCTTTTTTCTTTTCTATTTTGTCTTTCTTTTGGGTGGATGAGAGTCATTGCTTTCAGAAAATGTAATATTTCATCCGTACGCCTGCCATTTTAATAATCCCGTTCATGCACACCCAGCCTGTTTCAGAAAGGAGTTCAATTGTTTGGTAAAATCATTCTGTATGGAATTCATATACCTCCTTTGGGAAAGTAGGCCAGGTTTACATTCCCTGAGGAAGGTTCAGACTTTTTACATCCTTCAGGCATAGAATTTGTATCATATTTGGTTATACTCTAATTTGCCGTTGATACTCGTAAGGACAAGCATAATTTTTGTAAGAGGAAAAGGCCTCCTTTCGAAAAGGATGAGATGGTATTGTAGTTCCCACATTTCCAGTACAGTCTTAGCACATTTGTCTCATTACAAAGAATTTGTATATTCCATCTTACTTAAGAGCTTGGTTATGGTGCATCCACTAAGTGTTGTATATTCCCTCATACTGAAAGTGTTGTATAGACAACATATCTAATTCAATTTTAGAAAACCATGGTTCAACTTTTGGGTGCTTGGTTCAACGTCAAGGTATTGAACTAATTGTGTTGTCTAGACAATACATACTGTTGTCTAGACAGTATGTATTGTCTACACCGCACAACTAGTCCATTTGTTTGTGCGGTCCTGGGATATCAAGCTGGCCATATCAAAACAGGAAAGAAAACGCCCCGTAGTTGATTCTTCAGGATATTTTAGGATACCAAAAAATTGAATCAGATGTATAGTCTAGATAACACTTAATGGGTGCACTGTATCCAATCCCTAAAGTAATAGAGGTTTTCTTTTTGCTTCATCCTTGTTCACTGCTGGATGATGTCGGTTTGCAAAGGCTTCCAACCTTGAAAGAAACTTGCATGACCAAGATTATTTGGTTACTCCAGAATCTACTGAAGCCACTACTTCTAGGATATGATATGTCCTGTGCATCAACAAGAATAGTACACAGTGTCGATTGTTTAACCAAGAGTATATAGTCCTTTGAAAGTCTCAACAATGGGAGCAGCTTATTTATCTTGATGTTTAGACTTTGGAGAATTTAGATATTTATTTGTACATTGCATCCTTGTATCAGCTAACCCTTTTCTGTTTGTTATCCATTGGAAATGTTTAATTCTGCCATATAAAAATATGGAACTTAGTCTGGAAAATGAGAGAAATGCACTTTTTGATGTACAAATGTATTATATCTGTTTAATTCTGCCATATAAAAATGCACTTTTGGATGTACAAATGTATTATATCTGTTTAATTCTGCCATATAAAAATGCACTTTTGAAATGTTAAATTCTGTTTGTACATTTGCACTCAGCTCACAAATGTATTATATCTGTTTCTACTTTTGGATGTATAATAGAACTGTCCATTCAGTAAGTGATGCACTAGTGGCAAAGGGGTGGTGGATTTGGGAATCTAAGCTACTACATCCAAGCGGAAATAGGAGGCTTTCAATGGTGTAACAAGACCATGACCGTTGCCCCAGAACATTCCATTGACCATATAACTAATAGAAATAAGATTTAATTCGTCAGAATGCTATTGGGTTTTAGCTACAGACAAAAAGCTTAGTAGTGGAGTTGAACATAGAGAAATCTTATGGAAATTCTCCACAATTCCCCTGTAGAACGAGAATCACATAAATACCAGTATTCTTTCTTTATGAGATGACGATAGATTTTCATATACTAATAACAATGACCATAATAGCATTGACCACAACTGAAATTTGAGACAACATTGATTGAGTAACTCAATCCAGAATCCTTTCTTAAAGGTAAATGATTGAGTAACTCAAATTCAGGCAAATGATCTTTGCTAAATTTAACAAAAGTTTTGGAGTACAAGCAATCCATTAAAACTTATTTTAGGCAACTGTAAGCACATATTCAGGTTCAGGTACAAACTCTTAATATAAGAGATACAAATTCACCATCTCAGTGGTCAAAGACAGTACTTGCATTCTTCCTCAAGCTAGCTTCAATCACCTGGTACAAAAGGAAACAATGATACAGTAATCAGGCTGATTTTGTTAGTACACATAAAGTGGAAACATAAAATTAATATGTTTAAACACAAATTGCAATCAGAGAAGATGGCTGAAGTAACAAGGTCTACAACACTTTTTTGAAAATATAATCCAGCTTAAATTATGCAAAAATTCTCCTTTGCTTGTACAAAAACACAGTGGGAGGAAATTCAGTGACTGAATACCACTATAGCATATAAACACTACGGTAATGAAACCCTACTAAAATAAAAACATCAAACTTCTGTATAGTGCTGAATGAAGTCCAGCAAGCAGACATAAATTTCAGTTAACCTAGAGATGCATATAGAAAAGAAAGTAGGAGGTACTCTAAGAATCACAAAGTAATAGAAACACACAAAAGTATTCACTGGTTAGGTATACAGCCAAGTACCAACATAAAAGCAGATAAAACATACAAGAAAGTAAAGCAGAGAGTAAGAAATTGTTTCCCAAATATGTGTAGATACAAAAAAAGGCTACTCATGTACAAATGGCAAACTAAAATATAGATCACGTATTCATTTGGGGTAAGTAGAAAGTGGACAACAAAACCGGTAATGGCCATTGAGTCACGGCCAACTAGGATTCAGGAGTCACCATTACATTGTGCATCAATAATTCATAGGTCAGAAGCCATATGGACAGTAAAAAAAGGAATTTGCCATGGCCTTGGCTCAATCCAACTGTGGCTAAACTAATTTTATGTACCTTAAAACCTTCAAATATTCTCCTTCTACACATGAGTATCCTCCAAGGCTTCATTGCAACCACGGCATCCAAATTTCCTTTTACCATACTCCTTTCATGTAGCTAAGAGAGGATAGACAAGTCTAGCAAAGGCAAGAAGGTCTTGCAAAGGCTATCATAGCGTTACCAGCAATGGTCTCAGCAAGAGATTCTCTCTTAACAACCTATTAGCTACCTATTAGCCTAGGCAAAATCCCTCATTCCTATCAAGTAGCAATGACTTCACTCCAGGATATGTAAAGGAGTAATAACAACCTATACTGCTTTACCCATGATGTATATAAATCATGTAATCCTTTTATGGTCATACTGATGATTGGTCATGATGCAAATGAAGCATAATTAATTTCCCCAAATGTTAGTCTTACAAGAGACAATTCTATCAAGTAGACAAAAAAACACGTACTAATATGCTCTTCTTGATTTATGACCCAAAGCAGCAATTTCGTCAAAAGCTCATAATGGAATTACTCAAATCCAGCTTTTATATTAGATAGTAAAGTCTCTGACATGAAAGATTATGCACTATCTGTAGCATTGAAACATTGTATGCTCAATACAACTAGGAGAAAGAAACGAATACTATTCATAGCAGTTAGGACTTCATTCCATTTTACCTGAGGCTGTGGGTGTGTTTCAATCACATCAACGTGAGTTTTATGGAAGTGAATTTCTTGAAAGTGAAGTTTGTTGAGAAGTGGACTTCGATGCAAGTCTGAGTTCTGGTGTTACTAGCACGTGAAGTAGAATTTGAAGCAAATTTTGGTGAAAGTAGAGTTTGGTGTGGAAGTGGAGTTTGGAGTGGTAATTGAAACTGGTGAACTGCCGAATTCAAAATATAGAAGGAGGAAATGGAGTTCGGTGGTAATTGAAAACAATCTCAAATCACAAGACTCAAATTCCAAAACTCCAAGAACGGACAGATTACGAACGTAGTCAAAATCGCAACCCACCTACATAAAACATATACAAACAAAATATTTCCCCCAAAAGAAACCTTACAGATTACGAGATTTATTTCCTCGGTGCTCCGGGAGTTGGATTGGGTTGCTGGAGCAGATCATCATACGGATCACGGCGACCAGGTGCTTGACTGATGTGAGCATCATGAGCAAGTTGCGCGTTGAACCGGTCGAAAGTCCAGAACCCATAAGGGCGGAGCGGAAGATTCCACATAGCCTTGGCACGCTCGCATTGCTCACGCATTGAGTAAATGTGTTGGCGCTGACTCTCGTCTCTCTTCTTCGGATCCTCCATTAATCGAAGGATCAGGTCTTCCGCGAACTCCATCACGAATTTCATCTTCCCTTCTTGTTGTTTGCTACTGTTCTCGATTCAATTGATCGAGGATTGATTAATCTATGTGGAATTTTTATGAATTTATTTTAATTTTTGTTTGAGCATATTGTGAATGTGAAACAGAAACATCTGGATAAGCTTTTCATGGGCCGAACGACCTATAGCCTTTCAGTATTAAGCCCATTATGCTGTTTAAATTGTTTCTGGAATGTTCTTAGACTGGGACTCCGTCAAGTGATTTATTAGCCGTCAAGATTGACGGCGTCCAACTTAGCTCTCCGTCTCCTCTATAAATCCCTGCCCTCTGTAGGGTTAGGTTCTCATCGCTAAACATAAACTCAACAAAACAATTTGAGATAATCCAATCGAAGGTCCGTTCTCTCACGCAAGGTATTCTTCGATTTCGGATTCTTATGCTCTTAAGGAATTGAAATTTAAACCGTCTTGATTAGGTTTAGTGTTTTGATTTTGTATTTTGTTTGGCTTTTAGTAAATCCTGTGTATAGGATTGGAGTTTCTTTTTTTGGTATTTTGTGTAGATCGATTGGAATTGTAGCTAGATGGTTCGAATTTTTTGGAGATTGTGTCTGAGGTTGCCTTGTGATGCAGACGCTTAGATTACTCGATTATTTAGTTTTATCGATTTATGTTGATGTTTCGTAGGTCAGTGATTTGTATCTGAATTGCTATATAGGGTAGACCAAATCTATAATCTTTAGAGTATATTAATTGCTTTGGTGTTTAGATTTTATCTCTTCTGCTTCCATTAACAGTTTACGATATCAAGTTACATGATGCTTTGTTAGCTTAAGATAGATAATCAAGGATTGGAGTTTAGGAGTCTTAGGATGAAGATGGACAATTGGGATTAGAGGTTGAAAGTTAGTATTATATGCAGTTAGATGACTAGATTTGGCTAGATCATGGTAGATGTGTACAAGGCTAATGTTTGTTTTAGTAAAATCTTATAGGTTTAGTTGGTGTAAGAACCACCTCCACTCGCGGAATGCTGAGTAATTAAGCATGTGCATGTTACAATGAGAATATTATCACAGGTCTGTTATGTAATTTTAAGAAATTACAAGAAAGAGCATAGTGATGTTATAAGCATACGGAATATATCTAAGTAATCCTTCCTTTAGCTGATCTTGCATAATGGGAAATCTTCTTGTAATGGTTCTTGTAGTTAATATTACAGTGTGTCTTGCATATTTTGTTGGTGCTAATTAATCTTGGTAGTTCTGTTGTTCGTTGATTTCAAATGTTTTATAGTTGCTGCTCTATAACAGATGCAGATCTTTGTCAAGACTCTCACTGGCAAGACCATCACACTTGAGGTTGAATCATCTGACACAATCGACAATGTTAAGGCTAAAATCCAGGATAAGGAGGGTATCCCACCAGATCAGCAGAGGTTGATATTTGCAGGAAAGCAACTTGAAGATGGAAGGACCCTTGCTGATTACAACATCCAGAAGGAGTCCACTTTGCACTTGGTCCTTCGTCTCCGTGGAGGGATGCAAATCTTTGTCAAGACCCTTACAGGGAAGACCATTACCCTGGAGGTGGAGTCATCTGATACCATTGACAATGTGAAAGCCAAGATCCAGGATAAGGAGGGAATCCCCCCTGATCAACAGAGGCTCATCTTTGCAGGAAAGCAGTTGGAGGATGGGCGTACCCTTGCTGACTATAACATTCAAAAAGAGTCCACCCTTCATTTGGTGCTCCGACTACGTGGAGGGATGCAGATCTTTGTTAAGACCCTCACTGGGAAGACTATAACCCTTGAGGTTGAGTCGTCAGACACCATTGATAATGTGAAGGCTAAGATCCAGGACAAGGAGGGCATTCCCCCAGACCAGCAGAGGCTGATCTTCGCTGGTAAGCAGCTGGAGGATGGACGTACTCTTGCTGATTACAATATCCAAAAGGAATCCACGCTTCATTTGGTCCTTCGCCTTCGAGGAGGGATGCAAATCTTTGTGAAGACCCTGATCGGTAAGACCATCACTCTCGAGGTAGAGTCATCAGTGACAATGTGAAGGCAAAAATCCAGGACAAAGAGGGCATTCCTCCGGACCAGCAAAGGCTGATTTTTGCAGGAAAGCAACTGGAGGATGGACGCACTCTGGCAGACTACAATATTCAGAAAGAATCCACCCTCCATCTTGTTCTCCGTCTTCGTGGTGGCTTTTAGGTAGGTATTCAAAGCAGTGGTCGAGTACATCTGGCCAATATGACATGGTGGTGACTTCCATTATTCTTGTTATAAGTGCCAGGTTTCATTTGCTATTTGCTTTAGTCTTGTAATAAGTGCAAGGTTTCAGTTGCTGTTGTTAATTTGTCGGTACTTGAACTTGCAGTGTCTTTAGTTATGGTATTATCATCTTAAGATCAATGAACTGCGATGTATTTGTTATCTTCTAATATTGTGGCTGCTGTCTGCACATTACATGGTCTATGTCATTATGTCCCGCTGCTGTTAGTATTGGATGTTGGCATCTCTTTCTAGTGATGATGTTTTAATGTAGGAGTTCAATGCATCTGTGGCACAATTTCTGTTAGTATGAAGTTGCTTGTCGATTTTATGAAACTCTGATTAATGATCTTTTAGCTTGTGTATGATTACAGAACATTGTTTTAGTTGATTTTGGTATGATCTCCTTCTCATATCGAGGGATGTTGTATTTCGCTTCTACGGAGCTCTTGCAGTAGCACTTCGGCATAAAATGTTTCTGTTTCGTTGCTGTCATGCTACACTGTTTCTTTAGCGAATTTTTCAGATAATTAGGTTTGCTTTAACTTTCCTTTTCTTTTTATTTTTATTCGTACTGTTTCTATAAGTACTAGAAAGCATTATATTTCTTAACATATTCCTCTGAACTCTTCAATAATCAATTGTCTAGGCAGGTTTTGTTTCCAATTTCCAAATGCATTCTTGAGGTCATGCTCTCAAGTTCGTTCGTTTTTGTTAATTCTTAGAACAATACTCAATAGTTTATGGCGTGTTTTAAGTATCCGTAACTAAATTTCGTAAAAGTGAAAAATAAGAAATAGAGTTTTTTGAAAAATGAAGTGAAAATAGAGTTCAATATTTGTGTTTCAATAGATTTTAAAAATATGTTGAAAATTGAAAGATATAATTATATTAAAAAGTGTGTAAATAAGGAAGTTAAAATTAGAATTTCGTATATAAAAGTGGAGTTCTGAATTTTTTATGTAATTAAAATATAAGAACTGTTCGGAATTTAAATTTGACGGAAAAAAGTAGAATTATGAATATTTAAAACACGCTTTTAATAGGAAAGCTCTCGTGAATCATGATGACATATATCAACTAACTTGACCTTATAATAGTTTGGTTTTGACATTGAGTTATGCTATTGGATTTTTCCAATTAATTTAGTTTTCATATGTGTATTGTTTTCGCACGGTTTTTTTTTCTAACATCAATTTGTTTTTATCATAATACTGGTGCATTTAGCATTTTTTCTCCCACAAATTTATTATCCAAAAATTTTACAATTTTTAATAATATATTATATTATTATAAAATTTACTTTAAAAAATTATAATATTAGAAAATTTATTATCTTAAAATTTTATTATTATTATATTTTATATAAAAAAATAAAATTTATTTTTTAAAAAAATTTTATTCGATTCAGAAAATTTTCTTTTCATAAACTTTTTCAAATCCCTCTTAATTAGTGTCATCACTGATTTAATAACTTACGGCGCCAATTATAGCTGTTATTAGAAGACTGGCATTTGTTAACCATTAGTAACACTTGCTAGTAATAACGAGGGAATTTGCTAAATAATAGTGCTTTAGGGCACTTGTTAACCGATTCCAAATAATTATTCAATGATCAAAAGAGACTCGAACCAGAAAATATTAGAGAAGAAATAGTATCAGCATCATATTTTAGAATTTTTTTAATTCTAAAAAATATTACATAGTGCGCAAAATCTTTTTTCAAAACACATACAGAGTGAATTGTACACAGAAATATATACATATACACAGTAATATATATATATATAAGAATTTCTTAATTTAAAAAAACATTGCTTTTAAATTGTTCTAAACAGGGCCTTAGCCTGATTAAGAGACATGAATTTGTGAACCTATATTGCTGCATAAATATCTCCCAGCAAGCACAAGCACATCCTTTTGTTATCCTATATTATAAAAATTATATTTTAAAGAATATTCTGTATTTGTATCATATTATAGCGTACACAAAATATTTCTGTAGTTTGTTCGGTTCAAATCCCCTTATAGAATTTAAGTATTTCAATAATTCTATTACGGGTATATCTAGAAGTATCTATAAAATAAAATGTTTTTAAATAAAAAATATTTTAATTTTTTTAAAATAATAATTGAACTTTTAATCAATAATAAATTTGTGTATATAAAAATTTTACATTGTTGTAATTATAATATTTTAAAAATTTTTATGAAGTAATATAAAACATTATTTAAAACTATGAAGTATTTATTTGATATGATGAATATTTTAAAAGTTCAGTACAACGTCTCTTTAGATTGTTCAATTAAGTGTTTGATTCGTTATAAACGTTAGATTTTGTAGAAGTTTGGTATAGATTTTCCCTTAGCATTTTTAATAGGAATTTTTGCAAAATCTTATTAATTTGAGGATGTATTTTTGTAGGTAATTGAGTAGTTCAAAAATTGCTTTTAATTGTAGTTTTATAATAAATTGTTTTATAATAATTTTTAAATTTACTCTAATAAAATTCTTTTAAAAAAATCACTTTGAAATTTTTAACTAAATATATTAAAAGAATTATTGAAATCAGAGAGGCCCATGTGTACCACAATTCCTTAAATTATGGATTCTTCTTTCCTTCTAGAGAACATCATAATTAATTAACTACTAAAGAATATTATCTTAGTAAATTTAATAATTAAATTACAAATTAATTAAAAATGACAGAGTAGATAATTAGCAAGATATTTATTGCCGACTAACAAAGTAACAATTCCCAACTTGAAATAAAACTCTCCATTTTAAAGACTCCTAACCTCACACGCTTCTCTCCGCTTTATTAAATACCCACCCTTGTTTTCCACCCAAATCCCTCGCTCACAATCTCATTCGGAAAAGAAGGAAGAAATTTCACAAGCGTAGGCAAGGTATGGTTTCAATTACTCTATACGTCATTGTTTGAGATGCGTTGATCTATGATTTATATATGTTTTTTTATTATCGATCAGTGTCGTGAGTTGATTAGAAAAACCAGAAACTTTGGAATTCTCTTAGATTTCTCTGTTTTGTTATAGGAAATTTCGATCCGTTGATTAATTTAATTTAGGTAAGATGGTTAACATGCTAGGGTTCATGAAGTCATATCGTACTGGATCTAAACTTTTTGGTTACAGTGTTTCGGTGTTGGAGACTTGATAGATTTAATTTTTTCTGCTAATAAAATTTACCTGAATTTTTTGTTTGCGAGGATGATTCACCTTATAGCTTGACGATTAGCACCGTGTGTATCGTTGATAGTGATGATAATTTGCATCTCCGGCTAGATAGATCTGTAAATTGTTTTACATATAGTTTCCTTGTGTGTATTAGCTATTTACATAATTAGATATGTTAGTAGTTCTATTAGTAATTGTTCAAATTGGTAGCAGTAGTGATTGATGTGTGTAAGGATCTAGCTAATAGTTGTATTAATGATATATGTTTCTAAGAGCTTTTGGGCTAGATATTTCTATGATTGCCGAACTACTTCACTTAATTCTGGTTCATTTTGATTTTGTAAGGTTAGTTGCATTCTGTGTGGCATACATGCTACGCCAAGTGGGTTGACCTTGTTACTGTGTGTTACGTACCCGTAATCACATAGTTGTGTTGACTATGTGAATGTGGAGCTTCAATAATGGTGATGTAAATATAAGGGCTGCTTAGTTTTTTAGGAAGAATGTGTCACCTAAGTGATTGAACCTTAGCAATAGTTAAATTGAACTCGTCCTTTGTTTTTCTTTTGATCCATTATCTCTTCATAATGTCTATGCTTTTTAGGTACTTGCTTAACCTTTATGCTTGTATTTTTAGATGTGTAGGCGTCTTCAACTATACTTTTAAAGTACTTGGTTAACCTTTTTAAATACTTATAACCTTAATTTGCATCTCTTGCCTCGCTACAGATGCAGATCTTTGTTAAGACCCTGACTGGCAAGACCATCACACTTGAGGTTGAGTCTTCCGACACAATTGACAATGTTAAGGCAAAGATTCAGGATAAGGAGGGTATCCCACCAGATCAGCAGAGACTGATCTTTGCAGGAAAGCAACTTGAAGACGGAAGGACCCTTGCGGATTACAACATCCAGAAGGAGTCCACTTTGCACTTGGTCCTTCGTCTCCGTGGAGGAATGCAAATCTTTGTCAAGACCCTTACAGGGAAGACCATTACCCTGGAGGTTGAGTCGTCAGATACTATTGATAATGTGAAAGCCAAGATCCAGGACAAGGAGGGAATCCCACCGGATCAGCAGAGGCTCATCTTTGCTGGAAAGCAGCTGGAGGACGGACGTACTCTGGCTGATTACAACATCCAGAAAGAGTCCACTCTTCACTTGGTCCTTCGTCTCCGTGGAGGAATGCAAATCTTTGTGAAGACCCTTACTGGCAAGACCATCACCCTGGAGGTCGAGTCATCTGACACCATCGATAATGTCAAGACTAAGATCCAGGACAAGGAGGGAATCCCACCTGACCAGCAGAGGCTCATCTTTGCTGGAAAGCAGCTGGAGGACGGACGTACTCTGGCTGATTACAACATCCAGAAGGAGTCCACTCTTCACTTGGTTCTCCGGCTTCGTGGTGGCTTTTAGATGCTGATGGATGGAGTGGTTGTCTCTGTTTTTCGCAGGAATTTGTGCCCTCTTTGAACGGTTATATGTTTGTGGTCATATGGTTGGTTGCAACTCTAGTATGGTAGAATAAGTAGTAGCGTGCTGTTGTGGTTGCTTTGATCTTTTAGTAGTATGGAAAACCGTATATAGTTCCACTCGTTGATGTGCTGCTATTATGGGATTTCTGGTGGCTGATTCTATCTGACGATATGTGTTGAAATTTTGTTATTTGCATATTGAGTTGTGGCAATTACTTTGATGGCACTACTCTTGCTGATCAGTTGCTAGACATCGTATCTGTAACATGCTTTCTCTAGTTCACTGACGTTCCTCGCAAGTTAGAATACTACAACTTCGGGCGTGTTTCTCTAAATTTCACTTTTTTTAAATTTATTTAATATAAATACACAAAAAATTAAAAATAATTTTTTGTTATCCAATAAATTTTTTTAGAACTTCAATTTAAAAATTATTATACATATAAAATTAATGTAAAATTTTATTCTTATTAAATATATTAATTTTAATTTTAATTTTTAATTTTATTTTTTAAAAACTTCACGCCCTATGATTTACAGCAACTTGGTTTAGGCAGAAACAGTTACAAAATGCATATTTTCTTCAAATCAGAAGTCTCGAAGGTGCAGATGTGCACAATCCCGTTCCGTAGAACTCAGAAAACTCAGAATCGACTCACTGTATTTGAGTCGGAATGTTCTGATGGGACTACTCAAGAAATTTTAATAAGCATATTTGAAGTACCCAAGAGCTCCATTATAACCCGGCGAACCTGAGATCTAATTGAGGTGCGTTTGGAATTACATTTCCGGCGTTTTTAAAAATCTTTTCTAGTTGACGTTTTTAAATAGATTTTTTTATAGTATTTATAAAATTTATTTAAAAAATTTTTTAAATATAAAAATTTATATAATAAAATTTTAATTTTTTAATTAAATAAAATTTATATTTTAAAAATAAAAACAAAAATAGTTTTATTTTAAAAAAAAAATTATTTAAAAAAAACTTTCAAATATCCTCCGAAACGAGTCAAATAGGTGGATGGACTGAAGACGTTGCTGTGTTACATCTTAGCGACTACTTAATTCATACAAAAGTAAAATTATTTCTCAAATATCACCGCCTCCACGACACAAATAAGGAAAATGAAAATCTCATGGTCAGGTAAGAATATTGCTCCTCCGTTCCTATTTTTCCTAATCAAACCCCTGCGTTGGCACACTTGGCTCGGATCACGTATACCAACCACAATCAAATAATATCCTAAACGGATCAGGGGCGCTCCAGCTCAACCTTCAGAACTCTAATCGAATCCGACCAAAAACCTCCAACATGGGCCGGCGGCACAAGCGAGGCCGAGATTTCAGTAGCTCCACTTTATCCAAGCGTCTCCGTCAATCTCCGCCTCCACCGCCGGCGCTCCCACTCGAGGACAATACCAGCTCCGCTGCCATCGCCGGTGGGACCATTTCGACTGTATTGGTCACTGGTTTGCCGGACGATTGCAGTGTCCTGGAGCTCAAATCTCGGCTGGAAATGTACGGCCCTGTCTCTCGCACCCGCCTTGATTCAGCCGACCGTTCTGCAACCGTTACATTCCGCTCCTCTGCTGCTGCGGATGCCGCGCTCTCCGCCTGTGCCCTGGATGGCATTTCTATCCGTTCCCAAACTGTAAGATGACAAACTTCTCAGTAACGGTAGTAGTAGTTCCTCATAGTTGTTCAAGCTAGAGATTTTTCATTGAACCATCTTTAGTTGTTGAAGTTAGACGTCGTAATTCTTGGGCTTGTATTTAAGTTACATTTGTTAAAATAGTTTTTTTGTTCTTTATGTTAGCTGTTGATTCTAATAGTTCGGAGCTTAGTTAGTAAAAGAAGAAGGAATGTCTGGATATATCCCAATGGAATCCTCTCGATCCTTACGACATGGGCTTTGGTTGCTTGATGAAATAATGGGAAGTGTTTGATATATCAAAACTTTAGATGATGAGACTGCAAGGAGTTGCATAACTTGATTGATTTAGCTCAAAGCTTGTTTACTTGTTGAATGTTACACTGATTCCCTAGTCAGTACTGCATGCATGTATACGTAACATCGATAAATTATATTTTTATAGTGTTGTGTTTCAAAATTTTCCATACATTGTTAAAAATTTTGTAAGAAAATATTTTATCAGTCCAAGTAGGTTGCGCGTGTCATTACATGTTGAGTTTACTAAAATGCCGTTAAGAAAGTTCGGACATCTTGAACAAAAGGTGTGTGTCATTAGGTATAAACAGAGGCATAATGGTCAATACAGTTGAGAAAAGGCATGGGAACTATTGGTGAAAAGTGCCAATTTGTGGGGAACATTGACTTATTTCGAGAGGCTGAAAAGGAGCAAAAATTTCGTTATGTGTGGCAATCAGCAACTATGAACCTTTCCTGAATAAAAAATGTTCAATGAGAAGTTTCTTAACTTGAGAAGTTTTAACATAGTTTTAACATACTAAAAGTGTTGGGTTTTCATTCCCATAAATATCTCTTGTTTTACTCAAATTGACTACATCTCTGAAAACCAGGTTTCCTAAATTCAAGATAGTTTCCTCCCTACGTCTTTTACTTCAAGATTTGTTTTTGGACCTTAGTAACAGTAACACCAGGGACTCCAATTTACTGTTTTGATGATTTGAAATGTGAAAAATAATGGAATTATTGCACAATTTTCTTAGACGTTTCATTTATTTACTTGTAACATTGCTCAGCCATGTCACATACACCATCAAGACAAGATAAACTTTGTATGGATTTCTCCAAATCAGCATCCTCAACTTATTTGTTTATAAGTCAACCACTAATTTAACATGTGGTCCAAGTTGATAAGTGCTAGTCCCCCTTCAATTTAAGCCAAAATCAAGCCATTTATATAGAAATGGAAATTTTGACAGACATAGACCTTGAATTGGTGATCCTTTTGTGTGGTTGGAAAGGTTCATGGAATTGTTGTCTTTTATGCTCATTGCTCACTTTTTCTTGAATAAGAAGTCTTATTGTGATCCACGGCTTCACCGTTTCTTATTTATTGCATTTCATAATTGCAATTTGTTGACTGTGAGGAAATGTTGATGCCAACATGGCCAATCTGGAAAGCTGATTGAGAACTATCACTTAATAAAAGAAGTTTGCTGCTAAAGCATAACAATACCTTCTGCAGGAGGTAGTATGAGGGTAAATTATTATGAGCTTCATGACAGATTTGTTGTCCTTAGTTGGTTGTAGAGGCAACCGCCTAAACCACTCTATTGTAAACTTTTTTACCACGGAAAAATATTAGTTTGCAGTTGAAAGAAACAAAAGGTAACTAATATCTTATTTCTCTAGGTATATAGCTCTCAGCATATACTTTATCAACTCTGTAGATCTTTATTGAAGTTGGACATAAGAACCTCCGTCATTCCCTTCTCTGTTTTCAGTCAGGTCTCCAGTTTTTTTCATTTAATTGTGGTTAGTTGAATAAAAAGGTGCTTTGAGAGGATCGAGAGGGATGTTCATTATTTATAGGCTGTGGATGCTTTGTATAGAAAAGTCCAGAATATATGTTTGAGAAACATTTTCAGGATATACTCAATTCTCAAGCCTGTTTGTTCTGTATGATTGCTTATAATCCAAAATTCAGTTTAAGGGTGTTCCCATAGTTTTTCCTTGATGCTACAATATGTGCTGTATGTTGTTTCCACTTCCGTCCAGATGCAGTTTGCTCGAGCAGTAGAGTGAATATGAGATGCTTCAGTATAATATGATATATTACAGTTTTGTCATCTATGGGTAGCAGAGTGAATATGAGATGCTCAGTATAATATGATATATAACCGTCTTGTCATCTATGGTTTGTGGTGATGCAGGTGGAAGTACGCAAGGTGACTGATCCTCTGTCACAGTGGAGGATAGCTGTCAAGGTCTCTTCATCATCTAAACTGCTGCGAGCCGAATTACCTCTTAGTAGACACGGCAGAAGTAACAAGAAACTTAACATGGAAGCAGCAGCTAGCACTGGTGGTTTGAACCGACCATACAAGGGTAGAGAAATTGTTGCTTATGATGATATCTTCTAGTAGGCTGCCAAAACAAGATGATGTATGTTTATGCCCAGGGTTGGCTATAAATAATGATTTGAAAAAAATGTGGCCAAGTCGCTGCTAAATGTAACAACAGTTTGTTGCTTTTGGATATGTCGTGATATGGTAGATTATAGCATATAGATGCATCAGTCTGCTGAGCAGCTAAGTAGCTGGACTGGTAAAAAGAAAGAAACAGTTATCATCATCAGTGTGGTGCATATTGTAATTTATTGGCAGTGTAAGCCGAGAGGTATTGTTGATGGTGTTCCTTTTAAAGTGTGATTATTGTTTTTCGCGCTTGCTTGAATTTGCAAAGGAGAACACTGAGCAACGCTTGTTAAAAACATGGTCGTAGTAGCGGTAACAATTTTTGTTGCAAAGATGATCACACGAGTAAACTAATGGGAGCTCAGGTTCCTCGGATGACGATGGTACGGTATTGTTAGAAAAAAATCATAATCAACTTTTTACTTTTAAGTATAATAATAAAATAAAACTTATAGTCAAGTTTTTTGAAATAGAAAAAGATTAACTATACAATTTTTTGAATTGTGAGTAGCCATTGTTTCTATGACAAATGCAAGAAAACCAGTTTGTTAAATACGACTTTGATAGTTTAAGATATTTATACATAAAAACAAAAAAGAGAAATGGGGGCACTTCAATTTTATATATAATCTAATGTACTCTACGATGATTTGTGATTTTTTAATTTTAATTTCTACTATTAGATGAAAAATATAAGTCGATAATATGCTGATAAAATTTTATCTTAATTGAACCACGAATTATTTTTTATCCGATCACTTAATCAAAGCGACTAATATATATATATATATATATATATAATATACAAATTTTTATTATTTGTGCCAGAATGATTCAGTGGTCGGATAGAGATAGATTTGTAATCCAATTAAGATAAAATTTTGTCAACATGTTACCGACTCATAATTTTTCATATTTAATAATAGAGATTATATTTGGAGGTCTCTACGGTCACAAACTGTCATAAATTAAGTTGAAGTGTATATAAAAGCTGGAGTACATCTATTCGTTTCCAAAAATAAATAGACTTTACTTGATATTTCTTGTCTTTGAATTAAAAATATATTTTAATTGATAAAAAGTGAGTTTTGTAAAATTAAACTAATAAAAAATAAATTAGAAATAAGTTTAGTAAATTTGGACATTAAATATGAAAACTGAGTTTAAAATTTAAAAAATAAATAAATCCATTCCAATTGAATTTGAAACATGCCGGAAAAAGTTCAAATCAGTATTAATCGGACAAATATGTTATGCAAAAGTAGAAAACCAAGACCTCACAAAAGCAGATGGAAACAACTGTAGAACAGCAGAGAAATCAAGGTCCACACCAACTGCGGCAGCAGGAAGAAGAGGAATCAAAACATAGCTGCGCCGTGTGGAGTTGGGGCGCCGGCACGGAAGGCCAGCTCGGCACCGGTGAGGCACGTGATGAGTTCCTCCCTCAGCCGGTCACGTCCCTTGCTGCCGTCCCTATCTCCCTCGTCACCTGCGGCGGGGCCCACACTATCGCCATAACTGGTGATTCCAACTCCAATCAAAATATTAGTTCTTCTTGTTTTAATGATTGTTTCAAATTCCAGAAGACATTGTTCGTACTCTTAATATGATCTTCTCAAGCTTTGGGAGTCTTTGTTTACGGGTATTTCTAATCCTTAACTCTTTTCATGTGAGAAGAAATTTCGTCAATTGGATGAGTAGGGTATTTGCTTTGATTAGTGTCGTTTGGAGTACGCAGCAATCAGCTTTCTAGTTATTCTGCATCCTGGTTCCTGTACCGTATAAAGTTAGCTTTTGCATGAATGAGGATAATGCGAGACATAATTAATCAATCAATATTTGGTTGCTATAAGTTTTGAGTATTACTAATTCAATTTGGCGATTTTATTTATGCACTTCAAATATATTTGGTGCTCAACAACCTCGTTGTACGCACATTTTAGATTCTAGTATATTTGGTCTAATAATCTGAAGTATATAACTTCTTAGTCGAGAGACTAAATGAGGATTCAATTCAGCATTTATGATTTTTTTTTTTTCCTGCAGGAGATGGTAAAGTGCTGGCATGGGGAAGAGGTCAGTGTGGCCAACTTGGTCATGGCAACCTTAAAAATTGCTTACAGCCTACGCTAGTGAAATTTCTAGAAAGCTATATTGTATCATATGCTTCAGCTGGCTGGAATCACTCTGGGTTTGTGTCAGGTCTCTTCTAGATTGTCTTTTCTTTTTTCTTCTCAAAAAGTTTTGACATGTGGGGTCTGCAATAGTAAATTGTACTCTGTGAGTGGTAACCCCCTAAACTGCTACTTTGAAGTTCACATGGCCATAAGAATACTGGGAACATCTTATCTTATATTTTAGAACAGTGTTCTCAGTGTAATGTTATGATTGGCATGCAATACCCTAAGGATATCCTAGTGGAGGATGGCTGGGTTTAAAAATATTTGTGCATTAGGAGAAGAACATGGAAATAAGAGTCACTCCAGTTTCCCATCATGATTTTTTTCCTCCATGGTTCATATCTTTCCTTAAAACAATTATGAAGACAGTGAGCTACATTAACCTTTACATATTTTAAAGTAGAATATCAAATTGTGAAGTAGTAAGATGTAATGGGTTGATATTTTGAAAGTTGTCAAAATTCCTTTTAGTTGTATGTAGTAATCTGAACAGTTTTCTCCAGCAAATCATGAAGGGTTTGCAAGAAAAGGCTAGTTTGACTTTGAAAACCTCATATTTTTTATTATATAAAATGTATGTTTATCAAGAATTAATACTACATGACATTTGCATTTATATGTTTGCTTCAACCAATGCTACATTGGCTGCATGATGTTGAACTTATCATTGCTAATGAAATTTTTTGCTTTTGTCATTCCAATCGGACATTCCATATCCTTTTACTCTTTCTTGCTTGCAGATACAGGATGTATTTTCATGTGTGGTGATGGATCGTTTGGGCAGCTTGGCACTAATGATAATCAGTCGCATTCATCTCCTGTCGCGGTTCCATTTTTTAGTGGCAAACACGTCAAGCAGGTAGCATGTGGATTGCGCCATTCACTTGTTTTGGTAGAAGGTAATGATATTATGATTTTAGCTTTATGCAAGTTAGCAAGTGCAGTTTTATTACGTAAGCTAGGCACCTTCACTATGTATTGAAACATCTAGGAAACAATTCAATCTTCTGCTTGAGAGAATGTAGGAACAAGAAGAAAATTGTACATTTTGTTCAAGATTTTAAATATGTCAATGTAATGTTAAGACATGAATTCTTGTCATTCTCAGCTGTGACATACTTTGATATTGATCATTATCATTCAAAATTTTTGTTGATCAAAAGGTTGTAGTTTCCTAAGTGCATATCTTCTTTTAAAGAATACTTACATGCTTGTTTCAGCTAGTTACCATAATATATCCCAGTTCGTAGTGAGATTCTTTAATGGCCTTAGCACTTCTCAAAATTTCCTTTGCAGATCGGTCCAGGAAGTCAGTTTATGGATTTGGAGCAGGAAAACGTGGTCAAATTGGTATATTCATGTCTGGGACTAGAAGATTTAGTAATCTTCCTATGTTGATAGAAGGATTTGAAGGTCATAAGATAGCATGCATATGCGCCAATGGGGATCATAGTGCTGCATTGACTTGTGAGTTTTATCCTTTGCATATGTTGTTTCTTTGATATGAACTCTCTTTCATGGTTTTTGTTTTAAAATAGCCGATGGGCAGTTGTATACTTGGGGCAGAGGATTCAAGGGAAAGGCAGATGAGCACATACCCAAGCAAATTTTTTCATCATTAAAGTTTACACAAGTTGCTCTAGGATGGAACCATGCATTACTTGTAGCTGGTAACTTTGCTCGTGGTTTGGTCTTATTCGCCTAAATATCTACTTAAGAGTTGCTGTTTTCTGCAGATGATAAAGCATACATCATAGGAGGAGCCCGTCATGGGATGCTCGCCAGATCTAGAGCTGGGAACGAGTCACACCAGACCTCCAGTGCCTCTGCATCATGTGTAAACCAAAGCGGTACAGTTGCAAGCTCCTCTGCTTTTCTGCAAACATGCAAGAAGAGCTGTCTTTTCTAGCCTTAGTTTTTTTCCTCTTGTCTACACTTCTGAAAATCAGCAACTCACTTCACTAGAACCCCTGTTGTTGAATTTTGATGCCTTCATCTTTTTTCCCCAATCTTTTTATTGTGATCTAGACATCATCATCCAAATATGATCCAGGTTTTCACCCATTTTGATGCTTGGATCATACTTTTTTGTATGTTCAAGAAATAGACATTAACAAGTCATGGAAAGTTTGCAATACATGATCCAAGTTTCAAAGTTTATTTTTCTCCTAAATAATGTGTAGATCATGTTGCAACATGTTTATATCATTTTGTCACTTTGGTATTGCAGACTTTTATTTGCTGCAGTTTCCAGTATTCTGATCTTGTAAAAATCATTTAGCTCTTAACGTCCTCTACACTCAGAATAGGTTATCCTGCTTTCTAATACTGAAAAAAATTGCCCGACAGATGCATCTTCTAGTGTGACACTTGTGGACGTACCTGGGCTTGGTGGGGAAAGGATTGTGCAGATTGCTGCTGGGGCAGAGCATTCTGCTTTAGTAACAGGTGAACATCAAATTTCAAAATGAGCTTAATTAGCTGAAAACTTTTCATCTCTCGGTGATTCTTTTTTCCAGAGCAAGGAAAAGTTATGACATGGGGATGGGGTGAGCATGGCCAGCTTGGATTAGGTGATACCTGCGATCAAGTTTGCCCACAAGTTGTTAGTATAAGCTTCAGCAATTCAGTCACCAGCACTAAAGTTAAAGTATATTGTGGCAGTGGATATACTGTTTTGGTGAAAACAGTTACATCTGGTTCGTTAATATAATATATATATAGTGTGTGAGTTTGGCTCAGAATAACACTTTAAAATTTTTAATATTTCAACTTGATATTTTTAAATAAAATTTTTTATAATATTTTATAGATTTATTAAAATTTAACAAATTTACATTGTAAAATTTTATTATTATTTATTTTTTAAAATAAAATAAAAATATATTTTTATAAAAGTGTATAAGTACATTCAAATAGCCAATTTGTCATTTCGTTTCAATCTATCCTAAATTTTTTTATTTCATATTTTAAAGTAAATTTTTATGATATTTTATAAAATTTATTAACAATTTAAAATATAAAAATGATATTCTAAATATTATTATTATTTATTATTATTTTTAATAAAATGTAAAATTTATTTTTTGAAATAAAATAAAAACATTTTTATTTAAAATTTTTTTATTTCATAATTACTCTGAAATGCTCCATTCAAAGAAGTTGTTCTAGAATTTCTTCAAAATAAAACTTAATATTTTCTATATTTTTTTTAAAACTAAATTTGTTATCTTTTATTAAAAGCATACCTAAAATACTTATATGGCATATAAGTTTTGATATCTTTCAATATTAAAAAAACTTAGAAAAGTTCTTTTAATTAAATAGTGGAGTTGCGCTCCCAAATAGTTTGGGTTCCGACTTTTTAATTCATAAAAAGGTATCGTCTAGCAGTTAGCACGCCCCGGTCTAGAAAAGATACTTTTGTTATTAAATAAGAACTTAAATAAGCATATTTATCCAATGCCTTTAGCGCAATTTCTAGAATTTCTTTATTTCTAACACGTACTTGCATATTTTTTCTTCTTATTTTGTAAGAAATCGCAATTCCAACAAATCAAAAAAAATTTACTAATTATACAACTATAAATTATTTTTAAAATTCGAATTAACTAAATGAAGTCCTTTCAAAGACGAACACTTCCATTCCTGTTTTCAAAAAACAAACGAGAAAATGAACGAAAGTATTTTGTTGAATGAAATACGAATTGGCAAAACAACGTAGGATCCAGAATGTCAACCAACGTTTAAACCGTTGTTTGGCTGATCATTTAGTAGTGCTTGAAAAACTTCTTTTTTTATTTTATATTTTTTGATAAATTTTTTATAATACTGATATTTATTTAAAATTTGAAATATATAAAAATTGTATGTTGTAAAATTGTATTACTATTTATTTTTAGGTTTAATAAAATAAAACTTGTTTATGAAAAAAGGACAAATTTTTTTAAAAAAAATTTTATTTTATAAGCACTCTCAATATTTTCTAAGCTATATAGAATTATGCATTGATACAACCAGTTATGAAGTTAATCTAACTATTACCGATTAATCTTGGGAGGATGTGCTCTTACGGAAAAACTTGATTTTGGTATTACGAGTGGTTAATATCGGTAATATATGACTTGACCCAAAAATTTAATACAAAATTGATCTTTTTAATTTATATTAAAATTGACAATTTTGGATTTGTATAAACTTATGAATTGAATTAAGGTTGTACGAATTGATTCGGTTATTAAATAAGTCAATCTAAAATCAATCTACTGATCCGAATTGCTATTCCTAACGGGTACAACTCTTTTTCATTTTTTTATTCTATAATAAAATTTTGGCAACAAAAAAATCGATAATAATAATTTATAAATTATTATAATTATATTATATTATAATTAATCATTTATTTTTATATTTTAATAAAATAGTGCAATATGCTAATTGTAATATTATTTATTACTATATAGTTTTTTTTGTAATAACAAATTTAGATTTTGTAAAAGAATTTTAAAGAAATTTTGTCAGTTGTGTTTATCAATTTTTATCGAAAATATTACTATATATTTATAATCATATAATTTTAGCTTTCACCATAAATTTTTAAAAATAAAAATAAAAATAAAAATATTTCTTGGAACACTATAAGAGCCGATGAAAATACTAAAAAATATATATTTTGATAGATACTCATTAGACATTTTATTAAAAATAATGCACAATATTCATTCTAATTAATTATATAATTTTACTTAAATTTAAAAATATGAAAATAAAAATTAATAATTTGAAGTATTAATAGTTTGACCTAAATTTAATTTAGTTATTAAATAAGTTAGATTATAATTAATAACTTTGACTCATATTTATTAATAGATTGTATCAGAGTTGAACGAATTTAATCTGATTATTAAATAAATTGATTCGAAACTGATTCACAAATCGGAATTACCACTCTTACGATTAGGAAAAATTTTCAATTCATTTCAAATTCTCATATTTCAGAAACCTTTTATAGTATTTAAAAAAATTTTAAAATTTATAAATATAAGTAAATCATACGTCGAGAATAAATAAATAAATAAATATATATATATATATATATATATATATATATAATCTTTATTATTTTTGAAACTTTAAAATAATTTTTGTAAAGTATCTTAATTTAATTAATTGCAAACGATCCCTAAATAAAGAATCACTGGACTTGTATATGAAATTTTGCAATTTTAATCATTATACAAGTCTTGCTACCGCTTCATCGAACCGTTGATTTTCATCATCTAATTTTTCTTAAGCTGTTTCAAATGGAATTAAATTATAAAAATTAAATACAATTCTAATCCATTTTTATAAAAAATTTACTTCTATAAAATTTAATTTCGTAGTACTAACATTGGGCTCACCAATGTGACGTCTTATTTCTGCAGGACAGCCTCGCTCCTACCCTTGCGTACTAATCTCTGCCAATCAAGCTCCTTACTTTTCGTTAAAGACTGTTTTCTTTATCTTATTTTCCTTTTAAACATTAAAAAAAAAAAGAATTCAAATAAAAACAATAGAATAACAAAAAGAAATTGTTAAAAAAATTTCAAGACCTGCGATAACCCAACGGAATCAATCTTCGAGCTGTTACATTACCTTCGGTGATTCTATAACCGTCTCTTCTCTCGAGCTTAGACAACTTGCTTGCGGCAAGCTGAAGCTGAAACAACTACACATGCTCCTTCTCCAACAACACCATACAAACCAAAACCAAACCATTCTCTCTAGAATTTTTCTTTCTTTTTCTCTTCTGTGCCGCGGTGGAGCGGAGACTGCGGAGCGATGCTAAGTAGATGGCTGGAATCAGCACTACCGCGCCGGCTACTACTTTTCCATCTCAACTCCGACCACTGCTCTCTCGCCATAGAATTTCTTCTCAACAACTACCTTTGACTTCCAGAATTACTTTCCAACCCATTCACGAATCTCCTTCTCTTTCTCTACCACCGCCGGCACTGCTACCCCCAACGCCGCCGAGCTCTGCTGTTTATAAACGGAGGCGGTGCGCGAGAGATGCAGCGGCGGCGACCGATAGTTCTGATCTCGAGGCGGAGGTGTACGAGTTCATGTTAAGGTCGCCGAATCCGAACAGGTTTCCGACTAGAGCAGAGCTGCTTGAAGCTGGACGCGGTGATCTTGCTGCTTCTATAGCTCGGCATGGCGGGTGGCTTGCTCTTGGTTGGAATTTGGATAGCAACGATGATGATGATTGTGAGAGAGACGGTGAAGAAGATCGTAGAGATTCTCAGAAGAGGAGTTTTGATGACGGTGTCAATGGTTCTTTGACAGAAGATGATCCCCATTACGTTTCGCCACCTTCGTTCTCTGGTCGTTCCATGTAAGTATTGCTACTGTGTTTCATCCTTATTGTTTAGTATTATGCTAATTTAGTTTGGATTTGAAAGCTGATTTAAAGAAGCATGGCTTCAATTGCTTCATCGGTTGTGGTTATGGATGCTAGTCTTAGACACCTACGTTCTCGAAAGCACCTTGTAATGCCAAACTATAACACTAGTTCTGTTGGACTGATCAGTACTTTGTACTGATGGAGACATGCGTCTATGAAGGGAAATGGAAACTGGCAATTGTATGGGGATTGAAGGCATCCTGACACAGCTGGAGAAGGAAAGGAACTTAGCTCTCTCCATTGACTCGTTGGAGAAACAAGTTAATGGCCGAAGATCATGGAACATTCGTAATGATCCAGGAGACACCTGTGAGTTTTGCTGCTAGCTTGGAATGCTACTTGTTTATGCTCTTTTCTAGATACTTATGTGGACACTAGCACATCCACCTTATTTACCGGGTTACGTTAGTGTATTGTAGGAGGTTGTAATGTTTGTGTTTAAGTACAGAATCTCATCATCCGAAAGATATTATATCTTTTGTGAAATAGGACATCAAAACTTCACCATATCATTGTTAATTCACAGGCTTGTTAATGTGATATGGCAAAGGTAATTTGTCAATTGTCAACGTTAAAGACGCTTTTACATCTTAGTATGAGCTATGCTTAAATATAAACCTAAGTCCTTGTGTAGTAAATTCTCAGAAGAACTCAGGTTATAAGAAACCTCATAATGAAGGGAGCCTTGGAAATTTGAAAATATTCACCTCATACTCAGTATTAACTTTTGGAAAACTCTAGAGAAAGATTCTCCTCTGCAATGCATTTGATGATATGTACTCACTTAGGAACTGAAACATTTTGACATTTTGGGTTACGAGTTAGACATTTTGTATTTGAGCCCATGTTAATCACAGTTATATCTTTCTCAATGCACTTCCAAATCCAACTAAGAGGGTCGTTCTAAAGTTCCCATTGCCTATAGACACTCAAGTTTCTTAGATGAGAATTATACATTAACGTTGTCCTGAAAGGTTCATGGATGATCTTATGCAGAAATCTTATTTGTGCTATTCATTAGTGGACATACATAATTTAAATGGTGATATGAACTTCGTTATCATTCTGATCGCGTTCCTTTTGGTAAAGCTCATTAAGAATATTATCATATTGACAGATTCCACAAGCAACAACAGGGTATCCATAGCTCTTAAAAGTACACATGGTCACACTAAAGGTAGAATGTCAAAATCATCAGACCCTGCTAGAAGGTCTATTGATAACTCTGCTACGAAGTATTCTCAGAACAGTAAGCCAGCAGACATTAACGGTAGGGAAATTTTAGTGAGTGATACATGGCGATCATGGAGCATGCAGAGGTCAGGCTACTCTGAATTCGACTTTGAAGGTAGTTGGCTTACTTTTTGTTTGAACATATTGGATTGAATCAGCCTCCCCAATTTAATTATTTTTTCGTCACAGCTGCAGAAATTGTTCCGACCGGTGATAAGCGGTCTTTTCAAAGTGATACGCCTGCTATGGATCAATTAGATAAACCAATTCAGGATTCAGATGAAGGGGCTGATAAATTGCACTCTGGTGCACCAATGAATAGTGAAAAACAACTACATATGCGGCTTCGCCTGTTGGAATCAGAGGTAACCTCTGCACTAGACTCACTAGATGTACAGAAAATGGCACAAAGTTGAAAACGGTACATACTTCTTTCTCTAGGGATCAAGTTCATATTTGATAGTTATAGAAACAAACAAGCTTTTGCTCAACTAAAGGTTCTATTTAGGCCATTTGCAGTTTTAATGATAGCTTTATGTGAAAATGTTGCTGTTATGTTGCCTCAGATTTCTTGATCTATGTAAATCTCCTAGGTTGTCTTATATGCTTGATTATCTTCTTTCTGCAATTCAACTTTTTCTCTTAGCACACCCTTGAATTGTCCTGACTGGAACCCAAGCTTACTCCTAAGTATTAACATTCCTGGGCAGAGATCCACAAAGGACTAAAGTCAACTTGCAGTAGTCAAACGCATGAATTCTCTCAGTGATGGTTTTGTATAAATTTATTTTACTTGTTATCAGTGAGATAGTACTTGCAAATTTTTGTTTCATCTGGATGCATTAGGACTAATGACGTTTCCTCTAGATAATTCATTTCCCGCCAAACCAATAATATTCTCTTTTTGTTGTTTCTGGTCTTGGCACGGAATTCCTCTTTTACCAAAATCGTAAAAACTCTCATGAACTGTCTTCAGCAAGCAGTTCTGATGAAATATATTGTCCTGATTTGTTTGTAATGAGATTACAAGTGAGCAAGAGAGAGTCCCTCCAAATGGAACGGGTAATAACCAGAACAGGTGGTCAAATCATCCTTTCAGAGTCTGGTGTAGTTTGCACAAAATTGAAGTGTGTTGTATCTTTCGTAAATTTTTGCTCATCCTAGTTGTTAATTCGGTTTTTTTTTCTTCTATTGCTCTTATATCCTTCCCAGTAAAAATGTTTTTTTCTCTCAAAGCTATATTCTCATGAATCTGCTGTCACAAGCAAGAAAATGTCATGCATGGCTACTACCTTTTGAGGAAAAATTCATTGGGAGGATCCACTGACTTTGTAGTATAAGGAGTTCTTCAGAAATTTAGGATATATCATAGTCAGGCCCACCTACAAAGGCTTTATCGTTTGTGGTTAGGTGGCCGCTGTCTTAACTTACACTTGAATGCCTCTGTAGTTAGTGCTATAACACTGTTATGAGGAAAGCATATTATAAAACTGTTGCTAGCCTGTTCCAGACTTCAGTTAGAAGACAGAATGGACCAGCAAAGAGTGGATTTCTTGCATACAGAATACGTAGATATAGAAATGCATGTGTCGCATAGAAATGCATGCCATTTAAACATACACAAGTGACGTTTGTTGATATTATACAAGTTTTGTCTTTGTTCTTAATTTCTTTTAGATTCTTATTCTTGCTATGCTGAAGCTGTTTTTATTATCACTTTGCCTACTTCTGCATAATATATTGGTGCAATTATTTAGTCCATTGTATATCTCAGTAATGTTATTTTACCCAAGGGTCCATTGATGATCTTTTCTAAAATTTTTGAATTTGGTAAATCCTATGCCTTATCTTGGGAGCTCGCACAGTAGTTACTTTGACTATGAACACTACACTCTAAGCCAGCATATCAATTATTTCTAGGTGACTGTTCAAGTTCTTGTTAGCATTCTGCCATCTTTTTCTCCATCGCTCACTGCTTCAAGTGGCTACTAATTGTTAATTGATAATGAGTTTATTCTTGTCCAAAATCAACAACATCGCTACTAAGACATTTAAAACTTAGTGGTTATTCTAACTTGCTATGTTACTTTTGGAGTCGCTTCTCAGGCTCAGGTATGATAATTGCAGCTGTTTCTTGCTTAATTATTATTTTTCATTCAGGTGAAAGATTCTCCAGCAGATGAGCTTCAGAGGCTTTCTGATACTTGGGAATTTCTAGAAACTGAAGAAATGAAAGCTCGTGACAGGTTGCGATCACTACGAGCCAAATTGGCAGTGCTCGAGGGCAAGATGGCACTTGAGCGTATGTATGTTGCTGTCTAATACTCTGCTACAAATATATGCACATTCCATCATATATTTTCGTTAAGATTGTATTTCATTTTCGTAGAGAAGCACAGAAGATAATTGAGGATAAAAAGGGAAGGCTTAGTGCTGCTCACAGAGCTTTGCAAAATCTTCGCACAGTCTATGTAGTTTGGCCTAATTCTGCTTCCCAAGTCCTGTTGGCTGGATCTTTTGATGGATGGACTACTCAGGTAAGTTCCCTCAAGTAATTTGGTATGTTGTTTACTAGCTTTCTGTTGAAGAATTCTTATGCTCTAGTTGATTAGGATATACATCCAGCTTCCCACGGTTCCTTTTAGAATATCAAGATGCGATATCTTGGAGATAGTGAGTACGGGAAGCTAAGTATATTGGTAACTCTACATACTAAGTTGTAGTTAGTGTTCGATTACTGTTCTGACTACTTGATTGCTCAAAGATCTAGAGGAGAAAACGTAATGCTTTATATCAAGACTTTCTGGATTAGACTTATGGACATGGTGGATGTGTGATGGAACTTATTCTATTACAGAGTCTAGGCTATCACCAGCTTTCAGATCCCAAACCTAGATTAAATCACAATTTTGAAGGATGAATCAGCCCGGACTGGCATTTTATTTTTTCCTGCTGTGTTTTGGAAGCTTGGGGTTATCACAAAACTCATGAAAATAGTATCTAGGAACATGATTAGTTCATGTTTACTGATCACAACTTGTAAGCTGTTCCTTCGAAGCTGTGCAAATGATGAACACTGCAGAGATCTGGATTACTAATTTTTTGAGTGGAAAGGACAATTGGAAATCTTCAATCTACTATAAATCACTGGAAACAAAATCACTTCAAAGGTGTGATCTGTCTTCCACAAAATTCTTTTCAGCATTTGTGATGTCACTTGAAATGGTGCTTTGTCTATTCTCTGATATTTTTTATTTTTTTAGTAGTCCATTAGATACTAAAATTTTGGTTTTAAAGTTATTCAAACGCCTTTGAAACTTAAAGGACACGAATATATTTCATAAAATTTGGTCCCTAATTTATAAATAAATAAAAAGAAGAATATTGATGTTGGTGAAACAAGAGAAGGAACTATTGAATTGCGATGTTCTTGGTTGAACTGTGAAGTGTGATCCATTGCTTAAAATCACTGTATGATAGAAAACCATGACAAAATTTAAGGTTGTAATGGACTTGTAGTAGAAGTGAATGCATCCGAGTAATTAAGCATGTTACAAAATTGGCTTTATCTTAGCAAGTTGGATTTCTACATGATTCTTTGCATGGCATTGTATTCCATTTAGAAAATGGTAAATTTCTTTTCAAACACTTGCTTCGAAGTTTTCTGGACCTCCTCTCCTTTATGCTTCTCTACTGTTTCATTGCCCTTCCATCTGGGTCATATGCTTAATGCAAGGTGATATGGTACATATCCAGAATGAGCATCATATGCTTCAAGCTGTCATTTCATTACCAAAACACAGTTCCTACTAGTTTAAATGCATAAGCTTTCATGATACTACCTTGTCGTGGCTGTTATACAATTGATACCGTGCGGCCAGCATTTTTGTGACTTAAAGTTGTTAATTATGCTTCTACTTTCTATGCAGAGAAAAATGGAAAGATCAAGATCAGGAGTCTTTTCATTGTACCTGAAATTGTATCCTGGTAACTATGAGGTAATAACCATTTGCGTGCTCTAGCTCGATGTGGAAGTTTTATCACGTCTAATTCATAACTGTCTTTGATGATGATGCAGATCAAGTTTGTCGTTGATGGTGTCTGGACTATTGATCCGCTACGCCCTATAGTCCGTAACCATGGTTATGAAAATAACCTTCTCACTGTGACGTGAAACAAGCTATGGTGACAGGTTATAAGTGTGTCAAGATATGTGTATATGGATGAGTAGTTTAACTAACCCATAATTTTCCATTCTTTGCCTTGCACATAGATCTGAACCACAGGAATCTCCCATTGTTCTATTTTACCACTGCTTTTATCATTAGTGTAGCCGTGTCGAATCAAATAGTATAGGAAGTTTTTGCTGACTTCAGAACCTTATAGAATGCCTGTATGGTCTTTTATTTCTAGCCAAGTTGTAAAGACTGCAGAGGGTTTTCATGGTCTTTCTTGTGAAAAGAAAAAACAGATGGCGTTATAATGATGAATCTTCTCATTGCAATTTCTTGATTGACACTCTTTTCTTGAGTTCTGTCCAGTGTCAATGTGAAGTTGATCCATTTCTTTGCATGGGCGTTCTTCTATGCCATGACCAGAAAGATTCAAACTCACCTTGGAGGTAAGAAAGCCCTGGCTTACCAACATCAACTTCTTGCAACTTGCAACTTTACATCTAAGTAGATGCCAGAATTCTAGTAGTATTGCAGATGCCTAACACCTACTCTAGAGGCGGTTGGGAGTGTTTTGAAAAGTAATTTTCTGATGCTAAAAATATTTTTATTAAATTTCAAAAATGAGTTTATTTTTTTATTTTAAAAAAATAATAAAATAAATAAAAATAAAATTTTATTACGTATAATTTTTTATAAGTTTTAAATAAATTTTATAAAATATTATAAAAAATTTATTGAAAAATATAAATTAGAAATTAAAAATTTGTTTTTTTGAAAATGCAAACGTCAAACCGCCCCTCGATGCATTGTGTATATGTTTGCTGTTCACTGAAGTAGACAAATCCTTAATTCTAGTTAAAGAGACTAGCAGCATAGGTGATGATAGTTACAGCGACAAGCAATTTTTGGAAGCTCAGTTTGCGTTTGTGGATATACGTTTCCAAGATGTTTTCTTCACTATTTTAAAGCTAGTAATGACAATTCTTCCTGGGCTCCACAAACTTGTCGATTATAACAAGCATCTTGTACGCTTCCTTTATCAACTGTTTCTTCGTAGCGATAGAAGTGTGCACTGATCAAGATGTAGAACAGATTCCCTGCACGCAGAGCCGCAATCAAACAAAAGTATTCAGACTCTGCCGGAGTTAATATCACCATCCAACCCACCGGATGACATCAGAAGACCAAAATGCAACTAGCAGTAAAGGTTCCATATATATATATATCGGAATAGGATAGAGGCACATGGTGCACATGCTGGCCAAAAATAACCGGCGAGATATCCAAATCTAATCTCTACCGTTGGATATGAGGAACCATGAGTTCAAAATATGTTGATAAAATTTCAGCTTAATTAGAATACGAACCCACCTCCATCAGAACTTTTGATCAAAGTGATACAAAAACGAAGTATATATCTTTTGTCAAATTTAATCTTTTATGTCACTTTGGTCAAAAGTTCCGATAGAAGTTGGTTCGTATTCCGATTCAGCTAAAATTTTATCAACATATGTTCAACTCACGGTTCTTCATATCCAACGGTGGAGATTGAATTTAGATGTCTCGCCGGCCACTTTTGGCCGGCATGTGCATTATGTGCCTTTAAAAATATCATGTGCTTCTATCCTATTCCATATATATTTCAAAAAATGCTAGCACCTTTAAGTTTTATTTTTTAAAAAATAAAGATAAAAAATCTCAATCTTTGTTTTTAAAAAAATTCAAAAAAAATTTTTTTTTTATTTTTTTTAAATTTAAGCACTTTCAAACAACCCTTTCAGGGCATCGAGTTTTTTTTTTTCCTCTCAACTTCGCTTTCACAAATATTAGCTTTTACTTATTGTCTTTTACGGCGAATGTTGCATATTGGTTAAAGTTTTATCTGAAGATTAGCAATTATTAGTGTTGCGGAGATATAATAACGGAAAAGTTAACCAAAATAAGACACCTAAAGTGTCCGATTAATACACTAGAAAGTCCAATCTAACCCAAAAGCTTAAGCCAATACGCTATGGAACTCTCTAATATATTAATCCCTTTTTCATCTTATCTTTATTCAATATAGAACTAATTTACTCACTTTTAGTCCAACAATCTCCCCCACAAGAGTGAGTCATATATATTTTTTTCTCATCCGAGCATTCTATCGTGCACCAAGTGCGTCGATCGCTCAGAATTTCAGCCACTTGGCATCGAGCACCGTCACTGCACACTAAAAGCTAGCTTTCAGAGCCCAACTTGCTCTGAATTCTTACTCACACCTTGCAGAAGGCCAATGTGAGTCACACCACTCTTAACCTGCTCATCATTCTACCAGCTAGAGCTATAACATATGCTGGTCCCCTCGCTTACGCACCATCTGTGCAACTAACAGCCAGCCATTAGAGCCCAATTTACTCCCTGCCGATTGCTCTATTTCCTTGCGGCTACCACCTTAAAAGAACAACAACAGTGCAGGACAACGTGCAAGAATTGCGGTATGTATTGCGGAGATCTACTAGTGTAGTAGTGTTGCAGACAGTAATGGTGCGCGTGTGGGGCATTGTGTGGTATATGTTCTAATGAGATTTCTTTATACTATTGTAATTGAGTGTGTTTTGCTTCCGACAAGAGAGTATTGATTGTTCTCCCGAGAAAAGTGAAGATTGTAATTCAATTATTGATAGTATCGTTTTTTTTGTACCGTCCGTGAGTTTTTCTTTCAAATTGGTGAGAATTTTTCTACGTAATAGTCGTATTTTGTTGCATTTCTCAATTGTTATATTTTATCGCAAGATTTTAGGTATTTTCGCTGCACTTGCCAGGAGCGACTCTATTTTAAGACTTGTCCTGAGTTACCTCGTTCGTAATAAGAATTAGACGAAGACAGTATATAGCAAATGCCGAATTAGAAAAATGTCAGGGTAGACGCCATCATAGCTGATCTACAAGGGTTTGGCTTCTAATATAGAACAAGCTAAGGTAGCATTCTCGCATTGATTGCTGATAGAAGAGCTTGTGATCTATGTTCTTCAGTGATTGACATACATTTTGGCTTCCTATACCAATCCCCATGCGTTTATGCTTCCAGTTAATACTTCGTATATATGTGAGTCGAATTTATAGCCCAACCCATTTATAATTTATTTAAATTCGATTAATCATTGAAGTAATAAGGAGTACATGCAACATGCTCCTTAACCTTACAACCGTCAAATTAAGCACCCCACTTACCACCTGTTTGGTTCACGGTGAAGGAAGAAAGTGGATGGAGGTGAAATTAAATCATTCACCTCCATTCACTGCTTTTGGCAATCTTCAGTAAGATGAGAGAAGGTGCACCGTTTGATTTGAAAATACTATTGAAGGTTAAATAGTTAGCTCCAATGTAGAGGGTAAGCAAGATGAAAATTAAACTTCAAAATTTTTTTCTTCGTTATCCTTCTCTTTTTTATAAAAAGAATTTAATTTTTTATAAAGAATTAGTATGTATTGCATTTTATTATTTAAGAACTTATAATTTGTATATTTATTTTACTTTTGATTGATTTTACTATAAAAATTTATAATTTATATATTTTACTATATGATCAATTTTTATATTAAATTATTAATTATGTTAGTTTATATATAATTATTAAAATAAAATTAGATTAGTATAAAAAAATGATAAAAATTTATTAATAAAAGTTAATTTAAAAGTAGATTAATTTAATCCAAAAAAATGTTTGAATGTTTTACTAGAAATTTATTTTTATAACTTACTCATTTCATCTTCATATACCCAAACACAATTAATTTTAATTATACTATATAATCTAAATATGGTTAGATTAAATTATTACCTTTTACTCACATTCACATTCAACTTCATCTTACTTTATAATTTCATTGCCAAATAATTAATGCGTATACAAGATCTGCAAAGTGGTGTTTAGTTTAACGGTTTATTAGCATGTTTATCAAAATCTCAATTTAAAATTTAAAATTTTACAAAATTTATAATTTTATATCAATAAACTAATTTGATTTTACTAAAAATGGCAATTTGAGTAAATCGTAGGGAAATCACGATTCAAAACATAAAATATTAAAATTGCAATACCACTCGATTTTACACGATTTTATAACAAAAAGTTTTCTATTATAGACAGATATTCTGTCAAATCATAATAGAAGGGTTTTTTGTAAAATTTGGAGGATTTATTATAAGATGAGAAGGGTTTCTATAAAATTTTTAAAGTTACTAGAA
Source organism: Acanthochlamys bracteata (assembly GCA_019914995.1). Lineage (NCBI taxonomy): Eukaryota > Viridiplantae > Streptophyta > Magnoliopsida > Pandanales > Velloziaceae > Acanthochlamys > Acanthochlamys bracteata. Next base: position 5,423,449 of record CM034129.1, on the reverse strand, counting down.
AACTTTTAAAAGATATTTGAAATTTTTTTATATATAATTTACCGATAGATAAAACTTATACTTAAAAATTTCGATCTATAATTGAACAATTTTATTTAAAATTTTGATTTTGATAATCTAGACTACCAGGAGTGGTGAAGGAATGAGAAGCATTTACTCCAAGACTAATAATTTCAGAGATTTGTTTTCTTTCCTTCCCAATTGCAGGCGCATAGAAGCCTGGAACAAGAAGATGAACTACGAAAAATTTTCATTTGCTTTAGGAACTATATATCAATAGCATGCATGGTATTATTAATGTGACACTATTACATATGGTCTCTGCACCTCCTCTAAAATATGAATAGAACTCCAATGTGCTAATTAGATGGAATGATAATCTCTTTCAAATTTCCGTTCTCTGAAATTCTACTGAAGTTTTTTCTTTCGGTTTGCTATATATAAGAGACGCCGCAGTGATCTTATGCTAGCTCCTATATATCAACCATTTCACTCGCTCTATCATCATCAACATCATCTGTCCTGCTTTTGTACCGATAGAAGTGCGCGCAGATCATGAAATACAACAAGTTCACAACTCCGATCACTGCAAGCAAGTAATAGAAGTAATCCACTCTGCCGGCATTGATGTCATTATTCAGCCACCTAGTAGTCCGTCTCACGATCGTCACAAGCAATGCGCTCAAGTACCCTGAACCCGCGAGGCTGCAGCTGAATAACGCGTTGGCTAAAGTCTGCATGTGCTCGGGGAACTCCCTGTTGTAGAACTCAATCTGTCCGACTGCATTGAACGCCTCCGAGATAGCCATCAGCGACAGCTGCGGCAACAACCAGAATGCTGACATCGGTGTTGAGACTCCTCCATGCTCCAATGCTGAAGTTCTCCTCTTCCTTTCGACAATGCCTGCAGCGACCATTGATAGAGTTGAAATCAACAGACCGATGGCTTGTCGCTGGAGAAGAGTTATGCCGGATTCAAGCCCAGTGAAGCGACGGAAAAGTGGCACGAGTAGGCGATCGTAGATAGGCATGAAAATAGACAGGACGAGAAGAGAGAGTGCTATGAGGGATGCTGCAGGTATTTGGAAATCGCTTCGATGAGTAATGTGGCGGTCCATTGTAAGACACTGGAGGACTCCAAATGTCCATTGCTGACTGATAGCGATGAAGCAGATCATGTTAGCAGACCAAATAGGAATGATTCTCATCAAACACTTCACCTCCTCTATCTGTTGCACGCTGCAAAGCCGCCATCGGTTCACAACCGTTCCGTCAGGACCTATAACGATGTCCCCCTCGCACTCAATTGCCGCTTTGTTCAACCATCTGAACTGCTTAGTGAGTGGAAGCTTCACTACACGATCATGCAAAATCGGTGTTCTGAATGGCACCATTGATTCCTCGAGTTTCAAGTGTCTCTTTCTGTACGCTGCAACGAAAACTTGAACAATGCCAGAGAACACGCTCCCTTCTGGCGACACGTGAACGTAAACCCTCGTGCCCAAGAAGAACAACACGATCGCCACAAGCATAAGTGCGGTAGGAACCGCAAAGCCAATAGTCCAGCTGACGCTGTCTTGAATATAGACAATGACGGTAAGCGATAGCATGAGTCCGGCGGAGGTGGTGGCATAGTACCAGTTGAAAAAACTGTTGAGTTCTTTTCGGCCTTTATCAGTCTTGACATCGAACTGATCGACGCCGAAAGGGAGACTGCACGGCCGGACACCTGCTGCGCCAATCGTGAGAAGACTCAGGGACAAAATTAGAACTCCCATCTCCGTTTTTGAAGGTGGTGCGCATTGATGGAGTTGAGTTGCAGCAGGTTGAGAGGCTGCAGATGAGCACGGCTGAGGCTTCAGTTGAGGCAGGGTTGCAGTGAGCGTGAGTACAACCATTCCCTGAGAAATGGAAAAGTCAAATTTGCAGTCTTGGGCTGGATAATCGAATGTTTCTTTTTGTGTAATGGGTTGGGCTTCAACGAACCCAATAGTTTTGCAAGAGTGTTCTGGATATGTTTCAGATGTTAATTGTACATGATATTACGTGATGGGGAATTAAGGATTGCCATTCACATCTTGCATGATATATTTCTCAAGCTTTCATAACGAAATTTCATAGCAGTCCCAAGAAATTTGACTCTACTTTTAAATGATGCAAATATGAATACTCATCTATTATCCGGAAGAAAGAAATAGGACCAACTCTATTTTTCGTTCTTATATAAGAATTTCTTAAGCATGTACATGTATTTTAAAAAAGAATGCTTTATGGGTCTTGGTAACAATAAATCTATCAATTGTTATTTTGAAAGAAATGGTAAAGACTAGTGTTGAAGTTGCAATGAACCAACGGTAAAGCACTTCCAGTTCCGGTTGGTTTTCACTTTTCTCTACCAGGGGTTATTTGGCATTATATTTTTCAAAAATAAATTTTTAATTTTTTGGTTCATATGTTTAAATAAAATTTTTATAATTTTTTATAAAATTTAGTTAAATTTTTTTTAAAAAATAGTAATAAAATATTATTATTAATTTTTAAGAAATTTTATTTTTTAAAAATTAAGTTAAATAAAAGTATTTTTTATTTCAAAAAATTATTTTTAAAAAAGAGTCACAAATATTCTCTATTTGTCCATGAATACCATTGCCACATTCATTACCATATAAACAAACAAAGTTCAGCGACTCTTGAATCAACAGGGGGGGGGGGGCGAGATTTGGTAGTGATTATTAAAATGAAAAATATTTTTATTTTTTTTAAAAAACGAGCTTTATTTTTTTTACTTTCAAAAAAATAATAAAAATATGTAATAAAAAGATTTCACTCTTTAAAATTTTTCTACACTTTCTAAATTTTTAAATAATTTTTTTATATATTTATAAAATATATATTAAAAAGTATAAATAGAAAAAAATTGATAAATAATTTATCATAAGCTGCGCCAAACGCACCCAGAAGTTCCGGAAGAAAAGTTAATCATTCAATAGATAGATATATGAAAAGTACGTAGTTATCAGGTCATCACCAGGTAAAGGGAAAGTTAAAATTTTTTTTTATTTCAAATAAATATTTTATATTTGTTAATAATTTATTATATTAAAATGTTTAAAAGGTATAAAAAGTTAAAATACCATAAAATTTTTATCTATATAATTTTACTTATTTAAATTAAAAAAAACTAAGCTCATTTTAAAAAAAATTATAAAATATATTTTATTTTAAACAAATTTCTTTTATAAGCACTTTTAAATTTAAAAAAGAAAAACAATCTCAAAGTTTTGGGTATTTTATAGTTACTTTAGGCATATTCATTAGCATATATCCTATAAGCCCTTATATCCGTTAAGTTATTGCAGAAGAAGCAAATTACTTTAGGCGCTGTTTGGTTCTCCGTTTCAAAAATTGCTTATCAATTTTTCTTAATTTTTCTCTATTTTATATTTTTCAATACATATTTTATAAATATATAAAAAATTTATTTAAAAATTTAGAAAGAGTAGAAAAATTCTACGAAGTGAGATCTTTTTATTGCATATTTTTATTATTTTTTTAAAATAAAAAAAATATAACTCGTGTTTTAAAAAAAATAAAAATACTTTCTATTTTATAAAAATTCTATTTCATAAGCAATCTCAAACGCTCCCTATATCATGTGTCAAAGCAATTTGTTATACCTTGCCTTCTCCCTTCTGGATACCCCATTAATCAAATAGTTGATGTTGACATCTATTTATTTGGTGAGTTTGAAATTAAATTCAGTAGCAACAAGTTATAGATTGACGTTGATGATATACCTCCACAAAAAAAAGAAAACTTTGATAATATTTCCGGAAACTAAAACTATAACATGAATAAAATAGATTGCAAGTTTAAGAAAGAGTGTGATGATATGATAATACACATAAGAATTAATATAGGAGCAAAACAGCTTTAATAATTGAAAGATAACTTTACCAAGAAGGTCGAAATGGATGCATAAGCAAGTGTCCGAAACCTTCCCCAGTAGGCATCAGAGATGAAGGCTCCCAACATGGGCGCAAAATTTGTAATGCCAAAAAATATGTTACCGAAATTCGTCGCCGTTATCTGATCCATGTGCAGTTGTTTCACTAAGTACACCACCATGTTAGCCGTCAGTCCAAATGTTGCCACCTTTTCAAACGTCTCGTTACCTTCAAAAATCCATCCAAAAAATTTCAGTAAGCAATACTTTGATGAAAAATTGATGTAAGCAAGCAGTGTTCTCTGAATTAAATCTCTTCTTTTTTTTTTTTTTGTAATTATATAATGAGCAAGGTGCAAGCACAAGAACAAAATGCAAGATGATAGATAATGAACTTTTACCAATAATATAAGGCATGCACTTCCATCCCCCAGGCGTTCTCTTCTGATCAACCTGTACAGGAAACTCTGCGTCTACCTTGAATTCTTTCTCTTGCTCTGTTGAACTATGGTAGTGTGGAAAAAGTTTCAAGTAATCCATGGATCTCTTCATCTTCTTCAACTGCGTATTAGATCTCAGAGCTTTTGCTTAAACAAATTGTTGCGACGAAACGATCATATATATAAGGTCTCGAGGATAAAGTGATCAGAATTGGAAGGAAGGAGAAAAGCGAGAGGAGTCGGTAATTATAGATCAAGGTTGTCAGCAGAGGTTCTTACTCATTAGTGGAGAAACGCATGGACCTCGTGGTTTGTGTGCTTTCCTTTTCTTTGAACTGATTGTGAAAACGACTACAAAATAGCTATATATATTAATTTCTTTTTTGTTATGAAATAAAATAAAATAATGAAGGAATTAAGATCATGTCTGCACTAGGTTGTAATTAATACAGGGCTAGCGGTTCATATATGTAATTTTCCTTTCCCCTAGCAAATTTTCTCTAAAACCATGGCAAAAGCAAATCCATCTCTTCCGGAGATACGGTGGGGAACGTTTGAAAATATTTATAAAAAATATATTTAAAAAAATATTTTATTTTTTATTTTAATAAATAAGTAATAATAAAATTTTATAACATAAAATTAATTCAAGTTTTTTTATATTTTTAAATAAATTATATAAACTATTATAAAAATTTTATTAAAAAAATAAATAGAAAAAATTGAAACTTATTTTTTCGTTCGGAACTCCCAAACGCTCGGCGATATTTTTTGCTTTGCTGAACTATTGTTTTAAATGGAACAAATACTACGAAATCTGATAAAGTTAATGATTTCAATGTGAGCTCCACAATTTCAAGGATAATTATTAGTAAATGGAACTTATTTACCATACCAAACAAAAGAGTTAAAGGGTAATTAAATTTCTCTAAGACTTTTAAGGTATACGATGGTCCAACAATTCAGTGCACCATTACTTACACCACTTTAGTATTAGTCAAATTAAGTGTAGAGTTGTACTACAAACAGGCTCGAATCATCTACATAGAAGAAAATTAGATTATAATAGAGAAAGAAAAAACTCAAGATCGTATATATTTGAGGATTATATTGTTTATCAATTTCAGACAATTATTTAGCATATGAAGATTTCTTCAAATTTAAAATCCAAACTATAGATTGTGCTCTAAAACATAAATACAACGCACTCATAAAGTTTCCAACTCATTTGAATGTATTTTGAAGCTCAATTGTAAGTAGAGATTTATGCAAGTAGAAATTTGTGAATGTTTAAACGGAGCCTCATATTAAAATACAACCAAATAAGATTAATTTATATGTACGTCATTTTGTGTTTAGAATCACATTTAGCAACCTGGATCTTGAATATAAGATATGATTTGTCTTCATGTAATCGAGAATATATGTGTGTAACGAATCTGTTGATACTACGTTCTTAGTGACATCGTTGAATGTCGATGTTACTTGAAACATCTTTGTTAAGATTCTAAGAACCATAATTGTACTATACACAGAACACATCATGGTCCCAATGATAGAAGCAGTTGCCTTTATAATTAAGTGGATCTAGCTTGCACTAGTTTACTACCCTACAATTGCAAAAGATCAAGTTCATGTACGAGATATGGCATCACATAAAGACATGGAAGACTATTTGCTACAATCTTGGATGGTTCTCTTTTATTTACGTATTGTTACAATCGCTCGACAGAGATGTATGTATAGGATCTATATTCAGGTTCGGAAGGCTGACAACATTTCTCGTATCATATAAGCGTATTTATTTCAACCGGTTGTAGACAAAGTTGTTAAAATCGAAATTTTATATAGAATTATTTTGTTTGAGTATGATCGTAAAATCGAAATTTTAAAATAAAATCGTAAGATTTTACACACCCATAAATTTTATAAAATTTTTTCAATACCATTAAGGACCTTTATAAAAAAAATTTTAATATTTTTTCTAGAAAAGATTTAGTATTTAAAAATTTTTTTAATTCTTTTAAAATTTATAAAAAAATTCTTCTATATTTATAGAAAATTTTTTAAAATTATATTTTTTAAAAAAATCTTCAATATTTTATAGAAAACTCTAAAAAATTTAATAAATTTTTTTTAAATATAGTTAATTATAAAAAAAATTTTAGAATAAAATCGTATAGGATCATAAAAAGATCGAGATCTTACAGATTTTAAAATTTAAATCGGGATGTAGGTGTGATTTTATTTAAAAAAAATTTTACTTGAGATTGCAATTATTTGGATAAAGTAAAATTATAAAATCATAAATTTTTAAGATTTAAATTAAAATTTTAATAACCTTGATTGTAGATGTATGTTTAAGTAAAACAAACGTGAGAGGCTTGAAACAATTGCTTAAAATGAAGTAAACATACAGTGTTGGTTTTTTCTTGCTAGCTGCAGAAAATGTGAGCTTGGTTTTATTTTTGGATGTGCTATGTGTTTGGTGTTCTTTTGTAATGAGTTAATACTTTCGTTATTGTTTGGGTCGACGGAGATGACAAATAGCGGCTGCTGTGCTTGTGCTGGGGAGCTTTCCCTTCTTCTTTCTAACGCATTGTTTTGATGCGTTTCAATAACTTTTATTCTTATTTTTTATTTATATTTTTAAATAAATTATTATAATACTTTTATAATTTTTAAAAATACAAAAAATTCTACAATCATAAAATTTTATTATTTTTATATTAAAAAATAAAGCTTATTTTTTAAAAATTAAATTAGTTTTTACTTAAATTTTTTTTATTTTTATAATCACTCCTAAATATTTCCTTTTAGATTTTAGCTCCAATCAGTTTCATACCACATGAACCTGGTCCCTCTGGAGGGATCAGTTAAAAATCCTCTTAATGGTTATTGAATATGGTGATCACAACGTATAATGTGCTCATAAAACTGATGGAAACTTCGTACATTTATATATTTAAATTTTGACCAAGTTCTACCAGAATGCTATACGTAAAATATATAATCAAGAAAAAACAATTTCATTTTACTGCAGTACATGAAACCCACCCTAAAAATCAGACAGGGGGATTCTTTGTTTTGCTCTCTTCAAGTTCAATCTCAGGATTAACACCTTCTGATCCTTTATACTTGTACCACTTCGCGCATACCATGAAGTACACAAGATTCAGAACCATAATTATCGCGATAAGAAAGTAGAAAGTATCCAGTTTTGCCTTGTTAAGATCTGCAGCCAACCAGTTCTTCCCCCCATTTTTTCCGGTAGTTTTATGAACAACAGTGACCATCAGACCACTCAAGTAGTTGGAGACCGACATGCCTAAGAATAATAGTGACCCAGCAACACTTCTCATATTCTCCGGAAACTGTTTGTAGTAGAACTCAATCTGCCCGACTGCGTTAAAAGCTTCTGCAAGCCCGAAAAGAATAAGCTGAGGAATAAGCCATAAGCTAGACATAGATGAGATAGCTCCTCCACTAGGAGCTAATCCTAATGTTGGTCTATGCAATGCATAGTTTCTTCTTCTTTGTTCAACTAGAGCTGAAACTATTATGGCGACAATGGCGATAACCAGGCCAACACCCATTCTTTGAAGCAAAGAAATACCGCCTTCTTTCTTTGTCCTCCGCTGAAACCAGGGCACGATCAGACGATCGTATATCGGTATCCATATGGTCATAGCAGCCATGGTAAAGACTGAGAAGGAAGCTGCAGGGATCAGGAATTTGCCTAGTTGTCTATTAGACTGAAGTGCTTCATACGTCACGTATGTTGATTGTTGATTTGAGCCAATGTAGTATACGACTGCAGTGGACCATACTGGAATTATTCTCAATACACATTTGACTTCTTCTACTTGTTGCAAGCTGCACAATCTCCATGGATTTTTCGGCAACCCGTTTGCTGACAAGATTACGTCATCCTGCGTTAGTATTGCAGCTTTGTCGAGAAACCTGGCAAATGCATAAGAAAAAAAAAGAATCATATATTTACATGTATTATGCTGATAAATTAGAGTTACACTATGGTAATCATAGCACTGACCTGAACTGATCTGTATGGGGAAGCTTGGAATTGAGAGAGCTAAGATGAGGAGGATCAAAGAGCGAACTCCGGCCATCGTCTGGCAAATCCAATCCTCTTTTTCTGAAAGCCGCAGCGAGAACTTGAGCAATGCTGGTGAAAGGGCTACCCTCAGGTTTGACTTTAACATATATCGGTGAGCCAAGGTAGAATAGAGTAACGGAGAAGAACATAAGGATGGTGGGAATTCCAAGGCCGATCGCCCAGTTCACGTTGCTTTGAACGTAGATGATCAACGTGGACGATATCATCATAGCAAAGGTGAACGTGAAGTAGTACCAATTGAAGAAACTGTTGATTCCACGGCGACCGGATTCCGTTTTGGGATTGAACTGGTCCGCACCAAAGGCTAAGTTGCATGGCCTGATGCCGCCTGCGCCTATGGCAAGGAAAGCAAATGCTGCGATAAGAACGGCCATCTGTCCGTTGGATGGTTCGATGCATGATGAGTGGCCGGATGGACATGGAGGTGGATGAAGCTTTGAGAATGCTGCTGTGAATGTGAGTATTAGCATGCCCTGCAGTGTGATTAATGTTAAAATTTTGAAATACTTCAAAAAACTATATATGCTATATAGAAGAAACATCAGTTAGAAATTAAAACAAAGAAGATTCAAGCGCAAGCTTAACTTTTGAGTATATACGACAGGCAAAGATCCTGTTCTTTTGTTACTCTCAAACATCACCATATGTTCTTCAAATCTAGTAACATAGACAATGATTTTTACTAAAAGGAATCTAACAATATCATAGTTTATTTGTTTCAATCTTCGTTGAATATATATTACTTTTTGTCAATAGACAGGACGTACTGAATTTGTTTTTTGTACAAATAATTCAATCCATAGTAACTAACGAGCCGGATATGGCAAAACACAACATATGATTTATTCATATTGCTACAAAAGTGATAACACTTCATGTGACCCTCTATAAATTATATATCTTGATGTACCTACAAATTCGGTAAAAAGCATAAAAGGCACTACTACAATAACTAGCATTACCGACTGACATTTTACCGACCAACCAAGTGCAGTCGGTAAATTCGTCAATTACCGACGGCACACTAATCCGTCTATATTTTTTATAAGTTTACCGACTGCTTATTCTATTAGTCGGCAATGTAAACAAATTACCGACTGCCGAACGAGTTAGTCGGTATAGGGTATATATATTACCGACGGCATACTATATCAGTCGTTGATTCTATTATTTCTAGTAGTGAGGAATCATGAAAATCTAGTGCTAACATGAATTGAACTTTCATATATACCACAAGTATTTGGTAATCATAGCTGTTTCTATATAACAAGGTAAACGTTTATATAGAAATTAAGTTAACGTACCGTAAAAGAAGAAACGCTAGCTAAGCCCAAGGTCCAGAAACGACCTAAGAAAGCATCAGAGATGAAGGCTCCGAGAACAGGAGCCATGTTGGTGGTTCCATTGACGATGTTAAGGAGCGTTACAGCATTGACACTCTTGAGATGGAACACAGTGGTTAGATAAACCAACAAGTTTGATGATGTTCCAATCGTCCCGAGTTTCTCAAATGTCTCATTTCCTATATATATTAATACCACATACAAATACTGATCATTACAATCAGGCGAAATTAATTAAGATCTCAAAATTTCAAATTCTCATCAGTTGCAAGAAAATTCGTTGTAATTTCAGTAGACATTAATTAGTAGCAACGATCAAGTGAATCGTGCACTTCATGTATATCAAACAGAATTATTTTAGAGCCGCATATTGAATTCTAAGCAACATAAACGCTTAGATCAATCGATACCTATAACATATGGCATGGCTTTCCATCCTCTATACTTAGTTACGGGCAGAAGTTTTGCTGCAGATTTTTCATCGGTCTCCATTTCGGGAAATTTCTTATGGCCATTCTCTGCCTCCATATATCTATTCCAATAATATTTCTTATGATCAGGAGCAGATCCAACGAAGAAGATGATAAGATTTGAGAAAGTTTGAAGAAGAAAAAGAAGGTTAGTTAGCTATCTGGCTAGAAGGGGCAAACTTCTCCGGCTTATGAGATGCAAGTGAACAACGCTAGCTAACAAGCAGTATTAATAAGAGGAGATCTAGTGAAATGAAGGGCATGGCGGTTATAACAAGCAATGAAATTTCCCAAAGAAAATTTTTTTATGACAATTAAAGGTTCAACAAAAAATTAAAAGAGATAAAATGAATGATTGGAGTGGACTAGCTGTTTGAATGAAAAAACTTTTGAGAGGATCTTATCAAGAAAAAGAAAGACTTTGAGAGGAAATGCTATACGTTTTCCGGTAGATAGGGAAACTTCGTTCTCTTGTGTGGAACAGTGAGATCACTGCATGAGATATATATATATGTATTTATTATTTAAGGCTATTTATGTCTTTGTATTAACAATAAAAAACCAACAGCTATCTATATTTAGCACACGCAAAGAGATCTAAATCATGGATCTCACAAAAGAATCGGTAAATATTTTTACTACCGAATTAACTGATGATTGACACATCTAAGTAAGAAGTCAAATTCCATTGCTCAACCAAAAAAATCTCTGATCTAAATCAAGCTCGAATTAATATAAATATCCTGAGCTCAAAAGATCTAGACCGGCTCTTTGAATTATATTAATCAACTAAACGTTAACAACACCTATAATCAAAGTGAATTACGTAATTCTGAAATTGTATCAGGAAGTAAACTTAATAAGAAAGGCACTTAACTTTCATGAAAACTACCAGAAACAATTGATTTTTTAATTCAATGCAAAGTACCTAATTTTTAGTGTGCGGAGCAGAATAGAACAACTCTCCAGTCTTCTCTTTATTGCTCATCATGAAGTTGAGACCCATTCCTTTCTCCCAACTTCTAACTGACCATATTCACGTAATTACAAAATCCACAAATTTGTGCTTTAATATTTTTAACCTGATTCACCAGGATGATATTACTAAAAATAACAGTATTATCACTGATTAAAACAATCGGCATTACGCAAAAAATAGTCGGTAAAAATATTTACTGACAAGTAATAGCATCACCGACTATACTAGGTTTATCTGTCATTTTTCTACCCACGTTTGATTAGTCAAAAATTTTTCTTTCACTTTTTATTCAAAAATATTTCTTTTCTTTGTATGTTTTCTGCTTTTGTCAATTTTCATACAACAAGGATTTGAATATAAAATATGATCAATTCCCGTACTACATCCAAAAGCCTCCAACAAAAAAAAAAACATTTCAGAAATATTATAGAGTTTTCTAGGATAGTTATACCAATGGCAGGAATGTCGGCAATTTCAATGAGATGGACAGAAATCTATAGCCTCTTTATCATTGTATTCGCTGAGGTTTATGGGCTGTAAATTGCATTCTAATAACGCACCCAAATTATTCAAACTAAAAGATTTTTATAGTTTTATAGAGTTTTCTTAAATTTAAAACTATAAATACATTACAAAATCGTTTATATATATAATATAATAATAATAATTTTGTTTTCTTAAACAATTAGATTTTTTCAAACCATGTATTTTGTATTATTTTCAATTTCATTTAAAATTTTTTAATAAATTTTAATAATATTTAAAAAAATTAAATTTTAAAAAAATATAATATATATATATATATAATTATTTTAAAATAAAGATTTTCTAGTTTATGGCCACTTCTATATGGTACCAATTGTTGTTTCATTGAATTGCTGATATAAAATCTCATGTTATGAAAAAATAATAATAGTTTGTTAATATCGAACTCAGTCACATGGATGGTAAATGCATGAATGTTCAAACCGCACTCAAAAGCAGGGCATTTTCCATTGATATAGAAATTTCTGTACCAGAAACAATGGTATCTTCAATTATAGCCCCTCTGGGATGTAAAATATATCTCTTAATTCTTTGTTTCAAAAACTTTACAATATTTCTTTTAAATGTTTCTATTTGAAGTATTTTTGAAAGACCCCTTAGATTACAAAAATGGTTTGAGATAAATCATTTCAAAAGTTAGTTAAATTATGAGCAAGATAAGGACATGTTAATTAATAGGAAAAAAATAATAATATTATGAATATCTTTTTAATGGCACTTGCGAGTGGAGTTCTTAAAATAAAAGGGTGCTACATCTACAACCGATAATTCGTAGTCTTATTTTCCTGCAGTGCAGTTGGCTGGATAAGTCTCCTGAAACAATAATAATAAGAGAGACTAAAAACTGCTCACGCTTAGAATAAGTTTCGTGAAATAAATTTTAGTAAAAAATAAAATTCGACAAATTAAATTTAAAATAGTAATTAAAATACATAAAAATAATATTTAAAATTAAATTGATAAAAATAGAACTTATTATAAAAATAAAAATTTGGATTAATAATTTAATATATAAAATATAAGAACTCAAATTTTGATGAAGAGTCTGATGTTACAGTTTTAAATTATGAAATAAATAACATAATTCTAACATAGGTTGAACATAACTACTTCACATATCAAGAATAGTAATTTATTAAATATTATTTTCCGAAAACTTTTGACTAGTAATAGGACATAAAGCAAACACCAAAGAGGGGGCGGATCATTGGAATAACTTGACTAAGAGTGCGTTTGGAATTATATTTCAAACTTTTTTTTAAAATTTTTTTCATCTTAGTTTTTTAATATATATTTTATAAATATTTAAAAATTTTATTTGAAAATTTAAATAATATAGAAAAATTTTACGTAATAAAATTTTTTTATTATATATTTTTATTATTTTTTAAAAGTAAAAAAATAAAACTTATTTTTAAAAAAAAAGTTTTTTATTTTGAAAAGATTTTATTTCATAAATAATCTCACGGCATACTAAATAGCCTTGATAAATATCTCATATTTTTATAGTTCATAGCGTTCAAAATATGTCGATTCCTCTACAGTTGGCTTCAATTTTCCAGCCTTAGAGCCAAGAACGATTTAAATGACTTAAAAATCTGCTACTATAAAATCAGTGATATGCATATTGAAAGTAAGATCTGTTTTACAATATTTAGTTTAACATATTTTGATACAAAATTAATTTTAATAATATTTTATATTTTATAAATAATTAGTTTATAATAATTATAGTAATTTTTAATAGTTAAAATTATTATTAAGCATATGAACGAAAATTTTAATTCTATAATGATAAAAGAAACAAGCAGTATTTTTTATCCTTCTAGATTAAAAATGTCGTAAAGAGATAGCCGCAGTTGGTTTATTTCGAAACGTACGAATTTTCTTATCTTTAAAGCGCTCATAAGCGACCCAATAAGGAAAAAACCGAAATAAGAAACGAATACATACCAACAGAATAACGCAACAAATAATAACAAAAAATTGAGGAGATATTTGAAAGTATTTTTAAATTTTATTTTTTAAAAAATAAATAAATTATTTTATTAATGAGTGTTTTTATTTTATAATATTTAAAATAATATTATAATAAGTAATAAAAAAATTTATTTTATAAAATCTTTTTATACATTCTAAATTTTTAAATAAAATTTTAAATATTTTATAAAAATATAAATTAAAAAACTAATTTTTAAAAAAAGTTTAGCTAAATAAATCAACCTTATCTTAGCAGTGTATGAAGCGTGTGAAAACCTTCATCTCCACGTACGAGTAAAACAAATACGAAACCAAGATTCTTTTTCTGAACTGACGAAACTGAACGACTGATTTTGATAATTGACTAGTCTAAGTTCACGTGTGTCAAAATCATGAAACTCATAGACCAACTTTTCTTGCTAAGTTTTCATAACATCGACATCAAATCTGTCTCCACGCTTGCAAATTTCGTTCACTGTCTGAAATCAAGGATGACCAAGATAATTATTGAAGACTATATTCTCTTTCACTTTCAAGTCTGTCTACTTGTTATTGATTTGAATACTAGATCAATTTCTATAATTGTTTTTCGAAAAGAGAACCTTGCTTGTAATTTATATAGAAATAAAAAGTGTGCTAGTACCGGTTGATGTAATGTGGAAGTATCTGGACCTTTAGCTCAGATACATATTATGTTAATATCTTGCAGACCGTCATTACTCGCCGGCTCCGGTGAGGGCGTCACACTGTCTGGCAGCTCCTCCCTGATGCTTCCCTCGTTTGCATCAATATCTAGTCATACTTGGTTGATCAGAGTCCCCTTATGAAATGGGAGGAGAGAACAAATGGTACTTATCTTGGTTAATATAGCCGTGACTTTTTTCAAGGATGATTGAATAGCATTATCTTGCCTTTATTTTAAACCTTACATTTAATTTATTTTACTTTTTTAATATTCTTATTTACATTTGTATGTATTTGAATATTCATGCTATTCAATCATAAATAGTATTGTCAAATTCGAAAACTGTCGATTCGAACTAAAGTCGATCCGAGCCTACAAATAAATCCCTCGTACAAGTGATCTTTTTCGACTTGGACAGATTTGGACGACCTGCCCTACCAAGTCAACTCGAGTTAAATGAAAGAAATAAAATAAATTAGTGATGCCTTTGATAAAAGAATGATTATAGCAGCTCTATATTGAAAAATAATGTGTAGTCTGATCTTTTGCATTTGGGTATTGTAACGAAAAAAAAGTTATTATAACTCATTTGCAAACATTGATGATAATTAACTTTTGCAATATATTCTGGCTCCGACATATAAAATTTAAAAATATCTTATTTTATTTATTTTTTTTTTTAGTCCTTTTTGTTGCAGTTATTTTTTTTAATTTTTTTTTCATCACCCTTACCTCCCGACGGGAAACTACCTCAAGCCGTCCTTCCCGCTTTATAATCAATCATTCTTTGACAATAAGTGTGTCTTTACTATACCTCAGGCCTTCATTCTTCTCTGCCTCCAACCGCACCCCCCCCCCCCCCCCCACATCACTGTTGCAATTCTAGCAATCTTCATAGAGCGGATTAAAAATAGGGTTTTTGTTTGGCCGTTTGCTGAATCTGGCGACGGCCATATGTGGAATTATTTTCGTTAAGCTCTCGTTTTTCTTTATCTACGTTCTTAATAAAATCCCTCCTATATGGGTATCCATTACTACTCTATAACACTAGCAAGATTAACAAAAATAAGAACAACAAATCTTGAAATTCTAATTCTGAAATCTTTTCCATTTTGATAATTTTCTCTTACTATTCTAGCCTACTCAATTGGGTATGTATGAGTAGGCGTTGTGGAGACCTACCTTAAAATAGAATGAAATGGAATGATTGAAGATGGGATTTGATTAGTTTAGAGAATAAAATGATCTGGATATGTAATCATCTTTGTTCATAGTTAGCTAGCTTTTACCTTTTTCATTTTTAATTAGCTAGATAACTTCTGTTGAAACAGCACCGAAATCTATTATTAGATACTATACCTTTGTCGACGACGGTAGACTAGTATTGTTGACCCAACGGGTCGACTCTTTGATCCTCCGGGTCAATCTGAAAAATCGTCGAAATGAGCAGCTTTTCGGATCGTTGCCTAGTTCGATTCTTACAACTATGATCATAAATTACAAAATCCCATAAGAAGTATGAAATATATAATCTTTTTTTGAGATGAGATTTGCAACTTAAGGAATAAAAAACAAAAAAAAATTACAAATTAATCAAATTTAGAAGAAAAGAATAATTAGTTAATTTTAATTTTCATCAAGCTTGCCTCAAAATCAAGATTGAGCGTAATGTGCAATTTCTTCCGATATCAACAAATATTTTGAAAAAAATATTGTTCATCATAAAAAACGACAACAATTAATAAAGTCTTAATATTTGATGAAAGATGCATTCAATTAGATATCAATACTTTTCCAATTAGTGTATAATACCAAACAACACAATTGATAAGAGATTGCTAAGGTGCTAATTTGTCTCAAAAATTAAAAATTTACACTTCCAAAAATACAATATATAACTCATAATGAAGACCTAATGCAATAATTTTTTGAGTTATTTCTAAACAAATACCTACTACAAGCCAAACTATATGATACTATAAATATTATATTAAAACAATTTATATTTTCGTTTACCTTAATAATATTTTTATACTTACTTCCTTAAATCATGTGCCCAAAAAAAAATAAAAATTAAAACAAGTTTGTGCATCGGATTGGGTACATTTTACAGCACTACTGACATTGACAAGAACATGATTTATCAAATACTCGAACTTGGGGGTTACATGGCTAGATCAACTCCTCAAAGGGGAGGTTGAGCGATAAATTCTGAGTAGTGTCACTTTACTAGAAGAAAAAACGATTCAAAATCCAGACTCCAGAAAATATATCTCAGGAAAATTAATATTGCTCCTAAACAAGGAATAAGACAGTTATTGCGATAACAGGAACAGATAGGAGTGACAATACCTACATCCCACACCTGGTTGGTATAGTAGTTGAAGCATGCAACTGCAGCTCTGTGCTGCTCAGTTTAACACACAAACCTTACTCATTACATAGATATGAGCACAACTGAACAACACATTTCACAGAGTTGAGAACTTAACAAAAGAATAAAATATGATCATAGTATTATATCTTGATACAAATAGTATAGGCGGTAATGTTACTCAGAACATTAACTTTCAAATTCCAGTCAGCATATAGTAACTTTTTCAAAAGCTAAAACTTGGACTTAAACTAAAGAATAAACTATTTTAATCCATTTATCAAAGATAATATCCTAATTAGTGGCATATGCAATTACATTCACATAGTTGGGGAAAAGAAAAACAATGTGAATGTCATGTTATACGAGCAAGTTGCTAAACCCAATTCGCTTATACCATAAGTCTCTCTGCTTGCACCATAATTACTTAACTTAAAACCAAATGATTTCCCTTCATTGTGCGAAAGCTAGGCTCGTGAATGTACCTCACAAAGATCTTGGCCGCAGCTGCTCGAGCTGGTACATGGAATCCAAAAATCGAGTTCCTCAGCAAGAAGTCAAACAAATTCAAAAGTTTCCATCCTAGTCTGCTAGTACTGTGCTTCATCTCCTTGGTTAGCAGTTCTAGCACCACTTTCAGAAGTCTTTGATGAGGTACAAATGATGATTTCATATCCTTGGGTAAGCACAAGATGCACAGGCAATACAGCTATAGCATCTTTACTAATTTTCATACACAAGAATTCCAAACTAGAAAGTGCTCATGACCTCAGTCTCAATCTTGTGGTCCACAAGAAAAGCAGTTGCGTCTTCTATCCGAAACCAGAAATCTTGATGGGAAGTCAAAATAATTTTCAATACATCAAGCTCCACAAGGCTATCTTGTATAGAGCTCCAATAATAGGACGACAAAATTGTAATAAATAGCTTCAATCAAGAGGTTGCAGTAACTAAAACTAGCAGTTAACAACACAATCGGCCACTTACTCAAATAAACATGAAGAAAGTGAAAAATGCAGAAAAAAGAATCGCAACTTTTCGTTGCAAAAATTTGCTGCAAAGAAAAAGGTGTAAACATAATCATCATTGCTGCTGAAAAACCAGTACAAATTCGAAAGCTGTAGCATATACACGCTATTCCACAAAGAAAGAAGCACTAATTACATTTATGTAGGTTGTTACAGTATACAGAAATTTCATACATTAAAGAAAGAGTCTAATGGGTGAAAAGAGAAGAGATAATGCTCTAAAAAATCAAACAAGAGTCTTCAAGACGATTTAAGTTTAGTAAGGCTGTTGGTTGACACTGCTGATAATGTGTCCATGCATCAATCACATTACAATAGGCGTTACGAAATCATCAATTTTCTGAAGGGTGAAAGAGACACCTATGAACACACTAGTCCAAAATACTACATACATATCCCAGGGAAACTTAATACGCATCTTTCAGTGAATTTTTCTACTAGGATAGAATATATGGTGCATGATCTACATTTTCTTTATCGAAATCTAAATTAGATGTAAATGAGAAGTAACTTCAATCAAAATGGCTTTATCAGGAGCTTAATGGCCTCACATTATAAATCAGGAAACAAGTGCTGCAAAGAGCTGGCAATCTCTCTAATCCCTTGTTTCTGCAGCTAAATTAATCCGTAAGTTGTATCTCAGACTATTTTGACAAGCAGCACGCAACAGGACTATGCTCCACTAATCAACATTTCTAAGTTTCCTGCTTTTTATGAAAACCCAATTGTTCAAATTTGAATGTCTTTTCCTACCAGAAATACTAGTTACATTGGCATCTGGGTGGACAGAGGTAGCTTTGCTCTTCCTTTTAAACCTTCCCATGTTCCAATGGGAGAAAGGCTCCTCTGGTTCATTCAAGGAAGAAGCCATTTGTCTCGTAGAATGTTGCGGAAGAGTGTCCTGATGCAAGACATGAGATGCAGGAACAATTGATAAAAAAATGATTGGTAGATCAATGCAGTATGAAGGTACAAGTGTTAGCAAAAATGGAATTCACAAAGGAATGAATCAAGCGAGCCAGTGAAACAGCCATCAGTATCACAACACACAAATGGACTGATGATGTTAGATGATTTATTGACATGATAGAAACTAAATGGCCAAGCATTAAGTTGCATTTGCATACCAAGAACAGACAATAAAGCAACTAAAGCAACT
Source organism: Acanthochlamys bracteata (assembly GCA_019914995.1). NCBI lineage: Eukaryota > Viridiplantae > Streptophyta > Magnoliopsida > Pandanales > Velloziaceae > Acanthochlamys > Acanthochlamys bracteata. Next base: position 5,404,361 of record CM034129.1, on the reverse strand, counting down.
TAGATGTATTAATATCATTAAAGAAAGACAATCAAGGAAGACGCTCTTACGCAGAATGCTACTGCTGCATTTTCATCCTCCACATGTGAAGCACCTGAAAAGAACCCAAAAACATACTATGACATGAGACCTGCAACAACATCCATGCATGCATCCATTTAAATGATGATTAAGGAAATCAAACCAAATGTTGTACTCAAATGCCCCACCTCTGCTTCTTAAAACATGCTGCGCTGAAGCACTACTAATCCATGGATCAACAAGTTCCTGCGGACCATATTGCCAATATGACGGCCCTTCATCAGGTATGTTCTCTCTGTTTATCATTCTCCTATTTAATGTGTAAGAAGAAAGCTCATCATCCCTCAACACAATATTCCCCGTCTCAATGATCCTAGTCCCATTCCCTAAATCACGCTTAGCATCGTGGTTACTTTCCGAAACCCGACAATTCATTTGTGATAACGGCAGATGCGGTGGTGGTGATAACCGCACCAAACTCCTTCCATTATCTAAATTCTTCTGTTGCAACTGGATCTCCTGCGGAATTCCATCTCCCTGTAACCCAGCAATCCTGCGAAGGAATGGAAACGAAACTTGCCGGTGATTATAATCAACCTTATCGGATCCACTACAAGCTCGATTCTGACAGAAAGCATCATGATCCCGAAAGAAAGAATCTAGACTCCTAACTCTAAACGGGCCGAATCCAAACCCAAACCCGTTATGCCTTGTGGACGGGCCAATGTTATCATTAACTGCGGGAGGATTGCGCGAGAAGAATAAAGGATAACGGCTAGCAGGAGAAGTAGATAACGGCTTTAACGGATTAGGTTTAGGAGGGGCTGGAGGAATTCGAGACTCGACAGTTGACACAGTGTTCCTCCGGCTAAGGTCAGGACAACCAGCGGTGGCTGCGGGAGCAGGGGAACGGACACGTGGCGGTGGAGGAAAGGAGTCAGGGAGAGAGCGGAGACGGAGGCGGCTGATCCACGTGGATCGGAGAGCTGTCGGCGGAAGGCCTGTGGAGTCGCAGGCGGTGGGATGGTGAGCGGTAGTGCTCTTGCTGCCCACGGAACTCTTTAGAGAAGCCATAATTGGGAACAGTGAATATCGAAGCGGGCCAAACAGTTGGAAACTTTGGAAGAGTGGAATGTTTTCTTTTTTCTTTTTCATGTCATTGGATAATGGAGTAATTGGAGTTGAAAAGGACCAGCAAGAAGAGCCCGTCCCGGCCTGAATAAAGACAAACTTTTCCCTTTTGAGTTAATCAAAAACTTATAATTATTTCTAATTATGATGATATTTAACAGTATTTATGATTTTTTAATCTAAAAATTTCTTTTTTTTAAATAATTTTATACCATATTTTATACATGAAAAGAGATAGGGACACCCCAATCTTTATGAACACTCTACGGCCGTTTGTGGCTGTAGAGATTTTTAAATTTAATCTTTATCGTTGGATATGAAGAACTACGAGTCATTAACATACTGATAAAATTTCATCTCGATCGTATCACGAATAGACATTCATTCAATCACTTGATAATAATGACACAAATAGTAAAGTTAACAAAATATATATCTCTATTTTTAGTCATTTTGATTAAATGACCGGATGAAGGTCTATTCGTAGTCCGATCAAGATGATATTTTGTCAGTATATTAATGACTTGTAGTTCTTCATATCCAACGATAGAGATTGAATTTGAAAATCTCCACGACCACAAACAGTTGTGGAGTACGTTGGAGTTTACATAAAGATTAAAGTGTCCCTATTTTTTCCCTTTAAAAATATAAAAATTATATATCAAATAAATTTTTATATATAAAGTTTTTATATAATAAGTAATTTTAAATATCTCCTAATTATATTGTGAACCACTTCTATTTTTCCTAAAATTTATTAATTCTGAATCCATTATCTTAATGGTTACTGATAATTTATTTACATTTTATAAGAAAAAGGTTTATAGTTAGATTGGTATTCCGGAGTTTTACTTGAGTTTATAATGCCTTATATCTTTGCTATGTTTTAGGGTGTGATTAGTATTCCAACAAACTTTTTAGGATATTTTATAAACTTTATTTAAAAATTTATAAATATAAAAATTTTATATGAAATTTTATATTATTGTTTTATTTAAAAGTACCAAAAAGCATATCTTTAAAAAAAATTAAAAACTATTTTACTTTTTAAAAAAATTTTATTTTATAAATACTTTGAAATATCTATTAGCCAAGTAATTTAAGGTTGCATTACCAAATGGTTTCTATCCTTATAGGACCAGCGTGCCATAATTATTAAGAGCATATTCACTTTAAATTTCAAATTTAATTTTTCTATTAACAACTTTACATTTAATTTTTGAATAAAAAAATTAATATAAAAACAAACTTATTTTAAACTCTATCTAACAATCATATTTTAAAATTAATAATTTTAATTTTAAAAACATTTACAACAAAAGATAAATACTCACTATTACTGATATTGATATTTTTTAATAATTAAAAACTTATGTACCGTAACTCTCTCCAAGCAAAATAAATATGCCCTAAATTATATATATATATATATATATATATAAATTTAAAATATTTAGAAAGTAATTGACGTTGTGATAGAACCAAGTTATAGTTAATGTATAATTGAATAGATGACTCGTTAAGTCCGTGTTTATTTTAGAATAAATTTAAAGAAAATTTAAAAATAAAATTAAAAATAAACTATTTGATAAAAAATAAATTTTATATTTATTTTGTATTAAATTAAAAATTTAAAATTTAAAAATAAAAATATTTTTATTTATTATATTAAAATTGAGTAAAAAAATAAATTTATTAGATCGATAAACAAGTTCTGAGCAGGGTAAGGGGAGCCACAATAAAAATTCGAAGGAGAAAACCAGTTGACGGCAATCACGGCAGAAGAGAGACAAAATAAAAATAATGCATTCATTAATCTTTCCGTGTCTGCCGTCTCTCGTGTAAACTTTTAATATTCCAGATTGCAACAAATATGACTCCATGCATTTGGTAAAAAAGTAATATCTTTTTAAGGCTAATATGATATCAAAGAATCAATGGAAGTTTTTTAAGTAAAACCATATTATTAGAAATATAAACACTTTAGTTAAAGTTTAGAATCTCATAAAGCAGCGATTGAAAATTTTTATATACGTGGCTACTATAACAAATAAAAATACAGACGTCAGCAGGGTGTTTTATTCTGTTTTCCAAAGTACCTACTCCGTCAAGAATCATGTTCTATCTTTTTTTTTCACTTTTTAATCTAACTTGCAATATCTAGCTTCTTTGGTTAATTTTTCTAAAATTTTTCATTCTAATTTTTTTATTTTATTGTTTAATAAGTTTTTATAATATTTATAAATCTTAAAAAAATTAATCTAAGTATAAACTTAATAATATTTCTATAATATTATTATAAATATTTATAATATTCTAATCCAAATAATATTTTTTATTTTATAAAAGATTTTTATAAAAGCACTCTAATATTCTTCTGAGGAAAAGTAAAAGTTTCATGTGTGGATAAACTACTGGATTTAACTTTTATAAAATAGTTTAATAATACTACTTTTTCCTTTCTTAAGAATATTTAGCTTTTATGTTTATGCTTTCTGTTACAAATGGCATTGTTCTTGTTACTTAGAGTTCCTTGTTACTTTAGAGTAACAATTGATAAAATACTGATTTCGACAAAAGGCGTGTTTACTTAGATGGTGGAATTGAAGTTTTGAATGAAGTGAAGTTTTTAGGAAATAAATTTAAAAAATAAAATAAAAAATAAAAAATATTTAATAAAAAATAAAATTTTATATTAATTATATATTTTTAGTAAGTTTAAAATTTGAATTTTAAAAAAAATTTTATTGATAAAAAATTTATTTTAATTTTTATATGTATTTATGTGAAACTTAAATTTAAAGGAAGTAGAGTTTAGGGGTGTTGGTAAACACGCCCAAAATCAAACTCTAAAATTTCTTTGATGAATATACAAGGTACAGACAAATTTTCCTTTATGTGGAATGTGTCAACTCATGACATCAGGACACAAACATATTCCCAATACCTATATATACAATAATATTCCAAATACAGTGATTCCATGAAAAGGGAGATATTGCGGCGGTGCTTTTGATAAAAAAAGTTTTCCAAATAAAAAATATTTTAAAATTTTTAAAATAAAGTTTATTTTTAATATTAATAAAATTTTATTGAGGGAATTTTTTATACTTTTTAATTTTTTTAAAAAAAGAAAGAGTTAAAGAGTTTATTAATAAAGAGTTTAGCCAAATAGTACCTTAAATATTACTGGTCTAAAATTTTGTAGCTTCGTGCTGCGCTTATCATACTCATAATTAAGCCGGTCTTTATCTCCACAATTCTATCAAAAGTAGCTAAAAAATTTGTATAAATTTGTTAAAAAAAAGAAAGTAAAAAAAATACTTGAATAGAGTTGGAAATAAACTCTTACAAAGGTTATAAGGCTTTATTACAATACTTATTAAATTACAAAAATTTATTTATTGGTTGCAAACGGAAGTCGTTACTTTTCTATTTATATACACTCCACCTCTTAAATAAACGATAGAGAGTTGATTGCACGGTAAAGAATATTAGTCCAAAATGTGTTTACATAATATCTTTATAAAAGATAATATTCTAAGTGTATGGAGCATTCCACCATACTAGTAAATATCTCTATGTTTAAAGTATTCAAGTTACTCTAGACTTTACAAAAAGGCACATTGTCAAGACAATAAGATACTTTATCAAGGCAATGCGGTACTTCACCAAGGCAAAAAGAATTGAGAGAGGAGCTAAAACAAGTATACGATGACATAAAGCATACACAATTATTATTCATTTACAGAGTATAAATAGTAAGTTAAAGTCCTTATCCGCTATAGCTTAGGGCGATATGGCATTCATTACAATCTAATAAGATGCACATCAAAAGTATTGGCATATATAAGGACGATGGAATCAAGAAATTAAAAGACCACATTGTTGGACTAAGTAAATTTTTGTCTAATGTATATAGTGAGTAAATCGAAGTTGATGAATCTTAATACATGTTTAAGGTAGTAAATTGAAGTTCAATCTTGTTGTGTTTAAGAACAATATGATACATCAACATGTTTGCATATGCATTACTTACTCTTGATACAATGTTTGGTTTACTACACTAGTACCAAGATTCTTTAACACATTTCATCCCATAAGCTCATATCATAAAGATAATCCTATGGGAAAGTTTTGCGATAAATATTATAGGTGCTCCTTTAAGTACTCAACTTGATTATGTTCTCTTTCTACAAATTTTAAAATGAGGGTCCTTTTATAAATTTTAAATTCTAGAGTTCTCTATAAACTCCCTTGAGAGGGAGTATGAATGTTATCCTATCCTTTGTAATAACAGAAAAAGTACATGAAGGTCTACTTGAACGAATACCCATTGAAAGCAAAATAGAGACAAAATTAGAAAAGTTGAACTTTTAGATTATGAGAAAATAACTTATATATATGATTTAATTTATACAGTTGTGTAGTTACTATACACAGTATATATTTACTAACTAATACTTTAACATTTCACCTCAAACTCACGATGCAGCAAGAAGCATCGAGAGTTTTCCAACTAAAAAGTGAAACTACTAATTGGTAGGGATTTTGTACAAAATCTACAATCTGAAGAAATGAGGAACCAAATAGTCCCATCCTGAAGGTGATGCCGTATGAGATGACAACCAATTTTAATGTGTTTAGTTCGCTCATAAAAGACTAAATTATGAGCAATCTCAATAAGCACTCTTATTGTTACAATAAAGAGGAGTGAGAGTATCAAGAATAATACTCATACTTGCTAACAACCATTGCGACCATATAATTTTAGTAGTGGTAGACGCCATAACACGATACTAAACTTCAATAGAAGACCGAAAAACTAGTGCTTGCTTTTTACTTTTTCAAAAAATGAGAGAATCACCACAAAAAGATGGAAAAATCAGATCAATTTACAACCAACAGATCACCACCACAATCAGCATCAGAGTACGCATCATAAAAGAAGTCGACAGAAAAAATAAATTATAATACAAAGTACCTCAAGATACTATAGCACGCAAAGAACCACAAACTCATGAACTATGGTAAGAGAAGCAATAAACTGACTAATTTTATGCACTGCATAGGCAATATCTAAACGAGTGATAGTGAGATAGATCAAGCTACCAACAATAGTCCGTTATAAGGTGGGATCAGATAGAGATATATCATATGTGGAAGAATATCAGACATTCAGCTACAAAAGTGTATCAACAGTTTGAGTATCAGTAAGAAGGGCTCGTTGAAGTATATCCGATGCGTATTTAGATTGAGAAAGAAGATAACCCTTAGGAGATGTAGCTACCTCAATACCTAAAAAATATCATAAATAACTCAAATCCTTCATGTCAAGCTAATGAGCTAACTCAGTCTTCAACATTACAATACCTTCTATATTATCACCAGTAATAATTATATTATCAATATATAATGAAAGAAGAATTCGACCTGTAGACGTAGACCTAATAAACAAAGCAAGATCATAAGCACTAGAATAAAACCAAGAGAAGTAATAACTGTAGATAACTTCTCAAACTAAGATCGAGGAGCCTGTTTGAGTCCATATAAAGCCTTCTTGAGCTTATACACTTCTCTAGTCTTATGAGAAACACTAGGAGGAGGCACTATATAAACTCCGTACTCAAGATCCTCATTCAAAAATACATTATTAACATACATCTGAGTAATATGCTACTGATGAATGGATGCTACTGCAATAAAGGAATGAACATTCATCTTTAAAATGGAAGCAAAAGTCTTCCCATAATCAAAACCGTGCTTATGTGCAAAACCCTTGCAACCAATCTAGCTTTATACCTCTCAATAGACCCATCAAATTTCTTTTCGACTTTGTAAACCGAACGAGATTCTATAGTGCTTTTACCTGATGGGAGTGACACTATGTCTCAAGTGTCTGTCCTTTGCAATGCAGAGAGTTCCTTAGCAATAGCATGCTGCCAAAGTGGATTTAAAACTGCCTTTGAATAAGATGTAGGCTCACAAAAATGATGAATGGATGCTACAAAGGAAGTAAAGGTAGTAAAATAAATGTAGAAGTCAGGTAATTGAGTAGAGTTATAAGTGCGTGTGGGGTAACGAGAAGCAGGAGGATCCACAATCTAAGAAAGTACTTGGGTGACCACAGAAGGGGAAGATATAGCATCAATAGTAGGAGAAAAAGCACGAGTGATATCTTGAAGAACCATATCACCTATGACAGTTTTATTTCTGCGTGAAAAAATGATATGAAAATGGTTGCACCGAAAGATGAGAGTGACTATCAGAGTGTGGAGCTTTGTTGTGAGAAGGTGGGGATCTATCATTGGTATCACCAGAAAAAATATCAATGCCAAAAAAGTCAGAATTTAGTGAAGTTGTGAGGGCTTAAAGGGATGAGAAAGAAGGAATATGCTTAAGAAAAAAAACACAACGAGAAATATATAATTTTTGTACTGTTAAATCAAAATAACGATCCCCTTTTTGACCCTCATCATAACCAAGAAACACACAAAATGCAGAGCGAGATGATAACTTAGTACTTTCTGCGCTAGGACAAAGTACAAAAAATGTGCTACTAAATATTCTTAAAAATGAGTAATTTAAAACATAACCATACAACATCTAAAATGGAGACAAACCTAAAGTTTTGGAATATAAAATTTAATTGATCATGTAAATAGTCGTGAGAACAGCTTCTCTCCAAAATTCACTAGGGACATTGGTAGATAATAAAAGAGAGCGAGTTGTTTCAACAATATATCGATATTTTCTTTCAGCAATGCCATTCTATTGAAGTGTATCTGTACAAAAGGATTGATGCATAGTTCTATCATAAACGAACAACTCAAAAAAAATAGTTAATGTATATACCCCACCCAAATCACAACGAAAATATTTAATAACAGCAGAATGTATAGTTTTAACAAGTGATCGAAAAGCAGTATAAACACTTAAGAAATCAGAACTACGTTTCATAAGGTAAATCTAATAATATATAGTGTAGTCATCAATAAAAGAGAGATAATATCTCGACCCTCCTTTTGTAGCAACAAGAGCAAATCCTCATACATCAAAATGAATTAAGTCAAATGGTGCAACCGAATAAGAAGTACTTCTATTAAAAGCTAAAGCAAAAAACTTAGCCAATTTGCAGCAACTACAATAAAAAACAACATGCGATTATAGATTCCCCAAAAAACCTTTAGAAATCAAAAATCTTAAATGAAAGGCGGAAACATGGCCAAGTTTACAATGCCATAAATAAAAGTCAGAAGAGGATGCACTTAAACAAAAAGAAAGATTTATACTGGAGCCAACAATAACTCATCTAACACATATAATTCCCTCTGCTTGCAGTCTGTCCTAATCAGCTTATGAGATTGAGGTCCTGCACTTGACAAGAAGTGGAAAAAAATGAACAGAATAACCAGAGTCATATAATTGAGTAATAGAAACAAAATTCATTGTCAGTTTAGGAATGCAATAAACATTTGGAAGATATAAACGGAGTGTATTGATCAAGCCAACACCTACTAAGGGCATGGATGTGTCATCAGCAGTTACAACAGATACAGATGTAGCAGGAGGACAAATAGATATAAAACATGCGAAATGAGGGCACATATGAGGGAAGCACCAGAGTTTAAGACCCACAAGGATGAGGATATACCTTATGGGTTAGACAAAACTATTTTGCTAGAAGTAGATATGGCATAAGGTTGTGGCATAAAGAATTTCTGAAAATGCTCGGAAAGGATAGCTGTGGTTGGATGTGAAGAGTATACGCCAACTGGATGTGTAAGTGAAGCAAGTGATGATGTGTTTGCTTGCGGCATTCTAGGAGGTCTTGGTTGTGGAAGCCTTCTTGACTGCCACTGTTATAAAGATGATTTATCTTTATGCTGGGGTATATTAGAAATCAATTTTGGACATTGAGCGTTTCCACTGTTCTTTGTTTTTGCAGTAACTACACTCATTATAGTTGGCATTCGCATTGAATTTCATTTGATGATGGAAAGAAGGTCTGAAAGAGACTGCGAGAACTGATGCATTAGGTGCATAGAGTAACCCCTTTTGCTACTTGAGTTTTAAAACGAATCTCTTCATCAAAGAGTTCACTTACTACAGAATCAACAAAGAAAAGAGGATGCCGGTGTAGAATAGTTCCACGAGTCCCTCAAAAGCATCTCGAAGAGCCATTAAGAACTGAACTAGAAGTTGCTCCTCCCTTTGACCAATATAAGGTGGAAACACCGAAGCTCTAGTGATTCAGTAAGGGCCAACTAATCCCAATGATTACTCATAGCAGAGTAAAACTCTTTAAGTACTCATATGCTTCTGTTGGAGTGGTCGAAATCAAATTCCAACTGATACCTTTTTGCAAAATTAGATTGTGTATACATTCTTCCCAAATGTTCCTAAACTTCTTTCCAGTTTCATATTTAGCTAGTTGAGTGCCAATAGAGTGTTCAATCGAATTATTATTCCAAGTAATAATTTTTGAGTTATTCAATTCCAAATTGTCAAATTAGTTAGCAAATCCTTCCCTCTTATCATCAACAGATTTGCTGCATACACCATTGATATATCCGCACATCTTCTTTCCATTCAAGAAATTTTTCATCACATGACTCCAATATGAATAATTCTTCCTATCGAATCGAACACTAATAGAGCGCAAAGAGTCATCTTTATGTTCAGTCATCTAAATTATTAGGGATTGCAAATTTCGACCCGACCCGAGGGAACTATATGTGGTCAATCGAGTTCGGATCGACCCTAAAATGATCCAAAAATTTTAAACGGATTGGGATGAATTCGGATTGACTCAAAATTGATCCGTTTAACCCGTATAACTATTTATATATTATACATTACTTAATAATTAGAAAAAATAATAAAAAAATTGAATTGAATTTATATATATATTAATTTATCTTAATTTAACTAATTTTTATTTAATTTATAAATTTTGTCAAAATTAATATTTTTTTTAAATATATCATAATTAATAATTCTTATATATTATTAATAAAAATTAATATTTCTAATTTTTTGATTAATTTTAATTATTAAATGTGTCGATCCGAATTTGACCCGGTTATAAATAGGTTGGTTTAGAGTTGACAATTTTGATCCATATAAATAAATAGATCGAGTTAGAATTGAATAAATTTTAACCTGATTATTATATGGGTCGATCCAGAACCGATCTAAAAATCCAATTACCACCCCTATGAATTATTACTAGCAATCAACACTGAAATTATAGCAACACAAAAGCAACAATAAACTCTTCACATGGACAACAACGCTACCATTATCCTCCAATCCAATCAGCAATAACAATGGAAATAACAACAACAATCAACACCTTCAATTTCTGAAGAAAAGAAAAAATGCTAGGAATGGATCGATAAACCACTACTTCCAAATCCACGCACACATACAAGCTTTGCTTGCTCAATCAGCCGACAAGACTTGCGTACTCCCACGAATTGAAGAAACGAAATTCGAAATCTGATTCAAGATTTCTAGCATTCAACAAAGCAAAGCAGAGATTTTAGTTTTTGCTCAAACCCCTACCGACCGAACGAGCAACCAAGCTGAGAACGGGAAGGACACGGAGAAGATCGATTGACAGAATTCTCAGCAGGAGAACGTTTAATTCGAATCAGAGAAGAAGAAGAGTCATTCAGCATCAGTGTGGATCAGGTGGGAAGGGCAGCTCGGATACCACGAAAGCAAAAAGAGACAACCAGAAAAACTAGACCTTTAGACTAGAAAAAAATGACTTATATATGTGATTTACTGTACACAGTTGTTAAATTGGTCACCGTATATATTTACTAACTAATACTTTCACGTAGAGGTGGCAATTTGATTTCGTGGGTCGATTTCGGATAGACCCATTTAATAATCGGGTCAAATTTGTTCAACCCTAACCTAACCTATGAATTTATACGGATTAAAATTGTCTAATGCTAACCCAACCTATTAATAACCGGATCAAATTCTGGTCGACCCATTTAATAATTAAAATTATTAATTTTTTATTTTATATTTTTAAAATTTAGCGAAATTATAAGATCAGTTATAATAGAAATACATGATATTTTTAATGACGAGATATCGTGAATATCCGTCAAAATGTGCATTTTTTAGTATCTTCATCGGTACTTAAAATATCCAAAAAAAATTTTATTTTTATTTTTATTTTTTGAAAATATGTGTTAACAGCTGAAATTTTATGATTGTAAATATATACTAATAATTTTGATAAAAATAGCTATTTAACAAAATTTTATTAAACACTTTTATATAAAAATCAAATTCGTCTTTATAGAAACACTTACATAGTGATATTTTCGATAATATTATAATTCTCATCTTACACTATTTTACTAAAATATAAAACTAATAATTAATTATAAATACTATATAATTTAATAATTTATATATTACTATTATTGATTATTTTGTTGCTAATATTTTAGTATACGGAAAGGAAAATAAAATATTATTCCTTCAAGATATGATAATTCGGATTGATGAGCCAATTTCGAGTTAACCCGAATCGATCAATTTAATAATCAGGTCAAATTCGTTCAACCCTAACCCAATCCATATATTTATACGGGTCAAATTTTTTAACTCTAACTCTGATTAAGTGGGTCGATTTCGAATCGCATTTTCGGATCGAGTCATATATTGCCACCCCTACTTTATCGCTCATAATATCACTCGCAAGTTTTATGCCTGTGAAACTTTTGACAAAAAATTAGTAAATGTCTATTTTAAGATCACCGGACATATAAAACATAGAATTGAGGATATACGCAAGCAACGTACACCTTACTTCTTCAACATTCACCTTACTTCTTCAACATTCGAGTTACCGAATTAATTGGACTATTATTTCGAGCATATCTTATTATTGTTGGAATATTGTGGAAAGCATACACGATAATTAGTACCCCACTTTGGCAATACATAGCTGATTAATAAGTATCACCGTCGACAGTGCATAGTTGAACTCTAATATCCTGGACAGTGATCTCAAGACTGGAACATCTGGATCTCCCTCTCAAGCTCATCTTGCCTTGCACCAACAATCCTGCTGACCTCTTGACCACCCTTAACCAGCACAAAAGTAGGCATAGCTTGAACCTTCCACTGTGCTGCCAAATCCTGCAAGTTCAAGGCATTTTCATCAACATATAAGTCTCAGGTTAGAAATCAACTTTTAGCTCTTGGTTCCTGTGTTATGTTCTTCTACTTACGCCTTTCACAAGAGAAACAAAATATATTTACTGAAGATTTTCAACACTGATGATCTTAAAGGAAGAATGCTTGCTTTCAGATTTATTTCAGTTTTGCAGCTTCATAAACGCCAAAGGAAGGGGAAGCATTTCTTAGCCTCACCCCGTGGACAAAATGAACTGCCTAATTGCTAAGCTTTTCAAGGTCGAACATGATAACATGTCAGCGAGCTGAATAAAAACAACAAGAAGATATAGTATTTTATGTGCAAAACAACTAAACTCTAACAATCGCATAGAGGGATGTGACCCCCGGACAAGTTCTTGAAAGAACTATGAAGTAGAACAAAGAACTGTTGACAATTGCTTTTCAATATGCATGTCTTATTGTGTATAAAGATTATTGCCAATCTAGTGTTGCATATGGTGTGGGATTCTGAAATTCTGAGAGCTGCCAATTGCGGAATCTCTTTTTTCTCGTTGAAAGTATTTCAGAATAACCTCTTTCACAGAATCTCTTTAATTTATTTAAGGTCTATGTAGAGATTTTAAACTACATTTCAAGTTAACTATCAATGTTCTCTCGAACTGCTTGCTAACCTTGTTTACCAAATACTTGGGTGTAAAACTAACACCAGATATCATGAAATAAAAAGTTCATGTAGGCAGAAATGACTTATTTACCGGGAGTTCATCAACATCAATCTTCACAAAATCTATTTTGGTGAATTTAGCAGCAAGGGCTTTGAACACCGGCTCCATCTTCTTGCAAGGACCGCACCATGTCGCTGAGAAGTCAATCACCATCTACCCCAATCACCCATCACAAACAATTCAGTACCAACGTATTCCAACTATAATCAACATAAATGTGTCTAATCACCGTAAAAAAAATGTTAGAAGACTTTATACCAACTTATTAGAGCTCTTGTGGGAACTCCAGTGAGACTCCCAACTAGACTTGGTATGAACGGTGATCACATTGGAGTGCTCCTCCTTGGGACCCGCCTGAGCGGCGGTGTGAGCTGCAGCGGAGGAGAAGTAAGATCCCATCTTTCGTTGCTTGTAATTTTGAGATCTTTGCTATTGCTTTGTGTGATGAGCAATTGAGTAGCAGCTAAATTGCGTCCTTCTTATAAAGAGAGGAAAAGAGAATTGGTGGCTCTTTTTAAAAAATATATTAGAAATAAAAGATCTAACTTTATTCCAAAATAATTTTTGCCCATAACTTAATTTTTTAATTTAAATTAATAAAAATATGTTTTCAGTGTTCACTAATGCCAGTGAGAACTAGTGAATCTTGGGTATGAATAATATTCTCTTTTGAGGAAAAAGAAAAAAATAAAGGTTGTGAGTGACTTACTTCTGTAGTAATAAATCGAAAGAAAGAAATTGGTGCTGGATTTCAAAGACAGCATCTTCTTCTGGTCTTAACTATGGATGGCAATGAAATTTGATTTATCAAAAACTTTAGAAAATAAAAGGTCAATAGCTAAAGGCTCAAGCCGTTCGTACAGCATTCAAAAGAAATGCCAGGATTTATCCAGTTCAGTTGAGGCTGTTGAAGAATTTGTTCCTCACGTGATGGACTACTTCATAAATTTCAAGGATAAATCTATAGGACGTAGGTGAGCTGTTTAAGGAGATATTTGAGAGTTTTTATTGAAAAAAAGTTTTTTAAAAAAAATTATTTAAAAATTTTTTTAAAAATAAGTTTTATTTTTTTATTTTAATAACTAATAAAAATTCACGATATCGAATTTTTTTATATTTTTAAAATTATATAAAATATTTTTTTAATTTTATTAAAAAACATAAAAATAAAAAATTAAAGAAGAAAAGTTTCCTAAACATATCCTAATTTCTCTGTGGCTCTGCTAACGCAGTTGTAAGGCGTATTTCAAATGTTACAATTTTAATTTTTTATCAAAATTAAAATTTTGTACTGTTTATATATTTAAATATAAACTAAATTTAGAATTATCTTTTTAAGTTACTATATTTTATCTTTAATCTATTTCAAAAGTAAAAATTTTGCTCTCCTTTCAACCCATATTTAAAGAAACTTTTATTTTTTATTTTTAGTAAAAGTTGTATTTAAAATATAACATAAAATCTAAACTAATAAGTAAAACAAAATAAAATTAATGATATTTCGAGATGCGGCTTTTATATCTTTCTATATTTCTATGTCCTGTAACAATATAAATATAAAATTAATTAAAATAAGTTATAACTTATTTGGTATTACTGGTTGCATGAGAAATGATTTTGTCTTCTTTTACTAATTTTGGTTTATATTATTTTCTTTTTCTCATACAAATTTAAAATGAAAAAAAAATTACAAGTTTCCAAAATATACAAATTTTATTAAATATTATTACCAATACGTTTATATATAATAAGTTTTTTAGGTGCTTAATTATGATATGAATCTTTTCTAGAAACTTATATATAAACTTTTTCTGGAAACGTATGATACGAACTATATGATTAACCTTTTAAGAAAACGTATGATCTGATTTTCTGTATTTAACTCTAATGCGGCGCACGGATTTCATTCTAGTCCTCTATAATACAACAGAAAGGAAGTGTGCACTAATAACTTGCTCCAATTATTAAAGAGCTAATTAATGCTCTTGAAAATTGAAAAAAGGCCTTAATTATGGGCTTCATCTCTTAGGGCCTGTGTTACAAGCATATGGATCACGAAACCAAAATGTCTTCATCAAACTTTGCTTCTACGCTTGTGCGGCGGAAAAGGAAAACTACCAAGTCGTTGAAAAATGAAAACAACTGACAAAAAAGTCGTTGTTTGTACTTATATAAGAAACAGAGATAAGCTAATTACAGCATCTTCTTCATCCTACTAGTTGGTCGGAGCAGGCCGAGCAGCACGCTAGCCAATAATGTTGATAATGCTAGCACGCATTCTCTTACTCTTCTTTATTTTGCAAGCTTTCAGTATCTCCTTCCTCGGAGCAATAGATATTCTCAGATACAACCAGTCTCTCTCAGGCAACCAAACTCTGGTCTCCGGCAACGGAACCTTCGTTCTGGGTTTCTTCCGAATAGATAGCAATTCCAACTACTACCTTGGCATATGGTTCAACAATCTCCCTCAGACCCAGCTCACAGTCGTCTGGGTAGCCAATAGAGAATCACCAATCACTGATCCAACAACCGTCAAACTCAGACTATCCGATGATGGAAACCTTGTTCTTTCTCAGTTTACATCTTTGTTTTGGTCCACCAACATAACTTCATCGACGTCCAAACAATCAAATTCGAGAACCACTACAACTACTACCGCTGCTGTATTGAAAGATAACGGTAATTTTGTTTTACTGAAAGATGGATTGATCATATGGCAAAGTTTAGATCATCCGGCGAACGTTTGGTTGCCCGGTGGAAAGCTAGGAATGAACAAACTGACTAAACAAGTCCAGAAGATTACGTCGTGGAAGACGAACGATGATCCATCGCCAGGGGATTTCTCCTTGTCGATTGATCCGAATGGATCGAACCAGTTCTTTTGGTGGAACTCCTTGGAAATCTACTGGTCGTCAGGGCTATGGTCGAACGGGATTCACTTCTTCAGTAGTGAGCCTGCTCTCTCTGTGAATGAGGGCATACTTGGTTATGAATATGTTAGTAACGAGAGAGAAAATTACTACACTTACTGGGTTAAGGATGGAAAGAGCATTGTTACAGGCATAGTTGACACTTCCGGCCACCTTACTTTGCAGAAGCAAATTTTGGGACCTAATGGAAGGGAATGGGTTCAGTTCTGGTCTGAGCCCAGAGGTCAGTGTGTTGTTTATGGACTCTGCGGTTCATTCGGAAGTTGTCATGAGGATGCCTCACCGCCTTGCAGCTGCATTAGGTAACTTTTCACAATTACTATTAATTCCATGTTAGAAATTCACTCTTGAGAATAAATTGCTGAAATTGAAAGCTAATTTGTTCATATATAAGTTGATGAGCAGTTTACATTAGAAACTTTGAACTAAAACTGGTTTAGTTTTTTCCAATTTAAGGGGTTTTAGCCCGTCCGTGCCAGCGTACTGGAATTTGGGTGACCAAGCCGTCGGTTGCAAGAGAAACACTGCGTTGCAGTGTAGCAGCAACTTGACTGCCTCTACCGATAGGTTCTATGAGATGAACGATATGGCATTCCCAGAAAAAGGTCTCCAGAAATTAGCATTAGCAAACACCGAAGAATGTAAATGGGCTTGTTTGAAGAACTGCTCTTGTATTGCTTATTCATACAATACCAGTTGCATGCTATGGTATAGAGATATGTTTAATCTTATACAGTTGCATGATGGAACTGGTAACACTATTTATATTCGGGTAGCAGCTTCTGATATGCCAAGTAGTTCTAAGTATAACAAGGCAAGGATCATCGGTCTGATTACTGCTGTGATATCTATGGCTATGGTAGTAGCTTGTTTGGCTATTGTTTGCAAGTTTATAGTTCAGAGACGGAAAATAAGCAGAAGCTTGAAATTGAAGGCCGTGGATGAGAACTTGGTATTGTACAGCTATAGTGAGCTTAAAGAAGCTACCAAAAATTTCTCTGACACACTTGGTAAAGGAGGGTTTGGCTCAGTGTTCAAAGGGGAGTTAACGTTGCCAGACACAAAAATAACTATTGCTGTGAAGCAATTGGAAGGTTTTCATCAAGGTGAGAAGCAGTTCCGTGCAGAGGTAAGCACAATCGGTACGATCCAGCATGTTAATCTTGTTCGCCTCCGTGGTTTCTGCTCCGAAGGAAAGAAAAGATTGCTAGTCTATGACTATGTGCCTAACGGCTCTCTTGCCGACTTATTGTTTCACAACCGAAACAAAGTCATTGATTGGAATGCAAGGTATATAACTGCTCTTGGCATTGCAAGAGGATTAGCTTATCTTCACGAAGAATGTAGAGACTGCATCATACACTGCGACATAAAACCAGAAAACATTCTGTTGGATTCTTTTTCCAATCCGAAAGTAGCAGATTTTGGGCTCGCAAAACTCATGGGTCGAGATTTTAGCAGAGTACTCACTACAGTGAGAGGCACCATAGGTTACCTTGCCCCTGAATGGATCTCCGGCATTGCAATTACAACCAAAGCTGATGTATATAGTTACGGGCTTATGCTTTTCGAGATCATATCAGGAAACAGGAATTCGAATGTTGAAGGCGATATTTCATTTTATTTCCCTTTACTTGCAGCTTCTAAATTGCAAGAAGGAGATGTTGTTTCTCTATTGGATAAGAGATTAGAAGGTGAAGCAAGCATGGATGAAGTTGCAAGAACTTGTAAGGTTGCATGCTGGTGCATTCAAGATCATGAGAACGATCGACCAACGATGGGAAAAGTTGTTCAGATTTTAGAGAAGGTTTTAGATGTAGAAATCCCTCCAGTTCCAAGATCACTTCAGTTGTATGCAAAGAGCAATAACAGCATAGATTTCCTTAGTAAAATCTCCTCGACACAAGCAAGCACGCACTCATCTGTCATCAATAATTCTCAGCTAAATAGCTCTGCTTCATTACCGACTTATAGTTCATAAGTAAAAAGAGAAGCTATATGTGTTATACTTGAAGAATCATGAAATGTTAGCTTAGTTATATCTTTTTCACTACATTGTAAAGCTTCCCAAAATCGTAAATATTATTACCAAGTTTCTCTTTCTCTATGATCTACAGCTTTCTTTAATTCGAGCCCAAGCTACTTTGGTGGCATTAAGATGCCCTTACCATCCAAGCTAGATTTCATGAAGCAAGATGCGAAGATAGAGTGGCGATAACAAAAAACATTAACACTTTGTTTGGATCGAGAGTATTGAAAAGCAATTAGGAGTAAGTAAACTAATTACTTTTCATTGTTATTATTTGATAATAAATTTATAAAATTAATGAAAAAAAATTTATTCTTCATTAATCTTTATTGGGGATTAATTTGTTACACCCCACGTTGGATTGTAACGAGAAGGAGAGTAATTTTGGTGTCTGTAGACAACTTGAAATTCCCATGTCTATGTTATTTTGTTATGTTTAATATTTTTTTGTTTTCTTCTCGTCTCTCACACGATCAACCGCTCACCCGCGCCTGTCTTTGATCTCACCGAGCCGCTCCTGCCGCCTCATCGTCGTCGATCGAAAACTCCAAAGATCTCAAGACCAAACAATCACCATCTTCTTCTTCTTCTTCTTCATTGCCGGAGTTCGATTCTTCTTTCTGCTGATCGAACAATCCCTAAATCAATCACCATGGTAATATAAATTTCAACTTTTAATCCTAACTCTATTCTTATTATATTTGCCCGAGTTTGATTCTATATCTAGAGAGTATCGAGACATAGATCGTATTGCGTTTTCAAACTAAATTAGACCTTCAAAGAAGCTACATCTTAATGCCTAGCGCTGACATTAGTTATGGCTGAAGAGAGAAGACTACTGTATTTTGATGATGACATGCTTGAAGTTCATAGTATTCTTGTTCCGTAATATTTGGATGAAAGTTGACCCTATACGAACTTGAATAATGCTTTTGACATTTCATAGATTTGATGATGAAATTAACTGTATGTTCCTACTTCTTTGCAGAACTACTATTTTTTGTATTTCTACTGAATCAATGCAACGTTCATATGACCGAAGAGGGAATAGGTACTGATAATATTCTTGCTAATACCACTAATGATCATATCACATATCTTTCAGAGTAGTTCTCTATAATGTGAAACCTTCTTTTTCTTTTCAGAGTAGTCCATTATTTTTGTTTTTTATTTTATGGTAGTATCTGCACTGTAGAAGGTGTCTTAGTTGGATTTTTTATATTTAGAACAACTATCTTGCTTCTGAGCAATGTAGCCCTCTTTGAATTATTTTGTTTGATGATTGGAATTTCTTAGTGCTTTAATAGGCCTGGTTCAGAGAAATACCAACTGGAGTGTTGGATGATCTATCTCCTCACCAAGTAATGCTGTGCTAGTCTGAAGAGGAATGTGGTCAACTTGTTAAACTACTCCCGCAATCGCATACTGTTGGGCCTCCAAGTTAGGCTAGGCTCGGGTTAGTAGCGTGTAGGGCTTGGTGAGCTCAAGTGAAAGACGAATTAGTTTGGTGGGTTAGGTCCGGGTTAGTAGCGTAGGGGCCTGGAATGGTGCCCAAGTGAAAACGAGCTAGCTAACTTGGGTTGGGCCAACTGGATCCTAGTTTTGTGGGCTTAACAGCCCACGCCCCTTAATAGTCCCACATTGGCTGGGTGCTTGGATGGATATGTGCTTATAAGTAGGGGATACTAATCTCTAAGAGGTTAGCAAATTCTTTTAGTGCGGGACCCGATCCTAACATACTGCCTTACTTGATTGAGCTATAAATTTGATGGCTGGCTCTTGAAGAAGAGCGCAATATTGCTTTGGTATTTACTCCAAATATGACGCAGGTAATATTTTTTCTTTCATATCTTAGCCTTCATTATTTAGTTTTTGTTGTAGAAATTAATGTTAATATGAAGATTATAAATGAGCCTCAATGGTTGTCTTCTTATCTCATAACAATTTCAACTCTGGTATATGCAAGATGCTTCTAGTTGAAATTTCAGAATTAATGCATCTTTATCCTTATAATGTAATGTTGTTAATAGTTTAGTAGATATCCTGCAGTCTAATGCAGCTAATACTGTACAGGATCACGTGTTCTTATACCTTTACAAGAACACTTCTATTAACATAAGTTGATAACTTTTAAATCTCTATTGTTCATGTAGTATGCTCATTATTTTTCCTTTCCAGCATTACATGTTCATTTGAATGACTTTTGAGTTGTCCTTTGTGTATCTCTTTTGTGATACAATTATTTCACCTATCATGTTATGGCAGATGGTGGATCCTTTAAGTGCACTGATGTATGCAGTGCAAGTAATGAATTTTATCAAGATGCTGATAGAAAAAGATACTCAGAGAGAGGCAGGAAGTGATGTTAGAGTCTATTCAACTCCTGTATCCAGATCTTCTAACGGACACCAAAGCCTTCGGTTCTAGATGGAGTCATGCATGTCTCTAATGAGGTATATATAAAAGCAACACTTCTCCAGATCTTCTCATTGATGAAATGGTATCATCACTAGTCTTAACTTTTTAATGCATTGACAAAAAGCTATTTTCAGGAGGGTGTTTCTATGGTTAAGCCTATCAAAGAACCAGAAGAGGCAGCTAATACGTTGATGCAAGAAGCTAGTTATAGAGGAAGCGTAGATAACACCACTTGTATTGTGGTCCGTTTTTTAAGGGGTGTTGATGAAATCCAAGAAAGCAAAGCAAAACTCAGCTAAATATATGCATTTGATTATTAATGTGTTAATGTTTTTTTCTTCACATCGAATTTTCAGAGCATTAGAATTAGATGTCCATCTTAAGATTCCGAACCATACCAGTGAAGCAAATGTTGTATTCTGTAAAGGTTGTACTTCTTTGCCTTCAATGTTGTATAGTATAAAAGATTGTTTGTGAAACGATTCGTCATTGATATACTTGTTTTATTTTCTCCCAAACATGTTGTTTGATGGTTTCATGTACAACAAAAATATATATGCCATGGCTTTGTTGGAAAGTTAACATTGAAACCTTTTCATGTATGGAAACAGGAAACCACATAATCAGTAGCATGAGATCTGGATGATAATCAATTCATTTCAAATAAAGCAGTACAGAAAGATGCTACTTTATCTTGAGGCTTTTGCTGTCCTTTTTTAGGAAAAACAAAAAAATAAAAATCTGCTTCAAAGTCTCCCAAAAGTTAGATATAAATTAAAACATAAACAGCATGAAAATCAATGAACAAATTCATTCTTCTATATTCCATTTTTAACCATGAATAAATATATGTAATAATAATGAACTAGTAATAGCTCTCGTTGCCCATGGGTTCTCCTTCGTTTTTGTTCACGGTTTTACCTATTCTCTTCACAACTTCTATAGCAAAGCATCCCCAAACTTAAAAAATCAGCTTTGATTAATAAAAAAACACAATAAAATATAAAAGAATATTTCAGACATTTTATAAAAATTACTCTTATTTACCAAATAAGATTAATTATCTACTCTTTATTATCCTTATTAATATATCCAAACAAGACGAGATAAATTATTACTCTTACTCTCGTCTCCACCCGAATAATCTACTCTTGTTTAATTTTACTCTTATTTACTCTTATTTATTACTTCTATATCTAAACAGACACTAAGGGCTTGTCTACTATGACTGACAATGAATTACGAAAATTAAATTATTTAAAAAATTATTATTAAGAGTGAATTCTATTTTATTATTTATTTTTACTGACTATAACAATAGAATTTTTAATTTTAAATATGATTATGAAAAATGAAATTTAAAAATTACAAGAAGAAAGTAAAAGATAAATACAAAACTCTTCGGAACTAGTTTTTGGTATACATTAAATTCTAAATATAATAAATATGCCCTAAGATGCTTTGAGAGTTATTAATCCACCTTTCTTGAGGTTGAGAACATAGTTGTAAAAATCGGACGGGATAATGAACCGGAAAACTGTCCAGGTTAATGGGTCACGGGTTGATCCGTCGGAACAATGGGTTGAACCGTCATATTAAAAATACTAAAGCGTTGACGGTAGTGCGAACGCTTATTATTTCAAAAGAAAAAATAATAAAATTTTTCTTTATTAGAAGGCATAAAAGAAAAAATTAAACTAATAAAAAAGATATAGAAAAACAAAAAAATATTTTAAATAATAAATTTTAAAAGAATTTCTTTGTATTAAAATAATTTTGTTATTTTTCTTACAATTTAACAAAATTAGTAATATAAAAACTTAAAAATCACTAATAATAAATATTTACAAATAAAATATAACAAACTTATTTTTTGTATTATCATATCCAAATATAAAATATTACTTATATATTATATTTCAATATAAGACTACTAATAATTATTTTGCATCAATATATCACAAATTTAAAATTTGAAAATTTTAATTTAACTCGGTTCGACCCGGATCAGAACGGGTCGATTGTATAAACGGTTTTATTATAAATCCGGACCGATTTATGTTTCGGGTCGACCGGATCGGCCGGTCTGGATTTTACAATTATGGTTGAAAATTTTTGTTTAATGTTTTTCAACTTCTAATAGGTAGAATCCATGGCGAAAATTATTGATCAGTCCTATTAGTTGACGTCTTTTTAGTTTTGAGTTTACTAAAATTATCAACCGTCACCGTTATCATAGACTCTTGATAGTTTGAATTCATATCCTCTTACAAAGTTTGACTACAAAAAACTTTTGAAATAAAAATACATACAATGAAGGAGCTAAAAATGTGTAACACAAAATATTTGCGGGAATGAAAAATATCTTGACCCCAAGCAAGGTGCCAAAGATAAATTTTCATAAAACGTATAATTAAAAATATCATAAAATATCCTTAGGTAAAATTAATAATCAGAAGCTACAAACTTATAATCAAGAATTAAGATATAATTAGATATTCTTTTGAACTCATTAAGGAATTTCTAAAATGTGACTTAAAATTTGACTCTGACATTAAACAAAAGAGTTCTTCAGAATTAATCAAATAGTCAACGTCAAGAGTTGAGATCTTATAAAACATGGATTTCAAATCTCTGCCGCGTAATAGATGCATATTAAAAAAATTGTTAACCATCAAGGATAGAGATTTTGTAATACTAATCTGGCCATAATTAAGATAGCTAAATTTTTTACAAAAGAATTTCAAAACATTTGTTATGGACTTTGAAAATTGTGCATATAATTATCCATTAGGTAAATTTAATTTATTTTTAAAAATTTTTTATAATATCTATGTATTAATTTATTAGCTTAAAAAACTAAAAAAATGATCGGAAAAGCTATATGGCCGGGCGCGTTTGGTTTCACTTTTTTGAAAAGCACTTTTCTAATATTTATTTTTATATTTTTATAAAATTTTTTAATACTTTATAAATATTTATAATTTTATAAAATATAAAAAAATTTTATATCGTTAATTTTTATTATTATATATTATTTTTATTTTTTAAATAAAAATAAATTTTATTTTTTAAAATAGAATAAAAAGTTTTTTTATTTCAGAAAATTATTTTTATAAATATCTTCTAAGATTGCCCATCTTTCTTATGTTTTCCACAGAGTCAAAAACACGAGGGAGTAAGTTCGAAATTGCCGGCACAACAACTGCTTCTAAAATAGATGCAAACGGTGTCTTGAAATGTATAGAACTTGATGGTACTCGATTTATGATATATGCTGCAAAAATAAGTGTGTCTCTCCAATAAGTTAGCGGCATATAAGTTTGTATCAATAAGGTACGAACCACTTTCAATAAGTGCCGATATTTTTTTTCTTCAACCTCATTCTGTTGTGGTATATTAGAACATATAGTCTGATGAATTATATCATATACTTCTAAATACTACTAAAGTGCGGAATATGTATATTCGCCACCATTATCACTATGAAGAATCTGAATGTGTCCATTATACTAAGTCTGAACCATCTTATAAAATCTTTGAAATAAACAGTTCATCTCACTTTTATACTTCATCAGTTAAAGCTATATCATTCTGATACAATCATCAATAAAAGTAACAAACTATCGTGATCCACCTAATGTAGTGATTGTATATGGTCCCCAAATATTAGAATGTACTATCATAAAAGAAAGTGAATTTTTATTCAAACATAATAAAAAAAAGTACGATGATTTTTTATTAGTTCACAAACATCACATTTAAAACTAGAAAGGTTAACTTTATGGAAAAAATTAGAAAATAATTTCTGCAGATAACCAAAAGAAGATACCCCAATCGTCAATATCACAATCAAAATTTTCACTTCATCTTCTCACTCTTTAAGCCATATACGGTCAACGTTTGATGTAACTTATCGAAACTATTTGACACCAAATTCAAGTAAAATAGTTATCATCGCTTAGTACCATAACCAATCGTCTGCTTTGTTTAGATGTCCTTAAACAAAAAATATTTACGCTAAAAATTACAACACAAGATAAAGTTTTGGTTATTTTATAGACAAATAAAAAGTTATAGCTCAAGGATGGAACAACTAATACTGAATCTAAATTTAAAGTATTAGAGAGGAATACAAATCCTTCACCGACAACATAGTTTAGATTACCATTAGCAATTGAAACTAAATTTTGTAAAGACAATTTAAGAGTTGAGATATCTGTAGAATCAAATGTCATATAATCTGTAGCATTAGAATTAATTATCCATATACTATTATAAATATGTGTAAAAGTATGTAAAATTTTATCTCTATTATCTGCAGCCGCTATAAATGACGAGGCTTTTTTAGCACCATCATCATCCTTTATCGTTATCTCTACAACTACAGTAATATGGCCTTTCTTGGAACATTACTTATGCTGATCACGATTATGATCCCACCAATCTAGATATTCTATAAATTTAAAATATTTACTTTTGGTATGGCCAGATTTATTACAGTGAGTATATTTGGAGGTTCACTCATGAGCTCTCTTAGAGTTGTTAGACTTTGTACGATTCTATCGTTTTGGTACTACTATAGCAAAAGCTTCAGAGTGTTCAGACTCACTACTCAGAATAGAACAATGCACCATCTCACGACGAACTAGTGAATAGCATTTTTCTAAATCTGAAATTGAGTCTCTGAGAAGAATCTCTTAAGGAATCTGGTAAAAAATGCCATCCAATCCAGCAAAAAGAATATGTACTCTTAGTCGCTCTTAATGGGACTTTTTATACCCTACAATATCATCAGGATCTTTTATTACAATATCATCAATCAATTTTTCATAATATTCAGAAAGAGATTTTCCACTTTATTTGTCGGTGAAGGTTCTCTGGTTTAAGAAACATATCTGTGGTTCATCACTGCCATCGTAAAATGCCTTTGACAGAGCACTATAAATTTTACGAGTAGTGGATAAGCACACATAACGCTTCATAATGTGTGGAGTCATTGACATTAAAGTCATTTCTTAACTTTCTGATTTTCAACATACCACTTCTTATTACCATCTTTTGACTCATCAAGTGGTTTTGCCTTGCACAGATATAAGAGAACATTTCTCTTTTCAGTAATATGCATTTCCTTTAATTGAGACCAAATATCATAATTGGATTCATTAAAAATAATTCTTGAATTGAAAGTACCTTCAGATTGAATGATAATTGGTACGGTACTTGACATTGCTGTTACCATTTTTTTTCTTTTTTTTTTATAATAATCTGAACGGGCTGAGCTTTTCAGGCTCGGGCTGGGCCGGATCTAAGGGATGCGGCAGCCGGAATCAAACTGCAACGGCCGGCTGCAAGATCGGCAGAAATCAGATCGGATCCGGTCTAATAGCAGCAACGTCACGGCAAGCAGGTAGCGAAGTAACGATGACTAGCGACGGTGCCCCGGAGAGATGCGATCCGGCGGAGATTCAATCAAGAATCATGATTTCGTGGTGAGATCCAGCAATGGCAACGATCGATAATGCGGTGTGACGAAGCTACGAGCAGATTTGATATGAGATAGGGTAAGGTAGCACGACGGCGGTGGAGCTACGGTTTATTTCTCTTCCTTGGATAAGATACAAAGCGATCAATAGAGCATATTTAAAATTTAACAATCTAGAAAAGCTCACGAACATCCTGGCTCCTTCCTCAACATACTTCTAAATAAGCTCTCTTCCAATAACATGACTGAAATATGCATCAGTTCTGTTTGCCCAACTCGCATGCCTTTTCAATATCCGTGGGTGAGACCTTGTCCCCCAAACCAACCACAAACTATATTTTCAACAAAAAAGAAAAAGAAAATCAACTTTTTACATAAAGATTATTCAGACTTAAAAAAATGTATCGATTGCAATGGAAGATGGGTGTACCTTAGCAATATACTTAACATTGATGACATATTTGGCATCTTCAGCATTCACAATTTGACAATTTGCTTAACAGGTGGTACAAAGCTACTTTTTTATTCGAATCTCTACAAGAGCTAGTGTACTTCAACATAAGTTGGTATAAGGGACTACTTACCACAAAGATCGTTAATCCTCTTGACCAAGTCCTTGATCTCCTTTTCAGCTTTCTAGATACTCGTGGAATAAGGTCCAATGCCCTGTTAGAAAGCAAAGTAAAAGCAAATGAAACAAGAAAATACACTAATTTAATATTCTTCTAAAAAGTCTCAAATATACTAAATTTGTACTCCCAAGAAAAATAACAAACTGATAGAAATCAGCGAGTACACATCGTCCAAAATAAGAAGCAACACCATTACTATTTTAAAATTTAGCATATACAGAATACATCCTGCCACTATCAAGACCAATTGATCCTATACAATTGTAATTGCTGCAGAAAACGTATAAAACTAGATAAAATTAAGTAAACATACCACAAAAATAGTTGCCGAAAAACTAATGCAGTACCTAACATCAATAACCCTTAACTTGGACAAATTCAAAAGCAAAAATGATACCAATATTTTCAAACAAGCCCTAACTCATCATTTAATACTAAATTTGGAAGGATTTGAACCAGAAAAAACGAAACAATTATCCTAAACTAATCACTCACATAGGTTTTGAGCAGGGCAACATTGTCTTCATCGAAGGGATGAGGGTTCTTGATATCGCCATTGATGTCATCGCCCATCGGCTCCAATGCCATCTTTACAAACTTCTAAAACCAAATCGAATAGAAGAATTTAAGCAGAGAAGAACAATTTATCACGCAATCTTGGTTGATAGATTTAATTAAAACCTCAACAGTATATTTTATTCAGATTAAAACCAAAAGCTCCTAAAGCAAAGATATAGAACAAAAGATTAATATCTACTGAGACCTTAATTACATGAAAATACATCCGTCTAGAATGAAATTACAATAAAAAATACCTTAGTAATTCGTAATTTTTTCTTAAGTCTGTCGACACAGAATCTCTTGGCCATCAAGAACCACACCAATCAATTGATCGGCAGATTAACAAAATTTTCAAAAATTCGTAAAGAGAAATCCCTAGATCTCAAAACCACAAACAAATCCGATCCAATTAAGAACAAAAACAAATTCATCACAAGAAATACCTCCACCAATGGAAGAAAAGAATAGAAGCCTCTTCGGTCTCCTTTCGGCACGGAACCAACCCGAGCGAGAGAAGAAGAAACAAAGAAATCGGGAGAGATGGAAAAATGAGAGCCTGTGAGGAAAGAGTAGGAATATGAATGATTATATAATGTTGTAATTTCTCTAAGTTAGTACGGGTAGAATGGTTATTTGAATACGTGTAAAAAAGCCCCCGCGCAGCTTGTTATGAAAAACATGTATTTGATGTTTTTTTTAGCACAACGAGCAGTTTATTTTAACAATAAGTATGCATTATCAAATATGCTAAATATAATTGAGTACTTTTTTCTGACTAAAAATCAATCCCAAACATGGCCCTAATGTATTTTGTGAGAATAACCTTAAACCTTAAAATTGCACGATTTCACTTTGAAACTCGTCAAATCATATTTTAATTTATATTTTGATGTTCTGATTACACTTAAGCTCTCATTCTCTGAAAAAAGGTTTTAAAAAAAGACAAAAGTTAGTCACGTTTTTTATATCTATTCAAATATAATATATCTGGAAATACAAATTTAAATTCTTTTCTTTATAATCCAACTAATTCAACTCTCTCGTAAACTTAATGAATTCAAAGATTTTTTTAGCGCGTGGAAATAAATTTTGTAAAAATAAATTTTGATAGAAAATAAAATATATGTAATTTGAATAATAATTAAAATATATAAAATAAAATTTGAACTTCAATTTTTGTAAAAATAAAATTTAATATAAAAATAAAAATAAATTTTAAAATACTAATTTAAAAAATATGAAGTGTAAAATAAAAAATATGAAATGTGAAAACGAAATATTTGGTAATTAAAATATGTTCTAATTCGAAAAAAGAGTTACTTCAACTAACCCAAAGAACATAGTTGTAAAAATCAGATCGGATATTAAACTGAAAAATTGTCCGGATCAACGGGTCACGGATTGACCCATTGGATCAATGAGTTGAACCGTCATGTCAAAAATATTAAAGTGTTGACGATAGTGCGAACGCTTATTATTTAAAAAAATAATAATAAATTTTTTCTTTGTTAGAAGGCATAAAAGAAAAATATCAACTAACTAAAAAGATATAGAAAACAAAAAAATATTTTAAATAATAAATTTTAAAAGAAATTTTTTGTTTTAAAATAATTTTGTTATTTTTCTTACAATTTAACAAAATTAGTAATATAAAAATATAAAAATCACTAATAATAAATATTTACAAATAAAATATAATAATTTATTTTTTTGCATTATCATATCCAAATATAAAATCTAAACTATATATTATATTTCAATATAAAGCTACTAATAATTATTTTTGCATCAATATATTATAAATTTAAATTTTTAAAAATTTAATTTAATCCGATTTGATCCAAACGAGTTGATCGATCGGATTGGAACGGGTCGAAGAGGGTCAGAATGGGTCGATTATATAAATAATTTTATTATAAATTTGAACCAATTTACGTTCCGAATCGATAATTTTCGGACCAATCCGAACGGACCGTTCTGGATTTTACAACAAAGGGAACTTAGCCTATAAGAAAAGAGGAGCTAAGAGTTTGCTTGCAAATGATACGGAATTACATGAGTGTTTTTTTTCTAATCCATCCAAACAACGGCGTTGACTGCATGGACGCTAACCAAGATTTCTTCTCTCTCTTGCGGGCCCCACTGCACTGCCATCTCATCCCATAGTTACACGAATCTCAAGGCACCCGCTCGATCTCTCATCCTTTCTTTCTTTTCTCTTAAAGGCCCCCGTTATAAATAAGTTCCCAGCTTCAATCACTCAAATCTACTCAATCAAGTTGCCACACGAACACTTGAGCAACAACCCAATCATGGCGGCGGAGGCAGCGGCAGCAGTGGCAGCGGTGGAGGAGAGCTTAGCAGCGGCGGCGGCAGCGGCGACAGGAGAGGGACCAGTGATGAGTCTTGTTAGCAAGAAGATTCGTGCTCTCCGAAAAAAGCAGAAGCGGATTCTCCAGATGGAAGCCGCCCTCGCTGAGGGCAAAGTTCTCAACAAGGAACAGACTGAGGTTCTCCGCTCGAAGCAATCTGTTGAGATTTTAATCGAAGAGTACGAGCGTCTCCGTCAACCGCTCTCCGCTGCGCTAAACGATGAACTACAGCAGCAGCAGCAGCAGCAGCAACCACAACAAATCTCGTCATCTTCTTCACCCAATTCGAACAACAAAGAGTTAATTTCTCCTTCCAATGAGGTTTCTTCTTCGAAATCGTCTTCGTCGGTGGAGGAGTTGGTGAAGCTGTTGTACTTCGCGACGCTGTTTGATGTGAAACCACAGAGCGAGTACACGGCGACGATGCTGAGCAGAACACATGAGCGGAGCTCTTGCTTGACTTATGATTATGTGACTGATGATGATTCGGTGTTACTTGGGGAGGGAGATCTTGATGCCATTGCGTCTCTCGGAACGCTCGTTGCGGCGAGGCCTCTATGGTCGGTTAATTCGCACCAGGATGCGCTCCAGGTTTGCCTTCACCACGCCCTGCTCTGGCTGGACAACTCGGACCAACCCATCCATCATGGATCAGACATTACTTGTAAGGGTTAACAAAATTAGAATTCTGTTTGATATTTTGCAGAGTATGAGTTGCGTCCGGTTACTCATGGTTGAATCTGTTTGGCTGTAGATGCTGGGCTGAGGGGAAGGTTGAACAAGATCTTGGCTTCAGATTTCTTCACTATGACTCCTGCAATCAAGGACTCAGATGATCTGGCAGCGGCAGCGGGAATGTATACCACCACTTACCCTGTCCAGAGTCCAGAAGAGGCTGTAGCTGCCGGTGGTACATCTCAAGCTTTGCCTGAAGCACAAGTTGAAGGTGGTGTTGCTCAGTATCAACAAAAGGTAGAATTTTATAACCATGGACAACTGCCGGAAGCGTAATTTTCCTTTTACTTGTGATATGAGTAGGTATTTCTTTTTTTCTTGTGTTCAGTTATACGCTTATGTTAGTTCCGTGTACCTGCTTAACTGACATTGTGCGCCATTGTTGTTTTTATGTCATAATTTGGTGTTGCTTGCTTATCAACTTCTGTTACTGATTTAGTGTTTGCCTTTTGGTCATCTACTATCCGCATTAGTTAGCTTTGTAGCATCGTGCAATGCACAAATTTACGAGTTTCAGTGGTCATAACCTTTATGTTGTTCTTTTGTCTAGTGTCTTTAGATTTGGTGACCAATTTCCTATTAGTCTAGTTTGCTGACTATATACGAGTTTATTAAATATGAACTTGTTTTCTCTATTAGATAGTGGTATCTTCTTGCTTGTTGATGGTTGAGATAAAGGCCTAACTCCTGGCTTTTTAGTTTTCAGTTACATATTTTTCCATTTCTTTTGGTTATATTTCACACAGATGTGGTACATGTTTGTGGGAGGAAGGCCAAAAGTTATAGATTTTGCATGATAAATACAATAAAGCATAGTTGGTTGTTTAGATATGCTTAGAGTTGGCTACTATATTCTCATTGCTCAATAATCTGCGTAGGCTGTTCCACAACGAAGAAACTCATTGCTTCCTTTGGACCTGTGACACCAAACCTACTACTGCTACGCTTGCCGTATATATTTTGGGTTCAACCACTAAGGCCAAGTCTCATAGCCTCTAGAATACCATAAAAGTCAAACAATTACCTTTTCATCTCTCTATTGCCTTTGCCACTAGATCTTTATCCTTATATTATGGCTCCTTGAGATATCATTGATTCATTTGAATAGGTTATGGTCTTCACTATGTTTTTCTTGTATACTCCTTTCCAATGCGTAGGTGTTACAAGAAGCATTAACAACAACAATAACCAACTAAGCTTTTATCCCACTTGAGTGGGATTGGCAATTTGAATTTATTTTTTTCATTCCGTTTGATTATAAATCAGATCAGCAAAAGCTTCAATTCCTCTAACTCCTTCACCATCATCCTAAGCTAAGTTAATTTTTGTCTATCCTTTTTTTTCTCCTAAAGTGTTCAAATGAAACCGCATCACTCTTATGCACTGCGGCATGTTTAGGTTTGTGCAAAACATGTCCAAACCACCTAAATCTACCTTATTTTAATTTGTCCGTGATCTGTGCAACAGCTATTTGTTGGCGTATATTTTCAGCATATATCTTTCCATTATATTATACCCACACATTCATTTTAACATCTTTATTTTTGCTAAATTTATCTTATGAACATCTTGATTTTTAATAGTTCAGCACTCATTATCATATAACATCGCAGCACGAATGAATGTTCTATAAAACTGACATTTTAGTCTTAAAGAGATTTTTTTATCTCCAAGATTCGGATAGCACCTCGCTTTTTGTCCATCCTGTTCTAATTCTATGCATAACATCTTCTTCAATTCACACAAAAGCATTAGCATAAGAGAAGTACGCCTGATTTGACCTTCTTTATTCCCTAGATTACCTTTTAAGTCACATTAGTCTCTGTCACGCACAATAAATTTAACTGACCTCTTTATGTTGACATACTGCCTACTACAGTTTCTGCAACACATAAAAAAAGTGTTTGGATGTAATATTAGTGGGTAAAATTTTACCCAAAAACTGCAACTTCATGAACTTGTGTGATATAATGATCTGGTCTTGTTTGAACGTAAGTTGCTCACCCTTTTTGGTGCAATTGGCACTTTATTCTGGTATTTGCATGGGGGTTATGGCGCATGAAACGTCTCACTGATTTTCTTATTAGGAATTCGAATTGACATAACCAATAATGCCGATAAGTTTCTAATATGAGCAGGCACCTTTCTGTTTCCAACATAAAAGTGTGCTCTATCATTTAGAACTTCAATATTAAACTTTTTGAGGCCAGCCCTTACAAGTGCAGGCTAATGCATCATTTAGGAATCTTACTTTGGGTTTAGAACTCAAGGCATAAAATTTTTGAAATATTAATTTTCAGAATATCGCATTGTAGATGAAATCAATCCTAAAAGTAATAACACACTGCTACATACTAGTTCTTGTTATCTGAATTTGGATATAAGGTCATGCTCATTATGTTATAGATGCAGTGTTCTTTCTGATTATTCAATCAAACATTTGCGGAACTTCTAGTTGCTTTAGTGTTGATTCTTAAGGCTTTAAGCTTAAACTTGATCGTGGCAAGAGCTATACATATCTGAGCCGTATAAATTTCGTTTCACCATTATGTTAATAAACCAAGAGTTGTAAAGTTTGCATGACCTCTTCTTACCACTGCAGGAGGATGTGCCAGATGATTTGCAGCTGAAGGATGTTCAGCATGACCAGCCTGGTTCACAGGATGAATCTCCAACATCAGTATGTCTCAGTTAAACTTTTTTACAAGTTGTAACTGTTTATCATATGGTAATATACACTTCTTTTGCAGGAGGATTTGGAGTCGCCAAACCAGTATAGGGAGGATGGAACTGCCCAGCACGAGCAAGAAAACATGGAGGATGTGGAACACAACTATAGGGAGCATCAATATAGGGAACATCAGCACTTTCAGCGGAAGCAGTATCAAAACCAGTGGGGTGGGCGTGGTGGACGCAGGGCCCACATATATGGTCGTGGGCGTGGTGGACAAGGTGCCTATCCAAATTCTAGGAATCAGTACAGTGATTCTGGGTATTATAGTAGAAACAGAAACTACTATAAGTCCAGGGGCGGAAGGGGAGGCAGATCTAGCAGTGCAGCTATGTATAACAGTGATGGAGGTGGATATGGACGTGGATCTGCTGAGCTGCATGCGGGTGCCTAGCTTGTGATAAATGAGGGTAAAGCAGAGAGTTGGACCTGTTTTTTGAAATTGATCTTGTTTATCAGCACTCTCCCTGCATTTTGTGATGCCCTTGTCGTCTTGTTGCAGCTCATCATCTCTGTTATATGGATGTTTCTGTTTAATTAGAAGTTGTCGGTTGAAACGTAGATTCGATTAGCTTAAGAAAATGGTTTTGAAAAGCTCAATTTTTTAGTTTAGCGATACTATGGAGGTGCAGATACTGTAGTGCAGCGTTCTGTTGTGTCGTTCATTATTTGCTCTAAAACGATAAAAATCTTCGGTCTTGCTGGAGTTTTATGCTGAAATTAAAAATGTTCTGCACTGTAACTTCATATAGGGATAGAGTAACTTCTGCATTTTCCTATATTCCGGGTTTTTGTTCTTTTTTTTTTTATTTATAAAACTGTTGGATTTGGTGTTTATTAATTTATGCTGCTAGGGGAAGTTATTGTTTATAGAGTAAGTTGTTTATCGTCTTCAAGCTGTTTGTAAATCTACTTGGTTATGTTGATTATTACTGCAGGAAGTGGTCTGCAGTCAAGGTCGTCATGTAGGATAATATATGTAGGTTCATATATAAGGGGATGTTGTTGTCTTGCTAAAAAGGATTGGTTTTCAGTTTTCGTATAAAGTAATTGAGAGCATATGGACGCACTCAGTATTGGTCTTTATAGGTCCTTACATCGCAGCTGTTAGTTATTGGTTGAAAATTCTGGTGCTAAAGTCATGGATGAGTTTGTATGTTCTTACCGTTTGCAATCTTTATTACAATCTCTTAACATTTAACATGGTATTTTTGGGTTTTTGTTGCTTGCTCTTGTTATTCGAATAACCATCTTTTTAAGTCTTCTTGCATGCCCCATACAGGAATAATACAATCTTGAATAGGATTTCATTGTTTCTTTGATCTGTTGAATATGTATAAGTTTCATGTTGATCATAAACGTAAACATTTTTATACTATTTAAAGTTAAGTTTCCTTACAATAATATAAACGAAGAGTCATCTTTATTCCACCTGCATGACAAAAACTTTCTGCTCATCACTGATGACGCTCTTTAAAATGTGTATAAAATGCTCTCCTCCAACTAACGTAGACTCATTCATGAGTTATTATTATTTGATTATAGAGAAGCTTAAAAGTAATTAAAAGGCGATTTTTTCATATTTAGGAACTAAAAGTAATGATGCCTAAATCTTTGGTTTTAAACAGTTCAATTTAGCAGAGTAACGATGTAGTAATGTGTGCGCAAGATGCAAATAATTTTCTTTTATGCTGTGTTTACTCCTGTTATAATTGCATGTTTCTTTATTTTGCATCTTCTTTTTGAGAAATCTGCTTTGTAAATTCGAATGCATTTGGGTCAGCATCATGGTAACCCTCAGAATAATCAAGTTGGGTTGATTATTTATTTTTCATTTTCTTATGATTACGTTCCATTCAAATGTTTTATTATTTTGTTTTTATTTTTGTTTATCGCAAAACTTTATCTTTACCGCTGCAAGAAAATTCATTATCTGAACTGCTTGCGCTTCTAATTTAAGTTCAAAATTATCAATAAAAGATTTGTCCATGTTGCGGAGTCATCTCATCCGTTCCATACGTAGTCACACGGACAGTGTTTGAATTACAGTCTTACAGATACATAAAAGGAAAACAGAAAAAAGAAAAATAATTCCGTACGATGTGTGTTTGGATTAAAATTTATTGTTAGAAAAAAAAGAAAAGCGAGAGAGAGAAAACAAATTCAGAAATATTTTAATCTTTTGATTCATAATTTTTTTTAATTCAAATATAACATACATATATATATTTTTAATTAATTTATTCAAATATTATCAAAATTTTTATTTTTTTTTTCTTTCTATTTCTTCCTTTCCATATGAATTCTTCATATAAGGACTCATACTTATACGTACCTCGTTTCCTCCAATCTACTCATCTAAGCTCATACCCAAAACTGCTAACCCATTTCTTTTCCGACCAGCACACTATTGAATTTTTAAAACAGATTCCTCCATCACCTAATAAGAAAGGTACCATTGAACTCTTTAATGATGCTAGCCATATTGCTTCTTCTTCATAAGGGAATCGATACTGCTGTGCTGGTGTTTGGACACCGATCTTTCTTTCTTTTTTTTATTTTTTTATATTTTTATTTTTTTTTTTTTTTTGAGGAGAAATGTCAAAGCTGCTCATCCATGAAAACTTGGTTTAAACGGTTGTTTGGCATAACTTTTTAATATTTCTCCTTAATCCATCTCTTTTTTAATTTTATTTTTTAAAAAGTTTTAAGGAACTTTAGAAATATTTTAAATTTTTGAAAAGTATAAATAAATTTTATAACTTACTAAATTATCTTTTCTTAATAAAAAGTTAATTTAACTATTTTTTAATAACTTTGCAAAAAAAAACTTTTTTTAAGCATTTGAAACGACTCCTAAAAGTAATGACTTTTTAAACCGTAAGAAGTTCAGTTAATTCCTAACTAATTATGTTGCTCAAAACAAAAAATAATAATTCAATATAATTCGGAGCATCTTTTGACAAAGTATTTTCAAAAGACATGATTCAAATAAATAATTTGGATAAATTATATCTTAACATGCACCTTTAATAATTTTTTATATCCAATCTCGTATTTTATTTTGGGGTTCTTACGATTTTTATTTGTGCAATTTTATTGATTTCTAGAAAGCTTTACAGTAAATTATATACTGGTATATGTTTATATATTTTTTGAAAATAATAGAAGGCACACATGCTATATTTTAGTTAGTTTTGGAACCGTTTGAGAGACTATTTTATTCTATTTCAATAATTTTTATTTATTTATATTTTATAATAATTTTTTATAATATTTATAATTTTTTTAATTTCAAAAAATATATAAAAAATTTATATAATAAAATCTTATATTTATTATTTTTAAAATAAAAAGAAATTTTTTTTTAAATAACATATCTTTATTTAAATAAAAAAATTCGTTTAAAAAGCACTTCTAATCTTCAGTCATTTTATACTTTCTGTGCCTTGTGTCGAATGATATGGAATGGCATGGATCCGATGTAAGATCTTCAGTCATTCGATCCATGACGTAACCATTTATTTAAGTATCCACCAATCTATATATAGTAATTTTTAGGTGTTATTTCGTAGTAATTTGTTAGTGTTTATTATTATTTTATTTTAATTTTTAGTTTTGATAAACATTTATAGTATTTTAATTTTTTAAATTTAGAAAATAAAAATAATTATACATGTTAATATAGATATGAAATAGGCTATAAATAATTGCTATTTGTATAAACACATATGTATATATTGATTAAAAAATAATTATTAAATATAAAAATTATAATTAAAATTTTATTATTAAAAATTTAGTTCAATTAGAATATTAATCGATTTTAATCAAAATTCTTCATCAAAATAGTACAAAAATAAAAAAATATTTTTTATTTTTTATTTTTGTATCCTTCTGATAAGAGTTTTAATAGAAATTAATTTATTATTATGATTGGGCTAAAATTTTATTTTTTTTACCATCCGTCTATTATAACAAAATCATAATCTTGATGTTAACGAGTTCACTCGAACTTTATCTTAACCAAACATTAGGTCATCCGTCGTCTATTATAATTTTATATAAATGAATAATGTTGAGGTTAACGAGTTAACTCAAACATTATCTTTAATCCAACATTAGCTCATCCCAAACACACAAGTTTCAGGTTAGTTTCTGATCAGTTTCTCTTTCTGCAACATTTACCACCACAAATTAAATATCTTTTTGACTTTGTCAATAAATTCATCTCAAGTTAAACAATCTGTTCAACCGAAATATTCAGATGGCCTGTTTGGCTTTCCAAGCACTTCTTAATTTTTTTAATTTCATATTTTTTAATAATTTTTTATAATATTTTATATTATCTATTAAAAAATTAAAAAATATATAAAAATTTTATGTGGCATGATTTTATAATAAATTTTATTATTTTTTAATCAAAAAAATAAAACTTATAAAATAAAATAAAATTATTTGTAAAAAAATATTTTTTCTAATTACTCTTAACCGCATCCAAATTTTCATGCAAACATATAAGGATGTATTTTTTTACACACAAAAATAACTTCTTATTTACTAAAAAATTAATATTTTATATATTTTTAATACAAAAAAAGTATCACTTTTAACAATATTATTTTTAATAACTCATTTCTAAAATTTCACTTCTAAAAAAATTCACTTTTCAAAAAAATCAAAAAACACAGACCTAAACGGGTTGTTTGTGTTTCTGTTTGTTCAGTTCAAACTTCAAACATCCACACACTAACCATAGTTATAAGAACCGAACCGGACATCGAACCGGAAAACTGTTTGGATCACGGTTCTCGGATTGAACCATCGGATCAATAATATTAAAATATTTTTAATTAATAATAATAATTATAGTAAGAAATTTACTGCTAATGACACTACCAATAATAATAGCCATAGCAATCATAAGAAAAATTAGACTATTTTTATTATGTCATTACTATCAACAACAACAGTAATAATAATCACAATAAAAATTGAAGTATTGCCACCATAATTGCCACCACCAATAATAATAATAACAACTAAAATTTATAAATAGAAATTTTTAAATAAATTAAGAGATTAAAAAAATAAAACCATAAAATAGATAAATCATAAAAGAGATATAACTAACTTTTTTAGGTATACATATTTGAGTCTAAATATTTTACAATATAAAATTTTTTTTAAATCAATAATAATTGATATTTACAAATAAAAAATAATTAATTATATTTTTTGTATTATCATATCTAAATGCTAAATCTAAACTACATATCATTTTTCAACATAGAGACTATTAATAATTATTTTTGTATTAAATATATCATTAATTTAAAATTTTTTAATTAATTTTTAAAAAATTTTTCAATCCGATTTGATCCGGACGGACGGATCGATCGAGTTGAAGCAGGTCAGAACGGGTTAAATCGAATCGAAACAGGTCGATTGAATAAACGATCTTTTTGTAAACCCGAATCGATTTACCGTCCTGTCGACGATTTTCGGATCAGTCCGAGTACTATGACACTAACTGGTTTTCCACAAATCAAAAAGCAAATTTATTTAAACAATTCGAAAAAAGTTTATCAGAAATTACATATCCTAAAATTTCAAACTATTTCCCTCGTCCCCCCTCTCTCTCTCTCTCTCTCTCTCTCTTGCCCTTCTTCTGCTCAACCACCTTCGTTCTCATCTAAAATCTCTTCTTCTTCTTAACCAATTACTATGATCTCCTTCTTCTTTGTTCTTCTTCTTCTTCAATTCTCAATCAAAATTTTTTACGTGAAGCTTTCACCAATCATTCTCCTTCTAACCAACTCATCTCAACTCAATCACCA
Organism: Acanthochlamys bracteata; assembly: GCA_019914995.1. Taxonomy (NCBI): domain Eukaryota; kingdom Viridiplantae; phylum Streptophyta; class Magnoliopsida; order Pandanales; family Velloziaceae; genus Acanthochlamys; species Acanthochlamys bracteata. Next base: position 5,365,576 of record CM034129.1, on the reverse strand, counting down.
TACCTTCAACAAATCTCCAACCAATATTTTGTCACATTCTCTCTCTCTCTCTCTCTCTCTCTCTCTCTGTGTTGCAGAGATTAATCAATCATTCAATCAATGGGAAACGGCTGTGCATGCTTACGAGACGCAGAAGAGCTAGAACGGAGCCGTTACCGGCGGAGAATTTTGAATAAACCAAACCTGTTCTCTGAAGACTTCAATTCACTATCAACACCACTCCGTGTACTCAAATATCTTTTTCACGCTCCGGTGGACCACAAGTTACCGACAAATACACGCTGGGGAACGAACTCGGCCGTGGTGAGTTCGGGATTACTTACCTCGCTACTGATCGAGCTACACGCGAGACCCTCGCTTGTAAATCGATTTCGAAAAAAAGAACATTTAACTGCTGTTGATATCGAAGATGTTCGGCGTGAAGTTTCTGTTATGTTGGCTTTACCTGATCACCACAATATTGTAAGGCTACGAGCTGCTTATGAAGATGATGAAGCTGTGCATCTTGTTATGGAGCTTTGTGAAGGTGGAGAGTTGTTCGATAGAATTGTTGCGAGAGGGCATTATACAGAACGGGCAGCTGCGTCTGTGCTGCGGACGGTGGCGGAGGTTGTTAGGGTTTGTCATGATAATGGGGTTATGCATAGGGATTTGAAGCCGGAGAATTTTCTTTATGCTAATAAGAAGGATAATTCGCCGCTCAAGGTTATCGATTTTGATCTCTCCGTCTTCTTCCATCGAGGTGATTCTTTCAATCTTTCTCTGTTTTCTTGTTATATTTTTGTCTTTAGTTGATAAATTTGTGTTATTAGGAAGTTGTATTATGGGATTAAATTAGATTCTTAAGCGACATGAGTGTTCTGGTGAAAATTTCTTCGCAGAAAAATGTTTTCTTGGTGCATTAACACTGAAAAAGGCAGATATAAATCTCTAGTGGACCTTGGTTATGGAAAGCAGTCTATGAAGATGCTGCTTACTGAAATTCATATCTGGGAGTGTGCCATGCACTGGAAAGTTCCACTTTTGAGCTTGGAGTTACATTCAGGGCAATGTTCTTTAGCTCCAGAAAAGTGATATTGCAACCTCGGCGTTTCTGACTAGATTTCACAGGTTAAGAAACTAGGTTTAAGAAGATGGGAAGGGAGTTCAAAATGGTTTAGCAGAACTTTCCTGGTCCCAGAAGGCACCAGCTTATGAAAAAGTTCCATGTGCTTTTTTTGAGGTCCCTTGTGCATAGCTGTGTTTTCAAGAAGAGGTTCAGTAGGGGACTCCTTGGAACTACTCTTAACCATGTACACATCCCTAAAGCATTTTGATTACACATAGCAGCCCAGACAGAAGAAGCCTTGCTGTTTAAAAGCACTTAAGAGGCTCCTTCCTAGGAGACACTTTTGAGCAAAGTTTGTGCTCATGTTACTTCCACATCCACTCCATGTCTAGCTTTTACTCGGTATTGGGACTGGTCTATTAGCTTTTGGTTTTCACTTGTGGATTGATAATATCAATTTTCTTATGTCAATTTTGTGCGTATTGTATAACCAGCTGTTAGTAGTGGGTTATTGTCTTTTGGCACTTTTTTCCAGTCTCCTTGTTGCAGCTTGTTGATATTTTTGGTTGTTGATTTTGTCGTACAGAGGAAAGGTTCTCAGAGATTGTCGGCAGCCCCTACTACATGGCACCCGAGGTCCTGAAGAGGAACTATGGTCCAGAAATAGATATTTGGAGTGCAGGAGTCATTTTGTACATTTTGTTTTGTGGGTTGCCGCCATTTTGGGCAGGTAGATTTGGTTTAGTTGCTTTATGCTAGCATTTATAGGTTTTTGTGTGTTTGCATCTTGAAGTGTTGTTAGTGGTATGAATTTGCAGAGGCGGAGCAAGGAGTGGCACAAGCGATACTTAGGGGGCAAATAGATTTTGAGAGAGATCCCTGGCCCCAAGTTTCCAAGAGTGCAAAAAATCTTGTAAGAGGATGTTGGAACCGTATCCTAAGCACCGTTTAACTGCCCGACAGGTACTCTGTAAGTTGGGAATACCCATATAGTCAGTAGCCTGTATTCTTTCAGCAAATTTACTCTGAGGGGCACGTCATACCAGCTTGCTATGTTGACATGGAGGAGTACTTATTACCAAAATTTCATTTCTGTCCCTCTAATGAACTAAGATTGCTGGAATTTTTATTTACTTATTGTAGAATCGGATCCCCACGCTAAAAAAATTGGCCAATCTTTTTAGAGATTAGCATCCCTCACTTATAAGCACATACTCATCCAAGCACTCAGCCAATGTGGGACTATTAAGGAGCGTGGACTGTTAAGCCCACCAAACCAAGATTCATTTAGCCCAACCCAAGACGAGTTGGTGGCTCACCTCTAAGTTAGCTAGCCCGTCTTTCATTCCGGCCCATCAAGCCCACACGCTACTAATTCGGTCCTAGCCCACCAAATTAATCCGTCTTTCATTCGGGCCTACTAAGCCCTACACGCTACTAACTCGAGCCTAGCCTAATTTGGAAGTCCAACACTTATGCTTGCAGCTGGCACAGATACGTAAGATCTTCACATGATTGTGCAATACAAGGATGGTATTCAGCGTTATTATTTATTTCTATTTCTGGACAGAGAAGGAAAGTTGAATCATTTTGCATTTAGTAAGAATCATGTACTGCTGTACATTCATCTGTAGGAAATACCATAAAATCCTATAGTCAAGGGAGTATTAGTCCTAATGCAGGATATTATTTGAAGCACCTTATATCCCCTCTTCAACTGCATCCTTTGGTTTCATGTCAGAGGCTTTCACATGAAATTATGCTTTGGGTTTCTTTGTCATATCCATATCTAGTAACGCAATGAAGCTTGAGAGAAATTGGACGTGTTTTCTTAAAGTTGTCCTTTTGCTTTGCAAACACCTATCCTCCAGACCTCATAATTTCAGAATCCTAGCATATACACCTACTGCTTCAATACACTAATTTAAATTTTACTATTTGATAATGCCTCCTGATATATTTGGCAAATTTGAAGATTGATCTCTTTTCTTGGCAGAGAACCCATGGTTAACAAATGCAAAGAGAGCCAATGTTCCGTTAGGAGATCTTGTAAGAGCAAGGCTCAGACAATTTTCTGTCATGAACAGATTCAAGAAGAAAGCTTTACGGGTTAATACAATTTCAAATTTGTATGGGATATTGAATTCCTTGTTTAATTCAAAAATCTAACAAACATATTATATGCTACAGGTGATTTCTGAGCACTTATCTACTGAGGAAGTGGAGATTGTTAGAGACATGTTCAAAATCATGGCTAAAGATGACGATGGGAAAGTGACATTTGAAGAATTGAAAGAAGGGCTTAAAAAGGTTGGGTCACAACTTGGGGAGCCGGAGATCAAGTTGATGATGGAAGCAGTAAGTCCGACTTTCATGCTCTTGATATTATATTAGTTGCGTATAAATTTGAAGTGGTTATACTTTGTTTCTAACAAGAAGTTCTTGTGCTTCTGTGCGCCACTTGTATCACAATTGATTCTAGGTCTTATAAGATAATCATATGGTCGTTGTTTACAATTTGCATGAACAAAATGCTGTCGTTGACCCAATGGAATTACTACTTGTTTTTTGTTCAGGATCAACTTTTGCCATACACATCTCCGGGGTTTGCTACTTCTCTCTTTCAAGCTTGAATCCTTTTTTTGGAAGAAGGTTACTGTATATGCAAGTTAATTGACTATTAAATTAATCTTCATTGTTTTTTTTTTTTTTTTTTTTTTTTTTTGTTGTGTGAATATATGCACATATGGCGCTTAAAGTTTCACAAACTACAAGTCAAGGAACAAGTGGTGGAGATGGCATATGTTCCACCTACAGTAGTTAACCTGTGACTTCAGATTTTTCATAATCGGCTGAACATGGGGAGATATTTTGATGTTGCAGGATACCTTAAAATTCTCTGAAAACTCTCACGATTTGAATTAGTTAAAAGATGAAGAAGCACTTCTGGTTCCTTCTGCATTGGACTTTTGCTGGTAGATCTCGTGAAGCCTGAAATTTATTGGTTTCCCAATTATCCTAGACACAGATAGGCAGCTTTCTCTTGTGGTGAACATAAGATAATATCAAGCTATGCTAATTGCAGATAACATCTTAGAGCTTGAGCCTTGAGTGAGAAGATGATATTGATGCTACAGAGTACCAATTGCTGTAGCTCTTGTGGCTTGAGCCTTGAATGAAGCTATTTGTGCTTTGGTCACTGCTTCCTTTAAGCAGCACCATTTATTTGCATGCTTGCTGCAAGGGAATTGTGGTTGTCTATAGTAATACCTTATCCAGGCAGTGTTAGGGTGCTTATGCAAGAGTCTAGTTCTCAATGTACTCCACCCAGTGCCAATAAATTGATGAATCCATGAAAGTCCCTCATGTATTAGCAATGAAAAATGGAATATAGCATTGCTGGCTGTCTGTCAACAATCTGTTGTGCATTCATGTTGGATGGTGAAGTCCATGAGTTACCCAACTCCACTAGTGTAGTCATGTATAAAGGAGTTTAAACAGTGATTGCAACAAAGGGAGTTCTGTTCAGTCTATAACAAAGGGAGTTCTGTTCAGCAACTTAAAACATCATATCTTGATGAAGTCTTTAGTGCAACGGCACAGATTCTACAACTTATATTTCATATTTTAGATTTGAGAGGAGATCTGTTCAGTCTATAACAATATAAAGTGATTACTTTTAATTTTCAGGCTGATGTAAATGGAAATGGTGTATTAGATTATGGCGAGTTTGTGGCCGTTATAATCCATTTACAGAGAATGGAAAATGATGAACACCTCCGCAGGGCTTTTTGGTTCTTTGATAAGGATGGCAGTGACTATATTGAAATTGATGAATTGCGGGAAGCTTTATCTTATGGTTCCTGCCACACCAATGAAGAAGTGCTCACTGACATAATGCGTGAAGTTGACACTAACAAGGTGGATTATAGTCTTTTTTATTGAGATTCCATACTTTCCATCTAGTCTTTTCCTTGACCAGTTATTTCAATTATTGTTTTTCAGGATGGTCGCATTAGCTATGAAGAGTTTGCTACTATGATGAAAACTGGTACAGATTGGAGGAAGGCATCTTGTTCCAAAGAGAGAGATTTAAGAGTCTAAGCTTGAATCTCATAAATGAGGGTGTAATATGAAATGGCCCCTACATTTGTTCATGAAGTATAGTGGAAAAATTGAAAATTTGATGATCGGAGGAAACAACCAGAGATAATTTTGTTCCAAAGTTTCTCATGATTGGTTGGTCTGCTGCACATTATGACACGTCAATACACGCAAGACTGACATCCAATCAACAAATTATTCATCTGCCAGTATTGCTTTTGATCTGAAGTCCACTCATCTGCTAGCTTTTGTGGTTTATCAACGAGAAATCCTAAACCTTCAGACTGTGAAATTTGGGATGCATTTTATCTTAATTTATCATAAAAATATTTTTTTATTTTATATTTTTATAAATTTTTAAAAATTTTAAAAATTTTAGACAATATAAAAAATTCTACGTAATAAATTTTTTTTATTATATATTTTTATTTTTTTAAAAATTAAAAAATAAAATTTATTTTTTTAAAAATCTTTTATTTTAGAATTTATTTCAAAATCATTTAAATGTTTTGAATTGTGTGCTGCTATCTTATTCTCTTTCCGAAATCGCTGGCGGTAATTAGTATATTTGGCCAGACGAAGTCAAAACTATGGCACAACGTACGGCATGTTATCTCGTCTCATGTGTAACAGTAACAACACAGTTTGTTACTTTGTTTAAAGGTAATTCATGTAAGCACAATCAATTATCTTAGTTGTTGGTGGTGATGCTTGTTCACGAGAACGCATCTCTGCAATGTAGTATAGCATTATGATTTCCTAGTACTGGAAACATTTGCACAGTAGTAGGTGGTAGAGGAAACTTGCACTTTGATATTTTTCTGGTTATTGGATAATAATACCTTGTGTAGGTTGCTATTTATCTTTACTACTCTACCAACTAGTTTTATCTTATCCTAATTACTACAAGCACCGTTGAAAAGGTTGCATTACTGAATTGTGTCTTTGTAAAATGGTTTCAACGTATCATTGTCTTATCTCACGACATAATTCGTCTGGAGTCGCTAAATATTTGATATAATAATTTGGGTAGATAAAATACACGGTGAAATGGTTTCATACAGTACCTATATTAGTAATCACCTATATGCATAAGTAGTTTTTATGATGAATTTAAAATTTTTTCAAAATCAATTGACATTAAGAAAAATAAATTTAGATTTTTATAAAATTATTTCAGAATCAGTAATAATTATGTTGAACTAAATTTTTTTAATAAATTTATTTAAAAATATAAAATAACAAATTGAAATAAAAAGAAACTAAAAAACTTAGCTACATACATATGTCAATCATTTTATTATCATAAAGGGTGTGTTTATTTACACTCCATTTAACTTTTTTGCAAATGTTGAATTTTGAAAAATTTCTATATTTATATTTTGTTAAAAACTTTATTTTTCATAACTTATTTTTAAACACTTATTTTCTACTGATTCATTTTTTAAATAATTTATTTTTTATAAATCACTTTCGCATAATCAAATTTAAGATTGTTAAGACTGTTTACTGATTAATTATAAATCAAATTTAACTAATAATCTCACACAGCACTGCTTTTTTCTGCAGTTCATATATTTATTTTATCATGTAGAAAAGCAAAAGCAACCACATCATGGTTATCCTAATAGTACGTCTTATCCCATTATGAGTCCGTTTGAAATGGCAATTTTTTGGACACAATTTTTTAATTTTTTAATTTATATATTTTAATATATATTTTATAAATATTTAAAAAATTTATTTAAAAATTTAAAATATATAAAAAAATTTTACGTAATAAAAATTTTTATAATATATTTTTATTATTTTTTAAAAATAAAAAATAAAATTTATTTTAAAAAAAAATAAAATATTTTTTATTTTAAAAGTATTTTATTTTATAAGCACTCTAAAGCTATACTTTGCCATGCAGTACTTTTTTTTTCATACCCTCCATCAATTTGAACATATTCGACGGTATTAAAAATATAAATAAATTATATATTATAATATTTGTATATTTAAAAATAGAAATAATTATTTAAAAATTTTACAATAAATTTTTATACAAAAATTATTTTAATCAATCTAAAAAATGTCTCCAAAATAATGCTCCTTCCATTACCAACAATCCTCATCAAGATCCTAATGTCTCTTGTTTTTCCGATAAGGATGCAGCTCTAACATGGTTGATGTATCCACATATAACACAATAGTGATAATACACGGGAAAACGTTTTAAGAACAAATTTTACGTTAACTGACTGAGTGCCTTATTGCATGAACCAACAACTCCAATCATTCAGCTAGACTTAAACAAATAAGCTTAAACTACTTTAGTACTCCAAGTAATCATCTAGTCTCTGCTTTAAACAAGCTTTTTTCGTTGCTGGATGGGCGGTATAGAAAGTACGCTAATTAATAAGAATTGTCATAATAAAATACCTAATTAACTTTAAATTTAACGAAAAGCTGTAACACCAACTATTATTTAGTTATGAAATAAAATCCGTTGTTATTAATTTAATCAACCATGAAATTATAATATAAATCTTTCCAATAACTAAAGCATCCACGTTGACTCCACTTTATTAGTTTATTTAAGCCGACAGCATAACAGAAACGGCGGTTTTCTTCAGTGCGGTGGTCTTTGTAGTTGTTTTCTATAAAGAAATCACAAGTGCTTTTAATTTTATTCAGTTTATTAGCAAGCCTTTACTGTCGTTCTAGAAGCTTAAACTTTTTGATCGGAGGAAGACACAGCGCTATTAACGAGAAATTTGTAGTTAACATGGCTGGAGAATTAAAAAAAAAAAGAAACGCAATTAACTCACATTTGCTACAAGTTTATAAATTTAAAAAAATTAAAATATAATTCAATAGTATAAAATTTTATTATTAAATAGTGTTTAGTTTTAAAAAATTTTAATATTTTTTTTGTTGTAAAAGTTTTTCTTAAAAACATTTTCAAACGAGACGATCGAGTTCATTTTATTGGACTGGTAACTGGAGAACTCTTTTATAGAAATACTTAGGATAAAAAAAATTTGAAAAAAATATTTTAAACTTTTGTAAAGAATTATTTAAGTTTTTATCAAAAAAATAAATATAAAACTTATATAATATATAATTTATTTATATTAAAAATATTATAAAATACTGTAAAATTTAGTATCAAATATAAAAATTTTTAGATTGAAAAAAATGCCATAAATTCCACGAAACATTCTCTTAATTCACCTAACACTACCACTAGGAGAACTGCTTTCAAACTCCGGGTGTCAAACTTTGCGAGCAAAATCAGAAAAGGTTGACCATGCTCATACGAGTCAAAAAATATGCGTCTGAGTTGAAGTAGAGTCTCAGAACGTAGTCACGTCGATTCATTCAGGTGAGAGACCGACTAACATGGCCAGGCCAGCTATGGGCTTGGACCAGATCACCACGGGCATTCCTATCCTAACCTAGCTTTATGGATCCGACAAGTTCTAATTCGGCCCCACTTTGCTAACCAAGATTCTAGAATCCCAACATGTGGCCCGCTTTCTCTTCTCTCTTCACCTTTTTTCTCTCTACAGAGCCCAATTCGATTCGATTCGATTCGATTATCTCGTTGCTGCTCTTCCTTAGTTCGATTCAATTAAATTCACGCTCCTGGCATTCGCCTATATCAAGCCCACGGGTACCAGCATTGTCCTTCTTCTTCCCCGTGTTTCTTTATCGTGATGCTTTAGTTCTTCTGTGGTTTTCTGCAACCAGAGTGAAAAAACGCTGGTCGAACCGTTGAGCGTTCGCGAGACTTCTGCTACAAGACAACAACAAGTTCTGCGGTGCTGCCGCTCGTAGATCCAGACTTGGACTGCACACCGCATTGAATGTGGCTTTACCGCTTTAGTTTCTGTTCAGATACATTTACTGGTGAATTCTCTCTCTCTCTCTCTCTCGCTCGCTCGCTCGCTAGCTAGCTATAAATATCTTCGTCTGAGATTGTTGGTTTCTCTTTCAGGCTTTGAGCAACGGAGAGGCGAGACTGATCGGTAACAGCGAGCGGTGACATCTCTTTCTGTCGCTCTCTAATTTCTATACGTTTTCCTCGTAAGTTGCGGTTTCTCTTTCTTTAGCTACCACGGGATAGCTCTCTCCTTCTCTTTCTCTCTCTTTGCTGCCGAGTAGTTCGTTGCGTATAGATTTCGATTATCTTCGCTTATTTGGTTTTCTCTTCAGGCAGTAGCTTTGTTGTTCTGAACTGGAGGGCAGCAGCGTTGCTTCTGCTCTGAGAAACAAGCAGTAGGAGCCAGTGAGGCGAGAGATCGATTACTCTTCCTTCAGGTAAGAGAGAGAGAGAGAGACCGTGGTTACTTATCTCAGGTAGCGGCGGTGGGTTTTCTATAGGGAGCATGAGACACGTGGCGTTCCGAGTGAGAAGAGGGACGAGGGATTCACGCTGTTACTACTCAGATCACTGTTGAACGAGTCAGAGACTTTAATGATTGATTGCTACTTGCTGAGTTCAGAAGTAGAGAGGGAGTGAGAGATCTGTTGTTTTCTTGTACACGAAAGTTTCTCTATAATATCTCCCGATCTGTTAGTCTTGATTAACTCATTTTATTCCTCCACTAAAGCGTGATTGATTCACAGGGTTATTGGAAAGATCACTGTAGAACGAGTCAGAGAATAGCAAGGATTCAGTTGCTGGTGTTGATGTAGTGGAATTGAGACTCTAGGTTAGAGAGGGAGTGGAGCTCTGAGGGCAAGGTTGGAGCCATGGCCATGAAGGATAACACGGATTGTGGTGGATGCGGCGCCTCGGGGAATAAGATCAAAATCGGGGTCTGCGTCATGGAAAAGAAGGTGAAATGCGGATCAGAGGTTCTTTTCCTTATGCCCTTTATAATGCTTATATACTGCTGCAGCATCTCTGAATTATTAAGAATATACTATGATACCACAAATTGCCTGTTTCTGGTATAATCTGATATGTATTTTGGACCCACAAGTCAAATACCATGGAATATGCTGATTCCCTTGTTGATTCCCTCATTTTTCTTTTGTAAATTTCTCTCTCTATAGTCAATGATTTAATGTTCTGTTCTCATTGGTCCTTATTTTGGTATTTTATTTCTTGCTTCTGCTTCTGCTCCACAGGTGTTTTCTGCTCCCATGCGCCAGATTTTGGACAGACTGCAGGCATTTGGCGAGTTCGAGGTATGAATTAAAAGCCACTTAGTAACCTTAAACCCATGTTGTGGAGTATGTATGATTGGAATTTCCGTTCGTCTACCTCATTTCGAGGGTGCAGATGAGCACTGTTCCCCATTTGTTGCTCTTTTGAACGGGAAAAGCATATCTGTGTATGGAGCAGCATTGGCATGGACTGGTTCTTGTCTATTGTTGCTGCTGTTGTGAATGGAATAGCATTACTGTTTACGTAGGGTAGCATCTGTTTAGATGGCTCCTCATCGAGCTTTGTTGCTGCTATGAACCTTTTCTTAGTTCCCGGCCATCAGTTATAAAGTTTGTAAGGGATGCAAGTCTTTATACCATATTCATAGCAGTGGAGTGGAGCTACGGAGAATGTCGAGTGATCGATATTGTAAGCAAAGTCAACTATCAATGATACCATACACTGCTTAAAGATTTGAAAGTAATGCTGAGCTGCTTACTGTGTCTGACCATAGGCCTCTTTACATAGACGTAAACGATCTGCCATATTTTCTAGTGTAAGTGGATGCTGTTTGAGCCATTTGGTGGGCATATTGCATCCAGCTCTTTGTTTACGGCTATGACTAACATTGACACAATGCACACTGCTGTTATTATAAAGTAACTGTCCTTCTTCCTGGACATAACTGTAACTTAGTGTTTACTCATACAATGCTTTTGGCATGTCATGATGATGTTTGTTGTTTCAAGAACTGTATGAGATAATTGTCCACAGACTAGAATGTTATTCGTGTAGTGGTCTCTCTTTTTGTTTGTTTGGTGTTTCCCTGTTCTACGTGAAACTTCTATTTTTTAAAGGTGCAAATGGTTCAGGAGTCATACTATAAAATGTACTGTTCCTTTCTTATGCACTCTGAATGAGAAGTAAATATGGGAAACACTTAATGTGGCTAATTTATCAGGTAAACTTTGTTGTATGATAATGCGGTAATGTTTTTATATGATAAAATTGATTAGCTATTTTCTCTTTGAATTCCTTTTTTTTCTTTTTAAAATGGAAGGTTGAACACTAATGCAAATCACGATCTGCATTTTGATAAGGATTTTCTATATATCAGCATGAAAAAGTACCTTCCTTTATATTTATGTTTCGCTACTATCTAATGTAAATGTTCCTTTTCATGCAGGTTTTAATTTTTGGGGACAAAGTTATTCTTGAGGAGCCTATAGAGAAGTATGTTGTTGGTACATATTGGCATCAAAATATGCTAGTAGTTTTTGTTTCTTCTACTTCATTTTGATGGATGGTACTTTACTGAGGAGCTGCTTATTGGTTTATTTCAATGATGGCATATCGGCACTGTTCATTTTGTGAAGCACTGTGTTTGCACTATTTTTTTCTGTTTAAATATTGTGAGTGCTAGACCTGTTAGGAACTCAATCAGCGACATCCTCAGGTGGAATTACTGTTCACATTTTGAACATTGCTTATTTACTGCATATGCTACTAGTATAAGTTACTGTTTTTCTCCTCTGAAGAGTGCTTGTGTTTGTTATGCATATGATTTTCGTAAAAAAGCCAGTGCGTTCACTTTGTATATGTGATTTGCTGCTAATCAAGTAACATTTTTAAGTTCTCTTATATTGTTGATTGTAATTCATTGATTAATTCCTTTTGTCATTTAGCTGCAACTGATGTATTACCTTACTAAAATCATCATTGACTTTTCAGATGGCCGATTTGTGACTGCTTGATCGCATTCTATTCATCTGGATACCCACTAGAAAAGGCTGAGGCATATGCCGCTTTGCGGAAGTAAGAATAACAACCATGCAATTCATGTATATGACGTAATTAAGCATATTGTTCTACTTACGCTGTTGCTACTAGATATCTGCATATCCTATTATGCGAAATTTCCTTGGTATATGATTATGTAGCATATGACCAGAACAAGACAGTAATTCCGTGAAGATATATTAGAAATAGGTAAATGCAACAGATTATATAAGAGAGTAATGTTTCATTTTAGAACATGGATCTCTTTTAATGGAGATTCAATTTCAACTTCTAGATTTATATTATGTTTCATGCTAGAATGATCTTGGGAGTATGTTTTGGAATTGTCAGACTTATTAATATGAGATAGTTATCATCTTTAAATATCATCTTTAAATTTTATTTTGTTCATCAACCTGAAAATTTTTTATTTGTATATGACCTCCTGTAGACCTTTCTTGGTGAATGAATTGGAACCACAATACTTGCTTCATGATCGAAGGAAGGTTTATGAGGTACATGGTTATCTGAATTTATCACAGATTGGTTACTTAGTGATTGGAAACCTAGTATTGTTTAAAGCTTGTGTTAATTTGTTATCTGTATACTCTCTACAGTCTGTATAAGGTGACACAAAAAGGAGGCTTTCATGTTAGCTCTTAGAAAAGTACTGGTACTAGTAAGTTAGGTTAAGGTTGTATTTTGCAAAGGCTTATTACAAGGAAATAAATCTTGATGCCTTTAATCTGCCAAAGTATAGGTCCATAACATTCTTCACTGTGGAGGTAGCTTCTTGGTACAACTATTTTAGGGATTCTTTTGCAGATTAATCCATGTAAACACTGTAGGCTTGAAGTGGTTTTGTGCACAGAGTTTTGGTGGGGATAGGGGCACATCGCTCCTTATGCACACATACGATATATGTTGTGCAACCATTGAGTATAGTTTAGACGGATGCTCGAATCAGCTAGAAATCTGAGATGATAAAATTTTCAGATTAATATTTGGTTTCACATTCTATAGGTTAAACACTACATACTTTTATAGCTTTATTTATAAATTATCCATAAGTTTGTGTTAATTTCAAAGTCAGTTTTTGGATAATACTGGTATTTGTTATAGTAATTGAAATATGGATTAAAGTTATTTTAAATATTCTGTGTGACATGTTAAAGTTTCCCAAACATTTCCAATTTTTGAATTTTTTCTGTTACACAAATTTTCTGAGCTTGAAGAACAATTTCTTAATCTTGCATTATAGAACTTGTACTTTAAAATTATTTCCTTATTATTTTCTACAGATGAAGTCAAAGTGGTCGGCTGTTAATTCCTCCCATAGGGCTTGGATGATTAAAGTCCTAAATTTGCTAGTTTTGGAATTTATTATATCTTATTTTATTATTTGCTGTAACCTTTTGCATCTTTTCTGTTGTTCAATAACATGGTCTTTTTTGTTCATGTTAAAGCGGCTTGAGATGTATGGAGTTCCTGTTCCAAATTATGCCCTTGCCAATAGAGAATTTCCTTATCAGGAACTCGATTACTTTATTGAGCAAGAGGACTTTGTTGAAGTTCATGGGAAGCGCTTTTTGAAGCCATTTGTGGAGAAACCTATCGATGGTATGTTATTGTCATTCGCATGACCTTACTGCCGATGGTTTGCTCTCTCAGATAGAGTCTACTGTTTTAGTTAATGAAGCATTCTGATCTGAGAATTCTATACTTCTGAAGTGTCTGAAAATCTAACTATGCTATCTTGGTGGTGTTGCTGGGATGAGCTAACTTGTATCACTAACAAGTTTGTAATATAGTACAAATGATAAGTGTATTTAAAGCAATTCTTTGATGGCGGATTGATTGCTTAATGTATATAATGCTGTTAGCAGGGACAATGATTCATTTTTTCTAATCCGGCTTATGCTTTGCAACAATGTGTTTATAGTGTCTTTTTATGGATATATTTAGTTTGTGCTGCTTGTAGAAGTCTAAGCCATGATGATTAATGTGTGATGTACCCTGTATGCTGCAATGCTGTGATTGTTTTTGCTAGCAAATATATTATTTTTTCTTAATGAAATGTGTAACTTTCCCCTCAAAAAATAAAGCTTTCCGGTATTTGCTCAACTAAATCCAGGGGTCTTTTAATCCTTTGAGACAACAGTCAGGTGTAACACGCAATACTTTGTTTGAGGCAACGTTTGATGAAGTTTCAGTGCCATAAGGAATGTTTGATATTTTGGTACGAGTAATTTTTCCTAGCAGGGACTTGCTTTCCTTTCCTATGGCTTTATTTCTCTGCCAGTTGATACATGGTCATGACATTAACTTTGGCTCCGTACATAGATCTCAATTTGATGCCAAAGGAATTGACAAATAAAGCTGCATATTCTCCGCATAGTTGATACTGGTTTTCCAGTGCCTTTGCTGTTGCTTTATTGTTATCTGATCATTCATTTAGAAGCCATCATTTGTTTAGTTTTTAAAACCCTTTTTTTCAATGCAAGTATTTATACTGTTTATTGGACTGTTTTTTCTACACGTTTTGTATTTTAGTCTAACTCTTAAACCTATTCTGTTAAGGGGATGATCACAGTATAATGATATACTACCCTAGTTCTGCTGGTGGTGGAATGAAAGAATTGTTTAGAAAGGTAAGCTCTTATCTTTTGTGAAGCTAAATTGTTTAGGGGATTTGATTGTAGGTTTGTTTCGGAAAGATGATTGTCTATCTTCAGCTTTCTACTTAATTCAACCTAACTTCTTATACAAGTCGGTGATCAAAATGAGTTTAATATTTTTGGCGTGTTTTCTCTACTTAGGGTTTGTTACAATCATATGATAGTTCCTAAATGAGAATAAGCTTCTTGACGAAAAAGTTTGTGATGCCAAGTTATTCTCAACAAGAGTTGATGTTTAATCAAGACTTTATATCTATGCTTTGATTTTTCTACTATTTTGGATGTTATTCGACTGCATCTGTGGCAAAGATAAGAAAATGTCATAACTCCTGAAGATCAACACTTTCCAATGACATGACTAGATCAAATTGAACAAACATATGTATAGGCATATTTCCTTTTGAGCTACATGGGGTCCAGGGGTGCTGTTCAGATCTAGATTCAGTACCCCTTTTAGCCATTGCCGATATTTGATGTGCATGTTCAATGGGGTTGCCAATTTGACTTAGACATACTTATTATGTAAGGACATTGTTCTTTATGCATCTGAGTATTCCCTTGTGCACTTCTCCCTGTGGTCTTTGTGTTCAAATGCTTGTACCAAAATTTGATGCATGTTAAGGATAATCATTACAAACATTTGAGTATAGATTAAAGATTATGAATTGCTTGACAGTATCATAGATAAGGACGTAGCAGTTTTATGTTAATAAAGGTCTGGATGTTTTAGCATTACATAATCTCAAGGATGCTCATAGAATAATTCCTCTTGAGAATGTAGCAGAATTGAAATTCTTGCTGCAACAGACGATATTCTTTTTGTTGCTTGTATTGTAATGATAATTCTCTTTGTATGTATTCGACAGAGTCTGTGCATTCATGGAGTTGAGAGTTTTGAGCAATGCCATTGTTGAATCCATGAATTAATAATCCTATATCTGTTTGAATATACGCGTCCTGTATTGTAGATTGGAAGAATGTTGAATAATATGTACGAAGAATTGCATTTATTGTTGAATGCAAAACCTTTTTTCCTTCTAAGCATTTTGAAGATTCCTATGTGCAGGTCGGTAATAGATCGAGTGAGTTCCGCCCAGATGTTAGGAGGATTAGGCGTGAAGGTTCTTATATTTATGAAGAATTCATGCCCACTGGTGGAACAGATGTTAAGGTATCTGTTATTCTACTTGACTATTCATCTATTTCCTGATCTTGTTTTGATCTGGCAAAGTTTAAGATTGTAAAATGTTTGGTTTCATGACTCTTTATGCACCAAGTCTGGCACATTGAACATTTTAAATAACTTTAACGCGTATTTAATAGTATATGATGTTCTACAGCTTTGAACTGTGACGATTTAGCACATAGCAGATTCTTAATTGTTTGTTAACTTCTGGTTGGGATTCTAAACTAAGCTCTAATCTCTACAATTGAACCTCTCTTTTAGTGAAACATGATCTTTTTGTTTCACCTGAAAGGGTAGTTGTCTTTCAAGATGAAGTCAACTATTGTAGTGTTGTTTCTTTAATGGTTTGAAATGTGAAGAAAGTAAAACTAGTAAGGAGTATGCAAGATACTTGCTTGGAGGAAGAATATGTTATCTCGTAAAAGCTTGGATGAAAGCTTCAAGGCCAAGAAGTTTGCCTCTATGCATGGGCTCTTATGCTAAGGCATTCCCATGTTAATATATGTAATTATCAACCAAAAAGAAAGTCATAATTTTCATTTATGTTTGTTTTGCATAACATTATTATCTTTATATATACTACGGATGGGCATATTAATTGTGTCATACCTCTTTACCGTCACATGTGAAATAAGTACCTGTGGCTTTATTATATATGTATTATGCTCTTGCAGCACCTATTATGATACATGCTGAACAACATCATGCATGAGCATGTTAAAGGGTTTCTTTTTGTATAGGTATATACAGTTGGTACTGAGTATGCTCATGCTGAAGCAAGGAAGTCTCCAGTTGTTGATGGTGTTGTCATGAGAAATCCTGATGGAAAAGAGGTTACTATCTGGCTTGCTTCTTTATCCGCAGCCTCTGTTTACCAAAAGATCCTTTAAATTATTCAAATGAACAAGAAATGCATTTCAAATGGGTAGCTTAGTGTGTGTAAAATACATATAAATGAAATGCTATACCAAATTTTATTAATCGTCGAGCTTTTTCTGGTGGAGTAGTGACATGAAATCTGGCACGCAAAGGTTAAGCGTTAGTCCTGTTAAACTTATGCAGAAAGAAATGGCTTTAAGCCCTGATCCGACATTGCTTCCTTCCAATGCCTTCTCTTTTTGGCTGCATTGGACTATAGCACTATTGCCAAACATAGTCATTGAATAGAAGTTGTTAATATCATTTCAATAGAGTTAATTTTTTCACTTTGTGACAGTTCTGTTGACTAAACATTCTTTTGTAGCATTGCAACTACACTGCAAGCTGGTGTTTCTCTCTTGATTCATCGTTTTGACTATAAACTAGTGTGATGTCAGATGACTGTATTTAAGTTCTTATGCGATGCAGTTGAATGGATTTGCACTTTAGATTTATGTTATAAAGATTTCTGTCACCCTTTACTTTCTGTGGTTTGTTAGAGGTATTACTTATCAATAAATCAAATATTCATTATTTATTATCTTTTAACATCGTTGTCCCCTTTATATATTTCTTTATAATACTATTTAGTTTCTTTACTAATTTGTAATATATATTTGAAAATTTTGATCTCAATACTTGAAAGACAATGTCAACTCTCATTGACAATGCATTTTACTTATTCTTTTGTTTTTGCGTGTGGTAGTGTCACTTATTTCACTTATGCATATATGCTTCAGGTCAGGTACCCAGTATTACTGACTCCTACTGAGAAACAAATGGCTCGGAATGTTTGTATAGCTTTCAGGCAAGCGGTAAATTTTTTCTGCTTGAGCTTTGGTTTTCCAAATGTTTTACTTGATTAAGTGCTTGTGACATTTGATGTACAATTCATTTAGCAATCCTTATCCAGCTAGTGATTTAGTTCAGATGTTGAGAAATGTATTGCCGAAATCAGCTTTTGTAGTGGTTTTAATAAGCCTTCACAAAAACTTATACTGTTTGATGAAATTTTATGGGTCTGCACTTCAAATCAGATTTTCAAGAAAACATCATTTACTAATGCTTCATTTGAATGAGCTTATTCAAAGTGCTTATAAGCTGTTTTTCGAGAAGTCTTTTTGGTCTTATGGCTCGTATGGATGAATTTATCAATTTGCTTTAAACTTTTAATATCTTATTAGAAAAGTACTTTTTCTCAATTAGCTCATCCAAACAGGAGCCTAAGCCCTTTTAACCATTGTGGTTCTGTCGAGGGCTATTAGCGTTCAGATTGGGCGTCACAAAGGACCAAATGCTACTCAGTGGACTTAATGATAGGGAAAATATTCAGATCAATTGACAACAAGAAAACATTATACTACTAAGGTTTAGTTCATTCTTAGTTTATAACAACTGTATCTTGGTAAATTCTTTTGGTTTGCATTTGAGACTAGATCGGTCATTTGTTAAGTTGTGCATCCTTTTTGCAGACACGAGTCTTGCCAGTGGATGCAAACTACTTTTCTCATTTATCTTCCTGTCATAAAGGGAGATCTTTTTTTTTTTTTGTTCTTTTGAATTTTTAAAAAAATGTAAAATATTAGACTGTTTTTTATTGGTCAAAGTTAAGAACTTGTCGTTTTCGTCTCATGAACATCCTCTATAGTTGTGCTATCTCCCAATCGTCATCTGTGATAATTCTTCTTGTCAATCTTGTTTTATGCATCCATAAATTTGCATATGCCTTACTTTATCTTGGAGAAAGTTTCCTTGTATACTTTGTCATACATGATAATATTTTGAAGGGTTAGGATCCTCCACAATTGAAGTTAATTGTAGAGGTTGATTGCTGCTTAAAAGCAAGCAAATTGAGAAAAGTTCGTGATGTTTAGAAGTTAGTGAATGATGCTTTTAAACAAAACTACAATGAGATAACTTTTGAAAAAAACCAAAAGGGCAACAAGAAGTGAGCTATTTCCTTACTGAATATTATGATTTTTTTTTTTTTTCTCAATTTGCTAGGATTTAAGAGCACTTATAGACCTTTACAACTGACTTCAATTGTAGGATCCAAACCTTATTTCTAATGACATCTGAGAGGACCACTTAGACACTAATTATGATTGACATTGAATCTCTTTCTAATGTACATGACTTTACAAAGCCCAAGTCCTATTGTACTCTGATTGCCTTGGTTGTTAATCTTAAAAGGTTCCCATGAAACCCTCTTTTTGTTAGGTCTGTGGATTTGATCTCCTAAGGTGTGAAGGAAGATCTTATGTATGTGATGTTAATGGTTGGAGCTTCGTCAAGAACTCACATAAGTAAGTCTTAGTAGTCTTTCTTAAGTGGTTTAAGTAAAAGAATACCCATTAGAATTCCGTTCTCTGCAAATTTATTTTCAGTTACCGAGATCAGTATTTATGATCTTGCTGTGGGATATGCACAAAATAGTAAGCTCTTCTATGTCCAGGTATTATGATGATGCAGCTTGTGTCATGAGGAAAATGTTTCTTGATGCAAAGGCTCCACATCTTTCCTCCACCATTCCTCCTAATCTTCCCTGGAAAGTAAATGAACCAGTCCAAGCAACTGAAGGGCTAACTCGCCAAGGAAGTGGTATTACTGGCACCTTCGGTCTTTCGGAGGAACTGCGCTGTGTGATTGCTGTTATCCGTCAGTAAGTGAAATGCCTATGTTGTCCACTTGAAGTTTCTTCTGCTATGTGCATATTCTTTTCTTATGTTTATGGTGGCCCCTCAAGTGGTGATCGGACGCCAAAGCAAAAGGTGAAGCTGAAAGTTACAGAAGAGAAACTATTAGATTTAATGCTGAAGTACAACGGTGGAAGACCAAGAGCTGAGGTGCTTCTTGATGGCTGTTCGTTGTTTCTTGTTCATTGTGTATCCTTTTGGCCTCATAACTATTCACTTAGCTCTTCTGGCTCCTGCAGACAAAGCTGAAAAGTGCTGTTCAATTGCAAGATCTATTAGATGCAACAAGAATGCTTGTTCCACGTTCTAGGTATGGATCTTTAATTAGAGTTGGGTTTTCTCTTTGTCATGATGATTTCATCTTGTAAACTTATGGGTATAACATCTTTTAGAATATGTCATTTTGTGGAACATAAAAGGTTATGAAGTTCTACACATTTTTTAGCCATTTATCTTGCTTTCAGGTTGGTGAGATGAGCTTTACTTGATAAGGTGATTAGTAGCTAATATGCTGATGTCTGTTTATGTCTGTTAAACATCTTGCTGTTAGGTTAACAAATATATTTTTTTTTTTCCCCTGTAAAGGTCGAAGTTCATTTTCTTTTTTCCTTTCTAGTCTGCAAGTTTTGGAACTTGAACTCTTATATCATACTGAAGCTTGATTTCATCTGGATTGATGTAAAATTGTGCCAGCATCATGATTTTGGACAATGATTGGAACAGAATTTTAGAAGATCTAACTATATAGGTTAACTTCCTTTATAACGTAAGAGGCAAAAGTAGAGGCTTTAGGCATCAAGGAGTATGTTCCATGAGCACCAATTTCTTGAAAGATGGCCTTAAGTAGCAGAAACTTGATTGGATTAAATTAATGAGGCTAATTCAGGAGAATTATGTTATCTGAGTTCGAATACATGCATAAAGCCTGTCTGTGTTGAGAATTTTATAGCAAAAGACTTGATGTATATTTTCTGATTTCTTCTTGAGTTACACAATAGGGTGATACAAGTTTCTTGTTCATAATCTTCACGTCATAAGACATGACAAGGCTGTTGAAATTCGGTGCAATATATAGCAGATTTGTTTAAGATGTATCATACGCAGAAATAATTATGTTTTAAGTGTAATTTCAGGTCTGGGCGTGAAAGTGATAGTGATGTGGAAGAGGTTGAACATGCTGAGAAACTTCTTCAAGTCAAAGCTGTACTAGAGGAGGTACTTCTCTTCACTTGATTTTGTTCTGTTTACTTGACTTTGTTGGGCAACTTGTATCTGTAATGCATTTAAAGCAATCTTCACACAAGCTGTAAAGCAGCAAATGCTCTATGTTTCATCATTCTAAGAACATATCCAAACTTTGCTTTCAAGGAACAAACAAATTCTATATTAAGTTTCAATATTTGTGAATAGTATGGAAGTTAGTAGAAACATAGTTTGAGATATTTCAGTCAAATGGTAATTACAGCAACAAATTCGATTTTAAGGTGAAGATTCTGATCAAGATTCTTGTAGTTAGGGCTTGTTCCTGTTATGTTATTAATATTAGATAATAATTCCACATTGGTTAACAGTCTAATTCTACCTATCATGTTATTAATGTCTGATCAAGATGTTGGGCCCCTTCTTCCTATCAACCAATTGGTTTTAAGTTGCACGCTATATTTCTAACATGATATTAGAGAGAGTCCCATGAAGGAAATTGTGTTTCCTGTAAAAAGGGATTATATTCTCTGAAAGGGATTGTTCTCCTGTAAAGAGGATCATGCCCTATGAAAGGGGATTTGTTCCCTGTAAAAAGAGGTTATGTCCCATAAGGGGATTGTGTGCCTCGTAAGTGTTAGAGAATAATCTTACATTGGCCAGCAAACTCTCTATGCGTGACATATCGTGAGCTTGAGGGTGGGTGTTGAGCTATTGATATTAAATAATACTGCCCCATTGGTTAACAATATATCTCTGGGCTGTTATATAAGATCTTGGATGCCCTCTTTTTATATCCAATTGAAGGTTGGAGACCGGATTTCTAAAAGTCCCTTATATATTTTTTTGTGTAAATTCAATGCTCTTAACTTACTACACTTCTGTAATCATGCATTGCATTATATTGAGTGTTGCATTTGGTCCAATCGTATCTGCATTTTCTCTTTTTTCACCTCTTTAGTGCTTTGCTAAATATTGTAGTAAACCACTATATCTGAACAAATACGCTAACAAAATAAAAACAAATTCTGAAAATGAGCTAACAGTCACTGACATTTTGTGGGACCAAACTGCAGACATGGTTGTTCTTGCTATTTCTATTTCCTTTTGAATTATATATTAGCGCTTTATGTATATGTTCTTCTGATCAAGTCCATCTTCAGTTCTTTTACTGTTCCCTTACACGCTTGCAAATGAACAATGTTTCAGGTTTTCTTCTTTCAAATTAGAAGAGTAGCATATCTTTAACATTTTCTATCGGATGATTTTGCCGTCTGTATAGGGAGGGCACTTTTCAGGGATTTATAGAAAAGTGCAATTAAAGCCATTGAAGTGGACAAAGGTCCCAAAAGGTAATGGAGATGGGGAAGAAGAACGTCCGGTTGAAGCTCTTATGGTTCTTAAATATGGAGGTGTTCTTACTCATGCTGGGAGAAAGCAGGTCATTCCTTCAGTTGTTCTTTGTTTAGTCTCTGCTGATTTTATAATTAAGCTGGTTGCTAAGACTCTAAATCCTTCTGGAAAATACTATGCCTCTATGACATGGTCTGATCAGTCATGCATTCAAGGAATTAGTTGATTGAATTATGCTATTTGTTTATTGTATTTCTCAGGCAGAAGAACTTGGGAGGTATTTCCGCAACGATATATATCCAGGTTGCTTGGTTTCACCTTAACTCTTTTTTTTTTTGGGTTGTGGTGCATAGTTCCTGTGATCTACTGCCACTTATTAGGTGTATAGCTTAGTTCTTCTGTGAGAAAGCGTTTGCATAATAAAAGATGATGTGCAAGGGATTACAAGCCATGTATGTAAGTTATTGGACTGTGCTGTTAATGATGCCACTGTTAGTTGTCAAGTTGACTCATAGACAAGATACTCTACATTTAGGGTCGAAAGTGAATAGGTATGATCAGAATAGAATGACCAGAAGAGACTGTTGATTTTGTATGAGTGTGTCATCATCGTCATTGGATCCATGCCAAGAATCCAACTTGTAGCAATCATTTCCCACTAGGAGAGCAGAGTTATATACTGAGGTTTCTAGGCATTTTCAAATCTCTCCTATTGCATTTAAATCTGTAGTTACTACTAGGCTTCCTACCAATGTTTAGCAATTGACATACAGAAAGCAAAGATTATAAGCAAAGGCTCCTATATTCAGATCTGTAAGGGATGATGACCGAGCTACAAATTTGTTTAATTTGGAGTTGTCTCTTTGCTATCTTCATTTATCAGGATTACCTGTAAAACCATCAAGACTATTACACTTTTTTTGAAAAGCAAATATCATATTTTGCAAGCTACGATAATTGAATGTGTCGATTAGGGTGTATCAGGATATCCCAGCTTAAAGAATCTCAAAAAGGTTTAGTTATGTGTTCATTTTTTGTTAGACCTAAGTTTCATTTGGTCTTAATGAGTCCCCATCTCCCAAGTCAGTTGTCATTTTCCATATGCTTATATATATTTCTTTTGTAGTTTTTACCTGATTATGTGGTTTCCCTTAGTCTTATGCTACAGATTTGTAAACCTTACTGATAGGGTTATGCATTCTATTACTTGGTTCTTGATGAAAATGGCAGATCATAATAATATTGTCAGCTAAATCGTCTTGTGGTTGACTGTTGACAAGTTGGTAGATTGTGACTTGTCTAAGAAGACTTTACAGTCTTTATAATTCTGAGGATAGATCTTAGATGAGGAGTCCCTTTTGAGTGAAAGTATTGCATGTTGAGCTGTATGTTTTCACTATTTAGTATAGAATGTATGTTTGACTTCTTAGTTTCTTATGTCTTGTGAATTCTTGTAGGAGAAGGCACAGGATTGCTTCGTCTTCATAGTACATACAGACATGACCTAAAGATATACAGTTCAGATGAAGGTCGTGTTCAAGTAAGTAGTTTGAGTATGAGAGTTTAGTATTTCATAACATAAAAGAGACCTTGCTACTTTCCTGAAATCTCCTTAAGTTACATTCAAGCATCAAGCATTTGCCTCAGTAAATATATTTCAATATTTTGCTCACTTGGACTTGAATCAACAGATGTCAGCTGCAGCATTTGCCAAGGGACTTCTTGATTTGGAGGGGCAGCTAACCCCTATATTGGTTTGCTTGCTGTCCTCGTTACTTGTTTTGTCATGAGATGCTTGGCAGAAAACATCCACCTTTGTTTTCTTCAGGTTTCGCTTGTAAGCAAAGATTCTTCCATGCTGGATGGACTGGAGAATGCTAGCTGTGAAATGGACGAAGCAAAGGTTGGCTATTTTGGACTGAATAGATCTTGGTGCTTTTGGGCCTGCGATTGAGTGGTCTTTATTTGTCATCCTATGTGCCCTTTAAGTATTTTCAGCATCGATATTTGCTCAATGTGACCTGTCTTATCCATGAGAAACCATTTGGTTACATGCTTCAACATACAGGTTATATTTAGCTTGAATACATATAAGAGTATGCCATGCTATTTAGTGAAACCATACCACATAGAAAGAAGTTTGACATGAACTGTTTTCTTTTGATTTCAGGTTCAAAAACTGCTGCAAAGTTCTCAGCTAATCTTCTTTTTAGGAGAAGTTGATCTGCATAGATGCTATTAAACTATTAATAAAACACCTACTGTTTATGTGTTTGGAACTTCTTGTTTTGAGCAATTTTGAGAATTTGGTTTATTGAAGCCAAAACTGCTGGTAGAATACAGTTCTCCAGAAATGTGCCCCAGAGAATACAACTTGCTAGAAGATACCTAATTGAGCATATGTAAAGTAGATGAGCTAGAAAATTGTGTCTGTTAAGTAAGATACACCACAATAGGTATGCTGTTTTTAGCGAGGAGCATGAATCACAAGGACATATAGAGGAATTTGGCTATCAAAGGACTATTACCTAAGTATTTGTAGCTATCATTCCTTGTTCATGGTTGGCGGAAGGTATCAGGAATTTATTCATTAATATTAATACACATAAGAGGATGAGTGAGACGCATATTATTCAGTTTTTGAATGTTCTTTGTTGGAATACTTGTTTTTGAAAATAAAAGGATACATTAATTAGTGGTTGTTGATATGTTGGATTTAGCAAATCTAGTTAAATAAGCATAGTCTAGAAATCTTCACAAGCAACTGAATAAGTCAAATATATTGGATTGGATCTACTGAGGATGAATTTTGTCAGTTAGTGCTGAGAGTTCTACTATGGTTTCTTTTCTTCCTGACGTTTGATCCTGTGCCTTTTGAGGTTCAATGGTATAGCTCACAAATCTTTCAGAGTACTTACTCCAGCCAAGAATCATTTGTAAAAAGGAACAACTGACAAGAAGAGTAGGATTATTGCAGCTTTACTTATTGTTAGATATGACGAGAGAAAAGACCTGGAAGTTTATAACTTGGACAAATGCATTGGGAGTTTAGCGCTTCCAGGTGTGCGTGTTCTGGAAAGTACTCTTAGGAAACTTATCTCGATTGCCTCTTTGTGAACAGCCTTTCCTGATGGTTTGTTTTAGTTTCCCTTGCAAATAGAGTTCATACAATTTTCTGGAACAGCAGTTCTGTTCTAATATATGATAAGATTGTATCTGGAATCAGTTCTTGTAACTATATGTTTATGGCTATAGTTACCTTCTTTGGAAGAATTTCTTGTGTTTACATAATTTTTCAAAACTACTCACATGTCTAGGTAAAATTTGCAGGCTAGGTTGCACGATATCATAAACAACCAGCAGATGGCAGCTCATACCAATGGGTTTTCTGAATTTCCTTGGATGGTTGATGGTGCCGGTCTGCCTTCTAATGCTGCTGAACTTCTGCCAAAAATGGTACATTATCCAATAAATTGGTTACTTTTTAAGTTAGGACTTCGCATTGATTAACTTCCTTCTGGCCTTGCATAAGTGTGTAGTATTGTGTTTGGCGGTGCATCCTATATACTTTCTATTATTGTCAACTTTCATAAATGAGTTGCTTTTTATCGCTGTATATGAGTAAGTTATGGGTCTCTGTGGCATTGACGATATGACGGTGTCAATGAAGGCGGACAGGCAGAACTATTGGGAGGGCTTTCTAGATATGTTTTTACCATTTGTAGATATTGGGAGTCCAGCTTGGAGGGATGTTTCTGATGAGGCAATTGAGTTGAAGAGAAGATTTTAATTGAAATGCTTTACCTCTCTGAAATTCCTTAAGAATGAATTCAATGTGATTTGAGGTTTACAAGCTTTTGTGAAGTGCTTAGTTAATTTGATAAGGTATGTTTTTTGTAAAATATCATGTAACTTATGCGCAATAAACTCAAAATAACCTAAAGACATTAACCATGTAATTAGCATTTTTCCAATATAAGGGTATGTTGGAGATTGGGGAAATGTTCTGGTTCAGCTTGCTACCATCAGGTGTGACTGGAAAATATTGTTAGGCATGATGCGTTTTTGTAGACGTGAATTTAAGAGGTGAAAAGGCAACACTAAGTAAAGGAAGGATAACTTGCAAAATTTGTGCGGCTTGCGGATGTTATAATAGCCAGTTACAGCAAATAGCTATTTAGAATCTTTAGTGGCTATTAGAAAAAGCTTCAATGAGCTCAAGGTTTATTGTTTCACCAGATAAGTTTTAATTTGTATTATTCAGATTTGTCTACCTGACAAAATGGCAAGCAATATTTAAATGCTTTGTGCAACTTGAATATTATTATGAATTAACAGTGCTGATAGTATCGAAGCATAGTTGTATTTCAGAAGTTGGATTATAAAATTTAGCTTCCTTTTGATACAGCAGTTTTGTGGATGATTTGCTAGTGAACTTCATCCTTTGATTATCTTTTCTGCTGATGGATAAATTTGGTACAGGCTGCATGTTCTATTTTGATGTTTCCACTTGTTTGTATTGAGATCAATGTTCTTTGACAGGCGGCTTTAACAAAGAAGGTAACTGCACAAGTGAAGCTACTTGCCCGAGATGAGGATGAGAAACTTGCAATGACAAACTCCCTTGCAGTGTACGACCAGGCAAAAGCTCTTGGAAAGACAACCATTGATGTTGCTCGTATTGCTGCTGGCTTACCTTGTGGGAGTGAGGGCTTCCTCTTGATGTTTGCCCGCTGGAAAAAGCTTGAAAGAGACCTGTACAATGAGAGGAAGGGGTATGTTACCAATGATTCACATGTTTCTGTACTTTGGCCATGAGTATTAATTCATCCAAATTTATTGTGATTTTTATGAGACTTATTTGACCTATTTATGTCTCTTGCAGCCGCTATGATATCACTCAAATTCCAGATGTCTATGATTCTTGCAAGTAAGAAATATACCCTTCTAACGTACTCGCCTGATCGTATTAATAGGAAATACCTGCTTTTGTGAAATAGCTTAATCAAGATATAATATTCAGGTTTCTTGTTCCATTTTGAGTGATGTTGGACATGTCTAGAATAAGTTAATACTATTTGGCTTATGGGAATCTACACATTTTAGCAATTAGAAACTATGGGATGAGAAGTTGTTTTCTTTGCTCTACAAGGCCTTTTACTCATTTATTCACAACATATTGAACTTTTGTGAACTTGTGGATAAGAGGTTTTGCTTGGTTGCTGATAGGAGTTCCATTGAATTTCTTGTCTGAGACCGCTCTCTAAAGAGTAAGACATGGATCCAATTCACCTATATTGTACAATGTACATAATGATCTCATTAGGTAGTGGTCAGAGTCAAATATGTAGTATTAACTTGAGAGGACGCACTCTAAAGATCACAGGTTTTTATCATAGACTTTCCATGAAAAGCGCTACCTTAGATATCAATCTAGTGCTTAGTTGAAGTTGCCTGCTGTATCTTGCAGCAATTCCAATAGATCTTACTTTCACTTAGGTTAATCGGGGGTTATTAAAAGCAACAACAACAATAACAAACTAAGTCTTTGTCCCACTTGAGTGGGGTCGGCTATATGAATCCGTTTTCTCAATCTCTCGATTTTAAACCAAATTTCGTGAAATTTCTAATTTTCTCTAAATCCTTCGCCACCACCCTAGGCCAAGTTAATTTTGATCTATCCTTTTTTCTACTAAAGTGTTCAAATACTCTTATGCCATGCAGCATCTTTTGATCTACGTAAGACATGCCCGAACCACCTAAACTTACTTTTTCTTAACTTGTCCTTAATCAATCCGACAATTGCTTGTTAGCGTATATTCGCATTGTGTTTATTCCATTTAGTATACCCACACATCCATCTTAATGTTTTTATTTTCATTTTTGTGAACATTTTAACACTAATAGCCTAGCATTCACTACCATATAATATTGTAGTCCGTATGACTGTTTTATAAAAGACTTTTTAGATTTGAAAAGAATTTTCTTATCACACAAGATTCCAGTAACACTTCGATATTTCATCCATCCTATTTTAATTCTATGGTTAACATCTTCTTAATTGTTCCTTTTTTATGAACAATCGAAGCTAAATATTTAAAACTATCACTTCATGGTACAGCATAATTCTTTATGTTAACGACAGTATTGTCATTATTCTTATGTTTACTGAAATGATAATGCATGTATTCTTTTTTAGTCCTACTTAATTTAAGATTCTTAAATTTTTAAGTCCAACATTCTAATTTATAGTTTTTTTTTTTTTTGGTCAACTAAACTATGTGATAGATGAATAATATACATCACGATACTTTATCCTAAATATATCGAGTGAGCTAATCTATTATTAAGACAAATAGGTAAGAGTATTAAACTGAATCTTAATAGAAAATTTTTTACTAATATCACCATTACGGTATGTATACTCACGTGACTAGCCCATCATACATATTTCTAATGATCTTTATATATGAACTAGGTATACCTTTTTTTCTCACGCCTACCATAATATTTTTCTAAGTACCCTAC
Source organism: Acanthochlamys bracteata (assembly GCA_019914995.1). Lineage (NCBI taxonomy): Eukaryota > Viridiplantae > Streptophyta > Magnoliopsida > Pandanales > Velloziaceae > Acanthochlamys > Acanthochlamys bracteata. Next base: position 5,336,940 of record CM034129.1, on the reverse strand, counting down.
CGTAAGCTTTTTCTAAATCTATAAAAATTATATGTAGGTCTTATTCCTTTTCTCTATATTATTACAATAATTTTTTGAGTAGATAAATCGCTTCGATAGTAGATTTCTCTGCATAAATCAAACTGATTATCTGAAATCATCAAATTACATCTCAATCTATGCTTAATAACACTTTTCCACAATTTTATTGTATGGTTATGATCTTGATTCCTCTATAATTCGTACAATCTTGAATGTCTCATTTATGTTTATAAATAGGCACTAGATCACTTTCCCTCGATTCATCTGGTATCTTACCACTTTTTAAAATAACTTTAAACAATTTTCTTAGCCAAATAATACCCATTTGACCTAAATGTCTCAAAACTTCAATTGGGCTTCCCTCCGAACTTTAATTGGTGGTTTTTAGAAGCTGGTTAAAAGTTAAGAAGTTTTGATGGTCTGCGGTCATTTGCAAACTTATCTCTTGAGAGAATCAAGAAGCTAGAGAAGCTGGTCCAAAATGATATAAATAGAAAGAGCGCTACCAATCTGAAGATTCTATGGCAAAGCCAGCAGGAAGAAGTATTGGCATGCTGATTACACTCAGCAATACCAATGGTTTTAATAGTCTGCAGTTTAAGTGAAGGTTTCCTAAGCATGAGTTGATACAAAGTATAACATATTGCATATATTGGCTAAGCAGCTGGCCTTCACAAGTAACATCTAGAAATTTGCTAATTGCTACTGTTTTCTCTTCTTAGGTAAGTCGTAGATGACTGCGTTTCTTTTTCTTCAGCCACTATGGTTTGAATTCCTGCTTAATGTTCCTGCTTTTCTTCTTATAGTTTTGTAAGTATCAATGTTAACTGTCCTCCTGTCTGCAACGAATCGTGTAGGCTTTGTTTGGCAGATAGTTCCTTTGTGCTGGAAATTTTGGGATAGCCTTTTGATAATTTCTCCACATAATTGATCCTGCAGTTGGCTAATGGCATCGAGTTTGTATCAATATTTTCACAATTTATCTCCTTTCCTGTTCTTTTCAGTCTGGCTCTTCCAAAAGAACACTTTCTGTCGATAAAGATAATTCCTGTGGTTACATTTCTAATGTCAAGTGATTCCTACTTGCCAACCTTCAATTCTTTGTGGTGATTTCTTTCAAGTGCATAGTTCTTTTTTTCTTGTAATGTGGCAGAGGATTGTACGTGCTTATATTTTTTTGTTCAGTTTGTTGGTACTGATCACTTTCATTTTTGTGTATCCTTGCAGATATGATCTTCTACACAATGCTCATCTTAATCTTGATGGCTTGGATGAACTTTTCAAGGTTGCTCAGGTATAGAACAAAATACAATGTCTGTTCCTTTAGTAGCAAGATTGACAGCTTAATTGCTAACAATACACTAATATTGAAAGATAAGAGTTTACAATACTTCTCAATAGGCATGTGTCCTTGTTGTTCTTGTGGTTAAATGGTCATAGATCATTTTCTTCTTATGATGGAGTCTTTAAGCTGTATCTATATCTAGGTTCTATCTGTTAATACCTTTTTTTTCCTTTATTCTTTCAGTTGCTTGCAGATGGTGTCATTCCTAATGAATATGGGATAAATCCAAAGCACAAACTCAAAATTGGGTCGAAGGTATCATTCTTTGTGGTACTCATTTTCTTGAACAATTTCTGTTGTCTGTGTGTGCACACGCATGTGCGTGTTTGTCATTCTGGCAGGCTGCACAAGCATGTTATATACAAATAGATAGAGAGAGAGAGAGAGAGAGAGCAGAGCTTCTGAAGAAAAAATACTATGGGCTTATAATAAGCCGAAAGCCATTCAATGCTGTTGATTTAGCTCAGTAGTCATTTTATGTTGTTGGAGTATATTGAATTGTGACTATCCTCTCTATTCTAGATTGCTCGCCGTTTGTTGGGTAAGATCCTAATTGACCTGCATAATACTCGTGAAGAGGCAATCAGTGTTGCAGAGCATAAAAGCAGTCTGGATCAGTCATTATCATCCTCGAACAAGGAGGAGGAAATTGACTGTCAGCCAAAGGCTCCAGATAAGAATGATGATGGTACCGGGTCAAGTTTTACGAGTGAAAAGTCATTGGACCAAGATGAGGATGAGGACAAAGAAACTAAGTATCGCTTGGATCCAAAGTTGGTATCATGTTTAGTTTGTGCCATCTGATACTTCTTTTCTGTTATATTTTCTTTTTTCTTATTCTAAAGTATGACCTTTTGCTTTCAGGTATGCAAATGTTAGAACTCCTGAGAGACATGTCCGGACAAGGCTCTATTTTACATCTGTACGTATTTGACTTATATCATTTAGTCTAGAAGTTTCTGATTATCTAGTTATTTAAAACTAAATAATTATGCACTTTCCTTAATTCGAAATTGTTTTGATGTCTGCTAATAAGCTTTCTTACAGGCGGTGTATAGAGTTTCTGTCTATAGGAATGTAAATCGTGATGATCGAGGCATAATGTTACAGTAAAGTTTGTTAGGAGATACTTGAAAAAGTGCACTCCTGCTAGTTAATATAGTACTGGTGGTTAATAATCTGAGATTATACTGCATCTTATAATCTAGCATCCGAGATAACCAAAAGAACTATTGTCTCAGATTAATTCAAAACTACTTGTACTATTGGATTGTATGCCTACTTCGTATCCTTTTTGCATGTTTTTTTTTTCTTTCAATTCCAGTTGCCATGTCTAACTCTTCTCACCCCTCAAACCCCAAAATTGGTGAAGCACTTCAAGTTGGATCCTGCAGGGTAACATTGTTTCGTGAATCATAGTTTCTCGTTTTCTTTGATTCAGGAGATTCACTCTCTATATATGTGTTTTCCATATCAATTTACTGAATCTAGAGTTTCCAAAGTAGAGAAGATCGAGCATTTTAAACTTTCAATACTAATGCATGCTAAACTCATTCTTAATGGAGAAGCTTCTGAATATGAATTTTGTCCTATTTGTAGCAATTCTGACTGTACCAATTTGATAGCTGTGTTCAAAATTTTTTGTAATTGCAGGAGTCGCATATACATTCAGTAATGAATGTTCTTCGCTATTGTAACCTTGATGAATCTCTCCAAGGTGAAGAGAGCCTTGTTTGCCACAGTGCACTTGAGCGCCTATTCAAAACAAGGGAACTTGACTACATGAGTTACATCGTCATAAGATTGTTTGAAAATACAGAGGTAACAGCCTGCCTTATTAGCTATCATGTTACTTACATTTGTTTTATGATGGATTGCATACGTTTGTCCTTACTAGAATTATGTTCACCTAAAACCTGGTGATGTATGTCATATTATAAGTTTTATTTCTATTCTAGTGCCATGCTATTGGACATATTCACAATGTGATTAGTTATCTTTTGAAAGTTATAAATAGTGGAAGTTCTTAGTATATGCCTTTCTAAATTCCCAAAACCATCATACGATTCTGATGCAAAGAAAGAAAGAAGAGAAATGCATAGAGAATTATGCTTTTTAATTGTTGTTCCTAAGTTTTTCATTAATGTATGTAATCCTCTTGGTCCATCTTTTACAAAATTTCATATACTTGAGGAACAGATTGATTTCTTTTTGAGATCATACATTAATTTTAAATACAATAAAAAGCTTAGTGGACACAATCAGCCACTGGATATCTTCTCAATTGTGTTCCTAGTGTAACAACTGATACACGTGAATAGTAAGTTATAGATATGAGATAGTCTGTGAGAAAGTTTTAAAGTGAATTCTTGCTGAAGCTAGTGGGTGTGTTCTTACATACTCTTTTAACCTTAGCAAATAACTCTCATACCCTTCAAGAAGATTCTTTCCAAGGTAGTTTTTGCCTTTGGGGCAGGCTATTCAGTAGTTCACAACGACGTAAATCTCTCTATGCTTTTACAGTGATTGGTCAGTGTTTGGTGATGTTACATATGAGCCTCTAAGTTTTTTGCAATGGAAATTCATTGGGAAAACCACATAATACTTGTCAATTTGTGGAGACAATTTAACTTAGTACCTCTGAATTTTTTTGGATTATGATGCCACTCTGCATGCCTAATTCTCTTGTGTCTCCTGTTTTGATCTTGCAACTGCCAATCTTCTCATACTTTTGATGACTTTTTCTTCATTATATATATATAGATAGATAGATATATGTGTGGATGGAGATAGGCAGTTGCAAGATAATACTTGTCAATTTGTGAAAGCAATTTGATTTAGTACCTCTGAATTTCTTGTGGATTATGATGCCACTCTGCATGCCTAATTCTCTTGTGTCCCTGTTTTGATCTTGCAACTGCCAATCTTCTCATACTTTTGATGACTTTTTCTTCATATATATATATATATGAATAGAGATAGGCGCACCCCACCCTTAGGGACACCTTAGGGCACCCTCTTTTAAAAACGTACGTATATAATATCCACCGCTGGATATGAAAAATTATGAGTTACAAATATGGTGATAAAATTTTAACTCAATTAGATTTAGATTTCCATCAAATTTCTTGATCAAAATGACATCAAATTTTTATTATTTATGTCATTTGATCGAGCGCTGGATGGAGGTTGATTCGTATTCTGATTGAGTTGAAATTTGGTCAGCATATTTTTTACTAATAGTTCTTCATATCTAACGGTGGAGATTGAATTGGGAATTCTAAATAGAAAAGAGTGCCCCTAAAGTGCCCTCTTTCGATAGCAGACACCAAAATAGGCTAGGCTTAGAAACCTTATTCGATACGATAGGACAGGTAAACAAAGCAAGGCTTAGGTTGAAAGCCCATTTCATATTCTGCAGTTCTTCATATATATGAGGAGGAAATAGGGGCACTCTAGTTTTTATGCACACTCTAGCGCACTCCACAACTATTTGTGATTTGGAGAACTGCAAATTTAATCTATACCATTGGATATGAAGAACTATCAGTTTGGTAAGATACTGTCAAAATTTTATCTCAATTGGATTACGAATCGATTTTCATCTGGTCACTTGATTAAAAATGATTCAAAAAGAAAAAATATATTTTGTTTCAACTTTTACTATTTGTGCCATCATAATCAAGTGCTAGTGTTTGATTCCTAATCTGATTGAGATGTAATTTTGTCACATGTTACCGAGTCATAGTTCTTCATATCTAATGACAGATATTAGATTTGGAGATCTTCATATAATCATATAATCATAGGTCAGGTTAGGGATAGAAATTGAAACCTCTTACTGTAGTTGGCACTTCATACTTCTCAGAAATGATATTAAATGTTGTTAACAGGTGCCTTTAGAAGATCCAAAGAGATTCCGCATAGAGTTGACATTCAGTCGTGGTGCAGATTTGAGTCCTCTGGAGGTAGTTTTCCTTTATAATACTAATCGACACTGCCCATCTTTCTATTATAGCATTCGTAACTGCCCATGTTTCCCTGAGTGATGTTAAGCTGTTACATTATCTTTTAGCAGAAAGATAATGTTGAGGGTGCTCTGCTGCATCAAGAGCACACATTACCTATCATGGGACCAGAAAGATTGCAAGAAGCGAGTTCCTATCTCACATTGGAAAAAATGGAAAAGATGATCCGTCCATTTGCAATGCCTGCTGAGGATTTCCCTCCAACTGCAACTCCACTGGGCTTTGCATGTTATTTCTCCAAAAGTTCTGGAATGCTAGAAAAATTGGCTAATCTCTGGCCTTTCACCAAAACTACAACATCAACTAGCAAATGACCGACTCTTTTGCCAGTTAATTCATTCATTTTTAACTATTGATTAGTGGTGAGCTATAAAAGTTTTAGCTCACAGGTAGGGGATAAACCTTCCTTTGTGAAGTATCAGCTCAATTTTGACTTCATGGGGATGTTATGTCCATGTCTATAGTTTTTCCAAATCAATTAATCTTTCTGCATCCAAATGTATGTTTATGAAGGAAGCATCCTAGTCTTCAGTTTAGTTGCTTGTTGGCAACAAAATAAGATAAATAGGGAGGCGAATTTAACAAAACTAACATCTCTGGCTTGATGGACTTTTAGAACTCCCAAATTTCTGAATGCTAGCATTAGTTTGTTTGTGACACCAGCTATGTTTGTTTATGGAAAAAGATCGATATCTATTTCTAGGAGTGTACAGATTCTCGGTTTCAATCCTCGTTACTTGCTTATATATATGGATCAATTGAAAACATTGTCGTTATGTTGTTTTAATCATTACAGTGGAGTATGCAATTACCGTACTAATAATTTATAGTTTATTGCGGTATGAGAAGCCTCATGGCGAAGCTGCCTTACCTGAGAATATTTGTGGAGTGGTTGCTTGTTAACGGATGTTGAGAGCTGCTTTCAGTCATTTTTAAGAGCATTTCAGTTGTTGATCAAAATATTAGATAGGAAATCAAATTAGAGAGATGCAAATATGTTAATCTACATCTTTATTAATAATAACCAAAATCAATTACGCAAAGGTACAGAAACCTACAACACCAAGTGTTTTCCTACGTTACGTGTCGTTCGCTGTTAATCCAACTTAAGCTGTGATTATCATTTGCTCTATCTGTCAAGGCCATTCGATACATCCCAACAAAGATGTATCGACTTATTATGTAAAGTATACTTATTTTGTTACCTAAGACAATAGATGAATTGTCTCGACGAATAACAGATTCCTTTCCGTTTTCTGCTTTCTAGCTTGATGATCTAATTAATTACGAATCTATAAAGTCTTCAACTAGTTTGGACTAAGGAGCATTAGTGTTTACTTTACTTCGATACCTTCGTAATTTTGTTTACGCCACCCCGGGTCAACTGACTGATCTGGCCACAATGCGATGAGGACATTCCAGAAAATTTTTTCATTTTTTTCCTTTTGTTTTTTCTGCCGCATAACTTTGTAATCTAATGTGTTTTTCACAATAATCGCTTGATTAAATCTTCTTAAAGATTACAAAAAGTAACAAACATGTTACTATCTGTGGAGTGCTAATGTGGACATACGCAAACGAATTGTTTTATAATCTAATGGCTAGAATGGTTCTGTGAGAGAATTCAAGCAAACAAAAACGTGTCATGATGCAAAATCTTATGAGAAGATTTAGAGTGCGTTTAGATAGTACATACAAAACACTATTTTTTTATTTTTTTTATTTTATATTTCTTAATATATATTTTATAAATATTTAAAAAATTTATTTAAAAATTTAGATAATGTAGAAAATTTTTACATAATAAAATTTTTTTATTATATATTTTTATTTTTTTAAAATAAAAAAATAAAAATAATTTATGTTTCAGAAAAATTCTATTTGATAATTAATTCCAAAACGCTCCCTAAATCAAGTGATTACTGTGAAAACCAGAGTTGCAGTTTTATTTTGAATAGAAGTTTTGTTTCTAGCTAGGAGATTGAAATCTATCCTTTGGACGTAGCGGGGCAGCAGCTGGTCAGAAATTCTCTTAATAATCATGAAGACATTAGACTATTAGAAATAAAAGTAGAGTTTGATAGCAATATCGAGATATATTTATTCTGCGGCATATAAATTTCATGATTTCTTACGCATAGCTGTTGTTATCATGCTTTACAACCATGTGCTGTACTGCGGTGTGCTTTTAGACCGTATTTTAATTCACTAAAATTTTAATTTTTCTTGTCAAATTTAAAATTTTAATGAATTCTATATTTTAATAAAATAAAAAAATTCAGAACTACAGTTCTGTATAAATCTTTACTTCTATTTAAATTTTACTTTCTTATTTTCATATTTTTTGAAATATTCTTTTTCACTTTCAACTTATTTTTAAAAATAATTAAAATATGAAATCTAATTTCAATTCACTTCAATAAACAATTAAAATACAAAAATTAAACTTTATTTGTAATTTATTTTTTAATTTTTTTTATTTTTTATTTTCGTAAAATTTAGTATATATATTTGAAACATGCGCTTCTATAATTTGACTAAAATTTTAAATGTGTATTTGTGGGGTATTCCCCAAATTTGAGAAACATGAATGTTCCAGCATTGCCCTCAACTATGGAGCACCAAAACAAAAGACACATAAATTGCTGATCAAAAGAAAAAAAAAAAAAGACAAAAAACAATACATGATCTTTTTGTTGATAAACATATACGAAAAAATATGCCTACCTGCATGTAAGCAAATATATTCTTAGATGTACATTTCTCTGCATACATTAACCCTAGTTCTTTTTCTTTTTTTATTTTTTTTTGCTTGAATACATTTAATTATTATACATACATGACAATGGCATATGGGTAGGAAAAAAAATTTTATTTTCTGAAATTAGCAAAAGAACAATTAATAGATGGTGGGCAGTTTCTTTTGAAATCAGACCAAACACATGGGATGTGTTCTTTTTTCTTGATCAACATGTACCTCATTCATATATCCATACCTACTTGCCCAACCTTTTTTTTTTTTTTTTGCGTAACTTACATTACAATCAGTCTGAGACAGAAGGCACTAACTTTTGAGATTTAAAATTTGCTGTAAATTAAATATTTTTAAAAAGATTTTTTCATAAGTAAATTTATTTACATGATCTGAATTTTAATTAAAAAAATTGTAGAGCTAATATAAATTACTTTTTTAAGCTCTATCAGAGAGAGTGTTTTTATATAAGCACCCAAACAGTACTCTGAAATGACTCCCTTCGACATCAATGAAAACAAAATTTAACTCAGTTGTAATATCCAAAAATTAGTTTTAATTATATCTATGTTGTTTAATCCAACTAAGGTAGCATACCATCTGTCTAGAACAGTAAATAACATGGTTGGATTTATGTAGTCTAACTCTATCAAATGAGATAACATTTGGTTGTTATAACAATGGCATTTAAAACGGAAAATCTTGATATGAAAACTAAGGGTATTGTGTTTCATTGTTTTGTTCAATTTATTTTCATTTTTGTTCGTTTATTTTATTTTTTTATCTTATTATCTATTTTTTTTTTTTTGTTTTATATTTTCGTCTCATTTTTCGATTACTTCATAAAGTGCTGTAAGTAGAATCACTGATAACAATTAATTAGTCAAGAATGCATTGTCTTTCAATGTTTGATTAGTAATGCACAAACACAAAACCTATACAACATTTTCTTGTTGGTCTTCATCTCATAATAAGATAATTAATGTCGATGTCAGCACGAAGAAAATTTTTTTTGTTAAATTAGTCCTGGTTGATTTTCAAGTACTTCCGTACACTAAGCTGATGCTTACGTTTGTCGTCGACCAACCGAAGAAAAAAATTGCATCTATTATTTGAACATGCAGCTTTTACTACATTGACTGATTATGATTTATAAACAAATACGTAGTGGAACTAAAAACAATTAACGTCACCGAATTAATAATCACAATTTAATTAACAGAAATTTTTTAAAGGAAAGAAATTGAAGGCAATAGTTGTTTGTAGCGTGGATTCCATAATCAATAATCAACCTGCACTTAATATTTAAAAATTAAAGTAAAATTATTTATAATAATTTAAGCGCAGTTGAATTTTCAAAAGTTAAAAAAAAAGACGTAACTTCCATAGCCCTTCACGTTGAGTCATGCTACTATATCTTAAATTCGAATACTCTAAAATTTTAAATATAAGCATTTTAAATAATGATCCACGTAGGCAAAGCATAAAGGGAATATCAATAATAAAGTAAACTAATGAATGTGATGTATTAGAGAATTGGGATATAAAAAGTTGGAATTGAATTCCAAGACTTTGTCAGTGGTATTTAAAAGTGATTATAAAATAAAAAATTTTTAAATAAAAAATTTTTTTATTTTTTTAAGAAATAAATTTTATTTTTTTTATTTTAAAAAATAATAAAAATATGTAATAAAAATATATCATTTCGTAAATTTTTTTTATATTTTTTAAATTTTTAAATAATTTTTTATATACTTATAAAATATATATAATTAAAAAATAATTTTTGAAAAAGTCTAAAAAAACGCTAATTTCTTTTTTGTTTGCTTCTTGTTACGTGATCCGTTTTGGTTCCCGCAGTCGGCATGCCGTACAACAGCTTCCCTACCTTCAATTCAAGTGGACAACAAAAATTCGAAAGCAATTTCAATTGAATTATTATTGCTTATTCATTTCAATCAATGCCAGTGACTGATATTTTCAGCCTCTACGAAATTCTGTGTTCTTTAACTTTCAGATTCAAAATATTTCCTAATTTTCAATAACTACGGTTTAATAAATATTATTAACCATCTTTTCAAACTAAAATTAGCCTATTAAAGCCCGAAATATGGGTCAAGTTCTGATTTCAGTCAAATGCAAATACTGGCTGAACTCAAAGTGGAAAAAAGGAGAAATCCACAACATTTTGGCACTATTCTAAAGATTTTAAACACAACAAAGCTTCGTTAAAATCCCTGTCTAGAGGTGTGGTTACTAAATTTTAAACTCATTTTGAAAAAGTGAGTTAAGTTTTAAAAATAAGTTTGATAAAAAAATAATTTTTTATGTTTACTTTTAAAAGTATATTTTTAAAAAATTGAGTCTACTTTTTATGTTTACTTTATTTTAAAAATAAGTTAAAAAATTAATAAAATTGAGTTTTAAAAATTATAAAATACGCACTTAAAGATAGTCTTGGATCATTTGCATTTTAAGTATTCTTTAAGTTTTCTTTAAATTTTAGTTTCAACAAAAGTTTCTAGTATTTATAAAATAATTGTATATTATAAATTTTATACATAATTTTTTTATTGTTTAATTAATTATAAAATTTGTTTTGAAAAATACAGTAAAAATCATATTCTAAAATTATTTAATAAAAACTATTTATTAAGAAACTCAAAAACCCCTCTAACTAGGTAGCATAGATTTAGGGGTGTTTGGCTTTGCTTTTCTCCAACCCAACTTTTCAATTCTCCATTTCACGTTTTTTTCAATACATATTTTATAAATATATAAAAATTTATTTAAAAATTTAGAAAGTCATAGAAAAATTCTCTGAGGATTGAGATCTTTTTTTATGCATATTTTTATTATTTTTTTTAAGTAAAAAAATAGAAATGCTTTTCAAAAAAAAAGGACAAAAATATCCTTTATTTCACAAAAACTCCATTTCATAAGCAATCCCAAACACCCCCTTAGAATCATGTGAGGATTGAATTTTCAAATGATTCTGAAGAAACCAAACAATCCACCTAAATCCATAAACAAAATTGTGATTTGTTTCTTATAGATAACCTAACTGATACTAATCCAGAAGTTCTTTTTCTTTTTTCTTTCATTTTAACTTTTCATTTTTTTAATAAAATTTTTATCATATTATAAAAATTTTAAAATTTTGAAAATATAAAAAAACGATATATCATAAACTTTTTATATATATTTCAAAAGTTAAATTATTTCAAAAAATTTTAAAATAAACTTTTATTAATTTTTGTAATTTTTTAACACTCTCAAACGGCCGCATGTAAAAGTATCTAGGACCATTTTGTATTTTATTCCATAAAAATAATTTTTAAAAATTTCAACTTAAAACATTTTTCAATATATTTTTATAAATATTTAAAGAATTTTTTTAATTTAGAATATATAGAAAAATTTTACATAATAAAACTTTTTATTATTTTTTAGTAAAAAATAAAATTTATTTTAATTCTGTTTTAAAAATTTTTATTTTAAAAATATTTCCAAATATTATTAAAAAAATTAAAGCTTATTTTTAGATAACAATAAAATAGCATTATAAGAAGAGCTAATCCTATAATTGATATCATCACCTCATTGTTTAATAAAAAAAAACATTGTCAATTCAAATTTTGGATAGAAATGATATGTGTTAATATAGTAAGATACCATGTTTATGCCGCATGACCAACGACATAACATGCATATACATCATGTAGGGGCAATAACACTACGGCAGGGCTCATACGGATATATAATTAAAAGGTATCGTACGCACAATACTAATATGATTGTAACCAATTTTGAACATTACTACAATTTTAATCAATTTGTTATGCTCGTTTTTTTTTCAGTAACGTATTTTGAAATTAAAAAACTATATACGTATTTTTTCTTAAAAGCTTAAAAATTGCTCTAAAAGATTATATCAAATCTTAACTGTCAAAAAGAGGAAAAAAAAAACATAAGTATGTATTTAATTAGTAGAGAGTCAATTTTATAAAATTAATTTCGAATAACTTAGATACGAGTTTGATATTAGAAATACAATATAAAAAGTGAATTTGTATCTAAATTTGATAAAAAATTTCATTTGATAAATTGAAACACAGTTTTGAAGTATGTAGTATTATCAACCACTTTTATTTTAATTTGTTTATTTCATATTTTTATAAACTATTTATAATATTTATTTTTAAATTTTTGTAAAATAAAAAAATTTTACGTTGTAATTTTTTTTATTTTTAAATTAAAAAATGAAAACTCTTTTTCTAGAAACAACAAAATATATTAAAAATTTTTATTTGTTAATTAATTCCAAACATCTCCTAATCAATCCTACTCTTTTATATTGCTCTAGGGCCCATTTGGGCTGCGTTTGAAATTGGTTATACAATTATTTTAAAAGTTTTTTATTTCATAATTTTTAATAAAATTTTTATAATATTTTATAAATTATTTTAAAATTAAAAAGTTTTATATAATAAAATATTATTATTTATTTCTATTACTTTTTTAAAAAATTATTTTAAAATAAATAAAAATATCTTTTTTATTAGAAAAATAATTTTCAGTACATCTAAAACGTCCGCTTGGATCGATCTGAATTGCTAACAGCGAACCAAACTTTGGAATCGTAAACCTAACTGATCACTGACGAAGGGTAATAAGGTAAAAGTCAAAAGATATCTCTTGAAAAGTTGTACTGGCAAGTACATCACGGTCTGGTACACTCCCTCGTTTATCAGCATCGCACATGAATGGTACGGCACATCCATCCCTCATAGATGCCATGACACGCCACATGCATGCATTCCACAGACAAACTCATAAACCTTTCCCTATAATTTATTAACAAATTATTAAATAAATTATTTTACCAATTTTGACAAATCTCACCTTGCAAAAACCGCACTAATCGTCAAAGCTCAGTTACAGCCCACCAGCCACTCCGAAACTGAGGCCGAAACTGCAAACCTATCTATAAATACAGAAAATAATCCTCAGTAACGTAAATTGACAACATTGCCACTGGCTTAACCTGGATTTTGCGATGAGATAAAACTGATTGAGATAATCAACTTTTATTTTATTCCTTTCTGTGTCCCACACGTCCATCCGATCTCGTTGCAGTCTTTATTTATTTTTTTAAATCTGCTCAGCGGAGTTTCTCTCTTAAAAGTGTTTTTTCTTTTCCACGTTCTCCTTCTGTCTCTCTAAGCAGTCCAATCTTTTTCTTATTTTCTTTTTTATTAATTTGTTTATAATTTCTCCACCTTTTTATCACCCTCTTCTCTCTCCTTCCGTCCTGTGTGTGAGCTCCACTTCCTCACGCCTTTACTCTTTCTCCAATTCTCTTTTTTCTCTCTAGTTTTTCTCTCTGTTGAAGGGTAGAGATGGGAGAGAAGGAAGCAACGTTGGAAGCCGTCGTCAAGGAAGCAGTTGATCTGGTATAGTTTTTCCACCGAATCGATCTCGGCTTGATTCTTGTTTCATGTTTGATCCATTGATTTGTTTTTGTTCTCTCTTTTTTTGTTTTTGAGTCTTAGGTAATGGATTGTAATCGTTTGTGTGGCTGTATGACTCCGTCGATTACATCGTGCCTGCTTATCGACCGTTTTCGATTCACAGCAATGTTTTAAATCGTGCTTTCTTTTTTTTTTTTTTTTTTTTTTTTTGTTTGGTTTGAAAATTTTGAAGAGATTATTATGTTAAAAGCAGTATTCTTTTATGAAGCAGGATACTAGATGTATAAGATAATACTTAAGCTACGAGATAGGTTGGTATATTTCGCTAAAAGCGGCTGCACTAACTGCTCAGTGCTTACAGATACTGCACTAAAAAGAATTGTGCAATCAACAGAAATAGAAATAAACTCTAATCGGTTGGTGATATGGTAGTGAGAAATATTTATTGATTGTTCGTTTTTTTTTTTTGGGTGCAGGAAAATATTCCGATTGAAGAGGTCTTTGAGAATCTGAGATGCAGCCGGGAAGGGCTCACGACAGAGGCCGCGGAGCAGCGACTCCAGATATTTGGGCACAACAAGCTGGAAGAGAAGAAGGTAAGCCTGATGTAAACTTATCGATTACCTGTTTGAAACTTTCAGGTATGGCTTTAGAGTGGTCTTACTTAATTGGTTCTTCTCTACTGATGTGTGGCTGCAGGAGAGCAAATTTCTGAAATTCTTAGGATTTATGTGGAATCCATTGTCATGGGTTATGGAGGCAGCCGCTATCATGGCCATAGCTTTGGCCAATGGAGGCGTTAGTTCCATTGTCAATTATATATATCTTTAAGTTTTCTGGATTCTTTTGCCCAAAAAGTTTTACTTGGAACTTCTGAATTTGTGGTACAGGGAAAGCCACCAGACTGGCAGGACTTTGTTGGTATCATAACACTGCTGCTTATCAACTCAACTATAAGTTTCATTGAAGAGAATAATGCTGGGAATGCAGCTGCTGCACTCATGGCTCGTCTTGCTCCAAAGGCCAAGGTTACTAATTCAACTCTACTGAAATTTTTGTTATGTTAACTAGCAAGATGCTCAAGTCTGCCTGAGATTTTATTTTTACTTTTGCTTTTGAATTATATTCTTTATTATGATAAAGTGTCAATGGCCTCTATTATAATTTTCTGTTTGTGTTTGTACAGGTGCTCAGGGATGGACACTGGAAAGAGGAAGATGCTGCCATTCTTGTCCCAGGAGATATTATCAGCATTAAGCTTGGAGATATAGTTCCTGCTGATGCTCGACTCCTTAATGGGGATCCTTTGAAAATTGACCAGGTCCTTGCATGCTTTGTTAAGAATCTTAATATCAAATTTAGAATTATACACTTCGTTGTGTTTGGTTTTCATTTTTGTGGTGTTTTGATCAACAAGCATTATTTTGCTCTCTTTGCAGTCAGCTCTTACGGGAGAGTCTTTGCCAGTGACCAAGGGCCCTGGAGATGGTGTTTACTCTGGCTCCACATGTAAACAGGGAGAGATTGAGGCCATTGTCATTGCCACGGGTGTCCATACATTCTTTGGCAAGGCAGCTCATCTTGTGGATTCAACAAACCAAGTTGGTCACTTCCAGAAGGTACTAAATAATAATATGAAATTCATGTCATGCCTACATCTCGCATCCTATATTTGGATGCTGATTTTTGAAATGAAATGACTGTCTTCAATGCAATAGAGTTGCTTGGGTCAACTTTGTGTATCACTGCCCATGTTTATTATATTTTGCTCTTCTCACTTCTGAATTTGCTTTGTAGGTCTTAACAGCTATTGGAAATTTCTGTATTTGCTCAATTGCTGTTGGGATCATCATTGAGATCATCGTCATGTATCCAATCCAGCATAGGGCATATCGTCCAGGAATAGATAATCTTCTGGTCCTTCTCATTGGAGGAATTCCCATTGCAATGCCCACAGTACTTTCTGTTACCATGGCCATTGGTTCTCACCGTCTGTCTCAGCAGGTAACATTGATGTAGTGTGCATGATTTGCTCTAGGAGTTTGTTCAACTTTTCTCAGTACTAGCCTGCAATTGATAAACAACTTGCTACCGATTGGTCCAGTAATACTCAATTTGAGTCCAAGCATTGGTTCTGCCATGATTAGGTGTGGCTCAACTCGGTGTATCTTTTTAATAGAAAGCGATGTGTTTGTAGATCACTTCTGGACAATTTAAACTAGTTCACTCTTAAAGTGCTCGTTTTGTCTTCTTGGAGGTGCTGACAAGCTTGTTTGGAACTGATGCAGGGAGCTATAACAAAGAGAATGACTGCTATTGAGGAAATGGCTGGCATGGATGTGCTTTGCAGTGACAAGACTGGAACTTTGACTCTTAACAAGCTGACAGTGGACAAAAACCTCGTAGAGGTTAGTATATCTTATGGTGAACGTCTTCAACTTCTTTGTCACCTCTTCCATGTATGTTTACACACATTATTTCATTGTACTACTTAGGTTTTTGCAAAAGGCGTGGACCAGGATACTGTCATTCTCATGGCTGCTAGAGCGTCGAGAACTGAAAATCAGGACGCTATAGATGCTGCTATTGTCAGTATGCTAGCTGATCCTAAAGAGGTAAAGGAGCATGCCACCATCTGAAATTCACTTCATAGATGTTCTCATGTTTAGTGGTTCTTACTATCTGTGTGCTGGTAACCTATAGGCTCGTGCTGGTATTCAAGAGGTTCATTTTCTTCCATTCAACCCAACCGACAAGAGGACGGCATTAACCTACATTGATGGTGAAGGAAAAATGCACCGTGTAAGCAAAGGTGCTCCTGAACAGGTGTGATTTTGTTTAGAAGCATGAGTATCGACAACCTTATTCATTTCTTATACTGGAACCCTGATTGGATTTATAAATCTTTATTACAGATTCTCAATCTTTCACACAACAAGTCTGAGATTGAGCGTAGGGTCCATGCTGTGATCGACAAGTTTGCAGAGCGTGGGCTTCGTTCACTTGCTGTGGCATACCAGGTATGCCTTGCTACTTTTGAGCTCTTCAACTCTTTTTGCCTTTTGTTTCATATTGATGATGTTCTCCTTGTATTACAGGAAGTTCCAGAGGGACGGAAAGAGAGCCCTGGCGGCCCATGGCAGTTCGTTGGTCTTATGCCACTCTTTGACCCACCCAGACATGATAGTGCGGAAACCATTAGGAGGGCATTAAACCTTGGTGTTAATGTCAAGATGATTACAGGTTTGACTTTTATTGTTTCTGCAGGGTAGCATTCATAGTTTGTATTTGCTATATGCTGGAAACCTGATACATCTTTGGAACTGCTAATAAGTCCTCTACTGTTCATTTTTGGTATAGCTTTATTCTTTTAGTTGGGACACAATTCAAGGTCTCAATCAGGATGTTATTTATTTCTTGCATATGAAATATTAATTATGCATATGATTGCTGATTTAGCTTTATCAGTGCTTTACAGTAGTCATGGAACTTTGTTTGAATATTTAGCCTACAGTAATTGCTAAACCATGGGTTCTCTCTCCATAATGTGTCTTCATATGCCTGACTGAAGTATCTGTCTCTGCAATTATCAGGTGATCAGCTTGCCATAGGCAAAGAAACAGGACGTCGTCTTGGTATGGGAACAAATATGTATCCTTCCTCTGCTTTATTAGGCAATAACAAGGATGAATCTATTGTTGCTTTGCCGATTGATGAACTAATTGAGAAGGCTGATGGTTTTGCTGGAGTATTTCCAGGTTGGTGCATTGTTCCTTGCAATCCTTTTTGTAGATACACTTGCTATTGGTTCTAAGTACCATCTCACCTGTATTCATAGAACACAAGTATGAGATTGTAAAGCGTTTACAAGCAAGGAAGCATATCTGCGGGATGACTGGTGATGGAGTAAATGATGCTCCTGCACTTAAGAAGGCCGACATTGGAATTGCAGTAGCAGATGCGACTGATGCTGCTCGTAGTGCTTCTGACATTGTTCTTACTGAACCTGGCTTGAGTGTCATCATCAGTGCTGTTTTGACAAGTCGTGCTATTTTTCAAAGGATGAAAAACTATACTGTAAGTCCTGCTTTAGAGTCACAAAGTAACTTCTAGCTGCCTGGTTTAATTTTCCTATCTGTATTCATCTGATCACACCTCTAATGCAGATCTATGCTGTTTCCATTACAATTCGTATAGTGGTAAGTTCATTGTTTCAATCACAATTTTTGTGTAAATTATTTTTCAAATTATAGTTTACCTTTTTGAGTGTATGATAAGACTGCACATCTCCGATTTGTTAAATCAAAAATTTTATTACATCTTTGAAAATTCATTTCCTGCTTGATAGTTATCCACTTCTTTCTGGCAAAGTAGAGAGAACTTTGTGATTTGCATTCTAATGTTTGTCATTGTTCTACAGCTTGGCTTCATGCTGCTTGCTCTCATTTGGGAGTTTGACTTCCCACCGTTTATGGTCTTGATCATCGCCATTCTTAATGATGGTAATATCCTCCATCCCGCTTCTTTCTGTCTTCTATTATGCCATTCGATTGGACCTTAACGAGCAGCTCTTAAGTATACAAGAAGATTTACATCTGATATGTTTTTGGTATGTGCTGATTTCTTTTCTTGACTGGTGCGGCATATTGATCTGTTCAGGTACTATTATGACTATATCAAAGGACAGGGTGAAACCATCCCCTGTTCCAGATAGTTGGAAGCTGGCTGAGATCTTTGCAACTGGAGTGATTCTAGGTGGATACTTGGCTATGATGACTGTCATTTTCTTCTGGGCCGCTTATAAAACAGATTTCTTCCCAGTAAGTATCAAATATTGAGTGGAAACACTGTGTGTTGTTGTATACTTGTTTTATGTCCCCATTGAAATACTAAACTTTACTGTTGCAACATTACAGCGAATTTTCCATGTTGAGAGTCTTGAGAAAACTGCACAAGATGATTTTAAGAAGCTTGCTTCTGCAGTTTACCTTCAAGTGAGCATTATCAGTCAGGCTCTCATATTTGTGACTAGGGCTCGGAGCTGGTCCTTCCTGGAACGGCCTGGTCTTCTATTAGTTGTAGCATTCTTGGTTGCTCAGTTGGTGAGATTTTAACCTCATAAAATTTTTCCATCTACTATTTTCTGAGAAATTATTTGACTACATATTTTCACTTTTCAACCTTCAGAAATTTGTTTTACTGACTCTTATGTGCTATATTCAGATTGCTACTGTCATAGCAGTATATGCCAACTGGGGGTTTGCTGCAATTACGGGGATTGGATGGGGCTGGGCGGGTGTCATCTGGCTGTACAACTTGATATGCTACATACCACTTGATTTCATCAAGTTCTTTATCCGATATGCTCTCAGTGGAAGGGCATGGGATCTTCTTATCGAGCAAAGAGTAAGTGGCGAATTTTAAGCTTCAACTCAAAAGAGGATGTATCCTTGTAAGCCTGGCTACTTATATTTTGCACTCTATCATATGCTTTTACCTTCCAGATTGCATTTACAAGAAAGAAGGACTTTGGTAAGGAGGAAAGAGAACTCAAATGGGCTCATGCTCAGAGGACACTGCATGGGCTGCAACCACCAGATACCAAGATGTTCAGTGACCGTACAAACTTTACAGATCTTAACCAGATGGCAGAAGAGGCTAAAAGGCGAGCTGAGATTGCTAGGTAAGCCCAAATGTTTAAAAGTTGATTACCTGTTATCGTCGAAGTTCTATATAATGTACGTAGCTCTATTTCCTCTTATTCATATTACTTGTGACCTTGATTATGTGAGGATAAAGAAGTCAGCTTTAGATGTTGCGAATTCTATATGGCATTTAGGAGAAAGCATAATACAAGTTTTCTGTGCTGCAGGTTGAGGGAATTGCACACACTGAAAGGGCATGTGGAGTCTGTTGTAAGGCTAAAAGGTCTTGACATTGAGACCATTCAACAGTCCTACACTGTCTAGGTTTGTGTGCTTCCGGTACATTTCCAGTGCTTTGATTATACCAATTTTATCGAGGGTTTGTCTCGCTGTAATATATTTACATCTCTAGTTTTCCTGTGACATCCTGCTTAATGATATCTGGATAAGATATGACATCCATATGATGATCGCTGCAAGTGCTGCACATCTAGACCAAGCACACTCCTTTTTCTTTCCCTTCGGCATTAAATTTTGCAAAACTCAAATATCATAGCTTATATTTGTTGTTGGTTGGTTTCAAGAGTGTGCAGCATGTTGAAATTAATGCATGGAGGCAAGGGACATGTGCTTATTTGCCTAGTCCTTGACTATTGTTCTGTCAGTACTTAAGATTTGGTTTTAAATCTCTGTTCAAGCTATGCAATCGATGAGATGGCCTTGGTTATGTAAATACATAAGCTAGCATGTGGTATGTCTCCTATGCGTTTTATTTCTGTTGTGGGGTCTAACGTTAGTCACATGGCTGCGATTATAGACATGACTGCGATGCAGCGTGGAAGTTTGTTGAATCGGCTTTCAATTGGTTTGTAAATACTTGTGGGAGGTTTGTTGAATCGTCTTTCAATTGCTTTGTAAATACTTCTTAGCCCTTTTATAACCATATAAGTGTCGAAGTTTGGGAACCATGTTGTGAGTGATCACTAATGCTTTGTGGGAGGAAATTTGTTTTGTAATACTTGGAGGCGTTTGGCTTTTCATTTTTTCAACGAGATTTTTAATTTTTATTTTATATTTTTTAATACATATTTTATAAATATTTAGAAATTTTATTTAAAATTTTAGAAAGTAAAAAAAATTCTAAATAATGAAAATTTTTTATTATATATTTTATTTTTTTTAAAAAATAAAAAAATAAAATTCGTTTTTTAAAAATAATTTTAGTTCAGAAAAAGTTTCATTTCATCGTTATGAGAAGTCCAATTGTTGGCCAAATGTTTGTCACCAGGATTTGCCATGCTATGATACGATATTCATTACTGATTGGGGAATTTTCTAGTTGTTCAGTATCGTCTATGGCAGGTTATAAATTTAGGTTGTGTTTATCTTGAGATAAAGTTATTTTTTAAAAAATGAGTTTAAAAAATAAAATAAAAATATTTAATAAAAAATAAATTTTTTATTTGTTTTGTATCAAAAATTAATTTTAAAATTAAATTTTTTAAAGAAAATATTGATACAAATTTTTTTAATTAATTAATTATTTATATTAAAAAAATAATTTTAAAAAAATAAATTTGATGGGTTGCAAGCCCTTAGTGGAACCATAATTGTACTGCTGAGTTGCAAAGTAGTGTAGGATCCCGCAAGTAACAGCTACGTTTTCCTGATAATTTGTAGTGTTTGGCCATTGCTTGACGAGATCTCATTGCAAGTTTACAAGAATTGATACCAGGTACATCCATCACAGAGCAATTAATAATTTTGTCGCAATTTTAACTGAAGATGAACGCAGTTTCAGTTATAATAAAGGAAACCCTTCTTCGCGTAGCCACTTTTGGACATAAATTTATGGTGGAGATGACATCTCCTGAGTGTTATATATGCAAAGCTGCTTTACCTTTACAGGCAGAAGTCTTCCACTGCCTAGGCACCAGCAGTCCAACACCAGCTCGGCAGCGAATTTTTTTATAACGTTTCAGATAATCCTACTTAAAAACTGAGTCTTCTATTTGGTAGAATAATTAAATAATTTTTAATCTAATATAATTTGTAATAACAAATAATGTCATAACCCCAATTTAATATATTTAATAATATATATTTGAACTAATTTAAATTGTACAACAAAAAGTTTTATATGAATTGGGTTCAACTCTTGACTTTAAAAGAAACAAACTTATTCTTCCTTTTACTCATTTTATTTTCCATTTATTTCTGGTGCTGTTCTTTTTGCTGGTTTGATTGTAGAAACTGTGTCGTTGAGCTATCATGCTCCATGTACTATAAATTTTTTTAGGGAGGTACGAAGAAAGTTTTAAGATTTAGAGTAGAAACTAGCTAGGTTAAATCTGAAAGATAGAAAATTAAAAAATTGCAAATACTAAGGGGTAATATAGGAACACTTAAGTGTGGGTGATTGACGAATATTGAGAAATCAACAGTACCCATTTTGTTCTCCTCTGATTTCTTTACTATGAGAACTTCCTTTGGTAATCCTGTGTTACTTCCATCGGTCACTCAATCACCAGTAATCCATGCATGAACATGAGCCGTCCCTAAAATGATGAAACCGTAGGCGATCCCTTACGATTATTTCTATACCGTATAATCTCGATATCAACTTGGTAATAGTATGGCAGTCCTTACAAATCCGGAGGTTTTTCAAGACACGGATAGGTGCACCAGGCACTGTGTTTATCAGCCCAAATGCTATAGCAAGCCTTTCACTGTGGAGTCGGAGGCAGTCTTCTTTTTCGCCATGCGCCTCAGACACCAGCGGTGCTTGTGAAGAGTCCGGTGTATATCCAACTGATGCAAGCCGATCCTGAATCTCCTCAAGCTTCTTATATATTTTTTCTGATTGGGGATGAGTAGTATCACCGGCAATGAACTCATGGACAGCACCGTCAATCTCCACGGAGCTGCAACCAGGTTCCTTCTGTATCCCTTCTTCATTCATCAACTTCCGCACCAACCCTACATCGTTCCACCTATTCGCAGAAGCGTATACTCTAGACATAAGGACAAAAACACCGCTTGTGGCATTCTGTTCTGATTCAATTACCCGTTTCGCAACAGTTTCACTAAACTCAATATTCACATTCAGTTTACAGCAGGCACCAAGCAAGCTTCTCCAAATGACTGCATCAGGTTTGCAAGGCATACTTGACACCAAATCTAGTGCTTCGTCTATAAGCCCAGCTCTAGCTAACAAATCAATCATGCAACCATAGTGCTCTAGCTGCGGCTTAATCCCAAAACTATTAATCATCTCACTGAAACATCTTCGCCCTTCCGCAATCAGACCCCCATGGTTGCACGCACTAAGAACACCAACAAACGTGATTGAGTTAGGTCTGATTCCACCTGCATTCATCACATCATCAAACATCTTCAAAGCCTCATGAACACGGCCGTGCATAGAGAGTCCTAGAATTATTGCGTTCCACGAAGTAATATCCCTCTTCCCCATTTCATCGAACAATTGGCGGGCAAGATCAACCGCCCCACATTTTGCATAGACATCAATCAACGAATTGATCATCAACACATCACCCATGAGACTATTCCTCATAGCGTAGGCGTGTATCCACAATCCAAGCGACAGCGACCCGAGTCCGGCACACGCACGTGCAAGACTCTGCAGAGCATAGATGTCCGGTGACGTTGGGCCTAACGACCGTTGCATGGAGGCAAACAGTGTAACAGCATTTGCGTAATCCGCATTGGTCTCATAGGCATCGATGGTTACGTTCCAGGAGACCTGGGACTTGTCCTGCAAGCGGTCGAACAGATTGATGCAGTGGTGCAAGCACCCGCACGACGAATAGAAGTGAATGAGAGAGTTAGCAATATAAACATCTTGAGAGAGACCGAGTTTGATAACTAGTTGATGAGCTTGCAGACCTTCAGAGAGTGCGAAGAGATAAGCACAAGCTTTGAGATAGAGAGGGAAGGATTTGTGGTCGAATGAATTGGTATCAAGCATTTGAGAGAAAAGTTGGATAGCACAGTGCTTACGGTCACCGTCGGAGAAAGCAAAGGAACGAAGGAGAGTGTTGAATGAAGAAGGCGAAGGAGCAGTGATGGAGAATGCAGAGGAGTTGTAGAGTAGATTGTAAGCGTAATCGGGGTCAACAGCGGCGAAGTAACGGAGAAGGCCGGTGTAGATTGATGAGTCGGCGAAGGTGCGAATGGCGTTGGCATGGATTTGTTTGAGCTGGTGTATGGAATGGCAGTTGGATAGATGGTGGTGGAGCGTGGACGAATGCAGTAAATGTAATGGCGGAGGAGAAGAGAGAGCTAAGGGCATTGTTGAAGGGGTTTAGGGGAGTTTTCAGTTAGTTGGAACGCCCATGGTAGGTTAAATGCTAACAGGAATAAGATAGGTCTCTGAACTTTTGAGAAAAAGAGGATAAGGGGAAAGGAGAACGTGTGGGTGACAGGAACTCTTTCCGGATATTTTGGAAAAGAATTCTGTACTTGAGCACTTATTAACGTAATTAGCATAATGTCTTTCTAAAAAGTTTCATAAAGAAATAAAAACAAAAGCTATTTTCAGAATAGTTATGTCAATGTATATTTAGGGTATAAATGATAAAAACATCATTCTATCGAACTATTAGTTGGCATCCAACAATGTATTGACACGTCAATCTAATAAAATTCATGGTGAGAAGAGTTTTCGGTTTTCCTTTGGCGGCGATTATTCACTGAATTTTAAATTTTTATTTATTTTTATAATAATATAAATAAAACTATAATAATTAATACATATAATTTAATTTTATAATAAATAATAATTATTGTATTATTTTAAAGTAAAAATGTAACTTATTTTTTAAATTTTCAAAATAAATTCAGAAGAAGAATTCGGCACAACAAGTCCATGCACTAGTAGTAGAAACATATCAAGGCTTCGTTTGGCATTGCATATAGATGTCTATTTCATCTCTTTTCTATTTTTTGTTTCTAAATAAACTCTCTGTAGTGCTTTAGAATTTTTTTAAAAAAATGGAACAATATGAGTTTTACATCACATAATCATTAGTTAATGGTTTCTCTAAGCTAAAAAATAAACTAGTTCTTCTAAAAGAATTCACCAAACTAGTATCCCAAATGCCCCAAGTAAAGGAAGGTCTCATGAAACAAAAATAAGGAATAACAAGTACAGATTCGTAATACTGGTACATATTACAACGGCGCCCTACTGCCTTCAGATAAATTTAACCGGAATGACGGAAAGTAAAATGAAGTACAGCAAGGCGCTGATATGAATTTGACATACTCGTAATTCAACCTTCGAATTTTCCAACAAACAAGCAAAATAATGTCTTGCATGTCATCGATCTAAGTACTTCAAGTTTGTTAAATTCTGCAGGCCAAAAGACACCAATTTTCTCCAAAAGAACACCAGAAAATTTATTTCGTTTATTCTCAATGCAATTCAGATTTAAGCAATAGCTAACCTCCACACTAATACTAACAACGAAAAGAGATCTAGGATACATTCCAAACTCATGCCATTCAGATTTGAATGCAGCTAACAGTCCAGTATTACTATTTATTTATACCATTAAAAGTTACCTCATGGATTTTGTAGGGTTCCAGCACTGAGATCCTCTGAGAAGCCCAAAAAAACTGGACATTAAAGCATATACTTTAACAGATCCTTTATTATCAACATTAATGTATCAGCTCGAACAACTGTGAATCTGTGATAGAAGAACAATCAGTGGATACTATTAATGCTTTCCTTCAGTCACATCTCCTCTAAACTTCTTGCCAGAAAGCCTGTATGGATAAACAACAATACCATTACTGCATCAACAATCAAATGATCTTTCAGCTGAACTTCCTACTCCTATTACCTTGTTCCTACAGGTATCAGTACAAAATTCACTTCATACTCCTATCAGCTAAACTCTATACCAAGACGCCTTCTGTTTGCAGGATCTTGCAACCATATACTTCCAACGTCGAACTCTACATCAATGTTTACATCGTCAACAACCACCCTGCAATGTCCTCCAAACTGTTCCCCCGCCAGAATGGTGCAATTATCATATACACCATTACCTGGGGGCTGGTTCAATATACAAGTTTTGGGAGCACAAATCCTGTTATATGAACAAAGACATTGCTCATTTGTTGTCAGCACAAGCCGGTGTTTCCTTCCTAAGAGTTCTGTGACATGTTGGATATCCCCCACGGCAAGAGCTTGTCGAACACGAGTGGAGGACACCTGGCCCCTATCACTTGAATTAATAGCACTAAAAGCACCATTATGCAAAGGTGCAGTCTTGTCCATCACTGAGCTAACTATAAAGGCATCCAAGGAATATTCCTTGCATAGCCTCACCAATTCAAGAGCATCTCCAGCTGCTTTGTATCCAAATCTGTAGTTTTCACCTGCCAATACAGCTTTATTTTGGCAATCAACGAGCTTCGCAAAAAAGATGTTTACTGCTACAGTCTTGCTGCATACCTGCAACAACTCCATTTACTCTAAGCTCTTTGGATAACCTTTCAACGAATTGCTGAGGAGTAAGATACCTAACGCTTGAAAACTCAACTTGATACTCCACTGGGACTACATTGCCACAATATTGGGCCCAAGAAGCAAGAACTCTTTGACGGTCACAATTTGCGACTATGGGAGGCCTGGTAAAACAAATTAAAGATATTTTAAAAAGGCCCGTCTATGTAACTTCCAAACACATGTGCACGATAACAGTATGCCAAGAATCACACTCATGGTGGGCAATAGAACTCGACAAAAGACTAGGACATATTTTCATAATATGCACAAATTGAAGAATCTGATCGACAGCAAAATGACCTACTTTATACATTCAGATGAATTTACAAACATTTTTCACCAGAATTACGTACTATTAAACCAATTGAAACTAAAGAAATGTGATTTCTCACATACGCTCGCAGTTAAGAGGAAAGTAGACACATGTGGCCAAGACGAAAACGAATGGTTATATACCTTGGTTCCCAACCTAGTACTTCTGCCATTCCAACAAATGAAAGTAAAAAAGGCACTCCAGCCTTTGCTGCTTGAATTGCAAGTTCACGGTGGCCAATATGAAGAGCATCAAATTTCCCTAGTGCAACTATACCTCCTATGAATTGAGTAGGAAGCAAATATCAGAACGAATATAGTAATTGCAAGACCATAAAAGTACAAAAATCATGAAGGATCACAATCTATGGCTGAGAGTGTCATATGACACAATATGACATGCAGATTACAAGTAAATCAGCAGCTAACATCATCTCAAAAAAGAAAATAGAAAGAAAGGGTAACATGGCTCCATTCTCATCCATGACATATATTAGAAATTACATTAAAAGAAAAAAAGATGAAACATTGCTTTTTATAGTACTGCATATTCAGATTTTACAAATATGAAATGTCACTCTCAGTATATCTTACTCCTTGATCTAATGTGCTGCATAGAATTTACAATGTACTTAAGGACGAAATTTGTCAAAAAATTCATAAGACTGAAAACTACCTCTGGCAAGTTGATGGTCAGAAAATCGAAAGATAACACAAAACTGTAGAGTAACCCATCCATGGTATACACTGTTGCCACAAGCAGCACACATGCTAGTATCATGGAGCAGTGAAGTATTGACTGAATTAGAATTCCTAAAATCATCACAACTATGAATCACAAATAAGAAATCACATTATCAACCAGGACATAAGCACACACTCCATTTTGGAAGTATGAAGTAAATAGTCATTAACCTTTGGCTTTGCATTGTATGCACGTCAAAAGCTGCTATGAAACTCTAACTATGCAACATAGGCAAGCAATAGCATCATAATTTTTGGAAGGCACAAATACAAACAGCCATTTTCAATTAGAACGTACCAGTTACACACTCTTGATCCTCTTCACAATTAATCAGAAATTTATTTCTTTTCACTTCTTCATTCTGTAGGCTTGCTTCTTGGGGTCCACATGAGCTGAAAACTCTCTCGACAACATGACATCTTTTAATTGCTTTGCAATTTGTTTGGTATCTTTGTTCTTTGTAACAAACACATGACCTGCACAAAGCTGCTTCGATTAAAAGCTGTACAGGAGATGTTACTATAAGGGTTTATCATGATCTACCAATACGTAGGACGACTTTGCAAGTTGAATGAATATAACAAGAAAGTTACATTGATATATGTGCGTAGGACTAAACACCAGTATCTAGTTTGACAATAAAAGATCCAACTGGAGGGCCATAACTGAAAATTATATATTCAAAGATTCCAACAGCCATTTGACAAAAGGTCCAGAAATGCAAACTTTGATGTTACACATTCAATCTATTCTAGATCATTGAATGGTCGCATATAATAAAACTGTAAGTTGCTGTGTCTTCAGATTACTTGAGGTGCTTAGAAGGAGAATTCAGAGTAAAATGTAAAGATAGTCCACTTGTTGTGATTATCAAAGAAATGTTGCAGTTACAGTACTCCAAAACATAAGAAAGCTGTAGATGCAATTTATAACTTAGAATATTTTCTTAATACTTTGACCTAAAACATCTATCTTCCTTTCCCATTTTCATGTCACCTGATGGATACCATTCTAAACATTCTATAAAACAATCCCTTTCATAACATAAGCGTGAAGCTTGGGAGCTTACACACCAGAAAGAGGAGAGCAACTTCTTATTGGTTCTTATCCGTAATCCACAAATGTCTTTCGACTCTTTACTGTAGGATTTCTTAACCTATTAATCTATGATAAAATTGTCGCAAGTCAAACAAGAAAGAAAACTCCGTCTTACCTTTCCTTTGCTAATTTCCTGGCATAACCTTTCTTTTGGACTTTTCACTTCTTTATTTTCTACCTCACAAAGAGCCCTCTAACCAATATGAAAGCAGGTTCCAGCTTATCAAAAGTCCGTCTAACTTCTATGCTCCCTATCCTTTATATTCTACGCAATAATCTCACACAAAATTTGTAAGTTCGAAGCTTGGAATTCGCCTTTTCCACACAACAACAATAAAAATTTTCCAGAATCTGAAATTACTCGATTGTTTTAACGAAAGACGAAGAGGGAATTGAGCTACCTCGGCAGCCTCTCTGTGAGCCAGCACTGGCGATTGTAGGAAGAAGGCGTTCGAAAGCGGAGGAGGGAATGAAGCGGGGCCCATAAATGCAACGGCATGGACATGCGCGTGTTTAGAGCAGCGGCAGCGGCACCGGTGCCGCCTCTGTCCATCAATCCCACGCACAAGCGCCAACCGCGAGTGCTCGTGGGCGGGGGCACCGAAAGTAGACTTGGAACACCCGCTATCTCTCAACGAGTTTCTTTTTATCTTCGCACCGCGCGTACACGGAGAGAAGGCTACTGACACACCGGAAGCAAAGTCAGTGCTTCAACCTTCACGGGGGCGGTGGTGTGTTTCTGCGAAGTAATGGTATGCCGGTGCGCTTCCGCACCTTGGCGTGGGATGTCGATCAGATCATTCCCGCTTTGGTACAAACAGATTGTTCTTTGTTTTAGATGGGCCATGTATTTAAGCCCATTTAAGCGTGGTAATCACCGACCAAAAATTGACGAGTGGCAATTGGTAAATTTCAGTGAGAAAATACCTCGTGATCTTTTGTTTTTTAACGA
The DNA here is from genome assembly GCA_019914995.1 of Acanthochlamys bracteata. Classification (NCBI taxonomy): domain Eukaryota; kingdom Viridiplantae; phylum Streptophyta; class Magnoliopsida; order Pandanales; family Velloziaceae; genus Acanthochlamys; species Acanthochlamys bracteata. The sequence continues at coordinate 5,308,024 of CM034129.1, read as the reverse complement.
ATTCTATTAAAATTGACGTTTAACTAAATACCTAATTACATAATTAAAAAATTAATATAATTTACAACTTACAACTATAGGCTTCATTTAATTATATATTAATTGATTTATTTTTTTATGATCAAAACAGTTATAAAAATAATATTTTGTATTAAAAATTATATAGTAACTCACTCATTATATTTTCTATTTAGAACCATGGTTGTTAAAATCCCGATTTAAATCTTAAAATCTTACGATTTTACGATTTTACATCAACAAAACGATCCTACTTGATACAAGATCCCGATTTTACTTCAAATCTGTAAGATCCCGATTTTAATCCTAAAATCCTTAAGATTCCGATTTTACTTACGATCTTACGATTTTAGGTTATAAAAAATTTTAATGAATCAGAAGAACTCTCGAAGATTTTGAATGAAGCTGAAATAGCTAAAGAGTTCGTTTGTAGTGTGTGCAGTTGTGTTTAGTTTATTTTGTGAGGGATTTATTATTAGCACAAAATAGTTTTTGTATGGTAGTATTTTGAATTATATTTTTTCTCTTTATTTTGAGGCGATAAAAACGGATTGTTTGATTACATAAGGAATTAGATTTTCTAAATATGGTATAAATGTACATTTAAAAATAATGACATAATATATAAAGATATTGTGATAATGAGCTAAATGAATATAAAAAATTATTAATGATATAGTTATCTGAACTATAAATATGAACATTGTTAATCTATTACATTAACATGAAGTATAAAAAAAATTATATATTTAATTTTCAGCAATTTTAATAAGTACTATTTAAATTTTTAAAAAGCAATAAAAAAATTTATAAAAAAATTATCGAAAAGTAAAATCTTACGATCTTACTTAAACTCCCGATTTTACGATCCTACATAAGCGAAACGATCCTACATAAAATTCCGATCCCGACAACCTTGTTTAGAACATTTGATATTAACTTTTCAATCTTACTCTTACTGAATGAAGAAGACTTAATGATATGTAAAGTTCTTTTTAAAATAAAATTACCTTAAAATATTTTTATAATAAGGGGCAAAATAAAAATATGATGAAGGATAAATTTTAAGAAAGGTTACCTTACCCTTTCCATAACATTGTTTAGGTCTAGCTCATTTTATATTAAGTTGAATCAAGCTTGTTTAAACTTGAGCCTGTTTAGATTTGAGACTGAAGTTAGAAATCGTTTGGAAAAGCTTTTTATTTTAATTCATTCATTTCAATTTTTCGTTTTCTAATAAATATTACATTAATATTCTACAATTTTAAAATAAATAATACATCATAAAATCTTTATGTATAATTATTATTTAAATAAAAAAATTAAATTTATTTCTCAAAAAGTTTCAAAATAATCTTCTTTTTTTTTTTAACTTGTTATGTTAAGTTAAATTTTATTGTGCTATGGACAGTACTAAGTACTTGCTATTGTCTGGCTAACAAAGTTGATTTATTTTACTAAAGCAAATTCAAATAACCTAAGGTTTCCTTTTAACCGAGGTAACAATTTAAATTGATGGATCAATTTTAAATCGACATATTTAATAATTAAATTAAATTTATTAATTATAATTCAATCTATAAATTTATATGAATCAAAATTGTCAACTTTATCCACTTATTTAATAACCAGTCAAATTCAAATTGACCCACTATTATTAAAATTATTAATTTTAATTTTATATTTTTAAACTTCAGTAAAATTATAAAATCAGTTGAAATAAATTTGCATAATATTTTTTGTGAACAAAATATGCTGAATGTTCGTCAAAATATACATTCCTTAATATCTTCATTTTAATCTATTTATATATTTATACGAATCAAATTTTTCAATTCTAACTCATATTAAGTGGATCTATGTCGGTTTAAATTTTCGAGTTGAGTCAAATATTATCGCCTCTACTTTTAACTGTGCAACTTCAATCTAGACTAACGTGAGCTAGGTAATAACGTTTCTACGAAGCATGGTAAACAAATTCAAAATGTATATACTTTCACATTGTTACCGAGATAATTGGGGAATGTGTACATATATATAGTATATGGACAAGTGCGATCAATAGTAGTAGCACTGCATACTCCGTCCAGTACCTCCTTGCAAAAATACAATGATGTTTCTTATGTTTGATAACACTGCAAATGCAAATATCAGAGAGATGAAAAGCTCCCCTGGTTTTACCGTTCCTCAGGTGACTATTGTTCCTACTTATTCCATTAAGACGACTCATGCGATCGATAGATTAGGTAAATTGATCTGCATCTGCTGGCAACACTCGTATTCTTGTGCACAAATGTTTCCTTTCAAGCTTTTCTTGTGTAGAATGTTTTCTTCCAGGCTTCTGCAAAAGTATAATCAGCATATAAGTGGCATTTGTTATGCTACAGGTCTACATACGACTAACACAAAAGTTTTGCAACTATCTGCAATGCACAGAGTACCATTTCCATCTTAACATACAGCAAAGTTTGTCTTATACTTTTACGCAAATGTTGCATAACAGAAAAAATGCAACCTAGGCTCTGAAGCAAAATGATTCAGGGGCAACTTATTTTGGCAGTACTTGGTTGATTGTATGCACTAAACATGCTTATATGTGGTATATCACAGTGGCGATTTCTGTACTTCTGTGAGGCATTTTTGACATAGGACATTGGCATAAATTTACCATCAGTTTTGATGTTTTCTGATATAGAAAAGGCTTCCTTTGACTAAAAGGACTAGATAGATGTAATACAAATATTTTGAACTTGTAGTAAGAGAAATACTTGGATACCATAATAGGGAGAGATGTTATTCAGGAACTTACAGACTCTAGAAAAGCACCATCAAGGCCTTTGACTTTGCAGTCCATGACAGCGCACTACAAGAGTTCTGCTATTAGCAAAAGTGAAAGTCAAATCTGGTCTTAGAGCAGCTTCCCGATGTCACAACCAGATGCAAGCTCAGCTATTCTCATGCCAGCGATATACCCACCAGTCCAAGCATTCTGAATATGAAAGAATGGAGGGGGGAGGAAGAACAAAAAGTTAATGGAAGCATAAAGTGCATGGTATCTTATAGGCTATTTCCACTTTCGCAAGATAACAACATTAAATAAGATGATGGTGGTGTTGGTAACAGCACTGCTTCTTTAAATAAGATAAGAATTTGATGTTTCACTAATGTCATAGTGAATAGACTTTTGTATGACTACTAGTATTTATATGAAGTATGTTTACACGAGATGAACCAAAAAGTTATCCTTAAAGATATATTACCTGGAAATTAAATCCACCAGTAACTCCGTCGACATTTAACACCTGCTAAGGTAAAATCTTTGTCAAAATAAGTAGAACAGCAATATTTATCCAATAACGAGGTCATTAGTAATCACCTCTCCAGCAAAGAAAAGCTTAGGTCTAATCTTGCTCTCCATGGTGTTAAGTGAGACCTATGTCAAAAGAAGAATAAATGATGATAATTGCACAGAGGATGATAAGGAAGAAATTGGTTATAATAAGAATGACCCCACACCTCTGACAACGGAATACCTCCAGCAGTCACAAATTCCTCTTTAAATGGGCCCTTTTAGTATACACCAGAATTAAAATTACATAGACATTAAAAAGTAAATAAGATGTGTAGTTTTACCATAATGGGAAGACCACACATACCTTTCCAACAATCTTAAATTTGAACTGTTTTAAAAGAAGAGTGAGCGAATTAATGGAGTTGTTGGAAATGGAGGCCCATAAAATGTCTCCATCTATTGCCTGAAGAAGAGTTCAAAATGGACGATGAAAACAACAGTATTTTTAAGAGTTAGTAAGCAACAGAAATGACAAAGACTTTACAATGACCTCCTTTTTTAATAGATATTCCCAAAATCTTTTCACCAACTGGAATTCCAGAGGGAATGAATTACTTGCTTTTTGTTTCTGCAAAGAATTTTCACTTTCATAAGTTCATTTTAGGTATACAAATAGCAAAAGAGTATGCCTGTCCACTACCCAAGGCCAAATATCTTAGCTACCAAAAGATATTGCTCAAGTTTTCTTAAAACAAAGATCTTGCATAGGTAGCTATAACCCAAGGAACTATAATGTTTCAAAGATTATCATAAAAAGAAAGAAAGAAACAAATGGTTAAGAGCAACATATACTAACAAACAAAAAGAACACCTTCACATGCTAGGTTTGTGGCAAAAGCATGCCTGATTTTCTAAAGATATGATCTGCGATGTTCTATATGTAACTCAAGCATCTGAATTAAGACAAGATTAATTGCTCTTAGTTTGAAGTTTAGTGAAGATATGCTTCAGACTTTAGTAAATGTGAAGTGGCAGTACATACACAATGCTAAATCATCTTAGCACCTCATCTATTCATCTCATTGTCATAATCAATTGAGCTAACTAAATCATTATTGCCACAGAGTTAAAAAGAGGTTAATAAGTTATTGCAATACAATGTACCAAAAGCTACTTAAAAGAAAGAAAAAATCCCAAGAACAAATTAAAAAGACTTGCCACAAATTTATAGCAGAAGCAACTACGAAGACAACCATACCCCAAATTGATCTTTATGTTTGAATAACATGCGCTTTACATCTTCAATATGAATATCAGGTACAAAGTCCACTATAAGAATTCCTGGATGTAGCACATAAACAATATCATTAAGGTAAGACATTTCAATTTTGTACCACATATCTATGCAATTATGCATGGAGAAATATTGAAGTGCACCATCATACAACCAACAGAATCACTAAGTTGTTTACCTTTGTAGTTAGAAAGAAAAAGATCTCGTGCACCCCAAGCTGATAGACGGAGAATCACAGGTCCACTAAGACCCCAATGAGTGACTAGCATAGGTCCCTCCTATAATACCAGTAAAAAGCAAATTATAATAAGCACAACATTCTGCCTAAGAAGCAATACTTGCGCTTACATACCTGATTGAACTGAGGTATATTCCTTTGGGCATTATCTAATTTTAGCTTTGCCTTGACCTTTCGAAAGGTAACCTGCTCGCCAAGAGATATAAAACATGAGATCTCCTAAATAGGAAGTACAAAATACAACTAACATACACATTCTTTTCTGTAATGGAATTACTGAATGGTTCGATTTGTCTCTTCAAGTAAGCGCTATACAACCTCTTTCACCACTTAAATCATCATCGTGCATGTGTTGATCATGATTACCAGAGTGAAAATTATGGACAATGCAATTATCCAAGATCATAAGCGGGAGATCTGGACATGTAACTAAGTTTCTTCACAAAACCTTAGCCTAATATCTTAAATCTATGATACAATTATAACCATCCACAAGAAAAGTAAGTGAAAAGGAAACATTGCTAAAATTACCTGAAAGAAAAGTCTGACAACTCAATGAGAACTGAGAAACAGGCAAAAGTTTTTGCTGGTGAGCTGATGACTATAGATATTCTCTTGACAACCTACCATCTACTGTGTTGCTTCAATGTAGCCCACCCCTACCGATCAGAAAATGATTCGTTTGTTACCTGTAGCTTGCTTACTGAGCCCTAGGTTTAAAGTTCAGAGGCACACTCGTCGGGCATACAAACATAGCACTAAACAAGCTCGCATGATTTGCTAGCTTATAAGATGAACAGACAGTGCAATGCAATTATTTTAGAAAACTGTATTGCAATAAAGAGAATGCTTTATTCCTAAAAGAAATAAAAAAACTTCCCTAGAAATGGAAGGATATGAAGTCCATCCAAAACCATAGAGCAGTACGCCGATGCACACTGACGAATATCAGAAGAGAAATAGTAGGCTTTGATAATAAATGAGAATACTTAAGAGCAAGATGCTGAAAGAATATTACCCCTGATAGATTGGTGAGGTGTGCGTCTGCATCTTCAATTTTAAATGTGAATAAGCTTGGCATAGGGTCTATTAGAGAATGTCCAAGTTGTGCAGCAATCTTGTAACCCTGCAACAGTTAAGTTTTACAATCCTGTTTAAGTTGTTCCATACACCAAAGCAGTAAGTTGCAAACCTGTGGACTACTCCCTGTAGCTACTAGTAGATAATCAGCTACAATGTACTCTTTCAAATTCAATGAATGCTTTTGAGTCGTCAAAAGGAATTTTCCTTCATCGGTGCTAGAAGCATCTGAAACAACTTTTCCAGTCTGCAAGCAAACTTCATGGTGAAGCCTACATCAGCACCATAATGTTGCATAACAATTCAAATACTACAAGGGTTCCAGAGATCACGCAAGCAATAAAGGTTGATGATTAAGGATTAGTATGTTTAAGTACTTCAAAATGGATTGTCTCATGATTATAGAGAAAACAGAACTTGACATTATGGTATTCATCTTACTAAAATCTTGCAACCTTCATAGTTCAAGAGGTTAACAATATGGGATGCATCAATGGTGAAAGCAAGCAGACAAATAAAAAAGCTTTTAAGTAAATTACCATTTTAACAATATTACATGAATAGCATATCAAAGAATATTTTCTCTACATCCGAAGCTTGAATTCACAGATTTGTTCTCAATTGAGGGGAAAATATGTTAAAAAATAAATGTAAAAGACATTAATTGAGGAACCACCTCCCCCTCCCTCAAAAAAAAAAAAAAAAAAGGTAATAAGTACGGGCACTCTTCCAATCCTCTTACACATATGTTGATAAAGCACTTAAGCTGAACTGAGCACAGTGAAAAGCAAACATAAACACTACCTTCTATCAGAATTGCGATTGTGATTTATCATCTCTCTTAACTTGCCAATTTCCCTCTCGGGAAAAATACTAATGATTAGAAACAGTGGATACCAAGTGTTATACATATACAAACATATAGGAATAGGATATAAGCACATATCATCCTTATAGGTACATGTGTGCACGTTCCGGCCAAAAGTGACCGGCGGGACCTCCAAGTTCAATCTCCATCGTTGGATATGAAGAAATATTAGTTGAAAATATGTCGACAAAATTTCAGCTCAATCAGAATACGAATCGACCTTCATCGAACCTTTTTGACCAAAATGACATAAAAATAAAATACATATATTGTCAATTTTTAAATTTTGTGTCATTTTGATCAAAAGTTTCGATGGAGTTCGATTAGAATTCCAATCGAATTGAAATTTTGTCAACATGTTTCCAACATATTGTTCTTCATATCCAACGATGGAATTTGAATTTGGAAATCTCGTCGGTCACTTGGTTGGTATGTGCACACATGTACCTTTTAAGGTGGCATGTGCCTATATCAAATTGCATGTATACATATATATAGCCCTTCCTTGTTGGTTAAAAAGAGATTTGATGGTGTCAACATTTATATTAGTTGCATGAGATACTGCCAGACTGTCTGCTCCTAAATCAAGACATGTATGAGTTTGGCAACAGAATATGAAGGAACAAAAAACATTCAAAAGCATATTGAAAGGACCTTCTCTCCTCTTCGCTTCACAAAGTAGGCAGTCCACAACCGAAGATGAGTGATTGCTTACAGGAAAAACTCTTCCATCCTGTTCAGTCTGAAGCAAGTATGAAACAAACAATTAAAGACCATACATTCATCGATGAAAGCAGGGAAGTCAAGGCATAACCTTAAGTTCAACGCCGTGCTCTGAGAACCATTGCATTGTTTCTTTTGGGCCATGTATGTCAAAGAATGTACCCCGCAATTCTTTGTTACCCCTTGGATAATTTTCTGCCAGTGCCTGCATAAAATATCTTAAACAGACCTTAGACAGCAGGACACTGATGCAAATCTTACTGATAATAGTTACAAACTCTTCACAATGAACTTCCAATTTCCAGTTTACAATTAGGAGAAGAATATATTTGATACTAGAAAATCCAACAACATTTTACTATTAGCATGGTGTAAAACAAAAAAAGACAAAAAAAAGAAGAAAAACTCTTTATCTAGTTTGACCATGGACTTGTGTAATCTATGTCTAGTACTTAACTGAAAATAAGAAGCACGGTGGATATAGCTTCGAACCAGATTATATGTACTATTATAGGCATAAGCATAACTATATCTATGAACTTGCACATGCATTACTTCTGTAGCCAGCTATAAGTCTGTCTAGTGTTTCGGATTATGTTTCGGCAGCACTCTGAACTTGCTTCTTTATTTTTAAACTTCACAAAATATGCACGATATAAACAGAAAGAAATCCTCTAAATTCTGGTATTCCAGTTTATGGTTAATAAAGACTAACACTAAAAGTCCAAGAAACGAAGTTCATAGGGATCATTAAAATGATAAGCCAAAGTAAAGAAAGGGGATTAGCGTAATGGAGATGTGCAACTTCGAAGATTCAGCCATTGGATTTACTCTCTCAAGAACACTCTCCAAGAATGGTGAGAGCACAAAATTTTCTTAATCAAAATGATAGATGGAACAGATTTTCTTATGGATGTAGTGAAAAAAAAAAAGAACAACTAAAAGTAAAGAAATGAAGGTGTTTTTCTAGGAATCTGGAATTTGTAAGTTGTTAAAACCAATGTCAGTAATTAGTCTGCAAAATTACTCCAAAACTCTAAAGATTTCTCCTTCTAGCTTTGTTTCTTAGAGTATTCCTAAATTTTATTTTACCAAAAGAAACATTATTTTCACTATTGTGAATCGTTGATGTTATTCAATGATATTTGTCAATCACACATACTTCAATCAAAACAACACTTTTATATATATATATATATATATATATGACACACTGTAGAAACATGTCGCGCACATGCCAGTCAAAAAAAGTCGACGAAATCTTTAAATTCGATCTCCAACGTTAAATTTAAAGAACTATGATCATAGAACATGCTGACAAAATTTCGAATCAGTTAAATCACGAATCAACCTCTATCCGATCTTTCAATTAAGATGACATAAAAATAAAATATATGTTTTTGTCAATTTATTTCTATTTTTATCACTTTGATAAAATCAAGAGCTAGATGCAGGTCGATTTATGACCCGATTGAGCTTGCATTTTATCAGCACATTTTCTACTCATAGTTTATCATATTCAAAATTAGAGATTATATTTGGAGATCACACCGCCATTTTTAACAAGCATATGAATTGCATGTGTCTATCTTGATTAAGATGACAGATGGAGGTCAATTCGTGTTCCGATTGAGCTAGTTTATCACAAAAATTCTGACTCATAATTCTTAACAAGTTCAAAATTGAACTTCTAATATTCTAAGTAGGGGGTGCCCCTAAGGATATAGAAAGGGGTTCTATCCCCGCCCTATATATATATATATATATGAAATAAGGGTATAATGATAACAACAGAATGGTATGAAAGCAGTGAAAGATATAGGTCAATGCCTAACCATTTTATCCATAAAATGTCCATTTGTGACATTGCAACGGCCACCACCAGAAATCTTAACCTGATTAAAAGAAAGTTAAAGTTGGTACCACCAAAAGGAATCATGAATCCATGTATAAGCTCCATAAGAGTCCTGATGCATGCTTAGAGAACATACAGACTATTTCTCAACAAAAACCAAATTTGGGTATTCAATTATGTAAAATATTTTATATACAAAAGAGACAAAACAAATAGATGCCTTTGGCATTTATGGATGTTATATATGCCCAATCATATAGGTAATTCATAAAAAGCTCCTATGAAGAAAGTGCACTTCAAAATGAATGTAGAGGTTAGACCCCATACAATAAGATGAAAGATAAAACCAGGTTTACCAACAAAGAAAAGGCAAATACTTAACACTGATTTGCATGATTACAAATGGATTAATGTTCAGATCTAATGAAGGTTGATGACTTTGAAGATCTATCTATCAAGTAAAGTAAAAATTGTTTGCAAGGAATAGCAAATACCATACATGACTACCAAGAAAGAATGCTAACAGATTCCAACACAAAAGTATATAAAATAATTCAGTATATAGCCAATAAGATTTCTAGATGCATGTGTTAACAGAATACAATGACTAATCGAACCTACAGAAGAACTGTCAGGATGTTATACAGCCATACTTATCGTTTCAAGGGTTTTATACTATCTGAAGCTGCAAAGTGAATGAGATTCAATACCATTAAGACCACATCACATTATTCAATATGGTGAATATCTCATACAGTATAGTTAAGATAAACCTATAATTGCTGTTCACCTATGATTGGGTTTTACATCTTAAACACAATGGTTACAGAGAGTTCTTATCTCAAATCTAGTGGTTCACATGTCGAAATCAGACACATCTAATGCATATATTTTAGCCAGAATATAGAATGTTCTCTTTGAAAGGGAAAATGTTTGTTTTCAGTGACAAACCATACAACGGTATTCTATAATTTAAGCTCACTTAAATTGTATATGTTTATCTTTTTGCCTGACTAATAAGTCTACAATGTGGCTGTTACAAATTTTAAAATAAAGAACGAGTATAACCTTTGACAAGGGTTTCCCTTTTTCTATGATTAGCACATCAAGATGAGAAGCTAGTTCTTTCACTATAACTGAAGCATATACTCCGGCTGCACCACCACCCACTACCACCAGTAACTGCTCACTTTTCTGTCAAACATAGCATGAAAATCAGAACATAAGATAAAAAAGATTAAAGGAAACGAAACCTTCACAATTTTAATGATTTCTGCCAATTTGTGATTGCATGTTCTGGTTTCTGAAGAACAAGCCACTCTTAGTCGAACTTCTTTTAAGGGCGTGTTTCAAATGCCCGTAACTCCACTTTCTCCCGCTAGATTTCGAGTTTCGAAAAGTTCCTATGTTTCAATTACACAAAGAACTCGGAACTCCACTTCCACATGCAGAACTCCAATTCCAACTTTCTTATTTACACACTTCCCAATACAATTATATCTTTCAATTTTCAACACACTTCCAAAACCTATTGAAACACAAATACTGAACTCCACTTCCACTTTATTTTTCAAAAAACTCTAGTTCATACTTTTCACTTTCACGAAACTCAGTTACGGGCATTTGAAACACGCCCTGAAACAAAAAATTTTGCTCTCAGTCAAACTTATTTCATTGTAGATGACAAAAGAGAAAGAAAAGTAAAGGACTGCAAAACCTTCTCATAATACGATCTTCTTTCTGCTAAAGAAAGGTGAACAGAAAGCAACATGTAAGAAAGAACTGAAGAGAAACATGCTAAAGAAACTATACCCACCAATTTTTGATGAGCTGAAACTCCTTTCAAGCAGAAGAGACGAAGCAAATATCTTCTACTGAGCTTGACTATTACCTAGTATTTTGCCAAGTGGCTCACAAGATCCAAGGTAGTAAAAAATCTAGGCAATGCTTGGACAGCTTCCAAGCATCATGAAAGAAGCTAGATCCTTCAACTTAAGAATTTTCTGTTGAGTGTCAACTGACTTGTGCATGACGTACATCATCAGAAGTCCACATTCCATCACAATCACATCAACAACATGCATACAAGGGCTCCTTCTATGGGATAACTATAAAGTTTCGTAAGACAAGATTCAAGCCTGCTCAGTTAAAACCTAAGCTGGAAATGTTGTGCATATTGATCCATATATTATAAGTTGGGGAAAAACAACAAAAAGTCCATAGTAAACTTTCAGAAAAAAGTAGAAAGAAGCACTTACTTGTCTAGCTATTGGAAAGCAGAAGCTTCGTCTGGAGCGAAGAACAGTGTGGCTGCTTCTACTAAACCCAGATAATCCCATCGACGTCCCGAAGTAAAGACAGCTCGCGAGAATTGAGGTGATCATTCAGGTATTACGTCGAACAGCTTCCGGGCAGTTCCAATCTAGTAAATATTTACTATTCTATACTGCACCCTCTCGTTGTGAAGCTTAGGTGGGAACGAAGTTACCCAAACAACTCACGAGAGCGCGCTCTTAGTGCCTTTATTTGTTTCTGGATACAACAGAAAAGGCCTTTGGTCAAAACAACAAAGTTTATTAGCGATTGTTTGGAGAACAATGTATCAGTTTCGTGTTGGGTAGGTTAACTCCTGGTCCATGACTTTCAACGCTTCAAGCTGCACTATTAAAAAACTATCTTTGCAGATATATGCAGGCTTGCGGCTGGATAACAGAAATAGAGCCTTTTCAACAAAATGGGTTAAAAAAAAACATATAAGTAGAGAAGTATAGACAGAAACAGATCTGCTGAAAATACGTTATCTATTAATGGAGTAATTGAGCAGGGATTACATGACAATTCATCTCGTCTAAAATAATAAACACAAGGTTTACAGGTTGGTTGAACATTGAACAAGTAGGATAATTTTAACTATAATACAAAGGCAGACATGAGAAATCTACAACAATGTGGCAAATGAAGCCAGGTAAAACTGTTCAAGAAAATTGCATCGTCAAGAAATGACAATAATAAAATGGAACTTTCACTAGCTACAGTAAATGCATGCGCTCCACATAAGAGTTGTGCAACCATCTATTGAGGGTGTCCCCGCATCCAACGAAACAGCCGGAGTTGCCACACTCAGTAAAGAATGGAAATCCGAAAGCAAGTAGCAATTCCTGTACGGACTGCCTAACTAATGAGGATCCTGTTACCCTACTACGCCTACCCCAACCTGTGATAATGTCAATTCGACTTGGGCCAACACCTGAAGCAAGCATCTGTCTGCGAAACCAGGCAAGAGTCCTTGATAATGCTGTCAAGGCAGTACCCTCAGACATCACATGGAGATTAATAAGCCAATATGAGGAGCACTTCTCTCTGATTGAATCTGGATAAATATTTCTCTGAGCAGCAACCTCCCAGACTGATCCAGCCTCTTCCTTAAGTCCAGACTTGTGCAAAAAATCAATTACAGCATCCACAATGCCTCTCTTACTCTCTCGATCCTCGCTATGCATCATGTCCAAGAAACAACTGGCATGGTCCCTCACATTCCATCCCCCTGGCTCTGCATCAGGCAATGAAACCAGAAATGTATGTGCAGGGTGGCCAGTGATTGCCATTAGCTTACAACACATCCCTATTTGAGAGGGTGCCTCAGTGCAGCAGCTGAGAAGCAGAGTGTACGTCTGTAAAGAAGGAATCAGTTCCAACTGTACCATGTTTTGGAGCACAAAATATGCATCAGAGAAACGTCCCACTTTAAGAAAAGCACTTAGCAGAGAATTGCATGTTGGCACATTAGGCCGCAAGCCTGCATCAAGCATTGATTGATACCATGCTTGGGCCTTCTCTACGTTCCCAGCTTTGCCCCACAAATCCACTAGAAGACCATAAGCAGGCTCATCAGGGATCCAATCATGTTGCATCTCTACAAACACTTCTTCAACTTCATCAAGACGACCACAGTGACCAAGCACCTCCATTACAATGCTGTAAGTTATCTTATCAGGACGAAATCCAGCAGTTTGCATGTCATGATAAAGCTTTACTACATTGGGATAATTCCTTGCTTTTGCTTGAAGAGCAATCATTATGTTGAATGTTACTAAATTAGGGGTGCAGCCATGTTCAATCATCTCGCAAAAGAGCTTGTAGGCAGCAGCAAGATGTCCGCCTTTTCCAAGGCAATTTACCATTACACTGTAAGTGAACGTGTCAGGAGATAGACCTACGTCCTGCATCTTCTGGTACATCTCCAGTGCAACATCCAGATAACCAGCTTTTGCATGGATGTCAATCAGTGTGCAATAAGTTACACGATCTGGTTCAAGACCAGCGTCTTGCATCTCATGAAACATTGACACAGCATCATTTATATAATTGGCCCGACCATATGCATGAATCAAGCGGTTGTATGTTACAACTGTGGGTTGACAAGCATCCTTATACATCTCCTCCATTAGCCAATGGATAGCATCAAATTGCCTGGCCTGTCCAAGGATACCGATCATGGTGGTGTAAGTATGTTCATCATGTTTGAACTTGGGTTGATGCTTCAACCAATTGAAGAAACCCAGAGCAACGGAATGGTCATGAAGCAATTTTAGCACTTGATTTGCCTGGAAAGGATCAATTTTAAATTGAAGATTTGCCAAAGCCTTTTCTGTTGATGGTCCCCATTTCATATGCTGTAGTGTCTGGTAGTATTCTTCTACTATACGAGTAGAGTTGATCCAACGGGTGCCGCTTCGAGAATGACTTGGTTGTGATCTCATTGATCTAAAGGAAGGTTGGAATTTGGCAGCAGATCTAGCAGAATCAGCGGGAACTACTGCTGGGCCTTTCCTCCCATGAAAGCTCTCACCGTAGCCTGAATCAGAGACAAAACTACCAGAATTGAATTTAGGCTTTTGGGGCAGAGAACGTGTGCTACCTCTGGCAACTGAAAGCGTACCGTGAAACATGGATGAGGTCCCATCAACATTTTGCTTGGCATTGTGTGTTGTTTCCTTAAATGTTTTTGCTTCATGATCACTAGTAGCTGAGAAAGTACAGGAAGATCCTCCTGCTGTCCTGATAGATGAAGTCGACTGGTTCTTGGTATAGCCACCCCAGGCTTTTTGCTTACTTCTAGATGCTTTTATATTGGAAAGAGGCTGGCCGTTATCAATTAAATAATTAACGGGTGCAGAATGGCCTCTACTATCTTCCTTAGAAGTTTGATAATGCACTGTGTTAGAGACTGCACTGATAGTTGCGAGTCCTTCCTGGATAAAGCGCTCGGCAGATAACTTGGATGCATGCACTACATTTTGACGTTCATGAATAGTCTTTCTATCTGCAGGAACCAAATGGGACCTTGCAGAGGAAGTTGAACATGATCCTTGTAGGTCTGAAGCTCTACTAGTAAGAGCTTCTGCATTGTTATTGCTAACTGAACCGATCACCTTTCTGAAATGAGGTGCTCCTGCATTAAATACAGGTCCAAATCCAGCATTTGGCTTCTTGCCTTTGACCTGGAAGTTCTCGCTGTCAGACTGCCTCCTAAATCGAGTTTCATCATCTGTGCAAGTGCATGAGGCTCCATCTCCACTTCCACATCTCGTACCATTATAAAAAAAAGACCTCGCACACTGGGATATAGTGCCAATTTGTTTGGTTCTCAACATTACCTACATGAACAGGAAACAGATTAGTCATGAACCTGTTGGAACAAAACTGGAGGGACAAAGAACGTTAAGAAAGGCATAAAGAAGCATAGGGCGCACATCAAAACTCGCTCATGCCAAATCTTTCAGGACACAAGATCTTGCCTTCACAAGTTCCTGAATACATTTCAGTTGTACACCTTCAAAAATTAACTTCCCCCACAATCACATTTTTTTAATCAAATGTGTGATACATTTACTGCTGGTTCTTTTCAAAAGATACCTTTGAGTATAAACCCAATATTTGTACTAAAAAAGCGGGATATCATCTGGGATATCCCAAATGGAAAATCCATGAAGTTTGAAAAACCTATGTTAGAAGGTGTAAACAGCATATGTTCTAGAAATAGTGTAGTACAGAGAAAGTTCGGTCAACTGTAATATATAGTCATAGTCCTACAACATGTAGTTCAAAAGCTCAAGCAACCAGACTTACCTTCTCCAATTGTGCCCAAACCCAATCCCTTATCTTTTGGAGTAAAATGCCAAAACTCAATCCTCATGCGACACTACGAGCCATTTGCAACTCTATGCTGATAAGCATATCTTCAGAGAAAAGAAAAGGTTAACAGGTGGAAATGAAACAAGATAGAGAGCAAGGCTAAGCAAAAGTGATTTCTTCCATTTTTGTAACAGAACAATGATAACTTCAGAAAATAATTATTTAGCATCATCGAAGTTTTACTCATGGTATAGGTGGATTTAACAGAGACACGAAAAACAAGCTCCCATAGTACTAGGTGGAAACACTAATTATTAATCCTATGATATCTACCACTGAAAAAAGACAGTTATGATTATTAATTGCATTTGAACGAAAACTAGTCATTTCTTTAAGTGAAATGTGCTGCCACAAATAAGTTACAATCCACTTCTAATAACAACATAGAATGTGTTGACCATCAAAATAAAGCATTAAAAAAGATTAAATCGTCAATATATAAATTTAAAAAACATTGTTTCCACATACTAAGTACGTAAGTCATCTGCTCTCGATTTCAATGTTTGCTACTCATTTCTCCACATGACCTTGGCATAAAAGCCCTCTAAGACGCAGATAGAAGCAAAACCAATGTATTGATAAACAATAATCATGTGAAAATTAACTGCTACAAAAGCGAACCATGTAAATAAACATCTTTGATGGGTAAAACTTGAAGCTAACATACAAAGAGTTTTGGGTAAAGAATCGCTGTAAGCATATAGCACAGAGCAAAAGACAGTATATAATTCTTCATGTATATTAGGCACTAATAAACTCCTCATAAAACCAAAGCTACATTACAATGCATCTCACAACAACAGTAATCCAAAAGATATAAACTTTTAGATACATAATTCTGGTAAGATAAAATATATATGACCATTTTCTATTTCAAAATAAAAATGTTATATGATCAAACTAAGATTCCTCACCTTTTCTAAGAAAGAGGGGAAAAAAAGAAGTTGCACGGTTACAAGCAAAAAAAAAGGTAAAATAGTTTACCATCGATGAATAAATCCAAATTAAGCTCCGTTCACAACCAAATCTTTTTCAGAAATTTTAAACAGCATAAATGAAAGCATTTAGTTATATAATAACACCTCCAGCTATGTAACCGAGAAGTTCTATTACGCATCGTCTGGTTACTCAATAAATCAAAACAAATTCAAGCACTTTCCATAATAAGTGATACTTTCATAATCAGAGACAAGAAAAAAAATTTAAAAGAGAGAATTTCAAACAGTAAACAAAGATAGTCACCAGTAATTACCAGCAATTGAAGCCAGAAAAACAAGAAGCATTCTGTATTCCCGCCACTCGCCCAATATCAGCTATGGAAAGATTATATCGAAAACCGCAATGCTGAAACCCTAGTTTTGGAAATCGGATTTTGGCGAGCAACGAAGGGAGGAGGAAGGCGGCTGCGAGGTGTTGGTGGTGTGGCGGTACTACTGCCGCGTTTAATTTATTTCTCTCTCTCTCTTTCTTGACTTGTCTTCTTCAGTTTAAATTACCAAATTAACCCAAACAATAAAAACTTTTTTAATCCAGATCACGGGAGTATATATTTGAGCGTGGATGTATGAACAGGTTCATTTGTTAATGCGTACGGAAAAACAGGATTAAAATATTAAGCAACCACATTAGCGTACGTGTCGAACTTCTATTTGTGACAAGGTTGTTTGGTGTTTTATTTTGTGTACGCTTTATTTGGAAGCATTAGAGAAAGCATTTAAAATGGAGGATTCGCATCCAGATCGGCGATTCTGTCTTGGCGATCAAGACACCACTAGTTCAGACGAAAAATCTAAATTCTAGAGACGAAGAAAGTCAAATTTTTGCTATTAAATAAACTTTAAGGTTCTACATGCAAATGTGCAAACTAAAATAGAACATAAATAAGAGGCGTTTCGCATTCCATTCTTCAAAAAAAAAATTCAAATTTTTACTTCTATTATTTAAAAATTTTTTATAATAATTTAAAAATTTTTTTAAATTAAGAAAGTATAAAAATATTATATATAGTAAATTTTTTTATTATTTATTTTTATTAATTTTTTAATATTATAATAAAGCTTATTTATCAACATAGAATAAAGTACTATTTATTTTATAAACATTTCTAAATAATCTTTTTGT
The DNA here is from genome assembly GCA_019914995.1 of Acanthochlamys bracteata. Classification (NCBI taxonomy): domain Eukaryota; kingdom Viridiplantae; phylum Streptophyta; class Magnoliopsida; order Pandanales; family Velloziaceae; genus Acanthochlamys; species Acanthochlamys bracteata. The sequence continues at coordinate 5,290,340 of CM034129.1, read as the reverse complement.
AAAAAAGTGTTTCTGTTATATTTTTACTACTTTCATTAAATATAAAAGTTATTTTTAAGTATTTTTAACTCATTTTTTAAAACACTTTTTTTTTCAAATATAGTATTCAAAAAATTTGCTTTATAAAAGTTGGTTTGATTCCAACCAACAAACTTTAACAGTATATTTGGATACATATATAACAAATAAAAATAAGATAAAAAATAAAATAATAATAAAATAGTAGATAAAAAATAATACTTATTTAATTTTATAATAGTTAAATATATATTAAGAGTATAACAAATAAATTATATTTAAATAGATAAGTAAATAAATGAAGTAGAAAATAAATTCTTTATAAAATACTCAAATACTATTTTTGTTTATATTAATCTAACTTTTATTAATATCTAAGTTTATTAATATAAATTTAATTAGCTTTATTAATATAATTTTTAGATTAATTTGTTTATATTAATATAATTTTACATAATGTTATATATAATTTAACAAAATTAAAGCATTTTTAATAAATAAATTTAATTATAGTTTTATTATTTTACAACTATTAAAATCAATTGAAATTAAGTAAATATAAAATTATAAATTATTATAATAAAAAATAACATTTCTTAACTAACAATCAAATTAAGTTAAAAATAAATATTAAATTAGAAATAAATACTACATTAGATTAAAATTTAATTAGAAAAAGAATAAAAAAATAAATTTATTTTGTTTGTCATCGTACGTATTTACCTAGAATCAGTTGGTACGAATTTTACTATGATTAATAGGGAAAAAAATAAAGCTGATCTGTTTTTTACTAAGCTAGATAGGAATAGAAAAATATTTTACTGTAAATCATTACTCTTATTTCTATTCATAATCCAAACACTACGTATGCGTGTAAACGTAGAATGAGAATTGTTTTGACACGAAGAAATTAGGTTGGGATGAGTTTTGGTCAGGGTTCGGCCAATCGGGTCCGCTTAGCTTTTAAGTAAAGTTATTAGACTACGTAAAGATGTACTATTGGGTCTGCTTAGAATGTATTTAATTGTACAATATTTTAATTTCTTCTGTAGATTTGAATTTGAATTTGAATTTGAATTTGAATTTATTCTTTCTATTTTAGTATATTTGAAATTTATCAAATTTATCTCTAATATATGTTTTTATTCAACTCAATTCTTATTACAAATTTAGTTTTTACGAAATTTATTTTATTTTAATTAAAATATAGTCTTAATCTGGAAGTAGTAAATTTTGAATCAGTCTTATGTATGAAATTGGGCAGTAACCACTAGTTTATAGCAAGTAGGTAGCATGTGGTATTCCATATTAATTACCATATTAGTTAAGGCCAAGTTTAGTTGCGCAAAAATTTATTTTTGAAGAGCAAGTTTTTTTAAAACTAAAAAATAAGTTATTAAATTTTATATAACTTTACAGATTGTGATTTTTTTCGAAGGAAATCATTTAGGAAACGTTTGGCTAAACTTTTTTAATTTATAGTTTTTATTTGTTTTATTTATATTTATTTATATTATTTTAAAATAAAATTAATATTTATTTTTTAAAAAATAAAAATATTTTTATTTAAAAAAAATTTTATTTTAAATGTAATTTTAAAGAAGATCGCTTACTAAGAACGTGTTTCAAATTACCGGTAACTAAATATCATAAAAGTAACAAATAGAAAATAAAATTTTTTAAAAATAAAATAAATAAAAAAATATGTTAAAAATAAAATTTTAGTATTTATGTTTTAATAATTTTTAAAAATATGTTAAAAATTAAAATATATAATTATATTAAAAATGTACAAATAAAAAAATTAGAACTAAAATTTTATATATATAAATAAATTCTAAATTTTTTATATAATTAAAATATATAAATTATTTAAAATTTAAAATTTGATAAAAAAAATTAAATTTACGGACATATAAAACCACGCTAAAATTGTAAACTCTCCTGTGTGAGAATGTGTGTACTGCAAGCTGTATTACTCGTGTTCAATAGGATGATGTTGGTTGATAAAAGAACATAGAAAACATCAAATATTAGGAAATAACTAAATAATGACGATTTCTCAATTTTTTTTAAGATCATCTGATTATGTTGAAATATTATTGGATCTAATTAAAATAACATATGATCTGTAAAGTAAATGATCTTTAAAGTCATATTTCACATGATTTTTTGGACTGACTTTTAAGTTTTTAAAATTCGAAATAATTACGCACAGTATGTTGTAAAAGATTTAAAGAATACGTAAACTGTATGCGACGAGATAATTATATATAGATATTTTTAAAAGTAAAAACAAATATTGTTAAAATTTGTTATGACTTTTGTAAAAAGCAATTGAAAACTTTAATAAATCTTTTAAAAGATTTATTTTTTTAGTGATTTCAAATCTCTACACAAACGGGCGTCTTTATTTAAGGTTTAAATTTTTTTTGTCAAAAATTATATTTTTAACTTATTTTTTTAACAAAATAATAAAATTCAGTTTTTTGGCTAAAATTACTTCTATAATTTAATTTAATTTATAAATTTCATTTTTAAACTCATTTTAATAATAAATATATATATATTAAATTCATTTTAAACTTTTTAAAAGAAATTTGTTTTCAAAATTTTATTTTTTTTAGTTTAGAATTAATATAAACACACTCGTAGAGTGCGTTTTTTTACAAACGAAAGTTACTTTTTTTTATTAAAAAATTATTTATAATTTATTAAAAAATAATATAAAGAATATTTTTAAGTTATTTTTTAATTCAAAAATATATTATTTTTAACACTATTATTTCTAATAACTTATTTTAAAAAATTTAATAAAAAAATATTTCCAAAATTAAAAAAACACACTCGACAGTGGTCGTAGTAGTAAAAGGGTGCATTTAGTTTAGCTTTTTTCGAATATATTTTTTTAATTTTTAATTTTATATTTTTAATATATATTCTATAAATATTTAAGAAATTTATTTTAAAATTGAAATAATGTAAAAAAATTTATATAATGACAATTTTATTATATATTTTTATTTTTAAAAACAATATACATATTTTTTTCAAAAAAATTTTATTTTATAAATATTTTCAAACGCATCCTATGTTACGTCAAACGAGCCTTAAATTGATAATCTTTTATAACTAAATTGAAAATCAACGGAGTTGCGTGATTGGATGTGTTTTATTAATCAGCTATTTCAGTATGACTTATGACTCAGGAACGCATTGCTCCCAAACATAAAGCGGACGTTTGTTAAACGTTAAACGTCTTGCAAATACTTATTGTTTTAAATAATTTTTATAAATATTTTATAATATTTATAAAAAAGATAATTAATTTTTAAAAAATAGAAATATATTATTGTATAATTTTTACATATATTAATATTTTAAATCAAAGTCAAACTTATTATCTAAGATATTCAAATAGTTTTTTTTTTTTACTTCTTTTATAATAACTCTGAAACGATTCGATCCTTTAGAGTATCAATGAATGAAGTAATAAAACAGAAAAAATAAATATTATTTTCTGGGGCCTGTAAAAGAAAATGAAAGAAGCTTCGGTAGTCTCACTGACCCATTATGCCCGTGCAGTGCATTTCATGCTATTTCATTTTATTTAAGTTTTTATATTGTTTAGTGAATATTTTATAGATTTTAAAAAATTTTAAATTAAAAAATACTATATATATATATATTAATTTAGATAAAATGTTTTTAAAAAACATAAAACATTCTTTTTAATTTTTTTTAATTTTTAAACACCCACAAAATTTCCTGGCCAAGTTGTCTCACTTTTACTTCATACTTTATTTTCTTTCTACACAAAATTTTTAAATAATTTACTTATAAAAAAATTCGTTTTATAAATTATTTAAGAAATATTTATTCTAAAGAATATTCACTTTATAAGACTACTGTAGTCGAATTTTTTGGAATCATTGTATCTCTCCGTGCTGATGTGGCGACAAGTTTTTCTGTTGGTTTACAGTGGTGTTACCTGGGGTCCAATCTAAAGAATTTTACAACATCAGCCCAATAATAGTTTCGTTGCTCAATGTACACCCTGGTATTTAATTATTTATCAGTATAACTACGAATACAAACTTTCCTCGTCCCAACAAGCAAAATGACAAAATATCACGACCGTTCCGAAACCATCAATCAAATCGGAATATAGCAAGCTTATTAGCACAGAGCTAAGCTAAACCCAATCATAATTGCCCACCAACAAACTCATCCAGCGGGGCGCCGTCGCCAATCGGAAACACGGGGGTTCTGGCGATTGATCTGTTCCAGGTTGATTACTTGCTCTATTAGTTTTTCAGTCAATCTGAATTGAACGAAAGGTTGGTGATATTGTTCTTGTTCTAGTTCTAGTTCACATACCTCTCTCTCTCTGTCCGTTGAGCTCCGCCTAGCACCACCAACAGTGTTACCGCCCCCGTTAATTCTCTAATTTTATCTTCTGTCATCTTTCTGGCTCACGCTTCTATCACTGATCGGGATCGTAGTTTTCTACGGAATCGAAGCATTACTTCATCTGATCGTTGCTCTCTTTCTTTTTCTCTGTGTTCGTGTGGAATCTGGACATGTTCTCGTGCTGTGTTTCGTGATCTAGACTGTTGGAATTGCAGGAAGATGGGTGCCGAGGAACTGTGGAGTTAGCGTAAGCAATAGATTGATAGCAGGAAGGAAATGGCGCGGAAGCGGCGAAACGCGCCGCAGACGCTGCCACCACCAACAGCGCCGCCGACGGCGGTAGCAGTAGAAGAGCAGGCGGTGGAGGCCAGTGATCTCGCAGCTGTGAAGGTGGAGTGCGATAAGGCCCTCAATGCCCTCAGGCGGGGCAACCACGCACGTGCGTTGCGTGTGATGCGGGATGCTTCTACGCAGCATTCGTCCTCACCGCTGCTGCACCGCATCAATGGCAACGTTCACTTAAAAATTGCTTCAGTCCTTGATGATTCTGCTGCCAAAATGCGGCACCTTCGTGCCGCTGTCGATTCTGCTCGCCGAGCCACAGAGCTTTCTCCGGCATCGATTGAGTTTGCACATTTCTATGCTTGTCTCCTCTTAGAATCTGCCTCAGCTGATGCAGGCTGCAATTTCGAAGACGTGGTGCAGGAGTGCGAGCGGGCTTTGTCAGTTGAAAACCCAGTTGACCCTGCCGAAGATGGTGTTGGCGACGAGCAGAAACTGCCCACTGCAGAAGCTAGGATTGCCCATGTACAGCAGGAGTTACGGTCCCTTGTCCAGAAGTCGAGCCTTGCTTCCATTTCCTCGTGGATGAAGAAGTTTGGCAATGGCAGTACAGGAGAGGACAAGTTCCGAATAATTCCGATACAACGGTTTCCTGATGACCCTGTGGAAGCACGGCTTGGCCCTCCTGCCCGTCGTCAAAATGAGATCAAGAAGGCCACAAAGACCCCTGAAGAACGCCGCAAGGAGATCGAAGTTCGTGTTGCCGCTGCCCGCCTTATCCAGCAGAGCAACCCAGATGGATCACTAAGCAATGTAAATGCTGAATCAACCCTGCCGTTGCCCTCCTCATCAACTTCCAATCGTCACACAGAGCGGCGCAAGCTTATGAACCCCCGAAAGTCCTCCAGCTCTCTGGTTGAGAGGAAGGAGCAGGTCCGTGCCTACTGGAACTCCCTGCCTATCAAGAAGCGACTGGATTTCCTCAAGGCCAGCATCTCTGATCTACTGATGCACTATAAGGACAACACCATGCTTGATGTCTTATCCGAGGCTCTGGAGTTTGGAAAGGTGAGTCAGACGTGGAAATTCTGGTGCTGCTGCCGATGCAAAGACAAGTTTACAGACTGTGACTCCCTTTTGGAGCACACTGTGCGTGAGCACATTGATAACTTCTCCCCTAAGCTTCAGTCCTTGTTGCCACAGGCAGTTGAAGGAGAATGCCTTGAATCTCTCCTAAATTCTGATTGGAAGCCCATTGATGTTGGTGGAGTTTTAGAAAACCTTGCTGAAGACCATGAGCAGGGAGTTGTGCCTGTCACAATAGACTCAAACGGTGATAATGAGAAGAGGGATTGCGCATTAACTTGGCGGCATGGAGAGGCCTGTTATGTTAATGGCTTCCCTTGTGAAAGACAGGATAATAAGATGCTTCTTGACTCTGGTTTTGGTAGAAATGCTAAGGTCATATGTAAATGGCCCCTGTCCAATGATCCCGATAGAACAAAGCTGCTTGAGAGAATTCAGAGCCTCATTCAAATGCTTATCAAGCACAAAAGTCTTTCTATTGGTCACCTTAATAAGGTTTTTCAATTTGCAGTTGAGGAGATACAACAGTTTCCCTCCGGTCAGCAACTGCTGCCACATCTTAACAACCAGTCCCCTATGTCCATATGCCTTCTTGGTGCTTCCCAGCTTCACAAAGTCCTGAAGTTCTTTCAGGACCTCTCACAGGAATGTGGTGTTGGAAGGTATTCTGAAAAAGATAACTTTGGTGGTGACACAGATGGCACTAGCCAGATTAATGATGGCATGGAGGAAGTTGTTCTGACTTGCAATTCCTTGCATCTTCAGCTGGATGCACATTTTTTTAATGGAAAGCCTGCTGCAGATGTTTCTACTGAATCCTCTCCTAATGATGCTATGGGATCTATGCTTGACACAGATGCTTTTATCTCATGGTTATTTTCTTCACATTCTGTTGAGGATCAGCTCTTAGCATGGAATAGAACAAGGGAGGTGAAATTAACTCAGAGTGCAGAGATCCTGCAAAGTATGGATAAGGGATTTTACCAGTTACGTAGCTTGTATGAGAGAAAGCTGGAGCACTTAAGCTATGGAGAGGGTCTAAATGCTGTTGAGAACCATTGCTTAGAAGCAATTAAGAAAAGAGCACTAGCTGCAACATCTGTTCATGATACATACGGGGCTGTTCTAAAAAAGCGACAAGAGGAAATTGTTGGAGAGGAGCAAGATTCGATTCCCCCAAGCCTCAGGATTGAGCTTGATGCCATCTCAAGTATTCTGAAGGAGGCACAAACTCTGAATGACTCCCACTTCGGGTATGATGATACAATGCAAGGTGTGACTTCTCATCTTCGCGAGTTGGATTGCAAAGAAGACGGCGAATTCAGAGTGCAGGATTACTGTCAGCAGTCAGATACTTGCATTGAATTAGTAATGCAGAGGCAAAAAGAACAGCTCTCTATTGAGGTTTGTCTTGTATTATGCAACTTATGATACATAATTGCTTGACAATCTCAGATATTCGTTTCTTGCAGCTTAGCAAAATTGATGGAAAGATGATGCAGAGTGTAAATGAAATACAGTACCAAGAGCAGAAGCTGCGTCTTGCTTCTTCTTTCAATTATCTCATTGTAGTTGTACCTCTTGTGAAGTCTTTCTTGCGGGTTAGTTTTTTTTTTTAATTTTGTTATAGTTTCCAAGTGTTGATATGGTTATCAATGCTATTTCACTTTGTTAACTTACTGATCATGCAGTTTCACTTGGAAGACCTAGTTGATAAAGATGCCAGGGAAAAGTCTGATGCTGCCAGTCAAGCTTTCTTGGCAGAACTTGAACATGATGCGAAAAAGCCCTCAAATAAAGGTGGAGATCATTCAAAACAAGCACAGGAGAAGTGTAAGGACAAGAAAAAGAACAAAGATCATAGGAAATCTAAAGATGTGAAGGTCTCAATTATCTTATGTCATAATTTTCTTGTGAACTTTAGATCTTCGCTTGGACATGGGCTTACCGATGTATTTGCAGGCTGTAGGGGGCAATGGGAAACAATCCGATTTGTATACTGTGGAAGAAGAGTATGTCTTTTCCCACTTCTGAAATTACTATGACTAATGGGCTGGCTTTGTAATTGATTACCAGAAACACAATTATTGATCTTATAGTCTCATGCAATATTCATTTGAATAAACACATCCACCATTTGTGAGTAGTTTTGTTATGACTGGAAATGCAACTTTTACACCTTATTTTCTGTGCATATACATGCCATTCTTTTCTGTACCCTTCATAAAAGTATTCCTTGATATTTAACACCATTCTTTTTATGGAAAGTATGTTTGGAGGCAGCTTTTTTGTTCTAATAAATGTTATTGAAGTGCTATCTCTTATATAACCAACTTATTTTTAAGGAGAATTAATTGAATATATTTTTCAAATTAACTGTAACGTTCCTATTCCAGGTCTGCTGGTGTTGAGCAATCTATTTCTTTCTTTAAGTCCCATGTTTAGCATAACACTTTTTGACAGAAAAGAATCATTCAAAAGTATCAGTAAATCATGGCTTCACCACATATGGTTTTTTGGTTTATGAATTATTTTTACTTTTTTATTATCTGTGGATGTTCAGATTACTCATTATACACTTTTGCAGTGAGATCTCTGGTGCTACTGGCAGTAATGTTAGCAAGTCTGAGGTTCTAGCAAGTGGTGATCATTTAACACAGGAAGATGAGCTTAAGCGTATGATGGAGATTGAAGAGGAAGAGAGGAAACTAGAGGAATCTTTGGAGTACCAGAGACGATTTGAGAATTACTTAGCCCAACAATATAAGAGTGTTGCTACCTTGCCAAGAGATCAGCTTAACACGTTTGGTTCTGTTGATTCAGATGCCACTAGCAATCAACTAAGAGCACGATCAATTTCTTACAGTCAAGAAAGCTCCCATAATTTGTCAATTTCTTTTGGAAGAATAGACATCAGTGATCTTGAACATGCAGGAGTTACATCAAACAGAATCTACACGAACTATAAAACTAAGGTGTCTGAAAGCGAATCTGGTGGAGTTGGCTTCCTGAAACTTTCTGATCTTGACCTGTCTATATACAATGACAAGGGCAACCCTATCAATGTGCCTGCAGGACCATTACCATCTCGTCCTCAGAATGGTGTGGTATTGAATGAATTGGAAATCTCTCAGGTGAACAGAATAAAAGGAAGTTCTGTGTCTACGAAGATATGTACCAAGTCAGAAGGCAAGAAAGGCTCTCTCTCTCTCTCTGGCTCTAGCGTGTTACCATACTACTTAGCAATCTTTTTACTTGTTTATTTGTTTATTGGGGGTCCTATTTTATGTAGTTATGTATGTATTGGTTCTTAAGTGTAGCTCAAATATGTATAAAGTAACTTGCTTTTCATGAGTAGGGTTTTTCTGACAAATACACTTATTCTTTGCAAATAATTTCCTTTACAATTTTTTTAGAGGCTATGCATTTCTGTCTTCCTAAAATTTTCACTTGGGCTGCAGTTCAGGTTTTACCCCGAGCAAACTTTTATTAAGAAATATTGTTATACTTTGTTTCTTTAATTGGTCGGTACGAGTATGAATCTTTCCTCTTTTAATGAAAGACCAAATGCCAATTTGCAGGAAGAGATGAAGATAAGGTGTCAAGACGTCTGCATAAGGAAAAGAATGATGAGGAAGCATTCCAGGAAGACCTCAAAGAAGCTGTCAAGCAAAGCCTCGGTTAGTGATGCTTTATGCAAACAATAGATTGCTTTGACATATACATGTTTCTAAATGTAGCATGAGTTTTTTCTTGAGTATTTATGTAAGAAAGTTACATAAAGGGTGTGTTTACTTTGAAGTAAACTCACATTTTTTAAAGTGAGTTTAAAAATAAAAATAAAATATTTAATAAAAAATAATTTTATATTTATTTTGTATTGAAAGTAAATTTTAAAATTGAATTTTAAAAATAAATTTTTAATAAAAATAATTTATTTATTTTGTATTAAAAGTGAGTTTGAGAAAAAGTGAGTTTAGTGCGTTGGTAAACAAGCCCAAATACTCGGAAACTTATGAAATACATAGAGGTCTAACATCCATTTCTGATACAGTACCAATTTCAAAAGCTGCAGTTTCCGTATATAATTATGAAGATTCTTCAGAAGAGCAGGCTTGCAATTCTGATGGAGTGAAAGACGTGCTCGGAGCAGGCCTGAAAAATGAAGCTGGTGAATATAACTGTTTCTTGAATGTGATTATACAGGTCAGTGTCGCATACCTTCTGTCCAATTGCTACTACAACTTTTTGCTCATTGATTATTTTTCTTGATATTCTCGGTGTAGTCACTCTGGAATTTAAGCTCATTTAGGGAAGAGTTCCTAAGAAAGTCCCGTTTTCATTTACATGTCGGCCAACCCTGTGTTGTTTGTGCATTATACGATGTCTTCTCTGCCTTGAACAAAGCTTCAGAAGATGTTCAGACAGAAGCTATTGCACCTACACCACTGAGAATTGCTTTGAGTAGATTGTACCCAGACAGCAATTTCTTCCAGGAGGTATGGGTTCTGTTTAGTCTCATTCTTCAAGGGGGGCACAGTAAGCTAGTAAGGCTGTTAATGAATGGTATCAATCACTCTAAATATGTGTAACTCAAAGATCCTCCGGTGCTTTCAGGGACAAATGAATGATGCTTCTGAAGTATTAGCCGTGATATTTGACTGTCTTCATCACTCGTTCACAGCTCCTTCTGTTGATTTTGAGGCAACAGAAGAAAGTAATTCTGTGGGCAATTGGGATTGTGCAAGTGTTAATTGTATTGCGCATAACCTTTTCGGCATGGACATATATGAGCAGATGAACTGTTATAAGTGTGGTGTCGATTCCAGGCACCTTAAGTATTCTTCATTTTTTCATAACATCAATGCAAGTGCACTTCGTTCAACAAAGGCATGTCTGAGTTCTGTCGCTCTTTTATCCCTTTGAAATTTACTTGTTTTTTGTGTTATCACACATTGGTAACTTGCAGTGCCATGTTGATAAATCTTTTTTACTTGATCACCTGCAGGTAATGCATGTGGATAACTCATTTGGTGAACTCTTACAAATTGTTGAAAGAAATCACCGGCTTACATGTGATCCAGATAGTGGAGGTTGTGGAGAATTGAACTATATACATCATATTCTTTCAAGATCTCCACATATTTTTACAACTGGTAATCTTTTTGCAATTTGGAATTATAATGATTGCAAGCTTTTATATCAATCATACGATATGTTAGCTGGTCTGTTTTGCAGTTTTGGGTTGGCAGAATACGAATGAAAGTGCAGAGGACATAGTGGCAACTCTAGCAGCAATAACTATAGAATTAGACATTGGATCCCTATATAGTGGACTTGAACTGGGAAGGAAGTACTCTCTTGTTTCCGTGGTATGTGTACAACACATGTCTTTTGTACTTCGAACAAACATTTTGAGATTATTACTTTTCCAGCTTTTGTTCAGCGATGTTTATGAAACAATTACAGGGAAATCCACTGATATTTATGACTCTTTTGAGGTGCTCCCAATGTTGGTTGTTAATAAAATTTACCTTAAAACTAAACTTTTCTTGGTCCACCTCTTTAAACTTGGATCATTTTGAAAATTAAGGTGTAGCTTTTCATGACCTTTTAGTTTCGAACTGTTGAATACAAGTTACCCTATCTTTTACTAATAGTTTTGTGAACCAAAACCGAGAACAGAAACATTTGTAGACAATGGCTAAATTGTTTAATGCTTCCTTGAGTCAAATGACTAACCAGGTTATCCTTTGAATAGAGTTGTCATATTTTAAGTATGCCTTGGAAGTTGAGTTCCAAAGCTTTGATACTTGTATTTCTTTATAAAGTAATCCTCTTGGAGGCATTTATAGGTAAAGTTGCATGAATATTTACAGGATGCTTCAGCTCTGAAATACGTATTATAAATTTTTTTAGTAATTCGATACTGGTGTAGTACAAATCAATGTGAATCTTTTTTTACAACTTCAAAAGTAATGTATGGTGAAGGATTAGATCACTTCAAGCTTGAAAGTTTGTTTGTTTGTTTGTTTGGTTTTTTTTTTTTTTTTTTTTTTGGCGGGTTTTGTTTCTTCTGGCGCGTATCTGTGCTCTTCATTCTGCATAACTATAGAACTTTGAGGAAAGTAGTCTTTGCTTCTCTTTGCCATCTCCTTGGCATAAAATTGGAATTCATTGTTATATGTCATAGTCCATGATGCCGGAACATTCTTCTTCTACTAATGCCTGTTACAGTTACCAGTTCTATCTTCCATTCCAAATGGTGAGGCCATAGGTTGCACAAACTTAGATGCTGGTTTGCTTCAAAACTTCCGTCAAATTGTCTGCATAGTGTAAGGAAAACTGTTCCACGTCAACTCTGAAGTTGGACTCCATTTCTTTGGACTAAGCACAAGAGTTAGGCATTTATTTGGATTATACTTTAGTGGGGTGAAACTGATTTACATTCTAAAAGCCGCAATTCAACCTACTTGGTATTGCAGTCAAATGTAATGTTAAAGAGAAACATTATGATGTTGAAGATGTACCATTAAGGCATTAATAAATATGCTTTGAATTTGTTTGTAAATCGTAAGGAAATACCATTCTTTACATGCGTCTTGCGGATCAGACTATGTCAACCAACCATTAGCTTTAGCTGCAGTGAACTTTTTCTTTTGACTTGGTATCCCTGGTTGTTTAACCAAATTTATCATAGGAAGTTTATTAGTATATTTTGATTATTTTCAGTGGATATAATACAGAGTTACAGTCTTCTGCAAGTGCTAAGTTGATTTTGTGCCTCTGTTGCCCTTTCCAGGTTTGTTACTATGGGCAGCATTATCACTGTTTTGCGTACCGCCCAGACTCTCAGCAATGGTTCATGTATGATGACCAAAATGTGAAGGTACAGTCCTCACAGAAGCACATCCTTGCCAAATCTTAGATATTATTTGCCCACTAGCACCCAATTAAAATTGCTTTGTGCAGGTAATTGGTTCTTGGGATGATGTCATTACCATGTGTGCAAGAGGTCATCTACAACCTCAAGTCCTGTTCTTTGAGTCCCAAAGTTAGGTTATCTGGAAGAACTTATATTGTGATGTCGGTGGATTGTGTGAATATGTTCTACTGGGCAGGTGGCTGGATGAGTTATTATGGGAATTGTAAGTTGTCTTTGCCAAGATGCGATTTTGAGAGACTTGTTTGAGAATCAGACTAGGTTTTATGAAGAGAGATTCATCAGCAAGGCCAGTTTTTTCTCCCTCTTGGGTTGCACACCAGTGACCAGAAATTATGACACTTGGCGACAGAGGCATTTTCTACTAGTAACAGCCAGACTGCCATATTGGAGGCAAGTTGTGTTATGTTTTCCTTCAACAAATGGAGCGACATAAAGCTGAAATTTAGTACCAAAAGGTGCTAATCAACTATAGCGGAGTTGGACACGGTAAATATGCCATTAACCTATTCTATACCTTCATACTACTTGTGCATAAAATTTTGCCTTAAAAGTGATAAAAGCATTGGCAGAGTACTGATTCTTGTAAGCATATAAGGACGCCAAAGTGGAAGCTGGTAGGTATCCCATATTTGCTTTATTGTGCAGAGATTTATGATAGAGTCTTCCAGCTTGGGCTTGAGAATTTTTGTATAGCATCTTGTATTTCATGAAGCTTTAGGGTTTGTAATGGTGTTGACAGTGTCAATGGTGATGATGTAAAGAGGTAGACATGTTAGTTTCTCATGCCTCATGGTCAATTTGTTAGCCAGATGCCTCGAATGTGGATGTTGAACCTTTTTGTGAACTCAGGCTAATCAATCTCCTGTCTGAAAAGTGCTAATGTACTTTAGAAATTGGATTTTGTAATAGTCGCTGGATCTTTGACAAATTGCTTTTGGCAAATTGTCAAACAGAAACTTCAGCCAAGCTCTTTTTGATATGTTTTGGTAACCTTGGATATTGACCGGAGGGTGTTATTTTAATTAAACCAAAGGGTACTGCATCAAAGTTCCTGTTGTTCTTGGTTTGGCTTCAAAGATTGTTCCTTTTGTTTTTGAGGTATTGACCTATTTGAGCACAAGTGAAGTGGCCAACTCATTCCTATATCTTGTAAGAGGCGATAGCTCGCTGAAATGCTTATCGAAGTTTTTTCTATTACTCGTGAGATGAAACTTTTGCACCATTGTTATGTATTGTTTTTCCCTCTTGTCATGACTTAGCAGGTAGTGCTGACAATCCTGACCCTGACATATAAGGATAGTTTGACTTTGTTTCTCAACTAATTATTTTATTTTATTTTATTTTTAATTATTAAGAAATTTTTTCAAATATTTTAATAAATTAAAATTGTTATATATATATATATATATATATATATTTTATTGTTTTTAATATTCGTTTTCAAAAATTCTACTAAAAACTACATTTTAAAATACTTTATTTAAGTAAATCCTAAAAAATCCCACTTATGCAGAGTATATAGCATATGGCACCTGTGGTTTGGCTGCTAGGAAAGTGCAAGCGTCTATCTTAACGTATCATGAATAGGCTGCACATACAAGTTGTATTCAAACTTTTAGTTATTTCGTACAGGTTAGGAGCGCGTAGATATTTAATGTAATATCTCAACATTGTAGATTTAATAATCTTATCTTGTGCCTTTTTTTTGCGTGTATATATCTCTATCTGTTAATTTGTAACTGATACTATACATTTGACGTTATACTGATTGCCTTAGAGATGTTCTACTTGCTTAGATTACGGGTGGCACATTCAAATCTGACCCAAAATAGATTCAAAATAATTAGATTTGGTCAAATCTTTGTCGAGTTCAGATCGATCCGAATTTGATCTCAAAAATTAAATAAATTCAGATCGAATTCTAATTAACATATTTAACTTGTATAACTATTTATATAATATATATTATTTAATAATTTAAAAATATTTGAATAATAGTATAAGATATGAATTTAATTTATATATATATATTTCTTAATTTATCATAATTTAATTAACTTTTATTTAATTTATAAATTTTATAGAAATTAATATTTATAATTTTAATTTTAATTATTTTAATTATTAAATAGATAGATGTAAATTTTATTTGGTTTAAAATAGGTTAAATTAAGATAGATAATTTTGATCTATATAAATAAATAAATTAAATTAGAGTTGAATAATTTTGAACTGATTATTTTATTAATCGATCCGAAACTGACTAAAAAATTCAATTGGCATCTCTATTGCGGACACCGTGCCGAAACCAGTGCTCTAATTCTACATCCTACTAGTCCCGTTCAAGAGCCCAGGGTGTACTAGTTCTCTCACAACTACTTATCAAAATATTTACTTCAAACTTATTTCCTATATATAATTAAATAAAGAACTTAACTTATTATTTACATTTATTTTTGAAATGCTTATTTATCAAAAAGAAATTTTTTATGTACTTCAATCAAACCAGCCCTTAATGCGATCTTTGCGCTTATCTAAAGAATGGCGGTGGCTACTCTCTTGGTTTTTTATCTTTTAGAAAAATGGCAATAGTGGCGGTCTCATCTCTATCTACGCTTGGAACAGATTTGAATTGAATATAGACAAATTTTAAACATTATAATTTGCAACACGTAGGCTGCAATTCTCTTATGACCGAGTCAGACAGAAGAGGTTTCTATCAACCGGTGGCGGACAACCTTCCACAAGAAAATTTCATTACGTTTTTGCTTCATTTTGTTTGTACCTGAA
The DNA here is from genome assembly GCA_019914995.1 of Acanthochlamys bracteata. Taxonomy (NCBI): domain Eukaryota; kingdom Viridiplantae; phylum Streptophyta; class Magnoliopsida; order Pandanales; family Velloziaceae; genus Acanthochlamys; species Acanthochlamys bracteata. Next base: position 5,274,805 of record CM034129.1, on the reverse strand, counting down.
TATGAACAGTGAATGTCTCCGCGGAACTTTGTTTATTTTTGACCGAAGATTGATTTGGTCCAAATAAATTCCAATTCCAACAACAACGACAAAGTTATCTTCATGTGTTTTCTGTTCCTTTCCTGATATTAATGAAGCAAGCCATCAAAAAACACACGTTCGATGTTGCTTCGTTTTTGCTTAACGCGCTCTTTCTTCGTTTTTTATTCTTCGCCGCTTCCTAACCGTTTCCCTCCAGTTCCATCCTTCTCGTTCATTTCGTTTCATTCATTTCATTTAAATTCTCCCTTCAACAAATTCCCACTCCGCTTTCCTTCTTTCTTCAACTCTCTCAACAACATACAAGTAGGAAAAACAAAAAAATTTTGCATTCCATTTCATTTCAGTTTCTCCCCAGAACCAAACAACAAAGATCACCATCTATTCTTCTTCTTCTGATCCTGATTTTGTATACAAACTCTACTCTAGAGTATCGATAATGGAGTTTTTCCTGAAAGCGAAAGTGGTAAGATTACGTAGCCACCACGACAAATTTCTCACCGCCTCCGACGATGAAGAGCACGTGAATCAAGAACGGGACGGTTCTTCTAGCCGCGTACGATGGCTCGTTGAAATACTCAACTCCGGCGATCCAAATTCCCCTCCGCACGTGATCCGTCTCAAGAGTTGCTACAACAAATATCTAACTGCGTCGAACGAACCGTTCCTTCTCGGATGGACCGGCCGGAAGGTTCTACAAACCCTTCCGCGCCGTTTAGATTCTTCTCTCGAGTGGGAACCGATTCGTGAGGGCGCGTTGATTAAGCTTAAAACACGGTACGGAAATTACCTCCGAGCTAACGGCGGTGTACCGCCTTGGAGAAACTCTGTTACTCATGATGTGCCGTCACGGACAGCGACGCAGGATTGGGTTCTGTGGGATATCGATATTGTTGAGATTCGTGTTACTTCTCCACAAGCTGTACCGTCTAGCAATGTTAAACATGACAATGAAGAACGGAATAGTCACCATGAGCGGTCACACAAAGAACTGTCGAAGCTGAAGGTATTGTCGAAACGTTTATGATTCGATTGCTAATACATGGATAGATTGATTGGTTTCTTGAGTTATTGTCAGACTCCTGTTTGTTTCTTGGTGTGTGTTTGTAATTGCTGTCTGATAGATGTCAATCCTTCACGTTCTGTGTAATTGAATTCTGGTATATGTGAATTTGTGATTGTTGATCTTGTATTCCCTGCTATACAGGAGTCCTCGTTGATGTTTTGTGGTATATTTAGGTGAGTGAAATGGATCAGTAGCTATCATTCTATCAAGCAGGTACTTTGTGTGTGATTGCTTGTTTTGCTTCATTTACCTGCATCATGTATGTCTGGTTTAATCATGTAACTTCAATGCTGCTCTCTTCATGCGGGATTGGGAGTTTTATTGGCTGTAGTTGGGTTTTTTGGGCACTGATTCTGTGCAAGAGATTCTAATTAGGATGTGCTTATGATTGTAGCTAGTATTCAACATATGCGAAAAGGATAGATTTTTGCATTAACTTGGTGACAGATTCTGGTCACGGACTTATTGGCTTTTTAGAAACTGATCAGTTGAGAGTGAGTTCTTTCCGTCTATCTAGCTTCACCTGTGATTTTTTTAGAAATTGCTAGTGTGTGTACTGTCTCAAAATTCCTTTTTGCTTTTTTATCATTTTAATTTATGCATTAGTTCCATCGTTGATATATATGTAATTTATCAATCAGTAATAGCCTAAGTGCATGGATAGTCATTATGGTCCTCATGCTGAACTGTGTGCGCTTGTCAATTTGCAGTCCTCTTCATCTTTTGGTGTCTCTCCTCCCACAGCTAAGGGTAGGACAATTTACTATTCAGTTGCTGATGAGAATGGTGAAGTAGATGAGAGCATTGAGGCACCTAGCATTTCTTTCAAGGGAACAAGTGTGCCAGAGTTAACTCAGAAATTGGAAGTTGAAACTGGGCTCAGTGACATATATGTTTGTTTAAGGAACCCAGTGAATGGAAAGCTATACCCTCTTCTTTTGCATCTGCCGCCTAATAATTCCACAATGCATGTTGTGGTTGTCCAAGCATCGTCGACAGGTGAGTGAGATGTCTTGTTTTTTTCATGAATACATGCAATGCTCATGGATATTTGTTTCATATACTGCTGCTTATGAAATCAAAATCTACTGAGATTTTTAATTCGATACATTCTTTATATAGCGCTAGAAACTTTTTACCTCTAATCATCTGTGTTCCTGACAATAACTTTCCTCCGGTGGAATACTTTACCTTCTTCTTATGAACTCGTCCATTTTTCCTGTTGCAGTTGGTAAAAGATTTGACATTTAAAGAAGAGATTAAACAAGTTGGTCCATCGAAACTGTACATTCTGCCGTGTACTCAAACGCAATACATGGAACGGGACAATTGAAATTCTCCTGGAGAATCTTCGTGCAATCAAGCATGGTAGTGCTTGTCCATCCTAGTATCCAGCAGTATCTTTTTATTTTTGGTCGATATGTCATGCAATTCAGTTGATTTTTGTGGGTATTACAATCAGGAACCTTTGCAAATTTTGTGCAGCACTAGTTATGTAATCGATATGTCTCACAATTTTGTATTGTAGCTACTACTGACTATATAGGCAGGATAAATTTTGCTAAATATATTTTGTACCTGTTTGTTTAATTATTGGAAAACGTTATACAATCTGGCCAGGTATTTGGTTACGCCCATGCCCTTGATCGTTATCTATAGTTGGGTTAAGTTTGTAATCCTAGAGTTGGTTACTACTGACATCATTGGGAACACTGAGAAAAGGACCAAAAAATAAAAAATATTTTTATTATATTTTAAAATAAAGTTTTTATTTTTACTTAAAAAATAATAAGTAATAATAAAATGTAGTAAATTTTTTGTATTTGCTAAACTTTTAATAATTTTATCAGAAATTTTATTTTAAAATATGGATTAAAAGTAAAATTAAACATCACAAACGCAATTCCAAACGTAGTCTTATATGAATTAATTTGTAATATCGCAAGGAACTTAACGTTTTCTTAATATTTTAATTACTAATTAAATTAATTTTTATTAAATTCAATTTAAATTATTTAATATATTTCAGTTAATACTCTAATTGTAGTTCTATTAAACACTATTTTTTATTATATTTTACATTCACAAATTTTATTTTTATATAATTAAAGTATGTTGTAAAATCTAATATGTTTTTTGTTTTCGGAAAGTCCGGTTTTTAGAAATGTAGTACTCTTAGACTAGTTAAGGCTTTAAGGGTGCTTTTTCAAACACTCTTTTTTAAATTTTTATTTTAAATTTTTTAATATATATTTTATATGTATTTAGAAGATTTATTTAAAAATTTAAAAAGTATAAACAAATTTACATAATAAAATTTTTTATTATATATTTTATTATTTTTTAAGATAAAAAACTAAAATTTATTTTTCAAAAAAATAAAAATATATTTTATTTAAAAAAAATTTATTTCATAAATATTTTTAAACAATCCGTATTAAAAAATTTATAAAATGAAAATATAAAATATTTTTATTTTATTAAAATTAAAATTTATATCTTATCCCTAAAAATAAATAATAATAATAATAATATTATATATTTTTTAAAATTTTAAAATTATATTAATATTATAAAAAATATTTATTAAAATATATAATATAAAATGAAATTTTTGAAACGTTCGAAACGCACTTCAAAACGAGCTCGAAAGAGATAGATCTCTTTAGTATTAATTTTTCTTTTGCCGTATAGTGAGAAGATTGGACAAGGAACAGAATTTGCTACTGGTAAGCAACAGGACACTGTCACTGTCCGTGCCTTCGAAGTCTTTTGAAGTCCTCTGCGCGAACACACGGAGAAAACGAGGAAATCGCTCGTAACCCGTCTCGTAGAGGTCGTTTAACAATGTTTAAAATAAATATACAAAAATTATTTTAAGTTTTAAATTATAAATGTTAACTTTTTTAGGATGCAGAATTTACAAAAATTATAATATTATATTTTTTATTAAAATAATTAAATAAAGTAAATGATAAAATGGATTTAAATAGAAACCCAAATAACTTTTCACCAATTTTTGAAACGTACAGTTTCTTATCTCGTTAGAGGGAATTTGAAATTACTTTTTTAAAATAATAGATCTTTTTATTTTATTTTAAAAAATAAATCTTTAAATTATAAATAAATTTTTATAATTTTTTATTTTTTATATTCTAAATAAATTTTATATTTTAAAATATATATTAAAAATATAAAAATAAAAATTATTTTTTTAAAATGAAATGACAAACCGTCACTGCCTTGCTCAAATAGACGTTTCATCGTGGCTCAATCACGCCCTTCCATAATAAAGTAGACATCGCGAGGAAGGCAACATTTTTCTTGGCGCATTTGTGTAGATTTCTTTAGATGAATACTCAGTTAGGCCTAGGTTGGAATAGTTAAAAAAGTTCAACTTAAAAAAGTACTTATGTATAGTTTCTAAAAAAAATTATTTTATAATATAATAAATTATACATAATAACTTTATAATATATAATTTTAAAAATATTTATAATTTAAATTTTAAAAAAATATCAGTAAAAATGCGTTCCAAAAATAAGAACAGAAGAAGTCAGTATCAAACACCACCTGCGTATTTATTTTTCACCAATATTAACTTTTTCTGTTAAAAAATAAATTGTACTAAAATTTAATATTTACTTTATATTAAAAAATTACTTTTAATACTTCAAATTTTCTCCCAAGTAAATGCATTCTAAATTCCTTATTAACAGTAACAATGTAGATTTTGGTCACTTGAACTGGGCCTTCTATTTAATTGCATTAATTTGCATTTAAAGAAATAAAGTTGTCGCATGACTTATCAATGATCAAATTCATATTATTTTCACCTTTCGGATACTGAGGACCAAAAGTATACTAAAGGTCTGATCATGCAAAAAGGCTTCCGTTATCATCAGCTCCGCAGCCCACGTGAGCTTCCATACTTAGCTTTGCTCAGGTATCCTGCTACTCCCCGGATCTGAAACTCTTTAACACCTCAGATGCCGCCGCCGCCGCCGCTGCTTAGCTACTCCGTTCTCCTATTCGTCCTCTCCACCACCACCCTGACGGAGGTAACCTCCGGCGAACAACTTTGTTCTCCTCCGCCACACACTTCCACGTGTCCACCGTTCAAATCTCCATCCATAGCTTCTACATTCCCTTTCTCTCTCTCTCCCGGCTGTGGCCACCCTTCGTTCCACATCATTTGCTCTACTCCTCACTCTCTTATCACCATCAATAACCACCGCTTCTATCTTCTTTCTCACCAGAACTCTTCTCTTTTCATCTCTTCCGGTAATCTTCCGGTCACTCTCAATCTCACCGGCTCTCCATTCCGCTTCTCCTCAATTTCCATATGTCGGTCTAACTCAACTATTTGTGTTCTTTCAACGAAAGCATCCAACAACGGTGTTAAGCTTGTTTGGAACGACAGTGATATCTACTTCACTGCTTGCAAGTATTGTAGAGAAAAACACAACAACAGTGTTTGTGGTTTCGATGATTCTGTTGTTACCAAACCCTTCTTGTGTTTGAATCCGAATTTGCCGAAACCAGATGATCAAAAAACTCGTGTGATTTTATTTCTAACAACGGGATTGTTGTCGATTACATGTTTTCTGTTGTTATTGCTTTCGTTTTGGGCAGCTTCTTCACTCCGGCGAAAGAGAATGTTTGCGATTACCGAACCAATGTATGCGTTTATGCGGCGGAGGCCACCGGTGTACAGCTACGAGCAGCTCCGTGTTGCTACAAGTGATTTTGATTTGCAGAGAAAGATCGGTGATGGTGGGTTTGGTTCGGTTTACTTGGCGAATCTTCCTGATGGGCGCGCTGTTGCAGTTAAGCGGCTGCATCGCCGGCACACGCCGGCAGCTACGGCTTCGTTCTGCAATGAAATTTTGATTCTTTCTTCCCTCTCGCACCCGAACCTAGTTCGGCTTCATGGATACTGCTGTGATCCACGAGGTGGGATTTTGCTTGTCTATGACTATGTTTGTAACGGCACGCTGGCCGATCACCTGCACGGGCGGAGTAGCAGCGGTGCTACGGCGCTTACCTGGGCTAAACGCGTTGACATTGCTCTGCAGACAGCTTCGGCTCTTGAGTATCTCCACTTCTCTCTCAAGCCTCCCGTTGTTCACCGTGATGTGACCTCAGCGAACATTTTCCTCGACCGTGATTTGCGTGTCAAGGTATCATCATCTTCATCACCGCCGACCTACCTACCACTTAATTTGATGCAGTCATGATTATCGCAATTCATGTTCTGTAGTAGAATATATGGAATTAGATTCTCGAATTTCAATAAATTTAGTACATCTAGCTACTTTAATGGTTCATTCTTCTCGCCTCACATGATTTAGTTAGATTTGTCCATATTGAAAATTCATGTTTGTGGTTTGGTCTAATAGGTTGGAGATTTTGGGTTGTCGAGGCTTCTTTTGCCGCCGGATTCCTCTGCAGCTGATTCCAGAGAGTATGCTCGGTGCACAGGCCCACAGGGCACCCCAGGGTACCTTGATCCTGAGTACCATAGATCGTTCAGGCTAACAGAAAAAAGCGATGTTTATAGTTTCGGTGTGGTGTTGTTGGAACTAGTGACTGGGATGAAAGCAGTGGATTTGGGCAGAGACAGCAGGGAAGTGTCACTGGCAGAGCTGGTGGTTGGTAAGATCCAGGTTGGAGCTCTTCACCAGGTTGTTGATCTGGCTGTTGCATCTGAGACGAATTTAAGGACTGTTGAGGCTGTTGCGGAGCTGGCATTCAGGTGTCTTGCTATGGACAAGGATGACAGACCTGATTCTAGGGAGCTTTTTGAAGAGCTCAGGAGGATTAGAGCCCAGGTAAGTGATTCCTGCAAAGGGTCCTGATATATATAAGCATTACTTCTGAAGTCCTCAATGACGGATTGCTGCGAGGAAACCTCATAGATGTCTTCCGGCTTTATTACAAACTGAAGTGATCTGAGTAATGGTTGAAGAGGATGATAGCAAACGAGAGCCGGATAATGGATCATAAATGGTCATCTTCAAAGAGGTTTAACTTATTCGAAGAAAAACTTGAAAGTAGGAGTAAGCCACTAACTGACTTTTATGAAATTCCAAGTTTGATGAATTTCTGCAGCAAGACTGCAGTTGTTTTATGTAGGGCAGCTTTTGTGAATTCTGATGTCCATATCATCTAGTTCAAAAGGTGGATTAATCTTGCTCTACTTGTCTTGAGGTGCCTGGAAAATGTCTTGTACATGCCTAACAGAAAGAATCCAATTGCTGGATTAAAAATGCTGCTTAAAGAAGAATATTAAGGTAAACCACCAGTCGTAATTTCATACATGTGTATTGAGCCTTGTTGCTTACAAGCATCTAAGAGTTATATAGAATTGTAATAGCTCTTCTTTATATATTAAGTCTGCTGCGAAACAGCATCGAACAATCGTATTATGCAAAATCCATTGCAACTACAAGGCCCCATCATGGATTGGCAATTTTGGCATACCAAATACTACATCTTGAATTATTATGTGTAGCAGTTGATTTTGCAGAATCATCATAATTGTATTTTCTTTCTCATAGAGGATTTAAATACTGTGGTAGACTTGATGTAGTTACTTGGATTTGTTGGGTGTAGCTCAAAGGTAAAGGAACATAAAGAGCTGCTGCATTTGTCAACTATGTCTGCGCCAACCATTTAAAGGTACTCATTGTTACTCGATTAGTTATTTTGCTGACACTAATCTTTACATTATGAAATGCAAAGTGACCAACATCTAAATCCTAGTTTTGACTCTTGATAAAGTTGATCATGAAATTTCTTTCGTTCCATTGCCTTCTCTGTTATAAAGTCCCCTAAACTTTTTGAATGTTAACTATTTTGTTAAAACTAATGGTGTTGGTACGTTCTTGTTATGATGATTCTAGCTGATAATTAGTCAGCATTTGAGATTGGGATATTTGAGAGTGCTTTTAAGATAGAGCAAAAAATAAAATAAAAACATTTTCATCATTTTTAAAAAAAAATGAGTTCTAAATTTGTTTAAACAATAATAAAAATAAATATAATAAAATTTTATAGCGCAAAATTTTTTTATATTTTTAAAATTTTTACATATTTATTGTATAAAATTTATTAAAAAATGTGAAATGAGATGGAAGAGAGAAAAACATGGTTATATATACATCACTGTCTCGTGCTTTGCCAAAGCGTTGAGTATGTTGAGTTTTCAGTTCTTCCTCTTGTCCCTCCGCTTGTTAACCTTCTCTGAACATCAGTATCATATTTAAATATAATATAATTCTTTTATTAGTATGATAAGTGTGTATATATCACGTCTATAAATTCAATTTTTTCAAAAATTTTATTCACAGTTCATTTTCAATAAAATAAATACAAAATTAAATTTACTTTTTATGGCAAAAAATTCACATTTAAACTTAAATTTTAAAATTTTTAATATTGTATTTTTATTATAAAGTAAATACAAAAATTAAATTTGTTTTTAAATTCTATCTTTTATTAAATTTATATTTTATACACACAATTTTAAAAATTAGTTTATAGGTTTTGGTAAAGACGCACTAAGTGATTATGAAAGCTTGAAATGTCCTTCACAACAAATTGAATCAGCTCAAAACTATGATAGACAACAACTCGACAAGAGAACAACGAAATACAAACAAATACAATTAGTGGAAAACTGGAGCAATAAATTTAAGAACAATCTAACTACATCAGCTATCATTCACCCCCAGTATGCGTGAAGCTTGCCGCAGCATTCTTCAGTTCTTTCTGCTCGCAAACCTCCGGTGAGTACATCCTGCTGATTTTGGGAGGCATCTCCGAGCTATGATTTAAGGAAAACGCTTTTCTCTTCAGAAAATAGTTGTCTGGTGTTTTTTCTTTCACCTTTGAGTAGCTCTCTGGAACTTGATCAACAAAAATAAGCTGATGATTGCCGTCCGTCGGTTGTTTAAGAAGAGCTTGGGTCCTTGTATTTGCAGGAGTATGACTGCGTACACTGTTGTGCTCACGAAGAGTATGAGATCTGTTAATAATACTTCGCCCTCCTTCAGAGTTACTCCCTTCACTGTCCAAAATCACAACAGATTATTAAATGCGTGTTTATTCACAGTACAAAATCACAACAGATTAGTGTGTCTCTTTTATTCAGCTTATCAAAAAATAATTTTTTAATTTTTAATTTTATACTTTTTAATATATATTTTATTAATATTAAAAAATTTAAAAAGCTTATATAATAAGATCTTTTATTATATATTTTTATTATTTTTATAAAATTAAAAAATAAATTTTTTTTTAAAGAAATAGTTTTTATTTCAAAAAAATAGTATTTAAGAATACTTCAAATGCTCCCTATATTAAATGTGTGTTTATGAACCGTTCAAAAGTTATTTTTGTTAAACTTATTTTTAATATAAAATAAATAAGAAATTTAAAATAATTTTTTTATATTTTTTTAAATTTAATTTAAAATTTACTATTAATATAAAATTATTATATAAATTTATTTTATTTAATTTTATAAATTTATTTTAAAAATAACTTTATCTTAAATTAAAGACACCTAAAGATCATCAGTATTTTGAGAGTCCCGCCTTTATTCGAATGTCTTTTTTTCTTTCTTTTTCATTCTTTGATTATTGTCTTATACAATGTCAAGCGGATTCATATTAAAACTGAATTCAACCAGTTTAGTCGGAGTTTACTTTTTTTTTTTTTACTAGGGTTTGTTTACTAAATTTCAAACTCTTTTTTTAAATTCACTTTCAAACTAAATAAATTCAAATTTTAAATTAATTCTTTTGCCAAAAATTTATTTTTAAATTTAAAATCAATATTTCACTTTGAGAATTTAAGTTAAAAAATTTATTTCCAAACTCATTTTTAATACAAAATAAATATAAAATTTACTTTTTATTAAATTTATTTTCAACTCATTTTTACAAACTCATTTCAAAAACTAATTTTAATGCTAAAGTAAACATTTCCTAACTCACTTTTAAATATAATCAAATAGAAAGTAATTTTAAAGCTTTTTTTAGTATAATCAAATACAAAGTTTTACTAATTTTTTAAAAACTCATTCCTTTGAAACTCATTTCATTGCAACTGATAAAAACTCTGAGTGTGTATTTATCTTGAGAGAAATTTATTTTCTGAAAAATTTTAAAATTAAATTAAAAATAAAAAATACTTAAACAAAAATCATTTATATAAATTTTGTATTAAAATTAAGTTTTAAAAATAAATTTTGAATTTTTTAATAAAAATTATTTTAAAATTTTTATTTATTTTATATTAAATTTGAAAAAATAAAATTTAAAAAGTTTCTAAACACGCCCTAAAAAATCAAGCACTACGAGCAAATAGAAACCGTCTGCAACTGGACGATTGACAGATCAGGAAAATATCTATATACAACAGGAAAATGTCTAGACAATAATCAGCATATAAATTTTCTCAATTTGTAACGAGGCAAATAAACGTAAACGGAAGCAAGGGTGGTTTTGAAATAGAAGTTTTTTCTATAATAAAAATATTTTTATTTTTTTAAAAAATAAGTTATATATATTATATTATATTTTTATTTTTTAAAATTTCAAATAAAATTTTTAAATATTTATAAAAAATATATTACAAATTTTGAAATAAAAACTTACTTTTACAGTAAGCTACCCCAAACGCCCTTCTTCAGCTACCTTGTAATCCTACATTTAGGATATATTTAGATTCATAAATAAGAAATAAGACTAAAAAAACGGATAGAAAAAATAATTAATTAATCTTACGATACTTAAATATATGATAAAGATAAATGAATAAATAATATAAGTAAATTTTTCATAAAAGACTCAAATACTTTTTTTATTTATATTAATATTATTTTATTTAATATAATTCTAACTAATTTATTAATATAATTTTAAATAAAATTTATTAATATAACTTTTAGATTAATTTTCAATATTAATATAAAATTATTAATTATACATATAAAAAATAATCAGATAATTATATTTTTTTCTACCAATTAAAATTAATTAAAATTAAATTATTATAATAAAACTAATATGTATTAATTTAAAATATTAAATAAAAATAAATATTATAAAAATAAAAAATTAAAATGATAAAAGCGGAAGTAAATTTGCTTCTCTTCTTGTCAGTATATGTACTCACCAATTTAGTGGGTACATATTTAACTATAAAATAGTGGATGGGGGAGAGTTCCCAATCCTTTCCTTAATGAAAGATTATCAAATATGGGTAAGGATAAGAAATGTGTTAACTTTATAATCCCTCCTCATCCATACCCATAATTCAAAAGAATCTTTATAGCTTCATCTCACAGAACAAGAAGAACAGTAACACATCATGTAAGAGTATTAGAAAATTTCCACGTTTTGTAAAGACCTATCTAGCGGGCATTTGACGGTACTTATAAAATAAAATTTTTCTGTAATGAAAAATATTTTTATTTTTTTTGAAAAATAAGCTCTATTTTTTTATCTCTAAAAAAATAATAAAAATATGTAATAAAAAGATCTCACTATATAAATTTTTTTTATACTTTCTAAAATTTTAAATAAATTATCTAGATATTTATAAAATGTGCATTGAAGAATATAAAATAGAAAATTAAAAAGCTGTTTTTCTGATAAGCTAAACCTAGAAGTGTTTAGGGTTTATGCACAGATTGTTGCACTATAGAAGAGTTTTAATTTAACAAAATTTCACTTTCCTTCCAACTTTGAGTTCAAACAATTTATGTGTTTCAATTATCATTTCAAATTTTATTTTTACGTTCAAAACAAATTCCACCTTCATCAAACTCTATTTTAAATATATATTTAGCTTCACTACTATAATTAACAACTTCACCGATTGACACTTTAAGTCAGTAATTTTTAAAATCTAATTGGCAAAGCAAATTACTGACTGAAATAAATATAATGAGTAAAACATTGGCAATTTATAGTCGGTAAACTGTTTATCGACAGAATTTAATATTTAGTCGGCACTGTATAGTAAAATACCGACTGAGAAAGGTGAACTCAATCTACCAACCATTAATTTTAATTTTCTATTTTCTAATAATTCTTCTATAGTATTATATAGAATTTATTTTAAAAAATTGAAAATATAAAAAAATGTTAAATCATTAAATCTTATTATTGATTATTTTATTATTCTGTTTAAGATAAAAAGAAAAACTTGTTTTCAAAAATGACCAAAATACTCTTCGTGTTACAAAAACTCATTTTAAAAAACAACTAACGTGCCATAAATTTTACTTTATCTATTTTAGTTATCAATTTAAATTCTATTTTTATCAAGTTTTATTTTATTTATTTTTGTTATCAATTTAAATTCTATTTCTATCAAATTTGATTTGTTATTGAGCTCTAACTTTACCAAATTTATATTTACTAAATCAAAACACTCAGAACACCCAGAAAAAATTTTTAATCTAAATGTTAGATGAAACTTTTATCTTAATTGCCTAAATAAATAGGTCAAACTATAGCTGGATGGGCATTTCTCATCATGACGACTAGTTATATGAGCAATGCATACGGTTTCCATCAAACCAATGCTATAAAGATAAAAGGATCTCACCTTAGATCATGTATATCTTCCGAAGCAAGGTTTGAATCTGCATCGCTATCAATGGAATTAAGGTACGCGATAATATTTTGGTCATTGAAATTTGGTTGTTGTTGTTGTTGTAGTCGAACATTCAAGGGATTTTGGACTTCAACATTCGTATAATGATTGTGTTGCGATTCTTCCATCAGGTTCACTGCTTTGCTATCGATAAACTGGTGATTATTGTAGAACAAGTGATCAGAGGCGTCCAAGGGAAGATTGTTACTTCCAGGAGGCGATGCAGAAGACGGAAAAGGCATCGGAACTCCTGCGTTCAGAAACACAACACGTTAATAATACCCGGTTTCTACTTCGCTACTTATTGTATATATACACTTACCGAGAGCCGCAAGGTAAGAGTGAATCAAATGCAACTCATTTCTGTGTTGTGCTAACCGGTGTCTGAGATTGATAACACCACCTAAGCAGCCATGCACCGGGGATTTAGCGCGGGTATCAGCTTCAAATATGATCGACCGCATACACTCCGGCCGGAGCTCCGGATTCTTTACTCTGGCAAGGATCTTGAGTATGTTTCTAATACCGAAAAGACGGTGAGCGTTATGAAACCGTTGCTGGTTGTCAGACGGAAAGTAAGGCGCCAGAATGCATTCGTCAGTGCATTTTCGTCTTTGGTGTTTGCAAGCTGCGCATGCCTGCCGGCCATTAGTCACTAAACATGAGAGCACCCAACCCTCAACACAAATCTAATTCTAATAACTAATCTCCCTTCTTTTTTTTTTTCCTTTTAATTTGTATAATTTTCTGTGATCTATAGTTTAGCTAAAAAGTCGTGCTACGTACCTGGCCGCCGGAGGATGACAAGCTCATATCTGTCATGTTTCAGTGAATTTGAATCGCTTCTTTTCCGGAGAATTTAGAAGAAGAAAATTTATATACATAACATCTCAGCGGAGCGCATATATATAGTTTCCAATTGAAGATATTTTTGCAAGTTTATCAAGTGACACGTGTTTATCTTTTCTGAGAATGGTTCAAGAGAGAGAGAGAGAGAAACTAAAAAATTGAAGATTTCAAATAAAATAAAAATTTTAAAATAACAGGTCTCTGGCCGTTGTCTTTCTCCCCCAATATAGCCCGTTGGTTTGTTAGAGAGATTATTATTTTCAGAGTAGTGGGTAGTTTTCGATTTAAAAACTGGAACCCAAACCGGTGTTTATTAATGTTCGATTTTGAAAGATTGTTGCATGCAAATTGTGTCTTCTGCCAAAGTAGGTGCTTTTTTTTTTTGCCATGATTTATATACGAAGAAAGGCATATCAATACAAAACCAAGAGTTTGTTTGCTTATTCCTTAAACTATTATGTCTCTTTTAACAAGTTTTTGAAGTGAACCTAGATCACTGAAGTCAAAATTATCAAAACCTCCTTTAAAGAATGATCTAGGAGGATCTGGAGGTGTTAATAGACTCAGTCGGCGTAATCGGAGGATACTTTCTAGATCGCGGCATCTCAGAATCCGAGCTTTTTTTATCTAAATCAGGTTTTTTTTGTTAAGCAGGTCACATCTATTTTTAAATTTATTTTCTAATAATAATTTTCAAGTTACGTTTTTCTGATAAATGTGGATGAAAAAATATTAAAAATATTCTTCGTTCAGTTTTTTATTTTAAGATTAACTCTTTCTAAGGATTGTGATTGCTTTTCTGGAACTTGATGAGAATTTGATGAATTGAAATTTCTATCGCAATTAGCGACAACAGACATGTATCAAAAATTCGTAACTTCACTTTCTTTCATCAAATTTTGAATTCTAAATAGTTCATATATTTTAATAACATAAAAAATTTAGAACTCTATTTCTACATATGGAACTTCAGTTCTAATTTTTTTATTTATACAATTCTAAATACAATTATATTTTTTAATTTTTAATGTATTTTTAGAAACTATTAAAATATAAACACTAAACTCCACTTTTATTTTATTTTTTAAGAAATTTTATTTTTTACTTTTTATTTTTATAAAGTTACGGATATTTGAAACACATCCTAAAACAATTAGGAATTTTATTAAATGCGTTTATGCTGCTATAGATCATAGCTGCACAAAATTCTTGTTATGCTAGGTCTGGTAATTTTCAATCTTTGCTCCAATGAAACTTGTGAGGTTTTGATGCAGTGACATTTGATTGCGGTTAGCTGTATCAACCCCAATGATAGGGATTTTATTATGATGCATTTTATCTTACTTCCTTAGCTGTACGATTTTCTTTTTAGCTCTGACAATATGTGATTGTTTTGCTGAAAATTGATGGAAATTTGATGAAATGAAAATTATAGCCACGTTTAATTGCATTAACCTAAAACAGGGATTTCATTATGAGGCCTTATGCTACAATAGATCAATAGTTGCACAAGAATCTTTTTTAATTCGGGCAATTATCCGGATTGCTTCAGTAAGAACGTGTTTCAAATGTCCGTAACTGAATTTCGTAAAAGTGAAATATAGAAAGTGAAATTTTTTGAAAAATAAGTTGAAAGTAAAATTTAATTTTTATGTTTCAATTGATTCTTAAAGTGGGTTGAAAATGAGTTCAGATAAAAAAATACAGTGAAACTTAAGTTTCATTTATGCAGACTGAGAACTTGAGTTCTCAGTTTTGTTTGCAATTAAAATATACAAAATTGATAAAATTTTAATTTTGATGGGAGAAATTGGAGTTTCACCAACTTAAAAACACGCCCTAAATCTTGATGAAACTAAATGAACTTTCTATTGCAGCTGTGTTAGTCTAATAATAACAACCTTTTCTACTGTAACATTGAGCGAAAGGAAATGCATCGTAGTTTCTTCCTTCGATGGTTTTGTACAGAATTATCGGACCGTGGTTTCTTTACCCCCCCCTCCCCCCCCCCCCTCAAAATTGGGTTTTATCTTTTCATAAACATTATGGTCTGTGTAGGAGTAGTTAATGTTGGTGCTGGTGTTAATGCATTAGTCTCAACTGATTTGATAGGTCACCCTGCACCTCGTCCTGCTTCACGCGCAGCTCCATTGAAGAAACCTCCTCAACCAGGTAGAATTGTTAAATCTTTATATTGTAAAGCTTATATATCTCCAAGCTCTCATTTAAAAACAGCAGTAGGGTCTTGTTCTATTTCTGCTCTCTTCTAAGAGTTTCGTATCAATTTCCAATTTTTGCTGCAGTTTACCATGCCCCTCCCCTGGCACCAGCCCAACAAAGTTGATCTACCCATCATGGATTTGGTTTTGTCATTGCTGAAGGTGGGTAATGATTACCCTGTTTTACCATGATCTCTTTGTTTCCTTTATGCATGATTGGCTGTTTTCCATCTTGGAGAACTATAACAATTACTATGCTCTGTCTGTCATTTTTGAGCAGGTATCCATTTGGTATTGCAAGTGCCATAGCCACAGGGCTGCTGATGCTGTTTTTAGTCTATGAACCATTCATTACACTACTACAAAATTTACCATTACCGACTGAATATCACCGACCACACTCCTCCGTCGGTAATTTACTGTTGAGCCCACTAACTGAATAAGTTAGTCGGTAATTCAAGGTCGGCAAATGGTTTACTGATTGCGTACTTTTCAGTCGGTATTTAGCTTTGCCGACTGAAGTTGATAGTTTGTCGACTATTTGTGTCAGTCGGTGAAGGTGTTTAATGTAGTAGTGTTATGAGGTGGTTGGTTCTCCAGCGGTGTCGACTGTAGCTCCAGTTGCTCCTTTAAATAAGGGCTCAAATACATGCAACACACAGTCAATGGCCTTTCAAGAGGTAATGTCATCCAAACTTATAACTCTGTGCGAGGAAATGGTGCAACTTTGAACCAGCTAGTATAACTACCCAAGTCAAAGAAGGCAGCTTGCAACTAACTGTTAGGGGTGAATATACATGATGTATGATTTAGGGAGATCTACAGAAGAAAGTATGAAGGATATTTTTGGCTCTACATGAGATTCAGTACAATCCTTTCAGAAGCCAACTAAATAGTCAATCTTGTGATATTTTGCCTCTTGAGAATATTGGTTGCCTGTCAATGTTGTGCTATTGAGTAAATTTCTTTAGTTTCATTTTCTCTTTAGGTCTAATTTTACTCGCACAACTTATTTTTGTGTTCACCTACCTAATTTTTGCTTTTACCTACGCAAAATTTTCTTTTATGTAGTGCATGCGACATAACTGATATAGTGGCAGAGGATCAGTTTTTAACTACTGTGGAATCGAAGTATTTACTTCTTGTTGTGATGTTACTGTAGTGCATTGAGAGCACTGCAGGCGACACCAGCAAGTGTCAGTTTCACCTTGATATGCTGCACGAATGCTGCTGTAGGACAGAGACTTTCCAGCTGAGTCTATTCCTTGGTTGACATTAATTGAAATAATTTTTCTGAGATTTCCTTTTCTTTCTGGCTTGTTTCATATTTGATTTTCAAAGGTTGTTACTTAACTGTTGAGCCTTCTTTGTGTAGAACTTTTCATCTCGTGACTTTATTATACAAGAAAGCATTCACATTACTACTACAAACTCTTAAAAGTTTTTCTACATATTTTATATGAAACAATCAGCTATCGTTATGTCTTGTGGAGTTTGAAGGAGTGACTAGGTTGCATGAAGGGTTTTTGAACTACTCCATGTTTGATCGGGAGTTCCCGCGAACTATGCTTTTCCTTTCAACAGTGAAATAAAACCTGTTGAAGTAGCTGCTACTGTCCCGTTTCAGAAGTTATGTTTTATCTTTGGATCGATTTAGTATTGTTCAGGTGTTGTTTTAATTGTTATTTCGAATTTCACTTTCACACTAAATTTTACTTCTAATAAGTTTTAAATTTATTACACTTATATTAAATATTATTCTGAAAATCTGCTTCTACATAAAAAGTGAAATTCAGTTATATGTATTTGAAACACTCTCTTAGGTTTTACTTTTGAGTCGACATACTATATTTGTTTAGACTAGATTACCACAACAAATATTAACTAAAG
Organism: Acanthochlamys bracteata; assembly: GCA_019914995.1. NCBI lineage: Eukaryota > Viridiplantae > Streptophyta > Magnoliopsida > Pandanales > Velloziaceae > Acanthochlamys > Acanthochlamys bracteata. Next base: position 5,257,066 of record CM034129.1, on the reverse strand, counting down.
TTGTGGTCGGTAAGAGGTGAAAGTCGTGATACTAGAAAAAGCTCCGAATTGATTCGGTTAGTCTAGTAATTGAAATAAATATTTGGAACGTTTCGTAATTATACGATATTAAGTGTTGTAAAGGTGGCTTTAGTAAAACTAAAATTCGAAAAAAATAAAGTTCAAAATAATAAAATACATGAAATAAAATTTAAATTTAATTTTAATAAAAATAATTTTTATAGAAGTTGAATTCAAAATAATAACTATAAAATTAGAAAATGGAGTTCTACCATTGCCAACACTTCATAAATCTTTAATTCGAGCCAACAGGATTCGGAAAATCATCAATTAGGTGTGTGTTCCATGTCAGTATATGACTCGCAATTTGGAAAACTACACAAAATCCAAGTGGCTGTTTCGTAACCTACTCTCTCATCCAATTTTACACGAAGCATTTCATAAGCATTCCTGCCATTTTCGTTGCGTCATAAACGATGTGAAGTCTCTCAATCTTAAAATTGGACTTGAGGGATTTCAACAAAATTAATTAAAACGAAAGCAAGAAAAGCACAAGTGGAATCAGATGCGAAGAATAGAAAGAAATCAATTTGCAGGCTGCTTCTGGATTCATCCACGCATGACGAGTTCATTCATATTATAATACATAAACACCGACAACTTCAACCCTACGAAAAATAAAATCATCCGCTTGCCTTCCAGAAACTTGCTGAGGGACACTGTCTATCGTTTCATTTCAAAAAACAAAAAAAAATTAATTTTTTTTAAATAAAATTTTTATAATTTTATTAAATTTAAATATAATTTAATTTAGCATAATTAAATTTATCATTATTTTTTTAAATAATAAATTTATATTTAAAAATATTTTTTTAATTTATTAAAATATTTTCAAACATTTCAAATTTAAGAGCGTATTTCAAATATCTATAACTGAGTTTTGTAAAAGTAAAAAATAAAAAATAAAATTTTTTGAAAAATAAAATAAAAGTAAAGTTCAGTATTTATATTTTAATAGATTTTAAAAATGTATTAAAAATTAAAAAATATAATTATATTAAAAAATATGTAAATAAGAAAATTAAAATTAAAATTCTATATATAAATATAAAATTTTAAATTTTTTATATAATTAAAATATAAAAATTATTTAGAATTTAAATTCTGACAGAAAAAAAAAAAATTACGGAAACACGCCGTAAAAGATTATGCTTTTCCTGCTCTCTCCCTCTATATAATTCGCTCCTCGTTCGCCCTATCCAAGCATTCCTATTCTCTCCAGATAGAATTTGCTTCTGGAAAAATTGATTGTTTCTTTTGCTTTGAGCTCTTCTTTTCTTAAATTTGATTTTCTGTTTCAATCAAAGGCAACATGAGTGATCCCAAGTATGGCTACCCTTACCCAGCTCAAGGTCAAGGTATGCAATTTTTTTTTTTTTTTGTTATTGTTATTAACCATTCTTATTAATTATTTGTTCAAGAATTTGAAAGAGCTTCTGTATCTCATTCTGAATTTTGCTTTTACTATTTTTTGTTTTGGCTTTTGAAAGGTTACTACCAGGGTCCTCCTGTGATGGCGCCACCGCAGTATCAGTACGGTGCTCCACCGCCAAGGAGACAGGCTGGATTCCTTGAAGGATGGTATTCGTCTTCTACTATGATTTAGTTTCAATTTTTTCTTTCATATATGTTTTGTTTAAAGTTTCAAAATTTCCTTGAGCAGTTTACTGACTTCAATTTACTTACTGTTATTTTTTCAGCCTTGCTGCTCTCTGCTGCTGCTGCTTGGTGGATGAATGCTGCTGTGATCCTTCTATTATATTTTTCTAATTGATTCAATTGTTATATATTCTCCATCTGGTCTTTCAGAGTACATAAATATACAGTGTGTATATGTGAAACCAAAAGTGTGAACTTGATCTTTCAAACATTTTGATGCTTCTGTTACGTGAATGATTGAAAGAATCATGCATCGTGTTAGTAATGAGATTGCCTGTGAATTCAGTTAAGCATCTTTCTAGATGATCAAGTGAAAGGTTCACTTGATGTTTGATTGATTGTTGCAAAAGTCTGTGAAAGCATACGTGGGTTCAGTGTCTTCCACAAAAGCGGAAGAAAACATGGAAATAATTTACTGATCTGAAGTTATCTGAGCCGTTCATTTCCAACTAATCTTGTCTATTATGATTCATTGGCTTCTGCAAAAACAAATTAGTCAAAGTGCTGAGACAAGTCCCTGATATTGAGAGATAGAATTGCTGATTAGTAATTATTTATCATTTTAATAATAATTTATAATTTTATAAAATTATTTTGAAAATATAAAAATATTGCATATTGCAAATTTTTATATTACACTTTTTTAAGTCTAAAAGTTTATACTCATTTAAAATAATTTTACAATATTTTATATTCAACTAAATTTTATTTGATAAGTATTTTCAAACTTACTCTATATAAAATAGTATTTGAGAATAGAATCAGAGAATTGTTATCTACCCAGATATGTTAATATGCAATTGAGCAAAGCATCACTAACACTTCAAAAATAATTATCTACTTCCAATGAAGTAACTCTCATTAACTGAACTGTAACATTGAAGTAGCTCATGCTTTTTTATTATATTCAAATGTGATTGATTTCATAAGAATATTTTTATATTGATTAATAATATAACTCCTCACTATTATATCAATATTTTTATCTGTAATCAATTGATTTTAAGTTGTATCTGTTCACTAATATGTTATCAGAATTACTCCAGTTAAGAATATTTATGCCTCGCAACGAGATACATCCCCAGAGAGGGGTTCTCAGTTTTGCAAAAAAAATTCATATCTTTCATGAGGGAGTCTCTAATTCGTAAGAAGATTTTGTCCTCTAAATAGGATATTAAAATTATTACAAACTAATATTATATTAATAATATAATTCTTTATATAAAGTTTTGAGTGTCACGAATGTTTGAATTGATTTTAAAAAAGAAATTTTTTGAATACAAAATATTTTTATTTCTTTAAAAATATGTTTTATTATTTTATTTTTAAAATAATAAATAATATTTTGTTTTTTTAATTTTAAATAAATTTTATAGAATATGTAAAAATTTTATAAAAAATGTAAAATAAAAAATTAAAGTCAAATGTGTGCTCAGTTTTTTATAACTAATTGTTGTAAATAGCAGGCGCCTCAAAGAGATGTTAAATTATTAAAAAATAAATAAATATATAATTTCATGTTATTATATAAGAATTTGAACTTTTTTTGTAACTCATTAGTTCTAGATTGCACTTTCGGTTTCTACATGCGTGATAATTACTAATGGGTTGTTTGCCAGAAAGCAAAAGAAAGTTGTTAATAGGGCAAGTTATAAAGGCAGATGCATTCTTTCAAACCGTAAGGAACACAAATCAGACAAAAAGATAAAAGCTTTTAGAGAACGATTTGGAATTACGTTTTTCAAATATTTTATTTTATATTTTAATATATATTTTATAAATATTTAAAAAATTTTAAAATATAAAAAAATTTAAATAATAAAATTTTTATTATATATTTTTATTATTATTTTTTAAAAAAACAAAAGTATCTTTCAGAAAAAATAATTTTTATAATCACTCGAAGGTCGTGTTTAACAACACCTTAAATTTATTTTTTTTTAACTCACTTCTAATATAAAATATATATAAAATTAAAATAAAATTTTTTTATTAATAAATTTTTTTAAAAAGTTTATTTTTAAAACTTACTATAAATATTAAATTTATATATAATTTTATTTTTTATTAAATATTTTTAATTTTAATTTTATTTTTTAAATTAATTTTCAAAAAATTCACTTCACCAATTTTATAGCTAAACACGTCCGAAGAGGAAAAGAAGCTGAAGGAGTTATAGACCAAAGGGGACGTGGATGGAGAAGTTCACCGCGTAAAAGAAGAGATCAAGCGTTTGACTCAGCCCTCAGCGCAGTGGATCATACAAGGTACCACCATTCAATTTTTTCATCTATTCATTTTGGAGTAATAGATTATTGTCGCTAGTCGCTTATTTAAGTTGAGCTTTTGATTCGTTTTATAATTGAATGAAACCTACATCTTCTGTCTGCAAAAACCGTCAGTAATCTATCATTCTGTTGTTTGTTTGTTTGAGATTTGTGGTTATGGTAATTAGAATACGGTAAGAGATTATAATAGATGCAAGGCTTTTAGAAAAGTTTAGTAATGTTGGAACTGAAGCATTATTACTGTGATCTTTTAGTTGTGTACTCTGGATGTATCCTAGCTGTGCTGTCATATTTTTTAAACTGATTGAAAATTTTGGGGTTGGAATTTCATTCCTGGCTCATCATTATTATTATTATTATTTTTTGAATTCTGTTAGTTGTTGGTTTGATGATCAGCTGTACTGCCTGCACTTGGTTAGAGATTGTGCGAAAACATTGAATTTTTAAGGGGCTGAGGAAGGGAACTATGAAGAGGTTGTGTTTTCTTGATTTATAGAATTGTGTTTGTTTTCGGTTCTTTATCTAGATCTCTAAATCATTAAAGAACTTTTGTTTATGATTATTCACATCATAGATATGGTTCACATTGGGAACACATTAATGACATTGAATATTTGGAATTATCTTAGGATCTTTTGCTTCAGATTCAGATGAGTGTTGGTTTGTTGAGAATGTGCCACCATGAACAAGATTGTATGAGTGTTGGTTTGTTGGTCCTCGGTCGTGCTGTTGCAACGTCTTTATAAGGTTCCATTTTCTTCTTCTTCCCTGAAGTTAGCCAACTACAGGTGCTATCTTTGACATCTTTGGGGATCTCAAATGTGTTTACGCAGGCAGAAGACCATTTTTGTAACAATTGGAATGAAATTTCACTGTGATAGGGTGACATGATTACGTGGTTGTGAAAATTCTAAACATGAGCTAATTTCTAGTTGGAAGATAAAATCTATCATGGACTAGAAATGTAGATTGGAGGATGATGAGAGGTGCTTTTTTGCTAGTGTCAGATTATAATGCAACTACATCATGTTATCGAATGAATTGCCTCTCAAATGCCCAAGTCCAAGGAACCACATTAGATAACCTTGAAAAACTGGAAGCAACCTCACGATAAATAGTGAAATGGAAGAAAACAGAAAACACTTCGCCATCATCCTGGAGTTGGAAGTTCCATAGTGCCACTTTGTGCCAGATTCTGCAAGGGATGTGAAAAATACAATACTTAGTTAATGCTAATGACAAATTTAGTTTGTTGATTTGAACAGATAATTTCGCTTTTACGATCTATAGTTTATATCAGGTTGCTGTGTTTTGATTCCAATAGACGCAAACATGAAAAGATACGCATATGTATTTGCAGTTTCTAGGAACTAATAGATGTAATCTTTACCTTAATGGAGTTATCTTAGGAGCACCTCATTATAAAAGTGCTCTTTCCACGGTCGTTTAAGTCTCAGTTTTATTTATCTGTCATAAATATTTATGCTTTGCAGATTTTCTTTTCCTCTAAATGGACATCCATATCTTGATTGGTGAACCATTTAGCACTTTCTATTAGTAATGATTCTAAATGGCCAAAATATTTTAACTGATGAGCAACCTCATAAGAATTGCTTCTACTTTCCTTGAAATGAGTGAGTAATTTGTCCTATCTCTCCTTAATATCATAATCCTACCCAACGGATCCTATTTTTCAGTTGGGCAACATATTAAAACCTTAACACATAAATATTTTTGATCCAAATTGTGTTTTTTCAGCAAGTATAGTGTATGCTTTGCCATACAATAAGAAGAATTTGATTGCTTGATGATTTTTAATAATGAAAATATAGGATCGGATCTCCACACTAAGAGAATTGATTAATCTTCTACGAATTAGCATCCCCTATTTATAATCACATACCCATTTTAGCATCCAACTAATGTGGGATTATTAAAGTGTTAGTTCATTTTTTATTTGAGCCCATTAAACTTTACAAACTAGTAATCCGAGCCAGCCTAACTTTGAAGGCCCAACAAAAAACATCTACTCCATTGTAGATATCCAATGCTTAATTAATTGGTAGCTTGTCAGTGGATTAACTATATCCTACTCCTTGTTATCACATTATTGTGAGGGAAGATTATATTTATTGCGTGAGTATATTGATTGGTCTTGCTTTTTTGATCTGGCTGCAGATTAACTTTGCGGTCCTGTTCAGTGATAAAAGGTACCCAACATATTTGAAGCTCTTGTGGGAACTCTTCATGCTGCCAAGAAGATGAAGATTGTCAAGTATGATGACAAACTGCTCCAGCAGGAAGTTCATGACACTGTAGAAAAATAACACTTCTTTGCGCAACATCATCTCCTGCTACTACTAGCACCTGTTCTTGAGCATCAAACCTATAGGAAGGTTTGCAATATTCTTCTTTTTTTTTTTTATTGATGTGGCAACCCTAGTTTACTCTTAAGGTCTGTTTGGATTGGGTGTAATTGAGAGCAACAAAGAGTAAGTGAATTGATTACTCTCCGTTGCTCTCGTTTGGAAATAAATTTATAAGACTAATGGTGAGTAAAACTGCTCATCATTAATCTCCATTTAAGATTAATTCGTGTAACAAGGAGCAAGAGAATTTGATTTTCTATTGCATTTATGAAGTTACTCTCTCATCCTTATTGTTTTGTTTTATTACTGAGTCGTTTTCTTTTTCTTTTTCGTTTCATCGATCAGCCGCCACTCGAACGCACCTGCTCACCTCACCGTCTCGCTACGCCTTGCCGGGGAGAGCCGTCGATCCATATAAGTTCCAGCTTTTTTTTCTAACGTTACGTTCTTGTATTTGAACACTGTTTTTCGATTTTGTTTGATTTCGTGTGATATCTTCGATTTCGTATGATTTTCTCGTTTTCATCTGAAGATTTTGTCTAATTTCTTCGATTTTGTCTTTTATTTTGTTCTTTTTTTATTCCTTCTTCGATTCTTTTCGATTACGTCTAATATTTTCGTTCGTTTTTGTTGTTGTTCTTGTTTCTTTAGAGAAGTTTTTTGGTTGGAATTCTCTGATTTTTGTTCGTGTAAGAATTTTTCCCGTGGTTAAGCTATCTGCAATGGTGGTCATACTTTTCTTGATGGACCAGTTTCAAATTAAATTGAAGAAGAAGAAAAAAAATCGAGTGCCATGTACTAGATGCAAATTTGAACAATCAATCCAAACAAGTAACTTTCAGTTTCTTAATTTCTCAATTAAATTTTTTTGTTCTTACTTTCTGCCACAATATTCTAATTTCAGCAAGCTTTGGGTAGAATTGTCTTCTTCTTGTTGTTGTTGGTTCTTGCAACGGCGGAGTTACAGACATGATTAGGGAGTGAAGTGGAGCAGAAGAAGTAGATCAAATCATTTTCTATGGCTGCAATGTTTCTTCATGTTCCTGTTTCTTTCACTTCATGATAAGTTAAAGTAGCTTGATTTTGTGATACAATTTCGATGAAATGCCTCAATAAAGAAAATGGGAGCTCTTCTTTTTTTAGTAATCAATACTTATTAGTTTATTGTTCCTGATCTTCTTGTTAGTTTATTGTTTTGTTAAGAGATATGATGGTTCAAGCATTTACTAAATATTTTTTGTGTGAATTATGATAGAATCGTAGATAATATCCCCTCATCTGAAACTGCTGTTATACTCTGAAAGCTGCAAGGATAAAGAATGTTAGAAAATATGATGCTTACCATGGTGTTCTTAATGCATTCAAAGGGTCAGGAATTAAGATAATTGTTGCGATTGGTAATGAATATCTGAAAGGCATTATGTGAACTAAATTGTAGCAACTAAACAAGTAGTGCTTGTCAATAACTTAATAAAAGTCAGTTGCTTTATTACGTAAACTAGTAGCAGCACTATTATTTCTTAGCCACATGTTCTGAAATTATAAACCTTCGTTGTGATACATGGAAAATTATTAGTTTTGTTGTTTCTGTTGAGGTGTTTTATGTAGATGCAATTTGCTGATATTGAAAGGTTATTGCAGCATGGTGTTTTATGTTTCTTCTTTAATGGATTGGGATGTTATTGCACATAACATTGTAAGTTCTCTCATGATATTAGTTTTTATTTTAATTTCAACAGGTTGCATATCAGGACATGATGCTGAGATATCTGGTTTAAATCTTAAAGATTAGAAGATCTGCAAGGTGTATAGTCAGTCAAATATGCGGTTCTGCTTATATACCAGTAACATCTGCAACCTGACAACATAGAGTGGTTTCAGTGGATAAAGATATAAACGTAACTAACTCGATAAAGTATGTATATAGTAAAATGGTCTTCTTGAATTAGAATTTTAAAATGTGATCTTTCCTGCAATGATGAACTAAGTTATTTATGAAATCTGTTTATGAAATATCAAATCAAAGCATCTACTGCTTGATGAAATATCTGTGTTTGAAGCAGTTCTCTTCAATGCTTACAATATTTCTTTTGGTACTACTGGATGCTTTTTCTTTTTTATTTTTGTGATATAAAGGGCTATCTAACCACTTTTATAATTTCGAATTGATCAAGCAACTCTATTGAGTGTGAAATTGTCTACCTGCTATTATTAGTTTTCTCACATAATTAATGGAATAGCTTTTATATTTTTTTCCTAAGAAAAAGGGATAATGTGACATGCTGGAATAAAAGGGAACTAACATTCTAGTAATAAAAAATTCATACAGCAATTCAATTCCAATGTTCAAAAGTTTTGCTAGTATTGAACAAATAACTTCCATCAGGACTAAATCATAGGCATAGACTATACTTTGGAAATTCCTCAAGCAGTATTAACATGCCATCAATTAACCAAAATCTTAACTCGCCTCATCATAAAATTGCAATCAATATTTCTTAAAGTAGCAGTTTAACAGAAACTGGTATAAACTCCTCAATTTTGTGAAATCACAAGTAATATTTTTTGAATTGGTCAAGTAAACTATTTTACTTAACCAAAAAATATATAAAAATATTTCAGTCTTATTTACTCTTCAAGAAAAATTATTACTCTTTATTAATCTTATTAATTTATCCAAACAAAATGAGAATTGAATATTACTCTTACTCTCGTCTCTACCTAAATAATTTTTTTCTTATTTAATTTTACTCTTAGTTCTTCTTACTTATTACTTTTCTATCCAAACAGATCGTAAGTTGAGCTCACATGTCTTTGCTACACCGAAAGTACTGTAGTTTATGTTTCACTTCCCGTATTCTTTTATACAAGAATATTTTAACAGTAATGGATAACGCTGTCCGTACATCATTGTGTACAGGATTGTTTGGCTAATTTTTTTCTTTCTAATTTTTATTTTATATTTATTAAAAATATAAAAATTTTACATAATAAAATTTATTATTATCTATTTATTATTATTATAAAATAAAAATAAAAAGTATTTTTAAAGTAGTTTTTGTTCTAATTTTTTTTTTTTTCAAAAAATACTTTTAGATATCTTCGACATTTGATGACAACCTTTTCTGTTATAGGATGTGATTTCGAATTCAATTTTTGATAGAAGAAAATGAATTGGATCAATTAAAAGAAACTCTCAAAATAAACTTTTTTTATATGGAATGGTAACCTTCATCGTTTGTGCATAACGACATATCCTCTTCTAACTCTTCTAACTTACAACTTAAAAGTCTCCAGTTAACACCATTAACTCTCATATTACTTAATTAATTTGCATTCAGAAGTCTGTAGAACCTCTGTAAAAAACCCTGGTCTTCGGTCTTCCCTCCAATCACTCGAAGCAGCATTACAACAAACGAAAATCACACGAAGCGAGCGAGTGCTTCCCCACGCCCGCTTCCTCCGGTTGTCCTTATAAATTAGATGCCGGCTCTCCTCCTTCGTCTCCACTTCTTTCTCTTCCCTCGCGCCACCTCCACCACTGTCGCCCGCTCTCCTTCTCCTTCTCTCTCTCGTTTCTTTCATTCCCCAATGCCTCGTAATCGCAAGGTAACCAGATCAATCAACATTTCAATCCAATTTACCACTTCTGAATGGTAATCACACAACTTCTCTTGTTGTTGTTGTTGGTTTTTTTTTGTTTTTGTGTTTGTTAGGGAAAGGCTCCGGCAAGGGATCAAGAGCAGCAACAAATTCAAAGGCGGCAGCGGAGACAGCAAGCAAGGCAGCACCACGCTGCCGCTAGACCGGTTGATGCCGTTGCTGCTGACCTTGCTCAGTTGAATATTTTGAAGACTGCTCGCCGGTCGACATCGCCAGTGGCACGAATTGATCGAGGAAACAAGGTTTGGAGTCCAAAGAGTTATGTGACAGATGCTGCCACGACTGAAGCTCAACCTGTTGTTGCTGCTGCTACTGCTGCTGTTGCAACTGAGCCAGCTGTTCTGGTGCCACAGAAGGAGGCAGTTGGGGTTGGAGAATTGAAGAAGTTGTTTAAAGAACCAGTGGGCACAGACTTCAATGTGGACAACGATACTTTTTCTCGTGCTGAGATCAGAGCCACATTCTACCCTAAGTTTGAGAATGAGAAGTCTGACCAGGAGGTACATTGCAAACTTTTGGTTCTCATGAAATGCTAGTTTTGTTTTCGTTTGTTATTGTTGGACATTTGAAAAGCTCTTTATACATTGGGAATGATATTGTGGATATTGATTTGCAAGTAGTGTAATTTGAGATTTATCTGTTAAGAGATGAAGTTAGACTTTCTACTATTTACGTGTAATTACGTGTGCTGTAGTTTCATCTTTGACATTAGAGAGGCTGTCTAGAACTGTGAGGTTGACTTGGTCAGCTTTGCCTTCAAGTTTGGAATCAAGTACTTTAGCTATGAAATTTAATATTTCAAGACTTCAGTTTTGATGTGAGACATCTAAAGAAACTACTAGGACTATTAGGTTAGAGTTTTACCCTGATATGGGACTGGGAAGTCTGAGACGATTTGTGAAGTTGCTTAATCTCACAATCCTTAAGCATGTTGTTTGGCATTCATTTTTAAAATGGTAATTGGCTGGGAGTCATGGAGATAAGCATTGTAGCAAATTTTCAGACTCAGAAGTACTATGAGGGGTTCGATGTTGACATTTTCTTTTATAAGTTGCTATCATGCAACTACAGTTTACAAGTAAAGGATGCAAGGTGAGGATGTAAATGTTTATGTAGGAAAGATATAAACATGAAACAATCTGCTTTGAAGGTGAAATTGTCAAGAGAATGAATTGTTGTCCCAACAAGAGCTTTGAAGTACTGAGAGAATAGTCCAAATTTGATAATTGTGAAATACTGTCTTGCTATACAAAATCATTGCTTGCTGTTGCTATCTCCAATTGGTTTGAGGCTACTGGTGTAGAAGTTTTCTAACATGGTATGAGAGCCAATATATTTAGATTTGTGTTGTGCTGTACTTTAGATCCGTCTTTTCCTCTAGCATTTGATAATTAGGAAATCTTGAACTGCTATATAAGTTCTTGCGTCTCTATTCCTATTGAAATTGGTTTTAGACTGTAGGTCGACTTTCCTAACATAACTATCATTGAGGGATTAAAAGATGCTTATGTCGCATATGTTCTTTTTGGATTTCTTGTGCTTTCTCAAAACACTCATCTCGTTTGTGTCAATGGCTATGAGATTGATAATACTATGTCACCATTCAATTTTACTTAGAGGCATATCGACGCACATCAGTCCGGCTCCGTCAATACAAAGCTCTAAAAGTGATCTCCACCATTGAATATGAAGTATTATGAGTTGAGAATATGTTGACAAAATTTCAGTTCAATTGAATTACGAAATAATCTTCATTCGATTTCTTGATCAAGATGATAAAAATAAGACAATATATATGTTTTTGGAACTTTTCTATTTATGTCACCATGATCAATAAGCTGGATGAAGGTTGATTCGGGATCCAATTGAACTGAAATTTTGTCCACATATTCTCAACTTATAGTTCTTACATCCATCGATGGAGATCAATTTTAAGGCTTTGTACCGACGGAGCCGGACTGATGTGCGTCGATGTATATATTTTGTTAACTTTTACTATTTGTGTCATCATTATCAAGTGACCGGATGAAGATCTATTCGTAGTCCGATCGAGATGAAATTTTGTCAATTTGTTAACAATTCATAGTTCTTCATATCCAACGGTAGAGATTAGATTTGAAGTTCTCTACGGCCACAAACGGCCGTGGAGTGCAGTAGAGTGTGCAAAAGGATTGGAGTGCCCCTATCCCTTCTATATATATATATATATATATAGAGAGAGAGAGAGAGAGAGAGAGAGAGAGAGAGAGAGAGAGAGAGTGTTTGTGTGATTTCTGTAGCTGCATTAAGATATTGATAGGCACCACTTATTGTAGCCGATCATGTATTGCATAACAAGATTCAAAAGTGTGGGACTTCCGTAGTTCTTTTTTATTGTGCTTAAAGCATAGGTAACGTTCTAGCAAATTTCTTTAGCATCTTATTCTCTATTGACGAAGTGGGAATTTCTAGCATATTCTCATTGAAGGTAACACTGTTGCAATCCATTCATTGGCTATATCAAGACAATTGATTTGTAACTCTTGCTAATGGCAGATCAGGACGAGGATGATTGAGATGGTAGCTCATGGATTAGCTACATTAGAGGTACAACTTTCAGTTTGTACTCAAAAGAGGGTTTTATTGCATCTTAATGCACTTGCTGTTGCAATGGAGTGATCTGTATACCGCAACATATGGCATTCAAACTGGCGATAGTAGTTGAGGTGTGGAAATCTTCATTTACTGATTAGGTAATGCCTATGCTGCAATGTCGCAGGTCTCTCTGAAGCATTCTGGCTCACTATTCATGTATGCAGGCCATGAGGGTGGCGCATATGCCAAAAACAGTTTTGGTAACATGTGAGTTCAATTTTGTTTGTGGAATGTTATTTTGCAGCTATTTTTGCAATGCCTATGCATATGCCTAATTTAAAAAAGACTTTGCCATGCAGATATACAGCAGTTGGTGTCTTTGTTCTTGGTCGCATGTTTCGTGAAGCCTGGGGTTTGCAAGCAGGAAAAGTACAAGCAGAGTTCAACGATTACCTTGAGGTAATTTTGGACACTGCTCTTTAATTTATAGTTGATTTTGTTGTGACTTATAGATAAGTCTACTAACTCTCACGCCTAATGATTATAGAAAAATCGCATGTGCATCTCTATGGAATTAGTCACTGCTGTTCTAGGAGACCATGGGCAGCGGCCAATTGATGATTATGGTATGTGGGATTTGATCCAGGTTACTTCTTGTGAGCCATGAAGATGTTTGAATAAGAATATTAAACTAGTAAGATACATCATTTGGAACCTAGCAAACCCTGAAATTTTCATACATGCACATCGTGCTGGTTGGGTGCATGTTAGTGCAGTTATTGCCCTCTTGAAAATATAAACCAGCTTTATCCACAGTCATTTGCCCCTCTAATTAGATCAAAAGTTTCATGGTTCTATTTAGTTATCTTTAACTATCATTTCATAAGGACCTAATCAAATACCTGATGTCGCTTTTGTATCTTTACCATAGACTGTACTAATTGATCAAATTATGCAGCCTGAATTGAGAAGGTGAATAAGCACATTATCGTAGGAGCTACAATCTTTTGGCATTAAACATCAACCGTGTTTGCATTCTGTAGATGATATTGAATCTGGACATGTTCTTATATGACTCCTCTGGGTCTTAAGTTCCAAGGGTTTAGTCCAAAGAAAGCAGAGATGAAAGATTTAACCTTGTTGGTCAGCTAAGGTGCACTAGTGCTATGTTTGGTTTTTCATTTTAGTACTGCAATCTAAAAGGTTGTATGCCTGACTCTCATCAGAATGTGTGATAGGATATTTATATCTGCAGACCTTTCTTTTATAATATGATCTAATTTTGCTATATTTTCTTGGCAGTCGTTGTGACAGCTGTTACTGAATTAGGCAATGGTAAACCAAAATTTTATTCTACTCCTGATCTGATTACATTCTGTAGGAAGTGGCGCCTTCCAACAAATCATGTCTGGTTGTTCTCCACAAGGTGAGGCACTTGTTTTTTCATTTTTCATTTATATATGCTTAGTTTCCTTTGGACAATACAATACTTGCCTATTCTGAGGTTAGTATCTCACATTTTGTTATTTGTATCTTCTGGACAGTCCTTCAGGTAATCAAATATGGAGTAGTATTTACTAGTTTGCATTTGGTATACTCGTATGATTTCTTTTCGCAACTTGCCACTATCTGATGGTTACTTTTTATATACATAGTAATGGGGATCCTTATGTTGCTAAATAAATAAAGTAATATCAACAGGACAGGATAAACTTCTGTGTTAATATGCCCTGTATGTTGTCAGCCGACCTTATCTCATGTACATTAAAGAGAGTAAATTGCCTTTGATGATAGGTGCCATTGATGATTGAATACTATCATTTCAATTTTAGAAATGGATATTTATGTAATAATAATACAATTAAAAATTCCTCAAATGTTTCAGATTGCAATTCATGTGATACACTGTGAGGTCATTGTAGTTACTTTGCACTATTACTGCGTTAGAGCAGTTTATCTTGAGCAAGAGCTATTCACAGTATTTGGTAAACTTTTATATAACTTCTTCACTGTCAGGTTATGTATGTATTTGCTGTGCGTTTGTTTGAAAGGGTTGTTATAGTGTACAATATAACTGGAATTGTTGTGTGATGCATACATTACCTTTCAACCTTTTCTACTGACAAGGAGCGCATTCTTATGTTGTACTATTTCTGATATTTCTGGCGTCTTGCTCTTCAAGGAAATCGGTGACTTCGTTTTTTGCTGCATATGACGCATTATGTGAAGAAGGGACGGCAACGCCTGTATGCAAGGCTCTTGATGATGTTGCTGATATATCTGTTCCAGGTTTCTAAAAACTCCAACATTTTGCATCTTTGCATTCTTAATTTGTACAGATACAAAACTTTGTGGCTTTGCTACTTGTACTTTGCATAATCCTTTCTGTTAAAAGGCATATATTTACCGATCCCAACAATGAGATCTTTTCAGATATTTTCCATTTTATTCTTAGAGTATTGAAATAGTATGATCTCTCTAGAAAAGATGGGTTTGGAACACAGATGTGTCTGGAGCACAATAGCGTGCTATTGTACCTTGCTTCTGGCATTTGACAAGGATGAAGCTTGGTTGTTCTTGTTCATGTGGTTGCGTGTCATTTACAATGTTGTAAATGCTAATGTTAGTTGATTTTGAGTTAGATTGTAGGTAAATATCTATGGACGCGTCCTTTCTTAAATGTTTACTTCAGCTCCTGAATTTATGAAAGCTATTTTCTAATCTTGTGATAGTTGATGACCTTAATACAAAATGTTTTTCCTATGTAGTGAAAACTTAAGTTTCTAAGCTATCTTCTTCTGTACTCTTACAGTATTTTAAGATATTGGGAGGGACCATTATGATGCATAAACTGTTTGTAGTGCTACTGAGGGACCATCGATGACCTTTTAATATTAATCTACGTAGTCCTCACCATTATACAACCTTATATAGGAATGCTATGCGATTTCCAGCCTCCTCTTTTCAAATTTCCAGCTGTGGAGCAGATTTACAAATAAGACTTTTTAAGGGGATAGGATACAATAGAGATTTCTAGGTCTACACCAGGAGCAGAAAAACCATATGCAATGGTGTCAAGGATTAAATACACAGCCTCAATTATAGAGACCAAAAAGTGAATTTACCAAAGGTCTAGAATAAGTTGGGACTTTGTCCTCGTAGAGATAATTTAGATTTATGGAAACCACTATCCAATTGTGCTCCTGATATTTGTAGGATAGGAACATGATGGTGTTGTTGTTGCTTTATAGGATCAAAGGATCACATAAAAGTGCAGGGTGAGATACTTGAAGGTTTGGTTGCTCGTATTGTCAGCGCAGATAGCACCAAACATATGGAGAAAGTTTTGAAGGATTCCCCACCTGCACTCCTTGATGGAGGTGAGTCCCTATTTTGTTATGCCGTTGTGATGTGCTTTCTATTCATATATATACGATTTCCTAAAAGAATTATCTTTGAGATTTTCTGCATAAAAATTGCAAGAAATCCATGAAAAGGTGAAAAAAGGACATTAGAAGCAACCTGCTAAGAGTTGAAGCTACCAGAACTTGACTGTTTAAGTACAATAATTTATCTGCTTTTGTCGATTTCTGATGTTTTCGTCATTAGGTACTTTATTAGGGTTTATCGTAGAGGTTATTTTGCGTTGTGGTTGAGAGTGTATTCCTGAATTTGTTGGATTTTTGGTATTAGTTTCTTGCATAATGTGTTCTATGAAGTGCATGTTGTAGTGATGATTTCATATCGTGTTTAGGCAGTATTCCTGAATTTGCTGAGCCAGTTGAGCAGATTTCTATCATTTGAAACATTACACTGGCTATCTATATAATTGTCTCTCTGAAAATGCAAGTTTCTTTAAATAGAGGCATGCAATGTTTGCACCCACGGCCTTGTTGCTTTAATATGATTTGAAATACTTTGCATGTGTTCATCGTTTTATTCGTCTATTGTCAAACTTGAGGTCTTTATCAAGGTTCCTTAAAAAGTAATTTAGTTGATAGATAATAGTCATGGTAGAATGATTATTTTGCTATCGACGCAGGTAATAATGTAGTTGTGATTACATGGTTGTTTTCTATTCAAAAACCCTACTGAGTTACACCAATATTAGTTGTTGGGTTCAAACAGGAGCCAGGATATGTGATCATTATGTTTCTAGATCCTAGTCCATAGTAAGATGCAATACTTTCATATGCAATGTTATATGATTGCTTCTGTAAACAGATGAAAATCTGGCAGCTGTGGGTTTTGTTTTGTTGTTTGGAACTGCATTTGACTTGCAGATCCCAGAGTTCTAAGTTTATTGTTATTCACTGTCTATGTGTTTGATTTCTGGGTTTCTAATCCTTGTCTATTTCCTATCAAGTTTCTGCAAAGTATATTTTAATCAAAATTTTATGCAAGTAGCATCAGATTAGAAATCTATTTATTCTACTTTTAGGTATGAAGTTCATATTTAGATGCAAATGTCATTCTTGAAATATGTGAGCCACCCACTTTGGAAGGCTATGCGGTACTCCTATATACACTTTGAGATTAATGCTTTGGATAAGTACTTCTGCCTCATATTATCCATTATATTCAATCAGTTTGCAAGATGCAGTTTCTAGTCACATTTTATCTTTCCTAAAACTTTGACTACAAGTTGCTTTTGTACCTCAGTTGGCTGTGACTTGGGGCCAAGCTTGCGTGAAATATGTGCTGCTAATAGATCAGATGAAAAGGAGGTAATTTTTTCTGTTGTCTGGGACATCTTTTTGGTCATAGTTTAGAGTGTTCATGATGCATCGTTCTGTACTTCACAATAATAGTGTTGTATTGTTGAAACATGTAGCAAATAAAGGGCCTACTGCAACAAGTCGGGACTTCAATGTGTCCAGACTTATCAGATTGGTTTGGAGATGGAAATAGTAGTCTCCACTCTCGAAATGCTGATCGTTCGGTTCTTTCAAAATTCTTACAAGCCCATCCAGCTGATTTCTCTACCATCAAGTTGCAGGTAAGACACAGGCTATGCTTTCATCCTCGATAATATGTATATCTGGTGACTGAATATTATATGAGATTAAATCACCTTGTGAACTTAATCTGCTAAGACATTTTTATCTAAGTTATTAGGTTCACACAAATGTTCTTGTCCCTGTATGGTTAATTTTGTAGTTTCTGTTTGAAGCTTTAGACTAAGCGCTGACAATTGCATGTTCATGACAAAATTTTTGTTATGGAAACTAGCATGTAGGTGAAGTGTGCAATCCTCTTCCTTACTGTATCTTTGTTAATTTTTCTTGCTACAGTGCTTATTAATTGGTTTTTGTGGTGCTTGTCTATTTGACTGGTTCCAAACTGGAGCAGGAAATGATCAGGCTGATGAGACAAAGACATTTTCCAGCAGCTTTTAAATGTTACCATAACTACCACAAACGGGATTCTGAGTCCACTAACAATCTTTACTTTAAGATGGTTATACATGTTCATAGTGATTCAGTTTTCCGGCGGTATCAGCAAGAAATGAGGTTTGTTCAATAGAAGTGGATTACTTGGTGGTTTATTTGTACCTTTTGTTGGAAACAGAGATTCACTTTACTCACATTTTGCAGGCGGAACAAAGGATTATGGCCATTGTACAGAGGTTAGCCAATTTTGTCGCATGTTCATTTACTTACTATTCCTCTTTATTTGCCCTGGCAACTCGTTTTGGTGAAGTTTCTTACTTTTAGGAAATGACTGTTATTGTTGCCTTTTGTTGCTAGGATTCTTTGTTGATATAAATCTATTCAAAGTACACAAGGATAAGGCTGCTGAGCTGGCAAAGGACAGCAATAACCTATTGAAGAACACGAATGATAATACTAGTTCTACAACTACGGATGGTCTGGCAGATGAGGATGCAAATCTGATGATTAAGTTAAAATTTCTGACTTATAAGGTACAGATGGCTGCATCATAAACCTTATTTTTTTTTTTAGAAACATAATGTTGGACGTCAATGCCGTCATTTTGTGTTCTTATGTGACAGAGGGGTTGCATGCTGTGTATCATTAGTACCCATCTTTAGTGATATATCCAGTAAGGTGTGGATCCAAGATTTGGAAAGGAAGTAGTTAAAAGTTTGACCTAATGTACTCTAGCTAATTCCTGAAAGAAGGTGAAATTCTAAGAAATAGGACTGTGACCTTTCCCTTAAGCTTTCCTCAATGCTTGTATCCTATGCAGCCATTTATTCCTCATGTCACTTTCTGCGTCCTTTATTTCTTTTCTTGTCCTCTCCTCTCTTGTCCACATCTATTAGTCTAACTTAGAATGTTGTTCTTGCAGTTAAGGACTTTTTTGATTCGTAATGGCTTGTCCATACTCTTCAAAGATGGGCCATCAGCTTACAAAACATATTATCTGAGGTATTAATAACAATTTTACTATCTGATACCTTTTAAGTTAGGAGCAGATGTGCTTTGATGTCTCACCTGTCTTCTTTGTGTGGATTTTTGTGAGAGTGATATGTTCACTTTTGTCCATAGGCAAATGAAAAATTGGGGAACGTCTTCTACTAAACAAAAGCAGCTCAGCAAATTGCTTGATGAATGGTAGTGTCTACATATATCTTATTTGATATGCGCATTCTCTGTTGTTATAATCGTTTATTTTCCCGCTAGTTTTTGTCTAGGTCCTTGGTTTTATGTTGATTACCCTTTTGTTGCAGGGCTGTTTATATTCGTCGAAAATGTGGAAACAAACAGTTGTCGTCATCCACTTACCTTTCAGAAGCAGAGCCTTTTCTCGAGCAATATGCTAAGCGAAGCTTGGAGAACCAAGCTTTAATTGGATCTGCTGGTAACTTAGTTAGGACTGAAAATTTCTTAGCTATTGTTGAGGGTGGCATGGATGAAGAAGGTGATCTTCTTCCTGAACGCGAGGTAGCACCTTCTAGTCCTACACGGGTGGATTCTGTTCCTAAGGAGGAAGGTCTTATTGTATTTTTTCCAGGTAAAATAAAAAATCTTTAATGAGTTATATTCTCAGTTGCTGCATTTATCTATTAGTTTATTGTTAATGAGGGACAAAAACCTTCGAAGAAACCAGCTTATGTTATTTTTTTATTAGACACAATCCATTGGTACCCTCAGTCTAATCAGCATAATCGGATTGGAGATAGATTCTGCTGATTTGCATTCGAGTTTGCACGCAGATCATGATTCTGTTTATGATTTTATTGTCTTTATTGTACTTGACTGTTATGGCATTTGCAATCATTCTCCACGAATTATTTGAGTTAGTCTTTGTGTGTAGCAATTTTCTCTCTTTTTGTCATTAATGATTTATAGTTCTTAACACTACTTGTACTTTTCTTTTTTATTTTGGAGCATGAATTGTTATTTAGTTTTGCCTTTGGGCCAGTTTGGCAGGCAACTTATAGTAGACATAATGTTTTTGTTGGCCTTTTTTCATTCTATCAGGGATACCTGGGTGTGCCAAGTCAGCTTTGTGTAAAGAAATTCTGAACACACCTGGGGGACTAGGAGATGACCGCCCTGTGCATAGCCTTATGGGCGATCTCATTAAAGGTTCGTCACCTTTGGTAATGGTATTCTGATCTCTTGCTTTATCTTGGGGTATGATATGATAATGGTATTCTGATCTCGTAAGTGTTCCTTTTTTTGTCTTGGCACATAGTAGCAAGCCAATAATAAGCTTCTAAATATGGCCTTCGTCATTATTCATCTGTGAAATTCTGCTCTCTCTGCAGACTTATATTTCAAGGTCATCTCTGACTTTAAAAAATCCAATACTGAGTTAGTATAATAGCTTTGTATTATTAGTTTGGTAGAAACCGCTGATACACATGCCTATTGTTTTCATCTTGTTATGAAGCAATAAATTCTTTCCTCTTGCCCTCTTGGTCATGTTAGGTTTTAAACAACCACCAAATTCTTTGGAGTAAGATTTGCTAAAAGTAGGATAGAAACTAGTATGCGAAGGAAAGTTTGTGTAGTGTCAGCCAAGTGCCTCTAATGGGTTTATAATTTAGGACAAGCATATATGTTATCCATGGTTTGTTGTGCTGAAGAGCATGCTTCGCGAGGCATTCACGTGAATCCTAGGTTTAGTGTAAACTAAGGCACTCTAAGCATCTTCTCTGCTGTGACCTCTTGTGATGCCCCTAGCGTATCACGTGCGTAATCTGTCTAGTAAAATGATACGATTGTGACTTTGTGAGTGTACACTAGAACTAGTGAGAATTACCATTTTGTTTGAAATACAAATCGCGGTCACAGTAATCTAAGTTGCTGTGTAAACTGTCATCTGTAAATAATGGAACAAGTTGTAACTAGATATAATCAACTAGCTTGCATGACAAAGTGCAAGGATCAATGGATTCTTGCCAAATGCAAAAGATTGATCATTGCTAGAATCATTCACCTAATGTAAAGATTGACTGAGAGTGAATTTGAATTGTGCATATCCTGTTTTGTCCTATGATGTGTGCATATCCTGTTTTTTCCTATGATGCTATTACCTGTCATTTATTGTATGAGCAACTTTATAGGAAGATACTGGCAAAAGGTGGCTGATGAGCGAAAGAGGAAGCCACGTGGTATAATGCTTGCTGATAAAAACGCACCAAATGAAGAAGTGTGGCGGCAGGTACAGATCTTTGATGAAAAGCAGTGCCTAATTAGCTGTTGACATCAATGCCCTTTTTTCTATTCCATATTTGGCATGTTGTCCAATTGGTTTGCTGTTGTAGATTGAAGATATGTGCCGAAGCACAAATGCGAACGCTGTTCCTGTTATTCCAGATTCTGAAGGTGCATCCTACTCGTTCAATCTCTAGTTTGCTATTTTTTATATATCTTGAAGCTCATGTGAGCAACGCTGATTTTAGGTGTTGTACATCTTTTATTCCCTGTCTGGAGGTACTGAATTGTATGTGGTGGATTGTTGTACTTAAAGAGCCTTTAGTTTGTTACTGCCCATGTATGTAGAACATAAATGGAAGGACTCACCAAGATATAAAGAAAAAGAAAAGGAACAAGAGTTGAATTTCCTGATAAAGCTTAGACAATCTCAATGCTACTATGATCTTATCAGTACTTTGATAATCTTAGTTACATAAGCATTTGGTGCCTGCAATATGCTCTGATTTGTCTTGATTGTTTGGTGGAGTGGACCCTCTTAGTTTATCGGTGCAGCATGTTAGATGCTACTATGATCCTATCAGTACTTTGATAATCTTAGTTACATAAGCATTTAGTGCCTGCAATATGCTCTGATTTGTCTTGATTGTTTGGTGGATGGACCCTCTTAGTTTATCGGTGCAGCATGTTAGATGATATTCGTGAATTTGGAGATATTCAATAACTGCTCTCACAAAATGATAATATAGGAAGATGGTTGATCGAGTTTCATCTGAGTCAGAACTTCCTTCAAAGAAGGCCTATTGCACTAAATGTGTTTGCCTACATGGATCCTTTTGCAAAGAATCCACATCATAAAGATTGGACAAGATTTGCTAGCGGTTGCCAACCTAATTGTAACCACTTCCTTTACTGGCTTGGGACTGGCTGTGTGGAAGAATACACAGAGACTGACTTATCTGATTCAGAACTTATTCTGAAACAAAAGTGCATAATTTCTTATAAGCCTATAGTCCTTGTCATATAAATATCCTTCAGATATTTGAATCTGTATTTCTTATTCTGCTCCAATCTTAAGTTTTTGTAGTAAATGTGTTTGCTATGCTATGCAGTGGTATTGTCAAAATGTGATTAAGTTTAATCCTTGTTTACTTTGCAATCTTATAATGATTAACGTAAGAATCATGATTCTTTTCAAATTGGAGATCTTTTCATAGCTATAATCCCCAATTGGTAGGGTAGAGAATGAAATTTCAGTGACTATTCATGGTCATAATTTGTTTTGTAAGATCCTATGATGACTTTGTGATTGTTTAATATAAAGATAATATAGTGCTCACTATCTTCTATAACTTCAAAATGCAGGAAATGATTCCAATCCATTTTCCCTTGACGCTCTCGCTGTTTTCATGCATCGTGTGCTTCAACGAGTCAACCATCCGGTATTTTTAGTGACTGAAACCAAATGATTATTGATTAACTAATGATCATATCACAAGCCATTTTTCCTTCTCTATCTTAAGGGAAATCTTGACAAGGCCTCTCCGAATGCTGGCTATGTTCTGCTAATGTTTTACCACCTTTATGATGGCAAGGTAAGTTTGATTCTACCTTGACTAACATACTTATAGAAATTGAATGGAAAGAATTTTTAGTGATGAATTTTTGTGTAATTTCCAGAATCGAAGAGAATTTGAAAGTGAGCTCTTTGAAAGATTTGGTGCATTGGTCAAGATGCCTCTTTTGAAAAGTGATAGGTACATCTTTACATTATGTTTTGACGATTTTTTATAGGCGTATCTGTTCTTTTACCCGATATACATCTTCATTAATTCATTAAACTTTGTGTTTGAGCATTATGCACTTCACTATAGTTTTACCTTCTGATTTTCACTTCTTGATTCTGTAGAAGAGTTCATTTTTTTGCATCTCACTTTCTAATAGTTTATGGGAAACTATCAGAACTTTATGTGGAATCCAAATCGTCCATCCTTAGAATCGTGTCCATCAGCTTGTGTCACCATCTTGTGATTTCATATTTTAGGTTTTGAATTCAAAATACAAACCCGTTAGATGGAATCTAATACGTAAAAGAAGCATTTCGATTTTACGTAAAAGAACCGTACACTTCATATATTAGAGGCGTACGCCATTACCTTGGTGGCTCATACCTAAGCATCTTAATCTGAAGCAATATTTTGACTTGGGTCAATGTTGTATCTCCTGATAGTTAGGGATTAGTTTATGTCTTTCACTAACCAAACCCAACTTTAAAGGAGAATTTTCAATGATCAAGTTACTTCTCTACCCTGGTTGAGCTCGTAAATCAATTCATTTGTTTATTCCAGAGGTCCTCTTCCTGATCCAGTGAAGGCTATCCTGGAAGAAGGCGTAAGTCTCTATAGACTTCATACCAGCAAACATGGAAGGTACCAGTGAAGTCTTCATGTTATCATGAAATGTTGGTTTTGTTTATATGGATTTGTTGACTTGTGTGTTGGTTTCCTTACTAAATATGCGTGAAGGATTGTTTTTTCATATTTCAAATGTTGAGTTTGTTTCTTTCTAATAATTGTAATTGTATCGTGCTCAAAAATAATAAATATTTTACATATATCATGGAGTAAACTATTGGGTTAAAATAATGCCACTTCTTGATTTAACAAATGTCTTGTCGAGATGTGAATAAGAGGCAGGGAATATAATATTAAAAATTGGGAAAATGAAAGCAGTGAGTTACTACCTTCTTTCTTTGTGTTAAGATATTTATCCAAATCTGTATGAATATGGTTAGCAGGGCCTTAGGAGTTGTGGTTGAGTTCCTTTCGCTATATGCTTTTGCATTTTATCATTTAAATTCAGGAACTGTCAAGATAATACTCATTTTATGTGGGATACTACTGCACTGTTGTTTAATTTCGTTACAAACTCGTTATTATTGGGATCTCTTCTTATTCTCCACTTCTTCTTCTGTGATTTGCTGAATTTACATCTGGGTCAGATTATTTCTAGTCCTAAGTTTTTGTTGCTAGTTTTACCATGTTGTGTAATTTTAAAATGATTGCATTTATTGTAGATTGGAACCTTTGAAAGGCTCATATGGAAAAGAGTGGACTCGATGGGAGAAGCAACTACGGGAGGTTTTGTTTGGGAATGCAGATTACCTCAACTCTATTCAGGTTGATTTTCTCTACTTTATGCATCATTTCTTAGTGCTATTAGGTATATGTTTTGTCGTAAAGTTTATCTCTGTAAATAATTTTTAGGTCTTTGGTTATTCCTTTGTTTTTTTTTCCTTTTGACACTCATGATTGGTGCATGCCTAGATCGTGTCAAGTTTATCTTCATAGCATTGCAGCTGTGTGGTGTATGATTCTAATTTAATTAATGTAGACCTCTGAGGTGTACCTTTATAGTATAAGATTAGCGCTTAAAGCACGTGTTTATGATACTGAAAGTTATTATTATGTGGCTGATTTCTATAATCGTAAAGACACTATTTTGCTTACCAATTTTAGTTTGTTTGACATGCTGTTTCAGGTTCCATTTTATTTCGCTGTCCAACAAGTGCTTGCACAGCTGAAAGATGTCGCAAAAGGTGAAGCTAGAACACCAGATACAGAAAAGAGGAGGTTTGGAAATATTGTCTTTGCTGCTGTGTCTCTGCCTGTTCTAGAGATCCACAGCCTTCTAGATAAGGTGGGGATGGTCTTAACTGCAAACATTACATCTGTGTTTCTGCATGTCTAATTTGGCTACATTTATACAAACTTCTTCCAAGTTTGATTACCATTAACAAGGGTTTCTATATATGGAAATGGGGTCAGTGACTTGTAGGCCTTTTTACACTTATGTTTGACAGCTGTCCAAGCAGGATTCCAGGGTCAAAGGTTTTCTTCAAGATAAAGATATGGAGACCAATCTGAGAAAAGCTCATCTAACCCTTGCTCATAAAAGAAGTCATGGTGTGACAGCAGTGGCCAGCTATGGTGTCTACTTACAGCAAAAAGTTCCTGTTGAATGTACAGCTTTCCTTTTTTCAGAGAAAATGGCTGCTTTGGAAGCTCGCCCTGGATCAGTTGACGGTGATAAGATCATTTCAAGAAACCAATGGCCTCACATAACCCTTTGGACTGCTGATGGTATACCAGCGAAGGAAGCCAACACATTACCACAATTGCATTCTGAAGGCAAGGCCACTCGAATAGAGATCAATCCACCTATTAGTATATCAGGAGTATTGGATTTTTACTAATTATTTTACTGAGCGATTGTTTGTTTGCGCTTTGGCATCTAAGTCAGAGAGAGAGGATATTTAGTTCAAGCATAAATTTTGACTTTTTTCTTTCAATAGGGTGCAAACAGATGTGGAGTTTTTTCATGTCCACATCGTTGAATATGGAATGTTATAAATTGTAAAATGGGGACGCTAGAGATTGTTACCAACTGATAACTACGGTAGTTTTGAATGAGCTATCATGGTCAGTGAGACTCGTGGATATTGTAAGAGGTTGCAAATTCCTCGGGTGGGTGAGGACAGACTGACAGAGAGAGTTCAATGTGATGGTGAAATGCTCCTCCAGGGTTCCCGGCATCACCTATGGCTACTAACAGCTTAGCACTAGCTTTTCAGCATCAAAACATAGGCGTGTACTGCAATATTTTTAGTTTTCTTTGTAAAATGTATTTGGTAAAAGCACATATTTTTAGCTGATTTGTATTCGTCATGCCTAACTACCACATCAACTTTTCATTTGATGATTGTTTTCTTCTTTCTGAATATGTTTTTGGTTAGCAACAATAGACTTAGAGAACATTCCTAGTCTGGTGGAACTTGTAGTGCATCCGTTTGTAGGATTAGGGGCGGCGAAAATAAACTTAACCCAATAGGTCAATCCCATCCAAACCTATTAGGTAGAAAGAAATAGGTTTTGTGTTGCATTAGGTCAAATTCAATTTGACCCAAAATCTTTTGGGTGCGATTGAGTGGCCTAATGGTCAACTTATAGAAAACCCCAGTGAATAATTGTGACTACCTACTTAGATTTCTAATCTTAAGAAGCGATTCCTTTCTCACATCAAAAACTTCAGAAATAGATTTTTTTATATTAAAATAAGCAAGACAACCCAAACTCGGTAATGACCTTTTCCTGTTCAGTTATTTCCCGAGCAATATGTGAAAATTAAGTGCATAGAATAAACAGTCGCATAGTAACTCTTCCTGCTCGTAGGATCAGCTGTGTTCTTTTTGTTTGGATCATATCTTATAATATTTCTACTTACGCTATCTTCAATATTGGCTTTGTAATTGCTAGTTTAATGTCTGCGTCACTAAAAAAAATGATTACATTTATTATAGCTGGGATCAATGAAGGACGTGCTAATTAAGGGAGGTTTTATTTTGGAAATGCATATTACCTTAACTGTTTTCAGTGTGATATTTTCTCTACTCTGTCCATAATTCATTAAGTACTACTATATCATATACACCATTCTGGCATACAAAATTTATTTCATTGACGTTACACTTACAGGTTTCATTTGATTTTACTGTTCGGCAAGTGCTGGTGCAACTGAAAGACGTAGTTAAAGGCGAAGCGAGAAGACCAGATACTGAAAAGAGGTGATCAGAAATATTGAAGAGATCCACAGCCTTCTATAAGGTGCGAATGATATTCTAGACAGAATACACTACTTAGTTTTTCTGCATGTCTAATTTGCCTTCACACATGCCAAAAGGATTTCTATGTCATGATGGTGATTTATACACAAGAACCAAATTTTTTTCTTCAGGATAAAGTAGGTATGAAGACCAATCCGAGGAAGGAAACTCATCTAACCCTTGCTCATAAAAGGAGTCATGTGGTGTGATAGCCGTTCCAGCTTTGCTGTCTATTTACAGCAAAATGTTCCTGTTGAATTTACGGCATTCCTTTCTTCAGAAAAGATGGCTACTTTGGAAGCTCGCCTTGGATCAGTTGATGGCGATAAGATAATTTCAAGAAATCAGTGTCCCACGTAATAACCCTTTAGACTGCTGCCGTTTTATACCGAAGGAAGCCAACACGTTAGCACGACTGCATTCCAAAGGCAAGGCCACACGGATAGAGATCAACCCACCTATTACTATATCAGGAGTACTACGTTCTTACCAAGTTTTCCTCTGAAATCACTTGTTTTTTGACTGAATTTTTGGAGTCAAGGCATACAGGGCTTTTGCGAGAGAAGAGAGAGAGATAGAGAGAGGCGTAGTTTACTTCATACATTTTGAGGTTTCCATAAGGGAGAAAAATACATGTGGGGTTTTCTCATGTTAGCGTCACTAATATAAATTGTTAGTTATTGTACATAAGGACTTAAATGTAGTAGAATTTTATTACTAGATGTTGAAATTTCACATGTCCTGGTACTTGATCCTGGCCAATCAGAATCGAAGAAGTGTCGTTTAGCTCCACTTCAAAAACTTCTTTTTATTTCATATAAAAAATATTTTATTAAATTTATTTACAAATTTTTAAAATGCAAAACAAATTTACATCAATAATTTTACTATTATTTATTTTTATATTTTTAAGTCAAAAAATAAGATTTATTTTTGAAAATTTTAAATTATTTTTTGTTTTTAAAAAATTTTATTTTATAAATACTTTTCGGCTATAGTATTTATAAGTAACAAGGTAATTAGAAATATTTGCAGTGAAGTAATACGTTTGATCCTTCTAAGAAGTTGTGACATTGACGTTGATCCAGAAGGTTACCTCATACGAAATGATCGAAACATTTGCTTGTCCTTGTTGCTTTTGGCTTTTATGGTTTGTTCTTTTAGCAGATGTCAATTTTTATAGGTCCAGTTTTCTGAATCTTTAAGGAATTGTTTCAAGGATTTTCCTTTTCCACAAGATGCACCTTTATTAGATAAATGAGCACTCGTAGTGGTCAGCGGTGCTCTCAGCTTATGCCAAACTGCTTTGAGATCTGACAGCATAATGTAAATTTCAAATGCTCTTAACTAAATTTTGCGTAAATGTACAATAGAAAGTAGATTTTTTTAGAAAATAGATTGAAAATAAAATTCAATTTTTGTATTTCAATTATTTTAAAAAATGAGTTAAAAATTAAAAAATAAAACTGTATTGAAAATTATGCAAATAAAAAAGTTAGAACTACAATTCTGTGTGGAATCAGAGTTCATAGTTCCTTGTGCAAATGAATTATATGAACTCTTCAAAACTTCAATTCTGTAGAAGAAACTAGAGTTCCGGACGTTGAAACACGCCCTAAGCATACATGAACAGTTACATTGCCCACACATGCGAAATTGTCTCTCGATCTTTTCAAAAGAATCAATATACTTCTCAAGGAGGTTTGACAAAAAGGGTGAGCAATGTGTTATGCCATAATAACTTTAACAGATGTCCAGATGCAAAATGCTCATTTTACATTCCCTTCTAACATGTTTTCTGCTAAAATGACAGCAACAGATGGTGCTTATGCCTTGCATCAACCTGCCTATATCCCCAACTTCGTTTAGGAAAAATATAGATAGCACACCATAATATTACTAGCAAACAAAATGGACTTGATGATTAATTTCAAAAGAGAAATTGGAAGGTACCCGATGCTATACGAGGAGAGCCTTCATTACCCTACTTCTGAGTAGTATTTAGTTTGCTTTGCTCAGACTCGTGTTTCAATGTTGAATCTCCGCTTATCAGTTCATGCAAACCTTCCACCTTTACTGGCTGTGTTCTCATGTTGTTGTATTGAGTTCTGAAACCACCAGAAAGTTACAGTTCGCTAAAAAAGTAAAAAGTTATTCTTAAATGATCTTGTTAGATACATTAAAGAAACTCTTACTGTGGATGAAGTCGAGAAATTTGTACAGACGGTAGTGGTTTGAATTGCTGTCCTGCCTGAGCATGATGGCTCCCTATAGTCATTTGCTGCTGTCGCATCTGCAGTTGATGTTTATTGAGGGTGCTATATGAGACATCCATTGGTGACTCGGAAATAATTTCAGTCTTGACATTCACCATGGCCTGATCTTTGTCCATCATCACAAGAGAACCTCGAGGGGCTGTTGGCTGCCGTCTTTGAAGCTCAGCCCACTGCTGCTGCTGGTGGTAGGCCAAATTCTGCGCCTGCAGCATGCTCATCTGTGGTTGCATTTGTCGTTGTATCTGTCACAAAATATTTGTGATATCAAAGCATGGTGTTATCCTCTTACATTCCTTCTAACCTTTTGGTAGTGCTCCCAGGTTGGATCAGTTAGTATTACATATTCTGTCAACTTCCTCTAAATGTGGCATTTACAGCTGAACAGGGATAAACTTTATGAAACACAAAATACCAAGAAAGTTCTCTCTAACAACATATACATGATCCTAGCTTATAACTAGAAAAGCAACATGCAATTTGTATTCATCCTTTGGGACAAAGATATTCGTTTTTTAGCGGAATGAAATGAGATAAGAACAAGTATTCTGAGATCCTAACCGAACGACAATGAAGAAAACCACAACAGGATATTGCTTTGAGTTTTCACAAGCTACACAATTGTCCAGCACCAACAAACAAAGTAGAAGTTTCTCAATGATATAGTAAGGTCATAACAACATTAAAGTTTTAGGTCAATGCTGTGAACCTCTACAAATTATCAATGTAAAGCAACATTATAGATTAATAATAGCATGAACATGTTACTTTTTATCCCTTAGCTCATTGAGTAGGCATTTAACTTTGTTGTAAGCTCAATGATCAACTATTAACAAGGCAAACGAGAAATAAGAAGGATGCCTAGTAGTGGAAACCTTGAAACAGGTGATGGAGCTTCCAATTTCTAAAATTAACTTACACTAAAACTTGGCACAATTCATTTTATACTTCAGAAATAGGAATGAGAGTAAGGGGAAAGAAGCATAAAAGAATTGCATGAATCACTTTATAACATGGGTAAATTGTCATTGAGATATTACAAAGTCAGGTGAGCTTGTGCTTACACGTTCTATTTTATTTAAGCACGAGTTCTATAATTATTCAAATATATGTTAGGATGCACAAATAAAACAGTATATGCATGCAAGCATTCTTTGATATGGACATGCTGTACTATTGAAAGTTACCTAACCAAAATGCAGTTTAAACAATAAAATGAAGTCGAATTGCCTCACCTGCTGTGCCTGTATAACTGAATTTTGATTCTGAAAAATACGGACATTTTGTTGTGTCTGGTGACTTGAGCCTTTGCAACCATCTTTTACCACTTCTGCTAAACTCGCTACATTGCTGCGACAGTAAACATAAAGTACAACAGAAAAGATATCATTAACCACATAGAAATAAAAAACACTATCGGAATTAAAAACATTTACAAATTAATTACATTGACAACCAGATTAGAAGAAAATTAACTAGCTTCAAGAACTTTTCAAATAACTGAATAAAGCACCACCTCACCTGTAACCAGCAGTTTGCATAAATATCTTGAGGAATTCCATAGAAGAGAATCGCTTCCGATAACTATCAGTTAAAATTCTCAAGGTACGACCTAGTTTGCAGATGTGATTACCTAAGTAGTCTGAAAGGACCTCTATTGAGACTTCAGTTCCACCTTCAAAACCAGCGCGATCCATCAAATGAGCTACAGACTGGTTAGTCATCTTTGAGGCCCGCTCTTCACCAAGAAGTTTGATGTTCCCTCCATCTCTTCCCCTATACTTACTTCCAATTTTTACATATTCAGGTCTTAAACCAAACCTTTCCATCATTGCTGGACTTGGGCTTGTGACATCAGGCAAGTTGTCTAGAGTGCCAATGATTTCAACTCTTTTCATCTCCTCAACACCACTCGGCGGTGGTAAGGCAGTATCGGGGACACAATTAGACGGAAACATTGTTTCAGGTACAAAATAAATTTCCTCATCTGTTAATATCTTCGTGTCAGGTTTAATGTTATGCAGCCCAGAGGGTCCATTCTCTCGCATGGTTTGACCAGTACCCATATAAAGGTCCTCCTGAAATGCTCGTCTCTTCCTCTTATGGATTTCTCGAAGCCTGAGATAAGAACACATTCCTTCAGATGTTCTTTTATGCAATTCCCTTTCACTGTGATGCCTTCTCATTTTGTATTTGTCAGCATTTGCACTGTACCAACTCTCTGGAAGGTCTTCATATCTTTGTCTTTGGGATATACTTTCGCCCCCAGCCTCATTGTATCTTGAAACAGCACTTGAGCCATGGTCATAAAATTGATCGATGGTCCTGTTGGAACTAAAGGCTGGTTGAGATTGTTTCTGTATCATCAACAGAGAATGCAAACACCTTCAGCTGAATTGATGATTGATCTCAAACTTTTAAAGGATAGTCGGAGATAATAAAAAGAATTACACAAGCTGGAAGTAGGAAATTATCATAACCACATGAACTAAAAAGGTAGAAATTGTACCGTAAGGTTACTTTCTTGCAAGTCATCTTCCAGTGTGTAATAGATATCATCTCCGTGCAATCGCAAATCTATAGAGCAAAAGGTTTACAATGTCCAGGTATTCAGCAAAGATTCACACTTACAACATGAGATCTTAGGGAGGACCTCTCTGAACAATTTATTGAAAGAAAATTATAACCAAATATCAAAAGCAACCTCTGAAAGTACCTTCCCAAAGTCTTTAGAAACTAACTTGTGCTACACAACAAAAGCAAATTCCAAGCTCGATATTACCAGTAAACTTGTGTTGGCTATAAGAGACTGAATGCAGGTTTGATGTTGAAGACATGCCTTTTTCAAGTAAAAGTAGAAGAAGATGCCATACTATGTACAGCGTTTAAACAGAGAAACAAAACTAATGTGCTTTGTGAGAGAGTTCCAATCAGAGTCGAGCTTAGAAATGTGGAATGATCAAATATCGAACCTTTCTTTCACAGGCCAACTAACATCGAGAAAAAGGCCAAAACAGTAAACTCCAGCAAGGCTCTCCTCTAAAAGAAGCTTAAATCCTAACTAACCTCTTCTAATAAAAACATGTCAGACAATACAGACAAAATGCATTGTGATCAAACTGTATAAACCGTTTATGGACATGTCTAGCAGGCAGTGTAAGAAACCAGCTTATCATCTAACAGACCCCACGAGCTCCATCGAACTAGTTCATATCTTTTCATCCAAATCAAATTCAGACGAATATAACTTCAAAATTCCAGACACCAAAAGAACAGATTAATCGAACTACCTGATTTCTACTATGTGGCTTAGATTCTCGACTAGTTTACTCAAGCTCCCAACAAAAATCTTCATAGTTTGCATTCAAATCAACTCAAAATATCAAAGAAACTCAACACCGAGAGAAAGAAAAAGAGAACTAACAATCGGGATTGATTGTGGCTTTAGTTCTGGTGGCGACAGCAGTTGTAGTTAAACCAGCAGAGGCTTTATCGAAGAGAAGAGCACGAGCACGGAGCTGAAGACGAAGATGATTCGTTGACGAAGAAGAAGAAGAAGATGGAGACATGAACGAGTCCCACGCAGCAGGAGAAGATAATGCCTGCGAGAACGCAGCATATGCGGCGTCGCCGAGCCACGCTCGCCATGTTCCGGCACCGTCAAGCCGGCGAGCAAGCTCGTAACCACACCCGTCTTCACCCAACAACAACACAACTCCACCACCACCGCTACCACCACAGCCGCTGCCGCCGCCGGCCATCATCACTGCCGTGATTCAGATTACTTCATTTCGATTTTTCAACACTTCCTTCGCGATCTATTGATCAGCTAAGCTCAGGTCAGCTGAGAATTCTTTTCCTTTTATTAATTTTGTTTTGTTTTCTTGGGACTTTATTGAATGAATTGGACTCGGTCGTTTTGGAGTCTGAAATGATCCAATAGCTGTTACAAGTGGTTGATCTGATCAAGAGCATTTTAAGGCTAGAAATAGGTTTGAGAAAATAAAGAGCAATTTTTTTTCTTTATTAGAACTTCAATGGTGAAATTTGTAGTATACCAATAAAATATTATATCATTATAATTAAATCAGATGGTTGGTTGGTTGGTTGGATCTAAGCCACGCCGGGATAATCACATCGAAAGTTAAGGTGTGCGATAAATAATCGTAGTTGGACTTGGATCATCTACCAAATGAAATCAATCATTGATCATTTTCATTAAGCTCGGGCTAATACACAAAATTTGCAATTTCTTTTCTTCATATTTCTTAGAAGAACATTTACCATTAAGTTGTTCGAGAGAAAATTGATCGGCATAAAGAGCAAGTTCAACTACCGTCATTGAATACAAGTAAATTGATTGATAAATCTTCATAATTTGGCGTGTACTTTTTGAGAAGAGCAGTTGTTAAAAAAAATTTTATTTCATATTATTTATCAATAATTTTAAAATAATATTTATAAAGATTTAAACTCATTCTTCTTATTTATCAATTGATTTTGAAAAAAAATTTAATTTATCACATAATACCAAAAAAAATTAGACCGGATCGGCCCAAAATATAAAATAAACTTAATTTTATTATTAATATCTATATAGGATCTTCATGATCCATTTTATTTTAGAATAAAATAATTCGCTTTATTTCAGAATAGATAGTCTATTTCATTAAAAAGATAATTATTCGCTATATTTTAAGACAAATAATTTATTTCATTTCAAAATAATTAGCCCATTTTATTCAATTTGTTACGGAACACATAATTCGTATCAATTCAATTTACAAAAAAAAAACGCTCTGCTGGACGTCAGATATTAAAAAATATTTAGTTTCACGTTGCTTATTAATGGTTTTGAAATGTTATTCATAAAAACTTTAACTCACTCTTTTCATTGCCGATTAATTTTTTAAAATATTTTAAATTCGTCACGCATATAAAACCTTCATATGTATACACCAGATGCGACACAAAAGTTCAGAAGAAATCGATCACGAATGATGCATGTTCATGCGGTAAGTTTTTGAAGTTCGAATCTGAAATAACTAGACGTGCAATCCTGATAAAGAAAACATGATACAAGTTAATATAGTATGATGAGTTAGAGAAGAAGAAGAAGAGGCCTTGATGGTTTCACCCATTACGGACAGGCAAGGCCTCAGGCGAAGTAGAAGATCTTCAACCTTGGCCGTAGGTACGAAGGTGGTTGACATTCAACTGTATTCCAGCAACTTGATCGGTGGAGGTCTTCGGCGACATGAGCACCAATACTACTCCCTAGTGCGTCCCCTATCAACGCCGATACACTGCCATGTAGCACTCTATATGCCTGCTATTCATTCATGCTCAGATGAAAAAATAACAGTCGTAATCTTATATGACTTTTTATCAGTGAATAAATTTAAAATGTTAAAAAAAATTGTCACTATGTACCTGACAGCAAACTTCGGCTACCCTTAGCCAGCCTATGACGCACTTGCCTGAGAAGACATTAATCTCAAAACCAAGAACGTTGAGAGCTTTGTCCAGCTATGCTGTTTCCTTGCTAGATGGATTTGCAGCAGGCGGCACAAGCTTCTCATATCCTTCATGTTCTGCAAGCGCTTTCGCTTACCAGAAGAAAGTTACAGCTTTGTTTATGCGAGTAGACATAACAATAATAGTAATAATAAAATAAGCCTTCCACCGTTTTCTTTTATCTTCTATGAAAAAACGCATTCAGCGTCTAATAAATCAGCAACACAAAAAGAAAACTTTGTTGGCTTCACAAAGAGGGCACGATAATCTAGGTACATCTGTATGATGTAGCTAGATTACATCTGCCTAAACCATTACTCAATTAATACGAGCAAAAACAAGCATAATATTAACAGCTAACTTGTATGTACTACTCTAAGAGAAGCTTATCACAAAATTGAACAGTTAATAATCAAGATCATGTATCTGACATTTTGTGGCTTATTCTTAATTTTACAAATCATTGTAGACCCATGAGGAACTGGACCTGAATGAATGAGTTACATAAGGAAAAAAATATAACTATTTGCATTTTAATTACTAGTTTAAAACTTAAGGAAAGAGAGGCAAGCTTCTTTACAGTCACACACGCTATAGCTTTGCAAACTTTTTGAGGAAGTCACCAGCATCCTTGGCATTGTCAGGGACTGGCATGTTAGACAAAAATGTAACCTTGGCCGTGGAAATCAAATGTTCCTTGTTAGAAGTAGATTCATTGATCTTCCAAATATGCACATCCCAGACCTTTGTAAATTGGAAAAGCAAGTCAGTAACCCCTAACATAACTGATATCAATTGGTTAGTCACTCAATACTCCATCTAACTTGAAACGGCATAACAGAACTGTAGATAGTAGTCAACAGGATTCCATGTAAAACTCCCTATGCCAAATTTTTATTGATTGATGTGCTATTATCCCAAAATAACACTGATGTTGCGAATTAATTATCGAACTGCTAGAGTTGATAAAAAGAGACATGAAATCCCAATTAATGTTCAAAATTCAAAATGGATCATCTTCGATTGACTAAAGAAAGCATAAAGGTTAAGAATATCAAGTGACTGGTGTGATAGAATTTGGGCTAAGCACCTCAAATGCAAATTTCAAATGTTTATAGATCAATAGCAATGCAGCATTGTATGTTTGAGATCACGCCACAAAATCATGACGACCACACTGCAAGCAGTGCAGCTACTAAACTGCGAGGCCTGAACTCCTAGCTGCCAAAACTAATCCAGGATTGATGAATCAATCTAGTTTAGGCATTTTGATCTGCAGCACTATTGCTCAATGTGGCGGCCAGCTACCATTATAACCCTCGAGAGTAGAGAGCATACACAAATATTATGGAAGTTACAGATTCATTTGTTTAAGTTTCGCAAGAGATCACTACTAGTGCATATAAATGGCCCTTTTAGGTATTGGCTTACTTAGAATCTTACAGTTTGAACATTCTTCATGCATCACTTCTACTCTGGCTATGTACAGCAAATTATGGCAAAAATGTCTAGGAACGGACGCTCCACCAATATCATCCTTTAAAGCTTTCATCTATGAAGGAGTGAAATCCTCCCTCTACCAGCAAAACATCGTTTAGCTCAAAAAAGGAAAGCAGTAAATACTTCAAAATTTCACAAGCATAGTTTGAATCATCAGCTTCTTAGGCAGAGTAAAAGTTGTTTTTATTAAAAACCATCTACGGCCGTCTTACAAATTGTAGCCAAGTAAAAACAGTACTATTGTTGTAAGCAGGTCAGAAACATTCTTTAAAGTGTGTTATTATATCGATATTCTCTAAGCAGGTTCAGAAACATTCAAGGAATAATTAGTTAGTTTCATAGTTTTCCATCAATTTAAACACTTATGCATGACAATTCAATAATTCAATTCACAAAGTTGCTTCCTTTAATAAAGAAATACCTGAACGTTCTTTCCGTTGGCAATGCTCGAGGCCTCAGCGAAGACTGAATCGCCAAGACGCGCCGCTCTATGATGATTTATACTCATCTGGATCCCAGCAATCCGCCGTAATCCCGAAGCCAAGTGCGCTCCCATACTCGAAAGCGATTCACAAATCAAAGCCGATACACCACCATGTAACACCTTAAACGGCTACAAAAACCACCATCGACAGATCAATCACCATTTCACATCCCATTTCCAAAATTCAATTCATCATCTGAATGATTAGACTAATACTAATCTTCACCTGGCAATTAGATGCAGTGACTTTCAATCGACCAGCCACTCTTTGAGGCGAGATGAATTCGACTTGGAACCCGGTTGAGTTGAGAGCTGCATCAGCGACATCGATCTTTTTCGGAGTCGAAGAAGATTGCTCTGTCATTGGATTTTCTTTGTCGTTTTTTTCACTTTCTGCTGCTGTTGTTCAATGTTCATCTTCTCTTGTTTGATACAACCGGTAAAGAGCTATTTATAAACTTGGCCGGTTAGTTGGAATTGTTGGTGGTAGTTTGTTGGTGAATTATTGACCCCAATCAAATCGGGTCAACAGAAGATGGCTGGCTAATTGGCTTTATTTTATCGCTAACCAACAGAGACCATAATTGGGCCGTCTTCTTATATGGGCTTTAACTTAGAACTCATTTATTTGATTCATTTTAAAACGAAGGTGGTTCAGAAAGTGAATCTTACATCAAGTTTCGTTTGGCCGCCGAAAATGTCTTGAATGTTTTGAATATTTTTTTCATTTTCTGCTTGCTCGAAGATTGCTCAACTTATGCTTGAGATCTTCTAAGATAAGACCAGAGACAGTTTTCGCTGGAGGTATTACAACAATACCTACTACTACTCGTTTGAATCCTGAGTTACATTATAGATCTGACAAAATTTCTATTTTTTTTTGTGTAACTTCATATTATTGAGTAGTTAGGTGTTTCTTGTTCATTGTTCACTAATTAGTATTTTAATTCTCATGCTTTGGAACGTAGTCTAGACAAATGCTGCTCCTGTTTATCTTTTTGAAGATCTTGTATTTGTTGCTCTTTATAGCTGATTCTCTTTCTTGATCTGGATGGATCTGATTTGAAATTTATTCTTCTGCTTGATTGAGTGTACCTGTTATCTAGCCAGTGGATCAACTAAAAGTTACCGTCTTTTGTGATTGCTGTTTTCATTCTTAAAAAAACGCATGATCATCTCTTCAGTAACCTTTATGAAGATTTTCAGAAGTTGTGGTCTGTGGTACAATGGCAGCAGGTTTTCCGTTTTTGCAAGAAGTTGTGATCTGTGGTACAAGGGAAAATTGAAGAATGAACCAGCAGTTTTGAGGAAACCAAATAACTAGCCAAATGTTATCTAACAATTTATATCACATGAAATTCTCCAAGCATGAATCAGTAGGATGGCAAGTAATGATCTTTCCCTCTCCTGTTATTTTTACTTCTTCTCCTCAAGCTTGTGCTGCTGCTCTTGATGATGAAGAAGAAGAAAGGGAGAAGGAGAAAGGCCATCTTAGTAAACCTACTAATTACTACTTTCTAATGCAAGCATTATTCATGTTTGGAGATCTTTTGGATTCCTTAAACCTTAGGTGAATTCTTCCAATTTTCATTTTGGATCTATTGCCCTCTCGTAACATTTTCGTGTCATGCTGTTGTTAACAATATTGTTAGCTAAGAGAAAGTTCCCCTTGATGTCCTGTTGATGTCTCTCATAGTGAACTAGAGAGGAAGTGCTGTAAGCTTACTGTTAAAGAGATAGTGGCAGTTTGCATGGTATTTGACACCTGTGATATTTTCTCTCTACGAGGGTTTTCCATGTACTGTTGTTCTGTAGTGAACATTTGTCTGCCTATTGCTTTATTGATTAGTTAGTGATGAATTGCAACAAGAGGGCTTGTAGTTGCTTTCACTTTGTCATTCCAACCCTCAGACCCTAACATGGTGTACATTTGGCTCATTTCCTATTATTAAATCAGAATGTTGATGATGATTGTCTTCTCCAGGTAAGTGTGTTCGAAGATGGTTTAATTATATGCTGCTGTTTTCTACTTCCTTCATGAAATGATAGCTTATCTGTAGTATCTAGAGCCGCTGATTTTAACTTCTCTTTGCTTGCTAGAGATGCACTATGACTCAGCGGAGTAAGTTCTAAGAATATGGAGGAAGTTTGGCAAGAGCTGGAGGATTTGAAGTACGAGAAAGAGATACTTCATGCAAAATATCAGGCAAAATGCAATCAGTATGAGTGCTTGAGGGAAGTACACAACCAGCAGTCTATGAAGCTTCAAGAAGCAGTGGATAAGATTGAGAAGCAATCAATAGATATTTGTGCAAAAGTTGAGGA
This sequence comes from Acanthochlamys bracteata, assembly GCA_019914995.1. Taxonomy (NCBI): domain Eukaryota; kingdom Viridiplantae; phylum Streptophyta; class Magnoliopsida; order Pandanales; family Velloziaceae; genus Acanthochlamys; species Acanthochlamys bracteata. Next base: position 5,218,059 of record CM034129.1, on the reverse strand, counting down.
GATTTCTTTTGTTAAGCAAATGTGTGAAGATTTAAAAAAGAGTTTCTCTGAGAAAGAATCTGTTATTTTGCATTTGAACAAGGCGAATGAAAACCTGAAGACTAATTTGAAGGAGCAAACATTGAAAATGAAGGTACAGAACCAAGAGCTCGTTTCAGCTCTAGATGAATCCCAGGCGAGAAGAGAAGAACAAGAACAGACTATTCGTGCATACAAGCTGGAAATTGATGGGGTGAGGAATCTTCTTTTACAGTCCCAGAAGAAGTGCGCTGACTTGGAAGAGAAGGTTTGTGTACTTCCATGTATGAGGAAGGCTCATGAAGTGCTATCTCAAATTGAGCAAGACAAAATAAAGGTCGAAGATCAGCTTAAGTGGAAGAATGAGCAGTTTAGGCATCTTGAAGAAGCTTATGATAAGCTGCAAACTGAGTTTAAAGTGTGTAAGAAGGAGTGGGTACTGGAGAAATCCAACTTACTTGATGAAATTTCTACTTTGCAGGTTAATTTGGATTGTCAAACTAGAATTGCACAAGACATTCAGTCTAAATTGCAGATGTGCAACCAGGCCCTGGCACATGAAGAAAGTCAGAGGAAGTTACTTGCATTGCAGCTCTCAGAATCTAAGAAATTTTATGAGAATGTAGTAATGGAGTTCGAGGAGGAAAAGTTAAATGTTGAGAAGTTAACAGGAAAGAGAGATGAGGACATTGCTGCATTAAGACATGTGCTGGCTACCAAAGACATGCTCTACAAGGAAACGGAATTGAGGAATAGTCATCTTGACCAAGTTAATCAGGAACTTCAAAGCACTCTGAAAGAATTTCAAGAAGCTCAGACTGATGGGGCAGATGCAGTTGCTTCATTGAAAGCCTTGCGTCAAAGGTTTAGATCTCTGGAGCAAGTACAGAGGGACTGTTCTGAGAAACTGAAATATTGTGAAGCTGGATGGGAAGCCGAGCTGGAGATATTAGAAAAACAACTGGGTGAGTGTCACTCTGAGCTACTTGCCAGGGATAAACAACTCTATGATTTTCAGGAACAGATAGAATGCTATTATTCTTACATCTTGCAACAGAAGTTGGAGAATGAAGAGATTTCAGTGGAGCTTATGGTATTGAAGTCCAAACTTACAGACTTCTTCCCCTACATCGATTCAATGGAATCGGATATGAAGTTCCGCAAAACGGAATCTCAAAAACAAGTTGCTGACATGAAGGAGCAACTGCAAGAAATCAGTAGTGCTCTTTTTTGTTCACGGTCTGAGACAAGGTCACTGCATGAGACTGTTGAAACTCTACAGATGAAGGTAGGCCATCTTGAATCGGTTGAGCAACAGTATCTGGCACTAAGGAAGGATCATAGCTTATGCAAAGAACATCTTGAGGAAACTTCTAGACATCTTGAATGCTATAAGATGCAAGCTTCTCGGAGGGAGAGTGAACTGCAAGAAGAATTGGATAAAGTGATAGATGCGCTAGTGAGAACAAATGCTGCTCTTCTAGAGAAAACAACTCAACTGGGAAAGTATGAATTTGAATTGCAGCAGGTGAAAATGTTTGCGGAGAGGATAGAGAAGCTTAAATCTGAGTTGGTAATTCAGCTGGATAGATGCCAGCAGGACCAGAGTATAGTTAGAGGAGAATTAGAGGTTTCTATTCTTGCCAAGATGGAGGTGGAAAAGATCCTTGCTGCAGAAAGACAGAATTTTAAGAGTACAAAAGAAGAGCAAGACAAGTTGATAGAAGAGCTCCAGAAGAAATTCGTATTGCTCGAAGAGGACCATATGAGGCAGCAGTTTGAACATGTTGTGCTCACCATTGTTGAGATACAGAAAAAAGCAGAAGAGAAGCTGGAGATCCTCCAACTCACAGAAAATGAAGGCAGAAGACTAACTAGTTTAAGCAAGGACATTGATTTGCTGGAACATGAAATTGCACGCAGCAAGGGGGAAACTGCAATGTTGATAGAGCTAGAGAAAGAGGTAGCCAAAGAATTTCTGAAGGAAAAGCAAAATGTAATTGTTGATATCCAGTGTCAAATGTCTTCAATCAACGAAGATTTCACTCAAGTTGTTGAAGAGAGAACTGCTTGTAAACATCTAGTCATGTACTTGGAAAGAGGAAAAATCTTTCAGGCACTGGAGAAGATTGTGACAGTTCAGATTCTAGCTGAGCACGAAGCACAGTACTTAAGCTGCTTGAGCTCTGAGTTGGAGGAGGAAATAGGCATGTTACAGCTACAATTGAAAGCTAAGGAAGAACATTCTGTAAAAGCAATCAGGAATCTCGAACAAATGAAAGTCGATTTATTGATGGAAAGGATGCAATGGGAAAACGAGAAGATCGGGCTTGTGAGTGAACTAAAGAGCATGTATGACAGAAATAGGTTGTTGGAAGAGCAAAAAGAGAGACTTTCAGCTGAAATAAAATCTCTTCGTCAAATGATCGGAGATTTATGGATTGGCAGAGAAGCTTTGGTTGGTCATATGCTAGAAGTTACTAACTTAGTAGAGCATGAGAAAGAATTAAGCAGATGCCTGCAGAGGCTAATGTGCAAAGCTGGAGAAGATGGCTCCAGTGCAAACTGTCCAGAGGAAAATGTACAGACCAATGGCAAATACTACGACATGAATCATTCTATTTTCCATATCACCAAAAATGTGCGGAGTCCTGACAGAAGAGTGCCCTTGAAGGATCATAATTTTTAGTCTGGAGAAACAACTGTTTTTAATTTTAAGAGCTTGAAACTAGTGCTGATCTTTTGCAATTTCATGAGTAGGGAAACATTGTGATCTTTGTTTTCACAACACCCTGAGAGCATGGTGTTTGCAATTGGAATGTTCTATTTGTGGTAGTTGCTCTATCTTTTGCTTGCTAACTTATTCCTTGTTCACTGAAGTTCATGTAAAATATTTGTGGACATTCTTCCCACAAACAAATCCTTTTTTCTTTTTTTTTTCTTTGCACCTCCAGTTTGTCTCTTGATCTGTTGAGGAACCTTTTAAAGAACTTGTATTCATTTTTTACAAGTGGTTATATTGATAAATGAGGAGATATTTGGCATTACTTATGCCAACTTATTCCATCTCTTTTTTCAGCTTTTTCTATTTGAATTTTTTTTGAAGTATTTTAGAAATTATTTTTTAATTTAAAAAGCATAAATGAATTATACGTTATAAAATTATTTTATATATATATATAAACTTATTTTGTAATAAATCTTAGCAAATTATTTTTATAAAAATTATTTTATTTTAAGCAATTTCAAACGACTCATGATGCATCGCCACGGTGGCCATGAAGGCTAGGAAATCTTTTGCATATTTCAAAAACAGTTGTAACTTGTTTATATAATGAATTTTTAGAGTTAAATATATTATTGGTTCCTAAAGTGGGATCATAGTTACACAAATAGTTCTCCAAGTGATAATATAGGGTTCTTATACTTGGAGTGATAAAATGGCAGTTTGGTTTAGCTTATTAAAAAATCAGCTTTTTAATTTTTTATTTTATATTTTTTAATATATATTTTATAAGTATTTAAAAATTTTATTTACAAAATTAGAAAGTGTAAAAAAATTTTACGTAATGAGATCTTTTTATTATATATTTTTATTATTTTTTTAGAGATAAAAAATTAAAACTTATTTTTAAAAAAATTAAAATATTTTCAATTTTGAAAAGCTTCATTCATAAGCACTCCAAACGCCTCCAAAATATATTCATAATTGGTATTTATATAAAAGTTATCTTTGATACCGTCAGCGAATATTTTAATATTAAAAATAGTTTTAAACTTTATATTATGAAACATTTTTGTGCTATTTTCAAGCATAGATTATTCAATTCGTTCGGATTTGCTTAAATAGTAGAGTTTTTTTAAGTAAAAATCTTTCTACATAATTTTTTAAAGTTTTGTAAAAAAATTTTATATATATTAAAATTTTATAGCATATAATTAATTTATTTATATTCGTCATTGTTGTGAGAGTGGTAAAGCCACTTCACTGTGTTAAGATATAATTTGTTTAATTTTTCTCGTACTTTTTTTTATTTTGATAAAGTGATATTTTTATACTATTTTAGAGTAATATGAAATACTTTAGAATAATATGTCAATATATTTTTAGAAATAAAAAGAGATATTTATGTGATTATTTATGATTTGTAGATTTGTGTGCCAAAATATTTGTAAATAATAATTATATTATAAAAATATTTTGAAAAAATTTTCGGGACTAACATTTGTCACCATCTGATTAAAAACCATCTCCACCGTTTATCAACAGAAAGAAAGATTATAAATAAGAGGAGCCCTCTATTTGGAACCATAGTGAAAGCTAGCAACGATAAACATCCCAGCATACACCCTTGCTTTTATAGTAGCCACTAATAATCTCATTTTATAAGAAATAATTGTAATTCTTTTAACAAGAGCTATGCTTAGTAATAGCCTTATATTTTTTCTAAAATAATGTAGAAATTTTATTTTGTCTTGAAAAGTTGACAAAAAGTCCTCCCTCCCAAACGTGACTTATATTTTTTAAAAATTTGGTTTTCAGTGAGAAAGTTAACCCACATTGAGTCTCATAATCAGTAATAAAAAAACTAATCCAATATGTAATTGATAATAGAGGTGAAAACTTCAAACATATTATTACAAATTTGATATTGTTCTATAATAAAAGTAGGGAACTCAAGTTATTTCCTCTCATAATTAATTTTCATAAAAACAGAGCTATTTTCCTTGAAAAAAAAATGTTACAAATCTCAGATGTAAAATAAATAGGTATCAAATTCATATGTCAATTTGCACCGAGTTTTTGTTGGTTCATTTTTGTTATAGCCCCAAGAAACTAGGCCGTGTTTTGTAATTCAGTCGAGCAGGCCTGGCATTTACTCGAATATTGGGCTATCGGCCCACAAAGTTTCCTAGATGTTTTCTGCAGTCGAACACTTTTCGAACACTACAGATCGAACAATTACCCCTAATCATATAGCTTAAGTTCTCTCTGTAGTTCTCATTTTCGGTTTGTTCTTCTCTCTCTCTCTCTCTCTCTCCTTCAAGAAATGTTCTCTGCCCGATTAATTTCGTAATCTTCAGATTTGTTAGATATAAAGATAGAAATAGAGTTGTTAGATAGGTGGATTCGAATTTGGAAGATTGGAAGAGAACCAGCAAGCACTGCTCGATCAACTCATTCGGTTGATTACAGATAGAATCAAGAGATCGGAAAATGAAGACGACGAAAGGAGGGAAGGTAATGAATCCAACTGATGCTTACCGGAAGGAGCTTCGAAAGAAGGAACTCAAGCGAGTAAGATTCGAAATTTCTGTTTTTTTGAAGAAAACATTTATCTTTATTTAGTGTTTGATTTGCATGCTAGGATTTGCTTGTTTGTAGGTTAAGCTTACTTACCATCGAAAAAACTAGAAATATTATCTGCTATACCTATATTAGTTAGTGATATGACAATCGAGAAGTTATTTGGGAATTTGTTGAATTCTCACTATACAGAAATAGAATTATAGAGTTTGGTTCTGGTTCAGGGTTTTGTTTGTTTGACATAAATGTTTACTCTAATCTGTCGATAGGAAGTTGGTTTTTTTCCAGGAGCAGTCAAGGACACTAAATCATAAAGAATGTTGTTGATATTTAGATACTACTTATGCATAGCAACCATGCTACTACATGTTTCTCTTAGGAAGTCGGTTGCTTTCATGTTGTTTTAAGTCAACTCTCAGTTTACTTACTCCTTCAACGCCTTCTTTAATTTGTTGTTCTTCTAACTTCTTTTTCCTGTAATACCCTGTTTAGGTGTGTAGATTTAAGATGGAATTGAGCTGATTAGTCAAATTGTTCGCACTTGAGTGCAGTGTAGAAGTTCATCTGCTATTGGCGAGCTTATGATTTTACTGTTACATCTTTAGCTTGTTTTCTTGAGCATTAACCTATGGTAATTTGACATTTGAAATTTCATGATCACACTAGAGATTGTCAATAACCTAGTGTAAAATGCTCATCTGGAAGCACCTCAGCAGGCTATGCTCAATATCTCAAGATTGAAATTTGAAAATTGTATAGTGGGGATAGTCTGCTTTGTGATCTTTGTCTACCAAAATTAAAGAAGTAAAGAAATTTCGTTCTTGATGTTCTTGTTTATTTTATTTCGAGACATTACGTGGCCATATGTTTTACAAAGTGCTACGTGTTAAAATGGTCTCATATCTTTTATGTATTTGACAGAACAAGAAAGAGCGAAAGAAGGTGCGAGAGGTTGGAATTTTGAAGAAGGATCCTGAAACTATCAGAGAACAAATTGAGAAGCTGGAGATGATGAGTAAGTTTGTGATACCTTCCAATGCCATGTATATAGTTGACGCTTCACCTATATTTCTCAGGCTTCTATTGTAATCTCTTTCTTGGTGTGCTTATTGATCGATTAAATTTAGATTTTATATATGGTGTATTATCTCTGCGATTAAAAAAGTCTGTAACCTGATATTTTCTTTGCTATTAGTCAAATTTAATGACTTTTCTTAAGAGTCAGATCTGATCTATGATTATACTGTGTCACGGTATTATCCTAAGTAAGTTATTTTGTTCATTTTCTTCATCGCCCTGAATGTTGCATGCCTTTATTACTTTATGTAACTATAGATTTTAGTTTCTTGTCATGTAGCACGGCTCCATGTACAATGTGTACTTGAACTCATTAGAGGGTTATTTTCTGCATGTTGTGTTTGCTGATTATGTAAGATAACCATAAGCAATTATAGTGGTTTATGATAATGCTGCTCTTCTATTTTTCTTTGCAGAGGCTGATGGTGCTCTAGACAAGGCGAGGAAACATAAGAAGAGGCAGCTTGAAGACACACTCAACCTAGTTCTCAAGAAAAGAAAGGTAACACGGTGTGTTTAGACTTCTTGCTCCACATTGATTGAGTAATTATGATTGTATGCTGATTTCTGTGGACATCTCGTGACAATAATGTTCATATTGTCGAATGCGTCATGCATTACTGTCTTATTGCTTGAGGTGGAATTAACAGAAAGCACAAGATCTTGTAAGAATATCCGTATTTCTCATTTAATCATTGTTTTCTCAGTAGTTCTGGCTGTGTTTGATAATTTTTTATTTTACATTCTAATTCCTGAATACTTTTGTGACTCACCTACTGAAAAGCAGAATGAGTCACTGTCACTCTTAGTTACTTTAGCTAAAGCTTCTACATGCTGCTTTGGGTCATGTTTTGTTGATTTCCATGGAAGTTCCTCTCAAGAATCCCTTGTGTTGCATATGCCATGTATTCGTTCATTTTTTATGAGAACAGCCTTGCTCAGAAATTTGAAAGGAACATAAAGCCTCCTTTTCTCCATTTCAATACTCCTATGCAGTTCTTGCTCTCTACTTCAAATTCAATAGGTTTTCCACTTGTCCATTCCTCTCTGCTGTAGTTGATGTGGCACCTAATGCTCTTGTTTCAAGGCTGTTTCTCATGCCATGGTTAGAGCAGTGCTGCCTTGCTCACCGTGTTAAGATGCTTTCTATTGTTGTGCTGCCTATATTGTATCTATTTCTTCATCAATAATACAACTTTACAAGAATAATTGTGAACTATAGCAGTAAACAAGTCTGCAATCCACCACAGTTGTATGTTTGGATTGTTCTGGATAGCTGACCAGACTCTAGTTCTTGGCTCCTGTGCATTTATTACACGTATTGCATTCATAACTGCTACTGTTGAGAAAGCAGATGTCAAATTTTGTTGTTCTTAGGAGTTATATGATAGAGTGGTTTTTTAAAGCTATGTAAATTGTTATTTACTTCACTGGATGTATTTGATTTATATTTGCTGTATATTGCCTATATTTTATTAGAAATATTGTTGATTTTCTAAATCTTATCACTACTTTCTTCTTTACAGGAGTATGAAGAGAGAATGCGTGAGAAAGGTGAGACACCCGTAATGTTCAGGTGAATATCTCTTGATATGTAACTCGTACTGTGCAGCTGATGTTCATCAAATCCATTCTCATTATATGACTTGTTCAACTCTTACAGCCACTTAGGGCCTGTTAAGAGAAGAACAACTGCAGAAGAAGAGGACCGAGATAAACATCCAAAGCCTGAGGTATGGATCTGACTTTGACTTTATATGTTGCTCGTGTACTTTTTTGAAATTGTACTAACAAACTTGTTCTTAGGATTCTGTTTATTACCATCCAACGTTGAACCCAACTGGAGCACCACCTCCAGGGAAGCCTCCAATGTACAAATCATCAATTGGTCAGTATTGGTATCTCACAAGGTTTATTTTTTTCTCTGTATGTTCTAACTGTATCCCATACCCCTCTTTTTTTAAGTAATCGTCAAGGCTCAGACATACTTACCTGCAGGACCTTCACTCTAGGTTTTCTCTGATTTAGATTTTCTTGGTCTTTCTAAAACATTGCAGGACCAAAAATCCCACTGCCTTCCACAGGTGAGCCAGGATCTTCTTCAAAGTGGGATCTGGAAGAGGGACTTTCAGCTGTGCCACCTCCACCTCCACCCCCTCTTCCCCCGCCACCTCCATTGCCAGAATCTGATTATGCCTCTTCTGTAAAGGATGCCACTGATCTTTCATCTCTGCATTTGCCTCCGCCACCACCTCCCCCACCCAAGCCACTTGGAGGTGATATGCCACATCCTGGCCACCACCATCCTCCAAGTCCACTGCCTAAAGAACCAGTTGCCAGTCATGGATCTTCACTCTTACCTCCACCACCACCTGGTTTTCGACCACCTGTTGCAAGCACAAAAGTTGAGGAAGGGAAGAATACTGCTCCAGAAGGTCCAAGTCTCAATGAGTCTGACCAGGTTAAGCATCTTAGATTTTTAGAAGTGCAGTTAGATGGAACGTTATATAATTTAAATTTCCCCTGAGTGATGGCATTTGTAGCTCTCTGAGAGTGCATAGGTCATTTGAATTAGGTCTAGATAGATTAGTGGGTAACTTAGAAGTTACAAGGTTGTAGCTGTGCTAATTCATTGTATGTTGACAGTGACATTTTCTCTTGCATATAGGTTGCAGCCAAGCTCCCTCCTCCTCCTCCAGGATTGCCTCCAAACCCAGCAAATCATCAAGCTGAAATCTCTATTCTTGAGTCTAGTATTACCAGTGCTAATGGTGTAAGTGATGCATCCAAGGTGAATACATATCTGCCTCCTCCTCCTCCAAGACCACCAATGCCTGTAGCTGCCAGACTCCCTTTAGCTTCAATTTTGCATTCTGACATGCTTCCGCCAGGTGTTGCTCGGTTTCCACCTCCGCCTCCTCCAGGTATGAGTGCACCACCGATCCCAGGGGCTCCTTTTGCTGCACCTCCTGGACCACCATTGTCGATGCCTCCAGGCCTTCCTTATCCCGAGGATGGTATGTCTGCTTATAGGCCTCCAGCACCTCAGAAGCCATCATTTGTCAAGTCAGCAGCTCCAACTGTTGTTAAAAGGCCATTAGCACAGCACACCCCAGAGCTAACTGCTATGGTATGTATTTAATGTTTACTGAACCTTTTTTGTGCACGGCTTTTGTGAATGGTTCTTTTATTGACCTTTAAACACCTCCCTGCTCATAACTATTTACATTTCATTTTTCTTTATATATGTAATATGTGTATGTAATGTTGGAGTACCTTATTTTTTAGTACTTCCACATTTTCTGGCTGTTTGACTTTCTTTTGCATGTGATTGGCGTGATTCTGAGTTCTGATTATAGTTCCTTTGATGCCATTATGCAGATTCCTGCATCAGTTCGTGTTAGGAGAGAGAATGTGGTTCAGAAACCAAAGCCAAAGTCACATGCTGCACTGACTACACCAGCTGCTAAACCTTCTGCAACTGTAGTTGTTGGGAAGTCTGAGATAACGAGCGCATCTGCAGCGCCCAAATCACAGAGTATCGATGACTCATACATGGCTTTCCTAGAAGATATGAAAGAACTTGGCGCTCTGGATAGTTGAAGCTGCATTGAAAGTAAGGTAACTAACTCATGACTGTGACTGGAGTGTATAGGATATTTCAGAAGATAACTGGATTTGAGTTTCTATTCACTGGCTGCTTCTGATTGTTTTTGCATCTTGATTTTTGATGGTGCTGGGAAGTTGGAATCACATCCATGTAATTCTTATATCAAATTTATGAATTACTAAAGGCAAAGCGAAAGTGCAGAGTCGGATGGTTGAATTGACAGTGATTGCTAAATTGCTATTGTAAGTGCCCGTAGATTTAACCGACTGTAACTTGAAGGGAACTTATGTGCTGAAATGTATTGAGATTATACGCAAGCGCTATGGCTGCTTTGTGAAGCATTTGGTCGTCCTTTTCATTGATTGCAAACAAAGCCATTAGCCAATTACATTTCTATTGCTGTTGAAGTTTCAAATCACTTATATAATAGAGCATTTTAGAAGTGCTTTTTCAAAAAGAATTTTTTTAGAATAAAAATATTTTTATTTTTAAAAAAATAAGTTCTTTAAAAAATAAAATTTATTTTATTTCAAAAAAATTAAAAATAAGAAATAAATATTTTTTAAATTTTTAAATATTTGTAAAAACAATTTATTTAAAATATAAAATTAAGAAATACTTTTGAGAAACGTTTAGCCAAACTCCCAAAGCGAAGCAAATTTATTTGACTGAAGATCTGCTGCTTTAAATGCCGTTTTGGCATTTCTCAAAAATAAAAGAAAAGATGGGGGAAAACCTTGCTATGAGATTGATTTGATTACATATCTAGATTAACCATGGAATTCAACAAATTTAACTGAACTGTTCGGCAGCACTTTTTTCAAATAATTTTTCAATTTTTTAGTTTATATTTTTTAATAAAATTTATTATTATTTATTTTTTAAAATAAAAAATAAAATTTATTTAGAATAAAATAAAATAATATTTAATTTAAAAATTAATTTTCAAAAGTAATTTCAAACATACCATATATCTGACTCACAGAAGAACCTACAAACCCAACTTTACCTGATAAATGAAGAAACATAAGAAAAGAAAAGAATTGTTTTTAAGAAAAAGATGTTGTACAGATTTGTGGTACGGACATGTTTACTTGATCTTCACCGTAAGTTTATCAAAAAAATTTAAAATAACATTTTATATTTATTTTTGTAAATTTATTAATAATTTATTAATGTATTTCTTTTTTAATAATATCTTAAAAGTTGATCAATATATTTTCTTATAATATTTTAAAAGTTGATCAAAATAAAAAATTACAAAATTGTATATTATATATATAAGTTTTAAATTTTTACTCAAAACTTTAAGCTTATTTTCAAAAACTTATCAAAATATTTTATTTTTGTAAGTATTCTTAAACACCTTCTAACTTGGTAGATGTTTTTTTATATTTTCTATTAGGAAACGGAGATGTCTCGCGAAAGAACAAGCTAAAAAGCATCCTTTTATTATAAAAAGTGGATGATTCAATTTTTTTCCAGAAATTCAAAAAGCTAAAAAGCAAGCTGGTTGGCCTCCATTACAAAGAAAGAAACAAAATATTATCATATTATATTGTATCTATTGACTATATATGAGAGCATTTGGCATTATTTATTTTAAAAATAATTTTTAATTTTAAGTTTTATATATTTTAATATATTTTTTATAAGTATTTAGAAATTTTATTTACAAATTTAAAATGTATAAAAAAATTTTACATAATAAAATTTTTTTATTATTTTTTTAATAAAAAAATAGAACTTATTTTTTTTAAAAATAAAAATATTTTTAATTTTAAAAAATTTTATTTCAAAAATATTCTTAGATAACTCCGTATAGTCTTCTTCTAAGTCTAAGTAGGCGTGTTGAATGTTTGATAAGCACACGACTAGTAGGTGAAGTTAGCAGCTACCATAACGTGATACATATCTGTATACAAATGGGAGAAACATAAGTACTCCTTTTATAATGCGCTCTTGTATTTTTTTAACACTTTTTTGAATCCAGAGTAAATAAGTGAAATAATTATTTTTTATTATTTTTATTTGATAATAAATTTATAAAAAATAATAAAAAGTAAAATTTTTTGATTATTTTTATATAAAGAGTAATTGATTATACTTTATGAGTATATTTAAATACACATAATTGAATTTTATTAAATTAAATTTTATAAAAATAAAATTTGATGATAAAAATAGAATTCGAAGTAATATTTTAAAATAAATGAAATGAAGTAAAATTTGAAGTTTTATTTTGAAAAAGTAAAATTCGATGTGAAATTAAAAATAAAATTTAGATTGATAATTAAAATATATAAAATAATCGAATTTAAAATCTGAAATAAATAAAATTTAATATATTTGAAACGAGCACTATGCTGAATTGATATATAATCAAATGAAGAAAAATTTTATTTTCTTTCCAATCTTACTCGTCAAATTTTGTTATATTTAGGCACCGGTTTTATCTCATTTTTTATCAACTGTACTGCCGGAAAGAACAACAGGTTTTCATATACCCCGCCGGAGACGATGCAACGACACCTTCTAACATCTCCACGAATCTTTGAAGCTAAGGAAGTTAGCTCAACGTTAGACCTTGCTGAAAACTTCCAAGATCCCTACGGATTGTTCAGGTCATCCGGTGGCCGTGGGTCTTCATCTTGCTTGCCGTCGGTGTTAATCACGTATTACAGTGTTGTTTTTATCTTCATGATGTTCCTTAACGCTGCTTGCTTTTCGCAATTCATTAATAATAGCTTTTAATCAAAGCATGCTTTCACTTTGGGTCGGATTTACTAACATTCTAAAGTTCACTTTTTTCAAATTTATTTTTAATATAAAATAAATAAAATATTTAAATAATTTATTTTATCAAAAAATTTTAAATTTAATTTTTAAATTTACTGTTAATATAAAATATTTTAAATTGTAATTTAATTTTTTTAATTTAATTTTCAAAACTCAAGTTCACATAAAACACGCCCTTATCAAAAATGTATTAAACTTTTCATAAAAATTACTCTTTAACTTATTATTTAGTTATTAAATAAAAATATTTATTTATTCTTCATTACTTAACTAAATAATTATTATTTTTATTCCAGCATTCTCGTACTTTACTTTTGATTTTTTTTTATTATTCTTATTTATCACTTTTTTATCAAAACGGGTCCTAAATTTATTGTTTTAAGTATAATTTAATTTTTTACATTTTAAAAATTTTATATTTATTCTTCATAAACACTTTAGAAATCGAAATATATTATAGTTGTCAGATTCGAATCATCCGGATCGAAAAAAAAAAAGATCATGCATTTGATCTGAAATGACCCATTTCAATTCGAGCGGATTTCAGATTAATCCGACGATCCGTCCGTCCGGATTAATTCGGACTATTTAAAAAGAATTTATAACTCGGCTGAATGTGTCGATCGTGCACAAATTTGACTTGACAGTCTCCTCCTCTAGGGTTTTATCCTTGGTCCAAAGAGAACCATGGCCACTGAAACAATTGGAGCATGCCGGCAGCAGACGTTAACTATCTTCTTCTTTCCGTCGAGGCTCGTCTCTACAAACATTCACCGAATTTTCTAATTGTCGATGAGCTCTACCTCTAGGCTGCCGGAGTTGTAGGAGAGCTAAACATACTGAGGTTCGTCTTCACCATGCGAGTCTGCTTCACGACTGTGTCCGCGTAGATCTCACTGGCCACGGTGAACTAAACTTGTCCTAAGCAAGCGGCTGGTAATTATCTTACAATAATTTTAGTAAAGTTATCGTCCCGGCAACAGATAGCTTCTTGCAAAGCATACCAACCATGCTCATTCTGAAGGGACCAATTAGCGCTAGTGGAGATTGAATCAGCTTTGGATTCTTCAGTAAGTGAATCAAACTCGGTATAAATAGTAGAAGATCAAAGAGGCGAGAGAGGAAAGAGATTGTACACGAAGAGCGGAGTAGTCGCGAGTCAACACAGTGCGATTGACAGAACTATAAACGTATTTGGTAATTTTCGTCAAAAGTCGCCGCTATAGTAGCAGAAGCTGTCATAGAACAAGTAAATCTTGGCTTTTATTTTTTCTTCTCTACCTATATACGAAATTATGAATCTATCTATGAGTTTGAAATTTCTCATCAATAGTTCTCAGAGTACTTATACCGTCCTTCGCTACTTTGTTGAGTTCTACGTTTTCGTTTTCTTGACTTAATCTCCCTATTGGTTTTGCAACCGTTTCTTCTACCCAGCAATAATGTTGTTGATCCGGCGGATCGAACCGTTGATCCGTCGGGTCCAACTAGGAACCGTCGATTTGGACGGCTTTGTAGGTCGATATTCGATTCTGATAACTATGAGTTAAAGTTGTTCAGTCTCTTAATTAAATAGTTTTGATAAAAAAATTGAAATTGTTTATAAAAGTAGTGTTTATATTTTATATATATAGTTTTTTTATTCATGTTGGGCATGCAACTATAATAACAAGGAACAACAAAATTTTTAAATGCACTGTTGATATTAAAGCAAACATAAATTATGTTAAAACCATGAGAAAAGAATGAAAAGCAACACCGCACTGCAGCAGTTCTTGGGGATGTCTGTAGTAGTTTTAAAATAGAAGTTTTTTTAGAATAAAAAAGTTAATATTTTAAAATAAGTTTTTTTATTTTTAAAATAATAAAAATAGATAATAAAAGATTTTATGAATTTTAAGATTATAAAATTTTCTTGTAATATAAAATTAAAAAAATAAAAATTGCTTTCAAGTACCACCTATTAACTTTTTCTTCTTTCGAATCAAAAGAAAGAAAGAAAATAGCCAAAAGAGCAGACAAACAAAAATCTAACTTTATTCTCTCCATCATTATTTCATCCTCTTTGTCAAACTAAATTATCTCATCTTCTTCAATATTTGCTTCTTTATAGCAAGTATCCGGCGGTGCTTTTACATTACTTTTTTTTAAGAAAACTTATATATTTTTCAATAAATTTTGTATAATAATTAAACATATAAAAATAAAATAGTATAATAAAATTGTTTCATATATGATTTTATTATTTTTGGTATTACAAAAGTTAACTTATTTTTTTTAAAAATTTAAAATAACTAAAAAGCTCAACTCAAATATACAGACACCACTTTTTTGTTCTTTGTTAGCCTTAGACATATGCGTTTAGATTTACGTTTTAAGAAGTAATTTTTATTTTTTTATTTTATAGTTTTTAATATATTTTTATAAATATTTAAAAATTTAAAAAATATAATAAAATTTTACATAATAAAATTTTTTTATTATAACTTTTATTATTTAAAAAAAAAATTTTATTTTTCAAAAATTCTATTTTATAAATGCTTCTAAACGCTTCTTCTAAAATAACTGATGCCAAATAATTGCGAAGACATTTGTTCATTAGTGCCCATTTTATATAATTAAATTCTAGAAGTGCTGTACAGACTCAAATGTTCAATAAAGTTTCAGAAGGTGTTAAATGATTTCTTTTATCGTCTTATTTCTACAGAATATTTATTTCTGCAAGAACATATGACTGTAAGAAAATTAACTAAATAACAAAAAATCTCGAGCACGCTTATAAAGAGCTCAGATTTTCGGAACTTTATACAGATATAAGGCACGTTGTTTTTCTAGCTTATGCTAGCACTATGTGTCTACCGGTTAAATTTAAATCTTGTTATGGAATGAAAGTATAGATATTAATTAATTTTTTTGATTACATTATCAAAATTTTGGAGTATGTAATTCGTGTTTGATGGTTTAAGAGTTTGTCTCAAATGCTTATTAAAAAAAATTTTAAAATAAGTAATTTTTTTATTAAAAGATAATAATAATAACAAATAATAATATTTTGTGATATAAAATTTTTTTATAATTTAAAGATAATAACAATCACTAAATCATAATGTAAGCAAATCAGAAAGGAGTAAAAGAAGCAGTTAGTCTGAAAACCGTACGCAGTTTCTCAAGCCCACCTCAACTGAACTCAACCCAACCACCAACAGCAACCCGTCCAAAAACCTACAGACAAATCTAAACTCAATAAAAAATTCCAACTTTTTTCATAATGAAAAAGCAAGAAATAATCAATATTTTTTCGAAAACAGTAAAATATCAAATTTTAAGATAGAACTGATAAAGAAAGCCTTCACTCATGTTCCATAACTTCGTTTTCGTATTCAATGAATGAAATTGATAGTTGAAATTGAAATTGAGTTGAAAAATGGTTGTGCCTTCTGTCAACTTCAACATTTTAGGTTCTTTCTTTTTGTCATTTCTTTTCTTTTTCCGTAGATTATTATAGCACTCTTTTTGTCCTTCTTCTTCTTCCCACCTTCTGTATCTCTGCTAAAATATTCACTTTCAAGGACTCCAAGAAACAAGTGAATAACTGAGCTGAGATGAGCTTGAGATTGAAACCTTGAAGTTTTGAAGCAGTTCCAATAATGGCTGCTTCTCTTCTTTCTTTTCTCTTTGTTCTTCTTGTTCTTCAGTTTCTACTTCCATGCACCCTGTGTTTCCCTCTCTGTACAGATTCAAGTAAGAAATTTTATTCTTTTGTTAGATTCTTCATTGTCATCCTTCTTCTTTTGTTGGTATGTGCTGGATTGTGTTCTGGTCTAGAGAAAGAAAAAAAGAAAACTGGTCTCAGGAATTTATTATTATTACTCCCCCTTGTGAAAGGAAGCATTCATCTAGTTAATTTTGGAAGAACTTTGAAATTGAGTTGAAAAGTGCTTTATTTTTAATTAGAAGGTGTGAATGGTAGCTATGAAGTTTGTCTCTTAAGCAATGTGTTCATATGAACTATGAACACGAAAACCTGGAAACTTTTTTTGTGAGAAAAATTGGGCTTGAGAAGGTGATGCTTAGATTCTGTTTTGTTAATCAAGCACATGGTTGGTTGTTAGAAAATTGGGGAGAATTATTGCCCAATTTTTGGTTCAATAAATGCTTTATAAATTCCTTACAACAGAACTTGTGGAAGAGATTGTCTAGAATGTGATTTTAATGTTCTTACCCAATCATTTAACTTTATTAGGAAGATTAGCTTAACTCAAGTTACTGAAAATTTAATTTATTCTATGAAATTGGGAGAGAAGTCATTAATCACATGTTTACCTGCTTTTTTGTTTGTCTAAGGAAGATTTGTAACTTGGCTTTCAGATCATGAAAAGTGCAGCTACTTTTTTCTTTTACTCCCTTGCGTAGAACTACTTGTACACTTGAAAGTTCGCCCCAAGTTGAATCCCGTACAAGGCCAATTTAGCTCTATTACATCTGTTGTCCCTAATCCCTATGCAACTCAATTGTAATGATGTGCAGGAGCACCTGTGAGTCTGAAGTCGCCATTGGCCTTCTGCAGCTACAACGGCAGCAGTTGTTGCACTCCGTCTGATGACTCCGCAATCAAGAAGCAGTTTGACTCCATGAATATCTCTGACCCTTCATGTGCAGCCATTGTCCAATCCCTTCTGTGCACGGTAAGATGTTTCTACTACTAGCTCATTATTGGATCTCTATTATTGTGTATAACAACTGCAGAGACTAAGGAAATTTTCTTAACAGTGAAACAAGATGGATATGCAAAATGTAGTTAGGATTGATTTGAACATTTGCTTTGGTTTTACACAGTAGTGGAAAACAATAATTGTAAAAATTAAAAAACTTTCTTAATGGTTTAGCTGCATCACACGCTTAAGTAACTATTAGGTTTGCATCTGCACTATTTACAATTTAGAAAGATGCTAGAGGCATTATATTTTACTGTCATTGCATTTTTCAGGAATGTGATCCTTTTTCAGCAGAATTATTTACATCTGAAGCACATTTTCGAAGACTTCCTGTTTTGTGCAACAGTAGTACTGCAAGCTCCAAACAGTCAAAAGCTTCATCAAACAGCTTTTGCACTCAGGTTTGGGACACTTGCAAAGATATTCCCATAAAGAATTCCCTGTTTGCACCATCATCACAAGCCACACCATCTTCTTCATCTAAACTTTCTGATCTATGGCGATCAGATGAAGATTTTTGTAAGGCATTTGGAGGGTCCTCTAATGATAGTTCAGTTTGTTATGATGGTAAATCAGCTTCTTTTAATGCTACACTGGTTTCACCAATGCCTAAGGGCCTTTGTCTTGAAAGAATCGGAAATGGCTCTTTTCTCAATATGGCTGCTCACCCTGATGGGTCAGATCGTGTATTCTTGACCAGCCAAGCTGGTAAAGTATGGTTAGCAACTATTCCAGAAGCTGGATCAGGAGGAACTTTGGGAATTGATGACTCAAGCCCTTTTCTCGATATAACTGATGAAGTACATTATGATAGTAAGTTTGGGCTCATGGGTATTGCGTTTCATCCCAACTTCACTAGCAATGGAAGGTTGTTTGTTTCATTCAACTGTGATAAAGAGGAATCAACAAGTTGTTCAGGAAGATGTTCATGTAATTCTGACGTTGATTGTGATCCTGCAAAACTTAGTCCAGATTCAGGTCAACCATGCCAATACCAAAGTGTCATTTCAGAGTTTACTGTTAATAGTTCCTCATCCACCCCTTCTACGGTACAATGGCATGCTTCCTCAACATTGACTTCTAGTGTTCTTCCTTTCTCCCTTTTGCAATTTAATAATTCTAAAAACAGCATCTAGTAAGACATTTTACGTTCTTCTAGGCAACTTCTGCCAACCCAACTGAAGTAAGAAGAATATTCACAATTGGACTCCCATTTACTTCTCATCATGGAGGACAAATTCTTTTTGGACCTGCAGACGGATACTTATACTTCATGATGGGTGATGGTGGAGGTCAAGGAGATCCTATGAACTTTGCACAAAACAAAAGGTCTTTGCTTGGAAAAATCATGCGGCTCGATGTAAATAACATGCCGAGTAAGCATAGGCAGAACTCTTCTATGAGATTGTAGTTGATGTTCTCTGGTCTATTAATTGCAATGCAGTAACACTCCTAAGTAAATGTAGTCCTAATGGTCCAACTTCCAATCTTTCCAATCGAGTAGCCATGAGATATGATAATATGCTTGCATGTCATTGTTGCAACTATCAGGTTCTAGACTTTTGCAATCAATTCTCTGAAGTTATAAGGGAAAGTTGTGGAATCAAAGTTGATGTTAAGATTTCAAATGTAGTTAATTGTGTGCCTAATTGAAACCAGACATTCTGGTAAGTTGGTAGCATTCTAACACTTCTCTCAAAATGCCAGCTGAAAAGGTAGGTTTTGCAAAATTTACACCTCCTTTCCTTATCTTTGATAGTTCTAATCCTTTGGTCTTCTCTATAATCTTTTCTATGGAACATCCTCTTCTCCAACTTTTGTGTTGTTTTTGATGTATAGGTACCTTAGTAGCGTAGTTATTTTCTTTCTAGGACTTTGACCTTGTATCAAATCACTCACCTTGCTCAAGTTTAAACTTCCTAATCCAAAGTATTGTATCTTTTTCATGCTACCCTCTGTTGAATGAACTGTTAGATTGGTACAAAGTGACCAAAATAGCTAAGTTGTCCTTTTACAACATGCTTTTATGTAAGAAATGCTTTTCGTGAGGTTTTCATTGTGAATTTAATAGTTTCATTTGAAAACTATTCTGACTGGATGTTTCTTTAGGTTCAAAAGAGATAAGTGACTTGGGTTTGTGGGGCAACTATTCAATTCCCAAGGATAATCCGTCTGCTACTGATAACACTTTCCAGCCAGAGATCTGGGCAATGGGTCTCAGAAATCCATGGCGTTGCACTTTTGATTCTCAGAGGCCTTCTTACTTTTTCTGCGCTGATGTTGGTGAGGTAATTATGTCGATATAGATGCGTATGTATTTCATTTTCAAATTTCAGGTTTGAGTATGTTTTGGTTGTTTTAGCATGCAGCCGCCGAATAGAATTGATGGTTAGCCGTTTTCAGCAATCTCTAAAACATTCTATCATGGCTACGTTTGGAGATATGAGCGTAATCAGTAGGTTTGGGGAACAATGTTACGAATAGCTCTTTGTTAATAGCATTTATATGAATTTGAGACATGCTTTCTAGGTTAACCCCCTATTACAAATATCACTTTTATACTTGTTTTAATATACATTATATACATATGAGAAATGATCATTACTTGTTATATTGCATCTTTTCATTTTGCAATACATTGATGTTTGTGCATATACATCGTAGGATACATATGAAGAGGTCAATTTGGTATCAAAGGGTGGGAATTATGGATGGAAGGTCTATGAGGGTCCTGGCCTTTTCCGTTCAACATCATTTCCCAGAGCAAACATAACTGTTCCTGGTTCCCTAAACGGTATCTTCCCTGTAATGGCGTACGCTCACTCATCTGTAAACAAAGTTGTTGGGTCTGCATCAATTATTGGTGGATATGTTTATAGATCTTCAACAGATCCATGCATGTTTGGAAGGTAAGCCAGATTTTGTAGTCGTTCATGTTTAAGCTAGTGTTCTAAGTCTTCCAGCTAATAAATTAAAGGAGATTAAGCTTCTTTATGCAAAGCTTCTCATGTCATTTCATTTGAGAACGCATCTACTAGGTAATTACGATGAATGCATTTTACTCAAGCTAGCCGCTGGTTTTCAGGTACTTGTATGCCGATCTGTATGGAGCAAACATATGGGCAGGCACTGAGAATCCAGAGGGTACCGGAAACTTCACAAGTGTTTCACTTCCATTTAGCTGTGCCAAGGATTCCCCCATCCCCTGCGATGCCATAGCTGGGGAAACCTTACCATCTTTAGGATACATTTATTCCTTTGGCCAGGACAACAAAAGAGACGTCTACGTTTTGGCAAGCAAAGGTTTATATAGAGTTGTCAGGCCAAGCCGCTGCAGCTACGTCTGCCCAAAGGAGAATACTACGGACACTGGGAATTCGTCTACTAATACTCCGTCTGCCGGCCACATGCAGAACTCCCAAGGAAAATCCGTTTTTCTTTCTGCAGTTCTTTTGGCTATCCTTTTTTTCGTCTTCTGAAAATATTTAAGTGGTTCTGAACTTTCTACGCCGTATGTAAATATCCAATTACACTATATGGATCATTTGGGTTGCTTAAAACAAAATATGTTTTTGTTAACAATTTGATTTTGAGCTTTTTGAAAACAAATTTGTTTACTTTCAGGTTTTATTAAAAAATATAAAATGAGAAGTCGGTATGAGCACTCACAGAGAACACCTTTGGATGCGTTTGGACTGAGTGTTCTAAAACAATTTTTTTTTATAGAATTTATTTTAAATTTTAAAAAATATAAAAATATTTATATCATTAGATTTTATTACTATGATTTTTTTTAAATAAAAAAATAGCACTAATATTTGAAATAGAACAAAATTCATAAGCATTTCAAAAGAGATCCTGCCGTAGCGCTGTATATAATATGCATCAGTCTATAAAAATAAAATGGGTCGTATGGGGTTGCTTATTTTTTGAAACAAATTTTTTTATATCTTAAAAAATAATAAAAATTATAAATATAAAATTTTAGTATATATAATTTATATTTTAAACTAAAAATATAAAAATTTTTTAAATTAAAATTAAAATGAAAATATAAAACATCTCTGTTTCAACTCCAAAGAACCTATCTAAAGAGATTTTTGGAATTTGAAAAACTATTTATAAAATAAATATTTTAAAGACATTTATATCATTTTTAATTAAAAAATTATAACTAAATTAATAATCATTTTATACTTTTAGTGTTATTTTAAAAATTATATTAAAATATTAAAGAAGTAAAAAGTTGAACGAACACTCACAGCCGCCGCATTGTGTTTTTACGATGAGGCACGTAGAAAGATTTTGCGTGCACGTAGAAAAGTTGTCATGCTGCTGTTTTTATATTTCCGTGAACGTTCCTTTTCGTTGATTCCTTACCCTGGACTGGAGACTTTCACAATCCTAATGTATCATTAAAATAAAGAGTTTTGTTTAAAGAAAAATTTAGTTTGAATTAATTTTAAAATTACGTTTATTTTTTAAAATTATTTAATATATATTGTAATATATATGTATATTAAATGGATTTAAACATTTTTAAATTGTAAAAATAAGAACTTAATGAATGGCAAATTTTAAGCCACGCGCCTCATGTTGTTTGCTTAGTATGTAATTTTGAAGTCATGAATGCTTGGCCAATGCCCATGAAACTTGTTGAATTTTGAGACGTGTTATTACTAATCGTTTACGTCATCTTCGTAGGTAACAGTTTTATGGTGAGCTTGGCTCGTATTTCAAATCTTAATAAGCTGAATTTCGTAAAAATAAAAAATAAAAAATAAAATTTTTATGAAAATAAAATTTAGTGTTTATATTTTAATAATTTTTAAAAGTATATTAAAAATTAAAAAATATAATTATATTAAAAATGTGTAAATAAAAAAATTGAAACTTTTAACTTTTATAAAAAACTTTTATAAAATTTTAGGTAAATTTTAAAAATATAATTTTACAAAATAAAATTTTTATTAGTAGTTTATTTTTATTATTTTTTGATAAAAATAAATTTTATTTTTTGAGATAGAACAAAAATTGTTTTTATTTTTAAAAACACTTTTAAATATCCTTAAATGTTATCCAAAAACATTTTTCTAATTTTTTTTTTTACTTTATATTTGATATAGAATTATTTATAAAAATATAAAATTTATGTAGTAAAATTATTTTTATTTAAATAAAAATAATAAATTTATATTATCAAAATAAAATAAAACTTTTTTAATTTTAAAAAATTATTTAAAAACTCCTGCACGCCTTCTGTATATGAATTTCCGTTGATGAAATTGTGGTGTTCCTAAGAGTTTATTTTATTTGTCAAAAAATAACTTTGAGTCAGAGAACCGCTTTCAACTTTGAGTCGGAAACAGTTGAACTTAATTTTTATTTATATAGAAATTACCCTCTTAACCTTTACTTAGCATGGCAGAATAATCTGAATCAAACTAATCAATCAAATTTGATTCATTTTAATTAATAAACAATGCAATGCAATGGAATAATTCAATATTTTGACTCTTGACTGCTGCCAGCATCCAACCTAATTAATACCTTCCCAAATCAACTAAAGTATTAATTTAATCAATTGATTTACTCTGACTGCACTTCGACCGACACCGATCTCGAAGAAAACAATGACGCACTTCTTCTCCGCCACCGCCGGCGGCGGAGGAGCAACAGCGCCTCTACACTCTCGAATCTCCGGCGGGATTGAACGCCGTTGGATTCTCCCGATCGCCGCCGGCTCAACCGCATCTCTTCTCCTTCTCTTCTTCACCACTCTCTCTTCATCTCCCGAATCTCCTCTCTCATTCCTCCTGTCTTCCTTCATTCTCTTCCCTCACCGCTCCCCTTCCTTCGTCGAATCCAAACTCCACCCTTCTTCTCCTCCTTCTCTACCCCCCTCACCTCCCAGATTCGCTTACGTCATCTCCGGTTCTTCCGGCGACGGCAAAGCGATCCGAAGGGTCGCCATGGCGCTGTACCATCCGGGGAACAGGTACGTGTTGCATCTTGATTTGGAAGCAGCAGAGGAAGAGAGGCTGGAGATGGTGAGGTTTGTTGATCAACATCCGGTTTTTAAATCTGTCGGGAATGTGAGGGTTATTGAGAAGGCGAATCTCGTTACGTATCGTGGACCGACGATGGTGGCGAACACGTTACATGCTGCGGCGTTGTTGCTTAGAGATGATCCTGGGTGGGATTGGTTTATTAATCTCAGTGCGTCGGATTACCCGCTCGTCACACAGGATGGTGAGTAATTGCAGCTCAGATGGATCAGGTTGGCTTGTCAATGTTTGTGTTCGATTATGCGCTTTTTTTGTTTGAAATTCCATTTTTTCCTCCTCGAAGTTTCATCGGATTCTAGATGCTTAGATCAAGCTGAATCTGATGACTTCCAGCTTGGTGAAAATGGATATATTTCATGAGATTCTGTCCATTTCTTGTTGAGATTGTAATTTTTTCACGTTTTAAAAAATTTGAGCATTTTCTCCTTCTTGTATTGCCTGAATTTATGCAGCATCGATTGCTTTGTTGGAATTTGAAATGGGTTTTGGAAAATTGTTTCTTGCTTATATATTTGTTGCCTTCAAATTTGATGCAGATCTGCTGCATACATTTTCGTATCTGCCGCGTGATCTCAACTTTATTGATCACACGAGCAACATTGGATGGAAGGAGTATGTTTTCGCTGTTGTCTTTTCTTTCTTTTCCATATTTTTTAAAGAAAAAGTGATCTGGTTATTGCATGAGTATGTTGTTGTGAAGGGAGGTATAGAAGCTCATTACTATCTTTCGTTTTATTAGATTTCAGAGAGCAAGGCCACTTATTGTTGATCCTGGGCTCTATATGTTGAAGAAGGCGGATGTATTTTTTATGTCTCAGAGGAGAAGCATGCCAACTGCATTCAAGCTCTTCACTGGTAGGATGTTCTGTTGCTATTTATCTTGGTTATTAGATACCGATCTGAATTAGTACACCCTTGTAGGTGATGTCATGCTTTGAATTTTGTCTTCGGTAAATACGTTTGATACTGCAGCACTTTTTAAGTTGATTGCAGCTACAATTATGAAATGGTTTCGAAGAGAGTTAACAGGAAATGCTATCCTTGAAGTGGTTTGAAACTTTGCCATCAAGGTCATCATGGTTAATAGAAGTCAATTATATTGTTGGATCTAGAATGATCTTGTGTAGGTAAGTTTGCTCATATTCAACAGTGTGAGAGTCAGGTGAAGAGTTCTGATTGAAGCCTTTTTAAGACAGTTTGGTTTAAAACACTCAGAATCCTTGAGGATTCGCCATTGTGTTAATGTGGCTGCAACTAGGGGATAGCAGCCAACTCCTGAAAACACACTTGAGTAGTTATGCAGGCATACTCATTAAAAGCACACTTTCAAAGAATTGGCTGAGTTACCTGTGCTATGTTTAACTAGGGGGCCAACTCTGAAAACACACTCTAGTAGTTATGCAGACATACTCATTAGAGCACACTTACAATGATTTACGGCTGAGTTAGCTGTACTATGTTTAACTTGACTGCCATACGAGTAAATGACTCTTGATTCTGGATTCACAGTTACCCGCACGTATCAGATTGTTGAGATTATGCCCATCAAGTTGTTTTGTCTTGAATGTGACACTTAACCTGAGAGCTACCCCCTTGTATTACGTAGTTGAAAAGTTTGGTTATCTTGCACATCTTTTGCTGGTGTTTCTAACAATTTTACATATAATGTCATTGCATGCCGATATCTCTAAAGGAATTGCATTATGTCCATAAAATTGTCTTTTACTGGTGTCTGTTTTATTTGGGAATTGAACTTCATCTAATTAAAGAAAGCTTAGACAAAGATGATTATCAACTCTTGGCAAAGGGCCATAGTGTAGGAAGGCCGTGGCTAACTCAAACTGGTAAGCTTTTGCAGGATTAGGGGTTGAACAAAAGTTCCATTTTTGGGGGTTTGCCTTTAAGCATATGGTTGATGATTCAGTTGTGATACTGGTCCAACTCTAAACTAGATGGAATTGGCACAATGCATCCAAACTAAAGGCTGACAAAACTTAGATAGCAGTTGGAGGTTGATTTCGCCAAACACCATGAATTGATAGATATACAAAAAATAATGCACATAATGGCCTCTTGACACCTGAAGGTCTTTTTTAATGCATTTTATCGATCCAATGTTTTCTATATGTTTTTTGCCATTTAAGGCTAGGAAAGCATTTTTGCTTATTTGCTTATAATGGCCTTTCATTGTATGAATATTGCAACAGTTCAGAGTAGCATTATGTTCTTTTTATTAAGCATAAATTTCAAGTTGGATCAGTCCTCTTGGGAGTGTTACATCCTTATGGAAGCCTGTAACCTAACTGTATAAAAGATGATAGTCTGCATGCACAATAATGGGAATCAAGTGTAACTAAAATTTTTATCATCTGACCTTCTAGGACTGGGTGCTCAGTCAAGCATAGTATGAAACACCATAGAGGGAAGTTCACAGTAGAGCTGGCTCACAATCCAAAGATCCATGGCGTTCCATTCCGAGGCCAACTAGAGTTAGCCACTACGAAGCCAACTAAGAGTAGACTAGTAATTAGACTACATTGGCATTATTCAGGGAGCTACCTACCTTACCTTTGCTATGCCATACTTCTTAAGTTAAATCATTTCCTTTTTACGACTTCTTTTACATCCATTCATTTTGGTGTTTTCTTTCTTGTGCTTCTTTCTTTTTTCTTATGTGCTGTACAAGTTTGTATATTTGTTCAACATAATATATTGTAATGGACATAAGATGTTCGAGCACATTTCAAAGAGAGATACGCGTGTCACAAACTCTGGCTTCAGATATGAAAAAATAAACATCCAAATGTAGATAAGAAATCTGATAACGTATGTTAGTTTTGTCTGAGAACCATGAATGTGTCGTGCACATTGGGTATGCACAGTTTGTCATGGTGTTTATTTTGTACCCTGTTAAATCATATGGTTTAGAAGCTTGAGCTGTCATTTCTCCAAAAGGCAAAATGAGGTGTTTTGGTCTTGCTTTATATGTTCTTTTTGTCCAGCTATGTATTATTTAATTGTTAGTGCTCTATTTATGATTTTGGTCGACGAACTTGGAATACTTATTCAACTACATAATCTTTCAAGTGAAATGGCTGTAAGATCTGTTGAACAGCCATCTATTTCCACTTGCAGGTTCTGCATGGATGGTTCTTTCCCGTTCATTCATTGATTACTGCATGTGGGGCTGGGATAACCTCCCTCGCACAGTTCTCATGTATTATGCCAACTTCATATCTTCACCTGAGGGGTACTTCCACACAGTTGTATGCAATGCTCGCGAGTTCCGCAATACCACAGTGAACCATGATCTTCACTACATCTCATGGGACAACCCTCCTAAGCAGCATCCGCACTATCTCACTCTCAATGACATGACTGCCATGGTCGATAGCAATGCACCATTTGCTCGAAAATTCCCGAGGGATGACCCAGTGCTAGACAAGATTGATGCTGAGCTCTTGTTTCGTGGCCCTGACATGCTCGTACCAGGGGGTTGGTGTACAGGCCGGAGAGACAATGACAGTGATCCTTGCCTAGTTGTAGGTAATAGAACGCTACTGAGGCCAGGACCTGGTGCTATTAGGTTGGAACGGCTTATTGTGTCACTTCTATCAGAGAAAAACTTTCGCCCAAATCAGTGCAAATAGCTGTGAAGGATGATTTGTTCCTGAGGCAATTTCTTACATCACGGAGTGGAATTTAGAGTTCTAATGAAGATGGAGCGAGAGTCTCATGTTATTAGATATACGCATTTCCAAGCTCGGATTGCTTGTAGATAGTTGGGGGCAGTCAGGGCTTACACGTTGGGACTTCTCTTGTTGTAACAATAAGAGTAATTAAGAGTGGTTGGGTAGGTAGCTGTCCTTTACTACGAACTTCAAAATTTCTTGTATAGCTTACATCAAGGTCATGGCTTTGGTCTTTTTGTTAAATCTGTTGAGAACTGAGTAAAATTCTTTTATTACCATGTACTCAGTGTTCATCAGCATCCGAATGGAGCACATTTTTATGAATTGCTATTCGCTACTGAATACTACCAGATATAGTCTATGTTTTTTCTTATATCGGGCAGATTTTGCCTCTATCCAATTTTTTAAGTGACTCGGAGAATTTAATTGAATTGGCAAGCATATTACTCATTTAGTATACAAATTTTATCTATTTATTTATAAATCAGGTTATTCTCTATAAATAGAAAATTGAAGTATGATTAAACACATTTGGTTGTTAATTATTGACATGTATTATAAACAAAATTGATTGTTTAATATACTTCTTATTCATCGTTTGAATATAAGATTTGATGGTAGTGAAAATTATTTAAATATACTAAGGAATTTACGCATTAAGAAAAAAAGTTTTGAAATCAAAAAATCCCTTAATAAATATAGCATACACAGGTTAAATTTTATGTATATTTATAATATGGAGGCGTCTGAACATGCTTTTAAATAATATTTTTTATAACAAAAAATATTTTTGTTTAATTTTGAAAAGCAAGTTTTAATTTTTCATCTATAATAATAATAAATAATAACGTAAAATATTCTATATATTTAAAATTTAAAATAAATTTTATATAAAATTCTATAAATTTATTAAAATATAAATTAAAAATTATTTTCTAAAAACACAATACCAACTAGAGGATGGGAGTAACTGGGCTGAGTAATTCTAATGGGCTACGTTCGTCCTTACGTAGGCTCGCCTAACAGAGATTCTGTTGTTCACAAAACGGAGGAGGCGTTTGGTTTAGTTTTTTTTAATAATTTTTTTTTTAATTTTTAATTTTTACATTTTTAATATATTTTATAAATATTTAAAAAATTTATTTAAAAATTTAGATAGTATAAAATCTTTTTATTACATATTTTTATTATTTTTTAAAAATAAAATCTATTTTTTTAAAAAATAAAAATATTTTCTATTTTAAAAAAATTCTATTTTATAATCAATGCCAAAAGTCATCCGAAAGCTAATGCGATGCGATGCGGCGGGAGATAAAAGATTTAGCTCGAGCGTATTTATTTTAAGATAAAAATTTGAAAAATAAATTTTAAATTAAAAATTAAAAACATTTAATAAAAATAGAATTTATATTAATTTTATGTTAATAGTAAGATTTAAAATTAAATAAAAGGATTTATAAAAATCTTTATTTTAATTTTTTATTTTATATTAAATAAATTTTAAAAAATAAAATTTGTAGTGCAAGGAAACACGCTCTAAGTAGCTAGCATTAGTCTATAGCTAATTCGGGAATGCCTTTAAAATAAAAAAATTTTAAATAAAAATATTTATATATATTTTAAAAATAAGTTTTATTTTTTGTTAAAAAAATAAATAATAATAACTCTTAATATATCGAATATTTTTATATTTTAAATAAATTTTTAATTAGTTATAAAAAATATAACTAAAAATTAAAAAATCCTTTTTCTCGAAATGTTAATCAAACGCCCCCAAAAGCTCTCGTCGATATCCATGGCAGAGACGCGCCAGATTTCGTTCCTGAACTCTTCGAGGAGATACTAATTAGTTTCCCGGCATTAATTGTTATCAAGTTCAGATCCGTGTCCAGGTCGTGGCTCTCTCTTCTCTCCGACCACCGCTTTCTCCGCATTCATTCTTCCCGTCTTTCCAACCCACCGGTCACAACTTCCTTCTACTCCTTCTCAACCAATCAAGCCATGCCGGAGAAAAATATTTCACATTCTATTTATATCATCAACTAATGTTTCGTAACTCCGTTTTTGCAAGATTGTAGCTCTTGATATCATCAACTGATCGTGAAGTGACCCGTATGTACCGACGATTCTCAGATCGGCAAAATCTGGTCGTAGGTGGGTGCGATACTTTGCAGCGATAGGACCGTGCCTGAATTTGATCAACACCGACGAGCGTTCTCCGCGCCCGTTTGATAATGTGATGATTATGAAGATCCATTTACTAGTAATTTTCAGTGTTTCTTTTTTCTAATCGCCTTTCTTGGCACTTGCGTGATGGTCACTTCAATAGGAGAGTGTTTATTTCGATTTAAAATTAGTTATCAGATATGGGTTTATAAAAAAGTAAATAAAATAAAAGTTTGAAATATATTTAATTTTGTATTTATTTTTAGAAAAATTTCAAAATATTTTTTATTACAAATGAGCCAATAAAAAAAAAATTTTGAAAATCTAAATTTAAAGCTAAAAGAAGTAAAAGACACGCCACATAGTGAATAATAGGGCATTAATTCTTATCACACGTGATAATGTACAAGGTGTGTTTACTTCAAACATGTCGGAGTGTTCGAGGAATTTTTATAAAATTTTTTAAAAAATTTTAATAATACCAAAATTTTACGTCATAAAAAATTTTATATTATTATTTTTTAAAATAAAAAAATAAAATTTATTTTTAAAATTTTTAAAATATTTTTTTTTAAAAAATTTTTAATAATTATTTCCAAATATCTTCGAGTCATTTTTTAATTAATAGTTTTCACTTTTAGTTCAAATTTAAAATAAAATACATGCTCAATCTTTTCATTCAAAATATTTCTTTAATATTAAAATTTCAATTGTAAACTTAAATATTAAATTTTATTTTTTATCAAATTTAATTATATAAATTTATTTTCAAAAGTAAATTTAAAGATAAACAAACGCATTATAAGATCAGCGGAAATTGAAAAAAATTATTATTATTACTAAGCGATTGAACGCTTGGTCATAGCTAGATCATTTTAAAACAAATTTCTTTTGCCTGTTGATTTTCATTATTTGAATAACTTATGTATAACATTTGTCCTTGTATTTCATAATATATTACAGCATAGCCATCGTATTTGAAGGAACCGTTTTCAATAGTCAACCGTGAAACATAGCTGACTAGTTCTCTTGTCAAAAAAAAAAAAAAAAATCAACTCAACACAGTTGATGTAGAAGTTCTAGAACATTTATGTTAAGTTTCTTCTTTTCAAATTTTTATGGGCCCCACTGAAATAGTTGTATGGCGGGAACTTCACCCGCCTTCTTTTCTTCCTCTTTCCCGCTCACCCGCCCTTCACGTTTTTATTTTTTTCCATCCTGCCCTTCTCGTTTTCTTTCTCATCTGCTTCACGCCGCGCTCGCGAGTAGCTCCCGACCACCGCGATCTGCCTCCTCTGCCAGAAAATCTACTTCCCGTCTCCGACTACTGCAACTTCTCATCGTGCGGACTTGTTTGATCCATTTTTTCTAGTCTTCTTCACGCCAACCGCCATTGTTCGACCCATTTGCTCGACCCGCGACCCGACCTCCGTCTGTTCTCAAAATTATTCTATCGGAAAACTCGTCTTCCCATCTGCAGGTAACAATTCGGTTTCTAACTTAAGCAGTTTTGATTTTATTGCTCACCTTCACTGAGGAGTTAATGCTTTGATATCCTTATTGATCTACTACGAACTTGTTCGGCAAGTTCGTGAATTAAGCATTTTTAGATCTGTGATCAACATACTGGCAAGAAATTTATTTATAAGAAAAGATGGCTAGATCAGCATCTTAACAAAGTACTTACTACATAATTCAGTGGATAACAAAGTACCCATGTTTTGTTTTAGTTTTTCCTCTTTCTCTCCAAAAACCTTGTTTAGTTTTTTTTCTCAGCCGCCGAAGAAACCTTATCGCCGCAATCATGCCAGGAAGCGTAATGGCAAACAGTTGCCACGCTTCACAAACAATCACTCGATCTCCGCTCAAGCGAAAGAGATCCCAGTCTCAATCAGATTCCCAATCACCGGCAAAGAAGACAGATCCGATCAAGAACGGCTATGAGATCGTGAGATTCTTCTCTTTCTTTCTGTTTTGGTATTCTTGTTTATTTTGCTGTTAATTGATTTGGGTTGATTAAAAATTTTGAACTTTTTGGATAGGGATCTGGTGGTAAAATTATTTCTCCAGTAGTTGTGAATCTATCTGCTGAGAAACCAAAGTGGAATCCTAGAGGTAAATCATGGTTTGGCTTTTCAATTGTTCAAATTTTGCCATTTCTTGAAAAGAAATTGTATTGAAGTTTTATTTTGAGAATATGTTGCTTGTAGATGCTAAGCAGATGGGGGTTGTAAAAGAAGCATTGCATATAAGCACTGCTCCGACGACAGTTATATGTAGGGAAATGGAGCAGAAGAGGATTCTTGAATTCAGCAAGACATGTCTTCAACAGGAGAAAGCTGGTAGTTTGTACGTCTGTGGATGCCCCGGAACTGGAAAGACATTGTCCATTAACAAAGTAAAAGATCAGTTAGTGCTATGGTCACAAGAGGTATCTTTGCATACATCTTTACTTCATCTAAAATATAGTTATCTTGTGTATTCTTGAAAGTACCACAGATTCACAAGTGCGGCTTCAATCTGTTGTTGAATTGTGGTTCGGAAATGTATATGCAGAAATCGAATAGCTTGAGGATATCGTTTTTATGATATCGCAATTTTGTAGGCAATACTCCATACTGCGCATCTCTGATAGCGAATAAAGAGAGAGTGCTTATAGAAGCAGTGAGATGTCATAATTCATGAAAGTAACAGATCTAGCAAGTCTGTTAGAATGAAAACCATATTCAGGATGCTGATGAGCTTAGGATATGCATATCTTGCATTATGCAGCTTACAATAAGAGTTGGTATCATTGGCATTCACTAATCTGTTAAAATTTCTCTTCCAAGATAATAAACTAATTTCGAAGAAGCTAAACATAATTTTGCTTGACATAATGTGCTAGGAACTCCAACCTTCACATGCTGAAGAATTCTGAATGGCTTCTATCTATGCATGTTCTTTACATTTTAAAAAATACAAGGTAAAACTAAATAGTTTGGTTAGCTACACCTAACTTCCTGCTTACTTTCACAAGAAAAAGGCTTCCTTGCTTTTACCGTTGCTGCAGTAACTAGTACATTTTAGGTGCTTCATTTATGGCGTAGGACGTCAAGTATAAAAGTCATCAAGTAGCTTCCTGTATAAAAGGACAAGTAAATTTGCATGCATAGATTGAAATTATCATCCTCATGATAGTTATTACACTTCATTTGTCATAAGTGCCCTTATGCGCTTCCAATTTAGCTCAACAAACATTACCTGGTGACCATAGGGGATTTCTGTGATGCACTCAGTAGGGAATTAATTTTGTTCCTTTCTAGCGCACAAGAAAACTAGTACATGGAGCACTTTTAGGCAAATTCAACAGGTGCATTTATATTTCAGAAATTCTAACTGCTTTTTCAACTGAACTTTTTTCTACTGAGATTTTTGTCATAAATTGCTCTAAGTTATCTCAAATTTAATTGCTTCTGTTACATGACTTTCAGGAGGCTATCCAGTCACCAGATATTCTATCCATAAACTGTACCTCCCTGACAAAGACTTCAGAAATTTTCAGCAAGGTTCCCTATGTACTTTTAAATATATTGTCTTCATTGCTCATTATAAATGCCTTTCTAACGAAAAACAAAATGATTTCATTTTAGATGCTAGAAAATTTTCAACCTCTCAAGAAAATGAATGGTGGTTCTTCACCACTTCCACTTCCACTTCTCCAGAATCTCTTCTCCCAAAAGGGGCAATCTTCTCACAAGATGATGTAAGTAATGTCCTAGTACTCCTACAATGATATCCTTATATGAAGTATAGGGTCAATCTTCGGTCAGCTACACTTTGTCAAGATTTGTACGTATATGATGCTGATATCAGTTGTGTCGTTAACAGGTTGGTTATTGTTGATGAGATGGACTACTTAATAACGAAGGACCGTGCAGTTCTTCATGACCTATTCATGCTTACAACTCTCCCTTTCTCCAAGTGCATACTTATAGGTATTGTTGTTGAAGGAGTGCTCCCTATGTAACTAAATAAGAGAAGGTGATTTTGTGATTCTGATAAGAATTGTTTCAATGTAAATTTGGTAAAAAAACTTATGCAGGGATAGCAAATGCAATAGACTTAGCTGATCGGTTTCTTCCAAAGCTCGAGTCACTGAATTGTGAGCATTACTGTTTTCTTTTCCCATTTCAAAGCGAACATTCATAATAATAAGTAGAGTGGAGTTTATACTTGCTGGTGATGTCTATGCAAAAGTTTTGTAGGCATTGCTGCAGAGTTATATGTTTATTACACTGATGGTTGTTTTGGGGTATTTCTTGTTGTAGGTAAACCAATGGTTATTACATTTCCTGCTTATTCAAAGGATCAGATTCTCAAGATTTTATGTGAAAGGCTCTCGGTAATTTTGAGTTACACCTACTCACTTTCCTGTTGAATTGTGTCATTCTAAATTTCATTAAGATGATGCTATCTTCTGATTTGATTGAAATTCCTGTAAGGGTTAACATCTTCTACTCCTTTGTTGACCTATAGTTGCCAATGTTGCAATTGAATACGTTAATTTATAGCTTAATCTTTGTTATCTGCAAATAACAAAAAATTGAAGGTGCTATAGCTTCTACTTCTTGGTGAATGTTGACCACAGCAAAGCCAACCCATTCCTATCTAGATGCTAACAGTTTAGGATTTCTTTTTTATATATATATATATATATATATATATATATATATCTTTTTCATGCTATTATATCATTGTTACCAAATCTGGGACTCATTATTGGATGTTGTCTGTCAACAGGTTCTTCAATTCCATGTGTTTGAAGTTTTTGCAATAGAATTTTGTGCTAGAGTAAGTTCAAATTTAAATTATTTCTGGTCACACTTGTGTATTTGCTCCCCTGCAATCTAACAATATTTTTCTATCAGAAAGTTGCAGCTGCATCAGGCGATATGAGAAGAGCACTCGATGCTTGCAGGTAGTGTTTGACAGCACCTGACTTCTAGCTTACAGCTCTGTTTATGTTCTTTTCGAAGGACTTTTTACAAACTATCTTATCCTGCAAGGGACTCCTAAAAATTTAACCATGATGCTAATTCTTATTGTTGTTTGTGTTTTATAGTTTGTATAAATCAGCAGTATGGGCATAGTTTATTCACTTTCAGATAATTGTTGCTGTGGTTTGTTTATACTGTAATGCTAGAAGCGATTATGTGGTATGTTAACATCATCTAGCAAGCAGCTAGTGTATGCAACTTAAGATAGAACTGAGTCAACTTAACCACAATGAGAATGTATTTGTAAATAAAGTTATCTTCTTTTCCTTAGCAATTTGTAAGAAGTTTTAGCTTTCCCAGGGATTAAAACAAATTTAACTTGTGCGTTGTGATTATTATAATATACTGTTCTCATATGTTTCTTGTCATTTGATGTTAATTCTATCATAATTTTAGGAGTGCACTCGAGGTGCTTGAAGCCGAACTACGAGATACTTCATCAAAGCAAAATGCAGACATGGTGAGAAATGTAGAAACTACAATACTCAATTGCATCTATGCTTTTACATCCCTAGACACAAAACACTTAGTGCAGCTTTAAATAGAAGTTGATCTCCTGTGCAGGTCAGACTTAATCACATGGACATTGCATTGTCAAGGGCATTCAAATCATCTGTAGTTGAAATGATACTGTCACTGCCTCAACATCAACAGGTAAATCTTATAATTATTTGGAGAATTTAGATTCAACAACCAGTTCCTGAATATCAACTGCAGCTGCTGCAGTCTTTGACCCTAGAAGGATTTTGGTGCTTGTGGTATAGGAACATGACAAAGAGATAACCTACTGGCCACTTAACGATAATATCATTGGGTTTTTAAGTATGCTATTTAGACACTAGCGTTTATGGATAATCTGCTTAGATTACTAAACCACATCGGCATACAATTAAACCCTCTGTTTGCTGCTGGACCGTTCAGTATACTGTGTCATAATCAGCTTATTGCTTACCTAAGTAACGTTAGTATTGTCAGAAGCTCAATTTTAGAGCCAAAAAATATGATATGAGCATGTAATCTGACTACTGAGGTTTACTCTAGGCATACTTGCACACTACTTCCCTATTTGTTAACAGAATTTCAGTTCAATCTCTAATCAAATTGGACAAAAACGGTCTTTGCAGATCATTTTGTGCTCCATGTTGAAGCTTCAAAAGAGCAAGAAAAGCACTGGTACAGTTGGAGATGTAAGTTTGCACATTATCATAGCAGTGGCTAGCAGTTGTCGTGAGTTGAATATGATTGTTGAAAGCCTATGTTTCCATCTTGTATACCATCATTCATTTGGTTTTCCATTGCTGATGCTTTTCATGTTTGTGTAAATGCAGCTAAACAGAGAGTACTCTCAAATTTGCAAACTAACGCAAATGCCTGCAGTAGGAGTTCCAGAGTTCATAAATATGTGCAATGTGCTTGCTGACCAGGTTGAAATATTGGCATGAAGCGATGATACTACTTGGTTGCTTTGCTTGGTTTTAATGCTTGATATTGATTTCAGGGGCTTCTTGCACTTGGCAAAGCTAAGGAAGACAAGCTCAAGAGGGTGACATTGAAGATCGATCCTTCAGACATTAGCTTTGCGCTCAAGGTTGAAATGCATGTCTATATGTTTGGATTTCCTTGTGCTTCTGTTCAGTTTTCATCAACAACAATTACTTCTAATTTATACAGGGAGTAAGATACTTCAGAAATTGTCTAAACTAAAGACATACATACCGACCTCCTGATATGGATTATAGCACTTTGAGAATCACATTGATTACTACACAAGCTGATGATATTCTGCCTAGATTTTCAAGAACAATCACGAGTATCTGGGTAAAAGAGGTATGTGTGTTGCGAAATTTCTCACTGGCTCCCTGTTAGTCAAAATGCAAACTTACTCCCTAACAATTTTTCATTTATTTGCTGATTAAATATATCACAGACAAAAAAGTTGCCAATGGCAGATTTGAATCGAAGCAAACAATTGAATTGCCGAATAGGAAGATACATGAAGTTTTGGAGTCCGTTACAGCTTTTATCAATGTACTTTATGTGTAGATCTTATTATTGTTCTTTGAACCTCTAAGTTTTCTTGCAAAGTATGAGATGCTTAATGTTTTATCAACCAATGTAAACGCAACAACATTCTTTGTATATTCTGAGCCTTCTTGAATTAGCAGAATAACAAAATACATTTGTAAACTATTCTAAATTTTTTATGTAAAGATCTACCAGATGCATGCTTCTTGAGCGAAATTGCATAGAAAAATAACTGCTGGTTTAGAAATTCAAGAATAATGACAATTAAGTGAAACTGGTAAATCTCTTTCTCAAGGCAAAAAAATCTGCTATTCTGCAACCATGGTGCTTCTCGAGATGAACAAAGCTGTTTGCACTTGAGAATCATGTCATGTTACGTTCACCCCAAAAAAAAAAAAAAAAAAAAAAATTTGCGAATCAGAAGCATGAGGAAACTAGGGTTTATTTGCTTCATAACAAATTCGCAGATTCGAGAAAACCTCCACGAAGGAAAAACCGAAGCCACAGCTTTCCCAATAATTAGCAAGATCGGTGTGTTTTGGCCTGAGAAACACTTGAAAAATCTACTGTTATACTAACAACAAAATAACGGCAATGAGAATAAGCAACTTGCAAAAAACAAGTATAAGGGTTAGAAATTTCATAGGCTATTCGCAAGTAAAACACATAAAGCATTAGAAAATTTTGAAAGTTAGGGTCGTCTAGAAAGTATACAGAAAATAACAGAACACTAGTACAAAGACCCATGTTTTCCCAGACTCAATATGGCGCTCGTTAAACTTATAATATGTATAACACCATAAAGAGCATTGCTCCTACACTACCCAAACAGATCAACAATTCTAACATACTAATCCAGGCTACAACGTGTAAACATTGTTGCAGACTGCACTCCTGCATTTTCATTTCCCAAGAAAGAGGATTTCTTCCCAGATTACGTCACTCTTTCATAAGCACCACCGACTTGCATGTGAAGCCATTCAGCTGCTGGTCCTTGACCATATTCACGTGCTTCTTGTGAGTTGAATGCGATACCAGAAGGTGCATCATATGAGTGCGTACCAAACTGAGGGATCAAAGCAGAGATTATCTCATATTCACTTCAAAAGCAAGGACAAGTTTCAATGATAAAATTTTAATTAAGGCAAATATCCTAGTACCTACAAGTTTTGTCAAAACTCATGTGTGAATTTCCACTAACAAATCCAAGACTATAGCAAGACATTCTGAAAAAACAGAAATCAATTATCAATCTCTAAGAAGAATGAATTGTTTTCTTTCCTTGTTAACATAGACAGATGCTTTTGGAAAACATCCAATATTGTATACAAGTAGAGTGCTGAAAGGAGCAACAGTCAGCATAAATCGAAACGTTATGCAGGTGGGAATTATGTGCTTTGCTAGTTAGTGTGATGCCACATATGCTATCTAAACTATGCAAATGAATGTTTCAGCAATTCATCACGGGGATGTACACCCAATTATCCACTAAAGCAGATGGGAAAGACGAGCACATCAATCAGATATGATAACTTGCATACGAACAGTTCAGTGAGTAAAACAACTAACCAGAGAAGAATCATTGCAAAGACATAGCCTGGTAGCAACAATATAAGACTTTGAACATGAAAACTAAAACACAAGAAGCTCATAGCATGCTCCTTTCTGAAAACAACTCAATATACTAACTGCTTAAACTATAAAACAAGAAGAGTAAGACAGGTATTTGCAACAGGCGTCCATTCTACAACTTACCTCTTTTGCAGGAAATGCTAAACCAGAACTCATGCGCGCATTCACAGCCTCCAGCTTCATTGAGAGAAACTGTCAAATTCAGTGTATGATCAAAAACATGTCCCAATCTGTTATATTTTTTAAAAATGCCAATCATGCACAAAACTACAAACCTCAACTTGGCGCTGTAATGCCTGGATATAATTAATTATTTCATCGAGTACAGATGCTTTTCCAATAACCTACACCATTAAACTCTATAAGATTACCATTCTGTGAGAGCCCAAGCCCAAGTGAGTCAGAACCTAGCTGAATTGACTAAAAAATAAAAGTTCACCTTATTACATCCAGGGACCAAATCCTGAAGGATCTTCATCCGCTCACTTATTTTCTCTCTCCTGGCCTGTTGGTTAATTAAGATAATTAGTAAAAAAGAGGGACCATAACGTAAGTCCTTGACATGTATAAGCCAACTGCTCTAAATCTAACAGAAAACAGTTTGTTATTCACTTACTACTTTCAAATGCTGTTCACAAAGTTAACAGCAAAAAACAAAACTAAAATGAAAACCTATCCAACATGATGCACACAATTCACTGCACTTTGGAAATAATTTTTGAATCACAGATGAATACTCACTCTTTCTGCCAGGCTATGGCTATCAGTTGCCTGACCCCTTCTAGCTCTGACATGAATGTAATCTTGCTTTGGTGGTTCAGAAGGCTGTGAACTTTGGTCCTTTTTACATGTACCAGAACTTGTCTCAGCTTCGGCTTTTGAATTGCCATTTTCATCCCTACAGCTTCCAGTTTTGAGAAGTTCATGCACAGTTTGCTGTTAACAAAAACAACTGTTACAATCAATAGGGAAAATTGCGAATTATATGCAGACTTCAGGCAGTTCCTTGTGTCATTAGTTGAGAGATACACATGTCCCATTATGAAACTTCAGGAGAATCAATGTCAACATAACTACAACACAAACTATGTGAAAACAAAGAAGACTAGACAGACAATTTATGAGTATCAGATACAGCTTCTAACTGGCCACTTACAGCCTCAATAATTAAACCAGTGCAGCAGTGGAACTTCCTACACAAGAATATAAATAAGACAAAGATGAAAGGAAATGTATAAAAACAAGGATCTCATATATAAACATTTCTTAGGTGTTGAGACAAGCACAAAGAAATTCAGAACTTATGAAATTCTTGCACTGAATGGTGGATAAGTCCTAAACTACATTATTCTCATCTCTCAAGAAAGAAGTCATCAAAGAACTTAGAGGATAATGAACAAAATAATAATAATAATAATAATACGCTCACTTGATGCTGTAATGACAAACCAGGTTTAACTAGTCAAACCAGTAGGATTGAGGTTAGCTTGTTAGTGATATGCAGGCATCAAAATTAGCAATCAAGACACTGTAGTATTGTATTTCACACAACGACGAGTTCTTAGAACAAGTAGCTTTTACATGAATCAATGCTACTGTCCTTCAAAGCAACCAGCAAAAATAAAATGCAAAACAGTTTACTTACAATAATCCAATGATGTCAACTCTCTCTTTTTAATTCACCTGTTGACAACATTATTGTTTTGGGAACCTAGTTGCTTAAACTCAGGTTTGTCTATCATACAAAATTTACCAAATATGTAACCTTATCAAGACATCCTGAGTAATTAATTGCCAGATACAAAAATAGGAAAAATGTGATTAAGACATTGAGCTCATCTACATATATTATATGATTGGTGGCATCGGTTAAAAGAGGGGAATCAGAGCTTCCCATCTGCTTTTCTAATTATGCCAACTCTGAAGGTTTCCAAACCTATTTCTCTACTTCTTAATTTGGAACACCACCAACTTGTATAGAATCCCAAGGGTCCACCATAAGCATTTAGCCATTTAGCCAATTGCGCCCAATCACTACAGATCAGAAGAAACTAATGAACACTACTCCCTCAAACTAAAGCGAGAGATGCTTGAATTTCAAAACATCCCCAAAACTTTTGGCATTTTCATAAAAGTTTCATTTGTTACCGAAACAGGTGATAAACAATTACTCCTCTATTTTCTCAAACCACAAGCTCAAAAGACCAAAGCTCATGAAACTAATTAAGTAATTGAGCACAGAAATTTTTAGCATTCACTTCCCTCGTGCAGCAGTCGAGCAAACACGTCGAGGTTGTTCCAAAAGAACCCATTTTTTCCCCGATTCCTCTCTATTTTCTCCAACCACAAGCTCCAAAAACAACACCCACGAAACTAATTAAGTAACTGAGCACAAAAAAAAAAAAAAAAAAACCGTACCTGCTCCAATTCGTTGCTAGTAGTAGAAGCCAACTTTGAAGATTCGTCTTCGGAAGATGGTGCTACTGCTGTAGTTGATAGATCTCTTCTTCTCCTCTTGTTATTCTTGCTACTTGCAGCAGTATTACTACTGTTGTTGTTGTTGCTGCTTCGAACTGTGAGGTTTGAATCTTCAGCAGCAGAAGAATGCAGATGCCAAGGGATCTGAGAAGAAATTTGATCCATGTTCTACGTGAATTAGAATAAAAAAGATTTTTAATCTTGAATTCTTCAGCTGCTTGCTAGGTTTTGATTGATTGCTGATGATGTTTGTGTTCTTGATTTTCTTACAAGCTGTGCTTGAATCAATCTGGATTTCTCTGCAGTCTGAAGAAGCTCAATGCACGCTATGAGAGGATTCGGACTTGGGTTTTAGATTATTATTATTATTTATATGAGATTGTTCTTATGGGCTGGGCTGGATTGTTATTACTAGTATTGAGTTTCATCAGGCTGCTGTCAATCTTTAAATAAGTTCTTGAGACAGAAAAGCGCAATAGAAATGAAAAGGAAACTTTTTGTTTTCCATGTTCTAGGAAGAATTGTTTTCTTGCATTTGTTGCTGTATTCTTCTTTCCTATGTTTGGGGAATTTGGCAATGGAAAGTGCTGAGAAGGTTTTTCTTTTTTGGGGACCTTGATGAGTAGTGTCAGTTAGAGGTGACAATATGAATTATTGGGTCAGTTTCGGATCGATTTATTTAATAATCGGATCAAAATTATCGACCTTAATCCAACCTACTAATAACCAGGTCAAATTTAGATCGACACATTTAATAATTAAAATTATTAATTATTAATTATATATTTTTAAGCTTCAACGAAATTATAAGATCAGTTCGAATAAAGGTGCATGATATTTTTACTGACGAGATATAATTATATCCAACAAAATATGCATTCCTTAATATCTTTATCGATCCTTAAAATATTTAAAAAATTATTATTTTTATTTTTTAAAAATATATGATAACAGCTGAAATTTATAATTATAAATACATACTAATAATTTCGATAAAAATTTTGATAAACATATCTATCTAACAAAATTTTTATAAAAATATTTATACGAAATCTAAAATCGTCATTAAAAATACCTATAGAGTAATACTTTCGATAATATTATAATTTTCATCTTACACTATTTTACTAAAATATAAAAATAAAAAATTAATTATAAATACAATATAATTTAATAGTTTGTAAATATCTATTATCGATTATTTTTATTGTCAATATTTTATTATACGGTAAGAATCAAGAATTATTCCTTCAAAAAGTGACATTTTGGATTGGTGAATCAATTTTGGGTTAATCCGGATCGACCCATTTAATAACCGGATCAAATTCGTTCAATCTAACCCAACCTATATATTTATACGGGTCAAATTGTCTAATCATAATTCTGATTAAACAGATCGATTTCGAATTAAATTTTCGAACCGGATCATATATTGCCACCTCTAGTGTCAGTTGTATTACTTTGTACCACTATTTCCTGCTTTTAAGTTTAGGTATGTTTGCTACATATCATCACAAAAAGCGTTTGGAAATACTTATAAAATAAAATTTTTTTAAAATGAAAAATATTTGTCTTTTTAAAAAATAAACTCTATTTTTTTACTTTCCAAAAAAATAATAATAATATACAATAAAAAAATCTCACTCCATAGAATTTTTCTACACTTTCTAAATTTTTAAATAAATTTTTTATATACTTATAAAATATATATTGAAAAAAGTAAAATAAAAAAAAATTAAAAAATAAATTTTGAAAAGCTAAACCAAACGCGCTCATAATGACTTGGTTGAATTTTGATCACAAATGAATTCAAACACCACTTCAAAGCTCTCTACAGTCACCAAACTAAATGACAAGACATAAGGAACACTACGCAGAATATGAGGACAACACTTGTTTCTAGAATAGGTACCATATGTATAGACTGCAAATGAACTTCTTTTTTTCCCAATGAATATGTACCTTACAAACTTTTCAAAGAAAAAATATGCAAAAGAAATAAATACTACACTTCTTCCCACTGTTTCCCGTTGAAATGTATTCCTACATAGGTTTAGGGAATATAATTTGCATACTCTTTTTCTGTTCTAATGCAATTTCATAGTTTCCAGTTAAACCAGTAAAAAACTTTGAACCTTGGGTCTCAAGTAGATCTTACAGCAGCTGCCAGTAACAGCCATAGATGATTGTAAGGTTATATAGAGAGACCCCTGACAGACACCATATTTATTGGCAATCAATAATAGCATCAACCGAGGACAATTAAGATGCAAGTTAACCTTTCCAGAACTGTCAACCATGATTCCTTCTCACAGATTTAATGCATCGAATTCTTTCAGCTCATTTTGTATTCGCATCATGAATCGTTTTCCACCAAGCTGTACCATCTCCTACCTATGAAAACCATTTAATCGTCTCTTTCTGGTAAAGTATAAACATTTGCAGAGAGTATCTGGTGTGTGAAATAAATCCCCTCTTCTATTGAAGGCATCACTGTCAGGTATCAGCTTCAGTCGCTATGAGGGAGTACCTGCAATCCAGATCACTAAGTTGCCCTATCAAAATTTTAAGTTTGCATTTAGTTGTCAGTGAGTCATCAACTATATTGTGAGATGTTAAGGAATTTTCTACAGCAGTTGCTTATTAAATTATAGTTCTAGGCTATTGTCTATTATATCTCATGCATAAATATAAGAAAACACATGCTTTCAAATAATAATAATAATAATATAATAGTTTCAAAAGCATAACTAACCTTGAATAATTTTATGTACAGCCTTCACTCCTAAACACCGTATCTCTTTAAAACTTTGCTTAGATTTGGCATTACATTGTATGCCTGATAGGATCTTCGCAAATCTATAATAGATCCCACCTGAATACATGTTACTCGTTAAATTAATACAAGCATTGCATCAGAAGTTCAACATAAGAAACATAGGATCAGGGATATATGTTGTGTTGCACATCATAAAACACTAATGACAGAACAGCAAAATTGAATAGGAAGAAACTTATGATGGTTTAAATGATCATCAGGAATATTATCATATGAACAAATTCAGAAGAGGGAAAGTTAAGGAATATTACTATAATCAGGATTGATGTGAAGCCTAGAGCAAATCCTTCATTAGCACGCCGCAGATAGTGATCCAGAAGAGTGGAGGATGTAGCTAAAACGCTTAAGAGCAAACCCCCTGCAATATATGAAACATAGGGCACAACTAAAAATTGGAGATAGAAAAGTTTTACATCCTTATATGTTATCACACAATAGGGCTAGTAAAACTATACCCCAAAAGCGGGTTGAGGCCTGAATCTTTGTCAAGTACTCTATTGTTGCCTTCCCAGGCTTGATGTCAGGTATTCTTGCACCCATTTTCGTCATGTAGTCAGATATCTCCTTGGGTAAATTAGCCTGCCAAGAGATTTATATTCAACATTAATAATTACCCAGCCAAAAGATTTAATTCGACATTAATGGTACCCCATTTTACATCAAGAGCATCATATAAATGCGGTCGTGAGGACATGTGAAAATACATAAGAATTTTAGTATATTTAAGATCAGCCAAAAATTAATATGCTAGGGGACGTTGAGTTTTCCTAATTTTTAAAATAGTTTCTCTTTTAGATGTAACAAGAGGGTTAATATGTACGCAAATAGCTTGCAGAAGGCATAAAGTTCAATTTATTTAACAACTCACAGTATTACCAGATGTCACTAGTTCTATGGAATATAGAAGGTTCATTGTCGATAAGCTTTCATATACAGATGCACAAGCATGAAAGCTCAACCTAAGTGCCAAACAGCAAGGCAAATAACATGTATA
The DNA here is from genome assembly GCA_019914995.1 of Acanthochlamys bracteata. Classification (NCBI taxonomy): domain Eukaryota; kingdom Viridiplantae; phylum Streptophyta; class Magnoliopsida; order Pandanales; family Velloziaceae; genus Acanthochlamys; species Acanthochlamys bracteata. The sequence goes on along the minus strand of CM034129.1, from coordinate 5,173,599 downwards.
GGAAGAACTGGATACTTACAATGTCAAAAATGTTGAACATAAACACAAAGAACCCATAGATTACGTAAAAGACCCATGGTTCTGCACCAGATGAAGATGCAGGGTTCAGTATCTCCTTTAAGTTTTCCCAAAACGATGTACCAAATATGCTGCAGAGAATGCACGGCGTTAGAAATATGCAAACGAAGCGTAGAGTCATTTGAGTTCAAGAATGCATAACTGAGGTTCCGAAAATCACCTAGCCATAATGCTAGGAAAAGCTAGCAAGTAGGTTGTTGTGAGGACAGGCTGCATTCCAGTGGGATTGATGTTGAAGGGAATATAAGGCTCAACCTCGGTAACATCTGAATTCCCATACCTGTCCACAAAATCATGATTCTAAGCAGAATGAAAAGCTAACAAGTTTAACAACATGAGATGATGAGCAAGAAGAAATCAGAGATCTTATTGGGATAGAGTAAAAACTTTCAGAAATAATCATCTAAGTTTTTTCATGATAATTATAGATGAAGTAGCATTGAGAAAAGGTTAAGAAAAAGGATTTTTACAAAGTTCCCATAAGAAGACTTAAAAAGGTAATGAAGATGTAAAAGGCAAAGAACACAAACCTTGCAGTGGAAGCTAGTTTAAAAGCATAATACTTCAACTTGATTTTTCTACAACCTTCAGTAACAAGCACCGCCCACATAGTAACCATGACAAAAATTCCTAGCACAGCAAATACATAGGGCCAAAAATTTACTGCATTTCCTGTAAACAAAATAAAACATCAATGCCAGCAACTTAGGATTCTCCAACACTAAACTTGAGCTTAACTATGCACACATGCAGGATATGAGAGAGCCACAGGGGAGCATTATAAGCAAGAAATTCAGGTATCCTAGATACATTTCAGCAACTATATGGTCAAAGGACAAACATATAGTAGATGCACAATGAAATTCTTGGACAAACACTGGTTTATAATTATAGTCACGACCAATGACAATATATAGAAATGAATTAGACTCCCCTAGGTTGAAAGATGCACAATGCAATTCTCAGACCTTTAGCTAGAAAAGAAAGGAAACTAATAAAGTTAATTGAGGTTGTACAAAATTCTCAAGGAATACCTGATAACCGAGAAAACATCTTGTAGAGAGTTTCTGTATAACCAGTCAAAATTCCCACACAAATAATCAAAGAGGAACCTTGACCTGGAAAGAACACATCAACCACTATTAACTATATAGTCCAACATACATGCAAATGAATGTAATATGTTAATAAGCACTCAATGTCAAAAGCACATAATCAGTTAGAAGCTTTCAGCCTTCCCCAAATACAGAGTCTATGTTACAGAAATTCTGAGAAATGGTATAACTACCAGTAATAATACGGATACCCCTCATGTACCCCTTTTGTACCCTTTTAAAAAAAAAAATTTACCATTCATCTTGAAACACCCATCCCAACCATACATCAAAAGAGATGGGTACAAACAGCACAAACATACACTTCAAGGTAACATGAGCGCAATAGACATTCAAGAAAATTTCAGTAAAATATGATTGTGAAGTTAATACTTAAGCTGTATGACAAGAGACTAGTTGGCAGGTGCAAAGTACATACCAAATCCGGATTCCGATATTGTATCACATATCCATGTCATTGACATTGCACCAAGAACCAAATAGAAGCTTGTCACAAGGACATGCTTGACTCTGAAATAGAAAACAAATGGATCAGGAATAACTTTCAGGAACTGCAACATGGCATTATACAGACCTAAAGGTAATCATTGTGTGGACTTGGATAATAGATGCAATGGAAAAAGGTTAACTCAAAATTCTAAAATCTAAAACTTATTTGAGAAGAAGAATCCCTCTTTTGAGTAGTATCTCGCTTTATACGCTCATTTGGATTTGTCATCGGTTAACTGACATCAACTTTAAATTTATTGGAGCAGTCTCATCACACTATCCATCTAGGTTATAAGTAACCATTTTACTTTCTTCCTGGACTTCCCATTGTGGTCAGTGAAAACTTTTTGAAGCTGTATTTAATCCAAAATTGCTTGTATACATTTCAGTATGAACTTCACGCCAACATTATTATATGTCTTCTTTGAGACTACAATCAAAGAAGTTTCACTCAGATGGCTACCTAATCCACAGTTAAACTTATGTAAACTAAATAGCAGATAAGATGGAAAAAAAGACGCCATCTTCTCCTAGGTGAAACACTACAAACTTTTTGGATCACTTCTAAGCTTCAAACGCCATTTCTAGCTCAACCATCTATTTACATCCACAATTTTCTGATAATGGGTCGACGCTGTTAGCAGCAAATAAAAAATTCAAACAAGTTCAACCCAAAAAAGATCAACAGATGAATTACTAGCAAACCTATAGGGATCAACACATAGTAGTTCCTCAGAATGAAATATTGACTAAAACAAAAAACTCCATACATCACAAAGGCAAACAAAGAAAAACCAGAAGCTAGGATATGGAAGCCGAACCTGTGATTTGCTGCATAGATTGAATATTGAAGTGAGTAGCATGCAACGATAACAGCCTCCACAATTGCAAAACCAAGTGAACTCCACCATCTGGAATCATCAGTTACAAACGACCACGTGTTAATTTGCTTGCTCAAGAAGAATCTCTAGCAAATTGTGCAACAAGATATTTTCTCACTATTTGAGATGAGTACTAGACACACATATATCCTTTAATCTTTTCGTGCCCATCTATGCCTTCTTTCCGTAGCTTCACTAGAGAAGGAACAATGTGACAGAGCACCTAGTACCATGTAAAGGAATGTTTAGAAGGGGCATGGGGTAGAAAAAGAAATAAATCAGAAACTAGATTTGTACTTGCAAGGAATAGATCTAGTATACATAAAACCACCATGAGGAACTCAAGTGGCAAGTTGATATAATCACAGATCAAAGCAATCCAACCAGCTAAGTCAGTAGGTCACCATTTTAAATCCTCAAGGCGTAGCCAAGCATAAAAGAAGGGCAGTAGAAGTAGAAGATCATGCCTGTTATGATAATTACATTTACTTTTTCTTAAAACAAATTAGGCAATAATTGTTACAAGTGCAAAAGCTATAGTAGAAATCTGTCTTAGAAATCCGTAGCAATGTCTGAAAAAATAACGCACGAAATAATTTTAGAAGTAGCCAATTGAAGTAAGTTAGCCTTTTTCTTGCTAAGCATTTAGACATGTATCAAACGATCAATTGTAGGCATGATTTACCTGCATGAGAATCGAAGCCGCAATTTGCGGACTAATTCCAAGCTGGAAAAACGACAGCTTAAGCTCAGTTGTGAACTCACCAAGTTCATCTGCAAATACAAGTAAACTATCACACTATTAACCATGAAAAACAGTAGCAAAGCCTCAAGGCAAGGGTAAAAAAACTATCCAAAGATGAATCATGAAAAGTACATTAATTGAATATTCTCATCCAAGATATATATGCTCTTAATGTGGGTGAATTTGTAAACATTAAGAATACGACCATGGCAAACAATTACCTGTTGAACCAGATGCAAAGCTAAGATAATCTTCAGGTATCAATCTTCGATCAAACCCAGGTAAGGGGATGAAGTACCCCACCCGGCTGGCCACAATAAGTACTGCAGTTATGAACAGTCTGCGCCTAATCTCGCTCTTGAAAAATGATTCAGCTGCATTATTGATGACAGACCCTAACCGAACAAAATTTAGAAACCGATTATTAAACCTCTTGGATACAAGCTGCGACGAATGAGATCTATTCCCGTCGTTGCTCAACTGTAGACCTATCTCCCCATTTGAATTCATCGAAGCAAGCTCTGAATGGGAAGAACTTAAATCTGCAGGATTATCAATGGAATTTCTAACAGAACTATCTGAACTCCTGATGTGAAACCGTCTCCTGGAGAAGCTTAGTGGTAATCTAGTTTGTAGAAAAGGCCTCTCTTTACAGGAATCTCGGCAAGCATTCGCCATTCTGAAGCTTGTTTGGCCATTAAACACACAGGACAGAGTGCCATAAAGCTGAAAAGAACGACCTGAATACAAAACACAGTGTAACTACTTCAGCAATACCTTGAGCATTCTTCAGGAAAACTTGCATAGATGACTAAGCATTAGAATAACAACGGTGAACAATATCCAGAAAATAAATTGGGAGAAAAAGATCAATCAACACACTAAATCACGGGTTGCCATTAAACTGTGCGTAACACAAACATTTAACAACTTCATCTACAAATTACCGGAAGCAATTTGGTCCATCAAACTCGTATGGATGGGAGATTACAATTTGTTATCAAAGTAATTTAGGAGAAAATAATCATAGAATTTAATCAATCATGTAATTTTCAAGGTATTGAATAGCCTGATAAATCATTTACTGAACAAACTCACTTGTTCTAATTTATTGCTGAATTTTGAAATGGCTAAATTAAGAGTGACAATATATATTGGAACCAACTCAATGATGGAGAAACTAAAATGTTAATTATGTGCCAAAAGGTACTTTACTTGATTTTGAAAAGGCAAGTTTAATAGCGGGTTTGGGGCCTTTGGGCACTACTATATACAAGAAGATGACATAAGAAATGCTTGACAATTTTAGTTATTTGTGAGGTCGTATTGTGCTAAAAGATTGCATAGACACCTACAAAAACATGTTTTGAATTTGTAGTCACCTACCATTCTTCTAAAATTCTTAGCTGTCATCGTATCAGGTGTCAATCGCCTGGCACCAACATCGAATGAAAGATTGCAACCCTGGAACAGCTTCAAAAGCTTACCAAATAAAATGCTAATTGGTTTAAAGGCTTGCCATTTCTAATAAAACATAAATGCCAACTGAAATCAATTATCAGACAGCCCTTTTACCACCTAACAGTGAAGAAAAGACATAAGTGACTATGTGCACTGGTGAGAAATCTGTAAGCTTGTTCTAGATAAAGGTACCAACAATTTCTCCTCAAATCACAGTTTTGAAGCCCTGAATGGCAAGTTGCAAAAGTACTATTCCAAATTTCAAATAACTTGTTCCAACATGAAAAAGAGTAGAAGTCACCAAAAGCCCAAGTAAGTTTGGAAATGTATCCCACAAAACTAACTTGTTTGCGGCCACTTTTTGCCAAAATAAAAAAACTCTCCAAAAAACCATATTATATGAAATAACATCTTTGACCAAATTAGATATACTTTACAATAATCAACTTTGGTGCCAAAACTAAATATCAGGACTGTTCTGGATGTAGTTCCATATAGATCCAAGGCTTTCTTCTTCTTCTTCTTCTTCTTTTTTTTTTGAATAAATGTAGCTCCAAGGTTATGTAGCTTGTCTTAGAAATGACAAATTGGATTACAATGTGGATCCAAAATGGACTACCCTGAATGACCGACTTTTGAATATGCTTTTCAGGAGGAGCAATTGCTGACATGACTCATGAGCACTGTGCCGACTCATCTTAAAGCTATGTTCTTTTGTGTCATGAATGGCTAAATTAAGAGCTCCTTAGAGAAACTTATCTGTCCATCCTTACTGTAAAATTTAGCTCCCTGACTGTCCTTGCGGAATGGTTAAAGTACGTGCGATTGAGTACACTTGCTTACTATATGTTACATGCACTTCAACTCCTTCCATCGTAACCTAATTCACAGAAAAAAGATGCCATATTTCAGTCTTTTTAGATGTAGAGGTTTATCAGAATTCTATCCGCAAATCTCGTCTCCACTCAACTCCAACATCTACCTATCTATCCATCCATCTATATATCTATCTATCTATCCATCCATCTATCTGTCTATCTATCTATCTCTCTATCTATCTAATCTATCTATCTATATAAAAGATTATTTTCCCCATAAAGTAGTAAAGTTACGAAATTCAACAAATTTCAAGTGGAGATTAAGACAACAAAGAAAAAGCGATTTTCGAAACCATATGTACTTAGCTACCAGTTTGTTCGGTGTCAGGCGTAGCAACGCAACGGCAGAGACAACGGCTTGTCTTCTTTATCGAAGGAGAAGGAAGAGAGACAGAGACCGAGGTCGCAGCCTGGCGGGAGAAGAAAGCGGATGAATTTGACTGGATCAATGCGGAAGCTTTGCTTCCTGGAGCTACTGCCACCGCCGCCGTAGCCATTTCTTGTTCTTCTTTCTTTGTCGCGGCTTTTAGAGCTGGAGCTGGATAGGGGACAAACGGAGGACAAATAGTTCTCTGGTATAAAAAAAAGATAAAATATCAAAAAAATTGTTAAATAAAAAACTTAAATAAAATAAGAAAATAAAATATAATGTTTGATCCCTCAGTTCTTACTTCTTAGGATGAATTTGGTCTTACTTTTCATAAAGACCAAATTTTATTTTTCAAATTTATTCATCTAATAAATTTTTTAAATATTTATAAAAGTATATAAATATTTTATATTCTAAAATTTTTTAATTAATTATTTTTATTATATTTTAAATAAAAATATAAAAGTAAAAATATTTTTATCTAAAAATAATTTTTTAAATATTTTTAAATAACTTTTCGTAATGAAATGAAACATCTTGGCGACAACTCCGGAACTTTTTTATAAATAATGAGAGAACTCATAAGAATAGTTCAACATTAGAGAGCCCTGAGCATTTTTTAAATGTTTTTTAATTTTTAATTTTATGTTTTTTAATATATATTTTATAAATATTTAGAAAATTTTATTTAAAATTTTTAAAAAATTAAAAATTCTATATAATAAATTTTTTTATTTTTTATTTTTAAATAAAAAATATAAAACTTATTTTTAAAAAAATAAAAATATTCTTCATCTCAAACGCTCCTCTAGATCTGTCAATACTAATGAATCAAATGTTTGGATATGTAAAATTGCTAATAAAATTGAATTACTCAAAATGAGAGCCTCTCTAAGTTCTAATTGTTTCAAACCGTATTCAAAGATCTCCGAGGGGTTTGCATTAATAACAAGTACATACAACGCATATTTCAATATACAAAAAAACTTTTGCTTTTATATCTTAGTTGTATTTTTCGCATTCAAATAGTTTTTAATTTTTTTTAAATAATATTTTTATTCTAATAATTTATTTTGAATAATGTATATTTTAATTCATTTTTAGAACCTTACTCATGAATTGAACAAATTACACACACATTTAGTAGATATTTGTGAGTGCTTTTGAAATTAAATTTTTATATAATAGATATATTTTTAAAAATATAAAAAATAACTTATATTTTTATTTTACAAATATAATAAAAATAAATAATAAGATCTTATTATGTATATATTTTTAATTTATACTTATTATATCAAATTTAATTAAAAAATATAAAATAAATAATTAAAATAAAAAAGAGTTAAAAAAGATTAGCCAAAACGTATCAAAATTTACTCATGAATTGAGCAACTAGCTCAAGTTATAAAACCTTCTGCTTAGGGAATTATTAATTCATAAAATTAAATCAGAAGGCATCTCAAACTTTTATGTATTTCCTAACATGCATTAAGCATTAAGCTTTTATTTATAAGGATTAAACTATCGTTATTTGTAGACTTAGAATCCAACTTCATACCAAACTCATATTGTTATTATTATTATTAGGTAAAGTAGATTGTTTGAGTAGAGTTCTCAGCTGTTCAACCAGCTGCTTTTCAAGTCCACCTTCAGTACAAGCTGTGAACGTGTAAATATAGGATGGGCAAAATCCACCACTAGAATCTCTACATCTTTGAAGAGTCCTCAGGTATCTCAGGTATGCTATATCGCAAGATGGATCAAATATGGTTGAAGCAGACTACCCGTCTCGAATAAATTATTTATTCTAAAATAAAACGGTTCATAAAAATTCTAAATAAATAATTGATGATCAAAGGGTGAGCCAATCTCTAGACAGAAGACTTAGATAATATTTGACTAAACTTTTCTAACTCCACACTTCAAATTTCTTAATATATAGTCTATAATATTCTCTAATTAAACAAAATTTTAAGTAATAAGATTTTAGTATTATTTTTTTAAATTTAAAAATAAAATCATGTTTTAAATATTTTTTAGATATTTAACTTTAAATAATTACTTTTTAAAAGCATTTCCAAAATTTCCCTTAGGCTATCTAACAACTCAATGTGAAAAGAAATAAGCCGCCAGTGAACACTATCAGCTTATAGGAGAAGAACCGCCGGTAAGAAAGTCTTGTATAACTCGCCCAAAGGAACAAACTTGCAAATCCCCACTGAGCTCTCCACGTGTACATTTGAATACCATCCAAGCAAAGCAGTGGACCTCACATAAAAGCACAACTGGTTCCGTTTACAAAAACCATGCCATCTTCCTTCACATACTGGAACAACATTACACAATCTAAATGAAGTTTGGTGCTTCCAACAGTACTGACCCACTGGCGGAACATGTATCAAAATCAAGCTCAAGCAGAAGTTTGTCAGCTAGTGTTACTCGTTTGGGAAATAGGTGCCACAACTGATTATCATCAACCAAGGAACAAAAAGAACACCAAACACATTAAGTCCCCATGAAATTGAATCAAGACAATTGGTTTTACCTAGTATCTCTTTTAAGCTATACATGTAGACATGTAGATACAAAACCAATAGCAGCGCAAATTTCCTAGAAGGAATCCACAAGGCAAGTTGTTGTTCCACCAGCATCATCAAAAACTAGCATAAACAATCAGCACAGCATATATTTTGATATACTAGTAAATGATATCTATTTTTACTGGGTAGCACCACACGGAAGTACACTTCCATTTCCACATCAATCAGTGCTCAGCACTTGAAGCCATGACAGACAGACAACACAATGATGAGGATCAATGCGATGATGATGCCCAATACAATCAGTTTGATCTTCATGTTCTGCAGCCACATCTTTCTCCTCATCTTAGTTCCTTGCTGCCTGAAGTCCTGTGCCTGCAACCAAGCAATAACAACCAATTCTTTAATCAACTAACCGCTTTCTGAAAAACTCACCAAGAACTCTGAAACACATATACTGATAAGTTGGGAATCTTCACCAGCAATCTGGTTTGAACTAATTCGATGTTGCTAAGCTAATCCAGTAAAGAGAGGAGGTTGGTTACTGTCATACCTGAGAACGGAGATTCTCTGTTTTGTCAACAAGCAGTTCAATCTTCTCACCCCGATCAAGCACCTGTCAAACAGATTCAAGATGGAAAAAAAAAACAGTTCAGAAGGGCACCTCTACAGTAGCTTTTTAGTCAAATAACTTCAATAAAAATTAAGAATGATCATTTTTTAAGCGTGTGCAGGCCATTACCTTCTCAATGTTTTCCATCATAACACCTTTAACCTCAGAGACCTGAGCTTTGACCTTAGACAACTTGCTAATTTCTTCCGGATGGTCCACACAGTACTGCATGTGCTCCTTCAGCTTAGGTCTGAGAAGGCAATTACAGCATCAAGATAGTGTGTTTACGTAATAAGCCAAACACTTTTTTTCACCTTTTACAATTGCAAGAGCTAACAAGAACTGAGAAGGTACCCAAACTCTCTGTTAAGGCTATTGGCTGAAGCAGTTGCAGCTTTGCCTCCTCCATATCTCTTCTGGAAATCTTCCTTGATCCTCTCAAGGAATGCTATTGGAATTTGTCTGCCAAGTGATTCAACTGCCACCACACAGTAAGCTGCAAACCAAAAACAGAGTTAGTTTAGTACCAAAATTTGGAACAACCTTTCAAGCATCATAAAGTCTACAAATTAGACTACTGTTATTGTCCAGAAAATTGGCCCAAGCATCCGAAACAACTAGCCAGTTGATACACTCATGCAGAATAGAAGTCTAATAAACAGGTAGGAACAGAGCTTAGTACTGTATATAACAATCGATCTATCAGACAACCTATGATAAAAACCTCTAATGATCAAAATCACTTGCTTCCAAGGTCACATAACTATAAGACATATGGCATATCAACATCGGAGTTTATTCCAAAGTATCTCATTGTTCCAAACAATCTTCATATAGGTTCTTTTGCAAACGAATGAAATCATCTTCATAAACCATACCAAAGCCTCTGCAGCAGTACATCACAGCTACAAAGCATTATCAAGCAATCCTTCAATAACCTAAGAGTATTACACAAAGAAATTTGAACTTCTCCCAATCACTATAATCCATTCACTACTTTCTTTCATCTAGTGCATATCTAACTACTGAGTTTAGAGTATATCAAATAATAAATCATCTTGACAGGAACCGGAAAGCAGTTACAGCACCATATAACAATGCTATAAGCCAAAGATGAATCTACACTATCATTCTCAAACCAAAATAGAATTGAAAACCAGGAAAAAATGCTAAAAGAATTAGATCGCACCTAAACAACACTCGTCCTGCACTGAACTCATGAAATGAGTTCTTCACCTTAATTTGTAAATCACGTTCACACCAACACAAAATAATAAAAACAATTGACTGAAGCTCTGAAACTTCAGATTATAGAATGCACAAAACTCATGAATACATGAGCTAGCAAGGATAAAATTGACATCAGGTACTCCATAACTAGATCTACCACGATTTACCATACCTCACCACTGACCATTTACCCAAAACCCAAACACAAAATCTCGATCAGCAACATCAACTCAAGTGAACGAAGCAGTTAACAAAGTTCGAAAATACTGCGATTGACATGAGATAAGACACTGTAGCTTCTAGTCAAGTATAAACATATCCAGATCCAAGCTTACAACACTTTTGAGAAGAAAAGATATCTCCAGATCTCCTTCCGCTTTTGCAGATAGTACTAAAAAATAAGTAAAATTCGTCCAGTTCAACTCTAACACTATAGCACACCGACAAACACAGCTCGAGACTAATTATGGACAAAATCTTCCACAATTTTAAAAAAATGAAAACTCAGAATAGGAAAGCAAACTCGATCGATTGATAACAACAACAAAAACAGCAGAACTTCAAAAAACAAAGAGAAACAGCAATAGAGAGAAGAATACTGACTGAAACCGTCTTCAACAAGGTAGTTGAACGTGTGGCCATCGCAGTTGTAGGTGAACTTGTTGTTTGAAGCCGGAAGCTTCTGGAGACACTGAGAAGCGATGCTGGTGAAGTTTCCGGTGAACTCCGTGTACTCTGCTAAGATCACTGTTCCTCTCGCAACGAAGCTGTAAATCAGCGCCGTCTGTCCTCCCATGATTCGATTCAAATCCTTACCGAGTTTCAAAAATCCCTACAACAAGAACAAGATCAACAACTTCTTCCCACAGATCTACAAGCAAACTCCCGATTCCTTCAATCGATTGAGATCTAGAAATAAACACGAGAGACAAAAATTGGGTAGAGGTATTTTCAAGGGAGGTTGAGGAGAAAATAGAGAGAGAGAGAGGAAAGAAAACGCCGTCGGATGAAATGTTTGAGAATTCATATAGTGGTTTGAAAGTCGTGTTTGTAATTCAGTTTTTTTAGGAGGGTAAAATGGGATTTATGCTTTTGCAGCATGGGTCAAGTAAATACTGTTTATTGAAATAATAGTTTGTTGCAAGCAATTAGTTTCACAGAAAATTCAGCTTCTTCCAGTCTCGAGTATTTCCTTTGAGGGTTTTATTTAACAAACAGTTAGCTTCAAGCAAAAACGAAGCTCTTCTATCTGGACCAGTTCTTATTAGTAGGTTTTATACAATATAAGGACTTATTTATTATTACTTTAAATTTTATTTTTTAAATTTATTTTTAATATAAATTAAATAATAGTTTTTTATAAAATTATTATAAAAATTTATTTTTAAAATATTTTAATTTTTCATTTAATTTTTTAAATCAATTTAGTAAAGACTTAAATATACTGAATTTATTTCCTAAGTAAAAACACTCTAAATGAAAATTTTGGTTAGTGTTATTCATCAGAACTTAGAAGAGATTTTTGTTAGATTTTAGTGAGCTACTTACTTGGCTAATACGGTTTGTAAATTTCCTAAAATATTTGCTGCATGTTATTTAAGCAACAATGAAGTTTCGAGAAAAACATTGGAGAAAACTTTTTCTTCTCTAATTTTCTCAAGCAGTACTTGTACAGACAAAGCCTTTGACATTCTAATCTTCTAGAAGTAGTTGATTTCTAAATTAATTAAAAAAAAGGTACTAGTTAAATATATCCGTTGTTAATCTTTGAATTAACCCCAAAAGTAAGACTACATTTGCAAATTAAGGCGTACATAATAATAATTCGCAGGAACAGGCCGTAGTTACTATTTATCTCCATACTTAGTCGGTAAGAAAGAGATATCATTGTCTTTATTTTTTTTGTTCTTTTAAATTTATCTTTTTTTTTCTATTTTTAGGGGAAACTTATGATGACTGCAGACCGCCTAACCAAAATGTAGGCCCACAGCGACCTCTATCTGAACCTAACAGTAAATTTGATTGATTTTCTCAAAAATCTCAGCCGTCCACTCACTAAATATAGATTATTTGTTTAAAAATAACTATTTTTTCAAAAGTAACTACTAAAAGTTATTTATTTAGCAAAAATAAATTATTATAAATAGTATTATTAAAAATAAGTAACTTTTGTATTTATTTGAAAGAATAAGTTAAAAGGAAATAATTGAAAGGAGAGCTTAAACTAATATTTGTAAAAGAATAAGTGTAAGATATAAAGAAAACACACCTTATAGGTTTAATAGAGCTGATAGATCAGATATTAAAGTCTTTAATATATATTTAGAGAAGGCATCCAATTGGATCTATGTTTTGGTGATTTCAGATTTTAATTGAGAAAAATATTTGGTGATGTTTCTTATTCTAAATCTATGTTTTGGGAAGTAGAAAGCATAGGAACATGACAAATTAGAATTTCGAGAAACGAGACTTGTTTTTTATAGTACTATACTTTTTTTTCAATTCAACCTCCATTTAACAGTATTTAGTTATAAGATTTGAAATTTAGATGTGATTGTTAATAGTTATACAAAATAAATCAGTAAAATAAGATCGGTCAAATGAAATCATTATTCTCTTACGTAATGGTATTTAGGGCGTGTTTACCAACACCCCTAAACTCCACTTTCTTTAAACTCAAATTTCACATAAATACTTATAAAAATTAAAATAAATTTTTTTATCAATAAAATTTTTTTAAAAATTCAAATTTAAAACTTACTAAAAATATATACTTAATATAAAATTTTATTTTTTATTAAATATTTTTTATTTTTTATTTTATTTTTTAAATTTATTTCTAAAAACTCCACTTCCCTCAAAACTCCACTTCCACCCCTTAGGTAAACACGCCTTAATCGCATATAATATCTTCTTAGAAAAAAGGTCTTACAGGATAACTTATACAATTTGTTTAGTTTCTTGTTCTGAATAAATTTTTTAATTTTTAATTTATATGTTTTAATAAATTTTATATAATATTTATAAAATTTAATTTAAAATTTTAAAAAGTATAGAAATATTTTACTTAATAAAATTTCTTATTATAAATTTATTTCATAAGTATTTCAAACAGTCCTATAATCGTTTCTAATAAGTTTTATGAACTAATTTTTTTTAGGCTAAAATTTTATTAACTCATGAGTAACTATAAATAGAAATGTGGTTTTCTTTCTAAAGCGAAATGATTTTTGAAAAATAATTTTGTATAGGTTTAAAGAAACTATACAAAAATAATTATTAAAAAAATTTACTAGAAGTGAATTTTTTTGGTTAGAAAACTTATTTATGAATGAATTATGTGGGGATATTTGGAAATTTAAAATAAGATATTCTAACATAAAAAGTATTTCAAAAGTTTTTTAAAAATAAATTTTTATCTAAAAAAGTAATAAAAGCTAAGTATAATAAAATCTTATCATAAACTTTTCTATGTTTTAAATTTAAAAATATTTTATATATATTATAAAGTTTTATTAAACACAAAAAAATAAATTTAAAAAAGTTAAAAAAATACTCTCACTTGTGGTCATATTTTGAGAGCTTTTTTTCACCAACTTTTATTTTACATTTTTAAATAAAGTTTTTAAAATATTTTACAGAATTTAAAATTTTTTTTAATAATATAAAAAATCATACATCATTAAATTTTTTATTAATTATTTTTATTTTTTTAAATAAAAAAATAAATTTTTTTTTTTGAAAAGTTTATTTTTAATACGGCACTTCCAAACATCCCAGTTTCAGAAAGAGCGCATCAATCGCTATCATAGTGAAGCCAACGCTGCTTTTCATTGAAGTGATTAGGACGATTGGAAGTGTTAAAAATTTTCTAAAATAAATATATTTTTATCTCTATTGAAAAAATATAATTTTTACTTTATTTTCTTTAAATAATAATAATAATAAATATTTTTATAACATAAAATATTTTTGTATTTACAAAATTTTAAATAAATTTATAAAATATTATAGAAATTTTTTGAAAATATGAATAAAAAAGTTGCAATGAAAATATGTAAAAAAGCAAAACCAAACATACTACTTAGCAATCGTTTGAAATTGCTTAAAATAAAAAAATTAATAAATAAATTATGTATTTATTTTTTAAAAATAGAGTTACTATCTAACTTAAAAAATAATATTATGACATATAATTTATATTTTACATTTAAAATTCTTTATAATACAGTAAAAAATTTGTTTTAAAAATTAAAATTAAAAAAGAAACAAATAAAGGCAAACACAGCCTTAAAGAAAGAGTTCCTGACCAGAATGGCATTGCAAGTGGTTAGCAAGCTGAGAGAAAACTCTTGACAATATTATCATTAATTAGAGCATTCTATTTATTTATTCTTTTTTAAAAGAGTAAGAGCATGCTATTTATTTTGTAGACAAAGGGTACTAAGTCGATGCCTAACAATAAAATGTATCCAAAACAAATACTGGAGTCGTACGATTGCTACAATACTGTTCATTAACTAATGAACAGCAAGAAACTTGGGTCATTTGCTCTTTTTGGAGCACAACCACATGAAAAGCACACCTATCTTTAATATTAAACCAGCGCTAACAAGATATTAGCGTATAGCCAATTTCAACATATACAACACCTTTATGAACAAAATCCTACTCACCACTCAAGGAAGTAGAGAATAAAAATAACAAGAGCGTACGAGTTTCAACAAGCCACGGGGTCCCTCAGTGAAGCTATCTCCTCAAAAACCGGCAATCTTTTTGATCTGAATGGTGTCCATTCAGTTGTAACAGGTTCCAGTTTTTCAATTACGTCCTCCAAGCTAAAGTTTATGTCAAGAGGGTTAAAACATTCAGCTTCAATCTGATGCAGTAACTCTGCAGCTCTGATCATTGTCTTGGTGTCATCAGAGATTGGCGGGTACGTTCCATTCAGAACATCCATCAGGACATCCCGTGCTTCGCTGTGTCGACCTTGCCTTATGAGGCAAAGCCCGAGGTTGCAGGCCTTGTTAGCGTCACGCTCTATGGTCTGAGCTTTTCGATACACCAACTCCGCAGCATCATACTTGTTTTGCTGCATGTAGGCCCAACCGAGATTACCCTGCAACAGGACTACCGTTATCAACAGCAGACTAATTGATATGAGAAAAAGACACCTTAGACATACATGGAAATCACATTGCCCTTGCTAAGAATCCACTTTCGTTGTTTATGGTTTAAGCTCAGTTTGTTCCTAAACTTGACGCCTCTGGTATTCGGCCAAATTTTTAAATCAACAAACTTTTGGTTCAAACTTCAAAATCATTAGGATCTAGAAGGAAGGATGAATAAAACTCACCAGGATGCGGGACGTCTCTTGTTGGATGGAGACCTGGAACTTCTTGCCCTGTGATCGGGCAGTTTTGGTTTTCTTGCCATTAAAAACCTCTCCCACATGTATCATTTCTAGCTTCTGCTTCAACAACTGTATCTGCTCGTCTATTCTCCCACATTTCTGATCACAAAATAATCCACCACAATTAGCTATACAGAAATGAATTCATTATTTACTAGGAGTTCTAATAAAGTACATGTATGCATTATGCAATACCTTATACAGGTCGATTAGCAAATTATCTAAGGATTCTTGGGCTTTCCTGGAGCAAAGGTGCCTAAAGGACTTAATGGCTTCTATTGCTTCATCTGCTCGATCCTGCTGTTTCATGACAACAGCCATGTCCTTAAGTGCACTGTCTACCCTGTCCCTGATATTTATAGCTTTCCAAAACCAAGCAATTGATGCCTCCGGATCTTTTTCAACTAGCTGATCAAACATTTTGAAAATCTTAGACCAGTAATTATACGGGATACACATAAGAGGAGCAAATGGAGCTATTTAAATTCAAGAAGCAATAAGTATCACCATGCTGATATAAAAGGAGTTAGCCTGTCAATTCTGGATGATTCCATTTCAGTTCCTGAAATTGTTTCATTTTTGTTCCTTTTCGTTGTTGACACATGCACTGACTAACAGTCTTCCTATCCCGAGATAACACAATACCATTGAGATAGGTTGTATGGAGGTTTCCTATAATTGGATACACGGTCTTGTTAGAAGACTCTAAGAACTTAGTGCCCTGAGACAAGATCATTCTTCTCCAAATAACCCAAAGACATAGCCGATTACCATGTTGTTTCAAGAAGTCAATAATCCATATATAAGGGCGAAAACTTTTGCCCTTTGAAAACTTGCTCGAAATATAAAAATTAGTGAAAAGTATAGTACTAACCACACCATCACAATTCATCCTTATATTCAAATATCCAAATCCAGCTTGGAAGTTCCACAATGAGATGAAATTTTAAGTGTGCCTTACTATAGCTTCATTGAATTAAATTGTGAAAGAACACATAGCATTAACAAATCCAATGTATACTAACAAGACAAGAACACTATTATTTAGAAACAATCAATCATATAGAAGAAGCGTGAGCAATACTACAAGCTAACTGAACTACAACTATCCCTGGATAAAAATCAAGAGAAATTCGCTAAAAAGAGCATTGAAACATTATGCTGGAAATAATATTTATATACCTGTAGATGCTTAGCTCTAACATAAGGGCTATCACCAGCAGGTACTTTATGAATAACATGATACAAATCTCTCTTATCTCCTCCTCCTCCTCCCCCTGCTTTCATTCTATAACTAGAGCTAGAATTCCATCCATCAATTCCTCCTTCCATCTCTCTCTACTCTTAACGCTTCAAAAACTTTTGAAATATTGAAAAAGTTTCACCAGGGATTGAACGCAGAAACAAAGCCCAATTACAAAAAGATCAAACCTTTCTACCTTTCTAGATAATAACAATGGGCTTATGCAAACAAGAAGAAGGAAAGAATATTTCTGAAGAGTCCTTTGAAGAGTTTGCTTTTACACACAGAAGAAGAACAAGAGAAAGAATACGAAGAGTAAGAGGAAAAGAAAATTTTATTATATTGAAAATGACAGGGAAGAACATAGACGGGAAAGCTTCTACGTTCATTCAACTGTTATAGCGTTTTCGCGGTCACATGGGTGTTGGAAAGACTTCGTACACACGCCGCGGGAAGATTTTCGCTCACTGGAGCGTGCCGTTAACACGTGCGAGGAGGCACGTGATATAGAGTTCGTGGTTTATCCGTTGGAAATTTTGAAACGGAAAAAAAAAAATAAAGGCTCGCCGCATAATGGGTGCGTTGGTGTGAGGCCTGTGGGCTGTGCTCAAACAATTATGGGCTGGATCGAAAAAGAATGGGTTTTTTGATCCAACGGCCCAAATTAGACGACTTCTGTTATATTTCTTCTGTTTTTTAAAGCTAATTCAATTACAAGGGCACGTTGGGATGTGTTTTTTCCAACCAAAGTTACTTATTTATCAAAAAAAGTAACTGCTGCTTATTTTACAAAACAATAAAATACATATTTGGTATCTACCGCTTTTTATCAAAAAAAGTTACTTATTTGTTTTAAAAAGAAAAGCATAAAAAATGATGCTTGTCAAAATAGTAATCGGAGGTTTTCTTTTTTTGAGATTATAAAAGACAAATTTGTTCATATTAAGTTAAAATAATTACAATATTATAAACACTCTTATCCGTTCTACTCTCTTCTTTTTAGCTCATTTCTCACTCTCCCAATCTCGCTTGGCTCCGCCCGCCCTCCCCCTGGGCAAGTCTCTTGTCCGCCGTAGTATATCGGTTTCCCGCGACAAATCGTGTCCCTCAGCATTCCTCTGGACAAGTTTATAGCCCACTAGCACCCCTCCTTCCGGCTCACTATCCTTACTACCCACTCCCTGGATCTCCTCACCGCCCACGCCCCGCCCGAGCCAAGATCTGGCTCAAATCTGTTGCAGAATAGTCCTTCTTGTATTGCAACAACGAGCTTAAGGCGGGACTTGGGAGGATTACCGAGGGTGTTTTCCTAGAGGATGGAGTTATTGTCTTCAGCGCGAATGATTTGCCGCTTGGATTTAGGATTGCAGTGCGGTCCACATAGAATTATAAGAGGTTGCTGCATATGCTATCATTGTCAATCATCAGGCTAATATTGGAGAATATTTGCATATGAAGAATGATGATGAGCTCATATGGTACTCTTTATTGATCGCTCTTCTGATTGCTCAACTTAGTTAAAACAGACGATATATGTTAGGTAAAACAGACAATTTTATGCTGAATTCAATTTAGTTTTCGGTCATTATTAGGCTGCTGAATTTTATATTGTAAATTATTTAGTTTACTTATGTTCATGTGTTCATGCGTGCAACAAATTTTCTAATTCGAATTTTTAGCTATGGATTTGTGATTACTATGGTTATGGGCAGTTGATAAGACAAACCTCTTTTCTGAGTATAAATATTATTTTTATCCTGATATTTTGTTATTAGTTATCCTATCAAATTTTGCTGCCTGAATTTGGAACTCTGCTAAAGTATCAACAGGGTAAAGAATTTTACAACTAACTTTTGCATACATAGAATTTTATCAAGACGCTGGAGATTGCGGACTTTGTTGTTGATAAAGAAATTGAAACTCAGTTTGGGTTTGGAAATTTATTCAATCGTGGAAGACTTTGTCAAAAGTACATTTAGATACCAAACATTTGAGTCTAATGGTTTGTCTTCATTTGCTTGAGGCTTTTTAGATGTGCATAATCATCAAAAGTTCTTTGCTTCAATTGGTATTTCAGATCTAGCAGTATGGAGCAGCAAAACTAAAATAAAATTTGTGGTTGAAGTCAAGATTCATAGAAGAGTTAGGCATAAGTGTATAGTAAGTTAGGCAAAGCTGCAAAGGAATTTTTGAATGCGTTGGTTTCTACGATGTAGAAGTCTATAGTGTAGTATGTTATATTTGTTCTCTTGTCATGTTCTAAGTGCAAATTTATGAAGCTGAAACATTGATTATTTGTAAAGTAATATCTTAGAATGTGTTAGCATAATCATTTTTGTGGCTGATTGGTTTTGTAGTATTTTTCTTGCGTTTGGCATCCCATTTGAAAAGCTAATTTTCAAAATTTTCCCATTTTATATTTTTCAATATATATTTTATAGGTATTTAAAAATTTTATTTAAAAATCTAGATAGTGTAGAAAAATTTTACTTAATGAGATCTTTTTATTATATATTTTTATTATTTTTTTGAAAATAAAAAAAATAAAGTTCTTTTTAAAAAGGATAAAAATATCTCCTATTTCAGAAAAGCTTTATTTCATAAGTAATTTCAAACGCACCTATAGTTTGTTGAAGGGTTCATAACTTCATATTGAGTTTGAAATATCTTGAGCAAAGTTGTAAATGTTATCAAATATACACTTTCGTTGAGACCATTTTATATCAGAAGAGTTGGAATTTGAATGCAATCTTGTTTGTACCAATTTCATATATGTTATAATAGTTTTCAAATATAGAAAGATGGGCTCTTTTTTTTCAGGCTATACTTCAAGGCTGTGTTTGGATGGAGTAGGTATAAAGAGAAAATAGAGGAAGGAAAAGCAATTCTCTTTGATTTTGTGTTTGGTTTAAGAATTACTGTTTAGCAGAGAAAGAGAATGAGGGAGAGAAGGAGAAAAACAAGTCATACGCAGCTTTGGACAATACTGGATCTGGATGTCTCACTGCTGCTTCTAGTAGAAGAAGCAATTTTTTGAAAAACAGCGCAGAAAACATGACCCGAATCCGGACAGATGTTGGTGAGACAAGATGCCCTCTTGGTTATGTGGCGTGCTGTAGAGGCTGCTGTTGCAGAGAAGATTGAAAGAAAGGGTGGTTCCCCAAATATATCATTGAATTCATGTTTTAAACATATGTATTTTATATTGCATGGCCCATGCAGCTAATTAGTGATACGTTTGCAAGTTCTGATAAAATAAAATTCTTTAAGAACTAAAAACTTTTATATCACGTTTAATGAAGACATGGAAGAGAAGAAAGCTGGGCTATATTGTGATTACTGTATACAAATGATGCATGCTCTTCTTCTTTAATTTGTCTCTTGATATGTTTACATATAATTAATTCGCAGGTTTGGTCAACAGGTGAAAACCACATACTTATAATTATAATTAATTTCTAGGGATCTCAGCTGCTGCAGGTTGATACATTGTTCATCAAAGAACTTGGTTTGGGATAATTTCGGTAGGATTGAAGGAGGATTTGATATTATTTATCTCAAAATAATTTTTAAATTTTTTATTTTACGTATTTAAAAAATATAAAAATTAGGTAATAAAATATTTTGATTATATATTTTAATTATTATTTTTAATAAAAAATAAAAAAGATTTTCTATTTTAAAAAATATTTCTTATTACTTGTCTACAATGTTTCAGAATATTATGTAGGAAGAAAATTAAGCAGGTCATAGAAAGCAGTTTGTTAACACATATATCAGAACAAGTTCATCTCGAGTGAAGAAGACAATACATAGTACGCAAAATACAAAACAACTAAAACTAGTTATAACCTTCAAGAACAACACGACCGCTAATTAACATACATATAATACCACTAGCTATGAAGACACAAACAAACTTATTCCTCACAAAATCAACAATTTTAGAAACAAAAAACACAAGCTAGCTAGCTATTACATACCCCTGAGACCCAAATAATGTCTTCAACGACAACATGAAATTAATACCCAACAATTAATATAAAGCTTAACGTCCCTCCACCATCCATGCTTGCATTGAAGCTGTAACGGAAGCAGACATACGTACGTTCAAGGAATAATACCTCCGCCAGCACCGCCTCCAACTCCTCCTCCAACGCCGCCAAGCCCGCCGACACCTCCCAAACCTCCAACACCGCCAAGCCCGCCGACACCTCCCAATCCTCCAACACCGCCAAGCCCGCCGACGCCGCCGCCGAGCCCGCCAACACCTCCGCCGAGCCCGCCAACACCGCCTCCGAGTCCACCAACACCGCCGCCGAGTCCGCCAACACCGCCACCGAGTCCACCAACACCGCCGCCGAGTCCACCTAGTCCGCCCACTCCTCCAAGACCACCAGCACCTCCAGTTAATCCAACAGCACCTACACCACCAAAGCCTCCAACACCACCAGCTACACCACCAATTCCGCCGAGCACTGGAAAAACAGCACCGCCTCCTACGCCTGCTCCGGCACCATAACCGCCAAACACTATGTTCTTCTGGTCACCAGTGGTTGCAGCAGCAGCAGAAGCAGCAGTAGCTTGAGTAGTCTTTCTGGTGTTCATGTGAACTTTGGTTGGTTCATGTCTAGCATAGGCATGAGCCATTGCTAGTGATAGCACAAACATGCAAAGCAAAACCCTAGCCATATCTAACTCTCTTAATTTGCTTCCCTTACTTTATGATTAGGGTTTGTTTGAGCTTAATGGGGTTGCACACATTTGAAGCGGAACTTGAGAGGGGTTTATATAGGAAGAAGTGAAGGAGAGAGCGGGACTAGTTCCAGCTCAAGAAAGTAAATGCGAAGCAGTGCTTCATAAATATATATTACAATTCAATCACTACTCATTACTAGCTATAGCTATGTAGTTTTGCTTCTCCTTCAAATCAATCTAGACTCTTCAGTTCGGGAATTGAAGTCATTGACTTGATCCAGACAATTATTTAATTTCCAAGTTTTTGTCAATTTAATAGCACACGGAAGAAACTACTTGTGAAAATATTGCTAATGCACATTGCTAGAAGAATCTTGTTAATCCAAGGTTATGTTAGTTAATTAGGATGTTATTAGAAATATTTCGAAAACGGACATAAGTTTAGGTAGTGATAGAAAGAGGAACCTAAAATCTTTACAATATACGCTCGCGTTGACTGCTACTGCTGATTAACGTTCGTAAATCTTCAAATACTCAAAAGAGCGTACTTCACTTTTAGCTCTATTTTACTTCATTTTTTATTTTATTTAAAAATTTTTATACAGTATTTTAATTTAAAAAAATAAAAATATAAGTTATATATTGTTGAATTATTATATACAATCTTTTTTATTATTTTTTTGGTTAACAACTTAAACTTATTCTTTCGTCTATTTTTAAAAAATTTATTTTTAAAGCAATCTCCAAAACTCTTTCTTTTGAGTCGAGCAGAGGCACGATAGTGCTGGACAACGTGCAAATTATAATGTCTGTGAGATAGAGAGCTACTAATACAATAGTGTTGTATACAGCAACGATATGCCGCGTGTGATGCATTGTTGTATGTGTTTTTGTAAACTTTTTTTATACTGTTGATTGGGTGTGTTTTGATATCGACAAAAGAGCGTTGGTTTTTTTTCTGAAATAAGAGTATAACTCAATTTGAAGTATGGATTCTTCTTTGCACCATCCGTAGATATTTCTTTCGAGTTGATGATTATTTTTCAAGTAATTATTATATTTTATGTGTTTTTTAATTATTATATCTTTATTGTAATATCCTCAATATTTTTGTTGTGCTTGCTCGAAGCGGCTCTGTTTTGGGATTAGTTTTGAGTTACTCTGTCGTTGCATTCTTAAGGCGTGTTTTAAATGCCCGTAATTTCACTTTTTTTGGTCAGATTTTGAGTTTCGAATAGTTCATATGTTTCAATTACACAAAAAACTCAGAACTTCACATCCACATACGAAATTTCAGTTCTAATTTTTTTATTTACACACTTTTCAATATAACTATATTTTTCAATTTTTAGCACACCTTCAAAATCTATTAAAACATAAATATTAAATTTCACTTTTATTTTTATTTTATTTTTTAAAAAATTTTATTTTTAATTTTTTAATTTTACGAAACTCAGTTATAAATATTTGAAATACGTATTGCTGCCGGGTCAACTGGTCAAGGAGAAACACCATCATTAGAAAGAATTGCAATAAATGTGTACCTAAAATCTAATGAAGAGCTCTAAAATTTTCCCTTATTTATTCAGGTGATCATGAAGAGAGCTGGAAGCTAGCCAGGACTTACTATACATGTTGTTCTATCATGCAAACGCAGGAGCAATTCCTTCATTTCTGATGGTAAATGACTAAAATAAGAGGAAATAGCCGGTTCTCCTGACATATATATATACAGTTCATAGTACTATTTTCAAAATAATATGAGTGATGCAAGTTTCTAACTTGATCCGATTAGAGAATGAATTCAATCCAAGAGAAAAAAACATATGTAAATCTAAAACCTTTATCGAATTCAAGACCAGTAAAGTAGTACACTGTGCTGTTTGAATTTACTTCACTTGAATGCTGGTCTGAGACCTTTGCAACCTAACCACCCAAGCAACCATCAATGTCCTTCTTCATGGCTTCACGTGGCAGTATTACGTTTCACTGATTGATTCGGCTAGCTAGCAGTTACTGTTAGATAACATGCATTTACCTTAGTGTAACATTCACCAAGGTAACTACTTAACTACAACCATTTTGTAATGCTGGCAGGTAGAAGAAGCAGCTAGCTAGCAGGCTCACCTTGCTGCTAATATCAGGGTACGGTTCAGATATATCGTGATCCAACGTGAATGGTGCTGTATCCATTTAATGGTTAATAAGCGCCTCCAGGTGATGACATGAGCTTTCTTAATTATTGAAATTTCATACTAACTATATGTTAATCCAGTTAAAATACGAGAAATCATAATCACCTTATACTGCGAGAAACTTTTGATTAATTAGTTTGAATGGAATAATACCTAAAGTTAAATCTTCTTTGATTAAAGCCAAGCACTTTGTTTTGGAGTTTCAATCTTCTTTAATTAATGCTTTTCTGATAAAAAACTGTGGCTTCTTTGTTGGAGCAAATATTTGTAGTAATGTGTTCATAATCACAATAATGGAGGTCTAGAGACGTCTCTCCCATATTGCTGGGCACAATTAATTTTATAAATTATTAACATTGACAGCATTAATCCATAGAAACTAACAGAGCGCATGCAGCATATCACCACACTACACTATCATATCGTCTCTGCTATCTCTCTGACCAGTTCATCAATGTAAACATTTACTGCATATGAGTAGGTGGGAGAACGGGTTATGTGAAGAGAAGCTAGCAGAGATCTGGTAATATCTCTGCAATTACTCCTGCGATGACAGATCACCCACACACACACAGTCCAGTGATTGCTTTCACTGTGCTCATCGTCATCCAGCAAAACAGTGCTACTATTGCATGCTCGTCTTTGCTTCTTAGCTTCGATTACATGCCAGTATATATACAAACTGAATACATGATATCCTTTTGAAACTATCATTGACACATTTTAAAAAGATTTTACATCATCTTGCCTTAGTAATTTTAGATATAATATATCCCTGTTCCAAACAAAATGGATTCTTTGAAGTTTTGGAGGAATTTCTGAACTCTGCATGTGATAAGCCGGTCAAAATTCGAACTAAATACATACTTTTGTGGTTAAGGAGTGTTTGGGATTGATTGAAAAAAAATTTTATAAAATGAAAGATGTTTTGTTCTATTTTAATTATAAATTTTATTATTTGACCTTAAAAATTAATAAATGATAAATAAAAATAAAATTTTATAAATATTATAAAATTTTTATTGAAAAACATGAAATTGAAAATTTATAGTTTTTACATCACAGCCACCTTTAATTTTAGAGTTTGTTTGAATTACACAAAATTTAATTTCTCTCTAAATTTTAAATTTAAAATGATTTTTTGTAAAGTTTATTCAGAGACCTCATCTCTCAATTATTTTTACAGAACTTATTTTATGAAACTTATTTTCTGTAAATTAAATAACGCATTTAAGATGATATAGTGTGTTTGGCTGAGCTTATCAAATACTACTTTTTAATTTTTTTTTATTTCATATTTTTTAATACATATTTTATAAATATATATATAATTTATTTAAAAAATTTAGAAAGTGTAGAAAAATTCTATCAAATGAGATCTTTTTATTGCATATTTTTATTATTTTTTTAAAAGTAAAAAAATAGAACTTATTTTTTAAAAAAATAAAAATATATTTTATTTTAAAAAAATTTTATTTCAGTAAGCACTTCGCTAATTAGACCGAAAAGCACTGAAGAAATTCTCCTTGTTTAAGATTCTGTAGTGACCGATAAATGGTTCGGAGGTGGTTGATTTAATGGGCTTAGTATAGATAAATGGAGGCCCATTCTAAATACTAATCTGGGATTAATTGTTAGGCTGCCCTGCACTATAAGCCTCAGCCTGTTTAAGCCGAATGTAGCAAGAGCGACTTATTATTTGAATTATAACCTGCAACCTTCTTCAAGTAAGTTTGATCTGATTCTGAAATGCTTGAAGCTTTGAGCTAGCTTAAATTCTTTGATAACCTATTTTGAGTTGATCTAATTATAGGGGTGGCAATTCAGATTCCTGAGTCAGTTCCGGATCGACCTATATAATAACCGGATCAAAATTTTTAAACCCTAATTCGACCTATTTATTTATATGGATCAAAATTATTAATCATAATCTAACTTATTTGATAATCGAATCAAATTCGAACTGACCTATTTAATAATTAAAATTATTAAAATAAAAATTATAAATAATAATTTTTAATAATAATATATCAAAATTATTAATTATGATATATCTAAAAAAATATTAATTTGATAAAATTTATAAATTAAAAATTTAGTTAAATTAAGATAAGTTAAAAAATATATATACAAATTAAATTCAAAATTATTATTATTATTTTCTAATTATTAAGTAATATATATTATATAAATAGTTATACGGATTAAATAGATCAATTTAAATTCGACTCGAACTCATTTAAATTTTCAAATTATTTTTAGCTCAATCCGAAATCGATCCGAACTCGATAAAGCTTGACTCGAATCGAATTTTTTCGGATCAAATTTTGAATCGGGTCAAAAATTACCGCCCCTATCTAATCGTCAACTGATAGACAGACCTTTAACTTATCCAGTTATACAATATGCTAAACTTATTTAATGGTTAAAAAAAGAAACTAAAGTTAAGGTAAGCATCAGAGGTAAAGAAAAGCAAAAGAGAAGGGGAACAGAGAGAGACGACAAAGTGTACTTGATTTACAGGTAAGCTCCCTCAGTGGGGTGAACGAGAGTACAACTACTACATGGGACATCAATCATATAATACATATATGTATATATAACAGTAATCTATATGCATCACAAACCTGCATGCATGCATATTCTATATGTTAATAGAGAATATATTATATATTAAAGTGTGCATATGCATAGGTTCGCTAACTCGCACCTTGATGATCTTACCATGCATTGGTTACTGTTGCCTACGTAGAACAAGGACATGCATAAAAATACACAACTAAAAGCAAAGCAAAGCAAGGGAAAAGCAAAGTTCACCAAAGCAAATAGCAGCTTATTCTATAGTTACGAGTAGTAGAGGAGCGAAAGTAAAGGAAACAAAGAAGGATTGGGGTGGGCCTTCCTGGTTGCAAAGGTAGAGGGAGAAGTTTCAAATCTGCTTCTTCAATTTCACGTTCAGAACCCTAGAAAAGTGGCATGCAACATAATCAAGCCTCCATGAAAGAGAGAACTGCTAGATAAAAGAAAAGATTAAAAAAAAATTCTGCAGCAGCAAGCAGTAGTCAGTCACTCAGATCACTAGCTAGCTAACAACCATATCCTATCATATATAATATCTTAGAGCAACGAACAATGAAACATACACACCTATACATAACCTTTACCTTGCTTCTTTGCTAGTAGCACTGCTGTGCTTCATCTTCTTCTTTCCTTCTCTTTTAATCAGCTAGGGAGAGAATTGCAAAGGAGAAGATATTTGGATCGAAGAAATATTAAAGCATTGAAACAGGAAAGAGATTGTATTACAATATGTTGAGGAGAATAGCAAGCTTGTTATGTATCATATTGTTATTGTCGACACTGGTGCTTGACGTCCGTGGCAGGAACATAGTTGCCAATAAGGTAACCATGGAAACAAGAAGTTCAAGAGGGAAGCAAACTGCAAGAATTAGCATGGATCCACTCTTCAGAAACATCAAGAGAAGCGTCCCTAATGGCCCTGATCCCATTCACAACAGGTACCGCTTCTAACTTATTAATTCTCATGCTTCTACTTAATTTCTTCCAAGTGCAATGGAACTAAGTTTTTACAATACTATGACTTAACTAATTTGAATGCTGACATTGTTGATAGAATTTCTGTGCTAGGCTTATGCTAAGAAGAGCTAATTTGGATGATGAATGTGGATACATGATTTGAAAAAAATTAAAACACATCTACTTTGATGCATGATTGAATTCATAACTAGTTTTTTTCCACCCTTTTTTTGGGCATAATTCATATTCTAAAAAGCAATCTACTTAGTGCGTCTTTTCATTGAAATCTAGATTCTTTCTTCGATGCAAATATATATTGTTTGTTTTAGTTTGACCACTACGATAACTGTGAATCTCTGTGAAGACCTGCTTTAGATGTTCTTCATGGTCCTAAAACGTATATATCAGTTTGCAGAGTCTCCCTATAGCTTTGCTTTACTTCTTTATAGTTTACAGAGTCTCTCACTATTCATTACAAAAGAAAGTCTCAAAGGAAATATAAAAAAAGATTGAACCCCACTTTACTTTAGCTAACTAGCAACCCACCACTATTCCAACATACTCTTAATGCAAATTACGTTGCCTTAATTTAGTCAGACATTGTTAATCATTAACTTGTGTTGCATTCATTCATGAATGAGATAACAAATTTAACGTACACATAGACATATACAAGGGACACCCAAATACTTACCATTAGATAGATGACAGGATCACCTGATCAAATATTCAAATCAATTGGTTGCTAACTTCATTCATACGTGTAGGAAACTGTTGCACCATTGATAATTTTGATTTTCGTATGTTTGCTATCAGGCGAGCAGGCAAGGCGGGGCGACCTCCGGGGAGGGCTTAGTGAGATTTCTAAGGCGGCATAAAGGGGAGCTCCCGGTGTTTGAGGGGTGTTTGGGTTTATTGCAGTGCGATTGAGCTATGAAAATGGATTGTAACTATAATAAGCATTGCACTGCTGTGCCATTAGCTATAAAAAAATGCATGCATATGGTTTGCCTTACATGCTAGCTTTAATTTGAGGTGGTGTTGGGGGGAATGTAAGTAAAGAAGAAGCTCAACAAAGCTTCACTTACACAAAATACATTTCAAAGTATGCAGATGATCGTGAAGTGAGCTTTGGTTCTAGTGATCGCTTTAGTTTTCTTGTTTTGAAGAAAAAAGAAAAAGACTCGGAAGAAAGAAAGCAAAAGAAAAGAAGAAAGACGATTGTTGTTGTTTTTCATGCAAGAGAGATCAGAACATTAATTATTTATAGTTGATTGTTGACTTATTATAAAAGAGAGTGGAACCATGATGTGCTTAATTTGTAGAACACGCAAATATTACATTGACTGTAGCGCGTGTTTCTTTTCCACTCAACTGAATTTTCATAATTAAGTTTCTTAAAATGCGTTACTTAAAAGATAAAAGTTCGAAACTAAATTTTAATTTTTGTACTTACTTATTATTAAAACTGAGTTGAAAATGCAAATTTGAAGTTCATAGTTTAAATTTTGCAAGTGAAGCTTTTGACCAAAAAAATTTAATTTAATTTTTATATTTATTTTTATCTGAAAGTCAACTAAAAATAATATTTTAAAAATAAATGAGTTAAAATTATTAGTAAATACGTCTATAATTGTAACTCTTGAAACATAACTTTATATGGGCTTTTTACGCGCCTGTTTAGAAATACTTATTAAAAGTAAATTTTTTTAAAAAATAATTTCGAAATTTTTAAAAATGATTTTTATTTTTAATCTAAATAATAATAATAATAGTAAATAATAAGATCTCATAATATAAAATTTTCCAAAAATTATGTAAAATAATTTAAAATTTTATGAAAAAATAAGAATATGAATGTCCTCTGTGTCTTTCTTTGCTTTTTGATTATCATGCTAAGGTTTGTTAAGGTGTTCCAGGATCTTAGCACCCTTTGAAATTTTGTCTTTTTAACGTACACAGAGGTGGACGTGAAATAAATCAGAATGGATATGCGCATCAATCAATTAATAAAGAGCAACTCATATTTTATTTTTGGTATAATTATATTTTTTCTAAAATTAATGTTAAATAATTTTTTTTTAATTTTAAACACTCTCAAACAATCTCAAAGAAAAGCAGTCTAAAAGTTAATGTGTATGTATTTGTTATATCTTAAAATCTCAGAAAATTTTTGGAAGAATGGATGTGTATGTATTTGTGCATCTTATAATCTCATAATCAAGCCAAAAAGTTAATTAAATCATAGGTAAGAATTAATGCTTGGTACTCCTTGAATTGGTATCAATATCTAATGGTACCGATCATTAAGCTTGGATGTATTTTTAAAGTAAAATTTTTTAAAACGTAAAATATTTATCTATTTTAAAAATAATTTTTATTTAAAATAATTAAAAATATATCAAAAAATATAAAATAAAAGTTTTTAAAATTTAAAATATTTATCTATTTAAAAAAATAATTTATTTTTATTTAAACGATAATTACAGAAATAAAAAAATTACTATTTATAATAAAATTTTTGTACTTTCTAATTTTTAAATAAAAATTATAAATAATTACAAAATATATTAAAAAATTATTTTTTCATAAAATTTAGCCAGTCCATTCATTCAGAGCCACTTTGGCTATGCGTTTCCCACTATTTTACATTCTGTTTAAATTTTTTATTTTATTAATATTTATATTTTAATAATTTTTTATAATACATTTATAATATTTGAATTACAAAATATATTTAAATTATATATTATATAATATTTGATATAATTTTATTTTTTCTAAATTAATATTAAATAAATTTTTAAAATTTTTTTTTAATTTAAAACACTCTCAAACAATCTCAAAGAAAAGCAGTCTAAAAGAAGTTTAATTACTTGCATATGTGTGCATGAAGATTCTTCTGGTGTCAGTAGTCTTCTGGAGCCAGACAAGAAACTGTATGAGAAGCAAAGCAATTTAAAAAAAAAACAAAAGGGGTAAAGCAAAAGTGAACTTGCATTGCTTGCCTCTTTATTACCATATGCTTTATCTTTTTCTGTTTTTCTTTTTGGATTCAAAGCCAAAATTCTTTAATTGTCTCTCTGGAGATATTTTAAAATGCTTTTTAAAATAATCTTTTTACAATAAAAATTATAATATAAATTTTATCTATAAAATATTATAAAATTCTAATAATTAAAAAATTAAAAAAAAAGAAGTTAAAAAAATATTTAGAGAAGTGAATTATGATTTTAACATCTTACATACCCATGTTGGGAATGCATTCATGGGCCATGGATCATATGTAAAATTGTGCAACAAGAATACAAAATCATGTAATTATCCATTTAGTATTAAAAGTAATCGCATCTCCTTAATTGCGGTAAATGAAAATTAATATTTATATCATACGAATTAAGATATTATATTTTGGAGTAATAAATTAAATATTTTTATAGTTTAATACTTTTTGAATATTTTTTAATATAAAACAAAGATAGAATAATATATTTTCTCTATTAAAACTTGTTTGAAGATAAAAATAAATAAATATTTAGAAAAAGACGAAAAAGTATACAAGATAGTATTCGTATTTGTTTTCAAAATTAAAATTAGTGATGCTTTAATAAAGTATGTGTAAAATAACAAAGCACTTGTAGGTGAAATGGTTAAAACATCTCTTCAAAAGAGTTCAATTATTGATAAGTTTAATTGATTGTTAAAAAATTAATAAATACTGTATATTATGATTAATAATGAACAGAATAAGATAATATATCTTAGTCAATTTTATAGTACACAAAGTTGAATAAATTGTTTTAATAAAATTAGTTATATATAAATTAATTACGTACTTTGAAATTAACCAAATTCTTATATTCTATCAAAATATATCGTTAAGATAAATATTTAGTGCGTATTTATCTTGAAGTATACTCATTTTTTTGAAAATAAATTTAGAATAAAATTAAAAATATTTAACAAAAATAATTTTTTTAATTAGTTTGTATTATAAGTGAATTTTAAAAATAAATTTTAAAAATAATTTTTTAATTAAAAATAAATTTAAAAAAATTTGCTGGATTGATAAACACATAAATAGTAGTACACGGTAGCCTAGCACCACCAGAAAAGGTAAAACTAACCAAAATTTGCGACGGTGCCAGTTATTGGGCCTCTTCGAGGTCCGAGTCTGTTAATGGGCTTCTATTTAAAACACGTTGAAAAAAGCCCAGTCAGGCCCCAATGGGTCTTTACCAACTTCTGACCAATAGAAAAGTTGACTTGACTGGAAAACAAACAAAACCATGGGTGCTTGCGCCCACATTCTCTAACACATTTTTATTAAACAGGTTTCAATATAATTTCATAATAATAATTATTTTAACTAAACATTACTGGTTTTAAATACAAACACTTCTTCTCTCAAAATCCAGCAACAAAAATGTCTCAAATTTCTGTTGTTTTTCTTCTTTTCTTCTTCTTCTTCTTCTTCTTTATTTCCCGAATCTCAGCTGGGCTCAATGGATACGACCCATTCGATCCAACGCGATCGATCCAACTCTCTTGGAAACCAAGGTTCTTGCTTTGCTTCCATTGATTTCTATACAATTATCTGTAAGCTTTTGTAATTTTCTCTCGTTGAATTGGCATTTTGAATGAATTTAGGGCTTTTCTGTACAAGGCATTTTTATCAGATGAAGAATGTGATCATCTAATCAGGCTGGTAAGGACTTTACTTAACTAGATTTCTCTTCTTTAAATTCGCTGCCAAAATTTTGAATTTCGGTTTAAGTGGTTCTATAAAATTGAAGTCTTTCTTTTTTTCATAACTGAGAAAGCTTAGATTTGTAGGATTTGGTTAGTTATGTGTGCATGATTGATTGGAAGGGTGATTAAATTTGGGAAAAAACTGCAGGCAAAAGCTAAGTTGGAGAAGTCTATGGTGGCGGATAATGATTCGGGGAAGAGTGTCAAGAGCGAGGTCCGTACTAGCTCCGGCATGTTCCTCAACAAACGACAGGTTTGTATTCTTTTATTTTTTTGTTATATTTGATTTTACCGAATGTTCATAGCCGTATGTTAGTGTAGATGTTGCAAGTGCATGATGCATGACAAATCTGAGGTGCTATGTGTTTTCATACAGTATAATGGTGTATAGGCTAGTTGTAATTGACCTTACTCTAAAACGATTGTACTCAGTGGTGACTGTTGTTGGAAGAAAGTGTTTTTATGATTTAGTTAGCTTGGAAATCCCATTGTTTAGCATTTTTAGCTTACTGTTTAGAGTTGAAATTTTGTTTCTAGCATTCTTTAACAAGATAGAAGTTTAAAATGTAGGTTATTTGTAAGGTTAACTGTATATGTAATGCCTAGAATTAATTTGATATGCCAATCTCTGTATTCTAATTCCTCTCCAAATAAATTAAAGATAGAAAAAACTTACTTTAAAAATTGGACGTTCCTAGGCCCAGACTGAAACACTGCCAGATACCCATGGGGAAGCACATTACGATACATGTATACTTCTGGCTGGAATTATTAAAAATGGGTATCTGGTTTGTCGAGTCAGGAAGCACATCTATCCTGAAGACTTGCATTGGCTAATATGACGTGACAATTCCATGAGCCCAAGGGCATGTAGGGGCCTGACTAGGATGAAGTTTAGACAAAAGCTTGAGACACCGAGTTGTGTCCCCCATACTGTTCAGTGCATGCTGATTTTTGTTCCAAGTGATAATTTCAATAATTTCATTACTAATGATGTTTTTAATTTGGCAAACGTTGGGTTTGCTAGTGGATTTGCAAATGCAACTATCTAATATCTATACTTTATATAAAAAGCTGAAGTGCCACTTGTTGTCTCTTTCAAAAGGATGAAATTGTAGCTAGGATTGAACGGAGAATTGCTTCTTGGACATTCCTTCCAGAAGGTAATTAAGTGGGGGTTTCAGTCTCTCTTTTTCCAGGCACCTATCTGTTACTGCTATCTTACCTTACAAATTCTTTCTCTAAACAGAAAACGGTGAATCCATTCAAATTTTGCATTACGAACATGGCCAAAAGTATGAACCACATTTTGATTATTTCCATGATAAAGTAAATCAAGCTCTAGGTGGTCACCGTTTTGCCACTGTACTTATGTATCTGTCTGATGTTAAAAAGGGTGGGGAAACTATATTCCCAAATGCACAGGTAAATATATGTCTATAGCTGCGAACCTTTTCCTCAAAGGCATTTTTCCATACTCATCCAGTAAATCACTTGCAGGGAAAACTTGCTCAAAAGAAAGATGACTCATGGTCTGAGTGTGCTAGAAATGGCTATGCAGGTTTTACTATGATTACCTGGAAAATTAGATTTGAGCTACACTTGGACCTTCTTATTTTATGTTTTCAAGTTTGTTTGATTTTAATAAAAGTACAGAAGTTTGTTTGAAATACTATTTAAATTCTCATTGTTGTTTTAATTTAAAACAAGATGACAGTCTACGAGCATGCTACTAATTGCTTTGTTAAGTAACTAACTATTAAGTTGTTTTGTTATTCTTTTCCAATAGACAACTGATATCTGATGCTTGTGAGAAATCTCTAATTTGTTGAATTCATTATTCATATCTAAATTCTGTGCTGCAGTGAGACCCGAAAAGGGTGATGCATTGCTCTTCTTTAGCCTTCATATTGATGCTACAACAGATACAAGCAGCTTGCACGGGAGCTGTCCAGTCATAGAAGGCGAAAAGTGGTCTGCAACAAAATGGATCCATGTCAAATCCTTCGAGACTCCTACTAAGCGCACAACTGATAGTTGTGAAGATGAAAATGAAAATTGCCCCCAGTGGGCTGCTGCTGGGGAGTGTCATAAGAATCCTCTCTATATGGTCGGGTCAAAGAATGCAGTTGGGTTTTGTCGAAGGAGCTGCAATGTATGCTGATCACAAGGATTTTCGTTTATTCTTTACGGCTTTGATGTACTCTGTGCCTGTGATGTGTAAATGACGATGCATAACGAAATCATAGAATTTGAAAGCTACAGGCAATTTATGCATGTGCTCAAAAAGTTCTGATCTTGTATTTGACAGTGTATATTTTAATTCAAGGAACATGGAAGAGTGGAAAGTGTAACATTAATATCTCGCCTTCCTGACTGATGCAAATTGTTTTAGGGCGTGTTTACCAAGAGGGTGGGAAGTGGAGTTTTGAGTGAAGTAGAATTTTTAGAAAATAAATTTAAAAAATAAAATTAAAAATTGAAAATATTTAATAAAAAATAAAATTTTATATTAATTATATATTTATAGTAAGTGTTAAATTTGAATTTAAAAAAAAAATTTATTGATAAAAAAAATTTATTTTAATTTTTATATGTATTTATGTGAAACTTGAGTTTGGGGTGTTGGTAAACACGCCCTTAGCTACAATAAAAAATATTTCCAGTGATTATCTTTCCTTATTTCCAGTAATTTATGCATGTGGTAACCTTTGGCTCTAGCTGTGTTACTGCTGTAGTGATTGCACAATCTCATCTTGTTTAAGTGACAAGGTTTTTCCACACAATTTGATTTAAGTGCTGTTTGGCAGTGCAAAATGCACTGCTTGTTTATTTTATTTCAGCTTTTATTTTATAATAATATTTTTATAACAGTTTTTTAGAAAACTTAAATAGATTATATATTATAAAATTTATATTATAATTTATTTTTTAAAAAATAAGTTCATGTTTTGAGAAAAGTTTTAAATCAATTCTTTAAAAAAAAAAATTTATTTTAAGCAACCTTAAACAGTTCCTTATAATTGGCTGCAAATGTGTCTGCGGTGCTATTATAACGATTCAGGCATCAAAGGAAGCATCCTAGAAGACTTCAGACGGTGCCTAAGAGTGGGGCAAAAAACAAGCTTTCTAAAAAAATAGTTTATGCTTTAATAAAATTTATATAAATTTTAAAAAATATTTATGTAATAAAATTTTATTATTATTTTATTTTTTAATATAACAAATAAAATTTATTTTTTGAATAAAATAAAATATCTTTTATTTAAAAAAATTTCTTTTAAAGAAATTCTAAACTCTCTT
Source organism: Acanthochlamys bracteata (assembly GCA_019914995.1). Classification (NCBI taxonomy): domain Eukaryota; kingdom Viridiplantae; phylum Streptophyta; class Magnoliopsida; order Pandanales; family Velloziaceae; genus Acanthochlamys; species Acanthochlamys bracteata. The sequence continues at coordinate 5,138,055 of CM034129.1, read as the reverse complement.
AAGGCGACTGCTACCGTTTTTTCGAACTCTAATTCCAAACTATCCCTTTATTCTTTTATGTTTATTGTCATTTTCAGTCTAAGTGAACTCGACATTCATGTAGCGAAGGCATGACTCATGAATGTATCTGGAAGCAAGCAAGAAGAATTTGAGATATACTTGATAGTCTAAAACAAGCGAGGCTCTGTTAGAGGTCCTACAATGTTTGAAAAACTGTGAGAAACCATCTTTTTAAATCACCAGTTGCTTATCTTAAACAGTAGTTTTCTACAAAATAACGGTGACTTGCCTAATGATCCGGTTCCACATGGACAACCAATCACTCAATCAATCAGAGAATGTTTAGAACAGAATAATTTCATGGCATAACGCTACCTGTTTCTGTAGCATTCCGAAAATATTCATAGCAAAAATAGCAGTTGAAGTTTATGAAACCAAGATCAAAGAAAAGATATTCTGCAGATTTTAATAAGAATGTCGGTATCTAAACAATTTGGCGACTCATGTGAGAACAATTATGCTTCTATTCCCTGGAACACAGCGCAGCAAACCCACCGTTTCTGTCAACGCTTTCAGAGAGTTCAAATCAAACCTCAGCAACCAACAACATAGCGACGAATTTCATGGTGCTATTTGGTTAAGCCATTCTCATTCTTCTCCAGCCATTTTCCTGGAAACAAAGCTTTCCATGTCGATGTCAAGAAAAACAATATAAACACCAAAATAAAGATTTCTTACGTATAAATAATAACCCCACATAATTGACTGTACAGGTTCTCATATTGAAAGTTAATAGTCTCAAACCTGGAATAAACAATATCAAGGAGACCCTTTGTTTTTTTGAACTGTTAAAACTTAGGAGGAGCTGCGGTAGTCAACTTCATAAGTTTGAAAAAATGCGAAACAACTTCTAGGTTGTAAGCAGACCTATGACTTACCAGGCATGCATTGAATCAAAAGTACGTGGAAAGAAAATTTAAATATTGCAAAAGAAAAATGAAATATGGAAACAAATCTTCGTCACAGACTAAAATTAGCATCCTAAGCTATCTCGTAATAATCTCTATAAGTATATTCAAAGTATGAACTAAGAAAAAAATGGAGCCCAACATAAATTTATGGCACAACCACCATTCACTTGAAGTACAAGGTACAACTTCGAAAGACACGAAGTGAACTTGATTCCTTTAATCCATACTGGGCACTAGATCTGCCATCAGAAGCTGCCTTTCAAGTACTTAATTTACAAGAAGCAGCCAAAGCTTCCTACTCCACCAGCCTCCCCCCGACAGGGAAGGAAGAGAAACAAATATGATTTTGAAGATATCCATCCAGCAGTCCCATGTAAACACCATAATATGGTTTTGCTACCATGGCCTGATGGCAATTTACACATCTACCAAAACTTTGAAATTTCCTGAACCACAACTTGCCATTAGTGTTATCTCATGTTGCAGCAGTGTGGCCTTCCGATCTGCAATTTATCCCACATACATAACATCTGTCTTGGAGATTGGTAGTGTGCAGTGTAATACTCATCTATGCATCCAAACTGGCAGAACTTAACATTATGGATGTATTCAACTGGTCTTGAATTATTGAACTGTTCCACCCACATGCCCATGCTCACGTCTTCCATTTTAAATAGCTGCAGAGAACCAACTTATGTAAGGAACTATTTTAGGAGGAAAAAAGTGAAAGATCAAAAATAGGTCAATGGTAACTGATAATTAAAATTTTAGACTCGCAGCAAGAGTAGCATATTCTGGCAAAATCGCAACAATCGAAAACATATCTTGAGCTATATCCATTTAGGGCAAGCAAAAGAATGAAAGGAAGATTTATCATACCCTTAACTTATGACTCTCAAATTCCAATACCACAAACTGTGCAATGTCAGAAGATACTACATAACCTGGACCATTTGCATATGGAGGATAATCCTCTTCAGGCCATTCCTGCAATCAGAGGAGCAGAGCTAGTGAGCTAGAAAGTATAGATCAAATGCTAAAAATAAAACAATTTTATGGACTTCCCAAATGGACAACAACAGCATTTTGGTGAAAATTCAGTTGGTACTGCATTACAAGAACAAAAAGAAAAAAAAACCCATCCTAGGAGGATCAAGTCAGTAGCTGACTTTTCACCTACTTAAAGTATTGCATGACCTAGTGCCATAAGATGGTGCCAAGAAAAATTGGTACTAGGTACTTCACGTTGTCCATGATGGTGCCAAGATTCTAACAAAACTATGCAGGAAAGTGAATTAACAAGAACAGATTAAAACAGATATTAATATATTACACATTTTTTTCTACAGTGGGAAGAAAACAAATGACAGGTAACACACAATGCAGGCATAAATATATGTAGAAGACATACGTCATATGTTACAGCCCATTTCCCATATCGCAAAGGTTTGTGGTAGTAATTGATGTTTCCTACGTAAATGCTTTTATCTCTTGGTACTTTATATACTTCCTTCATCACTGAATCCACTTTAACAAATGTGTCATCGTCACACTTCATTATATACTTCGCATTGACTACATGAACCTGCACACAAGGACAACAAAATCCAAAGATCATGATAACCCATTTCTGAAATTTAAAAAGCTAATTAAAGGTTTTGTATCCAGTAGAGTCAAACTTACCCCATATTCACAGATAGCAACAGTCTTCAAAACAACGAGATCATAACTATCCATATAAGGCACTATAACTATATCACCAAAATATTCTGCCTCCTTCTTCAACTCCACATTGATTTCATTCCTCCCATGCTGATCCAAAAATAAGGTCACAATTGACAGGAGTTTTAGAAAATTAAGTAGTCCACCTATGATATTGCAAGTTAGCCACAATGAAGTATTCAAATTTACCAGTGCCACAAAGAAACGAGCGACCATATTAGGCGATTTTCTTATTGCAGTCATCCAAGATTTCCTAACAGCCATACGCTCAGCAAAGTGATTGCCAGCAGAAAGGATGCCAATGAACAGTTCAACGGGCCTATCTGGAAGAGGTGGAGCCTTCCATTGACCTGACATCTCAAGATGCCTTTGTGGGGCAAAACTGGGATGTGAAGTGGGCAATGAAGCAGCAAATATAGATTGCAGGTCAATATCACCATTCAAGAATAGTCCGGTAGCATCTTCAAGAACAAATCCCTGCATACAAGACCAAATGTTGGAAAATAACCACCAGCAGATTCTCCTTGTAAATGAAATAGTGAAAGGTGATAGTTTAAGTTAAACTCACTGTTCGGTAAGGGAATGAAGTTAAATGCCTCCCATCAACATTGACATGGTATCCTTCTAACCCAGCACTAAGTGTAAGAACAAACAACTTGCTTTCAGCAAATGGATATGGCCAATGAAGAGAGACCTCCTTCTTCGTCCGCCCAATCAGACGGTTCAACCACCATGATGTCTTGGACTCTTCTGAACCCTCGTTATCATCACGAATCCACTTTTCGCATTTCACAAGTCCATCAACTATATGAACAATTTCGAGATCAAAGCCAAATCTCAACCAGAAAGGGAATAGACTGTCATTCAGACAGTTACAAAGACGAACAGACAAGTAAATAGAGTTGTTAGAGGCAATTAATAACTTTTTCAAAATCTTCTGATAGAGCTCCGAAACAGCTGGTGAGCTGATAAAGCATAAAAAATAGCTTTAGAAATACACCATTGTATATGAACCTAGCAGACCCAACCAAAAAACTTACCTAAGAATACTGTTGAAGCTACACAAAAGAAAACAAGATAATACAAAAAAGACCACGCAGCAAACTTTTCAAATTCAAATAAAACAAGAGGAATTTCAAACGAAATCAAAGAAAAACATTTCCTCTAATAGAGGACAAGCAAGCCAGTAACCGATCTATCAAATTACCTAACTAACGTTAAATACATCATGTGAAGCTTACCAGTCTCTTCATCGCTGCGGGACCGCCATCCCTCACAACGCTGCGGGTTACCCCACTGCTGCCGGTAACACGTGTTCTGCTCAATCACCGGCCGTCCACTCCAATCACCCTTAAGCCTCGGATTAAAGTGCAGTATTCGAGGAGGGTCCTCTCCATCCACCGTCTTCAAACCTTGCAACTCCATTATGAACTGCGAAACCATGATCGTATTCTCTCCTTCTCTCAAAACTGTAATCTTTGGGTCATACTCATCGTGCGCACGCGTTGGCCGTGCCACAACAGTTATATGCGACCCAAGCGTGAGTCCGCAGGGAAGAACAAGAACCCTACCTCGTTGATTAAATTCATCACCGGTCAACGCGATCGATAGCGGGCATTTATCATCGGTCCTGTTTCTCGATTGACTCGAAATCGACTCCGAAGGAAGCGAGAGGAGTTCCGCGAACACGCGTTGGCCTACATCCCAGGCTTGCAAAGCAGAATTATGCAGTTCCGAGAAAGTTCCATTCGTCGGGGTTGAGTTAGTGAACGAAAGACCGGAAATTATCGGAGGCTTGCGACGAAACCGACGGCGAGGATTCGAGATAGGAGCAGTAGAAGCTTCCTGAAGAAACTTGGTAGGACGTAGAGGCGCCGAATTGATCGCTAGATCACGTTCGCTATCGAGCGGAAGCGGTCGAGACACGGCAGCACCGGCGGCAGAAGAAGTCGAAGAAGCCGAAGAAGAAGAAGAAGTGAAGCTGTGGGAAACGAAGGGGAACTCAAAGAAGACAACGGCGGAGATATAGAGAAGCGCGAGGATAGCTAAGACCTGAAACGAACGTTGCCTTCCCATCGACAGCGCCGCAGCCGCTGCAGTTGATCGCCGTACAACCGCTGCCGCCATACCACCGCGTCAGAAATCGATCAATTGATTCCTTCGAATTTTTTCTGCCGGTAGAAGAAGGAAAAAAAATTGAGAAGAAAAATTTTATTTGTAGACAGAACGAGAGAAGTAAAGACTATCGAGAGAGAGAGGAAAGACAGCGTGAGCGGATTATGATATGTAATAAACTACAAAAATTAAATTAATAATGTTTAATTCATAAAATACAAAATGGTAATTCTTTTTTCATTGTTGGTAATTTTTTGAACTGTTATAAAAATTAAAATGTAGAAGGGTAGTCCAAAAGATGCAAAAGTAAAGACGGTGTGGTAGTGGTGGTGAAAGAAAAAACAGAAACATGAGATTTTTCTTATGTAGTGGGATGGCACAGGTTGAGAAAAGTTGGGGAATGTTATAGTGTATTTATGAAAACACCAAACAGGTGATTTAGCTTTTTATAATTGATGTAGCGAGTGGTTTGTGCGGGCCCCAGTTATATGTGGCTATTCGAACGTGGCAATGAACCTGGTGAGGGTATGGGTATCTACATGCTTGACATAGCAAGGTAACGTTTTAATTGCCAATTATATTTCATCTAATTTTTCATTTCATATTATTAAATAAATATTTTATAATATTGTATAACTTATTTTAAATTTAAATGTATAAGAAATTTACATATAGTAAGCTTTTATTATTTTATATTTTAAAATTATAAAAGTAAATTTCATTATTTAAAATATTTTCAAATATTATTTTTATAAAAAACTTTATTTTATAAGCAATTCAATTTTTTTAATAGATTTGAATAATTATTGGTTCGATAATTTAGTATAGATTTAGAAAAATAATTAAAATTAATCTTTTTGACTCAATCGTTTTAATATTATAGCGAGTGTATTTTTTTAATTGTCATACAATATTTATTATAAAAATTATAAAATCTTTTTAGACATCGATAATATCTGTTAATATAATTACTAACTCTAATATTTTTAATTTATATTTGTAAAAATTTGAGATAGAAAGAATTATAAAAAGTAAGAAAGAGATACATTTTTTCAAAATTAAATTACAACAATAATATTAAAGTTCAAAATTTTCTTTAAAATTTTATTACTAAATTTATTAAACTAACTTTATAATTTAGATTCATTATTCTATTTTATGATTTTTTAAATATGAGTGGTCCACTTCCACAAAATTTATATTATTATTACGAAAATTAAAATAAACTAAATATATAACTAAATAATTTTAAAATATTTTATAAAATATTTTGTTCATTTAGTTATAATTTGCTTAAGTTATTTTTTGAGGTGAAATGTATTCGATAACACACTAATTAGTTTTGTTCAGCAAAATTCTAAAGTAAACACCATTCAAATCTAAGTTTTTTTTTTTATAACTAAGTGTGTGTTTCAAATGCCCGTAATTGAGTTTCGTGAAAATAAAAAATAGAAAATAGAGTTTTTTGAAAACAAAGGCATGTTTACCAAGTGGGGTGAAGTGAAGTTTTTGGGTGAAGTGGAGTTTTTAAGAAATAAATAAAAATAAAATTAAAAAAATAAAAATTTTATATTAATTATATATTTATAGTAAGTTTTAAATTTAAATTTTTTTAAAAAAATTATTTTAATTTTTGTATATATTTTATATTAAAAATGAGTTTAAAGGAAGTGGAGTTTGGAACGGTGGTAAACACGTTCAAAGTGAAAGTTTCGTATTTGTGTTTCAATAGATTTTGAAAGTGTCTTAAAAATTAAAAAATATAGTTGTATCGAAAACTATGTAAATAAAAAAGTTGGAACTGAAGTTCCGCATATGGAAGTAAAATTTTGAGTTCTTTGTGTAATTGAAATATATGAACTATTCGGAACTCAAAATTTGGCGGAAGAAAGTGGAGTTACGATACGCGCTGAGGCATACGCAAAAGGGAAAGAAAAGCTAGGTTACAAATCTATGAATAGTTGAAAATGCTGTGTGCTGTTATTTCCATTCCAGCGTGTATTTCCATCTCCAACGATCTCATTTTTTGAATTTCGAAGCTGCTGTCTCCCGTCTCTCGAAGAAACAAACAAAAAAGAACAATATTTAAAGAACTTGGGCGTTAAAATGATTTAAATGAAACGGAGTTAAGTTAATTAGTTTAACAACCTTTCGTTTGTTTAAAGTAACAAAATTAATCACTCACGCTCAATGATTTCTAACCTAAAGTTCTAAATTTTTCTAAACCCAGAAAGAAAAAACCACCAAACCTGACATTTTAAAGTCTCCAATTCGGACTTGCAGAAAAATCCTCGCCTAATTATCCTCAGAAAATTTTCACTTACTGTTTTTATTTTTGTTATGTAATACGAAAATATTTAACTTTTTCATCTTTGATTAAGAAAATATTTGACCGAAGAAAACGTGTATTGGCGGTGTGCTGTTCGTTGAGAACTCCGTCAACGAGACGGTTCGGAATTTGAAAAAGAAGAAGTTGGAATTCGTCCAATTATAACGAAACATGGAAGGAAAAAAGTAGTTACAAAATAAAAAAGGAAACCCACCCCACTAATCAAATCATTATCACTAATTCTTCATTTTCCTAATTAAAGCTACATTATTATTTAACAGTTGATTAAACTTTGCAATGTATTAATTGCTAGAAATTACATGTAGATTGTACAAGAAGCACTGGAAATAACTGATACACAAACGCAGAAAACAATCTCATCGGATAAACAAAAACAATTCCATGACAATAATGTTTGAAGTCCTATGAATGCAATCACAAGCATAAACAATCGAGAGAGTTAACGCTTATCAGCAAATTAAATCCCAAATTTCACAATCACCAACGTGGAAAAATGAAAAACAGAGTGTGACTTGGCGATGGCATGTCCCACATGGCGCGGTCTCTGTTCTTTATCAACGGTCATCTATGAGTTTCGGTGAGATAATTTGTTTTCGTGCTACGTTCTAGTTTTCTCATCTCCTAGGAAGACTCCAGCGGTGTGCCTTGTGTTGTTTTCAGTTTCCTCTCTTGTTCATTTGTTCGTCTGTTTATATTTAGATAACTTTATATAATTGAAAAACTGTATGTATGTGAAATGTTAATGAATGACGCTGTGGTGGTTTGGAAATTGGGAAGAAGAAGGCCAACTAACAAAGGATCAGCAGCAAAGATTTGAACTTTTCTGGCGTTCAAGCTTAGCAGCAGCATTTGCCACCTAGCTTTTGGGTAAGACCGTAAGAGCATTCTCAAAAATCTATAACCAATATTTGAAAGTAATTATAAAATAATTTTTTAAATATAAAATATTTTTATTTTTATTTTAGAAATAAATTTGATTTATTTATTTTCAAAAAAATTAAACATATATAATAAAAAAATTTTATTACGTAAAATTTTTTTATATTTTTTAAATTTTTAAATAAAATTCTTATATATATTTATAAAATATATATTAAAAATAAAAATTTATTTTTTTGATAAGCAATGGGAAACGGGTGCAATCGGGTGGGATGGTTTAGATTGCCGTTGGTATCAGTTTATCAAATAGAAGAAATAACTAATTTGACGGCTTCCAACGGTAGCTTCATTGAATATGATTTCTACCGCAAGACAAATTTAATGGAGTGTTTGGTTAAGTTTTTCTCAACTTTTTGAAAACTTTTTTTTAAAAGTTTAATTTATTTAAAAATTTAAAAAATATAAAAAAATTTACATCATAAAATTTTATTATTAATTAAAAATAAATTTTGTTTTTTATAATAAAATAAAATATTAATATTTAAGAAATTTTTTTAATAATCACTTTTAAATATCTTTGGCAAGCTCAAGCTGCGGTTAAACAAAGTTCTCTTGTAAAATATTTATAACAAAAGCAAATGATTAAATTAAGAGTGTCTTTTTTTAAATTAAAAATGAGTTATTCAAATTGAATTATTATAAATTATACTATTAAAAATAAGTTAATTTTTTATATTCTTATATAAAGATAAGTTAAAAATATTTATTATTATTTTTGTATAGATAAAACTGAATAAACTTTTTCTTTTAATAGAAAAACTGAAATTGTAAGAATAAAAAGAAGCGCTCTGAATCATTATAGTAAAATTCAAATTGAGAAGGTGAACGTTTTGTATAGATAAAACTGAATAAACTTTTTCTTTTAATAGAAAAACTGAAATTGTAAGAATAAAAAGAAGCGCTCTGAATCATTATAGTAAAATTCAAATTGAGAAGGTGAACGTTTGGGCTCTGCGTCTCTGCGTTGCATAAAATAGTTTAAAATCATGGGAACTACAGAATTGGATAATTACGTTGTATTTTTTCGGTTTTGAAAGTGAATTTTTTGGAAGTAAATTTTTGAAAATGAGTTGTTAGAAATAGTATAGTTGAAGATGATGTATTTTTTTATGTTGAAAAATAAATTAAAATATTTTTTATATTCTTTTTATAATAAAAAATAAATTAAAAATGATTTTTTAATAAACAAAAGTTATTTCTGTTCGTAAAAGAACACACTCTTGATGTTGTTGGGCTTGTGTAATGGTCCATTGCATGCCGGTTCATGTTTTTTTAAATAGAAGCGACTTATGCAGAAGGATTTCAAACTCTAGGAGCTTAAAAATTCTATATGATTATTAAAGGACTATTTTCTGCCCGAATTTTGCTTTTTTTTTTTTTAAATTTGAGTTTCACATTTTACATATTTAATTTTATTTTCACATCTAATTTATCAAAATTTATTTTAGATTTAACTTTATATATATTTAGTTTGTACGATGTAGAGCAAGTTTCACAACGTCGTACTAAATTGCTTATCAATTTTTATTTTATATTTTTTAATAAATTTTATATAATATTTTATAAAATTTATTTAAATTTTAAAAGATATAAAAAAAATTTTATGTAATAAAATTTTGATCTTGCTATTGTTATTGTTATTTTTTAATAAAAAAATAAAATATAACTTTTTAGATAAAATAAAATCATAGATTAGACGCTAAAGACGTGTTTATTTTGATGAAAAAGTTAGTGAAATGAGTTTTTTAAAAACTCATTTGAAAAAACCAAATTAAAAATTAAAAATATTTAATAAAAAATAAAATTATATATTAATAAAATATTATAGTAAATTTTTAAAAAAAATTTATTAATAAAATAATTTTATTTTAATTTTTATATATTTTATATTAAAAGTGAGTTTAAAAAAAAATAAATTTGGGGCACCCTAAGCTTCGTTATAATGTGGTTGGGCTATTCATGCCTAATTAGGGCCTAGCTAGTTCTCAACCCATCGATGCCCATTACGAAGACACTTCTAAACAGGGAGAGTCCGACGAGCGGCAAATTCCGGCGATCTCTTTTACAATTTTAGGTTAAATTTCTCGAACAATCTCACGATGTCTGCCGTCGCTGTCGCCGTGTTCAGCCTTATGTTCTCGTCATTCCTTTTTCAATCTCTCCAATACATCAACCGGTAGTAGCACTACTTTACTATCTCTCTCTTCAATCTTGTTTGTATCAATATTTTTCTCTGATTCGATTCTGTTGTTGTGTTTGGATTTTTGTTTTATTTTTTCTTTTTTTTTTGATTCAGTGAAGGTGTTAGGGTTTTGAGCGTAGGAAAAGAGCTGGAAATGGAAAGAATGCCGCTGAGATCAGGGCGGAGGGTTTATAAACTGCAAGGACTGAAAGATGGCACTTGGTATGAAGTCAAGATCTCGTACCCAGCATCTGTATGATGTTTTCTCCACTGAAAAACTCTTTCTTTTTTGTTCTTTTTTTTTGTCTAATATATGTTTTGTAATTTTTTAGATACCTGCTATTTTCAATGTAGAATTGGTAATAGAAGCACCGGAGGTTTTGTTAGGGCAGAGTAGGAGGTTGCTTAACACAGAGAAGTTGATATTTCAGGCTAATAAGAAGGTTTGGCTGTTAGGATCATTGGAATGATCAAAAAAGCTTTTTTTCTTATTTTTTATTTTTGAATTTATGAGTTGAGAATTTGGTTTTGATTATATTGACAAAAATTCTTTTTTGATGCAGGAATTGGGTGATAAGGAGATGCATGTAGTGGTTACTGTAGAGCCTGAAGGGGTGGTTGCAATACCAGATGTCCAGGAAAGAGAGTTTGTCATGTTTAATATCGGTATGAATCTGGCTTTTGGTTCTATAACACTTATGTGGAAAAGGTTAACTTGCAAGAGTTCGTGTTCTTTTTGATATCAGATTTTGATGTTAAGGATATACCAAGCTGCCAACTGTAGTTATTGATATACATGAAGGACTTATAATGGATGAAGTCTCTTATTAGATTATTAGGATCCTGCTGCAGAAGTTTCCACTACATTATATTCACTTGGTTTTGTTCTGGCCAAATTGGGATGATCTTTTGAGTGGCAGCAACTTTATGCTAATTATTGGCATCTTGTTAAAATGGCAAAAATTGGGAGTTAACCAGCTTTCTATCTACCATGCCAATTCTCATAGTTAAGTAGGGCATTCTTCATTTTTCTTGCGCATACTTTTCTTTGTTTCTTATTTCACAAATGTATTCTGTTTCCACTGAGATACTACTTTACTCTAACCTTGTCAATGCAGTACTCTTGTACATTTTGTTGTCCTTCCTCATCGCTCTCACATATATGCTCTAAGTCTGTATGCGAATATGCCTATGACATGCTGGCAATGATTCTTCCTTCAATTTTTTCATTGTAAATCTTCTCTATGTTAATGGTAGTTCTTTATAATGAGGCTTCCACTTGCTTTCAGTTTGTGACCAATTGGCACTCGGTATACCCTACAAGGCATGGTGGATCGTTTTTGCAGCTCTTCTTTGCTTGGTTTTGGCGGCCTTTGTTCCTCGACATCTTCTGCCGTATTTGTTGCCCAAGGAGGATTTGCTGCCACCTGGTCAAGATGTGACCAAATCTTCATAAGTTATTATGAGCACTTTTTCAGATTTTTATAAGATATAGTTATCTTGTTTGTAAGGAAGTTTGCTGGGGAAGTTTTGTATCCGAAGCGCCTGTAATGAACAGTGCAAACTTTTCTTTTTAGATGGAGTGTTAGTCCAATTCAGCATGTTTCGGCAGTAATAATACAAACTGAGTTTCTTTGCTTGTCCTAACGGCAGTAGTTTATACTACGTTAGTAAGGGAACTCATTTTGTATTATCTGAAGATTGAAGTGTTGAAGGAAACTTTATCCAAAAGGAACGTTGGATGTCTGCAACTATATGCTGCTTTGATAGATTTTCTGCTTTAATTCAAAGTTGTCCAAGGCCATTATCAATCCAAGTAGTTTGTAAGCATGTCTTAGCTCCGGCATAAGAAAATTATGGTTTGTTTCTTCCACCCACCTAAAACGCTCTGGTTGAAACAGTTACAGGGAGGATAATGATGATGCTGCTTCTATTACTATTCAAAGTGCACCTTATGCTTCGTTCCTCTAGTAAGTGTTGTCACCCCTTTCTCTTTTGTTTAATTCCTTCATTCTTTTGCCAGACGGAACTAAAGAATTTATTGGTTGCCTTACAGTGCTATCGGATTGTGTTGTATATACAGTGCAGTCAACTTTTGCCTAAGCAATAAGTGTGCATTTCCTGTACGACCAGCTGCTGTCCCTGACACTGGCAGTCCAATTGGTAGTTTCTTCCTTCCTCCATGGAGCATAAGGTGCATATAAGCTCCTCCTTGCGTTACGTAGGATTTTAAGATTTAAATAGAGATTTTGAGAACATTGGGCTTGATACCAGCTTGCCAAACTGGAGATTGCCAAGGCTTGCCTTGCCTGCGATGACACCATAGGCCTCCTCCTACCGCTCTTCTAGAGGTACGTATGCGAATGCTTTGTCATAGCAAATTTCATGGTATACAGGCATGCAGAAGCTACAGGCTACAATTTCCACTTCTTAAAATGAAAGAGAGAGATATTATAAGCGAAGCTGGATGAAAGAAACTTAACTGAAAAAGCACATTGATTTAGCGGGCCTTTTTTAGAATAATTATAACCATATGCTTCAAGTTTACTAGTTTCCTGAGCTTTTTCTTTCTAATGGATAGTTTTCTGAGCTGTCAAATTACAAACTTTGCAGATTTCTTTACAATCAGATACCACAGGACCAGGTTTCTTTGACATCATTCTGTAGATGGATTTAACATAACAATCTCCATCTCATCAAGGCAAGATGATCAAAGATGTGTTATTGGAAATTGCAAGAAAATCGTCAGTGGCATTTCCTCTCAAGAACTCCGAGTATAGAATCACGATGGAAACATAGTGGCAGGCAAGACTAGTGTGTAGGCCTTGCTTCTGATCTTGATATCTTCTATTGTAGGGATGCATTAGCCAGGGAAGTGAAAGCCTAGTTTGTACTGAAGATGCCCAAGAATGCCTGCCCTTCTTCTACGAGCTATGCATTTGATACTCCTGCGCTGCTTTCGAGTTGTTCTTCTAAAGAATATACCATAACGTTTAGCGCATCTAGGTTGGGCAGAATCTTAAATCATTGAAAGAGAAAACAAAATCCAAAATGGAAGGATATTGTTCATGTGCGTTATTTGACTCAGTTGCTTGTATTTGTTGTCGTTTGCATTGTTGAAAATGTACTTCTAAGATCAAGATTGTGCTGGATGAACCACGCAAGTTGCCTTTTGTTTAGGTCCAATAGCGGAGTCTTTCTTCCCGCCTTACGTGAGGACTGTGTCGATGTTCTTTTCAGGGGAATACCTTTAGGGATATTCGGAAAACAAGAAGCCCGTGAAGTGAATGTTCAAGTTTTGAATTTGATTTTTATGCTCTGTGGAATATGGACTAGGCACAAGTGTACCGGACTATTATTCAATTTTATTGCATCATCCTTTCCATCTCCAGGTAAGGACTCAATTATTAATGTAGCATTTTAATTGTTCATTTATGTATGGTGCAATCTAAATGGCTAATGAATTAATGGCTTTCCATGCATTTCAAATTTGGAAATCTATGCATTAACGTAACAAGTCATGGTTAAAATCCACATTCATGGAACATTAGGGCTTAATTTATCTTGATTGGTCTATATATATATTGGTAAATAAAATTATTCATATCAATACAAAAATAATTTGTATATAGAGTTTTCATTAAGAAAAATGTACAATAAAAACTTATATGTAAAGAACATAGAAAATTCATCTAAGAAAAATGATAAAAGTTTATTCAACGCCGCCTTTTTTTTGTTTTTCCGTAGCTTCCTTATTTGTGCCAAATGTGTGCTTACCGCTTTAAGCCCTTGACTAGTTCATATTTTCAATTTCGATCCATTCTTAAATCTTAATCGAAAATTGAAATATGCAATTAGTTTAATATGAACTTTATACCACCCTTATAAGTTATAACAAGTACAAAATCAATATATTAATTAGGTCAAATAATTTTAACGAGTAATCATCGTAGCAATTGACTTTAAATTAATACACAAGCGAATATAGTTCACAAAAATAATAACTAATAAAATATAATTTATTGTATAACTAATTACTCACTCAAAAATTGACGATTTAAATCTTTTCTTAGATAATGTTTTACTTTTTTAAGATATATTGATGATTTACATTTTACAATCACATAGTAACTCAAAATTTAATTTAGCTTAGAGCATGTTTGGCTTTGCTTATTTGGTGCTTTTGCTTAAAAAAAAGCACATAACAGTGAAATGAGTGTTTGGTAAAATTGCTTCTTCTTAAAAATAAGCTGCTTTTGGCTCGTAAAAAAGAAAACACCGTTGGAGATGCTTTCAAAGAAAGCCGCGTTGGGCTTCTTTCATTAGGCGCAGATAATGTTTGTTTTGCCCATTGTAAGTTAGTAAAATTATAATGATATATATATTCACTATCTGCTCACAGATTTCTCATTTTCATCTCTCCCGATTTTTTTTTCTCTCTGGCATCGGCAGCGACCCGCGGGCGATTTCTTCGATCTCGGCCGATTTCTCTCCGATCAGCGCCGGAATAATTTCATTCTCCTTACCTTCATCTATTTTTTGCCTTTACCGTCCCAATTTCTGCCGGAAACCACGCATTGCGAACGAGTAGGAACCCTAATCGAGCTTGCGAGCGGTTGGAACCGAGTTTTCTCCCTTCGGCCTATTTCCCACTGCAGCTGGGAGGGTTCGCCATCACGGAGTTATTCTTTCACGGCTTTGAGTTTGTGCTTACTGCTTTAATCCATGGCCCAGCTAATGTTTCCTCGACTGTGCGTATATTTTTTCCTTTTCTTTTTCTTTGTTACTAAAGTTGATGCTAAAGTTGATATGTTTGAATTCCTATGCTTCAATCTGTCTGCAAGAAAGTGAAGCAAATATTTCCTATAAAGCTTCAATCTTTATGTAACTCTAAACATTTTAGTATTTATTGGAGTAAAACATTGCTGGAAATAGAACAAAGTGATGCCTACAAATATTAATGAATTTTCTTGCTGAAATTAAATATATCAGGGTTGTTGGATATGTTCTGGTTGGTTTTAATTTACAAATATCTTGTACTTTTGGAAAAAAAATGCATCCTTCAGTGTTGGAGAAACTTCTTGTTTGAACTAGGCTATTGATTTTAATTCGATAAACCACAAGACTAGATCAATATACACATTATAGAAAACAAAAGATGGAATAGAATTTGTGGTTCTTTTCCTTACTGGAATGTAATTTACACTAATTTTTTTGATTTTGCAGTAGGTTTCTAGGTGAACAATTGAAACAAATAAGCAAATATATACTTATTACTTCCATAAATGTCTGTGTTTGTGATAATATTATGGTGCATGCAAGGTTTGTAATCTAACTTTCTGTTCTTGAGGATTATCTTAAGAAAAAACTTGTTGTCTTGTGTGGAACTTCATCTATGCTTTGAAGTTTTTAATCAGAGCCATTGTAGAATCTATTGAACATTCACTTCCATATCAATTTTGCAGCAAGGAAAGTATGCTTGTATCTAGTCCTTTGCTTGCTTTATGTACTTCTTTTAGTTTCCAGTATTTTGCTACTATGAGGTAGGAACTTTCATGTGTTATCATAGGCTTAGCAATTACATGTTTAAACAATCACATAATATCTTGAAGGTTTTCGGTTTTAAAATAAATATCTTACTGGTATGCAGGTACTGAGGTTGAAAGTTTTGGTGTTCCTCAATACCGAAAGCAGAGTGGTGTTCCTTTGTTCTAGCCTGTTACTGCAAGCAGAGTGGTGTTCCTCTGTTGTTCCCTGCTCTCATTTGCTTCCACTTATTGATAGCAGCTTGGAATATTTTAAAAGAAATTTTAACATCTTTTAAGCAGTGGTGTATGAGTTAGCTAAAACAGTTAGTAATACATTTTTTCAATAGATTTTTTGAAAGGTCAGTTAGCAAAAACAGTTAGCTAAAATTGTTTGCAAGCTCATTTAGCTAAAATATTTAGTTGTTGATAATTGCTATTTGTGTTGAAAAGATGCTTCTTTGGTTAGCTAAAATATTTGGAATTGTTTTTTAACTAGATTCCTGTTTAGTGAAATTTTAAAGGTTAAAGAGAATTTCTGTAAAGCAATTTTCTTTCTTATATATATGATATCAACCATGAATCTGTTGAAATGTTTTTTTTTTTGTGAATTTCACTTTGTGAAGTAACAAGAAAAACAAGCAAGTGATTCTCTTTTCTTGTTAATTTTTACTATTATTTTACACCAATATTTTTCTTTGATTTAGAGATAACTATTAAAATGTATTATATTAAATATTAATATATTTATATATTTACAAGTAATTTAAATATATTATTACAAAATTTATAATAATAATAATATATTTATTAATATATTTATAAATATTATTATTAAAATATTAAACAAAAATTTTTTAAAATATATTATAAAATTAATTCAAAAAATTAGATAATATATGAAATAAATTTAAAAATTTAATAATATATTTGTAAATAGATTCGTAAATTTAATAATATATTATATATTATATCTTAAGGATATTTTAGTCATATTATATTATATTATTTATAGGCATAAGTTTAGTCAAACATATTTTAAATTTTTTTTTATAAAAAGCTTTAAATAGTAAAATTTATCCAAACAGAATTCAATAAAAAGCAGCTTTTTTAGTAAGAAAGCATAAGCCGTTTTTTTAGTAAAAGCACATAAACAATAGTTTTTGAATGAAAGTTCTAAATTTTAAGCTTAGCCAAATATATTCCTAGTATCTCACACCGCTCCACTTCTCAATATTTTGCTTAGAAACATTTGTTTATGTTTTTTTTTTTTCTCTTTCAAAATAGAGAGAAAGAGAGAGAGAAGAGAAAGATAACCAGACACCACCAGAGTAGACTCCAGCAACACAGAGAGGGGTAACAACAACGACGATAACTTCTTCCCCCTGCTTCTTTCTGTTCCCCTCGCTCTCAGCCGCAGTCTTCTCTATCTCTCTAAAACCTCACCTCGCATTATCTATCTCTCCATCTCTCATTTCATTCTCTTTGACTCGCTCTAGGGTTTATCAATCAGCGATCGTTGGTTTCAATTCAATTCACAATCTCTATCGATTTGATTGCTTCAGCCCTGGCGGAGACCAGGGCACTCTGATGGCGGATCCGCCTATCCGCTGCTGTCGCCGTCGCTACACTACCACCGCTGCCCCACCGGAATCCGATTGGGTTCCTTCACAGTTGACGTCATCTTATTCTTCTTCCTTGCTGACGCGGGAGAGTGAAGAAAGCAGAAAGGAGGGATGCTGACTGTGTTGCGGGTTCACTTGCCGTCAGAGATCCCTATTGTTGGGTGCGAGATCACGCCTTATGTTATCATCCGCCGCGCTGATGGTTCTGTTATTCATGAAGATGTTCCTGAGACTGCACCTGTAGATGGAAACTTTATGCGTTACCGATGGTTTGTTTCCTTTAGTCTTTGCTGCTGTCTGTTATCACAATTTGTTTTGCTGTAAGTGCTAGTGGTTTTGTTGTTTTAGCACTGATAAATTAGTTTGATAAAGTCGAGATGCTATAAGCAATCCCTTCTTTCTTTATGGAATGGTTGATTGACTGTGTTATATTTGCAAGTATGTGGCATATACCGGGATTTTAGTTTGAGAAAGTTCATGCTTAACTAATATTCCCAAAATTGTCGAACAACAGTGGGAAGTAATTTTAAGTTTATGATGTTCATAGTTAATTGGTAATAAGTGAGTTTAATTGGCTGATCATTTGTTTGTTTTGATTATTTTGGGACATTATTTTGAAGAGGAACAAAAATTAAATTTACTATATCTGTATTTGTCTCAGCAACCTGTTATATTCTTCCAAATGTGAAGTTAGAAAATATTTGAAGGTTATGGTGCATGCAGTCACTTTAGCAGTCAATTCTGGACCATCTGTTTTAGTGTTTAGTTCAATTATTTTAGATTACTTGATCAATCTTAAGTTGATGGACACTGTTAGTAATTTTTCGGGATTGGTGCTATGAAGGCTTAGTTTTGATGTAGTTGTTGTTGGTGCTATGAAGAAAACTTCTGATTGATTGTAAAAGGTCCATCAGTGTTTCCTTTTCGTCTCTCATGCAAAAGAAACTCTGAGCTAAGTCTATAGCTTGTAGGTTTGCCAATTCCCCTAATATTTCAGTTCAGGCTAAACTTCTAATTTTATCACTTATCGTTCTTCTCTCGACCAATTTGATATGCCTTGCGCAAATCCATGTTGAGGTGAATTACAATAATTTGAGATGTTTTTGTGCCAGTCATAAGAAATAGGTTGTACATCGACTATGACATGTAATCTCGTACCCCAACAGTGATTATTCCAGATTTTTGCTGTTTAGTGGCTAATGAAATTTGCTATTGCTAAGATTCTTCACTGTTTCCTTTTGATGAGTAACTTTGTAATCCCTATTGTCACCAAAAACTCTATAGTAAACTCTTCGAGATTACTATTTTCTTGTCAAGTTTGGTTAAAATAGTTTCCTTTGAGTGAATCATTGAAGAATATATCATGCTCTTGTGATCAGGTATAGAATACAAAGTGATCGCAGAGTTGCTATTTGTAGTGTACATCCAAATGAACCGGCAACTCTTCAATGTATAGCCTGTGTTAAGGCAAAGATACCCATTGCCAAGAGTTACCATTGCACACCAAAGTGCTTTTTTGATGCATGGCAACACCATCGTGCTTTACATGAGAGAGCGAATAATGCTGTGAATGAAAATGGTGCTGAAGATGAAGAATTGTTTGGGCGATTTGCTAATAGTGCATCAGGAGTAGCTAATACTGGTCTCTCCGGTTCAGCATCTGGTGTTGGATACAGCCCAGCTGTTAGTAATGGTCCAACCCCAGCGTATCCTACTATACTTTCAGATAGGAGTGGGGGTGAGACCTGGTTTGAAGTGGGACGGTCCAGAACTTACACCCCAACAGCCGATGACATTGGTCATGCTCTTAAATTTGAATGTGTGGCTGTCGATGTAGATACAAAAATACCAGTAGGAGCGACAAGTACCGTGCTGACTTCACGTGTAATTCCAGCTCCTTCTCCACCTCCAAGACGCATGATTCAAGTCAGTGGAGGGAACATGCCTGGAAGCATCGAGTCTGGCAGGATTATATCATCAGGGACATTTACAGTACTTTCATACAACATTCTATCTGATGCATATGCTACAAGTGAATCGTACAGCTATTGTCCCACTTGGGCTCTTGCATGGTCTTACCGTAGACAAAATTTGCTGAGGGAAATAGTAGGCTACCATGCTGACATCCTCTGCCTACAAGAGGTACGTTCTTCAATAATGTGTTACTTCTAGCTCTTTGGAGCTCGTATTTATTGACATCACTGTTGTATATTAGGGTCGCAAGGTGAAGCCTTATATATTTATAACAGCAATTTTCTAATAATGAGACACTTGTAGAGATCTCAGCTGAAAGAAAATAATTGTGATAACTTTCTGAAGAGAAATATGTTTTCTGCACATAAATATATACTCATATGTCTTTGTATTACTGAAATTTGATTGTACTATTAATGATCCTGATCTTTGTTGCTTGGATGCCTTTAAATGATTCCACTTCTATTGGTGTTTCCTTCAAAATTTACTAGAGGAAATATTTCTCAAATTATTACATTTAATGATCCTGGACCAACTATTTTTCACCTTATACTTAGGTAGTTGTGAGATAGCAGGAATAGGTGTAAAGCACAATATTGCTTTATCAGGTTGATGTTATAAGCATTACATTTAAGGGTTTCTAGGATTTTGACAAATGTGGAAAAAGAAAAGAATTTGTCTGTGCACTACCTTCTTAATTATTTTCTTGCCACTGGAGGACAGCATCATTTGCTAGAAATAAGGATATTTCCCCCTTTTGCCACATTACTAGAAATGGTTGCCAAGGAGAACTCATCTGCAACTTGTTACGAGTATAACAGGAATTGGCATCCTCTTCTTTTGCTTCCTTTTCTGGGAGAAGAAAAAGTTTGAATGAACTAATGAACCTGATTTTGATTATTTGTTGAAGGTTCAAAATGATCACTTCGAAAATTTTTTTGCACCGGAACTTGATAAACACGGTTATCAAGCGCTCTATAAGAGAAAAACAACTGAGGTCAGTGGTGGTGCCTCTCTTCTCTACCTCTCTTTCATTCAAAAGTGTATCTAAGTTGTTTACAACTCCTCAGGTTTATAGTGGAAATCCAGACACAATTGATGGTTGTGCCACATTTTTTCGTAGGGACAGATTTTCACATGTTAAAAAATATGAGGTAGTTTTTGTGCTCACTGCAGAAGTTAATTGTTGAGTTTGTTTCCTAGTGAGTAAGCTTTTGTTTCAGGTTGAATTTAACAAGGCTGCCCAATCTCTGACTGAAGCTGCCGTTCAAGTTGGTCAGAAGAAGGCAGCTTTAAATAGATTGATTAAGGTTTTTGTCCTGTAGCAATCTACTTTTATTTTCTTTATTTTCTTTGTTGATGTTTTAATTTTTCTTGTATTTTAATGTTTGTATGCACTTTGTGCAATGCTAGGATAATATTGCTCTAATTGTGGTCCTTGAGGCAAAGTTGAGCAACCATGGCACAGATAATCTTGGAAAAAGGCAACTCTTGTGCGTGGTAAGGAAATTTCTACTTTCTAGGTAATTGAATAGGTTACTCACTGTTCTTAGCAGTTTTCTTTTGTCGCATTAGTGTGAACTGCTAATGTGAACGTAGCTATGATTTCCCAAATCATACATGATACTTAAAGACTTAAATGACGTGTCATTAATTGAAGGTATTGCTGAACTTTCTGTGGATTTAATAGAAGAAGTGCAATAGGTTCCTTGTGACTGTTACATGTATAGAAAAATGTATATGTACGTTTGGAAACTACGTGTAGATGCATGGATGTCCTTTAAAGAACTTATCTATGCATTACCTGCGTCATTAGGGACGTTTTAACAATGAGTTATGGTTTTGATCTGATTTTATGATGTTCCTTCCAATGGAAGTTATATTAATCCCTAAGAGTCCTCTTCATATATTCTGATGTCTTTTTTACTTAAGAAAGAGCGCTTTCTTCTGGAAACTGTGTTTCTAACACTTTTAGAACTTTATGCAGGCAAATACACATGTAAATGTCCCCCAAGACCTCAAAGATGTCAAAATTTGGCAGGTGCTTATTTATCTAGTATAGTTGAATTCTTTTTCTTACAAGGTTAAATCTCTCGAGTTTCTTTGTGTTATCTGAAAAGCTAACTTGATTGAGATTTATTAGGTGCATACTCTTCTAAAGGGTTTGGAAAAGATAGCAATGAGTGCAGACATTCCCATGTTGGTTTGTGGTGATTTTAATTCAGTTCCACTTAGGTGCGTGAGTCATTAATTTTCTGGTTTAACTTAAAATTAGTTCTGCTTGGACCTTCAAATTTAAATTCTAATGTTTTTCATTATTTAATGATTGATGCAGTGCACCACATTCACTTCTTGCAATGGGGAAAATAGATCCGCAACATGAAGACCTGCAAGTTGATCCTCTTAATATATTACGCCCTATTAATAAGATCAATCACAACCTCCCACTGGTAAACAAATACAAATCCTCAAAAGTTTATTAAAATAACACTTGTACAGCTATGACACTTTGCTCATACAGGTAAGTGCATACACATCATTTGCAAGAATGAAGGGTGCTACAGGTTTTGAGCAACAAAGGAAGATAGATCCACAAACGTGTGAACCGATATTTACGAACTGCACCAGGGATTTTATTGGAACAGTTGATTACGTATTCTACACTGGTACATTTTCGCTTTTTTCTCTGTTAAATGTATGCACGTGGACATGCATATACATGTTGAAGTATTGTGCTGAGTCCCAGTCACTTTACATTTCAGCTGATTCTCTACTGGTTGAATCGCTGCTCGAGCTCTTGGATGAGGAGAGCTTGCGGAGAGACACAGCAATCCCTTCTCCTGAGTGGTCTTCGGATCATATAGCTTTACTTGCTGAGTTCCGATGCATGACTAGGATCAGACGGTAACATCAGAGAGGTAATAAACAGCTACTTTTCTTGTCTTTGTATAATGTAGACATGCCTGATTAGTCTGATTTACATTTAAATTTCTTAGAATTGTTTCAGTGATGTTAAACAGGATGTAGATATGTAGCAATAGCCTCTCTTGTTTTGTATAGACAATCTGGCATCATACCAAGGCATTTCCTCGCCATTGTCGAGGTCTAGGTTCAATCTGCCAATGCTGGTTTCAATTGTTTTTCCTTTTTCTATTATATATATTTTAAACTAAGCTTTACATGGTTCAAGGGAGAGCTGGTAAAACTGTCTTATTTGGTTGGTTTTTGGCATGTAAGAACAATAATAAGGTATTTCTGCTTCTACAGTTTGGGCTTTAAGGTGGAGTTTGAGGGGTTGTAAATTACAGCTACCACGTTGAGCTTTTAGGATATGATTGTTTTACATGTAGTTGTTTAGTGTGTCATTGTATGAACTTCTTTACTAATAACTAATAAGTACTACAGTTTATAGTTCTCTTGCAAAAGTAATTTATTTAATGTTTTACTAAATTACTAGATAAAACTCTAACTGAAAATTTTGGCCACTGTACATTGCAACCTGGCTCTGCCTCTCTGTGTGGTTGTATATACATGTAGTTGTTCCTGTTTTCCTTTCCTATTTTTACGCAATCGAGAATGGGTATGTTCGATCTGAGTAAAAGCAAAGGTGATTAGGTTTTTATTTAAATAACTGGCCCTATAGGAATTCGCAATAAGAATTGTTGGCTCATCTGTTGTTTTAGTAGTTTGTATCAGTGGCCTGTCAGAATAACATTGTCAAGAAAGAGAGTATGTTCTTACATACTTGATCTAGAAGAAATGGTAACGTTAGAAGAAATGCTTCAATTTGTAATAGGTATTAGCTTACAAACTTGAGCATCTGAAGTGGCAAGTATGCTGCATGAACTGGATAAAATTCTGGTACAAAGTGATACAGGTTTTTTTCAGTTCCTCTTCATATCAACATTCTGATGTGTACTGCACCTTGCATTGCATATTGAATATTTTACAATTGATTCTCCACTACGTTCTTATTCACTGGTAGTGTTTTTATCTCATTATTGTTCTCAAATTCTATCATTTAATTGTCTTACAGGTCCATTATGTGTTAATGTTGCTGTTGCAATGTGAAAAGTTCCCAGAATATTCAATACACCATTCAGCAAGTATGTGATAAGGTAGTTTTGCTCCTCTTTCACTGTTGGACACGGGGGGTTGTTGACGTGCTTGTAACATCTCATCTGTGCTATAGAAAAGTATGAAAATGTCTTCATTTCCTTTTATATAAACTGTGCCATATCAGTTTGGTTTCATCTTAGTAAAAGTTCCATTCATGAGTTTCTCTATGAAATTTTGGAGAATTTCAACATGTCGCTTTCCATCTAATTCTACTCATTTTGTTCATCACGCTCTTGCCCCCATTGAGGTGATATTACTATTGATGTGGTTGCCTCTTTCCTTGCTACTGGTTCTGAGAGCTGTTCAAAGTTGAGAACTTTCTTCATTTGGAAATTTAATTGTAAATAAGCATATTAATACTTTCTTTCCTTTATCTTTTCTGGTTCTAAATCATCTGATCCTTAGGGCATTTGTTAATGATGTGTGAGAAACTTGTTACATAGAGCAGTTGACATGGTTGGTGATGCATTCATAGTTCATGACATTTACAGATTGGTGTTTTGAAAAGATAAGTAGTCTGGATGATGATTTTCTATGATGTTAGTGTTTTTGGTAGCTCATAATTATTCCCCAATAACTATCCCTTTCCTCTAAGGAATGTGATGATATACAATTCACAGTCTTACTTTTGCCGTGAAAACAAGGCACCAAATTAATGTTTCGAATGCGGTCCACTGAATTTTCGTTTAGACTAAAGACAATTACGTGGCTGTCATTGTTTCTTCTTGAAAAAGGAAAACCAAAATACTTGGCATCTGTACTAAGTAATTGTATTAATTATTCTCTTGTCCATCACTTCTGTGAAAGATGATGACTGTTGTACTATATAAGCTATTCTAATTACGCAGTAAACGGTCTTGCAGATGCATTTTGTATCAGATGAATTTTCTGTTTGTCAAAAAGGCTGTTTAGTTCTTGCCGTTTATTTCCTACAGGATGTTGAATTAGATTGGTATAAAAAATTCCTGACCCAGACTTGCAAACTTGAACCTGATTTGAAATTGATCCAAAAAATTAGAATTGGGTCAGATTTTAGTCGAATTCAGGTTGAATTCAGATTGATTTTGTGTCGATTGGAAAATTAGTCCGAAAATTTAAATGGACGAGTCGGATTTGAATTAATTCAAAATTAAATTATTTAATCTGTATAATTATTTATGCTATAATTAAAAAATATTTAAAATAATCGTATAAATTTAAATTTAATTTGTATATATATATATTTTAAAATTTATTTTAATTTAACTTTTTAACTTGATTTATAAAATTTATCAAAATTAATATATATTATTTAGATATATTATTATTAATAAGTTTTATTTAAAAAAATTTTAATTATTAAATGGATCGATCTGAATTTGATTCGGTTAAATATGTTGAATTATAATTGATAATTTTAACTTATTTAAATAGGTTAGATTAGGATTGAATCATATTGATCTAATTATTATATGTTAGATGCGAAACTAATTTATGAATTCGAATTGCTATCCCTATTATTAAAGTATTAGGGACACAACGGATAGATGCTCAGGGAAGAAGTCCCTAGCTCCGCTACGCTTACCATTTATGTGCCGTAGCTGAAATCTGAAGTGAACTTTTTATGTTTGAGAAGCTGCATGACCACTCCCTGAACTAAATGAGTTTCTTATGCCTTCTTGAGACAGGAGCATATGCATACAGCTCAACAAGGTTCATTATGTTTCTCTCCCCACATGCCATGCATTAACTCAATTGCCTCAACTGCTACCTGAACCTTTCTGCTCTATATAATTGCACCTTAGATAATGCAAAATCTTTTACAAACCTCTCCTAACCACAATTTTACAAACAGTGGCCAAAAGATTGCCAGCTTCCTAAACTATAAATGATTGACGAATACCGCATGTCTATTCTAAATTCCTAATGATCGCTATATAATTCTTGTACGAAGTGATAGCGTGGACAATTCTATTTCCATTGCATGATCTAATTATGCAAACAGCAAACGGAAGATACTTTTGTCCATGTCGCTCCTTACGTATGCCCTGCGATTCAACAAGCCGTAACTGTGACTAGTAGCTACCTACTTATTACCGACACTAATCACTGCATATCTTAGAGGGACAGCAAAGCAATGCGCTACATATATAATCATACGGTTCCATATTAATTACGATAACGGCACTGCGACAGCAATTACTAACAGGCACCTTATATTAATAACTTTCAACTGCAGGGTTCTTAGCCTCTTGCTCTATTGCTCTTTTCAACCATGGCAAACTTTGCTGCAGGCCTGGCGACTGTGGTGGTGTTGTTTTTTTGTATTGAGTTTGTGTCTTCGGATTTGGCCAGTGATCGACAGGAGTGCACGGATCAGTTGATAGGTCTATCACCCTGCCTGTCATACGTGCAACCCAGCTCAACATCTAAGGTGCCAACGCCAGACTGCTGCACAGGGCTCAAACAGGTTTTGTCAAAAAGCACCAAATGCTTGTGCTTGCTGATCAAGTACCGGAACGATCCACAACTTGGCCTGAAAGTTGATATCAATAAAGCTCTCATTCTACCTTCCCAGTGCTCTGCATCTGCCAACATTGGTGAATGTCCTAGTAAGAACGAAAGAAGTGCTTTCACAATCTTATCTTATTTTTTGACAAACACAAGCTGGGGAGCAGTTTCACATGAATACTTTTTGTTCATATATAGTCATATAGTAGCACTAATTAAAAAAGCGTGCATATATATGATATCGAATCCATCATGCATTGGACACTCACCACAGAAAGAGATGACTTCCCCAAATTTGGCATCAAGTGATATATGAACTAATAGCTAGAAGGAAAGTGAATCTCTGTCAGATGTGACTTGCTCAGATTCTTGCTATTTCTGGGAATGACTGGTTACTACTAGCTATAAATATTACTACTTGAAATCACTACTACGAGATTGCAGATTGATTGCCTGTAAGCAAGAAAGTTCAAATCATGCAATTTATTATATGGTTAGTTGAAGAATATGTTGCATATTTTGCTTTGGTTTATCTAATCAAAAAGTATTTTGCAGAACTTCTCAACCTTCCTGCTGATTCTCAGGAAGCTAAAGAGTTCAAGCAATTTGCTAGCACGCTTAAGGGGAACAGCACGTCAAGTGGAAACGGTATGTTCCTTGTATCGAAGTTTATGTATTCGGATCGTTTGAAACTATGCTAGCGCAACAACAATCTAGAAACCAACACACCAAATTTCCTAACAATGAAATCTTTTTATGCATGCTTACAAACAACTTTATAAGTATCACTTGGACATAAACCCAAAATTTCCCTGGGTCAATCCAAGATGATATGCAACTGTGTGCTCTGTTGTTTGGCAATAACCTAAGTATCTCTAAAATCATCAATTGCGAAATTATTGACTTCAAATTTGAAACCAAAAGACGAAATTCAGAACTATAAGAACAAAATGATTTTCCTCTCTTCAAACAAAAAGCTACTCTAGATTTATATGTTATGCTGCTATAAGATTTTTGGTTGCTGCCAGATCTATAATTTTTCATCCTAAGCGTTTAGATGCCATAAAAAAATATGAAAAATATGGATAAATTGCGTCATGGGATAATTTCACGTACAAGCTTCTTTTTTAGATGCCATAAAACAATTTCTGAAAAACTTCTTTTTTCAAGAAGTATTACTTTCTCAGCTATCTCAAACATGACCTAAATTCATGCCAGCCAGCAGTACCGAATTTGAAGCTTTACAATTCGCGTGCTTGGAATAAGAGCCTTCTCTTTTGCTTTCACAGGTAAAGCAAGTTCTGTAAATTCCACAGCAAGTACTGGAACTCCTGCTCCTGCAAATGGTGTAAAGGGCAGAAGTTTGACCGTAAAGGAAATGATTTTTGGGCTGTGGATTTCACTTCTTACACTGATGTTGTAGAGTTAATCAACCATGAAGCACATGTTTGTTTAAACTTTAAAGTAGAACAACAATGAATGCTCTAACAAATGCATTTGGTCCTACTTTCATGTCACAGGAATTTCTATACATGTAGCCGCATGCTGTTCTGTTTACATTATGTTGTAGTAGTATACGCAGATGTAATGTGTTGTAACTATATATAACTTACTTTCTTGAAGATTTCAACTTTCAACCAGTTTATTAAATGGTTAGAATGTATTAGATGGGAACGGAGACCAAAGAACAACCTCTGTTTTGCTAGTTATATTTCTCCACATTTCTGATAGACGAATTTCGAAAAGCAAAACGGAAGACCAAATTCTCTCATATACACGATATGCATAAACGAATGCCATTAGGTAAAATCTTCCTAATTCTCTAAGGGAATGTTTGACTTAGCGTTCCCAAAAACAACTTTTTAATTTTTAATTTTATATTTTTTAATATATAATTTATAAATATTTAAAAAATTATTTAAAAATATAAAAAATTTTAAATAATGAGTTTTTTTATATTTATTTTTATTATTTTTTGAAATAAAAAAATAAAACTTATTTTTAAAAAATTAAAAATATATCTTATTTTTAAAAAAAATTATTTCAAAACTACTCTCAAACGATATGAAACACTGGCTTCACCTATCTTGGAGCATAAATAGCTTAGTATTGTTTCTTTCCTCGAACGATATGAAACCCTACACGCAAAGTTATATTACCGAAACCACAAGCGTCGCTAAAGTCCACAATGAATTATTGCATATTTGAAATTATTTATAATAAAATATTTTATAAAATAATAAATATTTAAGAAATTTTTAAAATAAATTTAATTTTTTATCTAAAAAATAAAAATTACAAAAAATTTGTACGATATACAGTTTATTATATTTTTAAATTCAAAAAATTATAAAATATTATAAAAATATTATTAAAAAATATGAAAGTAAATATAGTACAATAAATATAGCCTTAGTCTTTTATTTAAACATTACTCCTACATAGCTATAATTCATAAATTTTTTAATATTTTAAAAAAATTATTTAAAATATAAAATTTTTAGAAATAAAATAAAATATTATAAGTACGGCCAAACATTCGGTAAGACAAGTATCAGAATGCACATTTTTGTAACCATGCTCAGTTTAAAAAGTTCAATATATAATCAATACAGGATTTTATAGTCTAAAAATATGTTTACTTTAAACAGAAATAATTATTTCAACATGAAAGTTACTCTCGGATCAGTTCTTCTAATTATTGTTATAACTTCATCTTTACAAATTCACATTTAAGTTACCTTCTATTCATTTTTTTATTTCCAAAAAACTCATCTCTGTGAAACTAAACGTGCCATAAATCGCCAGAAGTAGGAATTGAAAAAGACAAAATCCGAAAGACATCTTCTAACCTTAATTTGTTGAACCAGAATAGCATGCTGATGACCATGTCTGCCACCATGCTCCATTATCTCCTGCTCGAAATATATTTTAAATATTTTTAATTGAGTTTTATAAAAATTAAAAATAAGAAGTGCAATTTTTTAAAAAAAATTAAAAAAAATTTATTTTTATATTTTAATTGATTCTTAAAGTGAGTTAAAATTGAGTACAGAAAAAAAATATAATAAAATTTAAGTTTTATTTGTACAAGAATTGAGAATTCAAATTTTTATTTCTATTTATAATTAAAACATAAAAATTTAGTGAAATTTTAATTCTGACGAAAAAAATTAAAATTTTACCAATTTGAAATACGCTGTTAGCATGAAGAGATTGCGTGTTTTCTGTTAAGGTCATGATGTCGAAATTAGGATTATCCAAACCAACAGGAATGATCCTAAATCACACCAAGATTTTCCATATGCAATTCAACAAATTTCGTTGTGTGATAGTTGAAGGAAATTTATTGAGGAAAGTGGTCTGCTTGTTCGGAATTTGCTAGAAAATCCACACTTGTGACACGAAGACCGACTTGGTTTGTACGAAGCAATTCATCGAACACCTTAGATGCAAGATTAACTTTTTCAAATTTAGGTGAACCCATGGATAGTTTACCCACAGGTTGTAGCAGTGACATTGCTTACAATGATTCTATCAAAATCATTTATTCATATTGCTATTGTTTTTTCAGATGAGATATTTATGCTAAAGTAAACATGCAAAACTTTTGAAAGACGAGTTACTTCAAAGTAAATCACTATAAGTAATATTATTAAAAATTAGAATTAATTTTTATTATTTTAAAAAAGTATTTAAAAAATAATTATTATATTTTTTGTATAATTTTTAATAAAAAGTTGAGTTATAAGATTAAAAAAACACACTCTAAATTTCAGATAAATTGGTGTTAAAAAATACATTACCTCGAGAGATATCTTTTACTAATGAAAACTAACTTAACTT
This sequence comes from Acanthochlamys bracteata, assembly GCA_019914995.1. Classification (NCBI taxonomy): domain Eukaryota; kingdom Viridiplantae; phylum Streptophyta; class Magnoliopsida; order Pandanales; family Velloziaceae; genus Acanthochlamys; species Acanthochlamys bracteata. Next base: position 5,108,197 of record CM034129.1, on the reverse strand, counting down.
TTAAGATACGTTGTGTTACGAATTAGTTGGATTAAGTTTTTCTTTCTGTTTCTGGAATTAGTTGAGTTGGTTGATTTGCTAGAGAGATTAATTCTGCACTTCTTGAAAAAGTTAAAAGTTAATTATGTTAAAAGAAAATCGTTAAATTTTATTGTTTTGAATGTAATGGATCTAGGCAACGTTTGATTTAGCTTAAACTTTTTTCATTTGAAAAATATATTATATTTTTTAATAAAGTTTTTATAAGATTTTATAATTTTTTTAAAAATTAAACTATAAAAAATTAGATATCATAAACTTAATATATATTTATAAAATTAACATTGCTTTAAAACTTTGAAAAATATATTTATTTAAAAATTTCTCAGTAGAACAACTCCCACGCGTCTTTAGTTAAAGAATATATTTCTCTGAAAAGTTTGCAAATGAATCCATCAAAAATTTATTATTATTATTTTTGACAATTAAAAATTCTCCAAACTTTCCAAAACCAAAAACAGGGCCCCTTTTCCCTTGTCATACCCGAATCAATTTCAGTTCTGCTCACCTGCTCAAAATTTTATTCAATTATTATAATTGTTACTCTTAATTATTTTTCCTTTCCTTCTTTCTAGCAGAATACAGCAGAAACCGAAGAATTCCAATAAAAATTTCCGATGGCTTCCGGCGAGCTTCTTTCTCCTTCTTCTTCTTCTTCTTCTGTTTTACTCTATTCCGTTTCTACCCTCATGATCTGATCGGTTTACTATCGAGTGATTCGAAGCTTTGGACCAGATCGGTGTATTCTGCGTGGTTATTTTGGAAACAAATTAGATTGAGGGGGAATAAAATGGCGACGTCGGCTGTGGCGAAGTCGTCGCGATCGAGAACGCCGGGGGGGATGGTGACAACGACGGTGACGTCAGCGAATGTTGGAGGCGGTGGTGGAGAGCATGGTGTGCAGCTTGCTGATAAGCTGAAGATCTTCAAGACGGAGAACTTCGATCCCGATGCGTATGTTCAGTCTAAGTGTCAGACAATGAATGAGAAGGTATTGAAATTTCTCTCTCTTTGCTTTTTGCTATTATTTTCTCTATATTGAGTAGTTTGATGTAAAAGTGCTTGTTGTTACAAGGATTGGCTTATTATTTTTTGTAAGAAATGAGCTTTCTTGTGCTACATGAACGTGGACGAGGTTAGGCATAGTAGTTACGTATAGTTGTTGTTATAATTTTGCTATGAATGGAACAACAGGGCACATAGTCAGATTGTTTGCTATTTGGGTTATTTAGGTTTATTTTGACTACACTATGCGTGTGCTTAAGTATGGGATTTGTTCTTCGTTTTCTAAAAAAAAAGAGTCTTCTTTCTTTTATGTCTCTATAGGAAGTGGTTGGTATTGAGGAATAGAATCAGCATGCAAATAGGAAAGTTTATAATCAGAATCTGAATTATAGGTACACATAAGGTTTATTCATCAAGGATTTGTAAAGCAATTACTGCTCTAATATTTGGTAATATGACATTTGTACAGAACTAGCAAACACCTTTTTTATGACAGTTGCCACCCAATATTGAAGGTTTGCTGGAATATTTTAGTCCATAATGACTGGCACCCTGTAGTAGTCAACTGCTATTGATCAGTGATCAATGTTGATTGACTGACATCGTTCCATTTATTGGCTTTTGGTGACACATGGCATACGTCCATGCCTCTAAGTTCCTTATGGTTCAAGTATACATGTTGTAGATATTGAAAGCATGCAAGGGATGTGCTTGGTTCATTCTCTTGCAATATTATCATGGTAATCACATTTATGAGAATTTTGATTACCATCAATTTGATTGATGTGAATGCTACATTATCAGGTTTGTTTCATTTGTACCAACTGATTAAATTATCGGAAATATTGCATTATCACGTTTGATTTTGAGTTCAACACTCACGAAAATCTATCAGAAATTTACTAAATACCATTAACAACAAGACTAACTCATCCAATTCAAATTAAACAAAACATCTGACTAAAACTATATACGAATAACCAAGTCATCTAACTCAAGTTAAAAAAGCACTTTACATCGATCTAAATTAACCCAATATAAAAAAAAAGATGAAACGTGAGTTTAAAATAGCTAACTCATTAAAATTGGTCTTTTTACAACAAACGTCCTTACATTTAAATCCACAAATTGTATAATAATAACCACAAATCACCTTCCTTCAAGGAACTTCTAAAGAACAATTTCACCATCTTTTTGTTGAGTGAAGCAGAAGCAAGGGTAAGATGGCTCGAAGGAGACAAAGATGTGCTAGGCATGACATGGCTGAGCAAAACGAAAGCTGGAAGCTTTACTTTTCTTTTAGGACAGTTGGAATTTGTTAGGATGAATCCTTGGAGAAGATTGGCAGGCCTTTTCGTCGGGATGCTTGAAACTTTAACAGCAGCAACCAAAATTATATTAAGGTATATAAGCCAATGAACCATCAACATGATAAGCATCATTATTGTGTGCACTTATGCCTTCACTAATCCAATCAAAGATTACAAGTTTGACTTAAGAATATCAAGCAATTGGCAACCAAATCACTCTTGATTGTTATTAATGACCAAAAGAAAGCCTCTGAAGGTTGTTGTGAGGAAACTCTTTCCATTGTTGTTTGGGCAGCTTAATCTTCAAGTCATATATATACACAAGGAAGTTCATTATGAAGATGTTGAACCTAGAAATCAAATGAAAACGTTGCCGTCGTCAAAACTTGAGCAACTCTAGCATGAAGCTCAACATTGATAACTGACTTTAACAACCGCAATAGATAATTAAGTTGTTGATCTGTGAGAGCTGATGTTAATGTTACTTGGAAAGAGGTGATGGATAAGATGAGCAGAAGGCTGTCAAAAAGAAAATCCAACAAATATTTAGAGATTATTTGTAGGTTGATCTTTATGTGTTGTTGTCTAAGCAATAATAGACTCAGATAAAATCTGATAGTAATTGACTTGTATATACACAAAAAGAAACAACATAGTCAGCTTCCTTCCATTAAAAGGAAAAACATAGTCATTGTAACAGGTACATTTGCAAGTCCAATGCCTTTATTAGTGAGAAAAGTGAAATATAGTAGCAATTATAGGTAAAGCCTGCAGCATCATCAATATTAATAAAAGCTTTCGTAATATTACCAGCCAGAAAGCTTTATCCAAACATATGCATGCCTTCATTTGGTCAAATCTAATTACACTACATATATAAGAGAATATATTGGGCAGACATAAACGGAAAATAGAGTCATATACATATCGATCTAGATGTCAATGTCATTTTATGTTACAAATAAGCATAGCTACTTAGCTAAAGAACATTTGTTGTTAAACACAAACTTGCTTTATTTTGATTACGAAAAAATAATGCAGACAAGACAATAGATTAGAGTCTAAGTTTTCATCATTGACCTTCTTTTAAGCAAGAGATGTGCATCTTCTAGCATTGTAATATTCTTGCTCATATGATAGTGAATTCATCTTCTTCTTATATATTAGACTTCCAAACTACACTATCATTTAAAATTTAGAGACTGCAAATTCATCTTACTAACTCGCCCATAACTTAACATTAGAGCGAGTCACTGAAGGCCAAATCATCCATCATAGTACAACCTTTGAATTTCACAATAAAACATTTCTAATCAATTGTTCTAAAAGCATTAAGCTTCTCTAAGCAGAGAAACCAGACTTGAATCAGTTTCTGCCTGCCACATTCGCAAACATACTTAAGCACTTCCTCATTCACAAGTCTCTTCCACAAGCTCTAATTCTAAGTGCGTATAGCGCAACATCTCTTCAATTCCACAATAACACATATACAATTACAAAATGGCAAAAAAAAAAAAAATAAATAATATGATTAAATTTATTTTGTTGACCTTTCAGAGACGAGAATGATTCCTGTAAAAAAATATTATAAAACAAAGAACGAAGATTTAGAAAATTAGTAGATTGAAGAAACTTGAAAGCAGAGATTGTATGAAATCAAGAGAGAAAGAAGACCCCTGAGAATTTGTGACAGATAAGAAGCTCTGGATTAATCCCCATGGCTGCAACAACCGGAGGACTGATGACAAAATTTCTTTTTGAATTATTTGAGCAAGAAATGAAAAGCGATTCCGAATATGCGAAAAAGAACTGCGAACCAGCACGGCAGTGTGGGAGTCTCTCAGTGAAGAAAGAGAGATCGATCACGTGTACTTCGCATGCGAGCAACAGAGGTGGATGGACAAGGAAGACTACGGTGATTAAAATCAGGGGTTTGTCTTAAATTAATGATGGGATGAGGAACGTAAGAAGGAGGAGAAGAGAATTGCTATCTCCTGTGGCCGTTTCCAAACAAATAGGAAGATCAGCAGCGAAACTAAGCTTTGAACCCAAATGCTGTCGAGTGTGATCACTGAGTTCGATCTACTTGGACGACAATTGTAGAGACAGCAAACATGGAGGAGAAGGAGGCTGGATTCGGTAATAGGAGTAGGTGATCACGTTGCGGAAGCTGGAGATGGAGACGAGATGTGGGTGCAAGGAATACGAGATGCGGCTGCGGGGAAGATAGGATATTTTTGGTGTTATAAAAGTAATATTGGAAGTAAGATTAATAGGAATCTAGATTACCACCTTCCCATATGGTGTTAAGAGTCCCTCATTCGTGGGAATTTTACATCTGAGGTAATGTAATAGTAGCTCCATTTTAATGAACAAAACATGGAAGTCATATTCCCTAGAATAAAATATCTGAAAATCTTGTTAAGATAATCCAAACCAAACACAATCTAATAAAAATGTCAAGGAACGTTGCTTGCATATATGTAAAGCATTTTTTGAAGTGGCTGTTGCTTGACATTATGTGGAACAGGAACATCATGCAAGATGTGTTCATTCAAAACATAGGTTCATTCTTTATTATAAAATGGGATGTGATAGCATCGAACTTTGTCTTTCAGGATAAACTGTGTTGCACATGATTCATATAGAACTTTTCTACTTGGTGGTTTACTTTTGTCTTCAATTGAGTATTATGTGAATCTTTGCTTCCTTCTAAGCTGTCTCAAAATAAGTTGTTTTGGATATAGTATAATATTAAATAGGTCCTTTGATCTTCCAAAACGTTTTTGAGTTATTAGAAGTTTATCATGGTGGCATGGATTTCTGGGTGAATCACATGATTTATTGTACTCTCTATGGTCTATATCATGATGCAATGTAGTCTTCTATATGGCATAAATATCTGAGGTAAAACAAATGCATCTTGGTTGAAAAGAAAATATTATTATGCGATCTGTATATTTAATTTTGTTCAAGTAGAAAAAAATATGTGTTATTTGAGTTCCCTCGAAGTTATCTCTGTGGTGAGTTTGTACCTTCCAATTGATTTCAGGAGATCAGGCATTTGTGCTCATATTTACAAGAGTTGAAAAGGGATTCCGCTGAAGAAATGCGCAAAAGTGTCTATGCTAATTATGCAGCATTTATTAGGTCAGTAACCCCTCTGATGATCATCATGGACATTTGATGATGCTGCTAGATTTCCAATCTAGCCATGGTTGATCTCTTTGTTTCTTTCTCTGTCTTAGAGATGCTGATGGTTGTTCTGTTGTCTTTTCTTTGACATATGATGATGCTGCAAGATTTTGGTTTAGCATCTGTATTCTTAGCTTTGTTTGTTCATTTGAAGCTTTGATGGACTATGGATTCCATGTATAGGTCATCAGACGCAATTTTCTAGACACTATGAAGCATATCTTAGATATTCTTAGATTAGGCTGTAGCATGGCAAGTAATCAGTGAAAAGCTTGACTTAATAACTAAAACTTGCAGGCATAGCAAGTGATACAGGACTAGTACGTCGAATGTGTACTTACATCTCATGTCATATGAGTAGTACTTCATAGAAATGAGATGCCAGCAACAATTTTAAATTTTTAACATAATTAAGGCATGCATATCTTTAACAAATGGTAATCCTCGAGTGCAATGCCAATTAAGTTATGATGTTGTTAAAAATGTGGTATGGAGGATATAGGGAACCTTTACAGTCATGAGAAAGAAATTGTAGAAGGAAAACTCTATCTAATTGTTAAGCTGATTCTTTGAGTAAAAGCCCTACATGCTTCACAAAAGTGTTGGCTGGCAATTGAACATGAGCGTGATAGAAGTACGTTCCAGATGGTTTTGATCAAGAACATAATCACTCTCTAACGTAAGATTCAGACTCAATTTTCTAGTTGTTTGGAAGTATTTCTTGGGTTTGTCGTAAACAGACTGTAGCATGGCAAGTTATTAGACAATGCTTGATTTAAAGGTCAAACTGAACAAGCAAGCATCAGCAAGTGACTCGGAATTTTGTACACTGAACAATGTACTTGTATAACTTATCTTATACAACTAATACTTCTTTGGTAGAAAGACTGTCAAAAACAATGTCAACATGGAAAATGGATAGAGATGCATTTTTTTAACAAATGGTTCTTAAGTATCTTTGCTACTAGTCGTTTTGTTGAAGAGATTGAATGGTGAGAGATGATGGATGGCATTAATTAAAATTGTGGGATGTATGGAGGAGATAGGAAACCCTTAAGTCTTGAGACACGAAATGGTAAAAGTAAAATCTGTAGGTCTAATTGCAGAGATACTTGTAAAGTAAAAGACATACACGCCGCATGAAGGCGTTAGTTGGCCTTGAACACAAATGCAATTTGCAAGTAGATGAATGGGGTTGCAAATAAGAATGGAGTTATTCTTCAAAATTAAGAATTTTACACTGCTTACTCCAGCCAGCAATTCGCTGTTCCCAAACGTTGTAAGAATATGTAGTGCATTCTAAGGATATTCAGATTAAGAAAGTAAAGTAGTGATGATGCAAAACCTACTAAGCCACTATTAGGGACATTTGAATTTGGTATTCATAATACCATGGTATCTAATACTTTGAATACCATAGCCATTTATTTATTTGGATAGCAATTCATTTGACTTTAAACACAAGTTCATTTCACTCACAAAATTTCACCTTTTCTTAATCTTTTGCACACTAAATCATTTTTAGGGCTCTAACGGTCTGTTTTGATATAGGAGTAATAAATAAGAGTAAATAAGAGTAAGATTAAACAAGAGTAAATTATTCGGGTGGAGACGAGAGTAAGAGTAATAATTTATCTTATCTTGTTTGGATATATTAATAAGATTAATGAAGAGTACATATTATTCTTGTTTGGTAACTGAAGAGTAAATAAGAATATTTTTTATAAAAAGACTAAAATATCTTTTTATATTTTTTTGTATATTTTGGTTAAGCACCCAAGTGTGAGATCTTTGCAAGTACTATATTTGTGGTGTTTTGTTCGTGTCCCTATAAAGCATTCGATGAATTGTTCGTGTCACCATAAAGCATTCTTCAAGTGTTTAAACTCAATATTGAAACACTTAAAAATCTTATAATACATATATTTTCATTTCAATCTTCGTAAATACAAAGACTTCAAAGTTGTTTGTCATTTCAAACCCAATGTCAACATATCCAACACTCCATCACCCCTTCTCCCTTCCTCTATGTAATGCTGTGAATTTCCAAACAAATTCATATTCTCACACAAGCTCCTCAAAGAATCATCCCTGCCTGCCAACTCTAAAATCCAAAGTCTGTTTTACTGATTTTAATCATTCAAATCAACTTCTCCCTAGTTGAAGCCACTGACAAAAAGTTGCTTCTCTTCAGCTGCTACTCCAAAAACTTTCTGGATAAAGTTGGTCAAGTTGCGGACATCCTATCCCAGCAAACAAAATTGTCAATAATGTTTAATATATACTCGCTCAATTATCATTTCATAGGACCATAAAGTAAACTACATTCAAATCAAAATTTAACAATTACAACATTGAAAACATAGAATTACGGTGATGGAGAATGTTATTTGCAAATTTATACTCTTACAATCAATCTTCCTAATGTCCAGCACCCAAACATATTATGACAAACATTATCTGCAAATCTACCATAATTCACACCAAAATATCCAGTAAACATTTGAACCATCATATCTCTTGACAAACAATAAAGTAACAAGTATTAATCACTAAGAAAAAAAAAGTGCTCTCATTGAGGCATTTCATCGAATAGTTCGTATCATACGAAATCAAGCTGCTTTAACTTACCCTGAAATGAAAGAAACAGGAACATGAAGAACCCCCCATTGCAGCTATCGAAAGTGGTTTGATCTACTTCTTCTCCTCCACTTCATTCCCCCAATCATGTCTGTAACTCCGCCACTGCGAGAACCAACAACAACAACAAGACAATCCTACACAGAGCTTACTAAAATTGGAATATTGTGGCAGAAGGTAAGAACATAAAGGTTTGATTGAGAAAGAAACTGATAGTTACTTGTTTGGATTGATTGCTCAAGTTTGCGTCTGTTACAAGGCACTCGATTCTTTTTCCTCTTCTTCTTCTTCTTGTTCAATTCAACGATCTCACCGGCTCTCGAACTTACCTGGATCAACGGCTCTCGCCGGCAAGGCGCAGGGAGAGAAGGTGCGGCTGATTGAGTGAAATGAAGAAGAAAAAGAAACCACTCAGTAAATAAAACAAAGCAATAAGGATAAATAGAAACTTCATAAATACAACAGTCACCAAAATTACTCTTCACTTTGGTTACACCCCACATTGGGGTGTAACGAATTACTCCCCATATAAGATTAATGGAGAGTAAAATTCTCTCCATTAATTTTATAAATTTATTACCAAACAAGAACAATCGGGAGTAATTAATTCACTTACTCCCAATTGCTCTCCATTACTCTCATTCCAAACAGACCCTAAATTGAATGATTTGATAGTGCATGATATCTGATATTAACTTTGATAGTAGGAAGTCTTTTCATCTTGAACTAGGATAGTAGGAAGCTTTTTCAATTGAATGATTTTTTAGCGCATGATATCTGATGAAAACAGTTATAAGTGGAAGTTTTTTCAACAGTGGCAGTGCATGATATCATATCTTATATCATGAAAATGGTATAGGCCGTTAGTGTTGAGATCATAGATACCAAGTAACAACAACTAGGTTCATCGCAACGTGATACTGAGTTTTTTTAAATTTACCTCGAACATAAGATCAGGATATTGACATTGCCTCTAGTGGAACGTTCATAAGAAGCTTTTTGGCAATTGTCCTCATAACTGTTAGGACCTTTCTACTTGTATTTTCTCTTTGTTATTGTTTCATGATCCATTATCTTTCTGCATGCCTTGATGAATATGCAAACACTGAAATTAAAAGAATTATGGTAATGATGGTAACTCAAGTTACTCATGATTAGTATGTACGCATAAGTTTTTTATTTGTTACATGCATTAATAGTGGGCTGCAACAATAAAATTATTGATGCCACGTCAACCGTGATTGGAGACTTGATGTTTATAGTCATGATGTAGAATTTCTCAATTGGACTTCACCCTTATGATGATCAAATTCAGCCTGATCATATCAATCTTCCCTACTTTCCTGCTTACAAAAAAAAAAAAAAAAACCAACAACAACAACAACAACAACATAAAAGTGCAATTTTTTTATTTTTTCGGTTGGAGCCGTTTCGTATCTTCTTGGATCTGATGTAAGTTGTCTTGTGATTGTAATCTTTCTTTAAAACCCATACTGCTGGTTACATTTTCTTATTTTTTAGAAATTTAGAGGCTTCTCTTCCCTAGTGTAGGTTGTCTCATATATTTTAGATGTCTATTTAGGAAACTAAAACAGAGTAACATTGCATATAATGATGAATTTCAAGCTGGTCTTGTCAGTGTTCTGCTGAACTCCTGTTTAAAAGAAGCATATGGAGTTTTTTCCTTTCTTGGAGCTCATGTACCTTCTTAGATATTCAACAAGTTATCGTGCTAAGGTGACTTGGTTTGAAAATTTATATTACTGGTACCATTGTACATGCCTTATTTTCAAAAACTTCTGAGGCTTCTCTTCACTCTTCTGAGCTGTTCCACATTTCTTTGTGGTTGTGTTATTGGGAACTAAAACTGAAACGGCACAGTTAGTAATTTCCTCCCTTTACTTCTCCTTTTACTCTCCTCCATGCAGATAGCTGCTATCAATCTTTGTCGATTTCCTTTTGTGGTGCTTAAATTAAAGCTACTGATGCTAATTGAGGTTCATACAGGACATCCAAGGAAATATCTGATTTGGAAGGGGAGCTTCTCTCTATCAGGAACTTGCTATCAACTCAGGCAGCCCTAATTCATGGTTTGGCTGATGGGGTTCGTCTTGATTCCCTTTCTGCTGGTTCTGATGGCTTAGCAGAGGATGATATTTCAAGTGTTGAAGATCGAGAACCTTCTGAAATGGAGAAATGGTCAACAGAGTTACCTGATGTGCTTGATGTTTTGTTGGCTGAGAGAAGAGTTGATGAAGCTCTGGATGCACTTGATGAAGCAGAACGCTTAGCTGCGGAAGCAAAGGCTAACAAAACACTGAGCCATACTCACCTTTCATCCTTGAACAAATCTATAACTGAGCACCAACAGAAATTAGCAGATCAGCTTGCTGAGGTTGCTTGTCAGTCTTCTACTCGTGGTGTCGAACTTCGTGCTGCTGCTTCAGCCCTTAAAAGGCTTGGTGATGGCCCTCGTGCTCATAGCTTGTTGCTTAATGCTCATTATCAGAGGCTTCAATATAATATGCGGACCATTCATCCTACTAGCACTTCATATGGAGGAGCATATACTGCTGCACTGTCACAGCAAGTTTTCTCTGCAATTGCTCAAGCTGTTAGTGACTCATTGGATGTCTTTGGTGATGAGCCAGCATATGCATCTGAGCTGGTAATGTGGTCTACGAAGCAGGCAGAGACTTTTGCTCATCTTGTTAAAAGGCATGCTTTAGCCTCATCTGCAGCTGCTGGAGGCCTAAGAGCTGCTGCAGAATGTGTCCAGATAGCCATTGGTCATTGCTCCTTGCTGGAAGCTCGTGGCATTTCTCTTTCTCCCATCCTTCTGAAACTCTTCCGACCAAGTGTTGAGCAAGCATTGGAAGCTAACCTAAAACGAATAGAAGAAAGCACCACTGCACTTGCTGCTGCTGATGATTGGGTTCTTACGTATCCTCCATCAGTAAGTCGTGTATCCAGGCTATCTAACGTAGCTGCAATCCAGCCGAAACTCTCAACCAGTGCACATCGCTTTTATTCGATGGTTCAGGTAAGCAACCCTTGTCAAGCTAGAGTATTTAGATGATATTGGTTCTTCCTTCATTAACTCCTTTCAGAACTCTTATTGAAGGTGCACACTGGTCTGCGTATTAGCTTTAAATTGAAGATGATGAATGTTGTTTTTGAATTTTTTTTTAGACTATAGAACTTTTCTAGGTATTTTCCTGTTTTTAATTTTTTGAAATTATAATTTGGGTTAAATTTTTCTCAAGGGTTTGACCTCAACTTATGTTGCAATGTGAAAATCCTCTAGCCTACTTAATTTAAGTACACTCCAATTGTTTCTTCAGGATTTTTTCGAAGACGTGAGCCCGCTATTGAGCATGCAATTGGGTGCTTTGACTATGGATGGACTTTTGCGAGTATTTAACTCATATATTGGTCTACTTATAAATGCCTTACCTGGTTCTATTGAAGATGATGTAAATCTTGAAGGTTCTGCTCATAAAATAGTGCGGATGGCAGAGACTGAAGAACAACAACTTGCTTTGTTGGCTAATGCATCTCTACTGGCAGAGGATCTTCTTCCTCGAGCAGCTATGAAACTTCTACCGATGCAGCTAGGAGCTGTAATGGATGATTCTCGTAAGAGAGCTTCAGACAGACAAAGCCGTCTCCCAGAGCAACGAGAATGGAAGAGAAAGCTACAGCGTGGTGTTGATGGACTGCGTGATAGTTTCTGTAGGCAACATGCCCTTGATCTTATTTTCACAGAGGATGGAGATACAAATTTGAGTGCAGAAATGTATTTAGGCATGGATGGGCATGCAGGAGAGTCCGTCTGGGCTCCATCTCCAGTATTCCAGGTTATTGAATCTGACAACGTTCTTTCTACTAGAGCTTACTTCCCCTCCATTAATTGCCTGCTATTGATGTGTTCACATGCTTTTATTATGTGAAGATGCTACACTGGTCTGTTTTCTTCTTGCTTGAGCTTACTACTGATTGTAGTGTAGTTTTGGTCTTGTGAAAGTAATTGGTATTTCTACATAATAATCACGTAGCAGGTGTTGTAATTTTTGAAGTACCATATGAACTTTGCAAAAAGAAAGCTAGATTGTGGATGTCTATATATATTTATAAGAGTCTTCCTCTTATATATGCTTGGCACACTGAAAAAGCTAATTCGGTGAAGATTCTTATCTAGTAACACCACTATATCCACTATATCTGCGGCAACATGATTTTAGTTATCAGTAGATTGCACAGATATCAATTCTTATAGCATGAGTATATCTGGATGAAATGGTCTTACTCATATACTGGTGTTATTGTTTAAATATAAATTAGCTTTTGATTGTATCATTGTGTGTTTTGCAGATCATTTATAGTGTAAGCGTCTTTATGTCTGCAGCCTTCTTTTGGCTCAAAATACCTTGCAATATTACATGTTGAACATAGTAGATTTTCTACTCAGTCTATGTTGGTTATGCATGTGCTCTGAAGTACTTTTAAATTTTTACTGCCACTTTTCATGATGATCCTTTTGGATTGGGATATGCAATTGCGATAAGTTTATTGTTATTTTTTCCAGGAGCTTTACACAAAACTGACCAGAATGTCAAGTATCACAGCAGAGATGTTTATAGGGAGGGAAAGGTTTTCTACCTTGCTTATGATGAGACTCACAGAGACAGTTATTCTTTGGCTTTCTGAAGACCAGAGCTTTTGGGAGGACATTGAGGAGGGGCCCAGACCTTTGGGTCCTCTCGGTCTTCAGCAGGTGTGTATGGAAAATTTGGAATTATTCTCATATTATAAAAAATGTAAAGCAAATAATTTATTTACACATTTTTATCTTTGTTGCAGTTTTATTTGGATATGCAGTTTGTTATCCTTTTCGGTCAAGGTCGGTATTTATCTCGACATGTACATCAAGTCATTTTGGAAATAATTGATAGAGCAATGGCTGCATTTTCTGCAACTGGAATGGATCCCGACAGGTGAGGCTTTGAGTTGTAACTTGGAAATAGCATCTATAGACTTGCTTAAACATGTGCAAGCCTGCATATAACTGTATAGATCTGGCCAAACCTGCATGAACTGTTGGATCCACATTAACTTGTCTAAACTCGCACTTGTTAACTCCCTTCAAGTTCTCAAACTTCATGGAGCATATCATATCCACATATCTCATTGTATTTGTTTTCTGTGGTCACCTTGGCAATAAAACTAGCATATGGAGGTATATTTGAGAGTTTAACATTATGCACATGCAGAGATATATAAAATGAACCTCAAACAGGGATGCAAAAGATGGGGATGAGCAAATTATGCCTAAGACCTCGTTTTATAAATCTATAATGCATCATCCCACCCTACGATTTTCTTTTAGGATAATCCTTCCTACATATTGAGCCCACCAAATCAGAGAAAGCTTATTTGTTCTCTCCGTCATGTCTATACTTTCTTGTCGAAATAGTATGGATACCATTAGCCTTGTCTGAGGATTTACGAACTCTGTTTGGTTGTCGTCTCTTGGTATAAAAAGATTGTGCTTTCCAAATTAGGAGCTTTTGAAATTTCGTTAGAAGCTTGTGGCATGGCAGAGCTTTCATACCTTTCACAAATATTGATTGATAGATGAGTATCTCCTCGTGCTTTTATTTGGGTCTAGTGTAATATACCGTTATCCTTGCAGTGTGCTTCCTGGTGATGATTGGTTTATCGACATTGCCCAAGATACCATCAACAGGATAAGTGGAAGAGGAAGAGCTGTTACGGAAAGAGATTTGAACAGTCCAACTGCATCTGTTTCGGCACAGTCCATATCATCGTTTAGGTCTCATGGGAGCTCCTAAACAGATGTAAAATCAGAACGGAGAGGCCAGCAGAATGTTCCTCTTTGTTTTCATTGAGCATTTGTTGTACATCATTTGCATGATTATTAGTGTCTTAAGGATTCTTCTCTGTAGGTTTTTGCACAATTAGCAATATTTTTTGGTTCATTTTTACTTGGGTAGATATGTCATAATATTGTAGCTTGGTCATTTATTATTAGTTATTCTTTTTGGGATTGATCTTGTAATGATGCATTCTTTGTTTTCATGTAAATTCCTTGTACCATTCCACTCTCATTGTTTTGGCAGATATCTAAGTATTTGCTTCGAGGAAGTGACTTGAGAATTGTCGATTCAGACTATACTATTGTAGTTGGAATTTTGGTTTTGGTGATATTACGGTTGGTGTAATAGGTGGTTGCAATTGTATATATGCATAATGTTCACCATCACCTTCGCCGCTTCAATTGTTGTTAAGTGTAAAACCATCTTTTTGGCAGTGAGCTTGTTGACAAAGTGCAACTCGTGGCAGTTTTCGTTCAAAGAAGTTTAGGCAGTACCAATTCTGAGCCCCGCCCTTTCTCTTTGTTATATTAATAGTTGCTCCATTGGTACTGTTTGTCTAGTGAGTTTCCGGATCATAGTAGAGAGCACCACCGAACACTTTGTGTTTGCTATCTACTTTCCATCTGCGGAACAAACCGGAGGTGCAGTGGTTAAATGTTTCGATTTAGAAACAGATAGAATTTTAATCTGTAGTCATTAGTGCTTTGGGAATTTGGAAATTGCTCTAAAATCTTCTGTAGGAGCTGGATCTTTTGCAATCGTAAATGATTTATACTGATTAACCATTGCGAGAACTTCTATTTTCATTTTCGAGGAAAACTGAGATGCATATTCTGATTACATATTTTAGCAGCTCAGGATTTGAAAATTATTAGAATTTGGAAGAATAGATGAACGTTCTGCACATGGATTATTCTGGTGTAAAGCTGACTTCAATAACTACTGATTCTTTCTTTCTTCAATCTACTTTTTTTTCTAGATTTTAAATTTGATTCACTTTATTTATTTTAATTACTACTTTAAAATTTATTTTTATTTTTACACTAAATTATTATTATTATTATTATTATTTAATTTGTTTAAGTATTTTAATTATTATTTTAAATTTTATTTTTTACTAAATTTTATTTTTATAAAACTCACATTTTCATAATTAAAACAAGCCCATAGCATCTTGCTGTGGCAAAAAAAAAAGTTCAAACCAGGCAGGAACTGCTCTGGTTCGTTTTGATCAGGAACCCAAAATCAGTTTGGAGCCTGTTTCTTTCATCTCGTTGGTTTCTGTGAAGAACTTGAAGAAGGAACAGAGCATGGTTTTGCTCTACTGTTTTCTTTCTGTTTTGTGGTAACGATATACAGATTACAATGGAGGAAGAGCGGTGGGCGAAGGAGACGGTGCCGCGCGTCGCGGAACTTGTTAGCTCACGGCTCCCGCAGCGTGACCTCATCGCTCTGCTGCTTGCTAATCCATGGTGCTACCGCGCTCTTGCCGCCCAACCCAATCTCTGGCAGGTAAACGATAATATTACCAACACTACCACCTGCAGAGAATTGTCGTTTTTTTAACAATGGGATTTTCCATTGGAGACATTTCAGGTTATTGATCTGCGTGAAATGAATAAAGCAGGAGAAAGATTGATAACTGCACTTCAACTGGTTAGTCATCCTCTTTGCTGAACATTTTAATATATTGTTGATATTTCCTTACTTAGACTGTGTCATGTCTTACTTCCTTTGAAATGTATCGGTTGATTTCTCTGAGGATTCTTCTGTAGAAAATTTATGGTTTGATTTCAATATGCAGCCTAGGTATCAGAATGTCAAGGTGATTAGTCTTGAATTTGGGCGGGACATCGAAGATGAACATCTTTTACTTCTTAGGAGCAAGGTAAATGTTGTAGAATTTTTATAAAGAATCATTGTAAGTTTCTATGTTCATGATTCGTTGCTGATATGCATTCTACTGTTGATTTAAGGAAACTAGATAACGTAGAATCTTGTTACTTGAATTTTCTCAAAAGTTGTCTATCTGAGTTGTTTTTGCTCATATAATGGTAACGTATCATTAATTTATCCATGCAATCCGTGGCTCGGAGTACATACTGATAACTAACATTGCAAACTAGTTAAAAAATCACAGCTATGCACTAAGACTAAACAAAATTTATTAGGTTGGAGGACCATTAGCTAAGATATATTAGTCCAAGGATTTGTGTGGCATCCGATAGTGGTTCCTCATTTTCCAACTGTTTAAGTAAACAACTTTCCTGATTATATGTATTGTTGACAAGCAGTCTATAGTAAATTGGGCATAACTGGTGTTTTTAGTGGCAATTTTTAGAGTCTTTAGCTGGCTGGAATAGATGAACATGCAGCATAATAGAACATCAAACCATTTATTGACCGGATTTATTGAAAGTACAGCGTTAGGTTCACATAATCATAATTTGTTACTCAAAGAAAAATCTATTGACAAGGATTTGTTTATATCCTTATATTCATCTTAGTCTGTTGCCATGCAGGTTATTTTTCTTTCTTGTGGTAGCACTTTATGACGTTCTTTTATGGTTTATAGGCAGTTCAGGCCTTGCAAGGTTTGCGTTCTTTGAATTTGAACGGCTGTCAGAAGATATCAGACAACGGAGTTGAAGCCATAAGTAGTTGTTGTCCTAATCTCGAAGTGTTCTCTATCTACTGGAATGTTAGGCATGTGCTGCAGTTTACACTCTCTTTTATTCTCTTACCCTTTTTACTGTTGATTTTACATGATCTGGTTGTTGTGCCAGGGTAACAGATTTTATGATAAGGCATCTGGCAAAGAATTGCAGATACATAATGGATCTAAATTTGAGTGGTTGCAAGGTAGGACTTGTTCTTCTATAAGCTACTATTGGATTCTTAAACATATAGCCGTCAATTGGTTTTTGTTCCCTGTAGCCTTCTTTCGAAGTGTGTTTTGCTAAGATGTTATTGCATAATAGACTTTTGTGGTTGTACTTATGCTAACTTGAAAATCAGTATAATGCAGATCTTTGGTGCATTTCTTGCATTGATGTATTGTTGTTTGCTCCAAATCTTGCAGAACATCACAGATCAGAGTTTGCAGATTATTAGTGATAACTACAAAGATCTAGAAGAGTTAAATTTGACAAGGTAGGTTCAAGTATTACTCTCCTGTCCCAGGATGCAGTTACATTAATTTGTGATTTCTTCTTTGCCTTGGAAGGCTATAGATTTATTATCTTTTCCTTACACGATCACGGTGCTTTACCTTAACAACTTTGTTTTGTGTTGTTTGCACAATTATGTAATATGTCACAAGAACACACACATCGAACGATTGTGCTTCCCTGTTTCCCAGTCCAAACCATTTTCTCACCTTGACAAGGCGCTTTGGCTTCTTAATACTGGTTTTAGAAGACAAGAATTCTTCCTGTTAATATGAGCCATTATCACAATATATTGGGTTTGTTATAACACCATATGTGGAATTCTTAGGTGTGTAAAGTTGACTGATGAGGGTTTGAAGCAGATACTACTGAAGTGTTCGTCTCTCCAAAGTTTAAATCTTTATGCCCTGTCAAGGTTTGTATACCCGTTTACAGAAAGGTTTGCTGTTATCATGTTTATACAAAAACAATCTTATTCCTTTTTGATAAGTTAAATTGTTATGTATTGTATTGTTTTGCAGTTTTACTGATAGAGCTTATGAAAAGATATCCTATTTGGAACACTTGAGGTTTTTAGACCTTTGCGGAGCTCAGGTCTTATGTATTTCCTACTCATGTAGAATTAGATAACATTTGGTACTAATGTCTGCTTCATGATTACAGAACCTTTCTGATCAAGGCGTTTCATGCATAGCCAAATGCAGAAACATAACTTCACTGAATTTGACATGGTGAGAAGCTGCTAAATATGCTGAGCGTGTACTTATAATATCTTATGGAAATTTACCATTTCCTTCTGCAATTTGATAGGTGCGTCCGTGTAACAGACTACGGGGTCGTAGCAATTGCTCAAGGTTGCAGGTCTCTCGAATTCCTTAGGTGAGGCAAAGCTTGTCCAATGCTTTGATGACTACTCATATGATGATTGTGTGTGCCTTTTAACTTGTTTTGATGTGCATATTGAATTCACAAGCAGCTTATTTGGTATTGTTGGTGTTACTGATGCATGCCTGGAAGCTCTCTCTAAGTACTGTTCAAATACACTTACGACGCTTGATGTAAATGGGTGCACTGGCATAAAGGTTACTATTTGCTTATTATTAATATACCTAATTTGAAACTCTCCTGCCAATTTTTTTCTGACCTGATAATATTCCATAAATGTTAGAAACGGAGCCGGGCCGACTTGCTTCAGTTATTCCCTCATTTGAGATGTTTCAAAGTTCATAGCTAGTGCCATTCTGCAGATTTCTGAGACAGGATCACTCTATTTGGTGACCAGCACAGCATAGACATTCGTTAGCTATGTGGATGATATAAGTTGGTTCTAGCCATATATATTGTTGACTTCTAGGCACATGCATCAAAAGTAATGGTATTTTTATTCTGGTATTCTCTGAAGATTTGCTAGTTCATTCTTAAGGATATGAAACAAGACAGCTGCTCTTGACTTTTGTGTCTGTATGTATTGCATATTGTATTGTATAGATGCTATCCATTTACTCAATCTTTTGGTATTGATCTCCAATTTGTTGCTCTTCCAGCTTGGTGGTCTCTGAGGTTTGTCATCGAAGTCTATGCACTTCACAGAACATTTTTCACTTTTTTTGGGCGAGGATGAGGGTTGTGACATGGGCATTTACAATTTGGACGTACTATTTCATCGCATTGTCCGAGTAATTGGCGGACAAATCCACCACCAATCTGGATTGTTTTCCAAATGTTTTGGACACAGCCACATCTTTATGGAAACTCAAGGTTCTAGTCTTATTCAGCAGGCTAGAGTTGCAGTTACAGTTTGACATTGTCCATGCAAAATATCATCTAGGAGTGGGTCAGATTTCCAGTGAGCTCCTGCTTTCAATTTCACTATCATCTGGAAGTGGATCAAATTCGGATAGACATATTTAGTAACTAAATCAAAATCGCTCAAACTCTAGTTTGACTAACATATTGATATTAGTTAAAATGATCAGTCATACCTATTTCATAACTGGAATAAATTTAAATTAAACTATTTAATAATTAAAATTATTAAAAAGAGAACTATAAAAATTAACTTCTAATAATAAGAGTTAAAAATTGTTAGATAGTGTGTAAGACCAAAAAAGTTCGTTTAATAAAATTTATAAATTAAATAAAAAGTTAATCAAAATATGATAAATTAAACAAAAAATATGTATAAGCTAAACTATTTAATAATGTTATTATAAATATTTTATAATTATTAACTAATATACTATATAAGTTATTATATAATTAAATTGGTTCTATTTTGAATCAATTTAAAATTATTTAGAATTTATTTAATTTATCTAATTAATTTTGGATTGAATTGAAATTAATCTGAATCTATCTAAATCATATCAATCCTAAACTTAAATAAATTAGTTTTGGGTGAGATTCACCTATTGGATCATAATATTGTCATTTCTGCTGCCACATTTCCAAATTCCAATAGTTATAAAAAAGTTAATATTTTAAAAATTAATAAAGATATTAAAGAAATTATTACTATATCTAATCATTAAGAATATCATATATTTTTATTACAACTGATATTATAAATTTACTGAAATTTAAAAAGTAAAATTAATAATTAATAATTTTAATTATTAAATAGGTCAATTTAAATTGATTCGGTTATTAATAGATTGAGTTAGAGTTAACAATTTTGATCCATAAATTTATAAATTAAATTAAATTTGAACTAATTTGATTCAATTATTAAATAATTAATTTAAAAATAATTTATTAATTTAAATTGATACCTATTATATGTCACTTTCTGCTGTCACATTTCCAAATTCCAATAGTTATGAAAAATTAATAATTTGCATTTCTTACAAACGCTGTTAGCAGAAAACTCGGTTCTCTGAACTCGCACTCGTCGTATGACAGTTCAACCACGCATCAAGTTTCCACGCATCAAATTTACAACTGTACTTCTTATTAACGTTCTTGATTACTCTCCGTTTGGCCCTGATGAATTGCTGTACTTTCGAAAGGATCGTGTTATTGAAATGTATACACATACATAAACAACTGGAATTCTACTTTTTTTTAATTACATTTTTTTGCTCAGCGGTTTTAAATAGCAGGTCTTCTATTAAACAATCAAACTTCTTTAAAAAGAAATAATAATTGCACAAATGGTAAAATTTTAAATGTTAAGGATTTTTTATGTTCATGGAGAGACGCAAAGTTTTATCGTAAAGAACAACAAAATAAAATTAATTCGTGTAATTAATACATTTAATTAACTCTTAACATAAATCATTCTTACAATTCTTCTTAAATCCTCTCCTTCCTACTCTCGCTTGTCTGTCTGTATCTCTCTGTGTGATTGTTTCTCTTCGCCTTCTTTCTTTTGCTTTTCTTAATTTCTTCTCCCAACCCATGGCGAAATGGTCTGAACTTCCTAGTGAACTCTATCCTGCTTTCGCCGAGCGCCTAACGAACTTGATCGATTATCTTTACTTCCGTGCCGTTTGTCGTTCTTGGCGCTCTGCAACTGCTGCTCCTCGCCGCAATCCGTTTTTTCCTTACATCATGATCTCGTGTTATGCTTTTTCCATCGCTTACCTGGAATACCAGCAAGAACAAGAAGCAAACGAAACGGATGAGGGTTGCAGCGAAGAAGAAGAAGACGGTAGCTACATAGATGATGACGACGACGATGATAAAAACCACATGGAAGAAGGTGATAATGATGAAGACGTCAAAAACGATGATGAAGATTACGAAGACGAAGACATGGAAGATGTTGGATACTGCCCTCTGATGTATGAGTTCTTGCTTCCCACAGGCTACCCACTTGGTCGCCTCAAACTGCGTATGCCTTTGGTCGTCGACCACGATCGCTGGTTCTGCTTTGGTTCCTCGTTCAGTTGGCTAGGCTACATCGACAAGAAAGACCAGGTACACTTACTGAATCCATTCTCCGGCGTAATTGTTTCGCTACCGAAAGGCCGAGGTGTAATTCCTAGGAGCCTTTGTCTCTCGTCTCCGAACCCAAACTCTGATACCAATTGTATCGTCATGGTTATAACCGATTTCGAAGGATGTTTCAAGAAGAAACTAGCCTATGCCCGTCCCGGAGACGATGCATGGACTGTTGTGTTAGGAGACGGCGAAGAATCGAGTCTTACGTTTCATGATATCGTGTACCATGATCGTAATTTCTTCGCTGTGAAATCTAACAGAGCAGTAGTCATGATCGATTTCACCTCTAACGATGCACCCAATGAGGTTCCATTCCTGCCTCCTGTGAATCCAATCGACAAAAATGCCACGAAGTATTTAGTCAGTCTTCCCACCGGAGAGTTACTGCTAGTTGTTCGGTTCGCTATCTGCGACGAAGAGCAGGTTGATTACGAAACAATTGGTTTTGAAATCTATCAGATACGATACGTATTTAACAAGTCTGCCTCTGCGACATTGGAGCGTAAAAAGAGCTTGGGAGATTGGACGTTGTTTTTAGGAACTGGTGCATCTATGGCCCTTCCGTCTTCAGTAGTCTCTGATGTCTGTCGACCGAATTCGATTTACTTCACGGATAACGTCAGTGACCTGTTTCAAAAGGATCGAGGGAGCTATGACATTGGTAACTATAGCCTAGATAGCGATTGCGTAAAAAGGCATCACTTAAAGTTTTCACAAAAGTATCCGCAGCCGGTTTGGATCGTGCCACAGTTGTAGAGCTGCTGTATGGTTCTCTTCTGATTGAGTTAATTCTACCGGTTGATCTAGAGAGGAATCATAATGCATTAACGTTGTGGTTTCATTATATCTATGTATGTTTTTTTTCTTTCTTTCTTTTTTGCTTTTATTTTTTCAGCATCTTGTAGGCGTAGTTGATTTAACTTTTGTCTCTGTATCCATTCTTTTCTGTTTGAACTATGAATTTCATAATTTGCATCTTTCATAATTCTAACGTGTTCATTTTATTTAGTTGTGTCATGATGTGGTGATTAATTCAAAAGACTTTCAAATCTTCAGCATCATTTCAATCATCATACAAATAACATAAGGAACTTTCCTTTTTACATATTGTGTTATTTCAATAAAACGCATAACAAAATATCAGAAAATTCGAGAGTACGTGCTGTCTAATCTTAGAACCGTTGGATTTAACATCCGACTAACTAATTCTACCGGAGATGTTTGATCCAACGGTTATAAAGAGTGAGAAAGAGCATGTAATCCCAAGACTATCTAATAATAATTAGACAAGAAGCATCTTCACCAATTGCTCGCGTCACGATATCTATTGAATTTCTAAGTTAATTTTGGAACAAAATTTTTTGATGTATCATGTATAAAATGCATTTTATAAATGTTATTTTCTAATAAGGTATCTGGTATATTTGTTAGGTTTTCATATTAGGTTTTGTTGTACTATAATAATTAGAATAATGTTACGATCTGAATTGTTATTTTAAGTATTTGAAGTACCTAGATCCTAAAACAAGATGTCGTACGACGTAATTCATATATAAGCAGATGAATTGAATCGCACAATCAATTTGTTGATGATACGGGAAATTTAACGCTACAGCATTTTCAAGTGCGGCCATTTCTCTCCAGAACAAACAGACTCTGGTCTGCAACGGGGCTATATAGATGTCAAGATGGTCCGATCGAAATATCCGCTTCGATCTTCGGTCACTTGTCTAGCTTCATTGATTTCATTCATTTCTGTGCAGTCAGTCGTTCTTGGCGCTCTGCAATCGCTGCTACTTATAACTGAAGATTCCTTCCTTACCTTGTCGCGATCGCCGAAGACGAAGACCTAGACGATCAAAGTTCAGGATGGTTATAAGAGAGAGAGATGATCACTACTGTCGTGAGATCCACTGTTTTTGATCATTGGTTCTGTTTTTTTTCTTGTCATATGTAGTTGACTTCGGGTGGTTCATCGATTGCTTAGATAAAAAGAGCTTACGTTTTTTGCATGCATTCTCTGGAGAAACGCTGGACCTGCCAAGTTTTTAAGGGATGATTCCAGGAACTTTGTGCTTTTCGTCTCTAATACCAATTCCTTGAGGTTTCCCATGATGAACAAATTAAACTGCATAACAGTTGGTTTTGAAGCGTATAAGATACGGACTGCCACGCAGTGCGAGGAACGAAGAATTCCTTCTATAATCAGAAGAGCTCGTGAAGATTAGATACTCCTCTCCAAGCTTCGATAAATTATGGAATTCACCATAAACGAAACAGAAGTTTATTAAAGAGATTAATCTAAACCTTATTGAACTGATGCCTCCACATGTTTTTATATAGAAACAAATCTATCAAAGTAGAGAAATTCAATATAAAATAAATTTATTACAATTTTTAAAATCTAAACCAATTTATAAAAGTATAGTTAAAAAGCGAACTGCAAATTCACATCGGAAATGTGTCCAATCAGAATTATAACTTTATCAAGATCTAGGACTTGCATATATTCCAACGGTAATCAATAAAGAGGCATCTAACTTCTTAACGGTTTGAAAGTCATGAGCGTCTCAATTAACAATGGACGGCCTAAAAAACCAAACACGTAACCAATTTAATGTTCCAAATAAGGTGGAAGTGAATTGTTAGAGGTTGGGCCTCCAAGTTAGGTTAGATTCGGATTAATAACATATAAGGCTTGATAGGTTCGAGTGAAAGACAATAATATGAACTAATTTGGTGGACTAAGACCGGATTAATAACATAGGAGTCTAGAATGGTGCCAAGTTAAAAAAGGGCTAGCTAATTTAAAAGTGAACTAGTAATTCGCCTTGGGTTAGGCCAAATGGACCTGTCTTGGTGGGCTTAACGGCCTACACTCTTTAATAGTCCCACATTAGTTGGGTGCTCAAATGAGTATGTATTTATAAGTGAGAGATACTAATTTTTAAAAAATTGACTAATTTTTTAGTGTGGAGATCCGATCCTACAAATAGTATTAAAGCTCGATGGAATGAAGCCACCCGGCATGTTGCTCGAAGGGAGGGCCGGAAGGGGGAAGTTATTGGGCCTCCAAATTAGGCTAGGCATGAATCAGTAACATGTAGGATTTGGTTGGGCCGAATGAAAGATAGACTAGTTTAGTGGATTATGATCGGATTAGTAGCGTAGGAGCCTGAAATGGTGCCCAAGTGAAAAATGGGCTAGCTAACTTAGAGGTGGACCAGTAATTCGCTTTATGTTAGGCCAAGTGGACGCTGACTTGGTGGGTTTAACAGTCCATACCTCTTAATAGTCATATATTGACTGCATACTGGAATGAGTATGTGCTTATAAGTGGATAATATTAACCCTTAAAAAGTTGGCCAATTTTTTTAGTGTGGGAATCCGATCCTACACAGAGCCGCTAGAACTTGAGGAGAATTGAGCTTGGTTTTGGGCGATCATTTATGGTACCTCTATCTTCTCTTGTTACAGTCTCTTCTGATTTTCTTTTCTATTTTGTGGCTTAATTTATTTCAATGTTCTTACTCCGTTGGCTTTTTTTGCATGATTATCTGTAAATGTAAATAACTTCTTAAGATTTTTAATATTTTCTCTTAGGAATTCTTTGCCTACTATAATCATTTTGGATATTGGTGCAAATCAAATTTCATCAAATGGTATTGTGGTTGTAGTTGGATGTTATCTGAAAAGATTATACTAGATGACAGGAATTATTGAAGTCTTCTTTAACTTGAGATCTCTAACTGCGTATTGGATTTGGAGTGTTCCCAAGAACTACTCCCGGTTATGGATCTTCTGAAATTCTTTGGTAAGAGATTCTTTTACAAGCATTTTTCACGGTTTTGATGAGCATATTACTACTAGTTGCAAGAATTTCTCCGCTGTGTCTCAGGTTATAGTAATTGCTCATTGATCATGGTTGCAGTCTGGTCTCTCAAATTTGTTTGGTAACAGATGTTGACGAACTCTTGAGAAATGAAACAGAAGTTTCTACCAAATAACTTAATTTCTTAAGGTCTACGTTGAATGCGTTGTTTGCTAATGGTGCATCTTGCTTGCCTTTGTAGTAATGCATATGGAATACTCGAATGCATAAGTAGCTATACACAATGTTTAACATAATACTATAATCTTAAAATCTTCTTTTTTTTGCTTGAAAGAACCTAATCTTAAATTCTTGCTTGAAAGAACTTATATGTGGGTTGATATGTAAGTCAATAGATTACATAGTTCAAAAAGCTCACTACTTTTCATATGATAATGTATATCACTCTTTGAAACTGAAGGTAAGGGTTACATATGGGTATTTACAGCTTGGAAGACAATGCTATCACACGGCCTTATCCAAGTGATTCCCAGGCATTACTTAATTCCACCAATTTGGATTGTGCAGCAAATGTAGCAGGCAAGCTCTAGCCAAACTATTGTGGATGCATAATATAAGACTTAAGGATCTCTTGTCAGGTAGGCGAGTATGCCTCCATAAATGGGTAATATCGTGGCCCCTTGTAACATCTTGCCAGATGGGTATACTGAATTGAACTTTGAAGGTCCTTTGCTATTTGAACTATTGGAATCTGAACTCTGTTTAGTTGGCGTTTGTATTTCTAAGCTTTTAGCTTGACAAGTAACAAATCGTTATGATGCAAGGTAAACGTAGCTTTAGATAAGTTCTGGATGATGGCTTTTCTCGGAAGTGTCAAGCTGTTTGTAAATGATATCGCCTATAACTGGCAGATCACAGATGAATGTATCTATGTATGATCTGTTAAAAGTAATCAATACATCCTGATATTGGCATTGGATATAGATCCAACCTTACAAGTGCTGAGTTACATTTATTCATCTGGTAACTGCAATTTGTCATAAAACCTAATGTGAATCTAGATGATTTAATTTTATTTTTTTGGTAGAAAGTTTTGCATCTTTGACAGTTTAAGGATGTCTAAAAGCTCCTAAGGTTTCATTAGACATTTTATTTAATAAGAAAAATAAATCAAGGCATTAGTTTAAGTTTCTTTATGACTTTGATAAGCATCAACTTGCTAAATTTCTCATGCAAGTTGTTCAACTTGATTCTATATGTTATCAAAGATGCAGCAGGGAATGCAAGTCTGTCATATTCAATCTGGAGAAGAAGCGCACATGTTGCTAATCAGTTTGAACCCACGATGATGAGGACCAGAAGAAGACCAGTACTAGGTCAATTATATCGCTTTTTCGGAAAGGTATTCAATTTCTTCTCAGGTTATTAATAATGGGAACTGCTGATAACTTGTTCATTGGAATTTTGAAGTTCATTTCATGGCCTTATTTATTACTTTGCATTGCTTTCAACGTTGAATATTCTGCACCGGCAATACAGTGGTTGATAAATTCTTCGGAAGAAAGGCAAATGAAATGCGACTTGGCCAAAGAACTGTCAATAATGACTGTGACGCAGTAATAAAGGATGCGCAAAGGATGTCTATGTAAGGAGAAGTATGATTGAGAATAATTCTCCACTTGTAAAAAGGTGCCGAGTTAAATTCAATCCTAGGGATCTTAGTAGACTTCAATCCTGCTACCTGTACATCAATTTGCAAGTGCCGCACAACTGTTGGAAGGGCTACGCTTGTGCAAAAATAATTGCCCGTACATAAGATGGGGTGTTCTAGAGTTCTTATAAAAAATACTTTTATAAAATAAAAATATTTTTATTTTATATCGAAAGTTGAGATTAATTTTTTTAATTTAAAAAAAATAGAATAAGCAATAATAATATATATATTTTAATTTTTTTAATTTTAAATAAAGTGTTTTTGAAAAATAAAATTTTGAGAAAAGTAATACCAAACACACCATGACCTTTTTCATGAATATCCACACAATACTATCTAAGGTTACCATTGTAGCAGCAAAATATATCAATTTCCTTGAAAGATCTAGAGTGTTAAACTTAGTTTGGAGCTCTTGGTGGTCTATGTTTCTGAATTTGGAACTTGAAATTTTCGCAAATAACTGATTAACACAGGAGGAGCGAGCATATATACGTTACCCATTCACCAAAAAACGAAAAGGTTTTGTTGGACGAATCCTTCCAAGTATCTTAATGCTTGCGGTTAACATATCCCTGATGCAAATTTGTGTAATACCCATTGCAGACATATTTGAAGGCAAGCACCCATTAGAGTAGGTCGATACTTGATGAGCATGCAGCAGGTGTCAAAGAAGATGGAGGTAATTGCAGAGAGTAACTTCTGGCATGAACATTATTAGGAACACCGACGAGGTTGAACATTTGAAGGAAGTATAAACATGAAATTGAAGAAGCTGAGGGACCCTTGTCTCAGAGGAGAAGACACCAACTTTCCAACATAGATTTCTGTTAATCGCCGGTGTCATCTCTCCAGGACAAGGGTCCCTTAACCTCTTCCATAACTCTGTTATTCTCCGTTCCTTGTAAATGATTTCCTAGGCCCTGGTTCGTGCTTATATAGAGATCACTGTCTTCACATTTGCTAGGTGAGCATTATGTTTCATGAATAACATGTTTAAAATGGGATGGTGGATTCATTGAAGTGTTGTAGGTCAGATTACAGAGCTGATTGCAGATTTGAAGTTTGAATTCGTCATGTGTGATGACAGCTAAGAATGTATTTAGTGGAGGACTTAGGGAAGACTTCATAAATGTCCACATCTCTTAATTATTCTCACAGCTAATATATTCTATATATTAATTTTTCAGATTGCAGTTCTAGTGAATAATCCTTAGAACTTTTTAGATCCTAGTAGTTCTTTTTATCTCTGTACCTATGCATCTTAGTTAGGAAGTTGTGAATTTAGTGTTGATCTTTATTGAAAAAAAAATATGCAATTTTTGAAGATTAGAGGTATGCTATCTATTTCCTGTGGCAATTTTGACACATCTAGCTAAGAGTTATGTGGTGTGTGCAGTGCCAGTTATATTAGGGAAAATATTCTTGCCTTTTTGTTCAATTTTGACATCTAATGATACTGACACTTGGAATTATCCTCTTTAACTTTTTAATCCTTCATTTGCTTACTCTTTTAAGCTTTATTTGTCTTTTGAATTCAGATCTTTGCTTTACGCTGCTGTTGTCATTGCCAGCACAACAATTTGCATTTATCTCAATACGTCAGGTTGATATGATGTTTATATATGGTTGCTTACTCTTTAATTTCTTTTTTCTTTCTAGCTTTTAAAAATAAGTTCTATCCTAACAATTTAGAGCGTGCTTTTTTTTTAAACACTGAATTGTTTATAAAATTAAAATTTGAGAATTAAATTACTTAAAAGTAAACTTCAACTAAATTTATTTACTTATTATTAAAAATTAGTTGAAAGTGAAATTTTTAATTTTAAAAATTAAAATTTAAAAGTGAAATTTTTAATAAAAAAGTTGAATTTAATTTTTATATTTATTTAATTAACATAAATTAGAAATAAATTCTTTAGAAAAAATTAAAAATATTGATAAATACAGCTTTAACAAAAAATGACCTCAGTATTATATTATGATCACCGGATAAAAAATATTCTTCCTCTTAATTTTTAAAAGAGGCAAATGCCACTTCAAATCATAGTTGTCAGACCTGGACCGATCCGTCCGGGTTGATCCGGACAGTAAACTGATCCGGATTTGCAAAAAAATCGTTTATGCAATCGATCCGTTTCGATCCGGTTTGATTCGTTCAATCCGATCGATCCGCCCGTCCGGGTAAAACTTGGTTGAAAAAATTTTAAAAAATTTAATTAAAAAATTTTAAATTGATGATATATTTAATATAAAAATAATTATTAATAGCTTTATATTGAAAAATAATATGTAGTTTAGATTTAGTATTTGGACGTGATAATGCAAAAAATACTTATTTATAAATATCAATTATTAGTGATTTTTAAATTTTTTATATTCTAAAATATTTAGACTCAAATATATATACATAAAAAAGTTAGTTATATCTCTTTTATGATTTATCTATTTTATGATTTTATTTTTTTCTAATCTCCTAATTTATTTAAAAATTTTTTTTTATAAATTTTGGTTATTATTATTATTATTGGTGGTGGCAATTATGGTGGCAATACTTCAAATTTTGCTGTGATTATTATTGCTGTTATTATTGATAGTAATGACATAATAAAAATACTTTAATTTTTTATTATGATTGCTATAGCTATTATTATTGATAATATCATTAGCAGTAAATTTTTTACTATAATTATTATTATTAGTTAAAAATACTTTAATATTATTGATCCGACGGTTCGATCGGTTGATCTGATGGTTTGACTCAAAAATCGTGATTCAGACAGTTTTTCGGTCCAATGTCCGGTCTGATTTTTACAACTATGCTTAAAATTATAAGTCAATTATTGCTATCCATAATGACGAGTATATGAATGATCATGCGCATCAGGAGCTTTTTTTATTTAATGCCAATCTATGAAGTTTACCGTACAGATTAAAACTGCTTCTTCCGCTTGTTTTTATTAGATGTGTTTATATATGTGTTGGCAGTTTCAGCTTATCAAAATTGTAGATGTAAAACGCTTTTAGGTACGTCAAACACTTTTAGCTTATCCAAACTGACGGTATACTTAAGAATCATTATAAAATTTTTTAATATTAAATATTTAAAATAAAATTTATTTTTAACAATATATATAATTTGAACAATATATATTTTTATTTAAAAGTATAAAATATTTATCCGAAAGATCGAAATAATAACATTTTGAAAGTTCCGCCATAAAGGTCGCCTAAAACATTGCCAAGATTATGATGTGCAAGCCGAATTATTTTTTGAAAGCATCCAGAAACAACAATCCTGCTACATATGCTGCTTATTCTATGAATATTGATATATATATAAATAAATATAATATTTTTAAATAAAAAACAAACTTTCTTTTGAAAAAATTAAAAATTAAAAGGAGAGTTTAATTTAGTTTCAAATATTTTTTAAAATGAGTTAAAAATAAATTTGAAATTTTTATATTTTAATTATTTTTTTAAATTAGTTAAAAATTACTTTAATTTTTGAAGTGTAGTTTTTAATTTACTCGATATTTGAAATAAGTGAGCTTTTTGAGTTCAGACAGAAAATTTTAAAATCGTAGATATTTGAAAGATACTCTTTGCTAAGATAGTTTTGAACGGGAGTGATAAATTTCGACCCAATCTAAAATTTTAATTCGAAAAAATTAAATTCGGATCAAATTTTAGTCGGATTCGAATCGAAAATAATTCGAAATTTTTAAACGAGTTTTGATTGGTTCGAATTGACCCAAAATTAATCCGTTTAATACGTATAACTATCTATATAATATATATTACTTAATAATTAAAAAATAATAATAATAAATTCGAATTTAATTTATATATATATATTTTTTAACTTAATTTAATTTAATTAATTTTTATTTATTTTATAAATTTTATCAAAATTAATATTTTTTTCAAATATATCACAATTAATAATTTTTATATATTATTAATAAAAATTAATATTTATAATTTTTATTTTAATAATTTTAATTATTAAATAATTTAATTCGAATTTGATTCGATTATAAATAAATTGAATTAAAATTGATAATTTTAATCTATATAAATAAATACATCAAATTAAAATTAAATAATTTTAGTTTGTTATTATATAGTTCGATCTGAAATCAATTCAAAAATTCGAATTGACAACTCTAGAGGCTTACTCGAGCTAGAAAGGAGAGTATAAAGTAATGACATAAGTTTAGATTCAATATATTAAAATGCAAAGAGCGAAGATGTGCATAGGACTTGGATGATTTACAGGAACTATCTCATTTACAGACTTCTTGACAAGGACAAAGGCTGCATCAAGCTGACTATCACGTTGTGGACACGATCCGTACAAATCTCCAGCACATGTTTTGCGGATCTCCGAGGACGCGCCCCAGTTTAAGATGACAAATTTAAAATTCTTTCAAAAATTATTTAAAATTTGTTTTTATCTATATTAATATTATAAATAATTGGGATTAAATTTTTTTAAAAACTACTAATAGTCGGTAGGTCAAGGAGGTAATGATTTTCAGTTATGAATCTAATTGAGCTAATCTAACTAGATGGACGAAGATTTTGATTTACTATTTATCTGGAGAACCCAAATTATCATTACAAGAAAAGAATTAGCTAATACAACCAAATATCTAGACAAACTCAAACCTCTTGCTAAAGGTTGTAGGCTCTACGTCCTAGTACCAATTGCCTTCTTTTGCAACTGGCATGTATTTTTAAATGAAGTTGTTCTTTAAACATGTTCCGGAACTATCTGTTTCACGTTATGCTTAATGCGTTTCAAAACGGACGTAATTTTTATATTAAAATTTGAATTTTAAATAATTTATATATTTTAATTATATAAAAATTTAGAATTTTATTTTATAGATGAAATTTTAGTTTTAATTTTTTATTAACATATTTTTTAATATAATTATATTTTTTAATTTTTACTTTATTTTGTTTAAAAAATTTTATTTTTATTTTTATAAAATTTAATTACGAATATTTAAATAGTGCTAAAATGTACATTACTGCATCACTAGCGTGATTTTGAGGTGAAGATTAAATTCCCCTTTCCAAGAACCTCTACTCTCTGTTTTTAAGTTTTTTCCGCTTCTGCACCCAACAAGGAACAGATGGGTTCTTCTTTTAAAATTTACAGGTACCAACTCCTTTAGGTGAACCTGCAAACTTCGGGGTGATTTGGAGTACTTATAAAATGAAATTTTTTTAAAATAAAAAATATTTTGTTTTTTTTTAAAAATGAGTTTTATTTTTTTTATTTTCAAAAAAATAATAAAAATATATAATAAAAAAATTTTATTACGTAAAATTTTTCTATATTTTTTAAATTTTTAAATATTTATAAAATATATATTAAAAAATATAAAATTAAAAATTAAAAAATTTTATTGAAGAAAAGCTGAACCAAATATCCCCTTCTTTTAATAAGCAGCAGCACAATTTGTTCATTGCAAAATAAATTAATTCAGTTTCAACGCCAAGTTATTAATTAAAATCGACATTGTTATCCATATTTGTGAACATGTCATAGTCTCTTCTATCGGTTTCATGGTGATGCGTGCTCTTTTGGATTGATTACATATATTTTCTACATCATAAATTTTATTTTTTAAAATTTATTTTAATTAAATAAATAAAATTTTAAAATAAATCTTTTTATATATTTTATATATTTTAAAATTTACTATTAATATAAAAATTTATTTTTATTAAATATTTTTAATTTAATTTTAAATTTAAGTTTATTTTAAAGTAAACATACCCATGGTGAAAAAATGGAGACCTTCAAATATTACCATGTAGTGAACTCAACATGAATAAACAGACTGCTAGCGAATTCGGAGAGGCGAAGATAGATTAAGCATGTATTTTCATAGTTGAAAAATGCTAGAGAATCATGACCAATAAGCTGGTCTGTTACTTACTCGTTTGTTGTTCGCTGATACTTACTTGAATTAGACATATGATTGAAGCTGCATGTAAAAAACAGAAAAGTAAGAGGAATCCTTGCCACAAAGGTATGGCACCAAATTCAAATTCAGGTTCTGCAACTATTTAGAGTTTCTTCAAGCAACCAAAAGATTGTTTGGTGTCATGACAACCTTAAAATATAGTGTATAGAAGAATTGTGTGAACATTTGCTTGCTTGTATTAATGGTCCTTGCCCACAATATTTGGTTTCATAACATGACAAGAAGCTAACATAAGAGCCAAAAGAGAAGCAAGTTGAATTTTCAAGACAGAACATCAGTCACCTCTCAAATCAGTCAAAGTAAAGAAAATATGTGATACGATGATATTAATCCTGTTAGCTGTAAAGAAGTTGAAATTTACGAAACCAGTAGCCTTTTGATAATACTTATGTTGCGCCATCGACTCCTGATATTTTACGTCTTATATTCTGAGACTTACCTTTAATTAAGATCTTGGGCCATTTTTCTTTTATTTGGAAAATGTTATCCATGACGAATCTCGTGCTTTACAAGTGCGTCAGAAATGAGTAAGAATGTATTTTTTATTTTCAAAGTATACTATCAAGAGTATGGTATTCGACTTAGAAAAGATTATTTTCAAAGCACGTAGCATGAAAGAGTTGCCTAGAGGATGAGCATCACTATTTGCGAGCAAATTCATGTTCAATCTCTCATATAGCAAAATTTCAAAATCCTTTTGGGATGAGCATCACTAGTTGCCTGTGAGAATGTTTGGTTAGATCCTTTACTCATGTTGCAAAAAATGAGAGGTTCAACCTTAATACAAGTTCAAATAATGCATTTAGTTGGTTATAGTCCGGAGGACTTTGGCTATAAAATTTGGGATCTAGTTGACTAAAAAATTATTGGAAGTTGTGATGTTGTCTTTCTTAAAATCAAACTGTTGAAGATTTTGAGAAAAGTGTGAAGCCAAAGTTTACATTAATGTATACATAGAAGGAAATTGAATCTTAGGCAGGTACTTAGGTGCCATATAGTTGGTGAGCCTTTCTCAGATCTTAATCGGTACAGACGATTAGGTGGTCAATTTGTCTATCTTTATTTGACGAGGCCGAATATTTTTTATACAGTATTATTATCAGTCAGTTTGTCTCTGCACTTCAATTATTACATTATAGTGCTCTATTTCGAATTATCAGATATCTTTGAGGTCACATTACTCGCTCACTTTTTATATCTTCTACATATAATTTAGAGTTTCGAATTTTTTCAAATACAGATAGGGTAGGTGATTCAACCACAAGACGATCTATTACAGATTTCTA
Source organism: Acanthochlamys bracteata (assembly GCA_019914995.1). Taxonomy (NCBI): domain Eukaryota; kingdom Viridiplantae; phylum Streptophyta; class Magnoliopsida; order Pandanales; family Velloziaceae; genus Acanthochlamys; species Acanthochlamys bracteata. Next base: position 5,074,153 of record CM034129.1, on the reverse strand, counting down.
TTTAATTTTTTATGATTCATTAATATCATGTAGTAAGAAACAGATAGTGGTTGTATATTCTTTTATAAAATTAGAATATAGAGTTATAACTATTACTGCTAAAGAGACTATTTATGTGCGTAGATTATTATATACTATAGATATTACACTTACATGACCTACACATTTATACTGTGACAATCGGAGTGTATTCAGATTGTAAGACCCAATTTTTCATGAACAGACAAAATATATTGAGATTGATTGACATATATTCGTGAGTATTTTCTATCAGTCAATATTATTTTCTACTATTAACTATTATATTTATTTACAAAGTCATATCATATACCGAAATTTCAGATATTATTAGATAAAATCATATTACTTGACCTTTCATGAGTTTGAGGTGATATATTAGATTATATTTGGGCTTGTGGATAGGCCCATTTTATTTTAGTCCATTAGTAATAATTTAGTCTCATATTAATTAAATTTATTAGTTAAATTATTATAATTGAATATATATGTAACTATTCAATATAAAATAATCATCAGCAATTTTATTTTATTTTTTTCTCTAATTCGTTTCCGTAAGAAAGGTACTCATCTTCCTTCTTCGTTTATTCTTTCCTTCAAATCGAAATATTTTGATGTGCTGAAAACTATTGAAGAATGATCAACGACGTGAACTCTGATCGATTTACAACTTCTCAAAAGGCAAACAATGAATTAAAGATGAACTCGTTCATTGTTTTCTTTCCATATCATTATTCTTTGGTATCATTATTCTTTCCATACGATTACTGGTTGGTTAATTTTATACTTCTATATTTGGTATGTATTAATAACATAATTTATTGTTCTCAGCTATGGAAAGAGGAACCACCAAAAATAAAGTAGAGTGGGCGAACATGATCAGAGAGATGCTAGTGTTGATATCGGACCTCCTTCCTCTAAAAGATTATATCGCGTTTCGCCATGTCTGCAGGAACTGGCGAACAACGCCTTCTAGCAGAATGAACATTACCCAACTTTCTCAAAAAATGCCATGGCTTCTCATATCTAGCAACGACAATGATGGTAAATGCTTCTTGGTTGATCCTGAAAACACAAGCATAAGTTGCAGTATCACAGTGCCTGATCTTCGCGGAGCAAAATTTTTACTGTCAAAATTCGGTTGGCTGCTTGCTTACCGAGATGGTGACCTTATACTATCCAATCCTCTGTCCTTACAGACGATTAATCTGCCAGGGTTACCTAGTTTTGAATCTCAAAGCTCAAAATGCTTCTTCAAGTATCTGCCCACTTCCAATGACTGCATTGTCTTCGTTGCAAGAACGAAGGACAATAACTCAGTTCTTGAGGTGAATTCCTGCTGTATTGCTGATCATGTGTGGAAGACTCATGAAACAGATGTTCATGATATCGAGTTAAGCCCGGTCTTGAACGCATGCTGCTGCAACTGCACCGATGAAGAACACTGTGAATGCATTGAAAAGAATGAAGTACTTTTCTATAGCAGCGGTGATACAGGTATGAGCTTCAACTTCAAAGATGCCAACTGGAGTAGATTTGAGATTGCAAGAGTGGACTGCACGCCTGTGGCTAACGAGATGAAAGATTTTGTTTCTCGAGGAGATTGGTTGAAGATTTGTAAGTTTGGTAGGATTGGCAGAGGCAAGATCAAGATATCTGTTTGCGAGATGAATAAGGATTTCAGCGATCATGTAAATTTTTTTGATCAGGCTTGTGTAGTTGGTGATAGTGATCCTCAAAAGAGTTCAGACAAGATCACCAGCGTCGAGGCAGCATGGATTGAACAAGGCTTCTTCTGACCTTCTGTCTAGTTACGTTGATAGGTAGGTGATCCTGTTCAAAGTTTGCTTCAATCAAGCAAGCTCTACACCGCTTACTGTCTTGATTTTAGTTTTGATATAGTAAATTATTAGCTAGTTGTGCATATGCAACTCTTCTGAACTCCGCTTTTCAATTCTTACTCACTTTTTGCATTTTCTTCTGTTCATTATTTGTTCCAATTTGCTCATGCAACTGACTCATATATAGCTAGAGAGCAGAATGCTTTACTCACTATCTGCAACCTAAGAAAATTAATTTTTAAACCACACTTACAGTTCAAACTCAATACAAATACATGAATAAATAAACAGAGGATTTATATTGGCATAGTGTTTCATGTTAAGAAGAACTCTACTACTTTTATGCATTGACTCTTAATTTCCAGCTGACAAAAACCTTCAATGGCTTCACGGAGGAGCCAAATTCATTTTCTGAGCTATCCGGTACCGGCGGCCGTAGGGACGTGATGGTCACTTCCTTGTCATGGTAGCGTTTCCATTATTCAAAAACAAAAGAAACATGGTTACTTAGTTACCTATGTATGAACAAGTTGTGTTACGAAGAAATCCAAATAAACCAAATCAACTTGCTTAGTTTCTACAGATACAATCTTATCTACAGCACATAACAGAAAAACCTTTTGATTGTTAGTTCAGAAAAACTTTTCTTCTCTCTGTTTGGAATTGAAGTTGAAGAGATGATGAAGAAGCCCCGGCGCAAAACCTTTGATACTTTTCTCTCGGTTTTCTTCTCTTGCTCCTGTGCCAATACGGTATTACTACTTATGTTATTCCCTTTATCTTCTGTTAGAAATATGCGCGTATGGTAGTTATTCAATTGCGATTAGATTTTCCGATTGCAGGGTTAATATAGTACTTATTTTTTGACAAATCGAGTTAACAATGTGTGAGATCATCTAAAGATGAAATTTTAATTTAAATCATAATAGTTATTATATATTAATCAGCTAGATGATGGCTAGAACTATATTATAACTTGATTCAATTAAGAAATCAATTCAATAACGAAACTGAAACTAAAAACAGAAGTGGAAGGAAATGTAGAGGTTACTCTTTTATTCTTTTTTTTTCCTTCTGAAATTGTAGCGATAAGTATTAACCATTCAGTTAGACCTCAAGAAAAGAAATCTAAATAGTCGTGACTCGAAGCTCAGAAGCATGATGATAGAGACCATCATGTCCCAATAGTCACGCACTGGTTAAAAATTTATGTGATTTTCTTATTTCTTTGTTTTTGTAATATTAGATCGAATTACTTCAACTTTCTTAGGGAATTCGTCTTCTTAGAAAATAACACACTAACATGAACTATGATCAACAATATTGTCTAAGGAAATTTTCGTAGAATCGTTAGTTCACAGATTTTCTCTAAATGCAGATATCTATCACCATTAAACTTTATACCTTTCTTATTCTCATTTACCAAAAATCATGGTTCTAAGAAGGAAAAAGTGTATGATGCGCACTATCAAAGAGAGTTGCCAAAGATCGATACTAGAGATATTGACAGAGATAGTAAAGAAGTGCTGCAAGGTCAGAAAGTTCAGAAACAATCAGTCGCTAATCTTCTATCTGTGTCGTTCATGTTCAAAGATAGTAGTAAGACATGCTAGCTCTAGACTGCTGCATGTATTTACTACCTTGATTTTATTTTTTATCACAGACAATATAGTTTAGCTATTTTCCTGATGTTAAAAAGAGCGTAACTTTTTGAACAACGCAGCAAAGTTCATATACAATCAGCAATGTCGATGCTGCAGCATGGATTGAACAAAAGTTAAAGCTTCTTCTGATCATATTCCGTCTGTCTAGTTCATGTTCAAAGTTAATAGCAGTAAACAAGAAGAAATCTAGACTGATTACGTCTTGATTTTAGTTTTTATCACATACGAAAATTTTGAGCTGTTATGAAAACTGTTAAGCTCTTGTATCAGTATATCTAACATTACAAAGCACCTCAGTCATCTCAATTGCGATATATATCTCGTTTTCTTTAGATAGAGAACGAAGATCAAAGAAAGAATTCAAGCAGAACTATAATTCATAAGAGTACATGATAGATTATTGTAATTTATCCTGGCTGTGGATGATCTCTAAGTAGAGTGACATTTGTAAACTTTTAGTACGTAATATCCACTGGAGTCTCAGAATCACTTGTTATCCAATATATATTCAAAACTAAATAATAAATAAGATAGTTAGTTACTTGTGTGTATATATATATATATATACACATATAGTGTTTCATATTAAAAGGAATTCCAACTTAATCAAATCACCTCATATGTATATACCTTAGTCTCTACAGGAATACGGAAAAAAAAAGGGAAAGAAATCTTTGTGTGTGTTTGCAATTGCAGATATGACGAAGAAGCCCTGGCGCCTCTTGATCAGAGAAACCTTCGATTCTTTTCTCTCTGTTTTGTTCTCTTGCTCTTGCACTACGACCGCCGCTGTTGCTAGCAAAGGTACTATTCTACTCTTTCTCTCGTGCTCCATGTTTGCAAGATCACCTGTTCACATATGCATTAATTGTTGGAACAAATTAACAATTGATCACCAGCTTGCAAAAGCAAAACGCAAAGCTTTTTTCGGAAGATGTTGGTCGATCAAACATGGCTTATGATAGGGCCAAACAAAACCATAAGGAAAGTAACATAGTAGTAACAAGAAGCTCAGGAGCCAGGTGATCATTGACAACCATGTTCCAATAGGCACTAATTCTCATGAATCGTCTTCTTTTTTTCTTTTCCTTTCTGTCCCAATATTATTCAATTGCTTCCGTTTAAAGAATAACACATTAAATTAGTTCTCACCAACAAAATTGTCTAACGTGATCTTTTTTGTTAGAATTATTAGTTCATAGATTTTCTCTATACGCAGAAATCGATCACCATTAACTTATAGTAACTTTCTTATTCTCAGCTGACAAAAGAACAGTCTCTGAAAAACAAAAGGTGTACGATGCTTACTATGACAGAGAGTTGGCAAACATTATCACTGAGGTACTAAGTGAGCATGAAAAGAAGGGAAAAAACGAGTACCATAAGATGGATCTGCCAAAGAAAGAAGAAGAGTACTATGAAAGGGATTGGGCAAATATGTTCCCTGAGATACTAGAGTTGATACAAGACCTTCTTCCTCTACGAGATTATATCGCGTCCCGACAAGTCTGTAAGAATTGGCGAGCAACACCTTCTGGCAGAACAAACATAACTCAACTTTCTCTAAAAAACCCATGGCTTCTCATATCAAGCAATGACATTAATGGCAAATGCTTCTTGATTGATCCAGCAAACAAAGATACAAGTTGCATTATCACAGTGCCTGATCTCCACGGAGCAAAATGTTTACTTTCAAAGTTTGGATGGCTACTTGCTTATCGGAACGGTGACCTTCTCCTAATAAACCCTCTATCGTTACAGACGATTAATCTGCCACGGTTGCCTAGTTTTGAACTTGAAAACTCAAAGTGCACGTTCAAATACCTACCCACTTCCGATGATTGCATTGTGTTCGTTGCAAGAACGAAGAAGAATAACTTAGTTCTTGAGGTAAGTTGGTGCTGTCTTGGTGATCCTGTGTGGAGGACTCATGAAATATATATTTACTTTATATGGTTACGCCCACTCATGGGCACCATTTGCTGCAACTGCATCAGTGGACAACATTGTGAATGCATCAGTAAGAATGAAGTATGGTACCATAGTAGCGGCTATACAAGTATCATCTTCAACTTCAAAGATGCCAAGTGGTATAGACATGCACTTCAAGCAGTGCCCGCGGCGCCTGTGGCAATGGAGATGAGAGATTTTGTTTCTGGAGGAGATTGGTTGCAGAATTGCAAGTTCGGCCGGAATCGCAGCAATATCAAGATATCTGTTTGCAAAATGAGCAAGGATTTCAAGGATCACGAAACTTTGGAAGATCAGTCATGTGTTGTTGGTGATGAGGGTTCCTCAAGCTCACACACGATCAGCTACGTGGATGCAGCATGGATCGATCAACACTTCTGACATTCTGTCTAGTTGCACTGCGTAGGATGGTGTTCATGTTCGAAGTCCGTTTATATCAGATAGAAGTATTTGCAGTTATTATTGTTCTGATGTAAAAGAGAGCATAACTCTTACGATAATAGATAACTCCTTTTCAATTTGATTTGGTTTTGTTTCTTCTTTTTGTTCCTTTGATCTTGCAACTCACTCGTAGCAGAATGCTTTCAGGACTCGACATAGATAATCCATATTATATTGTCCCTATTGATTCCCTGGAATATATGAACAGTGAAATTCACCAGTAATATTTACAGCTGATGAAACATAACTTCACATCTGCAACAATGATACGTATTCCTAACACTGTCACTAGCAGCACATCAGTAATGTCAAATGCAGTACTTCAAAAGCTTTTATGTTTTTCCCATAAGAAAAAAGGCACTTTGCTAATTTGTTTCTTTTTTCTTTAAGAATCGTGGAGTTGAGCGTAAATACTTCAAAGTTGTTGTTAGTTGTTATGCAACACTTGATATTTAGTTTTCAGTCCTTTCGAAAATGAGTATTAAGTAGATAGCTTCGTTTTCCTGTGGGTACTTTCCTGCATGCATGTTCTCCTTGTATCTGACTGCTACTTGGTAAGTCAGTATGGATGGAGTCCAAATATTTTATTTGATGATGAAAGAAAGTTAAGTACACCCCATAGAAGATCCTTAAAATCCTTTGATCTTTTAGTCTACCTCGAGAATTTAATCTGTAACAGACCATTGAGCTTGTTGTGATTGTGGCGAAAGCCATGCTGTTGGTAGATGATAGATCCTTTCCTTGAGATTTTGAGGTTTTTTTTTTTTTAGAATCTCAATTTTTTTACTTTTGAGATAAAGTATCTAATAATTGATTTGTCCCATTTTAATTCACAGACAACGGACCGCAACACTAGCACTTTCAGCTTCAATATCAAATGTTTAAATGAAGGCAACACTGTTTCTGTTCTCATTGGCTAACAAGTTTGATCGAAATCTTGCATGCAACAAGTGCTCACATAGATCACATTCTATATATACTAAATTGCATGCAGACAACACTGTAGATACACAGTGAATTGGTAGGTTCAACTTTGTGAATCCTATTTTTCGAAATGATAAACACTGGAAAAATATGACATTTTGATGATTGAAACTGTACATTTCCAAGTTACCAGATCTACCCGTTCCAGTGCTTCCATGTTTTTCAGAAACTGACCAACTACAAAAGCTCTCACTAGTCATTACTGTGTGGAAATTTCTTGCTAGTCATTACTGAAACTCAAAAGCACGCAGATGATCTCATGAGTCTTGAGAGCAAGATGATCTGAGCCACACCTTCCTTCGTACGGTTGACTGATAAAAAAAATCAAAAATCAACATCAGTACCAATTTGCATTTGTACCGAAACAGTAATACTAGAATGCGTAAAGATGTTCACCAACATAAAACACGGTACATTAACATTTAAGCAACCCTGTGACTGAGACTTATGAGATAATTAGAACGGAATATACAAGAATCCTCAAATAAAGAAATTTTTTATGGCTCGAAATAGATTACCTTCTGCAAATAAGGGGAAAAAATTATAAACCAATGTACTAAAATAGAAGTCGAGAATCATTTGTTAAACCCCAGTTTGTGCATATCCAATTACCAACTTTTCTGAAGAAGGTAAGGAACAATTTATAATCAAGATTACGAATATATGTATAACTTGAGCAGATAACCAATGCAGAAGCAGCTGACTTCCAGGCGATCCATGACAAAGTGAGCATAGCATCCTCACCGGGATTCAATTTACATTGCAAACAGTTCCTTCAGATAAGAAATGAACAGAGCAACATAAGCACATCCCACTAATTTAAACATTTTCAGCAAACTTCAAATCAAGCAGCTGAACATTCCACACGTAGTTGAACCGTGCTAAGTCACTATCACCAGTGTCACAATGCCAAATGAGGAAAACTAAACTGCAGAATGTTTGTGATATTTGTAGTATATTTCACACAGGGGGAACTTGAACGCCTCTGTTTATGCACACTCCACATACATGGATTCCTTTGCTTTCCTTCAACAAGCATGAAGCAGTATTTCATGCTCCCATGATACTCCAACTTCATCAAAGTTTTTATTGGAGTAATAGGTGCCAACTCACTTTCATATAGTTGCAAAGAACTTGTTCATCTCTCTTTTCTTCAAGAAGAAGCAGATAAGTACGGTGTTCAACAGTATGCCAGTATAAGAAAACACAGCTACCAAGCTGTAAGGAACATAGAAGCAATTTCATCCTAATAGATACATTCGCAATAGTCGCGGCCATAGTACACAGTATATCTCCATCTTCTTAATCATCAACCCACTATATGAGGGTGGCAAGCCGGCCATTCTTCATTCTAGTAATTTGACTTGCATTGCACCACAAGTCCGAGAACCTAAAATGATCACCGTTTAAACCCATCACAGTAGATGAATAGTAGATAAACGATTTCCCCATAACTATACTGTAAATGCAACTCTTAGAAGCTTAGCTCCTGAAATACCAATGGTATATTGCACTGCACATGTGCATGAAATAGGGAACATTTTCAGCATCGTTGCCTTGTTCATGTCACATTGCCGAACATACAAAATCTGTCATTTCTGAAGTTGCAGTATTCAGACTTGAAGCACCTGACAGTGAAGGATATGACTCTTGGTCCCGCTTCGACCTACAATACTCAACCATAAGTTCGCCATGAAGGTCTTCACTAGTCCTTTGCCATTTGGAGTTTCCCAAATGTGAGTGCTATTCCCAGGTTTCGACACATCAACCAGACTGGTACTCATGTTGTTTCGGATAATGCAGAGTTTGCCATCAACTGGGACAAATGCAGCTGCCTCTAAGGCCCGAGTGTTTCCTAAATGGAGTTTGCTGTCCAGAGTTTTGCTCCATGAGTTAGTGGATTGATCATACACTCTTAGCCTGCAACCATCCTTACAATCTGATGAATAGAGCTTCCCGTTTAATGAAACACTTGGGTTCCGCCACCCTGTAATCATTGCATCATTAACCTGAGACCAGTTATTTATAGATGGTGTATAGACTTCACTTAGAACTTGGCGATGCATGCCCAGCCCTTTCAGGAACCACTTCCCCTCATAAACAACTCCAATGAACGGAATCATTGCGGTTTTCATGTCTGCAATAAAACTCCACTTGTTTCTGTTTGGGTCATACACCTCTGCTGTCCGTTGTGTTCTTTGAATTCCATCACACTCACCACCAGCAACAAACAGGCAATTATTAATGACAGAAGAACCATGGAGGTGGCGCTTCCGAAGCATATCTGGAGCTCGGTGCCATTTGTTAGTGCGAGCATTATAGAAGATCACTCGCCTCATAGACCCTCTAATTGGGTCCTTACCTCCAAGTAAGTAAAGATAGCATCCATTAAGCACTGCACAACCAAATCCAAGAGCTTCTGAATACTCCGCTGGAATAGGTGGAAGCGGCTGCCAAAGCTTGTAAACAGGATCAAAAGCATTCCAAGATATTCTGCCATCATGATCTCTTTTGATAACATATATCCACTCCTCAGCCATTCCTTGTTTCTTCCTCAGAGAGTAAAAGAAATTGAGAGATAGGAGGCTGTTCCATCTTTTGCATACTAATCGAAGATTTGTGTGCTCAGCTCGTGGGACACGAATCAGGCAGGTAATAGCAAGGTCATCCGGAAGCCCAGGCAAGAGAGGAGACTGAGCTTTGCTTCTCTCCCTGCGTGAGTTCTTGGGTCTTGGTCCACTAGGGATAATATCAGGTTGAATACAAAGTTTCGCTCCAGGTACGAATTTCCTAGCCCCAACAATAGTCTTCAAGCCTGTGTCAGCTCTGCAATAGCATGAAACTGACTCAACCTGTAATTTTTGCCAAGTGTGGTTATCAAACATGTGAGCTTCAGACATGAATAATATAGACCGTCTCCCTTCTAAGAGATAGCGATACATGAGGTCACGCAAAAGTAATTCAAGGTGATAAGTAAATGACTAGCAGACGAAGCTTCTTCAATCCAGTACTTAGCACAGCAAAGCCAACCACTATTTAAATTTGTAGGTCATGAAGAAGTTCTCATGAGTGATAAGTATTGGGATTGTCAGGAAGGCTATAAAGAAAGACATGAGTTCAGAATGCAAGAAGATGGGGCAGCAAAACAGAGATTGAATTACATAACAGCGACCCATTTGAGTAGTTCCAGTTGGAACTGCATGCAGGTTACTCGGTTTAGTAAATTGCATCAAAATGATTTATACACATGGGGCTCTCAAAACATACATGCAATAAGCAGCAATTACCAAAACTTAATAAGCTGTTATAATCAACATTTGCCGTAAGCAGCAAGGTAAACTTGCACTGAACTATTTCAAGTTTTTAAGGAAATAGTTACACGAGCAAGGTCCAGACAGTTTGGTGTGCTACAAAAGGAATTGAAAATGGTTAGGAGTCTTTTGACAGTGATCCAGACTTGGTAACTCCTCCATGCATCAGACATTTTAATTCATATTCACTGATCAAACTTACAAAGATATCAGATTATAAATAAAAAAAAGAAATAAATTATGATAGTCCAAACATTTACTTTTGTAGATGATTGAACATGACCAAGAAAAATGTTCCATGGAGCTGTCAAGCTACTCAAGTGAGACTCTTGAAAAGGACTCTAAGAAACTCTCTGCCTTCGCTGTATGAGATCTAAGAACTAAAGAGTGTGTTCCAATTGCACGGACTTTCTCCCGCCAGATTTTGAGTTCGAGCTCACTTCCTGTAATTCAGTTTACTCTGAACTCACCAAACTCATCTCATCCACTTCTCACAGAACTAGGTTTCACAAAACTCGCGAAACTCTCAACAAAGTAGTGAGCAAATTGTCAGTGAGCAGCATTATTATGACTGAGCAGATATTGATTGGAACAGTAATCTGAATAAGAATTCTACTTGAAATACGATGCCTACTAAAACTAAATCTCTGAAAAGATATGACGCGTATAGAACATAAACTATAAACCTAAATCTATAATCCTATAATTACCTACCTTCCAATTTCAAGCGTATCAAAATGAAAATGTTAAGAGGCAGGTTTTAATGACAAGTCCTTAAATCACAGAACTGAAACACAAGATATTTCTAATTATAGGGATAAGAGGATCGTGCTATTTCTAAACTCAAAACAACTGCTAGTTACAGGGATAAGACGATCCTGTCAAATTTCAGACCCAGATCTTCAACAAAATAGCTTTACTTTAACGAACCCTAAATTCACACTTAATTATTCACTAAATCAGATATCAAAATCAGGCAAAAATTAAAAAAAATGAAGAAGAAAAAGTATCCAGATTTCAGTTACCAGCTTTGGACCAAAACAAAACAGCTAGTAAGCTGGAATGGTCTACAAGTAAAACCTAACAAAAACAAAAACAAAAACAAACAGCAACAAACAAGTTTCTAGCTAACCAGAGGTGCTTGAACTCTGAGTCCTCTCTGGTTTCTCTTACTGCTGTCAGCAGACTCCATTATCCAACACCAGAGAGAAAAATTAGAAAATAACACGAGAATAAAGAACTAGCTACAGTTTCCCTCTCCCCTTCCCTCTTGAATCGAAGCCAAGACCCAAGAATGCCTTGGCTCTTTGCTCTGACTCATTATTATAATATGCCTTTATGAGTATTTGTCTTTAGTTGCGGAAAAGCCTTCTAGTCGTTGGACTTGTGTTGGGATCGTGCGTTGTGCTGTCTTAACTCTTACGGAGTTGGCCTGAAATGAAATAAACTAATAAACAACATGATAACTCGTCCCAAACAACACCATGATATTTTATATTCCAAAACATTTGTCCGACCAACATTTCTGCTACGGAGTTATTTAAAAGTACTTCAAATAAATATTTTTGCAAAAAAGTATTTAAGATTTTCAAAATATAAGTTTAATTTCATAAAATAATATATATATTAAAAATAATACAATCTATAAAAATTTTATTAAAAACAAATAATTATAAAAATAATTATAATAAATAAAAAGCTTTGCCATTTTACATTTTTATTATTTTTAGAGCAAAAATATTTAGTTCGACTTTGAGTTAGAGGATATTTAAATGTTCTTATTAAAAATAATTATTTATAGAATAAAAAATATTTTAAAATTGTTAACAAATAAATTTTATTTTAAAAAATAATAATAATAAATGATAAATTTTTTACGATATAAATTTTTTTGTATTTTAAATTTTAAAAAATATATAATATTCTAAAAATTTATTTATAAATAAAATAAAATATTAGTATAAAAAATAAGAAAGAGATAAATAACGCCAAACATTCCCTTACTAACCCCAGTCATGTGGTTTGGTTCACTCCCAAACGCCCCCTATAACAACAGAAGCAAAGCAGCTTGCCAATTGAGATAGAGAATAAGTTGAGCTGTACTGTGTTTAGCTGAAGGTGCAAGAAACAAGTTACTTGATACGTACGTGCAATAGGAAGCACTCCAGAAAGCGCATGAAAGCAAATCAGTTATTTAGTGCGTTTGTTTTTTCTTTTCCCTAACAAAATTTTTTAATTTTTAATTTTATATTTTTTAATATATATTTTATAAATATTTTAAAAAATTTATTTAAAAATTTAAAAAATATAATAAATTTTTATATAATAAATTTTTTCTATTACATATTTTTGTATTTTTTTAAAAATAAAAAAATAAAACTCATTTTAAAAAAAATAAAAATATTTATCGTTTCAAAAAAATTCTATTTTATAAACAATTTCAAACGAATACTTAATAAAAAATAAACTCAAAAGAGATCTACAGTAGTTTCTAGAAGATATCGAAAGAAACTCGTTAAAAGAGACATGACTAACATTTCAACTATTAAATATTCAATCGGAACCTAAACCATAAACGCCCCATTTTTCCTATATTCCAAAGCAACACCCACCAGCAATCTCCCAAATTTTAATATAAGCACCCAGCTGTCAACACCTTTCTTCCAACATTTCCTACAACTTACTACAGAATTGACATTCACAAAACGCAAAAACAAATACAGAAACGAACGCAATTAAACGGAAAAGGGCTCAACATGCATAACAGGTCATCACACTGATCAGCATTGCAAAGTCATTTGCCTCCAAGAACTTCCGCCAACATGAGTAAATTTTAGAAGATCCTGAATAGCAAAAGATGCAGAAAAGCGGTAATCACCCAACCTTCTAAAGCTTGCGACAAACTAGACTATACTGTACTTAACTACTTACATTACCAGGTAAAGCCCATTGATTTCCAGTTAGTGTAACCAATCAATCCCACCATGCGCTGCTAACACCCTGACTGCCATAGTTACCACCATAACCAGACGATGCCGCACCATATCCTCCTCCAGCACCACCACCGTAGTAGTCACCTCCACCCTTGCCAAAAGATGAATCCCTTCGGAAGTCACGACCACCAAAGCGACCACCACCTGAACGTCGGTTCCTTCCACCACCAATATAAGAAGCACGAGCAGCATAACGAGAAAGCCAGTCAGGCACGTCTTGGTTTGCTTCCTGCATGAGCTCAGCCAATGGTCTCGCTAATGACATGTTGTTCTCATTGAAGAATGCAGTAGCTAAGCCTGACTTTCCAGCTCTCCCTGTCCTTCCAATTCTATGTACATAATCATCAATATCATTAGGAAGATCAAAATTCACAACATGCGCCACATGAGGGATGTCGAGGCCCCGAGCAGCTACATCTGTAGCGACCAGGATTGGGGTCTGGCCACTCTTGAAGGACCTTAATGCCATTTCACGTTCCTAAAAGAGCAAAGGATCAATAAAAGTCGTTGAACACAATTTTAAGATGCAATACTTGAGAAAGCTATTTTTCTGCCACCATTTAGCCAACAGGTAAAATGACAGGCAGTAAAAGTACTTTTCCAAGCTACCTAACAGGCTAACAATAGCTGTAGTCTCAACACAGATGACGAAGATAATGCTAGTACGATTCTCAAGACTATTACACAATATTTGAGTGCAACGCAACAGCATAGCAAACTCACCAGCATCTATCCCGCAATATTACTTATGGTTAAAAACATACTTTCAAAGGTATATATTCAAGAAAATTTCATCACATTTACAATGCTACACCAAATCAATACTTCTCTATAATTTCAAATTTGAAGTTATAGCAAATGCTTTATCAGCATTCCTCATTTATGAGGGGAACATCATTAGACTAGATAAAAAGGATACATTACATAAATTCTGAGGCAGAATTGTAACACGCCCATAACAGCAATGGATTATCCTAAGAACACCAGGCTGTGCAAGCTCCTACGAGATGCCATGTTACCATACGGAACATGCAACTCGTTGCCCTAATCTTATGGACAACGCCTATGAACTATGTTAATCTAGTATTATATTTGCTGAAAACAATAATCGGTGAATGAAAGGAACAATTTCAGTTCTCCAAAATCCTAAGTGCCACGAGAAAAGTGGTCAAACTAACATGTCATCATGTGATATAAAACAGTAAAATAGGGGAAATAAAATCTCTACAAAAAGGGAAAATGAAAAGAATCAGCATTGCAACACTCCATCCAAAATAGTTTAAACCTGCCCCATAATATCATTCCAATTTTTGCTATTAAATTACAAAATTTTTTGGATGCTTTTGCACTTATCCACTAAATAAATCGAAAATACGAGGTTCTACTGAAATTTAGACAGAAATAAAGCGCATGAATGTGAGTACATAATAATTCCACATACACTGACAAGATAAAAAACAAGCAACTGGGTACTCCAACCAGTAGGATAAAGTGCATATGATTTTGTGACTTAACCATACAATGTATCAAGAGTATGCCAAAGTGGAAAGAGTCAAGGCTGCATTGAGTGGCATAACGACATTATAGAAATTAATTTCCCATGAACTCAACTCGCCTGTTGTGTTCTATCACCATGTATTGTAGTTGCAGGGAACCCATTCATGGATAACCAATGTTCCAAAGCATCAGCCCCCCTTTTTGTCTCCACAAATACCAATGTCAAAGCTTGCTGCAGTATGCAATAAAACATAAATAAAGAAATAATGCACAATATAAAACTTATATGCAAAAATCAACAAGAGTGTAAAATGCAAAACCAAATCTTTGTCCCCAACAAAACTCCAGGATAGTTTGATAAAGTCATATGAATAAACAAAACTTATAAACCATAATTAAAAACAAGTTGTAAATTACTTTTCCATGAGCACCATTTGCCCTTTGAGCATGAAGAAGGTCCATCAGATGGCTTCTTTTGTCAGATTCAAGAACATATTCAACTCTCTGAAGTATCAAATCGGTGCTAGACCCAACCCTTCCAACAGCAAGAAATATGTAGTTGGAAAGAAAATCAGAAGCCATTCTCTGCACCAAGCGCACAAGGGAGACATGTCAGCAGAAACGCTTAAGTCTAATTTTCTCAAATAAAATGGTGGCATGAACCATTGAATGATAGGGAAACTAATTGTCGGAAGAATAAGCGATTGTTAAGACTCTAGTCACAAAGAACATTCATATATCCAGCCTAACCATAGTCAATTCTTCAGGTTCAAGAGATCGGAGTTCCTCCAAGAGGCATCCCAATTATCAGCTCATTGCAAACTCATAGAAATTACATGTTGATAGAAAAACAAAGATTTGTCTTAAATCCACTAGAGATCCCTAAACCTTCTTTGTTTCCCCACTCAGGTACCTAAACTTTTATTTGAAGCACATAGCTCCCCAAACTTTCAACATTGCAATCAACTCCTTCTTGTACTTGATGTCTCAATTTTACCTTACGTTAGTGAATGTCATGATAACTTATCCTTAAAAGGCATCACGAAAACCAAAAAAAGCTAAATCTTTTTTTGAAAAGAATGAAATAACAATAGTAATATAAAAGAAATTATTTTCTTGTAAATCAAAACTAGAGAAGTAGAGAAAATAAAATAAAATATTGTGTTTGGAACACTGTTTCATTTATTTAAAAAATCTAAAATCTGAAAGTAATATCTTGCCTTTCAGAAAGAAAGAGAGAAAGAAATCCTAGGAACATACTAAACTGCATTTTATGATAACATAGAAATACAATTTGATTTTTTTCCCTTTTTTTGAGAGAAAAAAAAAAGAAACAACCTATGATGACGAGTTTGCTTATCATAAGCTTAAGACCATAGGAACACCTTCCCAAACCAGAAAAAGAAATCATGATCTCCAGACCCCTCAAAAGAAAAGGGAAAAAAGCTTATATGTCAAACTCACATCTATGTGTACAGCCCTATGAAGCACTTCACCTACCTAACCAAAGGTAATGATACCAAAATGATTGCGGTGGCGCACCCTGTAGTGATTGCAGACTCCATATGCCAATGGCAGTGAGATTAATGACCGTAAGAAAGAACAGTAAATACATACTAGCTAAAGCCAAAACCTAACATTACGGTACCATCTACTTCAAAAGAGATGTAGATTATGACAAGCTATTAAAATTTTGAGAGACCGCCAGCTACACAACAGCCATTGCTAATGCACATATAACTATTTGCTACGAAGATAATATAACTTCAAAAATGCAAAAAGAAACATAATTACTTGTATCTCTTTCGGGAAGGTGGCGCTAAAGAGCATAGTCTGCCGAACACCACTTGGAGGCATGTCCATCTGTTCAACTATCCTCCGAATCTGAGGTTCGAAACCCATATCCAACATTCGATCTGCTTCATCCAATGCCAAGTATCTAATCATTTGCAGAGAAACTCTTGCTCTCTCAAGAAGATCTACCAGACGCCCAGGTGTTGCAACAAGTATCTCCACACCCCTCTCCAAGTCACGCAGCTGCCAGAACAGTAAAAATCAAGATGTTTACTCTGGTGCAAAAAATCTTATGCAAGAAAGAAGTGACAGTTGAATTCACAATTTTTGAAAACCAGAACTGCTAGTTCAACTCAGATAACAAGGATCAAATCAGTAGCACGGCCAATTTCATGGTAGACTTTTACAGCCTTGGCATTTTAGTAGCTCTATCTCATGAAACCTTAAGAAAACTTTAGATTAAGTAGGTTATCAAAATCATAGATGTAACAACAATCAAATGGCAAGAAATGCTACTCAACACAGTAAAAGCAAATTAAAACTAAACATTCCATCAACTTATATTTAGACGAACAAAGTGGGATGCGGCTCAATTGTTGTTTTCGTTGTTACGATTCATGAGTGCATGCAAAAAATGTCACTGAACAGCCCATCCTCCAACCAAATCTTCAATAACATCCAATTCAGACGAGAGTGGCAATGATTCATTCTCATGTGATTTAGATAACCACCCTGATGACCCTCTCGTTTAAAAATATATATTATTAGTTGTTCAGAAAATAAGTAACAGAGTGAAAGAGGACAACAACACAATTGGACATAAACATCACTTGTGCTATCCTCTTAACTCCAAAAATACACAACTCAGACACACAAAAAAAAAAAGAATAGCTAATAATATATACATCAGCTACCTGATGTAATGTTGCCATACAATATATGCAATCTTATCAAAAAATAATTTCCTAACAGCACTTCACGTAAGGCAATCATGACATACATACACTGAACTGTATATTAACTAAATCAAAGCATTTTTACTCCATTCCAGTAGCCTCTTACTATGCAAACTGATCACGATAACTAAATGAAATGGAAGGATAACACAATCTATGACTTATTAGCACAGCAGAGCATGCAAGACAAACGTGGTGCATAGTAGCCATCGATGTAGGACTTTTAAACATTCCAAACATACTGTTTGTGATTAGAATGAATGTAATATATCCTACTTCTAACTGTGGTAACAACATGCCATTACTTGAATATACATAGAAGCACGAAAACTAGAACTACCACAACAATTGAGTACGCACCTGCTGGTTGATAGGAGTACCACCATAAGCAACAACCACCCTCACTCCAGTTTGGTATGCAAACTTCTTTGCCTCCTCATTTATCTGTCACAAAGACCAAATAGACAAAATTAAGGAACATAAGCCTGAAAGTTAATAAGGAAAATCTATTAAAGAACAAAACCAAAACTCAATCCACCTGAACCGAAAGTTCCCTAGTTGGAGACAGGATCAAAGCGAGGGGGTACGCAGTCCTCACTCCCCGTGGGTTCCTCTGCACAGGCGGCCCACGCATAATTCCACTGATAATTGGGAAACAGAAAGCGGCAGTCTTCCCAGACCCCGTCTGCGCACAGGCCATAAGGTCCCTTCCTGCAAGCGCAATTGGTATTGCATGACGCTGCACAGGTGTGGGCTTAACATACTTACATCTGCGAATGTTCTCATTAACCTCGACACCTAAGTCAATCTCCGCGAAGGTATTAACCGGCACAGGCACGTTCTCCCCGTTCGTCTCAACAGGTATATCTTCGTAAGCATCAAAGTTGATTCCTGTGTTCTCCTGGTCAAATGAAACCTCAGTGTCATCTTCTACGTCATTAAACGGATTAGGTTCACGGTCACGACGTTCACGGTTACCCCAGCTACCACCACCACAAGATCCCCAAGCACCAGCATTGAAGCTTACTGGAGCAGGCGCAGGAGCACGATTGTTGGTCGGACCCCAACGGGAAGGAGCTGAAGCTGCCGTAGGAGCCGGAGCAGGAGTTGGCGAAGGTTCTTTGGACAGCTGGCGGTTGCGGAGATGAGGAGGAACGTAGGAAGAAGTCTTAACGGGACGAGTTGCAGAGGCGGTGGCGGTAGCAGCAACGGCAGCAGGCGCCGAGGAATCGGCGCACGCTACTGAATCAGCCCATGAAGTTCGCATAATTAGGGATCCACGAAGTTATTGAAACCCTAAGAAGTTCTTCTCTCTCTGAATCTATTCTATGCTACCCTTTGCAATTGATCAATGGGAAACGAAACACGGCAATCAAATGAAAATTCACCTAATTCTAATTGAAGAAGAAGAAGAGGAGAAATCTTCGTTTCGAATTATTTTCTTTGCTTCACCTGATTAACAAAACAAAACAAACAAATTGAGAATTGAATGATCAGTTGAAGATTAAAGATGGAAGTCGATCTGGTGGAGAAGGAACTGATTTGATTGAGAAGAGAGAAAATCAAGAGAGGAACTTAGGAAAATGGGAATCAGAACTTCACCTGAGGAGAGAAACCCTAATGCGATGAGGAGTGTTTCGCGGAGGAGAGAATCTGAGGGACCGAGATTTGCGAGAGAACGCAATAGCCGGAGAGAGAAAGAGAAAGAGAACCCAAAAGACGGGTGTGGAAAATATCTCAAGTGTTTTGCCTAAGTTTATACGCGTTATCTTTTAGTATAGAGGATCCAGTTAACGGCGTGTGATCTATTTGCATTGCAACCAAATTTTAGTGAAGTTGGAACTTGAGGCTTGATCCAATTGAAGAATGAAATGAAACCAGTACCAATACGGCGAACTAGGATCTACCAGATCAACAAGAGAAGCTGAAGATTAAAACAACAATGAAAACTACTCTACATAGATCGCTCTTACATGGCAGCCGCTTGAGTGCCAAGACCACGGCTGCCTTATGAAGTAGCAAAGGACGAGCACAACCAGCGGAAGCTGCAATCAAATACTCGCCTCAGTCTCTCACATTCATTACCACAATACCAGCAATGGGAGTAATTACAGCATCTTATACCATGGAACCTTACGAGAAGTAACAATAAAATATATAAAAAGCGTTTGAAAATATTTTTTAAATATTTTTTTAAAAAACAATTTTTATTTTTTTATTTTCAAAAAATAATAAAAATATATAATAAAAAATTTCTATATAAATTTCTAAAATTTAAATAATTTTTTAAATAATTATAAAATATGTATTAGAAAAGCGTAAAATTAAAAATTAAAAAATTACTTTTCTAGTAAGCTAGATCAAACAGCCCCATAAGATGTCACTAAAATTGTGGTTCTTGTCATTAAACAGCTCCACAGTATCTAAGTGGCTATCAATTTAAAGCAAAACTGTGTCCCCAAAGGGGTTCGATTTCATGTAACAACAAATAAATTAGCTGAAAATAAATAACATGCCTCAAAATACAGGGAAGTAGTCCACCTAGATCCTGGTTGGTTTTAACCTACAATCTCGATAACTCCTTTCAAGCCTCGAATTAACTGAAAATTAACAAGTTACACCGTTTCTCTTCTGAAAGTGCATGCAGCCTACTTCTTCTTCTTCAACTTGCTTGAAATGGACTGTGCATATGCAGTTCCCTGCAAAAAAAGATAACCATCAGTATACCTTACATGGGAAGCCACTGAACTTTCAAATGATTCAAAAGTTGGATAACAGAGACAAACCAAATCAGTACAATTTCTAAACCAACTATATCTACATTACATACATGAGAATACTGAAAGGTACCAAACCAAAGTAACTTCAACACATACCTTCAACCAGTCATCCATATCAGCCTCAGTTGCTCCTGTACCCACTTCAACCTTTGGAGCCCTCTTTGTTTTCTGCACAATTATATAACAGGCCAATTCTTAACAAGCCTCAACACAAGTAAGCTGATATAAATTATACAACGATAGTATCATTACATCAAACAATGGCATGTTTGTAACTTTATAGTAAATCTTCAAAACGTGCAGTACATAACATCCAACAGTTCAACTATAAGCATAAGAACTACCTATAGCATCAGTGCTCTGCAGAGATAGGCTTTTATGAGAAACTACATTTTTCAAGACCATGCACGCTCAATCAATAGAAAAATTCTGTATGATCTCAAATCAGTGGCGACCAGAGCTGCTAAAACCAATTTTCCATTGACATATCCATTCTAAGAAACAGGTTTACTAAAAACGTTAAGAAAAAGGGCATCTATTTGCAAAGAGTACTACACCTTGTATGGAGTACTTACAAGATTCAGAAAATTGACACAAAAAAAGGTGCTGATCAGAAGAAGTAGGAGTCAAATTAGCCAGATATATCCCACTCACAATCATTATGTGCTTGTATGTTGCTTGAATTGTACTAATGAATTATATGTCAACTTGTTCATCTTACTTTCACTTAAGAGCCAACACTAGCAGCATCAACAAGCATATTGATGACAGAATAAAAAACAGTAATACTTTCCAACACTAGACTTACTAAGGTCACTTGTTTCAGAAGGTACACCATATAGTAGTGATACATTTTGCAGTTCATAACAGCAACAGTAGGTTGGCAGTTGCATAAGGCAAAAAGAACATCATGCAGATAGAGACCATGAAATGAGTAACTAATATTACCTTTGAAAAGCGTTGAATTTGATTATATGCCCAAATTCCAAGAAGAACAATGAGAGCAACCCCAAGAGTTACAAGGAAAACAGACTCAATGCTCAACAGGCCACCAGCTTCCACAACTTCAACAGTACCATTATAAAAGACAGTCTGATATGGTTGCTCGTCAATCTTGTAAATTATCGTACCAACCAAATCAAATGAGCCAGGCTGCAGAAAAGGGATAGCTACTCAATAGGGAACTGACAAACCTTATTTACTTCAAACAAGCTAGAAAAGTCGAAAAGATAAAGCATATGAGAAAGATATGCATAAGATACCTGCAAGTATTTGCTAACGGTAAAAGTATAAGGAAATGTTGCTTGTATTGACACAGGTACAGAAGCATTATAGAATTCCTACAGGAACAATTAGAAAAAGAAGTCAGCTCAACGTTTGATTACTTCACTAGAAGGTGTCTGTCCAGTGCAGACAACAGACATTTCAGGATCGCGAATTAAAAGTCGATCATCAAATTGTCTCTTGCCAATAAAGCAACAAACAAAAACTACATAGATATTGAGACCCTAGGGCCCTTATTACAAACACAACAATTTCTTTAGGGTCTGAACATAAACAAAAAGGTAACTGACAAAAATGCAATATGCATGAAAGTCAATGCTGCCTCACCTGTGCAGTAAGATTCTGGACGAACATCCTATGATCTACAGGAAGATGAATGCTGGCCTTTATAGCAAAAACCTCCAATGTTGATTCACCTGCCAAAGTACCCACTTCACTGCATCAGGTACAACAAGCCAAGAAGGATGCCAATGACACAACATCATGCGAATCCAAACAATGCCCATGTGGTACAGGCCAGATGTTCATATAACAAATATGGGACTAACTTACAACACAATTGAGACACTAAATTGAAAACACATCTGTAATATGTTGTTTTAACAAGAAACTAAAGCTCTCCCATACGAAGGAGAGAGGTACCATGCACTTGTTAAGAGAAGCCCGATACACTATTCAACATGCCCTAGAACATCTAGGAGATGGCTAGAGTAAAAACCATTACCAATATAACATGCAGGAACAAATGCAGCACCAATTAAATTTAATTCAATAATGGAAGTTGAATATATAAAGTCAGAAACCAAGATCTTTGGTGTAAGTTATCGATCAGAATGATAGAGTATCATTGATTAAAAAAAACCTATAGCTAGCAACAAGTAAACTTATCAGGCACAGTTGGAAATTTACCTTCATTCTGCACACCAACAAGAAGGTCAGTTGGTTCTCCAGCGGGAACAACTGCAGAAACAAATAGATCAACTTTAGCAATTCCCTCTGATCCAGAAACTAATGACAAGTAATTCAAATTCAGTCGTTCAAACAATAAAAAAAGTTCTCACTTTTTCCGATATTTTTAGGGAAAACACAAAGTGTTTCGACTCCAGGAGCAGAAGTAAAGGTTCCATCGGTATAGATCTGAGCGTCTTCACCAACGATTCCAAGCTCCCCTCCAGTTTCGGCGACATCGACTTCCTCCACCGAGTTAGCTCTCACAGCTGTTACCAAATTCAAACAAAAAACTAATTCCCATCCATCTAGATTTCACTAAGCCACAAAGCATCAATCTTCCCAAAAAAAACAAACAAAAACAAAAACAAAAACAAAAATCTACAAATATATAAAGAGATCGAGCTCAGAAAATAGACATAAGAGTAGATCGGTTAAGACAACATTAAATCTGGGAGCTAACGAGCAAAATTGTTGATCGTAACAGATCAAAAGAGTCAGAGAGACTAAGATCGAGCGGAGAAATCACAGAGAGGATAAATCAAAGAAACCGAGAATTACCGATGAGAGAGGAAGAGAGAAGGAGAGCGGTGAAGAAGAGAGAGACAACTGCTCTGATCTCCATGGCGGGGGACGGCGGAGAGATCGAACAGAGCTATTTCAGATTTATTTATTATTCTGTTTATCTCACTCGATGCACGTTTTCGGTCTTGGTTTAGGTTTTCGTGTTCTGTTCGGGCACTGAACAGATGGCCATCAACCACGGCCCACAACCACACACCAGCCTCAAATCAAAGTAAAAATTTTTTTAATTCATGGATGATTATTATGATTTATTGCAACTACGCTAGCAAATTCACTGAAGTAAAAAACCCTACCTTAAAAAATAATAATGAAGAGAAACTGATGATCCTTTTAACTTTGAGAGAATTGCCTAGAGGATATATAATTCAAAATACATAACAAAAGTTTCAAGCTCGACTACCTTAACACTACTGATGTCATCCAAATCCTTAAAGTTGACTCGATTGACGAAGCGAGTTGCTTGATCAATTAATGGGGGACACGCTATGTTGCCATACTGAAGATCATCTGCAAGTCCACACTGAGCATTTTCAAACACTTCCGAACCACAGGAAATTATTATCAAAATCCTCAGAAGTGGATTCTCAAAAGTGGAAGCACTAGCACACTCACATCCAAGTGTTTGACCATCTATCGCATCAGTATCTCCAAGAAACAGTCAATGCATCTTACACTGGCCATGATAAACATCTGTAGCTAAAGAGAACACCTTCGGACAATGACATGGCATGAAAATGCAAAGGCAGATTGCCCGCAAACAGCAACCACCAAAAGTTCAGAACTTGCAACAATTATACAGCTTACATAACCAAAGATTGTGAAATTTCTTGAAGGCTAGCATTCACAGTAAGTAACTAGTAAAACAACCACCATGTAGTAACACCCGAGTAGAACTCAACCACGCTGTATACACAACAGTACAAAGATCAAAATTAGTACTTAGATAGACAGAGGTTCACGTCTGAAAGAACTCCAGTCCAAAAAGACCAAACACATACAATAATTATGAAAATATCCCATTGATTGACAATGTCACAATATAGAAGTTCCTAATAAGATCAATAAATGCCATTCCCTCTAATAATTAAATCTCTTCCCTCTACAAGAGCAATGGTGGAAAAGAAAAGCAGCTGCACCGCAAAAGTCCTTAAACACGTGCTGCTGATTCTGATAGCTTTACTCTATTGCTCCTCACAATCGAAGCCTATGACAATTTCAGACCACATACACCAGGTAATTCTGCTTTCCAAGACTATACATGCTTTATACCCAAGATTGCCAAGGAAGTAGCAGCTTGAGAGAAAAATGCCAATCAGATCAGAAGATGTCAAAGATATCTGGAACAGCAATCCCAATTTGATCCTACACTTGCTGCCAGGACAAATGGTAAGCAGCTTCAATCACAGGAAGTAATCAGGCGTCCTACGAGTTACATCAGGTTCTCCCCTCCTCGGAGCAGGCTCAAACTGCAACAACAAAGCATTACTAAAAAAATCTTGAAATATGAGAAAATAAAAAAGGCCTCTTAACTGGTCTATTTGGGACCTAGAAGATGTAGAGCAACCTTTCTCATTGAAGACTTTCAAACAAAAAAAAAAAAAGATAATAGTTTGGGAAAACAAGGTTTGTTAAAAAGAAAAGGTTTACTGATCCTAATATTAGAAATGTTTATTTACGCACACATAAAGTCAGGATCGGAATCCTGATAAACAAAAATAACAATTGAGAAGGATTAAGGGGAAGAGAAACCTGAATGAAAGTATGCCCTTTACAGTCATCAACTTCCAAAATGGAGGCCATATTCCCACAGCGGTAGCAGTAGTTAGGAGCACTAAATATCGTTACAACCTTTTGATCCTATGTAAATGAAAATAAGCTAATCATTAGACTTCATGTATAAGCACCTAACTATAGAAAATTCTTAAAACAATTAATCAAGAATAGGTACATGGCCCCAGTTGTATCCCTCCATAACTAACTGATGAGCTCTTGCTATAAGCTTTAGATTGTTTGTGTGGTTAAACTGCTCAGATATATCCTGCAAACAAATAAACACAATAGTTAAGACAGCCATAATAACAAAACATGCTGCACCAAGAAACCAAAAGATTTAAATTTTGATCTCTACCTGGCCAAAGGTGTACCCAGCTCCACGTGGAGAGATACCCCAGCCACAACGATCATCTGGGTCAGACCATAAAAGGTCACACATAGGTCCTTCATGTGGAACTTCTTGGACACGATCAAAGTTTCGTATGTTGTCAAGAGTCTCAATGGATGGGGAAAGGCCACCATGCAAGCAAAATATCTCTGACTCAACCTTCAAAGAGCATATTAGAATAGTTAAGAATAATTCAAAGTTTCAAAAGTCAAACAAGGACAGGAAAGGATGCCACACATAAAAAGCACCAAAAAATAACCAAGACATTGCAAGATTAAAATGCAAATTAACCTTTGACATCTAACAGACTACCTAGTAGCACCGCTTCTCAACCTAGCAGTGAGAAGGTGGTTACTGCAAGTAAATAACCGTAAACAAATGCTAATCTAGCAACTAGCTTCATTCAACTTTTGCTGACTAGTCCTGAGATCATCCACAATAAGATTCACACTTAACATTTTATTCATTTCTTCATCAGAATTTCACGAATCAGAAGATCGAAGGATGTTCCATGCCTATGTACAATGCCAACGAAGAAAATGAAATTACCTCTAGAAGCAGTTAACATTACTCAAAATATTACTTCATAGCTTAGGTCTTCACAAATATTTCATCCCTTTAAGGAATAAGCCAAATTCAACTTCCACAAACATCAAGAGGAAGTCATGATAAAAAGAAATTAAAGGTGGCTTATCAATCCGATCCCAGCTGACTGGATAGCATATAATTGGAAAGTACGATGGGTAAAAAAGATTAAAAAAGATAGGCCTTTCTAGTAGCTATATGCCATCAAGCAAATTCCAACAGAAAGAATAAGCTATGCCATAGAGAGCTCATAATAAGAAGACAGAACAAACCAATGCTGTCAACGGAAAGTAGTCAAAAAGATCAGTGAATATCTTCCACACATTGGCATTGCCATATCTGCAACATAACCCAGAGCAATGTCAGCACAAAATCTAAGAGTGAGGCCAAACTCAAGGCCAACAACAGTTAGAAATACATACTATGGAAAACGAAGAAACAGAAGTATAAAGCTACATTAGCATACAGATAACTCATTGTAGTATACAACTCAATCCTCCACTATGGACTTCTCTAAGAACAAACTCTAACAAATGCAAGATCTAAAAGAGGCCATTTATCAGACTTCTCTTTTCAATTTTATCATTTATTAACATGATCCAATTTGCAGAAGTATATATAATTTGCTCTCACTGAATATTTTTTGTTGAGAGGAACAATTATAAACTACAGAAAATTTAAAAAATATTCTGCTACTATGCAGTCATTTTTCTCATGTTATCTCATGCCCCAAGTTGAAAATGGAGCAAGCAAAATTACACTGACATCTCTTAACTGTTAGGACTCCACAAAAATAGTCACAAACAGGTGTGGATATTTTGTAAGAAGCATTTTTCTTAAACATTTTCATCTCATGTTATAGCTAAGAAGCCATTTTTACCTGTTCCATTTAAGAAGGTTGACTCTTAGAATTTAAAACCAAATCTCCATGGTCACAGCAGCTAACAGATTAAACTCTCTATGCATTATACACAAGAAAAGCTTAAGAGATGATGTGGTGCAGCAGCAGTAGCAGCAGACGCAATTTATGTACAAACACAGTTCTACGACTTCAGTAAATAGTCTAACGATACGAGTAAATCACATAAATTTTTGCAACAAATACTTGGGATTCATACATTTCATAAAGCTTGAACAAAACGTGCAGACGTTCCTAACAAGAAAGGATGGAAAAAGGAGAAGAAATTACTTTCTTAGGCATTCATCATAAAACCCATAGACCTGTGTGATCTGCAAGATAAAAAAAAACCAGCCAATATAATCAGAACCTATCCTAGGAACCATAAAATATTAGCTTCAAATTTGGACGTTCCTCTGATAATCATTTAGGGAAAGTGTGAAACTTGCACAAAGACATCAGGCAAATACTGAAGAGCCTAATTAATTAGACAAGTAGCTAGAAGATAGATGCTTAACCTGGCGACTCTCATGGTTCCCTCTGAGAATTGTGATTCTTTGAGGATAACGCACCTTGAGGGCCACAAGCAGCTGACCAATATATAACAATTTATATCAGCACAGCATAACATACAATCAAATAATTGTAAGTGATCAAAAAGACAAAGAAAGGCAATCATTAGTACTAATAAAAAGCAAACGCATTAAAGGTTTCATGCTCATGAGAGGCATGCCTTACCAAGTTAGCATGCAATACAACAACAACAACAACAACAACAACACAAACTAAGCCTTTATCCCACTTGTGTGGGGTCGGCTACATGAATCCGTTTTCTCCATTCCGTTCGATTATAAACCAATCCAGCAAAAAATTCAATTCCTCTAAATCCTTCGCCACCACCCTAGGCCAAGTTAATTTTGATCTACCCCTTTTTCTTAAAGTGTTCAAATGGAATTGCATTACTCTTATGCACTCCAGCATCTTTAAGTTTGCGCAAGATATGTCCAACCCACCTAATCTTACCTTCCCTTGTCATTGATCGGCGCGCTAGCTACTTGTTGACGTATATTTTCATTTCATATTAGCATGCAATATTGATCGATATTGCATTCAATCGCTAGATAGCAATTTATTTTGGCAAGCAAAAAACACTTATATAGATGAAAGTAACAAGCTATATAACATGCAAATTTCCTACAAAGAACTTGTCGCATTCTACTTCAATTAGGACAATTCTTCTACAGCAACACCATATCACCTCTAGAATAGGTAACTTGTCTGATTCTACTTCAATTAGGACGATTCTTCTACGGCAACGGCAATCACCTCTAGAATAGGTGGTATATAGCAAAAACTATATAGTATAGTTAAAAATTGACCATGGAGATGCTACAACAACAACAAACTAAGCCCTTATCCCACTTACGTGGGGTCGGCACATGAATCCGTTTTCTCCATTCCATTTGATTATAAACCAAATCTAACCATAGAGATGTTAACAAAGTGAAGAAAATGTCAGGTTGAGAGATCAAGAAGCCTGCCATATTAAATTCCAGGTAATCGCAATAATTGAAGTTGCTTGTACTATGCATGCTATGAAGTTTTTAAAAATATGAAATAGAATCTTTTTAAAAAACTATTAGCTTGGAAGTTGTAGACAGAAGTTTAGAGAGTTTTGGACAAACAATAGAGTGCTTGTAACCGATTGGTAAACGGTGCAAACCAATGAAAAAAGACTATCCAATTAACACTTACTACAAAAAGAGATTGAAAACACAAGAAAAACCTTACTGTCACAGTTTCAACTGAATAGTAACCGCGGTCCACATAGTCCCCCATAAATAGATAATTGGTATCTGGACACTACCAACAAAAATACAAAATATCAATAAATTAATTGAGAGGCCCTAGTTAACTGTATATGATAAATCATTTGGAGAAGGGATGAACAACCTTTCCACCAATCCGAAATAATTCAGCAAGATCATGAAATTGTCCATGAATATCACCACATATTGTGACGGGGCTTTTTACAGGCTGCAGTAGATCAAAAGTACAAACTTTTTAGAAAAGGTCAAAGTTCATTATCCATTATACATGAACACTAACATGCTGCTATCACAGTCACTTATTATGAATCTTCAACAAACAGTAACACTCTATTATCATAAAGAAAGCATGAAAGTAATTGAAAAATATGGCTTGTGAGCAACAACAAAAGCTATCAGCATGCTGAAGAGAGCAAATTCTGATTGACGACTCACGTTGTTTATTCAGACAATGAGAATGCAAATCAAGAGAATAGGAATAGCACATACTAAACCAGCATTTCCATTAGCAAAGAGGATAGATGAAAGATTAAAAGAAAATATCAAATAACCTTAATCCAAACATCTTCTTCATTTCCATCACTATGTTTCTCCCATAATGTCTCAACTACTGTATATACCTTAACCCTATATTAAAAAGTAAAAGGTAAACAATATTACAGATGAAAATAATGGTTAGTCATCCTACATGTAAAGCCAAAAACTATACCTCCTTGTGAGACATCAATAGCAGCAATATTATCCTAGGAACCTTGATAGCTTACCTGGACATTGCTTTCTTCCATTAGAATTTCCTTTGCTTTCTCACACAGCAACCTAACCTGCACCAACAAAAGCAAGCAAAGATATTAAGCACTCACAAGAATACAACCAATTGACAACGCAGAAAATTAAAGAAGGAAAAACACAAGTCATTTCCCATCGTTCTTTCTAAACAAAAAACAACCCATGCGGCCATGCCAAATACCAAGGCAGACAACACTCCTGCCCCGCCTACCAATTCGTTGAGTCAGATGGGATTTGCTATAATCACTATATGTTACATAGAGACATCTACAATAGATAACTTGTTAGCTTCTATGGATCAAAGTTATCTAAGAATAACAAATGTATTGGAAAAAGAGGAAACAGAATATCCACTTACTCAAATAGACCTACCAATGATCTATACAACCAATTCAACAATTGACTTACAATTCCAAAGGAGCTGTAAGTTTAGCCATTGTCTAAATACTTAGAATTTAGAGGACACAATTACTGCTGAGTGACTGTTTCTTGATTATTGGCACACACATCAAGGATTATACAAATTCACTATCCAGAAACTGCAAGCTACATTACAAGTATCAACCTGTGTATCTGATTTTCAAAGAATCCAAGTTAATAGCTAAAAAGTCTTGAGCTTCATTCTTAGTTCAGCTGCAGCATGAAATGTTGACGCCTCTAACTTCACATTCCTCCAGCAGCCCAAAGTTGTAAGCTAATGACTTAATCGACAAGAGAGTAACAAAAACTAATCATCCTGCGCAAGATATATAAAGAAGCCTACTGTGCTTCCGCTAGCAATCACGATGAGAGTTAAACAAATCAATAATGAGAGAATCCCTTGGAATCTCGAAATGGCCCCACAACTACCCAGATCCAAAACCTGCAGCTTCCAAAAACACACAAACCAAACAATTTCAAACAGATCTGAGCAATTTCAGTTCCCCTTAAAACATTTCTCATACACAAAACACTCCCTGATCCATTTCGCATGATCACCACAACCAACCACGGAAAATCGACAAACACTCTGAGAATCGTAAGAATGTAAATAATAAAAAAAGATAACCTCCTGTTCGGATAGGGGCTTGCACTGCATCAGCTGCGCAATCTGCTCATCAAGATTGCCATAGCCACTCGCCTGCGCCGGTGCCGCACTCATCTTCTTCTCCTATAAGACCAAACCCTAACCTTAGACCAACAGATCCCCCTTCCGCTCTACTCCAACGAGCTTAACAACCTTCTCGATCTCTCTACCTGCTTGGTAATTGAAATTTAATCGAAGAAAAAACAAAGAAAGATTGAAGAGAGAAATGGATCGGAAAAAAAAAAGAACCAGAGAGAGAAAATGGGAGAGAGGGAGAGGAGAGAGAAAGAAGCAAACCTCGGGCGAGCAGCACCACGGCCTTTTTTATTTGGGGCTCTCTAACAAGAGAGAGAAGAGTTCACTTACTTTCGATTCACATGGGTAGAAGGGATTGAGAGTGATTAAAATAAAAAAAAATTAAAATAAAATTATGTTAAAGTGTTTAAAAATAAGTCTTATTTTTTTATTTAAATAATATAAAATAAATTATAAAATATATACTTTATTTTTAATTTAAAATTTTTTTAAAATTCTAAAAGTTCATTTGAATTCTATTTTATTCTAAACTTTTATTTTATATTTTTAAATAATTTAATATTACAAAATTTATTTAAAGTTTTATAAATAAATCCTAAAATATTATTAATAATTATTATTATAAACATTTTTAGACTAAAAATAATAAAATTTGTTTAAAAAAATATTTTTAAAATATTTATTATTTTTCAAATAAACACGTCCATAGAGTGACCACTAGTTATCTGCGTCTCAAATTTCTGGATTGTGTTTTTTATTTTTTGATAAATAAGATAGGAACATTAATTTTGTAAGAAATTTGTTACTAATTATTACATAATTAATTATTATTAGTAGTAGAAACATTAATGAAGTTTAGTTAAAGCTTTGTTTGGTGCCATATTGATGACCTATTGACCTGCTTCTGCGAAATCACACCTATCAATGTTTGTTAGAGATCTAACAATTTAGCTCATAAATAATAATATCTTTAAAATATATCCAATAAATAGACGAATTTAGAAGTAACAATCTAACACATATTTTCATAATTCCTTTCAATTATATATGTTATTAACTTAAAATTAGTACAGTGGATATCACTTTGAAAGTATTTGGATGTATCTTTGAAATAAAATTTTTTTAAAATAGAAAATATTTTATTTTTTTAAAAAATAAGTTTTATTTTTTATCTCTAAAAAAAATTAAAATATATAATAATTTTTTTTTATATTTTCTAAAATTTTAAATAAATTTTTAATACTTATAAATATGTATTAAATAATATAAAATAAAAATTTAAAAACTATTTTTTTAGTAAACTGAACCAAACAGTCCTTCTTATACTCTAGAGATGTTATAGCATAATTCATCAAGTGCTTCTTATTTAAAAAATATTTCATATATTTTAATAAAATTTATAATATATTATAATTTTTTTAATTTTAAAAAATATAAAATATTATATAATATATTATTATTTTTTTAATTTTAAAAAATATAAAATATTATATAATATATTATTATTTTTTTAATTAAATATATTAAAACATTTTTAATATTTAAAAATATCATAAATACTTTCAAATATTCCATCAGTCCGAAACGTTTAAAATTTTCAAAAGAGGAGGAGCCATCATCTATCAGTTTCAGAAACATCGAAGAATTTTAGAATCTAAAAGAATCTGACTGGATTGTGTTAGCTGTTCGGAATCCTGAATTCCCAATCAATCATCAATCTAACCGAAGTTGAAGGAGAACAGATGGGCCAGAAACACAGTTCCTTCGCTTCCTTCCCTTCCCGGTTTGAGAAACCATTAGGACATTTAGTATTTTGTTTCACTCAGTTTTACAAAATTTTATTTTTTTAAATATTTTGTAAATATTTTTATAAAAGTTTAAAAATTAAAAAATATAACAATTTTATATTATTATTATTATTATTTTTTATTATTTTAAATAAAAAAATAAATAAGACAACAATATTTATTTTAAAAATATTTTGAACATGTAAATAATATTTAGAATTATTTTTTTAAAATAAATTTTATATAACAATTTTTTATAAACTTTATTAAAATTTTAAAAATATAAAAAATTTCATATAGTAAAAACTTACTATTATTTATTATTAAAAATATAGATTCATTAAAAAATTTAAAATATTTTTTATTTTAAAAAAATTTCTTTTCAGAATACGTCTGAATATTTCAAGCAACTGCAACTGTCAAGCAATTGTGTTCAAAACAAACAAGCTGTATTATCAATGCGAAAATTGCACCAATTATTTATTTACTAAGATCGTTTTGTTCCTAATTGATATATCAGACATTATACATTTAAAATATACATAGAACGTTTTATTCTATGAAATCGGTGAAGTATTAAAGATATAAAAGAAAAGGTCCATATTACTTGAATACGAGTAATGGAGCATTATCTATGGCATTAAAAGATGACAGAAGTATTTTTGCAATCCTTCTCTGATTCCTAATTACTGAGTAGTATAAGAAACTAGGCATATTCTCAATTGTGTACAAAGTATCTAGTAAGGTTCTAAATACCAGTTACCCACAGTTCCCACCTGGAGCAAAATCAGAAAATATTTAAAAGTATTTATAAAATAAAATTTTTCAAAAATCAAAATATTTTAAAAATATTAAAAAATTAGCTATATTTATTACTTCAAAAAATAATAACAAATTTACAATATATATTATTAATATTTTATATTTTTTAAATCTGAACAAATTTTATAATATTATAAAAATTTATTAAAAAATTAAAACTTTAAATAAAATAGAGAAGGAAGTGAAAATAGAATACCAAATATGACCGGTACATCCTTCTTCCCAGATTTGGAGGTAGCAATTGCATATTTGCTTTCCGCATCCTCTTCACGAAAAGCCACAATCGAAGCACCAAACAAATATGAGTAAATGTGATTCGCATCTGATTTCTCTTCATTAGAAGATCAGAACAGGTTCGTGTGTCTTCTGCAGGAGGCACTCGAGAAGGTAAAGGATCAAAGTCATTTGACATCCTCGACTTGTTGGATGAAATCGAAATTTGTAGTTCCAGGACAATCCAATCGAAGTAGAAGAAAATCCCGCCCTCAAGCTAGAAACGTAGATTTCACTAACAGTAATCACCGTAATCTAGCAATTACAACAAATACTAAATGCGTACTCCGATCCCAGTTTCTACGGCGATAGTCTATTATGTTAATCAGAGTACCCAATAGGTTCACCAAAATCTACACAAATTCTAATGTGGTGAAAAACTTCAACTCCTAATCCTTCTAAGTACTAAAATTTAAAAAGAAAAGCACAGAGTGATTATCATTCTAGAACATACCTGCAGCTATCGAGATTTCGTTATCTTCTTTGCTAGCAATTCCTTGAGCTTTAACTTGCGGCAACGGCAACAACACTATAAGCCTTCTTGTTAACTTCCTCAAGCTGCGAGTTCACATCAACTTTGCCAATGCACAGGAAGGACATAGCCCTGAGTGCCCAATATCCAGTAACGGCAGAAACTGCTCCTGCTTTGTAGCGGCAGAGGAGCCAGCAGCTGTGGACGAAGACTTCTGGTTCTTTGTGAATGGGGATGTACTCCCAGTAGTCATCGTCGTTGACTTAGTCGAACTTGTCCATGGCACTTTGCTGGCACTTGGACGAAGCAGTCTCCATCATCTGGAGAAGAAGGAAAACGAACTTAAAATAATAAGAATCAGACTAGTTTTTTAAGCATCAAATACTAGGGCGGCTACCTTTTATAGAAGGAAACAATTAAAGTTCAACTCAAAAGAGTCAAGCCAGTGCATTCAATCAAATATAATCAAGAACCAAAAGCAACGAGGCCAACGATATTCTGCATGATAACATGAGGTAGGTTCCTTTTAAATAAGTTATATAGTTATGTAAGCTTGGTGCTCAGTGGCATTTGTACCTTAGGAATAAATGAAATGATTTACCAAAAAAACAAGATAGATAACTTAGAATCCGACTAAATACAATCTTCCCAAAAACCTGAAGCAACTATTTCTGTGCGAGAAGGAAAACTTCTCTGTTCGCTCTAGTACAAGTTGATAAAAATGCAATTTTGCAAATCCTGAAAGCTTTAATATTTCCAACTTCTTCCAAGTAATCATCTAGATTCATGCACTACCCCCTCTTGGCAATCACTAAGACCACAAAATGACTTCTCTGTTGAAGATCTATTGCTTGTAAGTAAACATCTTATGCAATCACAAAACACATGCGCAGTACCGTCGACTTTGTGTAAGCACTCGCCACAAAAACACTCTAACGTCACTCCCATCAGTATACCTGAAGAGATGAGCACATCAAACAACTAATCCCAAAAACAATTATCCATCTTTAGAATAGGCCACAGCAGCACCTCTCTTTCCACTACAAGAGTCAAATCAGATTAAAATTCAAGCAGATTATGAATTGTTCAGAAAAGCACCAGAACCAGGTGATTTGAATATCGAAAGATACTTAAGTTTAAAAGTGTAAAAAGAAACAAAATTTTTTAACAAAAAGAAAAAGAAAAAGACACTACTGCTAGAAAACCCTACGTTTCTTCATACAAACAAAAGCACGGATACTTTAAAGAGCATATCACTCTTCAACAGAGGGATCAAATTGAGCACACAAATAACAAGGAAACTAAATACGGTGAGATGGAGAGCTCACAGCTGCAAGATATATGCCACTAGTAGATCGAGCTTGCTACACAATAAAATTGAAAGCCACCAGTAACAAATCACGACCAACTGTACAACTGGAAAGACATTAAAACCCAAAAATTACAATGTTAAATTCAAACATAATGCCAAAAAGACCTAATGGCTAGTACTTCCCAATCATTATCCACTGAACAGACTTGTTGTAAAGCGTTGTATGAGATTCAACAAAATATAGCATGTGGCACAGAAGGACTTGAACCACACCTGAGACTCCTAGGGTTTTAAGGAGCACTATACAGATTCGAAAGGAAATGTGCCTAACAAATGTCTAGAACCTTAATAAACATCCTATATGTTGGCTATATAATCACATTTGAAACACCCTCAGTTTACTTAAAAACTAAAAATTAACTGACCACATGTAGGCTGAACAAGAAGATAAAAGCAATATCAATGAAAGCATAGCAGCAAAAACCTAGAGAAACAATGAAGAAACCGAGCAACATTAAAACAAGATTTGGTAAATGGTAATGCAAAACTAACAAATCTTGACATCAACATTTCAAATGCAGCAAATATTGACACTAATATTAACTAATGTACAAGACAATATAGCAATCACCAAAAGTACCATCTTACCTACAGGAAGAATAAAAAGAACAGCTGCTGCAAGAAAATGCTAGAACTCAGTAAGAAGATTCATTAAACATTAACAGACACAAAGAAAGGCAATTCCTATAATTAAGGATTTTATAGTTCATGATCATGATAGGTAAGATCTTTATTTTGCTAAATACCTCAGTACATATTACAGTTCTGACTCCCGCAATTTTGGCATATACTCCAAAGGAGAAATCATGCAGCATTCATGAATTAATACACAAACGAGGTCCATACTCAAATTTGTCAGACGATTTTTACATTAAACAGCCTAGAAAATCTTTAATCATCCAACTTTGTCTCAAACACATCCAATGATCTATGCTACAATACTTTCAGAAAGTACTATTAGAAGCTACAACTCAATGGAACTTCACGTTCCTTGGCTAACAATAACCAAACATTATCCCCTCACTAAGTGAGGTTGGTTACTAGAATCCTCTCAGTCTCAGGCCATTTTGCTTTAATATGAAGTATATCTTCACTCAGGTAATTGAAGATGAGTATGGAAGAAACTATGAAAACCAAGTGCACTAGAATTATCAGAAGTCATTCTCTAGACATCGGATAGATAATACCAACATCATAATCAAGAATCCAAGATTAGGTTGAGTTACGTATCTCAATGAGGCAGTTGAGTGAAGCAATGAAGCCCTCAAAGCTCACCTAAAGAACTGAAATCTAAGAGCTCTGAGATACTATGATCAAACATTATACCAAAGCTTCTAATCTAAATTAGCAATATCGTTATCACCATCAACCCTAGTCTTGAGAACAACATTAAGCAAAAATCTCAGTCAAAACCTTCTCATACCTGACATCTTAGCATGCCCTGTAGTTGATGTCAAAAGCAAGGTATCTATCCTCTCAGCTTCTGGAATCCTTATCAAATGAAAAATGAACAGATTCAAATCCAACGCCTTCCTCCTGCCTTGTAACTTCCTTAACAAAGTCCATCAAAGGTTTCCCCGCTGTCTCCCATTTCCATCGGCTACAAACAAATTCGAAATGCTGGTAAACTCCGCTACTGCTTCCTTCTGCTGCATCATCATCTCTTCACTAACATGCACCACGGATTTCCTTTTCTCACACTGACATGAGTGCTACCAACTACATAGACCTTAAAAATAATACTACGATTATTCACAAACTCCTGCAACACAATAGGTGTTGAGACCTGTTTTAAGTCGTTCAGGATGAAGCACTAAAGCCATCAGGTGTGATCCCGACCCTCCTTGAGCTTCCATCAGCTTAGCCATTACAGGAAAACGAGCAATAATGCTCATCTCAGATAACGCTAGTGAGTCGACAGCGAGGAATTTAACGGGTGTTGAAACTAGAGGGATAGATTTGGGTACTGATTTAAGCATTGCGGATCTAAGAGAAAGATGGACACTGCGGCAGGTGGATAGATGATTGGAATGTTAGGATAAGAAACTGATAAGGATTGGAGTGATTTAATCCAACCTGGTGTGGAGAGTTTGTGGAGAATATCGTGGAAGGGGATTTGAGATTGTAGAGAGAGAGGGATTAGATCGAGGTTACGGGAAGAAGCGTCGGAGGTTAGTGAGGGTATTATCATTCTTGCTTATTTCTTTTCCGGCAATGCGTACAAGATCCTGATTCGTTTTGTTGTTGTTGCTGCTGCTGCGTTCTCGTCATCGGCCATCATCCGTAGTTTCAAGGACACGACTTCGCAAAGAAAAAACAAAAAATTAATAAAAGACGTTGAAAATTTTTAGAAGGTGCTAACCACTCCGCTATAAATATGTCAATCGGAATATTAGAAGTTCATGTTTGTAAAAAGTTTTAAGACCATTGATGACGAATTCTCGAAACTTTGCATTACAAAACTGAATCCTTAAACCCTGGTAACTAGTAAACCACATCACCATGCTCCTCCGCTCTCTTCTTCGCTCCGCCGCCGCTGCCGGCGCCCGTGACAAGGCAGCGCTGCGGTTCCCTTTCATTCCTGCCGCCGCTTATTCTTCTAAAACGGCAACGAAGATGAAGGCTACTAATAACAAGGGGAAGGTTCGCGTCAAGGGTCCTCGCTCAAACGTCGACGACGCAGATGAAGCTTCAGGTTTGGAGAATAGATGACATTTTATCTTCTGCAAACATTGCATTCCAACCCCTTCATTGTAATTCGCTACATTTGGTCTTAACCAGGCGGCGGCGGAGCCCATGATGATATCAACGTGGAATTCGAGCTCCCTACCGATCCGCTACCCGCTGTTTATGATCCGGCGCTCGATATGGGCCCCGGTGGCCGGCCGCTGTTTTCGTTCGTTGATTCGTTTGGGAAGCTCTCCCGCAAGGACGCCTGCACTTATGTTGATTTCAGGTTAATATCATTTCATTATGTTTTTTGTGCACTTCTGATTATGTTAAGATTTCTTGTTCCGGTGATGGTTTAAATACATCAAACACACAATTGGCATCGTTTTCAATGGTTGCTGTGTGTTTGAGAAGTAATTGTAGAAGTGATTCCTGAAATCAATTGTGTTATATGAATTTCGATGAAGTGCTGCTGTACGAGATGGTTTTGGTTGTTTTCACGCAGCTTGGATGAATGGAAGGCGATGTTACCTGAAGGTTTGCCTTCTGGGATGATGAAGGAGTTTGAGGACACGAGGAGGTGTGCGGTGCTTGTCAGACAGAGTTTTCTTGACCTGCGTGACAACTTCCGTAAAATTGTTGATCCCCCACTACGCACCAGCAGCAAAAGTAGGTCCCTTTTGTTTCTTTGGTTTAGCTTTGTTGTTTAGTGGGTCCGGTTGAGTAGCTATAGTAGTAATTGCTTCCTGCTGAGTAGCTACAAATTCATGTTGCTTCATTTCACTATCTCGCGTATCTATCTCTACTTCACCTCTTCTACTTAAACATCACCTATTGCCTCGTGAAAGAGTGATCTCAATATGTTGAAGTACTGTATGCCTTTGCCAGCACTTAGGCTGTTGAAGTTGCATCCTTAGAGTAGAATCTTTAGAAGCTACAATTAGCTTTACTACTTTATGAAGACTAAGCTGCGATTATATACACTCTTCTGGAGTTATGCAGGATGGTTGCTGACTCTTATATTGATGAGTTCCATTCTAAGCAAACAATCAAATTGAGTATCCCATGCACCTTCTTTTGAGTAGTATATATCTAATGTTCTTAGCGCAACTTTTGTTGGTTCTGCAGACCCTAAAGTGCAAAAACAAATAGTTCTGGATGGACCAGTTAGCTGCGGCAAAAGCATTGCCCTTGCTATGCTTGTTCACTGGGCTCGCAGTGAAGGGTGGTTGGTATTCTATGTTCCTAAAGGAAGGGAGTGGACACATGGAGGTTTCTTCTATAGAAACCCTTACAATGACCTCTGGGACACACCTGTGCAGGCTGCGAAAATCCTCCAGGTATGATTTAAATCCAAGCATGTTGGTAAGCCATAGAATAAAAGAAGATACTTTTAAGTTATCCTCTAGGAAACAGTGATTGTGTTTTTCTAATAGTGTTGCTTTCCCCAGGATTTCCTGAAATTTAACGAGGCTCGCTTGCAACAATTGCCATGTCAAATTTCTGATCCCATTCCATTGGGAGAAGGTGCTGGTGTTGGGATGATGAGAGGCGTTGATTCAATGGCAATGCCTGAAGGTTCTACATTGTATGATCTGATCCAAACTGGAATCACTT
Organism: Acanthochlamys bracteata; assembly: GCA_019914995.1. Taxonomy (NCBI): domain Eukaryota; kingdom Viridiplantae; phylum Streptophyta; class Magnoliopsida; order Pandanales; family Velloziaceae; genus Acanthochlamys; species Acanthochlamys bracteata. The sequence goes on along the minus strand of CM034129.1, from coordinate 5,034,712 downwards.
ACACACATGCTTCTGTTGGAGTGGTTGTTCGTTTGAGGAAAGAGTTGTCATTGGTCAAAGATGTTCCTGTACTCTTTGCAATTGACCAGGTATGGTCATGATATTCATGCAATTTCCTCTTATGCTTTATTCCTTAATATGAAATTTCCCACTATTGCACTAACATATTTTTCTTTCTCTAGTACAACAACTGGTTTACGTTCACTGAATATGAGGAGCCTGTAACTATGCGGTCATTCCGCCCAATTCATGCCAAGGAACTTACCGTGGTTAGATTATATCTACACTATTTCACTTCTACCTAAGAGCTATATGATGCTGTACTACGATGCATATACATGACAATCTGCAGCCCACCTATGTACTAGCTTGTTATGAATAATAAGGTTCTTGTATTTTGTGAGTAGGAAGAGCATCTTCTGAGAGAGAGGGAAGAGAAACAAAAGCAATATTCTGCAAAGGCAGACTTATTGCAAGTAACTTTTCTATGTCAAAGAATGGCATATCTCCTTACTTAAATATATTAGAGAATAAAGTTGAAATAGCAGGCAATCATCCAAGTGATGCATGATTTCTTCTTGTGTAACTGCAATTTTCCTGTCCTTTTCCGCTGACTAAATTGCCTTTGGTACCTTAGAGAACTGTCTGTATGGCACTTCTTTGATGCTGAAGTTATTTGATGATATATGACAAAAAATGGCATATCTCCTTACTTAATATATTAGACAACAAAGTTGAAATAGCAGGCAATCATCCAAGTGATGCATGATTTCTTCTTGTGTAACTGCATTGTCCTGTCCTTTTCCGCTGATTAAATTGCCTTTGGTACCTTAGAGAACTGTCAGCATGGCACTTCTTTGATGCTGAAGTTATTTGATGATATATGTCTTCTCCTGTTCTCTTGTAGGTAAACGCGTTCAGATCTATGATGCATGATGACATGATGGTGGGAGCCTTTTCCCATTCAACAGCTGTGGGAAAGCTGCGTCAGGAACTTCCAGATGTACCTTTAGGTGTTCGTCTCATGCTTCCTCGTTATGATTTGGATGAAGCTGCTACTGTCTGTCATTATTATCTAAGGTAAGCTCATTGTGAGATGGGTTTTGTGAGTTGTTACTTTTTTGTTCTCTATTGGGTGACTGAAGAAATTTCATGTTTGAGGAACGGCTTTTAGTGATCTCTATTCCTTTAGGAAAACTATATTGCTTGCATAGCCTGCCTACATTCTCCCACATGTAGGTGTTCCCTTTAGTGACTTCATTAGTTGATGGCACTAGTAGTAAGGTTTAACTCAGTAAAATAGTTTTTATTCATTTTTGTTGCAAAGAAGTAAATTGTTTACTAATAATTATAGTCATCTAGAAAAGGTTAGTGGTAGGGCACGGATGCAGAAGATAAGAATGTATCTGTATTGTTGATAAATGACAAGGTAGTTCTATTGTACATAGATTCTTAGTCTTTATCTAGAGTTTGTCTACAAAGTGCCACACATTTATCTCTGTGTGGTACGTGGCACAAACTGGTGGAGTCAAATTATGGGAGCTTTTAGATTATGATGGGCTTTACATTAATATCATAACATGGAGTAAGTATTCAGTTTGACAGGACTATTCTGGTAATCAAGTGGGCCTTAGTCCATTCATATTCTTGTTTCTCTGCAGAGAAAGATGATAGAGGAATATGTGTTATATTTCATGTTCTTTTGATATGATGAACGTTAGACATGTAATGTAATAGTAGTTGATTTAGAGAATAGATCCTGTCTGTTTTCTTGTTGTCTTCCTCTGTAGTTCTTATCGTCAATTTGCTTCTATCTATATGATCCTAGTGCTTGAGATCAAGATACTTCTACCTGTTTGAAGAGAATCATGCTATAATTGCAGGATTGTCGATGTCTGACTATCTTTTAGTGACTATATAATTTGTTGATTTTACCAGGCAAAACATCATTAAACGAGAACGGTTTTCAGATGAGAAGTGGAAAAAGATATACTACTTGTCAAATGGAAATGGTTCCGAGATGAGGTGGCTGGCCGCCTTTATATAGAATGGAGGTCGAAGCGTGCAGGTGCTGTAAGATCCTTACAAAATAATGAGTCCCATTTTTTATGCTACCTATTATTGTTCTGGTCAAAGGATGTCATACAAGATATGAATAGCTGTTGATGATTAGTTGTTGATGATACTAATTCAAAGATAGATTTACTCTGTTCTTGATATGTTATCCAGTTAGCTATTCTAGTTTTTGAGTTCCCTGCAAGGGTTACTAGCAGTGTACCAGCATAAGGTTGCATGCACAGGCTTAATTCTGTTAGTTCACAAAGTCTGTACAAGGGTCATGTAGTTTCATTCTTTGCTGGTGGAAATTTGTGATGATTCTACTGGGGGAGCTACTACAAGGACTCCTCTAACCTTATTCCGATTAGTGAAAAATACATAGGAGAAAGGACTACTCCTTTCCAATATTTCTCCCAGACTGAACAAGCATTTCATTAGTTAGCTACTCCAAAAGGGTACGGTCACATATGATGCTGTTTCAATTTTCTGTATGGCCATGTCATGTACTGCCGGAAACATTTAACTTCATGGTTACTCAAAAAGTTGTAGTGCTTGTGATATATGCCCTCTTTTTTGTTAGAAACTGGTTTAGATCAAGCGCTTGTTGGAAATGTTGGTATTTTTGTTATCCATAAAACACCTTGTCCAAGATGTTTCTGTTGTGCAGCTAACCAAATTCCGAGCTAATGTGGTTGTAAATTGTGGTAAGAGATATTGCAGCTCTTTTGAGCAGTTGATTGGAGCTACATATTAAGATGTAGCTTAACTCAGCTGCCTTATATTATTGATCACTATAGCTGTGAGTTAACCAAGCAAACAGCTCGAAAACCTATGTTAAATTCGTAAATCCTTTTTATCGTAATTTATTTTTTTGTTGTAAGAATTTTTGTTACATAATGAATTTGTGAATTTTTTAAATAATGATTAATATTATTTAGTAATTAATTTAAAATATATAAATAAATTATTATTTATTTTTATAATGATAACTAATTAATTAATAAATTGTGAATAAGGAAAAAATAAGAGTCATGCAGTTAGTAATTTTAAACATGTTTAGTCAAATAATACAGTCATAATTTTTAATTTTTTTAAAGCTAAAACAAAAATTCTTTAAAATTCCTTAAGAAAACACCTTATTTAATTAAAACCACAAACGGTTCTTAGGACGTGTTTACTTAATTTCAAATTCGCTTTTTTAAAAATAAGTTTATAAAAAATAACTATTGAAAGTAAGTTTAAAATATAAATTTTATATTAAAAATCAGTTTAAATTTACTTATTTTTTATTTTAAATTTAAATTTTGAAAATGAATTAGACTTTTATATTATTTTATTTTAAATAAAGTTGAAAAGTAACAGTTATTAAAAATATATATATATTTGAGGTAAACACATCCTAAGCTAAACGCGACCTATAAATCCCACAGCCCATTACGAGCCCTACAGCTTCCAATCTGTCCTTATAAATTCCTCAACCCTCTCGACTTTCGTTCCCTCTCATTACTCCGCCGCCGCGCTTACTTCTCGTTCGTGTGGGTGATTCAACCGTAGTGCTTCGTCGTTCTGTAGACAACCTTGTCAAGGTAAGCATCGTTCGATCCAAGATTGATTCATGTTTTCCTTGCTGATTCTAGGAATTCATTACTATTTCGATTCGTTGATGATGATATTGTTCGTTACGAATCTGTTCTGTGGTATCTGTTGTTTGTTTAGAACGAAATTTGCTTGTGTTTGTCTACTGTTAAGGATTCCTGCACTTTAATCTTTAGTTATGCATCGATTGATGGGAACGTGGTTATTCATTTTGAAAGTTGTGAGTGATTCTTCTGTTGTTTTGTTAGATTGTTTTGTATTAGCGAAATTAGTTAGGCTAGGTTGAATCTAAGCATAGTAGTTTGTCTTATAATGTACATTCTGCCATTTATATCTATTTTAATATGAGAGCACCTGATCCATCATATACACATGTTTTGAAGCGGGATATATGCTGAAAGAATTTCTGGATGAGCCATCCATCTCTTTGTTAATGAATAATGCAGTTTCTTGTGTTGCAATGTAGAGTGTGAATGACTGTGTATTTAATAGGCATAGCTTGATTCCAAACTTGTTTCCTGTTCTTTTATTTTCTTTGAGGTCACGGTCTTTGTTATTTCTGTACTGCTAATGTAATTCAGGGATTAGTATGTTCTTGGTACTCCAAGAATAACAGTTCTTGCAAGTTAATTTACTACCTGAGTGTACTTATTGCGGTGTCTTTGGCTGCCTGTTCTTTGTTACTGGTTGTTGTATCTACCATAGGCTTTGTAGCAGTTAATCAGTATGGATGTATAAATTTTATTTTAGTGTCAATGAGTGTTAATATGCAGCTAAGGGATTGGTTTCAATTAGTCGTACTTGTGTATATTTGATTGTTTGAAAACCAATCACTTCTGTGAGAATAATTATGTTCTCTAAGATTTGGGGATGAATATGCATAGATAAACTCTGATGTTCTCTTTTGTTATCAGCATGGAATCCCAAGTGAAGCTTGCTGTTGTACAGAAAGTGATGGGACGGACTGGTTCTAGAGGGCAGGTGACTCAGGTCAGGGTGAAGTTTCTGGATCAGGACCGGGTGATTATGAGAAACGTGAAGGGCCCAGTCAGGGAAGGGGACATTCTTACCCTTCTGGAGTCCGAGCGTGAGGCTAGAAGGCTGCGCTGATCAATGTTTTGCTAGGCATAGCCTCTGTACTAATATAATTTGTTTTTCTCATGAGTTTGTTTTACTTTCTCAAGGACTTGGTATCGGTTATGTTTAAAAATGTGTACGACCTATGTTGTTAGGCTTATACTTGCGAAATGCTTAAGGGCTGCTGTTTCTCAGGATCATAACTGATTAATATTGTTGTGATGTGAGTTGTTAATGAATCATGGTTGAGTATTGCTATGGAGTTTTTGATGCCCAGATTTCATTTGATTATCGTGGCCACTACTTTCCAGTATGTTTTGATACTGTGGCCTTATAGCTATTGAGATATTGCAGTTCTTTTAAGCAGGATTATGATATAGCTTAACTCAGCTGCCTAACATTGATCATTATAGCTGTGGGTTAGCCGACCAAACAATTCGAACACTTATTGTGACATAAGGTCATTGACCAATCTGCTATCCGGATGAGGCTCATTTAATGAAAACTGGCATATGAAGAAATCAAAACGTCTTAGAAATAATGGTAATACAGCCGGCACTGTGGCACAGGCATCACTATCGTTGTGTTTCCACAAAAACAGTTTACAAACATAAGAAAGCCTTTTTGGATGGTAATTGTAGAATTCCACATTTTCTCTACAATCTACTGTGAGATGAAAGTTCTTGTTTCAAATGATCCCGCAAGACTCTTCTCAGCAGCTTGTTTGAAGCTGTTCGAGGGAATTCAGGAACAATTCTGACAAAACTGACCTACTCATTTCAAAAGGCGAAGCAGAAGTTCAGTAGTAGTTTTAAAGTCATAACTGATTTAGTATGGTCATCATGCAGCCATCCTTTTTCTCAACAGCAAGTCTTACCTTGAATAAGGGGTTCAAATTTTTCTGAATTGCTCTTTGGAATTTTGTTTTTAACTGATCAGGTTCACATTCGGCAGATTTATCTTTGAGAATGACAAGCACAACCAACTCTTCAGGGCCTTTCCCAGCTTTAATGCTAATGGCAGCAGTTTCCATAACATTGCTGTCAGCAGTGTTGCAAATCCTCTCTATCTCCACTGAACTTGTCTATAAGATAATACAATTACAGAGTTAAGGTGACTGCATGTAAACATTTTTTCTCTTAAATTTGAAGATAAAAATATCGTGGTGTGAAAGTGAAACCTTAATTCCTCCAAGATTCATGGTGTCATCTGCTCTTCCCTGTACAAAGTAATAGCCACCAACTGTTCTCTGAACTATATCACCATGTCTTCTAAGTTTCTGAATCATTGATTCGGATTGTTATGGTCAAAGCTACCGACTTGTTTAGTCTTTTTGCATGTCCTACTTAATAGATATTTGAAAATTGAAACAAGTGACACGCACATGAAAAGCTAGGTAAATATGAAAATGAACTATGCACCAGAAGAGATAACTTCTGCTAGTTGGATGCGCAACTGATCATTGTTTATAATGTCTTGGTTATTGTTTAAGACAACACCATTTAGATTAATTCACCAATTCATGGTTGAAGAGTAGCTCTATTATGAACTTTACAAAATTTCCATGTCTCACTCTCGTTTCTCATGATTCTACAAACAGCTATTGTATACGCCTAACTCCAGTTGGTCACCAAAATTGCTTAAGAGCTTGTTTTAATTTTTGACACATAGAGACAACTGTTTTTGTTGTGAAGAGGGTTGCATATGTTTCATTTGTTACCACATGCATCTCCTACTTTATTGTACTTCATGCTTTGTCTCCTTTATTGACTCAGAGAAGCATATCCAAGTAACAGAACAGCCACTGCAGCATGGTTCCATGGTGTATTAGTGCATTAAACTTCATGATCAGGAGCATGCTAGCAACCAAATACCACTAATTATTGAGGAATCACACCTAATTCACATAAATGATGAAGCCATAAAACAATCCATTACAGACATAACGCCAAGAGTTGGTCACTTCATAGGAACGGAAATTTATCAGATTGAACAGAATCTTGTGAAAATTGAGGACAAACTTACCATTCCTCTATATGTTGGCATACCATCATAGTACACCTTCTGGTGATCAGCATTAAGCAGTCTATTAGTTGCACCCATAGAAATAGGAAACAAACCGATTTCTCCAATGCAAGGTTGCCCATCTGGCTGTCACACATACAACAAGTTTCAGTTGTCTGCAAAAGATGTTATGTGAAGCATAATGAGAAATTCAGAGTTCGACGAGGAAAGAGTTATGTCACATAAGGTATTCCATGCTCATTAAATATGACAAATCCTGTTGTCATTGAAGGTGTGCTGAATGCTCCAAATGCTTGCGGTTGCAACAAGCAACCCTGGAGGTAGGATCCTGAAAGCTCTGTCCCACCACAGCATTCAATAACAGGTTTGTAATATGCTCGTGAAGACAGCCAGAGATCATCATCAACATTAGAAGCTTCCCCAGTCGAACAAAACATTCTGCAGTGGGGTTAGACTATAAACTATCAGAACTTTCAAGAAGACTTAAGACGAAAACAGTCTTTTTTATTCACATACCTAATAGCTGACCAATTAAGTCCATCCATACACTTGCTACGCTTCCAGGTTTTGACTAGGCTTGGTACAGTACCCAAGATTGTCACAGCTGCATCCTAGAGAACAGAAAATAATTAGACTCACGACTATGTGTATGCAGCAGGAAGAATTCAAATTTGCTAGTTTAACCTGAACAAACTTGCCGAAACCATGCCCAAGGGGAGACCCATGATAGAGTGCTAGAGTGGTGCCATTTAGAAAACATGAGAACATCAAGATTGGGCCCATCACCCAGCCTAAATTTGTTGGCCAGCAAAAGATATCTCCAGCTTGAACATCAGTGTGTGCCCATGAATCCGCTGCACAACGTATCGAAGAAATCTGTGTCCACGGTATTGCTTTGGGCTCTCCTAAGAAATCATGTAACACAGATACGTTAGTTAGAAGCAAGCAAATGCTTCTAAAGTTGAAGGCACAAAAGAAAGAAGATCCACCTGTGGTCCCGGAAGAGAAAAGTATATTGGTCACTGTTTCCGCAGGCTGATAAATCGGAGAGTATTTACAAGGCCTGACCACCAAAAGGAAATGTTATAGTCAAGTTACATGGGATGGCCATAATCTTTTGATAAGAATTATAAGCTGGCACGATCTATTTAAGCATGCTCGAACAGCAAAATGATGCTCAATGAAACTCAAAACTCAAGAGACCATACATACCTTGGAAGAACAGTAGTCCTTGCTAAAAATTCCTTCCATGAAATATCATGGCTTCTTAGTCGAACTCCCACATCATTCCCCAGCCCAGGAACTACAATAGCTCTACAACCAGTAGCCTCTATAACACGGCTACAACAAAAATATTTAAAAATTTGAAATTCTTGCTTGCATGAGCTCAAGAATGATAGAGCTTATTATATACATCTTCCAGTTTCTACCTTATATACTATCCTTAGGACATAAATCTCTTTAAATGCATCACCATCAAAGAAAAGCACCTTTTACATATATGTTAGTTGACTGTAAATAACTAGCATGCAATGAACTTCCTACAGCATCTAAGTTCATAAGGGGAAGGTATACTACTATAGCAACTATCTGGATATATTGTCTTTCACTGGCACATTGTCTAGATTTTAAATCATACCTGTAAAGAAGAATTTTCTTTTCTCCTCTGACTATAAAATCCTGAAAAGTACAATCATAAATTTTAATAATGAAAAAGTAATAACAAGGTCTACGACTTGCACATATAACATCTAAAAGTTCAACCCCTTATATGCATAAGTCTTCACATTACGACATGAACCCAAAACATAGTTAACGTATCCATCTGCCTATACAGATTGAACTTTTTATTGGTTAAGTCGTACAAAAATTAAGCTTCTCTTAATTATCTCTTAATTTCAATCGCAGCCTTATATACTGAAGCTTTTTACACATTAAATTTTAAGCCATTAAAGCCATGACCATCCCTTTAAATATTCAGCGACATACAATGAACAAAAGCCCCATTATAGTAAAAGCAGAGAAGAAAATTGAACATCTAGAATTGAAACTTATCACTAGTACGACATGGATGTAGCAGTAAAATTGTTTCTGCAAAGATACCTGTGTAAAAATTCCCTTGGCTTTGGAGATGCTCATGCGAGTAGCAATTTCTTTGGCTGCAAAGCTGTCAGCTATTGATACAACAACATATCCACCAAGAACTATAGCTAGATATATAATGACCGCGGTTGACGTCATCGGCATATCTATGGCAATAGCATCTCCCTTTGAAAATAAAGTATCAAGTGCATTTGCCACCAACCTAATTGCGGAGCGAAAAATAACCAAGGACCATGATCAAACAATAAAACTATCCAATGTGTATCTCCACTACCTTTTCATGTAATGATATGTGATCTATACTAATAGTATGTAAGATGTAAATAAATAAAGACACCAGTATTACAAAGCACATACATTACTTGCTCACGAAGCTCCTTCACTGACATATAACAAATAGGGGAGTCATTCATTGTCTCATTCTTCCAAACCATAGCAACACTGTCATCTGTTTTCTTTGGGTGGTACACTGGCATCAGACAACATTCGGCAATATTTAAAAGTGAACCAGAAAACCACCCACCTCCTTCCTTGGATTTATCTGATGTGTCTAATATGGATTGTGGAGCTTTGTGAAATATAACAGAAAGCTCTTTCACAACGATTGACCAATATATCTGAAAGCAAAGATAACAATAAATGAAAACAATGATGTTAAAAAGACATCGCCAGATACCTTAGTCACACTATGAAAAGTGAGGAATAGCTTATATTGTAACTCATGCAACTATAAACTACCTCAGGATTATGAACTGAGAACTTCTGAAAGATGTCAAAACTCGAAATGGGGTCACGGTATAATGATCCTAGGAGATTCAGACCATGCACTTCCATTAAACGCCAGAGATTTGTATGCTTAGCACTGACCCTAAATTTGCAATAAAATCAGTCCAAATTAGTCCATATTGGTCTTCATAATATGTTTAGCTAAAGTAAAACAACATAGATAAGTTTCAAAATTCTAGCAGAGGATAACTATTGAAAGAATTTTAGATGGTCTTGGGGGATATGGGACTGATCTGATGTTCTTCTTTATCAACACTTCCATCAAAAGCTCAAGTGCGTAGCTATGCTTTACAATAACATAAAAATCCACTTTTTTATTTGTTCTCTCACAGTCTGTTACTTAGAGCAGCGAAACTGAATTCCAACATCAACGAAACTAGCTTCCCCAACCCTCTCGACACTGACTCCCTTTACCTAGGTCAGTGAACCAATAAAAGTCTTCGCTTTTGACTACTTAACTCCAAAATCTTACATATCAAACACGTTTACTCTCATCTCTCAAATTATGAAAAGCTATATGATTGACTTCCCCCCACTAATGAGCTCAGCTGTTTTTCCATTGCCTAAACTTCCATACTACTTAAAACACAGAACAAAAATCTAATCTTTCTGGCAAGATTTCAAAAAACAACAGTAACCCTTCACAAAAAAACTCACCGATCAGGAAACCAATACGGCGGCGGCCCACGTTTGGCAGAATCCCAATTCGCATAAACAGTGTAATAAACAAGCTGGTGGAGAGTGTGCGGGTGCGACGGCTTCAACACTCGTTCCTCTACAATCTTTCTCCACACCTCCTCCGCTTCCTTCCCGCAACCATCAACAGCTCGCCGGAGAGAAGAAATGAACGGCTGTGATTCACTAAAAGGAAGCCCAGCTGCTTCCACTTCAGCCACTGTGATCTCCCAAACACTCGGCCTCGGCTTGATCTCCGCCATCGCTGGTTCTGCAAGTGAAGATTGAGATTGAGAAACAGGAAGGTTTATAACAAGAACAAATCTTTGTCCGCATTGTTGTTGTTGATTGAGACAGAATAGCGAGTGGCGGGGTATGAGGAGAGTGTTAGGTAGTAGTGAGGGCAGCTGGAATGAATGGCGGAAGAAAGAACAGAGCGACACCAAAATGGCATGGCAGTTTTGTAGATACATACAAAATCGATTAGACTATATTTGGTGTTACTGCAAAAAGTCCAATTACAAAATATTGCTCTTCTTATGGATTTGTGCATTGCTAAAAACCAAGAAGAAATTGTTATCTGTTATTAGAAATAATGTTGATACTAAAAATTTTACTAGAAATAATATTGATATTAAAAATTTTTATATGATATCAAATAGTAATTTTGTAGATAGAAAAAAATGACGCCAAAAATTGAAATTAAAATAATAAAAGTTTATTTAGAAAACTTTAATTCTCATAAAAATTAAGTTAATATAATATAATTTTTATTAATAAAAATTAACTAAAAATAGATTATGTGATTTTTTTAAAATTTATTTCAAAACTATCGAAATAATACTCATCTATATATATTGAACATCATATATACCAATTTTCAATATTTAAAATAATGTGTTCCAATTTTGATAAATTATTTAATAAGAAATTTTGTTAAATGTTTCAATTTTTTTATGAGATTTAAGCTATTATTATTGTTATAGTATATTATCTTATATCAAAGATAAATTCATCGGTATGTTATATAGTTACCAAAAAAATTCGTATTAGTCACACATTATCATTTATAAAGATCTTTATCTCATAATTCAAATAAATAATTAAAATTTATATTTCAAATTTTTTGCATTTCAAACTTATTTTTAACTTTTCTATAATAATAAAACCGAATTCATTTTTTTAAAAAAATAATGTATCTATTTGTAGACAATATTTTTCGTTACACTTAAAATTACTTCTGTAATAAGAATGTTATATTTTCAAAATATAATAAAAAATCCTAACGTGGATAGATAATATATTCTTTTTATTTTTTGTATTTCTACAATATTTGTAATTGTTAAATAATTAATTTTCTAAAAATTAAAATCGACATGGACGAAATAAGAGTGAATTTAATGAAATTATATAATGAGAACAAAAGTTGGCATTTCAGCTTACATAGCTCCAAGCAACTTCAACTAATGAACAGCAGTACAGTCATTAGTTGGATTCTTTGTTAAATTGTTAGCTCGTCTTTTTTTGAACTTGTTCTGAGTTTTTTCAGTGTGTTGAAAATATCTTCTCTTGGATTGCTATGGTTAATTAGCTATAGTAGTAATTGCCAAAAACTTCTAAAAGTCCAAAAAGGATAAAGATAATAAATATGAATAGCGAATAGCTACTACCCAAGAAGCAAAACAGTTCTACCTCGATTTGCAATAATAACAGGTGTGGTTTTTACAGAAAATGAGAAACCAAATACTATGACGAAGAATAAAACAGTGCAATTCAATTCAGTTTCAATACATTTTCCATACCAAATCATATGCTATATAGATCAATTCATCCACGGTCGAACTGCATTCTTATTCTTGGATGAGTGCCGCCTGAGCACATTGACATACCGACTACCGATATTGATCACCATTGTAGCTCCTCCTAGGCAATCGCCATGTTTGACAACAAGAGGAATCCTCTTCTTCTCCTCATGATCATATTCATCTTCTTCGACTGGTTCTGATTTGCAATGGACTCTGTGATTACCATGGAAGCTGTTGGACTTCATGAGGTCTTCCAATGATGTCCGATGAGCTGCTTTAATTTGCTTTCTTTCGACATTGTTCCCATCGATTTGCTTCTTCACTACTTGATTGTTCTTGTTCTTGTTCTTGTCTTGCTTCTTGTAGTTGTTACTGTTGTAGCCAATGTTTTGATTGAGATTTTCTTGTACCGCCCACAATGCATCACAAGCATCAATCGTCTTCCAGTCAAGGTCACCATTATTCTGCATACATTGTCCTTCTGATAAAGCAAACCAATCAACAGCGGAATCATGCTGCTGGTTCTTTTCAATGTCATTTGTTTGTTCCAACTCTTGACATAATGGTACTTCATAGCACACGCCGTAGGCATGAAGGTATTTCTTCTCTTCACAGTTGCCTCTATGGCAATCACCAACAACAAATTGCGTCTTCTCATTGTTCCGATTAGTTTCTGTGGCTTCTCCTGGTGTGGCATGGCAAGCATTAACAAGTTTGTCTTGCTTTTTCTGATTACCGCCATCAATTCGCATGAGCTCCTCAGGTGAGCAACAGAGATCTCCATCTTCATCACCTACAATTTCAACTGGCTTGAAATCTCTATGTTTCTTCTCATCCTCACGTAGAATGTTTCTTTTCTATGTACAGATTGCTTCCTTGTTCTCCTAGACATGCCATGATTATAGCTCCGTTCGCTCCCCATAGAACACTTCCAGTTGCAACGGAAAGAGAACCATATCGTGGACTTAGATGGCTGGAGCTTCACATTAACCTTTGGGAATAAAGACAGGTTACTTCAGAGAGTGAGATAGTGAGTCAGTTTCTTCTCTTGTTGAGGAGTTAATTGAGAGATCAATTTGTTTGTTCCATCAAAGGTTTGATGTCGGCTGGTGAGTCTTGGCTTCGACTAAACTACCAAACAGGAAAGTTTTCTTCAAGTCAGATAACTAATGTGGTGGAGTGTCAATCAATATCAGAGCGAACACAAAAGTCCCAGTTTGTTCATGTACTACTAATAATATCAACACTATGCTAACTAATTTTATATGGACATTTTGCTAACTTTTTCAATCCAATGCAAAACACTGCAGGAAGGCTCAAGAAGCTAAAAAATTGAAGAACAAGGAAAACTCCATGCTTCTGGGATGCTACAATGCAATTCTAAGTAGTATACGGTATTTATCAGTGAAATAATTTGGAACATCATCGTAAAACAATGTCGCAGAGACACTATAGCTTAAAGCTTACAGCTCGACGGATGCTAAAGGGTTTGTTTCAAACGTCCGTAACTCTACTTTCTTTCGCCAAATTCGAAATTCCGACCAATTCATATATTTTATTTGCACAAAAAATATAAAACTGTATTTCCACATACAGAACTCCAGTTTCAACTTTCTTATTTATACACCTCCCAATGCAATTTTATCTTTTAATTTTCAACTCACTTTCAAAAACTATTAAACACAAACACTGAACTCCATTTCTAACTCATTTTTCAAAAAATTCTACTTCCTACTTTTTACTCTTACAAAACTTAATTACGGATATATAAAACACGCCCTAAAGGCAGTCCTTTCGAAGCAGCGAACAAGGTTACAAAACTTTCATTAAGGTTCCAAAGTTGCACACAGTAATGAAAATCAGAAAAAACTTTAGTTACAGGAACTCTAGCATTAGCCAAGGGCTTTATGTAGAGCAACTGTTCCCCCTAGATATACATCTCTAGTTCAAAGCATTTACAATTTGTCGGCGAGTTACTTAGCAAAACGCATTGTAAATTCTGCAGCAATTGCATCGTGTTTGGCTCTATCAGTCAAGTACAAGCGAGCAATACTTGGAACAACTGGGTTATCTGCACATGTATGAGAACAAAAATCTTAGATAATTGAACTCTCATGGAACTCAAGGAACACAAAAATGGAAGAATTGACATTGTTAAATCATACATGTCTCAGGGTTTGTAAACATCGATCTTATGGCAAGTAAAACTTTTGAGATTGTTAAGGCAGGGCTCCAACCATCCTTTAAAATGTCCAGACTAACATTTCCGGCTGCATCTACATTGCAGTGGTAAATGCGTGTTTTGAACGTGACCTGCAAGCAAAAGAAGTAGTGACCATTCAAGTGCCACTAGATATTGCAACAACAACATGGCACTTTCACTTTGACACAGCCAGAGCAAAGGCCATATGCTGAAAGCATATCAAACTGCATCGTGTTATACGACTCTAATGATGTTGGTTACAGTTAGAAGTTATCAAACAAGGAATACAAAACTTATAATTTCGAATGCCCAATCAAATGAATGGCAAGAAGGGCACCATGCTACTCACCCTTTGAGTAACTTATTCAGCAGCAGTTTGTTTACAACTTAATAAATAATTTTCACTTTGTGCACCTGACTTCAACTCGATGACTTAACTAAGTTCACTGAAAGATTGCACAATGCTCTGTTTTGCGACCCACCTCCATTCAGTCCCCAGTGACTGATCTGCCACTCAGGAGACAGTTAACGTTTGGCTCACATCATGAAGCATTACATGCACATATACTTTTCCGCATATCTAAAAGGAATCAAAATATCTAAAAGGAATCAAACTGGCATAACAACGAACGAAGTAACATGATACGAGCTGCAGTGGCTGTGAACACAACATAAGACTTTAGGACACGATAAAACTTTTGGGAAACATGGGTGAGGCATGATTTGCTAGTAGCTGACTAGCATATAGAAACCAAGTAAAAATTAAAATAAGTTAAACTGAATCACATACCTTAGGAGGTTTGAATGGATAATCGTTGCGAAATGTGATATCCAGGAAAAAAATACCACCTTCATATGGTGAACCTACAGAAGACATAATGTTACCACAATGATGCCGCAAGCAATTTCTCTCTTTATAGGCTAAGAGCAATAGCAGTAACATTATATGCATGAACAAAAGCAAATGCAAATTTGTCTTAAAAGACTCAAATCAACAATATGCTTGCACATATCAAATCAAGAACATACAATAACAAGCCGTTACTAACTTACAGTCCCATCTCTATAAGAATTCGCTTATCAAATCATGACCTAAGAAGCTTTTATCTAATACAACTTCAGATACTCCGCTTTTAGCAAACGCACTTCCATAAGAGCAGAATTCCATGACCTAGAGACCTAATTCTTGCAACAAAAAGCAAGGAATAGTAGCTTCTTTACTTTCTAAAATACCAACACCAACACTAACACTAAATTTAACTCATGACGTATCATAACAAGTTAATGCTTTCACAATAGATCCTTACATACAAACCTTTCAACGAAAATGAATCAATTATTCTTCAGGAAAACAAAAAGGCATTAGTTTTTTCACCTTGGGGTCCAGGGAAGGTGGAGAGCCAATGGTAGAGGTTATCTCTTTTCGGCCCGGCGGAGCAATCCGGCGGCGGGTCTGCTCCAAGCTCCGCCATCTCTTTCTGTATTCTCTTCCCCGACGACGACACCGATGTCGCCGCCGTCCACGCCGCCGATAGCATCACCTAACTCTAGTTCTTCTCCTCCTTCTGGAGAAGAGAGAGAGAGAGAGAGAGAGAACGGTCTGACTTCAGTTAATCAAGTTAATCTCTTTTCTTTTAACTCCCATAATCAGCAATAACCTGCTGATTTGAAAACCACCAAGACCAATCTCATACTCTGTCACGTCAGTCAGAGCGGTTGAGAGTTTTTATAATTTTATAATTTTATCTTAATAAATAAATTATAATTATTTAATTTTAATAATAAAACTAAATAATAAAAGATTTTATTATTTTTTATATTTTAAAAAATTTATAAATATTATCAAAATTCTATTTAAATATTAAAAAAATTAATAAGAAATGTTTTGAATAAGCGTCTCTCAAACAACTCTCTTAATAAGGATCGTTCTTTGGATGCGAATTTTTTCTCTCTATTGTTCTCTTTCGAGTTCTTTTACTCTATTATTTTCTTGTCAACAGACAAAAAACAAAACTCATTCTTTGTGCAGGAAGAAGTTGCACATATTTAATAAGTTTTTAAGGTTCTTCTGATTGTTCAATAGCAAGATATCAATCTCCAAAATACAGCAAGAAAAAACTAATGAAGGGGTAACTTTGCAGACATTGCATTTAAACAGGAAAGAAGAAAAACATACAGGCACAGAACTCTGATTTGCTTGCTACAACTATCTAGATATTACTAAGGACCAATGAATCAGAATTGCATCTCCAAAAAGAGCCCTCCATTTCTAAGGAAGGTCATGCTAAGATATCGTTGTTAAGGCACAACATGGAGCAGTATAAAAAATAACATTGATGATATATCGAGAATTCGCAGTGGTGAAGAACTACTATCAGCGCTAGCTGGTCCAAAAGCAGTTCCAGGGCCAAAACCACCTGAGCTATTATTTGCTCCAGAGCTGTTGATAGAAAGAGAAAAAAACAAACATGCGTACAACTTAGTAGATATAGGACTTGCAAGAATATCTATAACTGAGAAATTCCCATAATGGCTCACCTTCCAGTAAAGATACATGAACCACTGCCTGCAAATATCATTATAAAAGAAATATTAGTAAAATTGTTTTTCTAGCATATCCCTCTTTCCATGGAATGACAATTTTTCGGTCGATGTGTGAGCTAATATAATCTCTTTCTCTTGTTCTCTCTCTCTCTCTCTGATGCAAACACACGCGCATGCACACAAAAAAATAAAAAAGCTTCGGGTATGGAAACACCTTGCCCAGAATTTTACAATAACTGAGACAATATTAACTGAAATTACCAGCTCCTATTATAACTCATAAGCAAGTATAAGGTATGGAAATTTGGCTTCAAATATCAGCCTATGATATCTCCATCATCAATACCAAATGGCTCAAAGAGATATAGGTTTCATATACACAAAACAAAAACATAACCACCAGCATACTTCTTGGTATTAGTTTTTAATTTATTATCAAACACCTACACATTCTCAGGCAGATTTAACCTATGCTCAGGGAACTAAAATAGAAGAAGAAATAACAAAAACAAACTTTTAGATACAAGCATGCTCAAAGGAAGTCTACTATCATTTTCATAGCTAGGGGCATGAATTTCATAGAAAGATCTAGAAAGGCATACATGTCCACAACTAATGGTTATACTATTGCAACTCTAGAACAGATTGACCAATGATATAAGTCCAATGCAGTAGACAGCTGCGTGCCATTTCCCTCTCTTTGCATATGTTCGAAAGTTTCAATGACTTCAAATAGAACATTATATAATTCAAGATTGTTTCCTTGCAAAAGTTGACATTTTGGACTTAGTTGTTTGAAACAACACATTCTGGAATTAGCATGTGTCAGTGGGAAGGTCACTTAAAAGTCTAGAAAATCTAAACTAAAAGGAAATACACTTACTAGGATCAACAGTAGTGATCACTGCAGTGCCACCAAAGTTGCAAGTCCCACCGTTTGCTTGTGTCCTGTGGTAGTAGTCATTAAATGCATATGAAGCGATAGCTGCAAGATTGTTAGACGCATAACATGGTTGACCAGGTTGGATGGCACTACAATTTGCTCCACCCGGCCCACATGCCCAATCTAACCCTTGCTTTAGCGACTTGGAGCCAGTACTAGAATTTGCTATACAGAATACTCCACGTGGACCCAAAGTGGCGTTTGTGTCGACTTCAGCAACATTTGCTACATTCAGAGTGTAAACAGCAGTTTCATTTGGAAAAAACACACCCCAATTCTTCTCAGATAGAGGTCCAGGCCGCAGATCCTCATTGAATAGCTCATGGATGTATGTGTTTATCGGTACAGATTGCTGACTTGGTGGTCCAGAACCATTCAAAACTCGACGAATAAGATTGCTATTGTATAGCAAAGCATTGTCAACAGTAGCATCTGGTTCGTTTGCTCCACCAAGTGATGGCCAGCCAGTTGCTGTGACTAGAACAGGTATGTCAGAGAAATTCAGTGCCTTGATCGAATAAAATGCAGCATCAACCAAAGCATCAAACATGTTACTATAGTAAAAGTTTGTGTTCGGATCAACTATCTGCTTATTGGGAAGCAAAGGACGGAAAAGAGCATACTCGAGAGGAAAGATTCCGTTTCCCTTACTGTAATAGTAGTATGTGTGAGCATTTAGCATGAAGGCGGATCCAGTGTTCTTCAAAAACTGAAGAAATTGGAACATTATTGGGTTCCAAGTCGAATTAAATGCGGCTGTGGATGGAGGGAAAGACTTTGGCATCATGTCCATGGACATGGGACTAGAGACTCTAACTTGAAAGTTAAGATTCGCAGCCAAAAGTGCAGACTGCAGGAACTGCACCGCTGGAACAAGAACAAGGGCGGCATTTGGAATAGTAGTAAGAACTTCATTTCCGACAGAAATGTATGTGATGTTTGTTGCTGGAACAAATGCGGCGACATTCCTGTTAACCCAATCAGCTGCTACTGACCGTGATTGCCCAATTTTTAACAGCTGATCATTTGGCACACCAATCATAACCTCTATTCCAGTGTTTGCAAGAGCAGTAAGCATCTGATGATCAGCATCAAACAACCTTACATGCTTGATCTGCTGCTGCCTAAGGATCGACACTATGTCCGATGCTGGCGGTAAGCTGGAAACATCAGTACCAATATTTATCCCCACAAATGCACCTAATTTTCCAATACAATTGTCATTGTTAGGAAATGGTAACCATACAGGTCAAACAAAAGAATAGGATGAAAGTATAGAGACTTATGCAAGGGAATGCATGGCTATACAGTAGCTTTAAAAGCCCTAAAGAAAGCATAATTCAATATTAAGTAAAACTTCATGACTAAAGGCTCACACGCATTCTTTGTTTCAAAATTTCATTGACATCACTAACCTTATTTCGTCTATTTCGCCATAAAATTAGGTTTATACATTCACTCTATTACTACCCATTCCAGATTGTCTAGCATAAATCGATTTGTATACCCAACACTCACCAACAGCTATAAGCAAAAGATTGCCTTGGTTCTTTCCATCTAATGTTGTTAGTCGTTTCCTTTTGAGGATCATACTAGGCTCAAATCCATTCTGTATGGTAAAGCTCTTGACATGGCAAGCTTGTACATTGAAGTCATTATGGTACGTATAAACAAAGAAATCCAAATTTTTGGTATCTCAAACGTTACGAACATTGCACCAGATATGATAACCATTAGATATCTTAGCAACTTTCTGGAGCCTATTTGCATAAAGACTCGAGCCTAAGAAGATTTTTGAGAAAAATATACCTATTGGCCCAAAAAACAGCAAAAGCACAAATAAGAGGGATACGTTACAATGTTTTTTTGAATAAATACCATCTTCTTGCAAACCATATTAATATGTTCACTAAACACAAACCTACATATCAACTATTCAAAGGAAAAAAAAAAGGTGAACAATACATTTGCTCTGCACAACCTTCTGTAAGAATATTAAAAACAATCTAGAAATAGTCAAACATTCAATTTACTAACTGTCAAATTTCAAGGTTACTAGCTTACTAATCAACAAAAAGAAATAATGGGCCTTGAGTTTATTCTAAAAGATACAATGTTCAAATCAGAAGTTAATTTCATAAAACTAGACCATAGGAATGCGAACACTTAGAAAACAAAAGGATACCTGATGCATATAGGAACAACATGATTAGTAAGAGTACAGCTGTTTTCCATTTCCGAAGCAGCATTGTCTAATAAAGGCTAATATAGATCAAGAACCTCCTCCTCCTTCAGGAACCAATGGAATTACAAAAGTCAGCTAGTAACATGGAATTCCAATTCTGTATATACGGACGCATTCATCGTCCTGATATTCAGTATGCAGTTATATTTTGGAAACATATGACCACTACTTAAGGATAAACGTGGTAATTTTATCTGAGTTTACAGTTATATTCATAAGAGAGTTAAATGTCCAACAAAGACCACAACTGCTCTACAAAGAGGAACATGTTTCAATTGTCGCAAGAAGTTCATTTTGAATATAAATATTACTATTGATTTGATGGTTTCTATACTGAAATGAGCCATCAAAATCTGTCAGCCAATGTGACAATCAAGGGTGTTGGGGATCAGAGACAAAAGTAAAAGGACAGAGAAATAATAGCAGCAGAATTGAGCCAGACTTTTAATTGAGAAAAACACACATAAAAGAATTGGAGATAAGAGATAGAATTGCGACAGACATATAACCTAACTGTAAAGTTTGGAACAATGATTGCAAGATTTAGGTAAAAATACGATTATACTATGTCAGTGTCAGATTGCCAACTTCCAGATTGTAATAGAAGTATTATGTGGTTACAGGTGAAAATAACAGTAATGTGTAGTAAGGAGGAAGAATTCGAAATGCTTAGAAGCTTTATGCATTTGAACTAAACAATAAGCAAATCAGAAAAGTTTCAGAGTGAAAAGCTCCATAAAGACCCGTAAAAGGCCTTAACTAGAATAAGCAGCTCTTGAGAGACTTCATAAGGTTCACTTGAGAGAATCTGGTAACAATCTATAATGCTTGCTTTTCTCTATATTAGGTCACACAACCTTTAAAATAAGAAAGACCACAACCTTTAGGTCACACTTCCAACCTTGTCCTAATAGCTCAAGAAAGAGCCCCACCGAAACTGCTATTCTGCGCACTGCCCAACCAGAACTGTTATGTGCCACTCAGACTGATAAACTTGTTTCCTTTGCCAATCGACTGCAGGACCTGAGATACTGGCAAGGCGACTGAAGCTAAAGAGTTAAAAGACATCACTTCAAGATCACTTTTGCAAGCTAACTACATAGACCAACTACATAAGAACTCAAACAATAATGTAATTTAGACAAAAGAAGAAAATGAAATTTCTGACTCCTCTATGGCCGGAGTAGAAATAGTTGCTAAGCTCTTGTCAAAACCCGAACAGAATCAAAATTAGATGGAACAAAAAATAACAAAAGCTTCTTGTCAGCAAACCATGAAGTAAAACCCAAAAACCATCAACCTAGCACGCAAACTAAAGAGGGAACGTTTATTGACGATCATAGAAACAATACACCAAATAAAAATGAAAAAGAAGAATTTTTTTGTTTTGCCACGTAAGTAGCCTTTGTCCTAAAAATTAAACTAAAATCAAGCAAAAATGGTTTACCAAGTAATTACTCCAAAAATGGAAAAGAAAAGAAAGACATCAAGAACAGAACTGCGGTGGTAGAAAACAAATGAACAGACGGAAATTTCAGAAAAAACCCGAAAAAGTAAGCTGCTCAGATCACAAAATGAAACAAAAATCTAAGAGAAAGCAGAAAAATGTTACCTTTATGTACTTTCAAATTTGAAAAGGGGGCTTCTGTAGAAGAACAGAAGCGTCGGAGCTCACGAAGCTGTACACGTCACACACTCCACACCTCTGCTGAGTAAACCAAGGACACCAAGAAACACATGCGAAGTTGTGTTCTAGACGAGAGAGAGAGAGAGAGAAAAGAAACTTTCTTTTGATTCGAGAGAGAGAGTGAGAGAGAGAGAGAGAGAGAGAGGTTTTGCTTGCTGGTTTTTTGATGGGGTTTAAAGAGAGTGGGAATCTGAAGAGTGTTCCGGGCCTTCCGGCTGGTTTACACATTATTAAAAAATTAAAAAGGATGAAAACTTTTTTTTCCTTCAAATGAAATTGACTACTTTGAAAAAAGCATCGGTGTGTGTTATTATTAATTCAGTGCAGTTAGAGACATGACACAGAAAACACTGACCTTCAAAATTTAAATGAAGTCGTCCACAACTAGGTTCTTTATTTCATTTCGACTATTTTTATTTTGAATTTCATGCTGTTCAGTGATCTTGGAAACTAAGTTTGAAATGTGTTTTCTTCTGTTGCTTGTTTTTAATTTGAATAATTTTCAACTATGTTGGAGTTCTCTAGAGGAACACTGAGCTGAACTGGTTTTGAGTTGTGGTCCAACTCTGACTCATAATGAACTACTTATAGTTTCTCAAAAATGAACTACTTTTTAGATTATGATGCAATTATTATGAAAGTCTCTTTTATAGTTTTATGTTTTCTTTAAAATATAATAACTTTGTATTGTTTATCTAAAAAAAAACTGCAATTATTTTGGACACAAGCTTATATACGAGAGTATTTTTTTTATATATATTTATCAAACAGTATTTTTTGAATGATTTTGTATATGTTTTTATAATAAAATTTTTTTTTCTAAAAATCACTTTTTAAAAAGAATATTTATTTCACTTAAGATAATTTTTTAACGAATAAATTTTAGTATTTATTTTATAACTTACTTTCGTTAATTTATTTTTAAAATTTATTTTTATGTCACTTTTGGATAATTAAATGTGTCTAAAAAGCCACCACCAAAACTTTTGTGATGTTCGGCAAAATTTTTTAATTTTTTTCATTCTAATTTTTTATTTTATATTTATCAAAAAAATTGTATAATTTATATTTTTATTAAAATTTTAGATATTAGAAAGTCAAAAAAATTATACATAATAAAATATTATTATTATTATTTATTAGATAAATAATAAAATTTTATTTAAAAAATTTTTTTAATATTTTTATTTTTAAAAAAATCTTTTTTAAAAACAATTCCAGACATCACTTATCCTACAACAACAAACTTGTACTTGTGAAAGAGGATGTGCTCTTTTTACTTATATTATTTATTTATTTATTAAAAATTATTTTTAATTCAATTTAATATATATATATATATATTTACTTTTAATTTATTTTTAGAATAAAATAAAATTTATTTTAAGTAGTATTATTTACAGTAATTTATTTTTAAATAAAAAATTTATAGCAAAAATAACACCCTTTTCATTCAGAAGGGATTGATGCAAATAAGGTGCGACCCTAATTTTTAGTACCGATTTTTCTACTTCAAAAAAATACTTCCCGGCAAAAATTAAAAGGAATATTGTCCTGCTTTTACGTTAAAGTGAATTTAAATGAATGATTTGTGATTAAAGTGGATCCTGAAAATGATCGCACAACCTCTAACTAGAATTTAATCAAATCCAGTTTGATTCTGTATAAGAAGTAGTTTAAAAGTATTTAAAAAATATTTTTTTAAATTAGTTTGAAATTTTCAAAATAAAATTATTTTTTATTTAAAAAAGTTACTTATATAAAAAGTTATTTTTTAAAAAAGATCATTAAATAATATTAAAAATTTATCAAAAAAATTTAAAACTTAAAAATGCCAATATACTCTTAATCAATATGATTTTGATACTAATCACTAATGAATGTCAGGTACATATATCTCTTCGCTAACTTGTTCATGTCTTACCTGTTATCTTTTGTGATAAGACATGGTTTGATATATGACATATTTTGAATACACATAATTAAAATTTAAGAAATTGATTTTATAAAAATAAAGCTTCGTAGAAATAAAACTTAAAGTGATATTTAAAATAAAAAAATTAAATTAAATTTGAAATTAAATTTTTATAAAATAAAGTTCGAAGTGACAAACTGAGACACATGAAATGATCAAATTTTGAAGAAATGAATTAGAGTTCAGTGTATTTAAAATAAGCTTGTAAATTAACTATTTAAAAGCTACTTTGGGTTATGAAAGGAAAAAAAAACACAGAAAGAAATTCTTTGGTTCTCTCATAAAGTTCAAACTTCATTCATTTTTATTAACAGGTGCTTCGTAAAGAAACGCATAACATGTAACGTTTATTTTGAAATAAATTTACTTTTTACAAAATAAGTTTAAAAATTATATTAAAAGTTAAAAAATATTTAATAAAAAATAGAATTTTATATTAATTTTGTATTAATATTTAAAACTTTAAAATATATTTTTAAAAAATATATTTATATTAAAAATAAGTTTTCAAAAATAAAATTTAGATATCAGATAAAACGCCCAAAAGCTCTCCCACACAAAATATATCAGGTGTATAAGAGGCCGTACACGGTAAGATAATGGGAGGGAACCTTCTCGGAACTGAACATTAATTAATTCAATAAACAAAACTGGATAGTTGAAATAAGGTGCCTCTCCCGCACGGCCGCCGTAACCCTAACTCTCTCCCGATTCCCATCCCAGTTTTTCGTAGTTTCGCAATATTTGAAATTTCCCATCTCGCGCGGTAGGTAGATCCCTGACTATACTTCCCTTCGTGTCTATAATTTTGGTTCTCTACGATTGTTATCTTAGTTTTATTGGTATTAGTCGTTGATAGTTTTGAATTTGATGTTGTTTCACGTTAGTTATCGGATAATTGAAGAATTCGTGCTTCGATTTGGTTTTCGTAATGATTTAGTTCGAATCGATTTGGATTTTTAATGAAGATTAGGGAGCTCGAGACTGTAATGTGATTTCTGTCGTTCTCAATTTTTGAGTTGGATTACTTTTTGAAGGCTGGTGGAGGAACATCTGCTTGAGTTTTGTTTTTTCAGATAATTTCATTTAATCCTGTTGGTGAATTGATAGACCATTGCAATAAATGGCAATTTGAAAATTGTGGAGAGGATAATCTGTGAGAGGTCACTTGTTAATTGCTCAATTTAATACTTACATTGATATCCAGTAGGGGATCGGTAGTTGGAGAATGCAGAAATTGTGTCTACTAGCAAAGGCTCATACTTTGTTTAGATTCTAGGAAAGACTTGAATGTTTCTTGCTGCGAGAAACGTTAGTTGATTATGCACATAATTGACAGTCTGCTCACTATTTGTGGTTCACTTAACTTAATTATATCAATTAAAGGATCACAAATGCGCCAATACTTGAGCAAAATATATAACGTCCGAATTGCAGTACCTTTCTTAATTGTTTCATCATCATTAGGCTTGATGTTTCTATAGAAAAAAAATGGTATAGGATAACGTTTAGGGCGTAGTCATGCTTTGAGCAAAATCACACATTTTCATTAGATGTGACGCAAATAGACTGAACTGTTTATGGAAATTCCTGTTGGCAATTCTTTCTTATGCTGGTGAAACCCGGAATGCTATCTTTGTTACTGGAAGTGTGCTCTCTTATGTTCTATTAGCATTTTAATGGTGCAGCATCTCGAGTAGGTAGTTACTTTGCTATCCTCCAGTATAATGTTCTTGTAATCTTATATTGTTCCTTTGTAGTTATGCCTTTGTTTCTATTGTATCAGTGAGTTTTATTTGAAGAAAATGCGAGGCAGAAGTTACAGTTACAGCCCTTCACCCCCAAGGAGCTACAGGAGAAGGGCTCGTAGTCCAAGCCCCAAAGGCCGCCATGGAGGCTATGGTAGGGATATTCCCACTAGTCTGCTTGTCAGAAACCTCCGCCGTGATTGCAGGTAGAACAACAAAATTGCCACAACAGTAGCTACCTATAGTACAAATTTGCTTAGGCACTAGTTCAAACTTGTTCAAATTGTTAGCTTCTAAATTCTACAACTAAAAAGGAACTACATCTAAGATTATACTGTTTAGCATAAAGTCAGCCATAATCTTCAAAGATATGCCAGAGATAACGTCAAATTGCAGGAGAGGTAGTACTTCACTAGTTATTAGGTATATAACATTGTGTTTCTACATGTGTATTAGGTTCTTGATTTTGCTTTTGTTATGCTACTTTAAATGCTGTTCTTTCTATTGCAGGCCAGATGATCTTCGGAAAGCATTTGGGCAGTTTGGCCCTCTTAAGGATATTTACCTCCCTCGTGACTACTATACCGGGTAATTATGTCTCTTTGTATTGTCTCCCTGGTCAAATTATGTACATATCACTGCAGCTTTTTGTTTGATCAGAACACCACACCTTTCATCCTTCTATTCTGTATATGCATATTCTCGTAAATCCAGAACTCCACGATTTTTTTTTGCCAAGTTGGAATTTTATTTTTCCAATATGTTTTGTCATTGTCATTGCATGTAATTTATTAAGGCTTTTGAGATTTAGCAGTGAAATAATGTTTTGAAGACAACATTGAAGTTTAAGAGTTCTGTTGAGAGGAGATAATTGTGAAGAAATTGGCCCCCTGCCAAGAATTGGGTTTGAAGTTGTACATTATGAAGAATTTGAAGAATTCAAGTTTTGAAGAGTTTGAAACTCTGAAGAGTTTAAGGTCAGCACCGAAGTGCATGCTTTACTTGAGTAGTTTGAAATAAACTACAGAGTTTACTTGCCTATACGATCCGTTTGTTATGTGTGTCACTCAACGACAAGTCTTATAACAGTTACCGTGATTCTTCCAAGTCTATATGATAAATGCATTCTAACTTTTTGAGTTGCAAACTGCTTGCAGGGAACCTCGTGGATTTGGTTTTGTCCAATATGTAGATCCTGCTGATGCTGCTGAGGCCAAGTATCAGATGGACGGGCAGATCTTTCTCGGTCGTGAATTGACTGTGGTCTTTGCAGAAGAGAACAGAAAGAAGCCAACCGAAATGAGGGCACGTGAGAGAAGGTAAAAATATCATGATGCCTGGTTTGGAAGCTTTTTGATGGTCATTGTTTCCGTGATGCCTGGTTTGGAAGCTTTTTGATACTCATTGTTTCACGATGAATGTCTTCATTGTTTTAGCTAAAGAGGTTTTTTAGAAGGATTTTGCCCTGAATATTTAAGATTTCAAGTTTTTCTGGTGTTTATAAGTTTTTGCATGTTGTTATATTTGCGTCTGTTGCTGTGGTGATTTCTTGTGTTAGCAATACTTGATGGGCCACTCTTCATGCCCATCATTGTCTGGGAACATGGCAGGTTAATGATATCTTGTGGTGGACTATCACTTTGTGGCTAAGTATTGATTTCATCGTAGTTTTGTCAGGGGTCGTCCGTCTGGATATAGAGCCTATTCCCGTTCTCCACAGTACTCTCGTTCTCGATCCCGCTCCCCACGCTATGCTTATCGTTCTAGTTCGCCAAGGCGAAGCCACAGATCGCCTCCACCAAAGCAGAGCTACAGATTGCCTTCACCAAAGCAGAGCTATCACTCACGTTCGCCAAGAAGGAGCTATCATTCACCCTCTCCGAGACGTAGTTATCGATCTCCCTCACCAAGGCATGGACATTCTGCTTCACCACGTGATAATTATTCTAGGTGAGTATGTATGTAAGGTCTTCCTCACATATCTTTGCCCATTTCCAGCTGCTAGTGTAGTTTAGGAGGTACAATCTCTTGGGATGGAGTGTTGAATGAAGATGTTGAGAGGCATTGTTCTTCTTTAGAAGGCAAAAAAGTTGCTATCACTTGCTGAAATCTAGGCATCATACTAATTGACAAGCTCGGTACCATGTCAGGTCACCATCACCACAAGAACAGAGGCATGAAAGATCACCTTCACCTCAGGACAGAATGAATGATAGAAGGCAATCATACTCTCGTTCTCCCCAATATAACAGCCCAAGGAGTCGGAGCCGTTGCCAGGACTTTGAGACCAAGCAACCACACCGAGAGAGATCTGTTTCTGCTAGTGAGTAGAGTTGGGAGAAGCAATTTACACTGGCAACCTTGCTGGTGTTTTCTGGCTGTAACCTAAGTACCGGATTTTTAATTTGACATGGCTGTCTCTAGAAGACAGCATCTGAACCTTTGTCATTTGCAAGTTGATGTGTTTGATGAGGATAATTTTTTCTTTTATTTCGCACAGTACTATTGTGGAATATCCTATGTACTTTTGCAGGTTAACCATTTTAGTCTAAATTGGACCTACGTATGTTTCTTCTCAATATCACCGAGTTTTCAGTGCGTCTGTTTGGTTTGACAATGTTTTATTTGTAGTCAATCTGTTCCTCTTATCGTTTGACATCCATGTCATGGCGGGATTGTGCTAATGCAAACAGTTGTCGGCCAAATAACCAGTTTCATAGAGTTGTACATTATAGAGGTAGTTAGGTACCTATAGTGTTAACAAGCAGAATTTCCAAAGCTATGGAGTTTCTTTTAAGCATCTCTCTTGTTCTCGAACACATTGTGTATCATCACACGTTCATTCAATCCCAACGAAGTGTACCTGATAGTGGTGTACATTGAGTTTTCTAGCTTCGATCACTGTGGTTAATAGCCTTGGATCTCCACCGGCCTGAAGATGTCCAACAAAAAGCATTTTCATTGTTCACAAGTTTTATAAATATTTTCCATTTCATCAGTATTTGTATAGGAAATTTTTGGCTGAAACTATTTTCATTATGATGATCTAGTAATTTGCTGTAACACAACAATCTCTTGTATCTCTATGTATAGTTATGCATACAGTTTAAAATCAACTTGTATAGTTTAGATACAGTGGACTAGCATCTATCTCAGTTTCTTTCAAGGTTGATATCTTGGTTTGCTTGCCGTTGCATTTCCACCATATTCGGCAGATCTTGCCGCCAAATCTCACCCGATCTCTATCCAGATCTACTTGCCAGCCAGATTCGTGCTTGGTCGTGTCTACTCGCGCCGCCACTGTCAACCTACCGTTGCCCTAAACCCTTCAAACTTTCAGACTCGGTCTGTTTTTGACCGAGTCCGTTCCAGTTTAAAAAATGGAGGAGGACTGCGGTCATCTCTGAAACGGTTTCAATTATTATTCAATTTAAATGTGTTTTCATTATAAAATTTATTTTTGTAATAAATCCAACTATGATGTTTGGTGTCAACTGATAGAAATGCATATTGCTAAAATAAAGAAACTCTCTTATATGATGGCAAGGCAAAACCACTTGATGAATCAAAAGATGGGTATGAAAAATGATATGTTAAAATCAGAAAGTTAAGATGTGGCTATTAATATCTATGACTGTAGAAATTATGAAGCGTTATTTGCGATTACTCACTAATCGTGAAATTCGGAGTGCCTTATCGAAACAATTTATGCTAAGAGTGATGAATTACATGTATTCTCATTTAACTAAAGAGCTTTCACTGCAAATAAGGTTAAAAATTTTTCTGAATTTTATAAAAAATTGATTGATATTTGTCGAAAATTTGACCATCGTGATAAAGTGGTTATGAAGATTCTGATAATATTGTGGCGTACAAAAAATTTACTAAGCGACTAATAATACATATATTGTTACTCGATTGTATAGTGATAAAAAATCTGTGGAGAGATTATTCGCAAAGAACTAGTTTCGAATTTGAAATAATGCTATTCGCTATTTAGTTGTGATGCGGTGTATCACTTCACTATTTGAAAAATAAATCTGAAAAATTCTGAGACTTCCGTCATGGTGGTATTAAATCGGTAGGATTGATCAAAGTCTAACCACCCTGAGGCTTCACATGAGTGAACCTACAACTACACTTATTACAATAATCTAGCCATATAAAAAGTAAGTGTTTTGAATTTATTAGATATTCAGAATGGTAGAATCAGAGTCGTGTTCAATAAAAACGAAGTTTCAAGAAAAATCATATTGCTGCAGTCGTTAAAATAAAGATAGAGCCAATAATTTTGCTGTAAAGCCTCGGCATTAGTAGCAACTATAGACAATAGAGATATGATCTTATGTACATGATCTAATAATGTATGGACTCTATTGTTTATGAAAAATATATATCTCTCACTAATACTTTGATATTGATTTAGATTTAGTTGTTCTCTCTTTAAACCATAACCTTTTGATTTGTCTCCTAAATAATCAAAATTTATCTTATGCTGTAATTTTTTTGTATCAATTTTGTGTGTTTAAGAATATATAAACGAAATAAATAATTAGTTATGGTACTAACCAAGAGCAGTTATAACTGTTATATTACTTGAATTTGGTGTGAAGAAGTTTCGATAAATTACATCATGCTTTGTCTGTATATGGTTTAAAGGTGAAAGATAAAATTAGAGATCATGTTATGGCATGGATAATTGGGACATGCTTCTTTTAGTTGTCCGAAAGAAAAACTGTCTAGTTTATTTATAACATTTGGTGTTTCTACTTTTCAATATGATGTGTGTAAACTAACAACAGTCATTATATTTCTTTTCGTTGTGTTTGAATAAAAGTTCATTTTTTTTATGATAATATATTTTGATATTTGAGTCTATTTAAAGTCATTATGTCAGAGGAATCACGATGATTTGTTATTTTTATTAACAACTGTATCATAATTATATAGTTTTTACTTAGTCTAAAAGTGAAGTGAATTGCTTGTTCAAAAATTTCATGAAATAGTTCGGGTTGAGTAGAACGTGCAAATTCAGATCTTTGTAATGACAATAGGGGGAATATAAATGTATGATCAACCTTGAAAACTATTAGCAAATTGACAAGCAATCACATTATCAAAGTCTTAGTTAACTCAAATTGGTAGAAGAAATTACTGCTCAAATTTGCCAACAGATAAACCTTTCTAAACAACCTTGAATGTAGTATACTAACATATAGGTAATTTTAACGCTAGACATACAAACATTCTCTCCAACTTATTTTGTAGTACTTAAAATAAAGAGCTTTTTAGAAAATGATTTTATTTTAAGTTTTTCAAAGAATAAAGATTGACTTTTTGTACCTTAAAAAAGTCAATATTTTATATATAAAGATTCTATGAAATACAATATATCTATACTTTATAAATTTTTTTTAAATACTATATAAAATTTAATGAGAAATATGAATGTTTATATGAAATTAAAAACAGTGCAAAGCACGTTGCCAAAGAGCCACTTAGCTCCGACTAGCACAGTGTTGCACTACGGCAATATAGCTAACCTAAGATAAAGAAAAATAAACTATACTGTTATTTTCAGATGATTGATTCATCATATAAGGACTTATATTTTGTACTAGTTACTAGAGTTTGTTTTCTGGTACAACTCTAGTCTAAGAATTATAATCTAATAAGGATAAATATTGGAGTAGAGTTCTGAAATTTTTTAGACTATTTTTAAAATAAAATTTTTATGAAATAAAAAATATTTTTGTCATATTTTGAAAACAAATTTTATCTTTTTACCTAACAAAAATAATTAAAATAAACAATAATAAAATTTTATAACATACAATTTTTTTATATTTTTTAAATTTTTAATAAATTTTATATAATATTATAAAAAGTTTATTAATAAACATAAAATAAAATAAAATTTTTAGAATAAAGTAAAATGGAATACCAAACGCCAATACTTAACCAGGAGTCAGCACACCTGTGGGAAAGTGTCCTGGTAACCCTACGACATAAGGTGTGGCCAACTAATAGTTCCACCCTGGACAATTGATGCAACGTTCAGGTGTGCGTTTACTGAGAAGAGGCCTTCTAGCATGGATGGGTGACTCTTGTGGTGTGGCATGTGTATAATTCCCTTCCCTAGAGGAACCGACTCGTACTTGAGACGAGGCAAAAGGGAATCATCCACAGTAGGTGCAGAACAGCGCCGTCGGAGGGAATAGAACGTAAATCCTTTAGTTAAAAGACATGAACAACAGGGTACATACGGGATGCAGGAGGAAGATCCAGCTTGTATGCATCCTGGGCGATGGCTTCTACGATTACAAAAGGCCTATAGTAGCGATGTCTTAGCATGGCTCCGAGTAGCTACAGAGGGTTCACAATGTTGTTGAAGCTTCAAGAAATCCTTGTCACAAAGGTTGGTATTGCTCGTCGCAATGGCGATCAGCCAATTGCTTCATCTTATTTTGAGCGCCATGTAGGTGAAAGTGCAAGTCACAATGAACCTCGTCTCGCTGCTGGATCGGAGTACCTAGTGTATCCGAGCTGATCAGGCCAGAGGCAGACAGTCCCACAACCAAGGCCGCTGAGTATGGTTGCTTGATTGGAACAAAATACGAGTAATTGGAGAGCCTGTCAACAACCACCATGATCACGTCCTTGCCTTCTAATAGGAAGGATATTTATAAAAGCAACGAAGATATCAGTCCATATATTATCCGGAATAGTTAGCAAATCAGTCTCAAACAATCAAAGAGATACCTTCTAAGATATGGCAATATATCTTACATTCTAAATAGGAATATGGTACCTTAAGAAGCCGGTCATTTAACTCTGCCAATTCATATACTAACAAAAGGAAGTGAGCACTTCCTAGAATGAAGTACAACTATTACATCGCCATTTCGGGAATTCTTGCACAACTAATTGACCAATCAATCACCTTTTCAGTATAAAAATGAAAAATTGCAGCAGCAGAAAGGTGCACAAGATATCTACATCCAACTAGCAAGTAATATGACAGTCTCTGAAGAGAATAGTTGCCAAGGAACTTCGGAACTTCCGAGATAGCATAGAAGTCATGCTTTGGAGGATCATGCTCGGCATATTTGTGTAGATATTCAAAAGTTTTACTTGCATAATACGGCTGACTATCAAATAACATGGCAATCACTATGCCCTGTTTTACAGCTCCTCATGAGATATATATTCACCACTTAAGAAGTTATTTTCTACGCTCCAGATAAACATTCTTGATTCTGACTCTTAAGTCTACTCTTGAACATAGTTACTTTACATCATTCCAATGTACCATATGAATAGAGTGCCATCAGAATAGCTCTGCAGTTGATCATTAAAAAATTCAAATCCTCTAAGCTGTTGGGGGACTCCTCCAGTCCTTGCTTTTGTTTTTTCTGCTGTGATTTGTTTCTTTGCTGGAACCTGCATTTAAATCCATGCCAAATTCATCAACTAATGCTTTTCTCTCGCTGTTTTGATATCTAAAATTTCCTTCTCTCCGTGAGAAAGATTGCTCTTTCCTGTCACCCTTAAAGACACTTCTGTCCTTTCTATGCTCAGAGGGAACAAAAACATCTGAGCGATGCATTCTAGTTTCGTGAGTAAAAGGATTCCTCGTCTCCCCAGCATCCCTGGATTGAACATGATGATTCTCCACGTGACTCTTGCCTGCACTAGTAGAAGAATTTTTAGCTCTCCTTCTAGTTCTACCCCCACACCTTGCAATCCAATCGTCACAGTTCAACTCATCTTTATCTTCAGAAGTAGTATCACCATCAGACACAAGACTATAAGGTTTCACACTATGCACAGCACCCTTAGGGAAAAATCTCGCAGAAGGAAGCCCATCAGGAGTATGGAAAATCTGTGGCCCGTCCTTCTCAGACCACATATCAAATCCTCCTGGCTTCTGAAACCTGTCTGCCAATGCCTTGACCTGCTCATCAGCACGTACAGAGAAAAGTGTTGGTGCACGTTCCACAGCTTCCCAGGGATGCTCAAGCTCTGATACAGCAGCTTTTAGCTCTGCTCGCTTTCGCATCTCATAAAGCTGGCGCTCACGAGTCAACCTAGCCTTTAAAAGCTGCTTTGCCTTCTTTGCTTGCATCCTTTTCCATTGCCATTTTGAAACTCCACCAGGGTATGTCCGCGGTCCACCACCCATACGGACAATTAGTCTTGCAGGTGATTTGGTGGAACTGTTAACAAATAAAGGGCATGCCTCAAATGGAGTGGAAGCTGCCAAACTACACAATGAGGATAAATTCTCGATCCTTGATGTCAGTATCGGAATTGACATTGATGTAGAAAACAATGCGGTCAGCATATTGGAGAGCCTTTAGTGTTCGAGAATGTTGCTCTTCTCCACAAGTTGAATTCGTGCCAGAGACAACACACATGCAAAGACCGAAATGTGAACTAATGAACTAAGCATATAGAGAAGTTATAATCAACAAAAGAGAATAACACGTGAGAATTCTAAATAAAGCTGAAACAATTTGTAATTGAGAAGAGAATAATGAATTGATAATTGTTGATTATTTTTATGGACTAACT
This sequence comes from Acanthochlamys bracteata, assembly GCA_019914995.1. Taxonomy (NCBI): domain Eukaryota; kingdom Viridiplantae; phylum Streptophyta; class Magnoliopsida; order Pandanales; family Velloziaceae; genus Acanthochlamys; species Acanthochlamys bracteata. Next base: position 5,000,665 of record CM034129.1, on the reverse strand, counting down.
GTACATCATAACCACATATGTAAAAGCAGGTTAAATACAGTTTTGGAATAAAACTTCAATATAATATTAAATTAGAACTCTAATATGAAAATAATATCAGAATATAACTCTAACACTCCTGTCACTCATTATGTGTTAAACAACATGAGTTTCCCATATAATGTTTGAAATCTTGTAGTGCGATGTAAATTTGTGGAGAAATCTGTCAAAAAATAGTATCCCCCAAAAATAGATATATAAAATGACAATTGAACTTAATATGCTACGATTGGTATAAAAAATTGGATTGTTTGCAATCTATATAGCACCCCAATTGTTATAATGAAAAGGTGTAGGTTGTATAGTATCCTCACGCATCCTCACAAAATCCCCACGAGGAAGGGGAAGGAAATGTTGTTTTAAAAATGAGATTAAAAATAAAGGAAATTGAAGGTGAAGATAAAGATCAAGATTAAGGTGAATAAAGCATAGTATTTAGATATATAAAAATAAGAACAAAATTTGACTGTGTTTTAGTAGCAGATGAGTAATAAGATAGAACTTCGAAAAAAGGATTTAAATTAGTGTTTGAATATAAGATAATAGAATTAATATTAATAGAAATTTTGACTAGATATTTTTATTATTTTTACAAAAAAATAAATTAAAAAATACTATACCTGAACTTTATTATAATAAAATTTACAATCAGAAGTTTATTTTTACTTTTACGATTTATTAAATAAGAATTGTTTGAAGATTTAACCCCAACAAGCTTGTTGGTTTCAAACAAACAAAAAAAAAAAAGAATTACCAAACTGAAGCAAACACTGTCCGGAAGTTTCTTTGGTGTAAAATGGATGCTACCTAGAATTACCTAGCTTTGTGAGGAAAATTTGAAAGCTATGTGATACTACACAGGTCTAAATTTTTTTTTAATATTATACTTCGTGTTAAAATGGATTCTAGCTAAGAGTGCTTGGTTGCTACGCATGTAAACAGATGATTGCATTCAGCTCGGTGATGAAAATTTGAGAGCAAGGTATTATATTGATCTGGTTGCAATTCAGCTCAATGATGAAGAATCTGATATCATGAAAGATACTCTACTGATCTGAGGGATTATTTCAAGTTTATTGGCATTGGTGACTACTCAAAACAGCAATACCAGCCATGTGGTGAACAGCAAACTGGTTCATTCTGTCCCCTAGTGTATAGATTCTAAATTATTATAATGATTCAAATTATGAGTAGTCTTTTTTCGTCTTGATGCATTTTGTTCACAGCATGTTCCTGCTTCTATTGCTACGAGATTTGCGAGGAAGTATTCGACTGTCTTCTGCTGCTGCTAAGAAGAACTATGATATGTATCTTCTTGAATTATTTGGTTATGTGTATGTATGCAGTGAGTAACATGAAGACTTTTATTTGACAGCTATGTATCATCATCTATGCAATTTTAAGTTTCGAAGAGCATCAGCTCTTCTTGTTGTATAAAATTTTAAACCATCATGTAAAATTTTTGCTTGATCAATGAAACCATCAGCTCAATAATGTTTGCTTCAGTATGTATAACTTTTTTTGTTTGAAACCAACAAACTAGCTGGGGTTAAAGCTTCAAACAATTCTTACTTAATAAATCATAAAAGTAAAATGAACTTCTGGTTGTAAATTTTATTATAATAAATTTTAGGTCTAATTGATTTTAATTGATAGAAAAACAATAAAAATATATAATCAAAAATTTTATTAAATAATTGATTTAATTCTATTATGTTATATTCAAACACTAAGTTAAAATAAAAGAGTATTTGAATCTTTTATTGAAAGTTCACCTTCATTGATCACCTTTTATTAAAACACGGTTAATTTTATTCTTATTAAATATCCAAATACTACTCTTTATTCACCTTCATCTTGATCTTTATCTTCACATTCATTTTATTTTTTAATCTCGTTTCTAAACAACACTTCCTTTCCCTTCCTTGTGGGGAATTCGTGAGGAATTCCTTCGAAGTTCCAAGGAAACACGAAAAATTGTGTTTCCAATTTTGTGCTTATCTACTGCATTGCTTCCGTGCCTTTTTTTCTCCTCTTTTCATTTTCTTTTCCCTCTTTTAGTTCGTGTTCTCGGCTCTCTCCCTTGCTCGCTCTATTCTTTCAGCTTTCTCCCTCACTCGCTCTAGTTGTTTAGCGTTCGTCTAGGAAAAAGTTTTCAAATGAAGAAAGGAGAAACGAAAGAGAAGAAAATAAAGAGAAAAAATTTCGAAGCAGGGAAACCAGGTTTCTCAAATGCTAATCTTCGTAATTCTACTCTCTCTTATACAAAAATTTCCAATTATAATTCGAGATTCAGTGAAGGTTTTCTATGTTTAGATGATTTCTTGGTAGTTCTTTTCTATACAAAGGTTACAATATATGATTCTCTTTTTCTTTTTTTTTTTCAATTCGCTTGTTTCATCTTGGCGATTGTTGTTTGTTGAGGGAAACTGATGAAACTAGTGAAAATTTGTTTAGTAGGGTTTGAAGAAATTCGTTGTGTTTCCTTGACTCGTTGTGTTTCCTTGACCCTGGGGTGATTCAATATTTCTTGATCTTAAGATTCGTTCTCGATTCTTTAACCACAACATAGAAAAAGGATTTTCTTTCTTTCTTACTTTTTCTTTTTTAATACCCGTTTTATTCTCTATATGGGTTTAATTTTTTCTTCTTTCTTTGTTTATCGTGCTTCTGTCTGAGAAGTTTTCATCTCAAAATTTTAAGTCACTAAATTTTGCAAGGGGGGTGGTATGCAGGGATTGAGTTTGGGTTATGAATTTTTATTAGTGAATTCAAAAACTTAAGAATTTGGAAATTGAGAGCAGAAAGTGAGCAACATTCCTAATGTAGGTTGATTCTAATGAGAAATGGGACTGTTAATATTAATGTTAAATGAATAAGAGAAATGGGTAACTGAATTCGGAGTGCTAAATATCAGTATAATTCGTTTAGGTTTTAGTCTTTTTAGTCCCTTGCAAGAATTCTAGTTTGTTAGATGAAGTGCTGGTAAATTACTTCAACGACGTATGGATTAAATTTTACCAGGTACATCTTATTCATTATGTCCATGTATGCTTATAATAATTATTGATTATCAAAGTATGAAACCCATGCACTTGCTTTATGTGTGTTCACCAGAGACTCTAGCATTAAAACCTGGTTTTAGGAGTGTTAATTGGTTTCACCTGGTAATTTGAAGTAGCAAGTTACTTTCAAAGTTTCTTGTAACATACTCATAGCTTTCATGGAAGCCAATCATGTTTTCTGAATAGGATGACCATCACCTATAAAGTTTTGTTTAGGATGCTTAATACATCATAGCAGGAAACATGTAAGGTTGTTGTATGATAGTCAACTGAAAATCTGCATTAAAGGGATCATGTCCACAACTTCTACCTAAAATATATGCAATAGACCACAAAAGACAGAAACTTGATCTAATCCCCAGATGATCAGGCTTAAATTTTCAACAGAGGGATGAAAAAAAGCAAAATCATTAAGTCACATCATGTTGGAAGCTAGCAGAAGTTGGTACCATAACGAATCCTATGTGCATGATAAATTTATCTCCTCCAAAGGTCCCAATGAAAACTTATAAAATATGATGTTGGCCTATTAGGTGACTACCTCTAAAAAAAAGATTACACTGGATTGAATCACACAACCACAACTAAGAATAAAGGAAATTTAGAAAACATACATATACATAATTTTTATGCAAATGAGGTACAGAAGGCAGGGATCTAATTGAACCAATAAGTTAGAGTGAAGTTCAACAGAGTCAATCAGGTATTTGCTCAAACAGGTTGCATGGAATCTATAACTACGTCAGTCTTCAAAGAAGATTTTTTATTGCATATCCATACCAACAACAGTTACAAATGCTTATTGCTTACTATTTAAGCATGTTCACTGATCTTGTGCATCCAAATATAACTAAATAGAATTATTAGATGTTTTAGGAATTAACAACTGAAGAAGAGCTATAAGATGAAAGAGGGAGAAGAATATGCTTGACGTTTGCAAACGGCTCATCACCTAAAGAATATGCTTGAAGTTTATTAGTATTAGCCATATAATAAGCTCCTATAAACAAGCTCCAAAAGGAATAACCTACCTTAATTCACCAATAATTTGTCTTAAAACAAGTGCTATACATTACCCATACAAAACATTCAATCATCCAAGCTTCATTAAGTCTAAATCAAGATAAATTTTTGACAAGAACATAAGACTCCATTACAGTTGCATCATCCCAGAAGCAAAACAAGAGTAACGTAATCGCAATCATTTCCCTAATCGTAAGGGAAAGCAATAAAGACGGAATTGCTTTTCATAAAGATCAAACTGAAGTAAAGAAAGTACCAATTTTTTTACTTGGAATTCCCTCTTAAGAAAGGAACAAATTTTACATCCACGAGCAAAAACTAAAGACAGAAATACAGAAAACAAGCAAGTAAAAATAGCTTCAAAATTCACCTCAACAAAAACATAAAAAAAAACCAAAACAAAATGTTAATTATGAATTTCTCCCAATCAAACAGCAAAATGTTTGAAAATTCTTCAAATTCCGGCCAGATTGCTTGATAAAAAATGAAAACAGAAATTTTAATCGAAGAGAAACCGAATCGAGCGTACTTGGAATCGAATTGAAGGCTTGAAAGTTTATGGTTCCTGGAGGAGAAGTCGAAATATAAACGAAGAACGAGAAAGAGATCTGCTTCACCTAGCGGAGCACTCGGGAGAAAGAAAATTTCAACGAGAGAGATCAACCACAGCGAAGACGAGCGCGCTCGGGCGGGCTGTCGGGAGCAAGGCGAAGAAGGGAGAAAAGAAATAACGAGAAGGGGAAAGGTATTAGTGGAAGGAAAACACGTACATTTTCCTTTCATCCCGCTGACACTTCATAGCATTTCACCCACATGACTATTTTATGAGGTGAAAGATTAATGTTACCCTCGTTCACCTACTCACCCCTTGTTTGGTTGGGGGTGAATTGGAGTGAATGAAAGTAAAAAAAAGTGTGTGTTTTTACACATAAAAATAACTTTTCTTCTACTAAAAAATTACTTATAATTTAATTTTTATTAAAAAAATACAAAAAATTAATTCTAATTTATTTTCAATACAAAAAATATATTATTTTTAAAATTTTATTTTAAAAAACTCAATTTTAAAATAAAAAAAACGCACCTAAAAATAAATCATTCATCTAGTCCGTTAGGCAAAGAAAATAAAAGATGCAATTAGCGTTGCATTCCCAAAATTATTTTTATAATATTTATAAAATTTATTTAAATTTTTACATAATAAAATATTATTATTTATTTATTTTAATTTTTTAGATAAAAAACTTTTTAATATCGAAATAGAACAATAATAATTTTGAAGCATCCCTTAAAACTTTCAATATTAAAAAATATTATTTCAAGATTAAAGTTTTACGCTCCAACACGGAGTGGAGGAGATTATTACCTAACTATAGTTTGTTGGTTAGTTCCAAACTATTCCTTCCGTTCAAGAGAGCCAGAGAGTCAGAGGAGAAGGGAACGATCGATGGGAATCCGGTTCGTGCTTCTCGTGAACAAGCAGGGGCAGACCCGTCTGGCTCAGTATTACGAGTACCTAACGCTGGAGGAACGCCGGGCTCTCGAGGGGGAGATCGTCCGCAAGTGCCTTGCCCGTACCGAACAACAGGTTCTAGCTTTATCTCCATTTTCCACTGTGATTCCAACCATTTCAATCATCTCTATTGTTGATTTTAATTTTTACAAATAATGGTTTCGATTAGAGATCAGATCGTGCCTTGTTGGATTGAAATCAATTGTATAGAACTGTAGAGTCCTACGCTGTTTAGCTGGCTTGGAAGGCGTTTTTATTGACCGATGATAGAATCTTAACTTATTTATTCTGTGTGTGAGTTTGAGCTATGGCAGATTGGACTTAGAGAGCTGCAGGTATTATTTGATTCTTAGATTACTGCCGGATGTTTAGGTTTAGCTGAAAATTTGTAACTTCCTAGAGCTCGAGAGGAGACTTCGTTGAGGGCTTATATTTGCTATGTTAGAACAAGGATTGGATTTTGTAAGCAGATGCCAAGTAGAGACTATTGCCCTCATGGTAGTACTTGTCTTTACAAATCTTTTGGCTCAAAGTTGAAAACATTCTTTCTGTTTTCAGACAACTGATATGCAAAGAATGTAAAGAAGGAACATTTCATGGCTTTGTTTCTCTAACTAACGCCATGAAAAATCAAGATGCACATTTCAAATGCAACTTCTCTATGTCCAACAAAAGCATGTTCATTGTTCACATGTTTTATCAATATTCTCCATTTCATCGGTATTTTCTATAGGAGATTCTTCAGTGAAACTATTTTCAGTTTGATGTTCTAGTAAATTTGCTGTAACACACCACTCTCTTGTATCTCTTGTGTAGTTATGCATAAACTTTAGACTCAACTTGTATTGTTTAGAAGTAAGTGGACTAGCATCTATCTCAGGTTCTTGCAAGGTTGATATCCTTAGTACGAGCAATGCATGGATGGTAGGGTAAATTATTACAAAGCAGAAGATGAATGAGAAACAGCTCTCAGCTTAGTTTTCCTTCTATTTCAGATCATTCTGGTCCATTCTTACACATTTCATGGACATGGGCCTCCTGATTTAAGAACTGGGGCAATTCTTTTGCTGCAAACTTTCTGTACTTAAGTGCCTTTTATTTCAAAGCTTATTGTATATGAGGGTCAATGCAGGAACCTATGCTTTCTGGGAAGTGTCAATGATCTGATATCAACTCTTTATTTGGCACATGCAAATTTCATGTTTAAGAGTTGTATCCTATGCGTATGATCAAGCTTAAAAACTATTAGCAAATTGACAAGCAATCACATTTTTGAAGTCTTAGTTTAACTCATATTGCTAGAAGAAAACTATTGCTCAAATTTGCCAATAGAGAAACTTTTCTAAACAACCTTGAATGTAGTATACTAATATATAAGCTTGTAATGCTTAGACAAACAAAACAGCCTCACAGGTTTGGCTCCCACTAGCAAAGCTTCTATGGTAAGTTTTGTGGACAGTCAAACTTGCTATTGGATGGAAAGATTATCTCTGCTATCTCTACCGTATAAGTAACTATGAATGCTTCTAACAAACTTTGAGTGCTCTCTTTTAACTTTCTTTTGGATTTTAAAAAGTTTCTTTGTATGCTTTAATATTTCTTTCAATATACTGAATTTCCATGCAACTGCATTTATATGTAAGTGATGGTAACATTTCTTTGCAGTGTTCATTTGTGGAACATCGGAATTACAAAATTGTCTATAGGCGCTATGCATCATTGTTTTTCTTGGTAGGCATTGACAATGATGAGGTATGTGATATTATTTGTACCAAAGCTCCTCCTTGCGTATGTGTTAATAAGGATTATAAATACAGAGTATTGTTCTTTGTTAAAACAGAAGATCAGGTGTGATACTTACAGTTTTCTTGTGCTCTATCATGTGTGAGTGAGGTTAGCAGGTTGCCCTACCTTTAGTTGAAATTCAGCGGTTCAGGCCTCATTAGAAAGTTGGCACTAACATGAATCTTAATTCTGTTTTTTAAAACATTCTGCCTTCTATGAAAAAGGTGGTATACGTAAGAGGATACAAAACTTAGCATGCCGCTCCTTCTGTTTCACTGTCCAAAATACCCTTACATTTATCAATAATTTTTTACAAAATAGTCTAGTTTGCAATTTTCAACTTTTATCAGATTCTCTCTTTGAGTCTATGTTTCTACTATATTTTATGCACATGACATTGATGAGGACCCTGTAAGCATCTATTCCCTGTAAAGGGAATGGCTTTATAGGCTGATCCTGGTTTAGTTATCGAACATGCATTCCGATCAGTCAATGGTAGCTACTTATCATTTGATAATTCATGTGTGTACTTGAGCATGCATACACACATCGATTTATGTGTTTTGTGTCTACATGCATTTTAGGATGTCCGTTGGTGCATAAAAGAGATGAATATGCAGTAACTGTATGCCCTATTTGGAAAATGCTTGTTGATGCCTAAATTTGATTTCCAAGCAGTAACTGTATGCCCACTCTGACTCCAGCTGATTATGTGACACATAACTTGCAAGATGCATATCAATAGCTTTGCTTGTATGCAGGTATAGCAGACTTTGCTTCTCTTGGGAGACAAATATTTAATAATTAGCGAAATTGCACTTTATAGGATTGTTGTAGTTAAAGTTGTTGAATGAACTGCATGTGCATTAATAACTGGTTAGTGGATATTGACTATAGATTTCTTATGTTATAGCTATCTTTTTATTCCATTCTATGTGATTATTGAAAACTTTTATGGATTTTTCATACATTTTTAGTAATGCGATCTTTTTTATTTTTATTTCTTTTTGCAGAATGAGCTAGCTATTCTAGAATTCATACATCTATTGGTAGAAACCATGGACCGCCACTTCGGAAATGTGGTATGTTAAATTCACTACTTTAGTGGTTGCTTTCCATAATTTTTGGCATGTTCAAGAATATATATTTCGCTTTCTTTTAAATTTTCTCCTCTTACTAGTGCGAGCTTGATATTATGTTCCACCTGGAGAAGGCACATTTCATGCTGGAAGAGATGGTCATGAATGGATGTATAGTTGAGACTAGCAAGTCAAATATTCTCGCTCCAATTCAGCTCATGGATAAAGCTTCCTGATTGACTGACTGCCTTTTTGCTTGCTCATTGTGTTTGCTCGGTGTATTCGATTTATTTTGGGTTGCAAAGAGGGTCCAATGTCTTCATTTTTACTTTCTAATTAACCTACTGTTGTACTGATTCATACTGTGAGTCAGAAACTACATCACTGAAATGGAGACATTCTATATCATCACTATTGCACTATGAAATTGTGCTGGGTATTATGAGTTTATAAGAGACTCACTTTGCTTGCAGTACGTTATGGTTTGGTTTATCTTGTGCAGTGATGCTGGAAAAACTGTTTTAAAATGTTATAAACTGTTGTATACTGGTTTCAAAAAGGTGTTGTATCCGTTTCGCATGAATCTGAGTGGTTGTGTTGTTGGAAATTCAAATGAGGACAAGTTTGGTTCATGTTGAGTTTGGATACGGAGCACTTTAGAGTGTTTTTTTTTCTTCTAATGAGGAGCACTGAAAAGTGATTTTCTAAAAAATTGTGTTTGAAAAACGAGTTATAGATTAAATTGTTCTAAAATACAAATTTATTTGGAAGTAACTTTTTGACCAAAAATTGTATTTTTTTGGTACAAAAGAACGCATCCTTAGCTACAAGGTCAAGTTGAGATTACCTAATCTATACAATCAGGCAACGGACACCTTTGGCTGTGCGTCTTAACTACATTTTCTTCTCCTTAATTCTTTTTTTTAAATTAAAGAAAACAAAACTTTTGTCCATTGGTCTCCTGAAAGTTACAGCGTGTTAAAATGTGGTTTCGGACGCTTCCCTCCACAGTTATATTTAATTGGAGAGGTCGAGTAATTTTCGGAATAAGAACCGGATCGAATCATCTTTGAGATATAAACATATAAGTCATGTTTGACTAAACTATAAATTTAACATTTTTATCCAAAAGTTACAATTTAAATAATTTTGTTGAAAAAATTGGCTGTAAAATTTTTACTTCAAATGTTACATTTTTATAAATTCCATTTGAATGGTTCTTAATCTTTGAAGCTTTCGTAAAAAAAAAACAACTAAAAATATGTTTAGCCAAGTTTATGTTTTGCTAAATTTCTGAATTTTTTTTTCGTATATTATTTTTTAAATTAATTTTTTTATAATAATAAACTTTTAATACTTTCTTATATTAATATTTATAATCTATTAATAAATATAATAATATTATAGATTAATAATACTTCATAATTATTTTTTTAATTACTTTAAATATATAACTATACTAACTTCATAATTGTGATTTGGAAGTAATGAATTGGGAATAATGAATAAATATAAAATGTTACAACTATATGTAACACTTTCAGATAAACTTTCAATTAAAAATAATACAGCCATCGATAAATTTATAAATTTTTTTGTATATATTATTCAATTATTTATTTTTTAACATAAGTTGGAAAGCTATTTTTTTTATAATGTGATTTGGAAGTATTATAACTTTAGTTGGGTAATGATCCTTGTACAAAAAATAAAAGGAAGAACTTTGCTGATTACAACATTGTACAAAGTGAACAATGAAGTACTGCAGGCTTCATTCTGACCTTATGGTAAGTGCTTAATCATAGCCTGAAAAAAAATGAAACCTTCATCAAACTATATGCTATATTACAAACCAATCCAGCCACAACAATGATATATGCTAACACATTCCAAGATGTTACTTTACATATGATCAATATTTTAGCTTCATATTTTGCACTTAGAACATGACAAGAGAGCAAATACAGCACACTATATCCTTCTACAACGTAGACACCAACACATTCAAAAAGATGGCACTCGTGCAAAGCCTTAGTCTTTGTCTCAACTGTTTTATGTAATAATTGTAATTCATTGAACAAATCAATAGTAGAATCAACCTATGTAAAATTTTGAGTGCTTTAGCTAGCTCAAACAAATATGTGCTAAAGGACGTTAAATCTAGCAAAAGGGATATACAATATGATCCAGAAGAAGCTACATTCGAAACCAGAGTTGATGAGTGCAACAAATGTACCTGATTAAGGATTTCGTCACATATCTGGATTTTTTCTACCAAGGTATTCATATAAAAGCTGTATTCACATGAGTGCCAGAAGGTAGCTGCCACTTCCGTTCTCTTAAGTTTTATTTCTTTGTCTTTCTTGCTTTTCAATTCCTGGACTCATGCATGCAGTTTCGTATATGAAAGCTGAAGTTAAACAAGTTACAGACAGCGAATACTGCAGAATGATTGGTTGACAAATCATCATCAAACTGCTGGAAGAAGACGTGTTTTTTATGTTCTTGTTAAGATGACAGTACGCTCGCCAGCACTTGTATTTTTTGTATCAGCACAAGTATTTTAGGTATGCAATCAAAAACTTTTTTATCTAATATTTAGTATAGAGACAGACCAAATCCTTTATTTAACAATTTGATATTATCTACATGCTAAGATAAGCGTTGATATACTGATAGTCAAAATATCAATAGCTCTTATGAAATTCCTACCAACTTAGCGTGTTTTTTTATGTTAGAAGTAGTTTTTACAGTACATGACTCAAGCGGTCCCACTTGTTCAACGCTTCTATAGAGCTTGTATATATGCTTGATCTTTAGAACACATCGCATCATCTATTGGCATAACTCTCGAATTGATTAAACAGAGTTTGAAATTGGTTAGATATATTACAAGACAGCAATGTAGAAAGTCATGGGTTCCTAGGCAATATTGAAATCAAACAGCAATATTGAAATCAGACAGAGGTTCCTAGGCATGGTGGAAAGCATAGAGAAAGTCATTGCTCGTGTAGAGACTTATACGTCCGTCATCAGTAATAGTTAGAATATCAAATTCCAACAAAATAAAGAGCAATATCAGACAATAACAAAAATGAAAAAGAAAACAAATGCCAATGCCAACATGTATCTTAGCAAAAAGGCTTTAAACTGACCTAGTGAATATCAACAAGTAGAACATTAGCAACAGCCAGATCCTTCGCATTAGCATCTTCAACACCTTCCTTCCCGGAGCTGTGGTCCTGAACCTGTGACCTCACAGTTTGATCAATTCATTCAAATCATAACCAAATGTATAAAACTAGTACATCTACAAACATAAAAAACTGATACATCCACCAAAAAATATCAACTTAAACAACTCCAAATGTATAAAAGATCTGGAATCAACTAAACCAAAACACGAAAATATCACCAAAAGAACACAAATGATTACCAATCATCCAGTGATGGGGAGAAGGCGGACGTAGAAAGACTCTATGACGATCGGCGTCGGGGACGAAGAGATCGCGGAGGGAGGGGCAACGGAGAGGAGCCAAGCGAGAGAAATTGGAAGAGTGAAAAATGAGAGCGACATCATAGGTGTACGTCTGGATTTAAGAAATAAAGCCTTGTTTAGCTTCAGCGTTCGGAAAAACGCTGCTTTTTTATTTTTTATTTTTTATTTTTTATTATATATTTTATAAATATTTAAAAATTTTATTTAAAAATACAAAAAAATATAAAATAATTTTATGTAGTAAGATTTTTTATTACATATTTTTATTATTTTTTGAGATAAAAAATAAAATTTATTTTTTATAAAGGACAAAAATATTTTATATTTCAGAAGGTTTCTATTTTATAAGTACTCTCAAATGCTTCTTAAAAGTAAGAGAATAGATTAGAAAAATAATAAGAGCACGATAGAAAAAGATAACTATTTAATTTTATAATATTTAGATATATGGTAAGGATAACAAATTAATTATATTTGAATAGATAAGTAATGAATAATTAACAGAAATAAATTTTTTATAAAAAAAAATCAAATACACTTTTTATTTATATTAATCTAATTTTTATTAATATAACTTTAAATTAATTTAATTAATATAATTTATATTAATTTTATTAATATAACTTTTAGATTAATTTTATATTAATTCAACTTTTTTTATTAATGTTTGATATAATTTAACAAAATTAAATATAATTTTAAATTAAAAGATTTAATATATAATTTTATTATTTTCGCTACCAATTAAAATTAATTAAACTTAAATAAATATAAAATTATAAATTATTATAATAAAAAATAATATATATATTAATTACAATAATATTTAATAAAAAATATCTAAATAAAATAAATATTAAATAATTAAAAAATTAAAAAATAAAAGAATAAAAAAGAAAGTAAATTTGCTTTATTTTTTGTCTCTATGTGTATTTACCAATTTGGTCGATACATATTTTACCATAAAATATAATGGGGAAGGAAAATAATTTTCCTTACTTTTCATTAATAAAATCAAAATAAATATAATTATTACGGTAAAATATTTTACTATCATCATTAGTTATCGTCAATAATCACAATTCAAACATACTCTAAAGGGGGTAGGAGGTTTATAAACGTCTAGCAACTCTAAAAAAAAAAAACCTCTCGCACTGCTTTTCTAAAATACCATTTTGATATTTTTTGTTTTAAAAAAAGCAGCAATTGTCGAACCAGATTTTTATTATATTGTATTTTTTTCAGCCAAAAGATTTAATTTGTCAGTCACTAGTTAATCATGTGGGAGATTATCCCACACTGAGATGTGGATTCGACTTCAACAGTTTCTGATAATTTTATTAAATCTTCTGTCGTAATGAATCTTGCAGTTGCTCTAATAAGTTGAAGCCATATCATATAGAACAGTGCGAACTTCGGAACAACTGAGTGACCTTGTAATTCATTGTTTGATAAAAACAAAAGAATTTGCTCGTTAATTCAAAAATAGTACTTTTCAGAATTTGCATGACGTGGGCTAAATTCGGGCTTTGATGAGTAGCCCGTTAGCTATTTCCTGAGCCGTATCCGAAATTGAAAGAGCTCACCATTTCCGGCCCATAAGGACCTGCCGCTTCAAATTATAACACAATAAAACATCCTGTTCAGTCTCGAACGAAAACCCAGAGAGCCTAAAACCCTCGTCAGCCGTATTGTGTTCTCTCTCTCCCCTGAAAACAGAAACAAACACTGCGAAGCTGAAGAAAAATTAGATAGCCATGGCTTTCGACAACGAGAAGAATTCGCAGAAGCGGAAGAGCAACATCAGAGATCACTCCAAACTCTCTAAGAAGCACAAAAAGCAACACAGCGCCACCGCAAACAAAGATGACAATGGCGGCTCCGCGTCGGCGGCTCCGGCGGTGGAAATTCCGCTACTTGTTCAGGATGAAGATCCCGATTTCCCTAGAGGTAATTTTCATTTCCATCTCTTCACGCTTTTCTTTTCTAATTATTGTTTCTGTTTGTGTTATTTCTTCTTCTTGTCTTTGGTACCTATGGTTGTGAAGCTTTTTCTTCTCTTTGAAGGGCAACGAGCAAAAAATATTTCTTTCACCCGATCAAAATCATCTATTAGATGACTTGAGTTTTGCTTTATCAGCCTGGCTCCTCTTTGGCTAGAGTTACCCAATTCCCTTAGCATTTGTAGCCTTTTTTCCTTGGGCAAAGATATAAAGGATGATGTTTTCGTTCTAGATCTTTTCGCTTAAGATTTTCATGAGCTTACTCATTTGCAGTTAGCTGTACCCATTTATGCTGTTTACTGATTTCTTAGGAATGCTTTTAGTTATGGCAGTTTTGCTTCTCTATAATAAATCACGCTTTTGTGATCTATTTAATTGTAGGGGGACGGAGCTTGTTGAGTCGGGAGGAGGTGGCCGAGGCATGGGCAGAGGCAGAAGCACAGTTCAAGCGTGATGTAGGGAAGGCCAAGAGGAAAGGCAAGGATAAAGGCCAGAAGCGGAGAGGAAATGGGACATCTTCTGTTGAGGGAGTAAACGATCTTGGCTCCCTCATTGGCGAGGGTATTACTGGCAGACTCCCAAAGTTTGCTAACCGCATAACAGTGAAGGTAAATTTGAACTTGGCTTGGTAGTTCAATTTGTACACTACTCTATCTATTGTTTGCAGTTATGAAATTTCAAGGGATTTTAAGTTTTTTTCTCCTATCAAGATTGTGGTTTAGAAAACTTAATGCAAATTTGCAATTTGCGGTGCTTTCTTAGGGTGGAAGGTTTGAGTTGGATCAGAAGAAAATAAAATCTCTCCTTTTCTGTATTATCATTCTTCATCCCTCAATTTCTTTGAGATGATTTTGATTGTTTAAAATCCTATGTCGACATCACTTTGTGGGACAAGGCATAGGTCTTTTTATTGTTTTTTGATTGGTCCTTTTAAGCAATAAAAGAGTTTGCAATAACAGTTCAGGGAAGAACAAACTTTGTTGGCCATGCTTATTCCTTAGCCATTTTCTTTATTTAGTAACTGTTATCCAATTATCTTTCTCCTTACTGCATTTTTACTTAGAAAGCTTCTTCCTTGTTTGCTCTTTTGAGCATGTGATCTGATGCTTACTTTTGGCCCATTTTTTCAGAATATATCACAAAAGATGAAGCTTTGGGGAGTTGTTATGGAAGTAAATTCTAAAGACCTTGTAATTGGCCTTCCGGGAGGTTTAAGAGGATATGTTCGTGCTGAGGAAGCATCTGATCTATCTGTCAAGGTATTAAAACTTACACAACTGATGAAAATGGTGATTAGTAAATTGTTTCGAATCCTTGGCTGGTATGGATGTGGACACGTGTCATTTGAATTCCTTGTTTTTATTAATTGACAGGGTAGTGAGAGTACCATTCCATGTAATGTGTTCCATGTGGGGCAGCTTGTTTCATGCGTTGTATTACAAGTTGATGAGGACAAACAAGAGTCGAAGGGGAATAAAAGGATCTGGCTGTCACTCCGGTTGAGTGTTTTACATAGAGGCCTTACTTTAGATGCTGTTCAAGAGGGAATGGTACGGTATAGTTGAATTGATAACTTTGTTACTATTCAAACTTCAATGTTTGAATCTTTTAATGCTTTTATATGTTTCCTCTGTCCTTGCCACAAATATGGAGTGACTCACTGGATCTAATATTGCTTGTCGAAGGACTATATGTTTTTCGTTTTTGTTTAATATTTTACTTTATAAGAGATCCAATTTTACGAATACATAATAAACATAGTTTAGTATTTTGAAATTTGATGCTCTATAAAAATTCCGTCAATGAGTGCTTATATGGAGGGAAGTAAGAAGTGTGAAAATATAATGCTCTGACATTTTTGTAGAAGTTGATCAGTACCTTTTTAAGAGAATGGGTGAAATTGGATATGATGAAAGAAACCTATTCAGTATGTATTACTAAGAGTAGCAAATCTGTAGGGTTCTGTTTATGGACCATAGATAACATATCTCTTTTACATGATCCAGTGACGGGCTCCTCTTCATGAGTGGGGCCTTTTATTATGCATATCTTGTAGAAATTCAAGAATCTTATCATCATCTCATGCATATCCTGATTACACTATTTCTGGAGTAAACCTGCGATGATAAAACTTTGAACATGCTCAAATATGAAACTTCTGTAAGTTGATTTTGACATAGTGTGTTAGATTAGAATACTGATTCCTTGTTGTTACACGTTCCTGTGAGAGGCGGACAACGGGTGTGTTAAGTGAATGACTTTGGATTTATTGACTGTGCTACCATAAAGTCTTTTGAAATTGTTGCTTCAGGATATAGCTAATAAGACGATAGGATATGCCTTATCTGTTTAATTGGTGCTTGAGAAGTTATTCATCAATGCATCTGTATATTGTGCAGTTTCATGACTTTTTTTTATCATCTCTGTTCTAGGTTCTCACAGCACAGGTAAAGAGTGTTGAAGACCATGGCTGTATTCTACACTTTGGACCAACTTCGTTTACTGGATTTTTGCCAACAAGTGGCAAAGGTAGATAGCTTTACCAATTTCATCTTTACAGGCTAGCTATCCGAAGATCATACTGTTTTACCGGAGCCTTGTTTTTCTCATTTAATCCCACTCTGTCTTTCTTCAAGTTTGAATTCTTATGGAGAGGCATGCTGATGCTGAAATCTCTCTATTGCTTAATTGCCTTAGTTAAGCTCTGTTTCCTGTTCTTTTGCAGTACATGGTCAAACAAGAGTTGGGCAGTTCTTACAAGGTGTTGTTAGAAGTATAGACAAAGCTCGAGCTGTTGCTTATTTAAACTCAGATGCTGATGTGGTCTCTAAATCTGTTGTATGCCATACTCGGAATCTCGATATACGTTTTCCTTTTATTTAGAACTTTGAAATTAATAGTAGAGCTGTTTATTCTGCTTACCAAGTATCTTATTCTCTGTGCAGACGAAGGATCTTAAGGGGCTATCTATTGAGCAACTGGCTCCAGGCATGCTGGTGAATGCACGTGTTCATGCTGTCCTTGACAATGGAATCATGTTGGCATTCCTTACTTACTTCACTGGAACTGTAAGTCTACGGGAAATGTATATAGCGCACACTGCTTCAATTTAGCAACTGTAGGCAGCCGGATGTCATGCCTTCTAAATGGGATGACTTGTTTTCCTTAGTATGCTACTTGTACCTTTTGCAGGTTGATATTTTTAACTTGCAACATTACTTTCCTAGTGGAAATTGGAAAGATGATTATGCTGTAAATAACAAGGTAAGAGATCCACATATTTATCTGTTGCATCTATGTATTGCTGCAGATCCCATTTTGGAATTTGGATTAGTCATTTCTTGAATTAGCTATTTGCAATTACTAGCTTCAATATAGTAGGGACCATATGTGTGGATCCTGAAAATTTTATATATTTTATGCACATGCTTATACTATTATACCTTTACTACGTTTGCATGCTGTATTATAATCTGTGATATGCCTTCTATTTGCATTCTTTAAGCCAGAAAACATGGAAAGAAAAAAAAAAACAAAAATTGAATTCTTTGACATATATATTTGTTCACATAGTTAAGTGCACTCTTTTGCAGTAGCAGTATTTTGGTTTTCTCAATTCTCTCTAGAGCAAAATAACATGATTGATCAAACTTGGTCACAAATTTCCTACTAACCTATTCAGTTGTATTTTCATACTAAAATTTGGTTCTATGTTAGCAGGGTCCTAGAAAATTATTATCTTTATTTTTTTAATTGGCTGCGGATGAAGCGGTAGCAATCTATCTCGCAGAGTCAAGTTAGGCCATGATTTTGTAAGAATTATCAATTAAAACCTTGTGTTTGTTCATTGGATATTGTATACTAGATGTGTTACAAGTAGCACAATATTGTAATGCTTTTAGTTACTGTGTTGTTGTTAGTAACATGTTTGTAATTAATGACTTGCAATGGTTTAACAATATATTATTTTCAAGCTGTATGTGAGCAGTAAGATACACCGTATTTATTTATTATTATTTTTTTCATTCTATGTAGGTCAGTGCTAGGATCTTGTTTATTGATCCTTCAAGCAGAGCTGTTGGACTAACACTGAATTCGGATCTTGTTCGTAGTAAGGCTCCTACTCCTGTAAGTAGATCTATATCTAGATATAGTGTTTTTTAATGTTTGTTTATTGTAACTGATTCTTATTAACTGTCTCCTCTCTCTTCCACATCATTATTCCTTCTTGCTCTTTATTTTGTGAAAAATCTATTCTCTTTTGCAGCATGTGAAAATTGGAGATATTTATGATGATTCAGTGATAATCCGAGTAGACCACAGAGCTGGCATCCTCCTTCAAGTTCCCTCTTCTCCAATACCATCCCCTGTTTATGTCAATGTATCTTTTCATTTTCCTCTGCTTTAAATTCACTCGGTGTTTTTCTCTTTTTTTTTTTATCTGTTGTTTATAAGCAATAAATTTACTCTTGTTGGTTTAGATTCATGATGTTTCTGATGAAGAAACAATTAAGCTGGAGAAAAAGTTCAAAGAAGGTGGTCATGTTCGTCTTCGCATTCTTGGATACAAGCATTTGGAGGGGCTGGCGATTGGCACATTAAAGGTTCATCTCCAAAACCCTAATGATACAATCTGTTGCTTTCTACATGGTTATAGTTCTACTTCTTCTGCCTCTATAAACTTTTTTTTTCTGCTTTCTAATGTATGCCTAACTCCATCAACCATCAAGCTTTTGCCAGGCTAGGGAGAGTTGCCTTATGATCTTCATAACCACTCTACTTAGGCTGAAACAATTTCTTCAATGCTTCATGCACATTTCAATGTCACATATTTTATAGTGAGTTCCATTGAAATTAATGCCTCTTAACATCATTGGCCATTGAAGAAATCATCATGGATAATAGAGTACTGGTCCTATGCTGCAGTACTTGCTGTTGGATAGTTTAATATTTTTCTTTAAAGAATTATACCATGGGACCTTTCGTATATTTCTTCATATTGCGACTCATTGGCAATACTATCAAGAGCTTTATATTAAAATTTTGGTTGACTTTTCTTCCTAAGCATTTCCTGACTACATATTGTTCCGTCCTATAAAATTGTTTGAAATTCTCAAATAAGAAAGATCAATGCCCCAGCTATCTATTTGGTTAGCTGGACCTGTTCTTTAATACTGAGATTGGGAAGACTGCTTGAGATATATGTTGCAAGGGCAGATGGATTACATTTGATTATACAATTTACAGAGACTTCAAGCATTGGCTGGTGGAATGTTTGACAATTGGATGTCTGCCACTGTCTGCCAGGGGTTTCTCTTGCAGTTTCACTAATGTTTTCTTTTGCCTCATCTCCCATAACCCTGTCGGTGCTTAATTGCAAATTTAGGTTCTTCGGCTTTTGACAACATTGGATGTGATGCTGTTATTAGAAACAAATCGAGTTGAAGTCCATGACTATTTACTATTTACATTAAGCAGTGAAATTAATACCATAATCGAAGTAGATATTCCTATTTTTTCTATGGTTCTTATTTCACACTATGCTTCTCATATTCTTTAGAGATGCACAAGCTGGATTGAATTTGATAGTCTTTATTCTCATATAAGAAAAGAAAAAAAAAAGAAAAAAAAGAATTTTAAAGTCTTCACATCATCTTTTGACTTCCAGTGGCCTTTTTAAAGTTAGTCAGCGTTACCCAGATTTGAATTTCCAACCTCTGCTATGGGCAGTGGATGCCCTACCCATCCGACTTTTTTGGTGCTTGGCAATGTCCCATCAATTTAAAACAATATATGTGGCTAAGTGTTTTCATTCATCTTAAGATAGTAGTGCCTCTTGATTATGGGGTCTTACTAATTAAGATTTTGTAATATTCATTAACAAGCACTCTGATCAATTTATGTAAGTAACAAGCAATTCCTTTTGACACATCTTTATTGTTTTGTAGCCTAGTGCTTTTGAAGGATCAGTTTTTACTCATTCAGATGTCAGGCCTGGAATGCTGGTGAAAGCTAAGGTCATTGAGGTCGTGAGTTTTGGTGCATATGTTCAATTCTCAAGTGGGGTAAAGGCGCTGTGCCCACTTCCTCACATGTCAGAGTTTGAAATTGCAAAGCCCACTAAGGAATTTAAGGTATATTTCACTTGTTTGTGGCTCTAAAAATTCTATTAAGTTTGTGGTTTAAAAAATTGGGGACTGAAGTTTGAAGAGACTTTTTTTTATTTGGTGTCAACTAAGGTTGGAGCACAGCTATTATTCCGAATACTGGGTTGCAAGTCTAAGCTAATCACTGTCACGCGCAAGAAGACTTTAGTAAGCTTCTATGCCTTTTGTTTCTGTTACCTTCTTTAGTGTGCAGGTTGTATGTTGAAGCGTTTATGGTCTTTTTAATCTTTCTTCTATTTAGCTTATGCTATAGGTATCTGCAGCTTCATAAGTTAGTATTTGAATAATCCTTCCTTTTAATCCCTGAAAAGGTAAAATCAAAACTTGATGCGCTTGCTTCATATGCTGATGCAACTGAAAACTTAGTTGTGCACGGATGGATTTCCAAAATTGAAAATCATGGTTGCTTCGTCAAATTCTACAATGGAGTGCGAGGTTTTGTACACAGGCAAGTTGTTTTTTACAGTCTTTTCTTTTGCAACATAGGCTACATTTGATTGTGCGAAGCGTTGGATAAAAAACACATTCCATAATGCAAAAGTGCTTTATTAAGTTTTTGTTTTGTCGTAAATGTGCTCATCTTGATAGATTTTTTTACTCTAATGGCGCTTAATAGAAGTCAAAATGTTGTGCTTCTGGAGAGAAGAGCTTTTGTCAAAAGAGATTTGTATGAGTGATATTATAATTAAAGGAAGCAAGTGAAAGTTGTGGAAGTAAATACGTCAGAAGCACTCTTCATTAAAGAAAGTGCTTTTACCCAAACAGTGAACTCTTTTAGAAAAGTACTTCTTCACAAAGTGCTTATTGTGAAGTGCTTTTAACCAAAAGGTGAAGCCTGAACAAATTGTGCCCTTCTCTTCTTTGTACCATGAAACCTCCCTCTTCATTCTTGCAGTAATTTAACTATGAGGGATATATTTGTATATTGGTAGCTCTAATCAATTTTTTCTTCTGATCAATTTGATAAGAGAAAGAAGGTTGTTAACTTCTGATGCTATTAATGCCAACAGTATGTTATTAGTTTATGCTGTAAGCTTTTTGCTAATGATGTAGACACCTGATAGTAGTAATTATTTTGTAAAATTTCCATCTTGTTTTGGAAGTAGATATCTGTTTCCTCTGCAGTTTTGTCGCTCGAGATGTGTCCCCAAACTGTATTAATAAGAGCATTCTTATGTATATAGCAAAAGTTCTTTGATTGAAAGCTTATGAGAATTCTTTCTTCTTTTGAGGTTGTGGTTTCTGTTTGTCCTTCTATCTATGATTTTTGTCGTTCCTAATGTGTCTCGTTAACCTTGGAATGATAGATTGACCTGCTTTCAATACTGTTGAAATTGTTAATTTTAAGCAACAGTGGTGTGTAAAGCTTGCATACTCCATTATATTTGTGTTCTGCATAACTTTGACTGTCCGCTTCCTAGCTCTTGCGTCTTCTGTATTGTTATTTCTTTAATTACATTGACACCAGTTCTGCTTCCAGATCGGAGCTTGGTTTGGATCCTGCAAGCGAACCCACTACTGCGTTTCACATTGGGCAAGTTGTTAAATGCAGGGTAATTAGTTCAGTGCCTGCTGCTCGTAAAATCAACGTTAGTTTTGTGATATCTTCTAAAAGGTTTGCTTTTCTTTCTGAAATCCCTTAAGTCTGGATATTATTGCATTAGTGATAACTTAGGTTTTATTTGTTTTTGAGATACACTCATATAGTTTTTATCTGTTCGTTGAAGTCTGGGATTTTTATCTTCTGTGTCTGAAGTTTTTCTTTTGTGAATATGCTGAAACTTAATTTTTTGTTGAAGTAATTAGGTTGATATATTGTCTTAATTTTCAAAATGCTTGGTACTAAGTTAATTTCTGTTGCTGGTGGCAGAAATGCTCAAGACAGTGTTGTGAGGGAAGGCAGTATTGTCTCTGGCATAATTGATCAATTAACTCCTACCGCTGTCACTGTTCACCTGAATAGTCATGGGAACCTTACAGGGAGTATACCAAATGAACATTTGGCTGACCACCAAAGTAAAAATAGCTTGTTATATTCTCAGTATTTATATGAGATTCATTGCTGACTGTCTTTCTCCCATTGGTTGATATTTCTAAGTTTGTATTTTGATCTCAATTAACCAGTGCAAGCCACCTTGCTTAAGTCATTGTTGAAGCCTGGATACGAGTTTGATCAACTTTTGGTGCTAGGTATTCTCTTTTCTGATTTCTTATTTTGGTTAGTGCGATGATTAATGTTGAATATTACATACTGGGATTGCATTTGCTTGTAGTGATGTGATGTTGGCAGTATATTTTGGTGAAGGTGTATTTTAGCATGGTTGTTGGTGTTTCAAGTTAACTGCATGTGATCAATATGGGATTTATAGCTGATTGTAGCTTTTTTAAAGAATCATTTTTTCTTAATTGTTTCAATCTCAAGGATTGAGAATTAAGCAAGCTGAATCCTATTTAGTAATGAAGTCTGAAGAGACAGATAGTCATTAGTAACTGAAGCAATGACAATACTAATACTGACGCACTAGCAAAAGATCTACGTGAAGAATTGAAATACATAATGGACTTAGCAAAACTGTATTTTTTGGAATTGTTTTGTCATTAACTTGCCAAGAAAGGGGTTTATTATAGAAGATTCATAAAATTTTGTTATTTCAGTTGTGTTTATTTGTTTGAAGCTTAGTTTTATTCAGGATTAACCTAATTGATTTGGCCTTATTTTGTGGGTTCTGCAGATGGTGCTTTCTGTTTCTTACTTGCCTTTCACTGTTTCCTGTTTTATTGTTGGATTATGTTATATTCATATATAAAGGTTTATGCATTTGCGGCTTTTATTCGGTGCAGATACTGAAGGGAAAAATGTACTTCTCTCTGCAAAATACTCTCTTATTAAATCTGCAAATGAGATCCCTTCTGATGTTCAACAAGTTAATCCATCTTCAGTTGTTCATGTGAGGCTCCATCTCCCTATATTTTGCACATTGAGTCTAATTTGACAATTTTCTGTTTTATGATCTCTAGTATTTTGTAGCATTAAAATCTGTTATATTTTGCTGTTATATAACCAGTTGATTAGGGTGGTCTTTATTTTGTATGAATCAGGGATATGTTTGTAACCTCATTGAGACTGGTTGTTTCATTCGTTTTCTTGGACGTCTGACTGGTTTCTCCCCTAAGAACAAAGTACAAGTACTCTCGTCCACCTGTGTTCTCGGACACCTGAGTGGTTTCTCTATAGACCTTATATATTCTCTCCCTTGTTGTCTCATTATTCTTACTGAACCTCATGCTTTGGGCACAGGCTACCGATGAAAAAACTAGTGATCTTTCAGATGCATTTGAAGTGGGTCAATCTGTTCGTAGTTATGTGCTGAGTGTAAGGCATAATTAGCTTTTCTTTTTTAAAAAGGTTGTACTTTTGTCTGTATAATCTCGAAAGCAGTTAACTATGTTATTTGCAGGCAAACAGTGAGACTGGACGTATCAAGCTTTCCTTGCAGCAATCATCTTGTTTCTCAATAGATGCTTCATTTATACAAGGTTATTTTACTGTAGAGGATAAGGTACTTCTTGTTTTGGCTCTTTTTAATTTTATATGAGATGGAACGTCCTGTCTTGTTAATATTGTGCAGCAGCAGTGGTAGTTTAGTTGCTTTTAGTAATCTTATTGTTGATGAATACCAACTCAAACAATGGTTGTCTACTTGGTGCTGGGTTATTGTTGATGTATACCAAGTCAACATATTCTTTCTTTAAATGCTGAGCTTCAACCGTTCCTGTTACATAATCTGATATGTTAAGCATTCATGAGCTCCTAGGTTTGCTTCAAGCACCTTCAGGCTGAGCCCTGTTAGTCTGGTGTGTTTTTTGTCTGCCCTGCAGTTACAATGATTACACTTGTTTGCATTTGAAGTTGAACTTCTAACTAAGTGAGTGGTTTGGAAACATTGCAGTCTTCCAGGCATTCGTTCCTTAAATGGTATATATAATGATTGTTGAACTTTAAAATGCACGTAAGTCGATGTTTTAAAGAAATTTATGAACCAGATTTATAATTTTGTAGATCCTGATAAACTTATTTCCCTATAAATAACCATGCTGCATGTGTAAGTGCTGCTATGAAAAATGCAATAATTTTCTTTTTGTCACATATTCTGTTAAAAGCACTTGCACCACTATTTTAAAGCGGTTGAGGACTTCCATGTTGAATAGCTTGATTTACCTAAATCGAAATTTTCAATGTTAGTTCCATTCATTTAATTTTCCATTGCCTTTATTTGCAATTCCATTTATAGAATTATCTTGAACGATTTGCTCCATAATATTTTATGTAGCAAGCATTGATGCCCTTTTCTTGAATAAATTGTATAAACTTCCTATAAATCTGTCTTTCTTTTCTGTTTAGCAAGATGTGTTTTCCCTTTTAGTCAAAACCACATCTGTTTTTAGACTTCGCTTAATCACAAAGTTTTGTATGTATCATGTGAAGAGTCAGAGGTTTATTTATCTAAATTGGCATTAACTTTGCCTAAGTACATGTTAAGTCTGTCGCTTAATCTCTGAAGTGCATAAGTACGTGCTTAGGGAACTAGTAAATAGAACTTAGGATTGATTTTCTTCTGGTTCTTCTCATAAACTGCTTCTGTAAAGATGGATTCCTAAATTCAGATCATCCGCTCCATGACTGGTACCACTTCTATGCCTGGTCCAAGGGGCATGATCTATATTTTTGCATCTCTTGTTCTCTCCCACAAAGTTTGTCTATGTTATTTGTGTGCAGTCAGTTCTTGTTATTGCTATCATTGACAAACTGACATTGCTATCTTCAGCCTACTACAATTCTTTATTTGTATCTCGCTTATGTCTGCGTAGGAAAATGCTGTGCTCACGTGTTTCACCTTTTCTGAGCAGATTGCTTCTTTGCAAATCCCAGACAAAAAACATGAATCTGACAACTGGTTAAAGAAGTTCAGCATTGGCAGTGTTGTCGAGGGAGAAATACAAGAAGTTAATGAGTTTGGAGTGGTTTTGAACTTCAAGTGTCACAATGATGTTGTTGGATTTGTTACACATCATCAATGTTAGTACTATTGTTTTCCACTTAAACCTTCTCTCCAACTGGAATTTCTCAGTTATTTCTTTGTTTTGCAGTGGGTGGACATGAAGTGAAAAAAGGATCTGTTGTAAAAGCTTTTGTTTTGGATATAACAAAATCGGACAATCTTGTTGATTTGTCTATTAAGTCTGAATTGGTCAAGACAAATGAAACAGGAATTGCTTCCACGCCATCAAAAAAAGTTAGTAACCTTTTCTAATCCTTACTTTATTGTTTTAGGGAGTGGATGAGTTGTAGGATGAAGCTTTGTGCATCTTTTTCTCCATGATTCTCACCTTCATCCAATGAGTTTACTTGATTTCATTTGTCAAAAAGTTTTGTCTGTTTTGCTGAATTGCATTATTATTCCTTTCAGAAACGCCTGAGGCCAGAGTGTGTGGATTTGAATCTGCAGCAGACCGTGAAGGCTGTTGTGGAGATAGTGAAGGAGAATTACTTGGTTAGATTATACAAATTTACCTTGTTTCTAGACTTAATTTCTTAATGAGATACAAAATAAAGCTCTTCTTTCTGCAGGTCCTCTCGCTGCCTGATTATGGTTATACCATAGGTTTTGCATCTGTGACTGACTACAATACGCAGAAGCTTCCTAGGAAGCAATTTGTGCCTGGGCAAATGTGAGATTCGGATGTAGCATCTTTTCTGTCATAATTGTGTGTTATCTGCTCTGAAGTCAGAAGTGCACCTCTGTTTTAGCATTTTAATGCGTTTATAATTATGTGCCAGTTTTGCATTTAGGATCTCAATAATGTTTCTTTCTATGCTGCAAAGTTCCATAGATCCATAAATTATGAAGCATGGATGCAGTTACGTGGATGCGACATAATACGATACGGATACACCAACACGGCAATGTTTAAAATTATTAGGACATGACACGGTTAGGACACGGCTATCTAGTCATGTGAATACACTCATGCATAATAGCTATATGTACAAAATGCCTACATGGCAATGATTGATGGAATAAAGATAGAATGCATACTTGATTACAATGTATATGTTAGAAACAGCGACTTCAATTGAGTAAAAAAAGAAATGTAATAGAGTACATTTATCTAAGATATCATATATTTCAAGCAACAAAGCTTTAGAAGGGGGGGTTTAAAGTGTTAGTATATTGGGTTCAAGTGTTGTTGAAGTGTCCAATAATGGACACAACAATTGTCTAATATGCGTCGGACAACCTGCTAGAAGTGTCCATACTTCCTAGTCATAAACAAGATGCGTATAAATTCTTTTTATACATTAAATCAGTATGCTTTTTATGAATGTTGACAACTTACGGATTTAGATCGTTGGATCTCTTGTGAGGAAATGGTTTTGTTGAGCTAGGAAGCAGAGGGTGTGGCTGCTTATAACATGAGCAGTGTGCAATCTTATGTGGATTACCTGAGTTTTACCAGTACATTGGTTGGGGAGGACATGTTGAACAACTACAAACTATTCACGTGAATAAGGCCTCTGTTAGCTTAACTTGTGCAGTGTGCACACTTGGTTTCACGAATGTTGCTGCTTTGTCGTGGTTG
Source organism: Acanthochlamys bracteata (assembly GCA_019914995.1). Taxonomy (NCBI): domain Eukaryota; kingdom Viridiplantae; phylum Streptophyta; class Magnoliopsida; order Pandanales; family Velloziaceae; genus Acanthochlamys; species Acanthochlamys bracteata. Next base: position 4,973,850 of record CM034129.1, on the reverse strand, counting down.
TTTTGACTGTGCTTAATGTTGTTGTTAGAGTAGGAGGCAATTACTGCCATGCCGTTGATGTTATCCTGCTACACTTGAATTTTTTTATTTCTATTTTTTGGATTATACGAGGAACATAAAGCATAAATCATTACAGAAGCATTCTTTTAAGTGACATTGTTGAAATATGGTTTGCACTAGCAATGACCTTGTGATGTGCTAATGTATAATGAATTAATACAACTTTTTATGGGGTTTGTTTTAGTGTCCCTGCCATTGTTAGTGCGCATGCAAGCACTGAAACATGTGGAAGACTACTGCTGATGCTCAAATCTCTGAGTGAGGTTTCAAGAAGTCCTAGTTCAAAGAGAGCAAAAAAAGAGTCTTATACTGTTGGATCCCTTGTTGAAGGGGAGGTTAGAATTTTCCCTTTTGACATAACTAAATGCTTGTAAGTGGTGGATTTTGTTACAATTTCTTTTGTTTTTTCCAGGTTATCGATATCAAACCTCTAGAAATCATTTTGAAAATTGGCAAAGATCTTGGGAGAGTACATATAACGGAGGTATTTCAGTGGGTTGCTAGTTAGTGGGAAACAGATATGCATGTTTGTACTGGGATTTATAATGTATATGCCCATAGGTTTTCGAAGATGATCACACTGCAGAGCGCCCTTTCAGTAAATTTGAAATTGGAGAAGTAGTTAAAGCAAGGATTATTGCGAAGGCCCATCGTAGTGGAAAGGGTGGAAAAGGATACCAATGGGAGTTATCTATTAGGCCACATCTGATTGCAGGTATTATCGTTTCTGACATTTGCTATGATCCACTGATTTCCCCTGGGATGCTCATACCTGTCAAACTAGGTTCACCATTTCTTTACTGTTGCATATTTATCATTTTCCATTAAGGGTAGTCTCTTTATGATACATCTTATCTTGTCTTAGATTTTAGTGTTTGACCAAGAATAGGGTGTGAATTTTGGATTGCCAGCCTGATATTACTCTTCTAAAACTCAAAACTTCATGATTACCAAACTCGTACATGTTAACTTCAATGCAAATTGTAGCTAATTTCTTATTTATGGAAACCTCTAATATTTGTCTGTAGAATATCTTGTGGGAATTTCAAAAGAAGAAAAGACATGATATTTGCAAATGAGGACACTTAGCATCACATTTTGCAAGGCTGATGCCTGTACAAGAACGAAGGTTCACTTACAGTAACAAAGAAAAAAAAACAGAATGGAAAACTCACTAAGAAAAAAGTCGATTAGGTATTGCATGATGGTTCATTGGCAGTTACATATTTAAAGAGTTTTTTGTATGCATAAAATTATAAAAAAATAATTCAAGAACAGTCACCATGGATAAGATTGATGCTTATACTCTATACAGATGCTGGTTATCACAGGTATAATATTGGAGAAAGTATTTAATGTTGTAAAATATAGTTGTTAAAAGAAACTCCTTGATTCTTTGAAAGAGATAAAGTAAGGTGCTACGTAAAGGAATATCAACCTATGAAAATCACCATTTATTCTTGCTTTCAGCAAGCATGTTCCTTTCGAATTATTTTAGTCTCAGTCCACATATGGAATAGCACGAAGTATGATGTTTTACTGCATCTATCTCTTCAGGTACATTAGAAATACCAAACATCTCCTCTGGCGAAGATTTCAATTTCTCTGTTGGTGATCATGTCACTGGTTATGTCGTTAAAGTTGATCCAGATTGGGTCTGGTTAACTGTTTCCAGATATGCTATAGGCCGGCTTTACCTTCTTGATAGTTCCACTGAACCTATTGAACTTCAGGAATTTCAGAAACGCTATCATGTTGGAGAACCTGTTAATTGCTTTATTTTGAGCATAAATAGAGAGAAAAAGTTGTTGAGGTTAAAAACAATGACCTCTTCAGCTGTTCAAGAAGGTAATCCTGACCATGCTGTAAAAGAAAATGCCGTGCCTGATTCAAAAGCTGATGTTAAGGGTTATGAACATATAGTGAAAGGCACATTAATCTGCGGAAGAATTAAAAAATTACTTCCTGGTGTTGGTGGCATACTTGTGCAAATTGGCCCTCACCTTCATGGAAAGGTTCACCATACTGAAATTGTGGATATGTGGGCTGCTGACCCTCAATCACATTATCAGGAAAATCAGTTTGTCAAATGTAGAGTTCTGGATATAAGTCGCTCATTAGAGGGATCCATTCGTGTGGATTTGTCTTTACGTGCTTCTTTGTGTAGCTTTTCAGATGCTAGCAGCAAGTAAGTGAAAATGCTTTTTCCTGCCTTTGTCATCTTGCTAAAACTTTCTAGTTCATCTCGCAAGTAGCTAGCATCCATCTCGCATTGTATGATTATGATTAGTCTTTCAAGAACCTTTCTTTGCATTTTGCATTATTTGATTGTATAAAAAGTCTGGATTATTAACGTTTTGGATTTCAGGGGTTCATATGCCAGATTGAATAAATTCGACGACCTTCGCCCTGGTATGGATGTACAGGTACTGGTACATAATTCCATGTAGTTGTTTGTTTCGTGTACATACTTTCTAGTTATCAATTTTGACTATGATTTTGAAATGATGGGACAAAGCAGCACTCTTTTGTTTAGTTTAGTACGTTATTCCTTATCCTCTTATAATAAATATCTTGTTGTACTAGTTTCTCCAGATGAACTGCATAACTTCTAGCCTTCTTTGTTAGTTGAATATGGAAATGATTTTTTAATAGGTTAAATGGGAAATTTGCATTATAGTCCTTTTATGTTAAAGTCATCCAGATTCCAAAGCAAACGAATTTCTCACTCTAACTGTTGATTATACCCAAATTGAACATACAGGGCTATGTAAAAAATGTCAACACAAAAGGTTGTTTCATCATGCTATCCCGAGTCATTGATGCAAGAATCCTTCTATCAAATTTGTCGAATGGGTACATTGAAAATCCTGAACTGGAGTTTCCTGTTGGAAAACTTGTGCATGGAAAGTAAGCACTTCAATCATCATCAAGTGACTGAACTGTTCATTGCAGAAATTGTACTAAGTAAGTTGGTTGCAGGGTCCTTTCAGTGGATCCTTCATCCAGGAGGGTGGATGTGACACTAAAGACTGATGACGAGAAACTGTTATCAAACAGTAATGATGTCAGCTTTTCAAGCCTACTTGTTGGAGATGAAATCTCTGGCAACATCAAGAGAATTGAGTCATATGGCTTGTTCATTAAGATTGAGCGTAGCAGCATGGTATATGTTGTCCGATAAAGTCTATAACTTTTTACAATTTGCACCAGTTTAATTAAGTAATTTTCTTCCTTTCCTCAGGTTGGTTTATGCCATATTTCTGAGCTTTCAGATGAACCTATTGATGATATTGAATCTAGATATCATGTTGGTGACAAAGTTGTATGCAAGATATTAAAGGTAGCTTTATTCGAATCGATTCATTGTTTTTTGAGTTGTGACTGTCTGTTGAAGGCCATGCTATTGCTGCAGTATCATAGTTACTTAAATTTCTTTATATTAATGGTTCTTATAAGCATGATTATATACTCCCCACTTAAACACTCTTTGATATTGGAACTCTTGAAACGTGTTTCCTTGGCATTCTGAGTTAGCCAAACTCTGGTTGCTGATAATCTCTTCTTTGAAAAAATATTGCCTTTGACCCCAAATTGTGAGAAGCTCTTGTTTACAGGCTTCTAATCTAGAACATAATTATTGTTTTGATATATCTCAAATATGTTGCATTGTTTAAAACTTTTTGTGCCTGCCACTATTTGTTTACTGGTTGAAATACATTTCTGTTGTTAGATTGATGGAGAGAGACAGAGAATTTCTCTAGGCATGAAGAAGGCTTATTTTGAGGTAGACAATGATGATTGTCAAAATACAGACAAAAGTCTTGATAGTGATGCTGATGTGGATCATGCATTACCAAATGGGAACATGGTCTACAGACAGGATCTGTATGAACAAGAAAATTCTGTCTCTGATGTTCTATCACAAGCAGATTCAAGGACTTATGTTCCTCCTCTCGAGGTCCCCCTTGATGATTTGGAGAACTCTGATTCACTTGACTTAACAGTACAAAGTACTCTTGATAATGAAACTGGAGATAAAAAGAGCAGGCGCATGAGGAGGAAAGAAAAAGAAGAGAGGTATCTTCTTTTCATGCTTCTAGCTGTTTCACTGCTATAGTGTCTCAGTAAGTACATATTTTTTTTGAGTTTTATGCAGGGAAGTTGAAATAAGTGCTGCTGAAATGAGGAATCTACAGAATGATGTTCCACAAACTGCTGATGATTTTGAGAAGCTGGTGAGAAGCTCTCCAAATAGCAGCATTGTTTGGACTAAATACATGGCATTTATGCTATCTCTTGCAGATGTTGGGAAGGCTCGAGAAATTGCTGAAAGGTACCCTTCAATCAATGAACTGTAGGAGATAGATTAATATTGTTTACTTTGAAAGTCGTTAATGTAGTTGTCTATCAACTTCTTAAGCTTAGTTCTGGATTTCCTTGAAGTAAGAAAAAGTTGTACATTGTCCTGAAAGCAGCACAAAAAAAAAGTTAATTTATGGTGGCTTTGAAATACTTAATTCTTATATCGTCATAAATGCTTAAAGTAATGATAAGAGGTTTTTGTTTCTATATAAGACGGCCTTCAATTTTGTCCATTTGGATTCATCTATGACTAATGTTGGATTGCTAGGGCAGAAGTATGCTAATATTTTAGTGGAAAGGTAATGTCTCCGGAAATAACGGAAGGAGTTCATATTAATATATACTTGAGCGAAGCGCAGAAATTATGGAGGTAGTTGAGGGTGTAGATGTTTTCAGTATATGAAGTTATAAATATTTTGATACTGCTGAAAATGCCTCTGATCATAGAGCTACATTTTAGTTCATTATGTTTTGATTTTGTGCTTCTGTGGAACTGGGGCATGATGTTACGGAAGCTCTAATTAGTTCCTAACATGTGATAGATCTCATTTGATATCTGGAATGAGATGTTCCCATCCTGAACAGTGTCTACTCATTGACCATGTATCTGTAAGTCATGATGATGATAAACTGCACTTTTGTGACTGCATTAGTTTTACTGTCAAGTAAGAATAATAGCGTTTGCTAGTGGCAGCCACAATTATTAATTTAGCGCTAGAGTACGTTAGTATCTGTTGTGTATATCTTGAAAGAGAGTAAGTCAATGAGCCTTCATGTACACTGCTAGGTTTATATTGAAACCTGCAATGAAGAGATGCAGAAATCTTATAACTTACTGCCTTAAATTTATTGATGCTTTTCCATTCTCTAAACAATCTTGATAGTATGAGTAGTTGCTCACTGCTGTGATTACCTTATTGAAGAGCATTGAGAACAATAAACATTCAAGAAGAAGGAGAAAAGCTAAATATCTGGGTTGCATATCTGAATTTGGAAAGCAGATTTGGGAGTCCACCAGAGGTAATATTGTCAATTACATTGAATCTTTATTTGCTATTGCTTCAACTCGGTTGGTACCTTTTTTCATAACAAATAAATATGCAGGAAGCTGTGAAGAAAATTTTCCAAAGGGCGTTGCAATTTTGTGATCCCAAGAAATTGCATCTAGCTCTCCTTGGGGTGTACGAAAGGACTAATCAGGAGAAACTAGCAGATGAGCTTCTTGAAAGAATGACGAAAAAATTCAGGGGCTCATGCAAGGTGACCTACAGACTAAACTCATCCTTTCTTACCCCTGAATTTCTCAAATGAAGGAAAGTCACATGTATCTCCACTATAGGTTTGGTTATGCTTTGTGCGGGCTCACCTAAGTCGAAATAAAGATGGAATTCAGTCGATCATAAACAGAGCAACTCTAAGTTTGGCACCAAAAAAGCATATTAAGTTCTTTTTACAAACGGCTATCCTTGAGTTCCAGTGTGGCTCGCCAGATAGAGGCCGTTCTTTATTTGAGCATATATTACGGGAACATCCAAAGAGAACGGATATATGGAGCGTATACCTCGACCAGGTAGGCATACTTTTTCCTTTTAGTATAGAGATTTTTTTACTTTTTCCTATTATTATAGAGAACTTTTCAAGTCATAAAGGACTTTTCCTGTATTCATTACAGGAGATACGCAATAAGGACACAGAAGTTATCCGGGCATTATTTGAAAAAGCTACGTGTCTGAGCCTTCCTTTGAAGAAAATGAAGGTTTGAAAGCTTTATCTGCTTTTTCTCTTAAGTAGTTTAGTCACTCTTTCTTAATGTAGAATGTATAAACATCTGGGATGTTATATGATGAGGTTCTGTTACTTTATGATGGGATTTTGCAGTCCTTCCAACTGAAAACAGTTTGATACCCAAGCACCTATTCCTTGGACGTGTACTGTGTTCCTTGATTATTAATTTCTGAGAATTTATGGTATACATTCTTGCAGTTCTTACTGAAAAAATACCTAGCGTTTGAGGAGTCTATTGGTGATGAAGGCAGAGTTGAATATGTAAAACAGAAAGCTTTGGAGCTAGCAGATAAGATGTCTTGATAACAAAATATATCGTTGATGTTCAGATGTATTTTTGAAACTTTGTTATCAAAGATGACTGCAATTTATCTCAGTGATGTCGCAATGGACAATAAAGGATAATATGTTCTTGAGAGCTCAAATCCTATTTTTGTTGTTAAGAGGATGCATGCTCATATGTGCTTCTGGAAGTTGCAAGAAGTTGTCCATGGTGTGTTCATTTGTGAAAGTTGGAGTGCTTTGGAAGATAAGGATGCTACCTTCAGAACAAGTACACATTCTAGTTATGATAGATCAGATCCGATGAAGGCAACGAAGCCGAAGGTGTTTCTTGCTATCCATGCAAATTGGAGGATAAACACCCTACAAGCTACCTTATGTATGTCTATATAGTCTAACACCTAGCCGTATATGGTCTTTTAGTCCATAGTGCAGCAACAATGAGGCTTTGCTTCCATATATTTCCATGCTTGCCTTTATGTATAATTTTGTACAACCAACTAGTTTCCAAGTAGAACTTGTGCTGTATACTATAATTTCTGTAGCGTTTGGAAAAACTCTTGCTCATTACGTAAATGTGCATTTGGCTTATTCAATATTTTACGGACTTCTGAGTACCCATCTGCTTATAATTCTTCTCCTCTATAAAATCTGGGATATATGCGTTAGGATCACATTGTTTAGGAATTGAATTAAGAATACATGAATGCTTGTGGATATTGTGTTGGAGTAGAAGAGGAAACAGCTTGGATTTATTAAAATGTTCAGGAGATTCCTACTTTATTCTTACAGATTGCTAACATGAGTCTGAATGTTAATCAGAAGATCCTTCACTCTATACTATCGAGTGTTGTCATCCTTGTCCCAAGCGATTTAGGGGACACTTAAAGAGTTTAGAAAGTAGCTTTCATGAGTTTAACGACAGAGAGGAGATTTGTGAGCATGCCACAACAAAGTTGGTAAATCATGGTAAGTTCGAATATGCAAGACTTTTAATTCAAGGATTAGCAACGGGAAGCAGCATGGATGGCAGCAGGAACACGGAAGGATGTTAAGAGACGTTTACGATTACAACAGATAGACGCAGTGAGTTAAATCTACGCAAAAGTTGCTGACAAAATACTCTCCACTAGTTTGCCAAGCAGAATTTTCAAATACCCTCTTCATCAGGTAGGTGTTTTACAGTATTAGAACCGACATCTGGATGATAATCTTAACTAAGGCCTCGTTGCACACAAACCTGGTACGCTCAGGGGCATTTGATAATACTTACTTTTCTAAAACAAAAAATATTTTATTTTTTTAAAAACAAATTTTATTTTTTCTACTTTTAAAAAAAATAAATATATACAATAAAATATTTTACTATACAGAAATTTTTTTACACTTTCTAAAATTTTAAATAATTATAAAATATGTATTAAAAACAGTAAAATAAAAAAATAAAAAAAACTTTTAAAAAATGCAATCCCAAATGCTCAGTAACCTAAACGAGGAACAGGACAGACCTCAAAAGAAGAATTTCAAGAAAACAAAAAATAATAGTCTTACCTTATCAGACGCAATAATCAGGCACATATGTCACACCATAGTCAGAAAACCAAACACTATCCAGGAATGAACATAAAAGTATAACTAAAATTCAAGCTACAAGGCCACATTTATAAAAACATACTGGAAAAGAGCGGCTACTGCTCATCAAGATAATCAAATGAAGGCCAGGCATCAAAAACTACACTAATCAATAATACCAACAAAAATGACTTTAATCATTTATGATCCTGAGAGAACAGCATAGACTAAGCACTTAGCAATATACACCTAATAACATTAAGTACCACATAGGACTTACAAGGGTAGTACTACTTTCAAGACATTTTCAACCGTACTGATAGCAAGTTCTCGACTCATGAGAAAACTAAAACAAAGTATATAGTGCAGGAGCTCTGCCTAGCAAAACACTGATCACCGCAACCTCCTAGCCTCACGCTCAGACTCCAGAAGGGTAAGAATGTCCCCTTCCCTGACTGGGCCCTTCACATTTCTCATGATCACCCGGTCCTGATCCAGGAACTTCACCCTGACCTGAGTCACCTGCCCCCTAGAACCAGTCCGTCCCATCACTTTCTGCACAACAGCAAGCTTCACTTGGGATTCCATACTGATAACAGAAAACAAGATCAGAGTCAATATATACATATTCATCAGCAAACCTCAGACAACATAATTATTTTACTCCAAAAAGTGATTGGTTTCAAACAATGAAATATATACAACTCATTGAAACCAAGAGTATCCCTTAGCTGCATATTAACACTCGTTGACACTAATATTCGTATACATCCAAACTGCACCGTTTAACTGCTGAAAAGCCTATAGTAGATACAACCAGTAACATAGAACAGGCAGTCAAAGACGCAGCAATAAGTATACAGAGGTAGCAAATTAACTTGCAAGCAGTGTTAGTCTTGGATTACATTGAACAAACTAAACCTTGAATTACTTTACCAGTACAGAAATAACAAAATTGTCGACCTCAAAGAAAATTAAAGGACAGACAAACAAGTTTTGAATCGAATTTCAACAAAGAGAGGATGCCTCATCACAAACAATTCTTTCAGATAAACATACCCCCCTTCAAAACAAGTGCATTTTATTGATTTAGATGGTCTAATTTCAAATTACACATAAGTAGCAATTTGCTTTTCCTCTTAAAATTAAAATAGTATTTCATGGCAAATTAAAATTATAACCAAAGGAACTAAAACGTGAATAGGTGCTATTTCACAAGCACCATAACTAGAAACATAACAATCAATCACTTACTATGCTAGACCTAACAAATGATGCAAACTTTATATTTAGAGTAAAATGAGAAAGACCAACCCTTCAAGTTTTTTGAATATGGGCATTTGAGAAGGTGATGAATGGTGACAGATAGGAGGGCAGAGGCCAATGAGGGTGTGATGGGGTTTAAATGCCATGTGAAAGATGACGGTGAGCTTGATGGGGGCTGTTAGTGCCGCAAGTTATTTGAGCTATGTCTCAACAAGGGCTCAGACGTATCCTGAACCAACTGCTAAATTTTACGTTCTTAGAACCTAGAAAGGTAGGTCTGTTGCTAGCTTCCCTAATTCAAGTGGAACAGTCAGAGGAGCAAAGTGGAGTGAGTCAAGCTCAGCTCCTTTTCCGAACCAAAGGTTCCAGATAAATCCAAGCCCATGCAGGTAAGCTGTATAGAGTTAAACTTGTCTTCTACAAGTCTTAAACTAGCAATTCCTAAATAACTTGGAAAATGCTGGAATTCAGTAAACGAATAATTTGCCACTATGAGTTTGCAATTTTAGGATTTAAAGGCTAAAAAAAAGTAGATTGTCCAAGGCTATTACTAAAATGCCAAATATTTGCAGAAAAAGCATTCCATCAGAATCCACACTATGAAATGTTGATTATGAGAAAAGGATAAGAAAATAAATGAGACAAGACATTATAAAAAAGTAAGCAACATAAAAGAGCTCTACAGTACCCTTCTTCCAAATCAGGATCAGTTTGTAGGATGTAAATTATAAGAAAAAGCTACTAGACTTAGATTGAACCTAGCTAACAATTTCTCCCAAATCTAATTTCCTCCTAGTATAAAACAGACGCATAAACAACAGAAGCATAACACGCAAATTGTAAAACGAATAACCACGTTCAAATCACACATAACGAGAGATTACAGTGCACGAATCCTTAACAGTAGACAACGGGATATCAAATACTTGCCTAAATGAACAAATCTTCAAAAAAAGCATACTATAGTTCATCAAATCGTGCAATAATCTTACTAGAACAAATTATCAGATCCAGAATATAATCCTGGCTCGCAACATGGAAGGTGATTAGCAATAGCTTGTCCTAAAATCTACACCTAGCTGACATAATGATATCGAACTCAGACAGCAAGATTTCTTACCTAGCAATCCGGCCTGATATAACCGGTATTTCAAAGAGATGCTTGAATCAAAACAAGATGGAATTAGTTTTACTGAGAGAAACAGAGAGATGAAGTCTTAGCGCTGCTGCTTGTCGTCGAAAAGCGAGAGAAGTGGGGAAGCGGCTTATTTATAGATGTTGGACTCAGAAACCCTAACAGGCTGGTGGGTCAAGATTAGGTTTATTAGGCTTACTCAGTATGGGCTCAAAGCCCACTAAGAACGTAATGATAATTAAATAAAATTTCGAACTTTGCTACCTGGGCCATTTGGTATATTTATGAAATAAAATTTTTTTGAAATAAAATATATTTTTATTTTTTAAAATAAGTTTTATTTTTTTATTTAAAAAAATAAAAATATATAATCAAAAAGTTTTTTAAAATTTTTTTATACTTTCTAAATTTTAAAATAATTTTTTAAATATTTATAAAATATATATTAGAAAATATATAATTAAAAATTAAAAAACTCGGTTGAAAAAATGAAAAGTCAAACGAGCTCTAAAAACACTCCATACAAAAATCTCTTTAAACATAAGATTTATTAAAATCATTCAAATTTTGTCGATGAATAGATCAGCAAGGAGAACATGAATCAATCTTGTAGGATTGAATAGATGAATACCTTGATGAAGGTTGTCTAGAGAACGACGAAGCTCTACGGTTGAATCACACACACGAACGAGAAGTAACTATTAAGCGCGGCAGCGAGAGTAATGAGAGAGAAATGAAACCCTACAGATAGTTGGTTGAGGAATTTATAAGGACAGGTTGCAGGGCTGTAGGGCTCGTAATGGACTTTGCTAAAATGAATTTACTTCATTAAAGGCGGCCCATAAAAGATGCCCGTTGTTAATGGGCTTACTCTTAACAAGCCCATGATGAATTCTACATCAAGAGAATATCTGAAATTATTTTTGAAAAGAGTTCTTTATGACAAAATATTTAAAAAAATTTTAAAAATAAATCTTATTTTTTATTTTATAAAATAACAAAATAAATAATAGTAATAATATTTTTTATTTTTTAAATTAAAAAATTATAATATTATATAAAATTATTTAAAATCAAAAATTAAAAGGAAAAAAGTTGAAAAGTTTATCCAATTAGCACCCAAATTCTGAAAAACACAATAAACAAGTCACATCCTTATTGGATAATATTTTTTTAATCAGAATATTAATTAAGTAAATCCACATTTAAAGTCTATCACCAAATTTAAATGCTTTCAATACATCAATTCAATTATTTCATTCATAAGCTTCCAAAGCGTTCACTGTTCATCTCGAATTCCACTTTAGATTAGAAAATTAATGGAATTGGAGTAACTCCAACAAAGCATTCATTTGCAAGGAATTCATCATTTAATTCATTGGTTGTTGTTCGAACTTGGAACAGTTGGACATGGTGTCCATTGTAGCAGAGCAGAGAAGAGAAACTCATAAGCAAAGAAGATGAAAAATAAGAACAGATCTGGATTCTTTTCCAACTCTTTTTTTTTTTTTGTTGTCTTTTTGTTGTAGCAATTCTTGTTGTTTTCTGAGTTGCTCCCCCGTGATGCAACTCTTTCTTTAAAAAACTGTTCATATTCTTCTTTTATATACATTACACAAACTCAAAGTTTGAATTTTTCTTTTGTATTTCAATTGAAAGTTATATGATTCTTTTAACAATCACAAAGCTGCGCAATAAAGAATTATATGTGTGTTTGTGTTAAAACAAATTGTCCTCCAGCATATGATTCAAAATGTACTTGATTTAAAATTTTAATAACACAAAGTTAGGGTTCATTAACATCCCATTTTTTAGAATAATTTTTAAATTACATCATATAAAAGAATTTTTGAAAATTTAAAATATATAAATAAATTATATATTATGGAGTATTATATGTATACTATTTTTAAGAAATAGAAAATTTTTAAATTGTTTTACTTCTTGGACTATTATTTCAAATAAAACCTTAGTATACAAGTATTTTAAGCGACAAGTCAAAAACATTAAAATACCATAAAAAGTTTTTACAGACAACTATCTAATTATATCAAATAATTCAGAATAAAGTCAATGAATCATGCTGCGTTTTTTGAAAAATCACTACATGTCTATTTTTAAAAAGCTTTTGATGCCATTAATATATATAAAAAACGCCTAAAAATTTTAATTTAGTATAATTATATGTATATATATATATATGTATATTTGTATTAAATGATCACTATTGGGATCCTAAAATATTTGCAGAATTTTGAGACACAGCAGAAAGTAGAAGAGTCTGCAGCTCCACTTAGCCACTGCCTCTACTGTTCTACATTATAATAATCAACACCTTTCCCATTCCACCACTATCCACAAAACCACTTCTTCTTTTTTTCTTTATTTTTTTAGTACTCCTATTTCTTTTCATTTAAATTTCATCTCTCAATTCTCACTTCTGAATTAAAATTTGCATGATAGAAATTTTTTTTTGAAGAAAAAGCTCTTGAAATTTGCTTTTTATCTCATCTTCTGGTCTGTCATTGACTGTTTTCTTATCCTCGTCAATTCAAGCTCCCATGTCAATTGGAAAGTTCTTGTTTTGAATTTCAATTCTTTCTTTTGAGAAACTTGTTTGACGTTTTTCTTTCGCTTGAGGGTTAACCCTCTGGGTCTCTCCTCTTTCCCTGAGCTTCTCTCTTTCTGCTCTTTTCTTAAAAGATTCTTTCTTTCTTTCCTTCTCTCTCTCTCTCTCAAACTTTTTCTTTTCCTCTTTTTTCTTTTCTTTTATTTTTTTGGTACTCCTGAGGCTTTTTGATCGTAGTTTATAGCTTGTATAAGCTAATTGGTTCCTTCTCTCTTTTTAAATGCGAGTGTTTGTTTTTTCAGTTTATTACTAGAATCAATCACTATAACTCTCCACTCTTTTTCTTCTTTTTTTTTTTGAATTCAATTTCACTTTCAGATTCTTTCTTTTCCTCCAAAGTTTTCAATCCTTCTCACTTTCTCTTACTTAAATTCCTCTTCAAATCATTATCTTTCCTTCAAAATCCAAACATTTTTCATTCTCTTCCATGCCCACCTTCACTGCTGAACTTCAGAATTCACCATAATCAGCAGCAGCAGCAACTTTAGATTCTCAATGGCAACATTCCTTCACTTCTTATTCTTGTTATTGTTCTTCTTGCCTGGTTTAACTCACTCATTGATACCTCTTGGTTCAAAGCTCTCCGGCGGCGGAAACTCTACGTGGTTATCTCCCTCCGGCGCCTTCGCCTTCGGCTTTCTTCTTGATTACCAGAAAGACGGCGGCTTTCTTCTTGCAATATTCCACAACTTTCCTTCTTCAAAAACTCCAGTTTGGTCTGTTGGTGCAGGAGCAAGAGTAACCCAGAACTCAACTTTCCAGCTTTTAGTCGACGGAAGCTTCCAACTGTTCGACGAAAGTCCCAGCAAGCTACCTGTTTGGAGCACGAGCACTGCCAGGTCAGGTGTTGTTGCTGCAAAACTGTTGGATAATGGGAATTTAGTTCTTGTTGGATCCAGGGGTGAGTTTCTCTGGCAAAGTTTTGATAGCCCAACTGATACATTGCTGCCCGGTCAGGCATTAAGGTTTCCGCATTCTCTGCGCGCCCCGTCGGTGAATTCCGTTGCTAGTTACTATAGTTTTAGGATCTTGAGCTCTGGTGAGCTTTTACTTGTGTGGGAAGACAATGTGACTTACTGGAGTAGTCATTTGAACTTGAACTACAGTGATAATGCTAGTCTTGACGTGATTGAAGCAAGGATTGATGCTGATGGGCTTTTCGGGCTGTTTGGTAACAATGGTAGTGCTACTTGGTTCAAGCGCAGTGACGATTATAAGGATCCTGTGGTCAAGTTCAGACGGCTGACGATCGATTCAGATGGAAATTTAAGAATGTATTCCTGGGACAGTGAGAGTTTGTCTTGGAAGGTTGGTTGGCAGGCTGTCTTGAACCAGTGTAATGTGTTTGGCTCATGTGGTCTGTACAGTGTTTGTGGTTATAATTCCACAGGACCTGTTTGTGATTGCTTGTCTGAGAGTTTGATTTCAGGTCAGTGTGCGAAGATGGCAGATTTGGACAATTGCCAGAGCCGTTTAAGCATGTCAATTCATATGCAGACAGTTCTTTATAGTTTGTACCCGCCACATGATGTTGAAGTTATGCGTAACTCTGCTGCTTGCAAGGAGCATTGTTTGAATGACAGCTCTTGCTTTGCTGCAACTGCTTTGAATGATGGTTCTGGTCGTTGTACTATCAAGAGATCAAGCTTCATTAGTGGCTACCACCATTCTTCTGTCCATGCTACATCGTTCCTGAAAGTGTGTTTAGTTCCTGAGGCTGTGTCAGCACAGATTGCTAACTTTCATGGAGATGCATTGCCATCGCAGCAATCTCCATCACTTACTACTGAACACAGGAATTTCACGGCTGCTATTGCGTTGCTGCTTCTGATCACAGGCTTTGTTTTTCTCACTGTAGAGATATTTGTCTTTTGGATTGTGCTTTACAGAAGAAAGAAAATTAGCAGCCGAAGGGGAGCTCCTGTGCAAAAGGATCTTAGGACAAATCCACAGTACAATGCTGCTGTGAGGCTTTCCTTTGCAGAAGTGAAAGCACTAACTAGAAACTTTGCAAACAAGTTAGCACCAAATGTGTATAAAGGTACCCTCCCTAACAAAGTATCTGTTGCTGTGAAAATACTTGAGAATGTACCTGTTTCCGAGAGGAAATTCCTGACGGTAGTTTTAAGTTTGGGAAGCACACGCCACCACAATGTAATTGCTTTAAAAGGTTTTTGTTATGAGCCTCAGCATAAGCTTTTGTTGTATGAGTACATCAGCAATCAATCTCTTCATATGTGGTTATTCAACAGAAGGTATGCTATCTCGGAGAGGGATAGTTGGAACAAAAGGCTTAACATAGCCATTGGAATATCTCGAGGCCTCGCTCATCTGCACTTGGAGTGCAAGCAGTGTATTGCTCATGGTGATCTGAAGCTGGAAAATATTTTACTTGATGAAAATTTGGTTCCTAAAGTTACAAACTTTGGTTTATGGAGCTTAATGAGTAGCGATACACCATCTACTTTGGAGACTCTACCAGAAAGGGATATATACATGTTCGGAGAGATGTTGCTGCAGATAGTTTCAGGCAAGCCAGACAATGTAGAGAGTGGTCTTCGTGATATGGCTTATGAGATGTGCAATAAAGGGGCACTGAATGACTTCATTGATATACAGTTAGAAGGGAAGGTTGATGAGGAAGGAGTGGAAAGAGTTATAAGGCTAGCTTTATGGTGTCTGCAAAACCACCCTGCTCTTAGGCCATCAATTGGTGAAGTTGTAATGGTATTGGAAGGTGCTCTCTCCTTAGAGATGCCTCCAACACCACAAGCTTTGAAATTTATCCAGAGGGTTGATTCTTAAGTTGGATTTCTATTGCAGATCCGAAATTGACTGCTATATGTAAGCTGCTCTTTTGTCTACTGACTTCAGTACAAGTTAAGCTGTGCTGATTTTGTACTGATACCTTGATCATATATCTTGAAGTTAAAGAAGTGGCAAGAGCCGAAGGCTGTTGCTTCCATTCGATCACAATTTTATTTCCTTTCATGTTGATTCTAATTCAGTTTGATTGTTTTTATTTTGTCCTTTCCGTCACAATTCTGATTGGGTTTAATTTGTCTTGAAGATGCATCACCTTGTCTGTCTCGTGTTTTGAGGTAAGCATTTATTCTTGTAGTATTGATTATAAGCTTCTTCAGGTATTCTCATGATGGCTGAGTATTTATTTTGGCAGGAAGGTCTGCACGTCTCTTTCTTTCCCATTTCACCATCTTTTGATCACCATCTGCAGGAAACTTCAGAGTGTTGATGCTTTTTAGTTACGGTATTATGCCCTTAACAATATACAATGAATAGAACAATAGAAAAACAACTGTTATGCTTGGTATACTATAGTCGACACAATTTGGCAAGCATAAGAAATGAAAAGTTTTTTATGTTTTTCTGGTCTAAAATGAATGATTTGAAACAAGTGGAAATGGATTGTTTTATAAGTGCATTAGCCAGTGAAGTAGAAGATGATCGTGTTTGGATTTGAACCCGAAACCCGTGTAAAAGCACGGGGACCGTTTCTTCTTTCCCGCCATTGCTCTGCTTATTCTTGTACTTGAATTTAATTAAAAAATCCTAATAATAATCTCATCGTCGGGCGCTGCTGTTGTGAATTTTAACTCAGAATTCTATAACATAACTAGCAAAAGGTAATTTAACCATTTTTTTTTTCTTGATTACATTGTGAATTATCTAGTAACTTCTTCAATTGATTTGAATTGAGATTATTCACTGTAAAATAATTAAATAATTAATATTAAAAACGGGCCAATAAAAATTAAATTTTATATAACAACATAAAGGTAGTATTTTTTATTATGTATAATGTGCAATTAATAAGAGATTATATTTTAATAATTTTTTATGGGATCCTTTTTTATATTATATTAAAAATTTTGGCTTGCAATTTAACTAATTAGTTAAAAAAAAGTATAAACTTTTATATAGTAGTATAAATTATTTTTAATATAGAGTTTCTTTTTATTTTTGTAAACATTGAATAAAAAATTCTTAAACTAATGCTCTTCAATTTGCTTCCAACTTTTCAGAGGTTTTTATTTTGGTCTTACTTGTTATGTAGTTATTGTCTCCTTGCTGTGGTTATACTTGCTTATTTAGTTCCGAGTCTTCGTACACATATGTGTTTGTTAATTACAAAGAAGAACTTGCCGATTTAGTTCCTAATTACATATCTGTTTATTACACATTATCTGCTTTCATTTATTGTTTGATTCAAATTTTAGTCTATGAAATATTTCGTGATGTATAGTTCTTGAAGATAAGCAGCACCAGAAATAAAGGAGTTTCTGAACTTCTCATGTTTTCGCCCCGTTTGGTTGAGTGTTCCAAATAAATAATTTTTAATTTTTAATTTTATATTTTTTAATATATATATTATAAATATTTAGTAAATTTATTTAAAAATTGTACGTAATAAAATTTTTATATTACATAATTTATTATTTTTTAAAAATAAAAATATAAAATTTATTTTTTTTTTAAAAAAATTTTATTTTAAAAAATTTTTATTTTATAAGTACTTCGAACGTCCATCAGTCAGGCACTACGAAAGAAAGTGCTGTCTCCAAGTTGTGACTGTAAAAATAAAGGTTTATAAATCAAAGGACGAAGTGCTGCATGGTTTCCTAACATTGGGCATGGTAAGAGATTATATTCAATGGGTGTTCTTCCAATGATGAACAACTTCTGAATGATCCATTGCCCGTTAAAAGTGGTGAACTGCTCAGAACTGTACTTTAATTTGCTAGGTGATCCACACATGAGTGATAAATGCTGCAAACATCCATGGCTCAAATGCTGAAAGATTCAGTCTTGTAGAATCAGAAATTCAGAAGATGTATAACCCTGTCATTGAAAGACATGCTAGGAACCTTCCAAACAAAGTCTTAAGTACCAAAAGAATTTATCATAGACTGTTACATCTAAATCATGTCCCAGTCAAGTATCTCCACATACCGCAATGTATAACAACAGTCATGGACATTGGCCTCCGCACCTTTGATACCCGTTACTTCAATCAAATGCCTACCAAGGTGCACAGAAGCAAGTGTGAGCTACACATCTAAATAACTAATTTAAGCACCACATCTTCGAACAAATTCTTCACATGCTCCTAAACTCACAACACGATAAAGAGCCTTTAGAATTTCTCCTTAGCAAATGTATGCTGAAGAAAATAGAAAGAGCATACAACTTTGATCAGGCAATTAATCAAACAACTTATAGGCATTGCATATCGTGCTTGAAACAAATTTCCAAAGACTATTCAAGAACAATGCATTGAGACAATTACTTAAGAGTTTCGTAAGTATAAATAAAGATACGTTTATAGTACACCGAAGTAATTGATTGACTACCACACATAACTACTTAAAGTGCAGGTAGCCATTTTATCAAGTACCTAATACTCGTTATAAACTCATTCCACATAACAAGAAAACTTTCAAATAGTTAGAACAACAAATACCATACAGTAGCAGATATAATTACATAAACCTCATACTTAAAATTCTTCAGAAATCCTCATCGAGCTTGAACACATGATGGCTGCCACCATTTCCATTCAAGTTGGACATGACTGAAGCCTTCTGGTACTCACCAACTCTCTTCTCAAAGAAATTGGTCTTTCCCTGCAGTGAGATCAACTCCATCCAATCAAACGGGTTCGTAACATTATACATCTTACCATACCCAAGAGCACCAAGAAGGCGATCAGCAACAAACTCAATGTACTGGCTCATTAGATCACCATTCATTCCAACAAGCGCGCACGGTAATGCCTCACATACGAATTCCCGCTCAATTTCTACAGCATCAGCAACAATTGAGCGAACCCTCTCCTCAGGAGATTTGTTATTAAGCAAGCTGTACAACAAGCACGCAAAATCACAATGTAATCCCTCATCACGGGAGATTAGTTCATTAGAAAATGTTAATCCTGGCATCAACCCACGCTTTTTCAGCCAGAAAATCGCACAGAATGATCCAGAAAAGAAGATCCCTTCAACACAAGCGAAAGCAACTAAACGGTCAGCAAATGAAGCATCATAAGATTCAATCCAGCGGATAGCCCACTGAGCTTTCTTGGCAACACAAGGGATTGTGTCGATGGCGTGAAACAACAGCAATTTCTGATGGGAATCTTTTATATAAGTTTCCAATAACAAACTGTACATCTCTGAGTGAATATTCTCAATCATAACCTGAAATCCATAGAACGCCCTTGCCTCAGCAACCTGAAATTACCCAAAAATGAAAATCAAATATTTCACTGATCAAACATTAATATCAACCAAACCAATCCAAACACAAAAATTGAAGAATCAAGCCAAACCTGGACTTCTTTCATGAACCGCCCAGCGAGATTCTCAAGAACAATACCATCAGAAGCAGCAAAGAAGGCGAGAACATGGGTTATGAAGTGTCGCTCGCCATCAGTGAGAGTTTCCGACCAGTGAAACAAATCTTGGGATAGATCAACTTCTTCAGCAGTCCAGAATGAAGCCTGTGCTTTCTTGTACATCTCCCAAATCTCCTGGTACTTAATCGGGAACATACAGAACCGATCAGGGTTCGGTTCCAGCAATGGCTCGCCAGTGAAATCTCCGCCATTGGATTGCGGCAATGAAGGCATCGACGGCATTGTAGTTAGTTGATAACTGAAGAAGAAGAATTGAAGATTGCGGCGGGTGGAGAAGGGATAGAGTGGAGAGGGTATATATAGGGGAGCGAAAAGAAGGCGGGTAGATTTCGTTTTCAGTTCGAATTTGGCGCCGTGCGGAGGAAAATAAATTAAATATGAGAAAAGGAAAAGAAAAAATTGGTGGGAAACGAAAATTTTTGGAGCAATTTTTAATCTGCAAGCAAATGTTGGAATTTGAATTTGGGTAAGTTTCTCTGCTGATCTTTTATTTTTGAGAAGCTTGACCAGAAAAGGAAGCCAAACCAAATTACAGGGTGCTGTTTATTCATGGAGTACTTCTTAAACCAAACCAAACCAAATTTATATCCTAACAAGCACCCTACGTAACTGCTTTTGAGCTGACTTATATTTGTTGTTGAATTGTGGTTTGTTTCTATTGAAATATTTATTAATGACCTGCGTATCGGTTTATATCAGATGCTACGACACTAGCTGGGAGACATAGTATTCCTATTAGTTATGCTATGGTTTGGATTGGAAATTTAATAAAGTAACATATAGAACTAGATTACTAATTCTCCAGCAAAGAAGATGTTTAAAGAAGTTAACATGTGTAACTTATCCTGCAAAACATCTATTCCATTTTCTGGCTGACAAAATACGTCCAAACTGAATCACCATAAATGGTGGAATCAACATGTATAACCAACAAAACTTCTCCATCTGAAGCAGAAACTGCATGAAGTTCAACAATGCCGCAGCCCGCAGGGCGTATATCACCAAAACACTAGAATTTAACAGGAAAAGGAATTGAATATAAATACAATTGTTAGAGCTGTTATTGTTAAAACTAGTCCCTTTGTGTGCTTGTAAACCTAAAATGTCCTATCTGATGAGAACAAGCGAGATGAATTGTTTGAAGGAAACCCAGCTTGATGATCATTGGACACACTTCATGGGAAGATATCATTTGAAGAATGACGTGCGACAAATGATTCAATAAGAGGATTTACGAGATCTGGAGCTTCATCCTGCATTTCAAAGAAGGAAAGGAGCATAATTGTACAACACAATAAGCGAAAATAGATTAAGTGAAGTTTAAGCTACAAGATAAAAACCTGTGGACAGTGACCAACATTAGGAAGCACAACAAAATCTTCTACATTATCAAATTCTGCATAAGCTCTTCCTAGTTCAATAGGTTCCCACGGGTCCTTGTCTCCCCAGACTACCAGAACAGGGCACTAGCGTTAAAAAAAGAGAGAGACAAAGATTAGGCAATAAGAATTAGAGGCTAATATAATCAATCTAAAGCAGTGATGTAAATGAGGCCAGCAAGTTTGATCATATTATTTCCAATTTTATTTTACCTTGACTTTAGGAAGTAACTCTTCTGGCAAAGGACCATCTGAGTAGCAAATAAACTCAAGAAACACATCAACTGCCCCGGGCTCAAGTCCAGGCTGCAGTATTATCTGAACCAATTCATCCGTCACAGCTGACATGTCATGGTAACACTACAAAAAATTTGTAAAATGCTATGAATGACAAGTACTTAAAATATACCAGCATCTATAATGAAACAGATAAAACAAATTATCAGGCTATCTAACTCATTATTATTAATCAAAGTATATGCAAATACAGACTAATCTTTGAGAAATACTCCAACCATCAAAACAGCAAGTACATCTCGACTAAAGAAAAAGCACTGGCTTATTGACCAGAATGATCAGTGAGAATATTCTTGCATGATCGCATCAACAAGAGCAAAAGCATGACGAGATGTAATCAATACTATTGTTACAACTTCGTACTTACAAAGGGGAAAAGAAAACTCCTAACAATATAAATAAGTCACATCACTATATTTTAGAAACAATATTTTTATGAACATGGTTGTTAAAGGAACAAGACAAAAGAAGCTTAGTGATAGTACAAGTTACTAGGTGTACATATATCTTACCAGCATATTAAATTTAATATGCAGATCTTCATGAAATATTGTTTCTAAGGATAGGCAGTCAAAAATGTAAAGAAAAGTAACATGCAGTGATATATATGCCATCACAACCCATGCTTATCATAAGAAAGCTGTACCTGTTCTGACTTCATCAAGAACTGGAATAAGAACAAGTAACTTATTGGACGCAATAGACAGAATCTGAACTTATACTGCTGAAACTAAATCCCTGTTGTTATTGGCCTATTACCTGGCAAAGAATACTCTTCACGGAGTCTGGTGTTGCAACTGCATTAAAGAAGAGCTTTCCTATGGGTGTATTTCTGTCACGAAGTTCCAAAGCTTAAGGGCCAACATAGTATTCATATTTTCAAGATGCTCATGGAGGCAATATTATTACCTTAGGATACTCTGGAAAGATCTAATGAAAGGCCTTCCGTACCAAGGCTGCTTCTTGATATGTAGCATTCTCAACGAAATGTTTAACAGCATGATACCCTTGCAGCAATTAGGATCCATGACAGCCGCCTGAAGCCCAACAAGACCTAAGGCAAAGCAATGATTAACTATTTACAAATTTGACATCAAATTAAAGAATTCTGACTTGGGTTATCAAACTGCAGTCTGACCAAAGCTGAAGTAGAAAAATGAGAAAATAAAATATATCACTTCATTTTGAACAGCATAATACATTAAAAGAGCTTTACTTACCACAGGATATATTAATAGTACCATGTTAAACTAATGAATGAACTGAACAAAAAAAACTATTAAATTATAAAGTCAAAAAAGTGTCGATAAGATTTTATTTGCTTAACTTCATTTGAGAAACAAAAAGTATTATAGGCTACAACAACCATGAGTTTGATGGACTTTGACAAAGGGAAGCATTAACTGAGAGAAAAGCCAATTCGTTTCTAAGTCAATTGTTCAAGAAGCAGCAAAGTCTTGCTAATAAAACTAATATAAAATATATAAATCTTAAAGAATGATCATCAAGGCTTTATGTACGCTAAGCTATACTACGATAACTCCCTAGTGGTATATACAAACCACAAAAGTACATGGTAAAATAGGAACAATCCAGACAATTGCAAGCTTTTATACTTCCCTTTTTTGAGGAAAAATTGTTCAGAGAGCTACCAAGAAAATTGTTTAGCTAGTGCAAACATCAGTACTGACTTTGTTGGTAGTAATGCACCTTGCTCCTGTAAATATTACCAATGCATCCAAATAATGAGAATAATAGCATTAGTTTTTTTCTCCTCTTTATGAGTGCTCTTTACTTGTTTTTTTCTTTACCAACTGTCCTATAAGAGGAAATGCTGATACATTTGTGCCATGCTTCCATAATCACAACAGCAGTTACCATCATAGAGACAATTGTGGCCAACAGCCACCAACCTATCTCAATCTAATTGCCAGCACAATTTCATCAGCAAAAGAAATGTCATATACACTATTTTATTACCAACTCTGTAAAGAACAAACTTATCTCAACTAAAGCAAGAAAGTGGTCAAACAAACGCAAACTTCACAACCTTCAATATACACCCAGAAAATAATACTTTGATTTCAATTAACAAGCAACCTTACCACCAATAGAATTACATATGAAGAATGCTCCATCTTTCACCACCTCTTTGCAAAAATCATTTAACTGTGCACCCCATGTCTCAAATGTGTAGAAAGAGTTCATCCCAAGCTCCCTTGAGTTGGGCTTATCGGAATAGCCATAACCAATAAGATCAATGGAATAAACCCTATTAGTCTTTGCAAGCCTAGAGATATTTTTCCTCCAATGATCACTGTTGAGTGACATGTAGTGAGTAATGATAAATGAAAAGAAAATTATCAAGATATCATGATATAAAAACAAGACAAATTGGTCAAATATCTCATATTAAGGAAAACTTTTTAACATCTACAAGTTAGGCGTAATTTACTTCAAACAAGAGAAAAAACTAATTCTTTCTCATAAGTACATGAAAAGATTCAAAGCTAGGAGTGTATGGCACTGTCGAAATTCGCTCCAAAACACGCATCCAAAGTTTACATGCTAACATTTGAATAAGGAAAGGGGGTACACATTTTGTAAACCTAGAATCTTAAGCACTATCTGAGCCATTCAAGATCCAAATATTAAACAAAGTGGAATAACATACACCTGTTTGCCCCAAAGCCATGAATTAAAACAACTGCTGGGCCATTAATCCCAGCATACTGGTAGCGTATGCGATATCCTTGCCAATTCCAAAAACTGCAACATATATCACAAAAGGTCATTTTAAGATGCAAAAACTGATAACATATCAAAGAGTATAAGAAATAAACAAATAACACTCGATAACTGAACATTTAAGCTGCATATTGTAGAAGTCAGTGATAAGAAATTTGAGGATACCTAAGCTACATATTACACTGGTTTACTTGTAGCACTCTCTACGTGTTTTGTGTCGCCTTTATGTATCGCCTTCTTGTCTTTTAGTAAACTTCATAATTCTTGTCCAAAAAATAAATAAGCATAAAATATTTGTAACTATTGTTCAAAACCTAAATAATTGCACAAAAATCGTAGAACTCAACTTTGTGGCGTTTGTTTAAGTGCTCAATAACCATAGAAATTCCGTTTCAGTCTACAAAAAAGGCTTTCCAAACAAATAGTTATATCATCCCGCAATCACATGACCTAACAATAATGAAAACTGAAAACTAGATCACCGCAATTGCACAACAAAAAAAAAAAAGAAAGAAACATGCAAACCACAAAAAAATAACATACCCGGATCGAACTTCCGTGTCTAAATTGAAACTCGGTAGACTCGGCAGCGCGTCGGAGCGCTTCTTCTCTGCTTCATCTGGACCCGCAACAGAAGTCGTTGAGCAGAAGATGGAACCAAACCTTCTGCTTCTGCTTTTCAAAGGCGGACCAAACGAAACAGCACTCGAACTCTGTCTCCGATCAAACAACAAAGCCCTGCAATCATCAATTGATAATGACGAGATGACGAGGGACGATGGAATCGTCGCACTCGCCATCTCTACTCGATTAATTGAAATTGAAGTTTAGAGATTTTCGTTTCTATTGCTCTTCATTCAAAAGAACGAGAAAAGACGTATGAACAAAATTTAAGCAATGAGAAAACAAGAAATTCAAAAACAAAAAAAAAAAAAGGCTAGCGAGCGAGATGCGCGCAGAACGCGTGGTACGTATTTTACGGGGTTTCTTCGTTACGATTGATTTGTTGTTTTGGTCGTTTTGACCCATATATGTGAGGCCCGATAACTTGTTAAGGTCCGGGCCTATAATTCATGTAAAGTATGGAATTAATGGTTAATGCTAAATAAAGAGATTTTTTTATAAAGATCATGTTCTAAATATTCGTAACTGAGTTTCGTAAAAGTAAAAAATAGAAAAAGAGTTTTCTAAAAAATAAAATGAAAGTGAAGATCAATATTTATGTTTAATAGTTTTTTAAAGTATGTTAAAAATTAAAAAATATAATTGTATTGAAAAATATATAAATAAAAATGTTAGAATTAGAATTCTTTATATGGAAGTAAAGTTTTAATTTTTTTGTGTAATTGAAACAAATTGAACTATTCAAAAATTAAAATTTTAAAAAAAAAAAGTGAAATTAAAAGCATTTGAAACACGCCCCTAATTGATACTTGTACTCTGAATAATTCAACTAAGCACAGATCAACTAAACATAACATTAATTTTTCAGTTGACTGTGTTATTTATGAAGAAACAAGAAACCAAACCTGTAATCAAAAACTGAAACAGATGATCTTCAACAACAACAACAGAAACAATTTCATCGAAGGAACAAGTTGGAAAAAGTCTTTACTGGGCAACAACAGTTAATTCTAGCTACAATATAGCCAAAGTTCTTCTAAGTCAGTAGTGAAAACCTGCTCCCTGCCAAGTACCACGCTACGGTGATCCGCATCAGAAACAATCTCCGGCTTCGCCGGAGGAAACTTCTCTCTGATTTTGTAGCTGCAGTCAAGTGGAACAACAATGTCTCTCCATGGACTATCTTCATTGCGACATCTTCGCGCTTTATAATTTCTAAATATTTGTCAAGTAATTTCGCGCTTCCGCATATCACATTGTGCATGGTGTTCCAACCTGAGTGGTGTGTGTGTTTTGCATGTCCATTATTAAGAAGTTTTGATACCTGTAACAAAAAGACAATTCTTAGTTCAATCTGAAAGAAACATAATGGAATTTTTGCTGGAAAAATTTTCTGTTTACCTTTTTCCTGTGATGTATTTCAGGAACGGTTCCCATTTTGAGTGATACTTGCAATACAGAAAGCTTACTGTTCTTCCCAAATGCTCATACCATGACATTACTGCTGATCCAAATAAAGAAAACGGCCAAAATTTTCTTGCAGCAAATAAATTTAGAGCTGCTAAACTCGGACTTTCTTCGGGAGATGATGTATATGGCTGAATTCAGAAGAGAAAATGTATAACTTAAGTATGGATAAGCAATGTGAAGTTGAACAGATTTGTTTTAACTTACAGGTGCGACTAACGTGATAGATTTGATTTTCTTGGGATACCTTGCAGCTAATGCTAAAGCAATGATTCAGCCCATAGAATGCGCAACTAGATGAAAAGATCAAATAGATTCTTCAATCATTTTTACATGATCCTTCAATCTGTATTTGGAATCCATTGGTTTCGGGCTTTTACCGAAACCAAGGAGATCAACTGCAAGCATCTTCAATGAAGCCTTTGAAGCTTCTGAAAGGTTAGGAAAAACTGTCTCTGCCCACCATGACGAAGAAGACATGAATCCATGGATGAAAACAACGTTTCCTGTTGGATTGCTTCAACCGCCTTCACTTCCTGCTTATGCATTTTGCAATCAACATGATTGATCAGTTGATGCGTTTGACAAAATCAGATAATCATAATGTTGAAAGCTTGAATCAGAAACGAACCTTGAAATGGTTCCTTAACAACAAAATGAAGCCTCTGGAGCTCTTGCGATGAACCACACAACTCACAACCGCAATCTGACCATCTCGACGCCGCCTTTACCACGCCTTTCTTCTTCAATCCATCACCATTCCTACTGCCAAAATTCATCCAACACAAAAATAGTTGCCTAAAGATGTTTCTTCTCATGTGTAACGTCTCGGAAACTTCATCTTCTTCTTCACTTGTACTGAAGCCTGTCGTTTGATTTTCGTCTCTCTTCCAGCAGCAGCATGGGATTGGATTCTTTTCACCAATGTTATCAATGAATCTGTAAAAGAAGCACAGCTCAAAATCCAAAATTTCCAAGAACGCGAACGCCACGAAACTAAGAACTGAATTCAGCACTACTGCACTTTTCTTAAATTGAATAAATTGTGAAATCTGCGACATTGTATAAATTTGTGCCTTAAAAATTCACCCACTGAAATTTCACTCGAGTAATTAATGATCCAGCTGCTTTAGAACTTATTTATCCACGAAGAAGACGGGGTTGGTGCATACGGTTAGCTTGCAATTTGGTACATATATGCCTTTTCTCTTAGAGTTGGGGCATTTTAGTTATGCAAGTAGTCTTTCTTTTAACATGAATGTTTTCTTTAGAGAATTATAGTAGATTATATGTATCGTATGTTCGCTGAAATGTTCTTCCGGTGACATTATATTAAATTATGAAACAAGTATTCTGACTTTCAAAAAAAAACCTAATATCTTAAGGCAGCGCCTTCCTCCTTAAGAAAGTTGCTGTAAATTTATTTTTTTTCTAGCTTTTCTTGTTAATGGTTTTAAAGAAAATTGAACAAGTTCAATATGTCAATTAAAAATAAAAAACAAATAAATCCAGAAGAAAGAAATAATAGGTCTTCACAAGATGCAGCTTTGTTATATTTCTTGAACGCAATGTAGAAACTAAAATTGATACAAAATAAATTATAGAAAAAGCCCAAAAATGAAAAGGTCCAACTTTTCATGAACTGTCTTTATTACAATTTGATGAATATAACCAAAACTGTTCCAAGTCCTTAGTGAAATCCTGCTCTCTTCCTAGTATCACACTACAGTGATCCGTATTCTCTACAATCTCCAACTTTGCAAGGGGAACCTTGCCTTTAATTCTGTAGCTGCACTCCAGAGGAACGACATTGTCTCTAACTCCATGGATTATCTTCATCGGTATTTCTTCGCGTTTTATGATTTCTAAATGCTTGTCTAGTAACTTCGCTCCCCCGCATATAACGTTGTGCATAGTGTGCCAAGCAGAATGATGTGTGTGCTTTGTCATATCCGTAATCAAGAAGCTATACCTGTAGGGAAATCTTATAGTAAATCTTGTATCTAAAACAAAAATATCGAGAAAATTTTCTGCAACAATCGTTTGTTTACCTGTTTCCTATGAGAAGTTTCAAGATTGGTTCCCATTTTGTGTGATTCCTGCAATACAGAAAACAAACTGTTCTTCCCAAGTGCTCGTACCAAGACATTACTGCTGATCCAAATGATAAAAGAGGCCAAATTTTCCTTCCAGCTAATAAATTCAGAGCTGCAGCGCTCGAATTATCTCCGCTTGATGACGCATATGGCTGAACTTAACATAGCGTCACTTCAGTAAACTAGTCATATAACGTTAGCAACTCAAAGGTTCAGAAAGCTTTCACTTACAGGCGCGACTAATGTGATTGATTTGATTTTCTTCCGATACCTTGCAGCTAATGCTAAGGCAAGAATGCAGCCCATTGAATGCGCGACTACATGAAAAGATTCTAGATCAAATTGTTTTATTACGCATTCTTCGATCATTAGTATATGATCCTTCAACTTGTATTGGCAATCCATTGGCTTCGGGCTTTTACCGAAACCGAGGAGATCAACTGCGAACATCCTGACCAGTGAAGCTTCTGAAGATTCTGAGAAGTTCGGGAATACGGTTTCGGTCCACCAAGAGGAAGAAGACAAGAATCCATGTATGAATATTACGTTTTCCGGTGCATTTCTAGAACCACCTGCCATTGCTGGTAACACATTTTTCATTAAAATCAAACAATCATCATATATAACGGAATATCGAAAGCTTATATATGAATAAATTAGCTCAGTACCTTGAAAATTTGGTTCTTTTACAACAAAATGAAGCTTCCGTCTTTCCTTCCCTTGCGACAAACCGCAATTTTCACAACTACAATCAGACCATCTCGGCGCTGCCGCCTTAACAACAACAATCTTCTCCTCAACTTCATGACGATCGCTCCTTTCATCGAATCTCAAAATCCCACCCAATTGCCTTAGAAAGCTTTTCCTATCGTATAACGTCTCGGAGACTTCATCCTCTTCCGAATCCGTACACGAACCCACCGTCTGATTATGTTCCTCCCGCTTGAAACAGTAACAGGGGATAGGATTTTCTTCAACAACGCCATCAATGAACCTGTAAACTACGCAGAGCGCGAAGTCAACAACGTCCAAGAATGAGAAAACAATGAAACTGATAAAAGCAATCAAGGCTTCTTTGAGTTTCATTAATGGTGAAGAATGTGTTTTCAGCATTGTGGGTTGAAATGAAAACGGAAGGGAAGGAGTGTGAACCGTTAAAAGGTAGTTGAAAGGAAGGAAGAGTTTGATTTTGTTGTGTCGGGAAATTTGTCCACGTAGTTGATTTCGAATGGTTGAGAGTTGGTCTTTGTCGTGTTTGGGAAAGCAAAAGGAAACGGATTGAGTGGTTATTAGTTAAGTGTTCTGTTCTTGTTTCTTCATTGGTCGCCGGCAGCCGGGATTGAAAACTTCTGAAGAAGTGGATAATAAATGGGCTACATAGCCCATTACTGGTTGGTTAGTAACGTATACTAGTGGATTATACTTAGGGTGTTTTTAACTTTTAGATAAAGTGGATGAAGTGAATTTTTTGAAGCCCTGGGCCTTAAAAATGGTGATTTTATTTTGTTTGAACCATTTTAATACAATAAAAAAATTTTGTATGAAAAATTTTAAATTTTAATATATGCAAATTTACTCTTTCTTTTGATACACCTCATATTAGCGTGTCATTAATTACTATCCATATAAGTAAGTGAAAAGTAAATTACTTTTTAATAGTCTTATGAAATTATTGATGAAGAAAAATGATAGAGAGTAATTGATTTTTCTAAGTAAAATTACCTTTATGTGTCTTAATCCAAACACACTGCTAGGTTCCATTAAAAAAAAGCTCAGACAAAGTTCATTAAGCTATTGATATTTTTTAGAAGTAACTTTTTTAGTTTTAAAACTTAAATTTTAAGTGTACTTTTAGCCAAAAAAATTTAATTTAATTTTTATATTTATTTTTAATTTAAAATGACTTAAAATAATTTTTTAAAATAAAACAAATTAAAAGTATTGGTAAATACGCCTATTAATAAATGCAACAAAGGGCGTCAATTACCTGTCTCATTACTACTAGATTATCTAACACCAAATATCTTGGTCAATATTCACTCATATTAAGCTTTTGTCTTAAATATATCTAACTTTATTTTTTTCTCTCTATATTTAAATTTGGCCACTTCACGTGTTTCAATTATCAATCCGAATTTTATTTTAATTTTTACACCAAATTTTATTTCTATCAAAATTTAATTTCAAACTTCACTTCGCTTGTTTCAAATATCAATTTTAACTCTACTTTCATCTAACTCCATCCTAACTAATCAAGTATTTCTATATGATCCCATCAAAAACATTTTTTTAATAACCTTGTAGCTTAGGCCTTTCTTGTTTGCTTGCCATACATTAGTGCTTCCTATTACTAAGTTTTGCCTAAAGTTTTGACCAGGTAATAGATGCAGCTTCATGGTAATAAATATGATGAAATTGTTTACCCTTGTAAATTTATATTATAATAATTGAATAAACAAGAAATAGGAGAATAGACAAAGAGTACTATTGAAACTTTAGTCTATGTTTTTATCACGATTAATTTCAGTTATTTTCATTATTTTTATAATTTTTTATTACAATTTTTTTTCAGAGGCGTTTGCAATTCAATTTCAGAAGCTCTATTTTATTTTATATTCTTAAATAAATTTTTATAATTTTTATAAAATTTATTTAAAAATTTAAAAATATAAAAAATTTTATGTAATGAAATTTTAATAATATTATTATTATTAGATAAAAAATAAAATTTATATTTTAAGAGAGAATAAAAATATTTTTATTCCAAAAGTTTTTATTTTGTAGGC
The DNA here is from genome assembly GCA_019914995.1 of Acanthochlamys bracteata. NCBI lineage: Eukaryota > Viridiplantae > Streptophyta > Magnoliopsida > Pandanales > Velloziaceae > Acanthochlamys > Acanthochlamys bracteata. Next base: position 4,942,923 of record CM034129.1, on the reverse strand, counting down.
TTTAGCTCCAATTGTTATTTGCACTATTTAAATATGTGGTTTGTCTCTCCTTTTTCTTTCTCTTTTATTATCTTTTACTGTTGTTTTTAAATTCTGATTTCATGTGAACAAATTAATTGATGTAGAAAGTTCAAACTAATGGACAGAAATTTGTAACATTATATTATCTAGTGTTGGTAAAACTGAAAAAGTGATTCTTCTTTGTTTTCCATTATAGTATTTACATATTAAATCAATTCAATTTATAGAATAAAATATTTCTTCAAGACATATTGAAATGGGTGTCAGAGAATTACGTCCCAATTTTTCTAGAAAGATGCGTTTGATTTATCGTAACATTCTTTACTTTTATCTGATATAGAATGCAATTAGTTGATCTTCATTTCGCGTGAACTCTCTATCTTTCTCTCAAAGGGTGTTCAAATAATTATAATTGAGTTTTTGACGAAAGTGGAAATGAAAGATACAATTTTTAAAAAATATATAAGTATCAATTTTTATATTTTAATTATTTGTTAAAATAAATTAGAAGTAGAGCAAAAAATTCTATTTTAAAAAACGTAACAATAAAGAAAATTAAATCAAGCGAAAGTGAAGATACATACAGAACTATAGTTATAAATTTCATTCTAGCACTAAAATGTATGAATTTACTAAATTTTAAATTTGATTGAAAAAATTGTAAGTGTGGTGGATTGAAATACACCCTAGTAAAGTTTAACTAAAAATTAGAGTAAAAGAATGAAATAATATATATATATATATATATATATATATAAGAGATAAGAGCACTTTTTATTTAGGAACATTTTCGAGTACTCTCTTTTCGATTTATGGTCGGAATGATCTCCAAATTCAATCACCACCGTTGAATATGAAGAATTTTAGAAATATTTTTATAAAATTTCAGCTCAATCGGATCACGAATTTGCCTTCATCGGATCACTTGATCAAGATGACATAAATGATACAACATATATATTTTTAAATTATCTTACTTTCTGTCTCTTGATCAAGTGATCCGATGAAGGTGAATTCGTGGTCCGATTGAACTGAAATTTTATAAAAATATTTTTAACTCATAGTTTTTCATATATATAATTTTTGTGTCAACTTTTTATAGAAAGTTGAGAACAGGATCCAGTAATAGAATATGATACTTTTCATTCATCAAGGACCAATGTTCGCTGGTGGTTGATGTTTAAAACAAGGAAGTTTTTAGTCGGCCTGAATCAAGCATAAACAATGCTGTTATGGTGGCTTCCAGCTAATATTGATGCTTCTCATTTCCTAATGCGAACGAATACTGACGAAACTTTCTTTATTACAATCACTAGCTTTTGAGAATATTCTCAACATTTGCGCTATCAATTTCTTCCCTTCAGATTGGACACTGTTTTTATTTTTATTTATTTTTATCAAAGTATGCTTCATGGTGGAGGTACAAGTTCTTAGAACTTTATTGTCCAACCCATAAATTAACATACGCGAAAGCCAGAAGGGCAAGAGCCGGAAGGAATGGTTTACATATCCTTTTACTCTTCTAAACTAAAACTAACAGATAAAGCGTATACCTAACAGCTAAAACACTTGCGCTTGGTACTTGCTTAACAGCATCAATTTAAGTTTTAGCTAGCTTAAGCTAAATGCTAAAGCATAAGCTCGAAATGAGTTGATATAAAAACAGTAACAGAAAACAGTAGATCACAAATTTCTGCATTGCTTGTAATCACAGACCTGAGCTACGTTGGGAATATTACAAACATGGAGTTCAAATGCCAAATATTGAAACATAGAGGATTCTTAACAGCATTTATAACCAAAGAATAACACTCACACATACATCAACTTCAACCAACAAAGAATTGAAATTGGATTCAAGCAGTTGACCTAGATCAATACTCTTCAACCTCATCTCCATCTTCGTCTGCACCCTCTGCTCCGACTTCCTCATAGTCCTTTTCAAGGGCAGCCAAGTCCTCTCTGGCTTCAGAGAATTCCCCCTCTTCCATTCCCTCACCAACGTACCAGTGCACGAAGGCTCGCTTTGCGTACATGAGATCAAACTTGTGGTCAATGCGAGAGAACACCTCAGCGACAGCAGTGTTGTTGCTGATCATGCAGACAGCACGCTGGACCCTAGCCAGGTCACCTCCTGGAACCACTGTTGGTGGCTGGTAGTTGATTCCGCACTTGAATCCAGTTGGGCACCTACATAAAAAAAATTATTGAAGGAAAAGATATTTAGATCAGTTGGCAACTACCAATTTGCACCGATAATCTTCAGTACTTAAAAGATTGCAGAGTTTGATTAAGAAAAGAGCTTACCAATCAACAAACTGGACAGTTCTCTTGGTCTTAATTGTGGCAACAGCAGCATTGACATCCTTGGGAACCACATCACCACGGTACATCAGACAACAGGCCATATACTTCCCGTGCCTAGGGTCACACTTGGCCATCATGCTAGACGGCTCGAACACAGCATTGGTGATCTCAGGGACAGAGAGCTGCTCATGATACGCTTTCTCTGCAGAGATAACTGGTGCATAGGATGAAAGCATGAAATGGATACGAGGGTATGGCACCAGATTGGTCTGGAACTCTGTGACATCTACGTTAATAGCTCCATCAAACCTGAGCGAAGTGGTCAGTGAGGAGATGACCTGAGATATCAAACGGTTCAGGTTGGTGTATGTGGGCCTCTCAATGTCGAGGGATCTCCTGCAAATGTCATAGATTGCTTCATTGTCCAAAAGAACGGCAACATCAGTATGCTCCAGCAAGGAGTGAGTGGAGAGCACACTGTTGTACGGTTCCACAACAGCAGTTGATACCTGCAATGAAAATAACAGGATAAGAATGAATTAAATCATAGGAGAAGTCATTTATTGAAAGTATATTTATGTCATCTATACACAGTATACAAGCAGAACATGCACTCACATGAGTAAACACACAACTATTAAATGTCTTGCATATTTAACTACAGATACCAGTATTCTTGCATCACATACTGTATATTGATTGAACATGTGATCCCATGCATGAAAGAAGAAGAAAAAGTAGTTCAAGCCTTAAGGGACCACATAGTGAGATGTGGGGCACCTTGCACATGCATAATGTTAGATCTGACCACAAAGTTACAAAGTAGTATTCCTCAAGCTGTCAGACTCAAAGAGCTGGATCAAAGAAAAATACAAGTTGGTACACTGTCGGCAGATAGCTTTTTCACTTTTCTGTACAAGTGCAAATAATATTTTGCCATCAGATCAATTAAAATAATAGGACTCTAACTTCCAGCATAATAATAAGTCCCAATCACGTATCCATAAAGCAAAAACATATTTCCCATGATGGAACTAACTATTACGGAACTAATGAAACCATATATCATTTTATTTGAACAAAATAGTCCCACATCCAAATAAGAGCAGGTGTGCTTTTGATTGTAACAAGATGCTGACATAAGGCAAAACTTTCTCTAAACTAACACTTGCAATAATAAGATTACGTCTTTCATTGTAATTTTGACAAAAGCAGCATAGTCTTAAACTCATACTGAACCACTTCATGAGAACCATATCCTAGCATTAACTTAAGCTATTCATAAAATCAGATCTGACCATGCAAACCATTGCTAATATGGTAGATACCTGAGGAGAAGGATAGATAGTGAATCCAAGTTTGGACTTCTTCCCATAATCAACTGACAATCGCTCCAAGAGCAGTGAACCTAATCCAGATCCAGTGCCACCACCCACCGCATTAAACACTAGAAAACCTTGCAACCCAGTGCAGTTGTCTGCCAATTTCCTCACACGATCAAGGCACAGATCAACAATTTCCTTGCCAACTGCATTTGCAACATATAAGATATTACATCAACATCCAATTGAAGTTGCTCGACTGCTGGAGAATAAAAATTAACAATAATATGTATCTAACAAGTTATTTCCTGAAAACATTAACATGCAAAGTGATCTATGTGGCATCTCAGACTATGTAATGAATGGCCAAATGACCAAATAAGGTCATGCATAACTTAACTAGTGTCATTTTGTTGCTTCTACGGTTTTCTAAACCACGATAGAGTTAAGCTCTCCGCCACTATAATACTACTTATTAGTAGACATCATCTAAGAATGCTAAAAAATACAAACGATATAGCGGGCGTCATTGTTGGCAAAGTGTAACACCTGTGTAGTGTCCACGAGCGAAGTTGTTGGCAGCATCTTCCTTGCCCGAAATGAGCTGCTCAGGGTGGAACAGTTGACGGTAGCTACCAGTCCTCACTTCGTCAATCACAGTCGGCTCCAGATCCACAAAGATAGCTCTGGGGACATGCTTGCCAGCACCAGTCTCGCTGAAGAAGGTGTTGAATGCATCATGGGCGACTCCAACCGATGAGTCACTGCAGCAACAAATGTTTAGATGAATTGTCAGCCATTTGAAAGCTTCCCAAAAATAGATCCACTAGATTTCACATCAGCGGAAAATTGGCATTCAAGAACAGATCCACTCGTTATTGTATAATGACACATGCAAGACATTTAACGTACAAATAAAAGCAAGAAATGATTTAAGATCCAAATACGCATGTAGTCGTAATAAAGAGAAGAAGCGAGAATTAATCATGCGGTAGCAATTTCAACCCAAGCTTTCACTCAGAAAGAAACAACAAAAAAAGTGCTAGAGATTCAAAACCACAATATAATAACAACGTTAAATCCAAGACTATACAAAAAATGTACAACCAAATCCGTTTAAAATATAGGAAATATTACAAGATAATTAATCTTTGGCAAAATTAAGCCAAAAATTCAACCCAAATGGGTAACAAAATCAATATTACGGATAATAGATCCAAATCGAAATCAACTCAGATCTTAAAACTCCCAAAAATCCATCTCAAACAAAACCATTAAATCTCAACATATCCAACCAAAATCCACAACCGACGACCAAAAAACCACACAAGACAAGAGTAAAATGAAAAGAAAATTGTTATAAAAAACAAAAGATCTAAACAAACCTTGGCATGGTGCCATCGGCCTGGATCCCGTGTTCAAGACAATACAGCTCCCAGCAGGCATTGCCGACTTGGATCCCGGCTTGACCAATGTGAACACTGATTATCTCTCTCATTTTGATCTCTTTCTTAGTTAATCGAATCGAATCAACCAAATACTAGATTTGTCTCTCTGGTTTTTTTGTTCCTTTCTTCCTCGAATGGATCGATATAGAGAGAGGAAAACAGGAAGAGAAAGAAACGGCCCCCCTCTAGTCCTCTACTCTTATCGCTCCTTAAACGGGAAGGCGTTTATAAATAGAAACAAAATAGGGGCACGTCGGGAAATAAGATTATTCTTGGTATTATTGATATTATTGGTATACCAAAAAGTTTTCGTTTTAAAAAAAATATTTTATAATATTTTAGAGAAAATTTAAAATTTAAAATTTATATACAATTTGTACTAGTACAGTTATAGATATAATTTATTATTTTTAAATTAAAAATCAAATTTACTTTAAAATTTTTAAAATAAATTTATTCTGAATATTTATTATTTTTAAATATTTCAATAGTATTTCTAAGAAATCGTTTGCGGAACGTTTCATTTTATTTTATTTTATATTTTTTTATAATATATTATAAAATTTATTTAAAAATATTAAAACTTTATATTAAAATTTATTATTATTTATTATTTATAATTTTAAAATAGTAAAAACTATTTTTAAAAATATAAAATATATTTTATTATAGAAAATTATTTATTTCATAATCATTTCTAAGTAACCCCTAAAATTAGGCAATCACACGCGAGCTTAATCCCCTAGTTCGTTTTTCTTAACATTTAGTCTTCAACCTAATCTTTTACAAAAATTACCATTTTCATTATAATTTTTATTATTAATTAAGGGTGCGTTTGAATTGTTTATAAAATAAAACTTTAATAAAGTAAAAAAATATTTTTATTTTTATTTTTTAAATAAGTTTTAGTTTTTTTATTTCTAAAAAATAATAAAAATATATAATAAAAAAATATTATTACGTAAAATTTTTCTACACTATCTAAATTTTTAAATAAATTTTTTAAATATTTATAAAATATATATTAAAAAATATGAAGAAAAAAAATAAAAAATTTATTTTTGAAACGTAATGCCTAACGCATCCTAACTCTATCGTGTGTCAAATTCTATTTTTTCAGAAGTATTAACTCTTTTAAAGAATAATTAGTTCATAAAGTTAGTTCTTAAAGTTGTTAAGTCCCTATCCATCGCATTCATGTTGTTTTGTATTTTAGAAGCAAAACTGTTATCAATACACGCAAGAATCACACACTATTAGAGCTGTTTGATTTTCCATCCATGTCAACAAAAATGAAAATTGTGTTGTGATATAGTGCGCATTGCTTTATTTAGATATTATTTTATTTTTTAAAATACTTTTAACAGTATTTACATTTTTAAATTTAAATAATTATGAATAAGTTATATATTAAAAATTATTATATTTATTTTATTAGTTTTTAGAAAAACATTATATTTTAAAATACTCTAAAATAAAATATATTTAAACAAAATTAATTATAAGCAACTCTAAATGATCTATAACAATTTGAAATATTTTTTGGGCTTGTTTACTCCAAAGTCCAAACTAAAATAATTTTTTTTGAAGCTCACTTTCAATATTTAACTTATTTTAAAATAAATACAAAATTTAAATATGTTCTTTTATCAAAACTCATTTTTAAATTTAAAGTTTAAAACAAAAAGTTTTAATTTTAGATTCACTTTTAATATAAAATAAATAAAAAACCTCACTTTAATTTTAAATTTATTTTTTATAAACTTATTTAGGAAAACGAATTTAATATCAACATAAACAAGCAATCAAACTTTAACTGTTGAAGTTTAGATGTCGTTGGAAATTACTTTTTATCTATTTTTTATTGTAATTTATGTGTTTTAATAAATATTTTATAATTTTTTAAAAAATTTAAAATCGTTCTAAAATATATTTTTCGTTCAATTTTTTTAAAATATCTTAGATTTTTTTTGTCTGCTTTTTAAATAACAATTGCAATTTGCAAGTGGTTTGTAAGCACACATCAAATATGTTTCGGTGAATTTGATTTTTAGTGGGCATCGACAATTGCATCTCAACTTACCACATTATACAATAATCTTCTTCGTTTTGATTATATTTCGAAGTAATAATATCCCAAATCCAAACTTTCCGCAATTATTTATAAAAATATCAAAGATACAACTGCTACGATATCAATCGGCTTGAAAGGGACACTACAACATACACTGACAGTTGGCATGATTCCAAAAACACCCGCTACAAAAAATGGATAATAAAAAAAATCTCAAAACATGTACTGATTTTTTTCTAATTTTGTAAAGCAAATATGGATACAACTATTTAGATATTAAATCGGTATTTAGATTCAGAACTCGGATTTGGAAATGGAAGGAAAACATTTACTTCTGAAAATAAAATTTTTAAACAATTAATGAACAGATATTTAAATTATTTAAAATAAAATTATTTAATTAAGAAATAATGTTAAAAGTAAAAATAAATATGCCCGTAACACATAAGGCATATTAGTTCCGGCAACGAGACAAATGAGACACCAAGAATTTGTTTTAAATACACCTAATTTTATTTTTTTATAAATTTTAAGTTCGATAACTCATTTATTTTAATTATAATTTAATTGTTATTTTCACTTTTATACTGAATTATATTTTTATTAAATTTTAATCTCAAATTTTAATTTTTAATCTCAAATATAAATGTTTCCAAAAATATCTAGACACATCAGATCTGTCTAATTACACTTTAAACTCAGTTTCTTAAAATATATTTAATTTTTAACTTATTTTTATATTAAAATAAATATAAAATTAAATTATATTGAATTAAAGATATTTTTAAATTAATAATTTGACTTTCGAAATTACATTTTTTTAAATAATATAAAAAATTATGTTTCTAAACTTATTTTTAATTTCAAACTTAATTTTTTTAACTCATTTCTGAAAATTAAGTTTACTACCAAAGTAAACTCTGCCATAATGGTTTTTCCTATGGATTTTTTAATACATTTTGTTCTTTGAAATAAAATTTAAAAGATTAAATTTTAAGAAAATGTAAAAATACTTAAATTATACTTTTCGTTAAAAACTTCTTTTATAGATGAAAAAAAAAAACATCCAAACCACCGAAAAACTAAGTGCGTGTCTATCTTCAAGATAAAGAGGGCGTTTGGGATTGCTTATAAAAAGGAGCTTTTTTGAGAAGAAATTTTTAGAAAAAAAAAAATAACTTTTGAGAAATAGGAAAAAAAGGAGCTTTTTTGGAATGGTATTTAGTAATACTTTTAGATTAGATATTTTTCAAGTGAAGAGATATAAAAATTACTGAATTATTCTTAGGTATTTTGTATTAGTTATTGATGTATATTTACTAAATTATTGATGCTATTTTGAATAAAATACTTATTTAAAAAATATTATATTTAATAAAGTGATTTTGTATTAATTTTTTTTAAAACAGAAATACTTAAATTAATTATTTTATATAAATATCTATTTAAATTAAATTATTATTATTTATAAAATAATTATTTAAAATATTTGTTAAATAATTGATAATTAAATAATTTATTAAACATTGAATAAGTTGTTATATTTAATAATTTTTAAATAATTTAGTTAAATTTATTTTAGATAATATTTGTTCTCTTTACATAATTATTTTAGATAATATTTATTTTGAGGTTAAATTTGTAATTTAGATAGAGGTGTTTTAGTTAAAAGCAGTGGTTCGGATAAGCTGCGTTTCAGCCAAACACTTTCAAATAAGTATCTTTACTGTGTAGTGCGTTTGGGAAAAAAAAATTTCTCCAAACACACTACCAAACACACCCAAAGTTGATGAAGTGAGTTTTTTAAAAATCAATTTAAAAATCAAATTAAAAATTAAAAATATTTATAAAAAATAAAATTACATATTAATTTAATATTTATAGTAAGTTTGAAAATTAAATTTTTTAAAAAATATTATTAATAAAAAATTTTATTTTAATTTTTATATGTATTTTATATTGAAAGTGAGTTTTAAAAAAAAGTGAGTTTGGAGTGTTGGTAAACACGCCCTAAACATAAGTTAAAGATTATTTTGCATTACTTTTCGATTTATTATTCTAATTTTTTATTTTAGTAATTTTTTATAATATTCTAAAAATTTGTAAATTTAAAAAATATATAAAAAATTCTACGTTCTAAAAAAGATATTTATATTATTTTTAAGGAAAATTAAAAAAATAAAATAATTTTTGTTTAAAAAACACTGATTTGAAACACTCTGAAATGTCACGTTAACCATTTGGTTCGAATCTAATCCACTAAAAATAATAGAACACATTGTATTATTTTACAATAAAATTTTCAAGTGGTTACAATAAAATTTGTTAAAAATAGGTTTATTTTAAAGTTTTGTAAAAAATAAGTTTAATTCTTACGATATCAACATATAATAATAATATAATATATTTATTTCTTAAAATGTTTAAATTTCAAAATATTATAACTATTTATTAAAAAATATAAAAATAATACAACGTACTATCAAATATCAAACAATTACTAAAATAATCACTTAAACGAATTGAAAAAAAAGATATAATAAAATTAATTATAATTGTTGATAATAATTTTATATATAACACTTATATATATACCCCTAATAATAATATTGTACATAATAAATTTAATCAATATAAAAATAAAATATTACCAAAATAAGATAAGAATATATATATAAGCTAAAAATATAATTAACGATCTCAATATTTGGGATTACGATGTTTTTAAGCGAATATCAATTTAAGATATATATATATAGGAAAAAATAGAGGTATTTTTTCTTAAAGGCACTTCCGAATATTTATTCTCCGGTTTATAGCCGGAGTGATATCTAAATTCATAAAAAATTATGAATTAGAAATTTACCTATAAAATTTCAGCTCAATCGGATCACTAATTCACCTCCATCCGATCACTTGATCAAAATAACAAAAGTAAGAAAATTTTAAAATATATATGTTATATTATTTCTGTCATCTTCATCAAGTAATTAGATGAAGGTGAATTTATAATCCGATTAAGATAAAATTTTATAGGTAGGTTTATTGCTTATAGTTTTTCATATCAAACGATAGATATTAGATTTGGAGATCGCTTCGACCATAAATCGAAAAAAAAATACCAAAAATATCCTCATCCCTTTCATATATATATATATATATAATAATTTATCTAATAAACTTAATTAATATAAAATATTAAAATATTATTAAATAACTAAATAAATATAAAGTATATATAAGCTCAACATATAATCTAACGATCGCAAATTTGGGACTACGATGTTTTTGAAGCCAATCAATTTGAGAAACCTGGACGTAAACATCAATCAAGTGATCAACCACCACAGCACCGCCACCATCTCCACCATAACTGGTCCTAATAATTTCCAAACAAAAATTAATTATTCTTACTATAAATATAACCATATACAGTTCAGACAGATAAAAGATAAAATAAAACATAAAAATATTTTTTAGAAAAGGCACTAAATAACCGACAGATCAAAAGTTTTTATCGAGAAGAAAAATCGAAGAAGAGTTGTTGTAGTTGATCTATGGCCGATTCAGATTCTTTCTTTCGGCGAATCGATCTTCTTATTCTTCTTTTGGTCTCGTTGTGTTCGGGATCGTTGGCGGAGATGGATCTGTGCGATGTCCCGCGGCCGGTGTTTGTAGATCATCTAAACTTGCAATGCCCGCGTTGGGTTGAAATTTCTCGCCCTGTACAGGTACATTTTTCTCTTAATCTGTTTAAACCTTTACCGAATTTTGCTCTGGTTGTTTTAATTCTGTATTTGAATTAGGGTTCTTTTCGATTTTAAGACTAGGTAAGCGTTTTGTGTCCAGATGCTATTTATCTTTCCTGAAATGATGGAGGAAATCCAAAGAAGTGTTTTTCATTTGATTTTTAGAGGGGGCGACTAGAAAATGTTGGTAATTGAAAAAAAGAAAAATAGTGTACATCGAATCGTGATTGCTGATAATGGGATTACCACTTCAATGGAAACAGCAAACTTGTAAAGACTCGAAAAGCTACACAAGTTTATATCAGCTTAATAGATGGAACCAACACAGTGAAAGGTAGCAATACTAAATGAAGACTAGAGGAAATTGATACTTACTTCATTCAATCAGGCGTTACTGGGCATCTTGCATAATTTAGTCTTTCTTTGTTTGCCATTTGAAGTTTGAGGTTATTGTCTACATCATATGTTCGTTCATCAATGAAAACACGTAGGGAGCATGCATTTGACCAAATAGCATTCTCTAAGACTGTTAACCTTCTGCTGAAGCATCATTAAGCTCAACAAATCTTGAGTGAACTGTTCATGGTTGGGATTTTTGTTACTCAAGGCGCATAAGAATCTCTTGGTGGGATAGACTTTTTATGACTATCACCAATGATTTAGCAATACCAGACTTCACAACTCAAGGAGAGAGGGACATAAAAATATCTACAGCATGTGTGCTCAATAAATTTATTGTGACTTATTACTGAAAAACATTTAAGGTCGAAAGAGAAGATAGCTGTTGTTATTTGATATTTCAAAATGTGAGGGAGAAGTGGTTTATTGGTCACTTGGTTCAACCTAACATAAGTCTCTGCTCATAAATCAGAAGCTGTCTTGTTGGTTGACAGGTTCAATCTGTACACCGTACGGTTGTAGGGCGTATAAGAATTTCTCTCCTTATGTATAATTATACATATGAACTCTCTCTTGATTTTTACATCTATAATCTTTAGTTGATGCGAAAAGGTTGGTTCTTTGAATGATGTTTTTGAGAGTCCCATTTCAGTTTTGGAATGACTTAGTGAAAGTGCTATTACAAATCCTTGTGCTTCTTATTTATTTTCATACACCAAGTTTGATATCCATATTAGTGCTAAGTGTACTACATTACAGCTTAATGTAGGTCACATGACCACAAAGCATTTTGTGCTGAAGTAAATGCTTTTTGGGTGTATGCAGACACCTTAAGTGAGAAGTATTAGGATTAATATCTTACAGTTTGACTGTGGTAGTGTGGTTGTCTCCCAAACTTTCACCGAATTGATGATTTGGCATTGTGGTTGAGCTCATTGCTTCTACTCCTATCTATTAGGCCTTGTAAAGGAATATTTACCTGATGGTTGCATGTACATATGTGACGAAGTAAGACCTTATTGCATATATACATCTAATGGCATAATGCTGTGCCCAATATCATTGCTTAGATCTTGCAGATATGCCATCATGATGTTCGAAGCATGTAGTTGTTATTGTTAGTCGGACCTGGAAGTGAAATTGACTCTCACAAATGAAATAATTACACTTATCTTACAGATGCAAATATGTTAGAAGGTTTGTTTCATTTTGAATTTTGCCATCATCAGTAGAAGTTCACTAATTTTTGTTTGCATGTCTATTTTATTTCTAAGGCTAATCTTAGTTTGTGTAGATCGATGGGAGCAACGTAGATAAAGAATTCAACCAAACTTCAGGAAATTCCTTCTGCTCTGTTCTCTTTTACGCCTCTTGGTGTCCGTTCTCTCGCAATATACAGCACACTTTTGATGCTCTCAGTACAATGTTTCCTCAGATAAGACATCTTGTAGTTGAAGAATCGTCAGCGCTTCCCATGTAAGGAAGTTTGCATGGACTCCTTATATTAGTTTTATGTTTTAGTTTCTTCCCTGAGCTTGCTAACAACCTTCTTTTTTTAACTTTCTATTCTCTCCTTTGTCTTGAAGTGTGTTCTCACGGTATGGAGTTCATGGGTTTCCGGCTGTAGTGATAGGAAACCGAACAATGAAATTGCGGTATCGTGATTCCAAAGATCTCAGTTCCTTGGTAGAGTTTTATAAAGAGATGACAGGTGATTTTCTTCACTTTTGCTCTCCAATTTGTTATGGAAGTTAGTATTAGATTAATATGGAAAGATGATAATATCGGTGCTGTTTTATGTAGTATTTACTTTGTCGATGTCACAAAAATGGTCTTAAATTTTTCACCTAATTTCTCCAGGCAAGGTGTTATTAATCTATAGATTTGTAGAACTGGTAATGCTTGTGTAGGAAAGGCATGTGCTTTGATGAATCTATCATTGCCGCTTGTCATAGTAAGTCTTTTGATAATTAATTTCTGTTGTGCAGGTTTAGAACCAGTTGCTGATGTAGTTGTAGATAGACCTAACTCAAAGAATGTTGGTCCATCCCATCCCTTTGGGTCTCCAATGGAAATGATAACCAGGGAACCATATCTAGTATTCAGCCTTTTCTTTGTTTGTTTAAGGATCATTAGGTGGATCTTTCCTAGTCTATACTTCCGTATAGAAGTTCTATGGGTCAAGTATGCCTGGCATCCAAACCTAGAGATCCTTGGGGAAGCTTATCAACTACTGGAGCGGGTATTACATGCTGTAGATGTTAAGAGGCTATTAAGCAAGCTCAAGCTTTGCAACAAGAAAAGAAGCTTCCATAAGGGTGCCAAGAGTGCTCGGGAGTGGGCTTCCTCCTTTGCTTCAGTCTCTCTTGGAAAATCATCTTCTTGAGGAGAGCTATCAAGAAACTTAGCAAAGGGTTACGAAGACATTCTACTTTTCCAATGACTCTCAAAAAAGATAGGTACTTCAGACTTGGGGAGAGTAATTTTGATAATCTCACAGGCTAGGCTAATATTTCTCCTTTCTTATTACATGATGTATCTCAAATCTGTGATAAAGACTTTGGTATTCGGTAAGTGCTGGAGCATCATGAAATGTAAATCTTGTTTCTTATGATTTTGTATATTATAGTACTAGATTGTGTTCTCGTGAAATTCAGAATGCATACTCTTGGTGCTAACTTCATCTTGTAGTAGTGGTAGCTGATTAAGATGTTGTATTTCTAGTTTCAAAAGCACTGTGTATGTCTAGTACGATTAACAATTTTACCAATTAACAAACAAGTACAGGAAATATGAGTCTTGCAAGGCTGTTGTACGGTTGGTGAAGATCCATGCCTGGTTTCCTTTGGGCATATGGCAGTATGATTTCATTGATAGCTTCTCCAAGCTTCCTATTTTTGACTCTTTGCTGTATAGTAAGTAACATCGCTACCTGCAGCTTTCAATCTTTTTGTTCATATTATACGTCATTCATTTCAAGCCTTAATTTTCATATAATGTTATTTGGTTGAATTTGTAGCTCGTTGAAGTCTTCCTTGAGAGTTACAGATACGAGCAGGCAGTGCCGAAAGATTTTTATTACCTTGTCTTAGGTCGATTCTAAAACCGGAAGCAAGCAGCCAAGGAAAGAATCAATGAATCATCACACAAATACGCCTTCCAGAAAGGCTGCCACGATAATTCGACGACAACCGTAAAGAGAAGTCTTTTACTAGTAAGCATTTGATCTTTTAGCTTTTGCGGATTTATGAAGTTATCAGCAAGCATTTGATTATGTCAACTTCAAACTTCAATGATGTAGACTGGCAAAAACATAAACGAAAATTTTACAAGTTTTTTTTAATTATTTTATAGAGTAGTTAGATTGTGAGGCCCCACTTCGTTCTAACAATGATCAGGTGACCATTTCCAACGTTTATTTGGGTATCCTTGTCTATCCGACCCAAATAGAATTGAAGTAAATATGAAGTAATGAGTGTGTAAAAAATGATGTATTATACTTTATATGATTTATTGCTCATACATTTCCCGTCTCACGTGTTAATGGAGACCTGTTTCATATTCTTATGTATGAACTATATAGTTTTGACAATGAGTTTTTAAAATGTGAATAGAAAGTAAACTTGTGAAAATCAATTTATAAAAATAAATTATGATAAAAAATTATTGTAAATCACTTATGGTACAAATATACAAACTTATAATATATCTTCTAAATTTAATATCTTTATTTTATTGAGTATTTACGGCGCCGAATGAAGATATCACTTTCAATATAAATTCAACCTACGGATTAAGTGACTTACCTTGGTTTCTTTAAAAGGAATCCCCTCTTAAGCAAGATTGATAATGATAGATATTGATTTTAAGTGGGACTTCAACCCAAAAGAGAAATAAACATCAAAACATGCGCTATATGTTTCAATAAATTTCTTCTTTAGAGTACAGAAATTACCTTGTTTTATTTATCTAATGAAAAATCTAGAGATGAAAGTAACCATGGAACATTCCAAAGAAACAATTTTGTATGTATATCTATCTTTTGTTCCCTATCATCTAACCAGTGTTAATTATTTACTTTGTTAGAAATAAAGATAATTGTTTTTCCATTACTATTAAAGATATAAATGATCGGTTTAGAAAACAAATAAGTTAACAATATGAGCTACAAAAAATGAATATTAAGTAAAAGTGAAAAAGAAAATGCCTGGAATTCAATATTTGATCAAAAAATTGAATTTTAAGTCTAAATAAATATGCCCTACGTGACACTAGAGAATCCATCAAGAAAAGGGAAAAAATGAAAAAAGAAGATTGAAAAGTTGGTAAATATGTACAAAACATTGACAAATTTGGGTCCCTTTTATCGCAATCAATCTCATCTTTTCTTTGACCACTGCCACCTTCCATTCATTTTTTCCTTCAATATTATTATTTTTTTCCCAAGATTTATCTTAAAAGCTTCAAACTTGTCTCCGCAAATTATTCAATTAGCAGGTCTCAAATCCAAAGAAAAAGAGAGGGTTACGCTGGCACTCGACCATAAAAATTTAATTTTTTAAAAAGGATTCAGGGAAGAATTTATCTTTAATTTTAATTAACCAGTTTGATTTTTTTTTTGAGACGTTTGGCTTTTCTTTGAACTGTTTTTTATTTTGATTTTTTATTTTATAACTTATAGTATTTTAATGAATTTATTAAAAAAATTTTAAAATATAAAAAATTAAATATCACGTATGATTTTATTATTACTTATTATATTTTTTAAATAAATAAATACAACCTTTTTTAAAATATCATCAAAATGTTTTTAATTTTACAAACGTCTCAAAAACTAATTAAGTTACATCCTCTCTGTAGTAAAAGACAACAAAATCCCTCTCAAGCTTTTCCAATTTCTTATAAAAAGAAAAATATCCATGCATCCTTGATAGCTACAAGAAATTTCTTTCTTCACTCAATAATTCCATCCAAATTAATAAAGTCACCAAAATACCAAAGAAAAAAAAAAAAAAACAGGAATCTATTAAGACTTGTAGTTCTAACCTTGTTATGTGATCTCCTAGTTCCTACTTCTCTTTCTTCACTTCTTTCTCAATAATTTTATTTTGAACAAGTTTGTTTATTAATTATTATTTCTTCTTTCAAATGGAGAAGGTTTCTTCCATGGAGATAATAGACATGGATGAATGGGAGTTTCTTCCTAGTCACGAACATGGTTTCATCAATTTAGGTAATGATCATATTGGGAAATCTTCAACTGGTACTCCTACTACGTGCTTGCTATCAACTCAACCGTGCTATGGCCTTGTAGAGATGAACTACTTCATCTGTCCATCTCCGCAGTCCGAATCACTTGATCTTAATCGACAGAAGAAGATCAGTGATGTTGATCTTGAAGAAACAAAGCAGCAGTTCAAGGACATCGACGTTGTACCTCAAGAAGAGAAGGATCGTGATCCAATCTCTCAAGTGTTTTTCAAGAAATTGAATGACAGCGGCTTTGCTGACATGAAGGTGGAGTCGCCAAAATCAGGCATCAATGCAAAACCGGTGCCTGATTTTGATTCAGCTCTAATACCGTTTGTCGGGGAAAACGAAAAAAGTAACAACATTCGAACGGAGAAGGATCACGATGATGATGAAGATGTTGAAGTGCTTGAGCTCAAACCAAAGCCTTGCTTGGATGGATTTGGAATCAAAATATGGAGGTGGAGAATTGCTGGAAGTGGAGCTATATGTTCAATCGGCGTCGCTGCTGCTACTCTTTGCATATTCATACTAGGCGGAGCAAAGCATCAGAAGAACCAGCACCATGCTCATAAGAAGATTCAATTCAATATTTACGCCGATGACAAGGTCTGACTATTTCCATTATCATCAACTTATGTATGATTTTTTTCTTCTTAAAATTTGATTCTTCATTGGTTATTGGATTGTAGGGAATCAAGCAAGCGATGCAGCAAGCGACGAGGCTGAACCAGACATTATCGGCAGCGAGAGGAACGCCGACGATGGCAAGCATCTCATTTGGTGCCTGCTATGATTATCTGTGAATATAGATAGATCATTTTGAAGTAGTTCAAATTATTTGCACTAAAAACTCGCCGACAATGTATACTAGTGAAAAGAGCTGCATCTATTAGAAGGGTTTCTTATTATTTAAATTTTGCAATATTTTGAATACATTTTCTCATAATACAGTATATTACAGTTCATGTTTTGATTCTACTGCAAACTTTAACAGAACAGAGATTGCGTATGCTCCAAAACAGAGCAACTGCAAATAGATTCTTATAAGTTTTGCATCTTGAATTTTCTTTGCAATCAGAGGTAGATTGTTTGGAAGTCTTTTCGACATTGCGTGTAGATATTTGCATGTAAAATTTGACAAGAAAAGAAAGCATTTCATGTGAATCCAAGGAACATTATGCAATGAAATTGATGTGTGAAAGTCACAGAAGAAGAAAATTAACAGCTAGCTCTGTTTCTTCCTTTCCCAATGTTTATAATATCCGGATTTTGGGAGTGATTTAAAATTTTTTTTTCTAAAATCAAAGATATTTAAAAAAAGTTTTAAATAATTTTTTATCTATTTTATTATAAAAAATAATAAAATAAAAAATTTATTAAAAATATGAAATAAAAAATTAAAATAAAAAAAATGAAAAACTTAGCCAAATAGCACCTACTTGTGTAGACTATTGTATTCATTTTCTTGGGGGACTTTGAAGTGTTGAAATACATGTTTAGTGAGACATAAAGATGCATTATGTATTTATTCTTCTGTATTGGTTCTTCTATTACTTTCAATTTCACTCTTCTCAGAACTAGATTTCAAATGAAGATTGTAATTTATTTATGCATTCATTATATAACGAAAATCAGAATTATTAAGGTTTAGTTCAACTTGTTAGCAGTTCAACTTCAGTTGAATATAGTACTTCACTATTTCCACACTTTGGGAAGAAATTAACATAAGAGCAACGCTACTGCGCACCCGCTAGTGTTGTGTAAACAACACTTCACATTCAATTTTAGGGATTATTTTTTTCAAAAAGATCTAACAATTCAATCAAGAAAACATTAAAAGTAGAGAAATTATTATATCTGAAGCTATCTAAATCTAAGAGAGGGATCACTGATAAAAAATTCCCTCTCCCTCGAAAGCGCTTCAGAAATATTTTATCTACGCCTCCGTCTGAACTGAACGAGAATTGTAAAATTAATTTACCATCATCCAGTTATTCAAGAGGCTATTAAACATTGAACACAAGAGATTTAACTATACAAACGAAAAATTTGAAAGGATATTAAAATGTTGTTTGTATTTGAGTTGTAAAAAACTGTCTAAGGCTGCTTGGAGGAAACCAGATGGTTGCAGTAATGGAGTCCTCTCAAAAAGGCCCGAGTTCAGAAGAGAAAAGAAGAAATCTTTTCATTTCTGTTTTGATTTTTGCTCCCTAACTAAGCCACTTGGTGTTTATACAAACTTCACCATGAGACTACTCAAAGGAGCAACAGTTTACAACAGAAAAAAAAGAACAACAACAAATTATTCACAGAAGGTTTCAATTTTCCTTTTTTTTTTCCTGGGTATGAGAGAAGAAGAAGGAGGAGAAGAATTCTGTCAGTCTCGGTGAAAGATGCGTCGGCGGAGAGAGAGAAGAAAGCAGAAGAGGTGGGGTTCTGTTCTTTTAAGCTGAATTGATGATGGACTTCATATATTCATGGGCCTGCGAGCTGACTCAGCCCATTAAGTTAATGAATTGTTTTTGAAATTATTTCTGAATTCTAAAATAAAAAATAATTTTTTTATATTAAAAAATAGAAATATGATAAAAAGATCTTATTATGTAAATTTTTTTTATAATTTTCAAATTTTTAAATAAATTTTTAAAATATTTATAAAATATGTATTAAAAAATATATAATAAAAATTAAAAAATTAATTTTTTGACAAGTAAGCCAAAAGCATTTTTAATTTTATTTTTATTTCTACACTCAAGTTCAATTTTATCAGAGTTTTTTACATTTATTTTTTTGTTTTAGTTACCAACCAAAATTCTACTTATATCGAATTTTATTTTTTTAAAAAAACATTTACTTTTACGAAATTTACTTTGCGAAACTTATTTACAAGCAAATTAAAACACTAGTTTAACAGAATAACTAACTTGCAACTTTAATCTGGTTCAAGGACCAAAATGTAACAATTTTAGGAACCACAATGCGTTTAAGCCATAGTAATAAGTAGGATAATTTGAAAATATTTTGAATTCCCTTTATTCTAATATGGTGCTATTTTTATTTTGAGATGTGATATTTTTATCAGATTATCTATGTAATGCTTTCTTTTAGCTTTGTTTAAGATGTGATTACAGCAGATAGCATTACTGCATTTGCATTTGTTTCATTTTTTATCAACTGATCAATAATAATAATAATAATAATAATGGAGACGACAAACATGAAGCTGATTAGGATCATTGCAGCTTTGCTGCTTGCCATTGTAATGGTTTCTTCTTCGTTAGTTGAGGATGTTTCTACTCAAGAAGCACCTGCACCAAGTCCTACATCTTGTTCTGTTGTTTCTGCTCTTGCTCCTGCTCCTGCTGCTGCTGTTGCTTCTTTGATCACATTGGCTTTTGGGTTCCTTTTCTGTTGAAGATTGACCGATTTCCTCATTCATGTTTGATCTTGTATACATGTTTTCTGATCACTCCGAGACCATACAATTTGATTGATTGTTTAAGGATGTCCGTTTGATGAATTTTTGTTGATTCATTTCTGCTGCTTCTTCTATTGATTGTTGTTGTTGTTGTAAACTCGTAGTCTGATTTAGGTTGTTGTGTTGATTCGTTTAACTGTATATCAAAACACATTAATAAGTTCAAGTTAGTTTTGTACCTTCAAATTTTATTTTTCATGCTTCAACGATTTGCTTCGGCTCCTGTTTGCCGATTTCTTCACCATTTATTAATAACGTTTATCAATAATTTTTTACATAACTTTTAAAATTAAAAAAATTAAAATTTTACATAATAAATTATTATTATTATTATTATTATTATTTAATAAAAACGACCCACTTCTAATTTCTAAAGATCGACTTGAGTTTGGGGTAGGCAGCTCTGATCACGGAACTAGGACTTCTTTATTTATTATTTGTTCTATTTATTTTTAAGGAATATTAATTTGTCAGTATTATGATAAAATAAAACATCAAACATGTTATTGATTATGAAATTATAACTCATTAGTAAACTTCGTTCGTATTTTTTCCTATTCAAATACAAGAATTAAAAAGTTATATGTAGTAATTATTTTGATATTGTGCCTCTAATTAAGTGCTTGAGAAAATTTGTAAACTAACTAAAATAATTTAATGTTAACAAAATACAAATTTTCAAAGTAAAGAAATAAATATGAAGATAAATTTTGACATTTAGATCCAACGAAGACAAGTCAATGAAGCAGGAGATAAAACTAACTGGAATTTACTTCAAGAAAAGAGTATGCTGAATGATATCCTCCTAATTTTTGGAACTGCTATTAAAATATTTTCTAAAATGAATAATATTTAAAAAAAATTTTAAAATAAGTTTTATATTTTATTTTGAAATAACTTAATCATAAAAACGAGTAAAATAAGTACTCACGATATATAATTTATCTATATTTTTTAAATTTAAATTATACAATATTATAGAAAAGTTATAAAAAAATAAAAAAAGAGTTTATAAACAGTGGCAAGCAACACCTAAGTCTTTGATCAGCATTTTATTTTCTCATATGAGATAATTCTTATATATATTACATATTGACAACCATAGTTGGACCGGGATATAAGCCCATGAGCCCATTTACTCTTCAAGGTCCGGTCCAAAAATGTAACAGGATTGGATCATTTGGCTAAAAGCCTTAAGCGGTCATTAATTAACATTTTTGCATGGATATAATTAAATGGTTATTCAAATTGATAAATTTTCTCTTTCTTTTGTGCCACACGGACATGAAGAATTTAAAATTTTTGGAGCTGCTTAAGATAAAAAAAATTCAGAGTAAAATTTATTTTAATTAATAATAAAATTTATATTTATATAAGTTAATTTATTTTGAAAACTTTTTAAAAGACTATAAAAAATTTATTATATTTCTTTTAAATATACTTGGCCATCTACGTATATAGACAAATTGAGCATCACCCTTTTTTTGTTTTTTTGAAAATAATCAAATTCCAAGTGGTTTTTACTAATTTTTGGGAGTTATGAAGAATGAAATGCTACTGAACTGAAGTTAGTTACTTTTACCTTAATTTGGTTCGATTTTTGGGATCATGTATGCCCAAATCTTTCGTTATAACCCATGCAGTTTGTGACCAGAACTTTTCTTCTATTCAGAGATCTCCCCACTGTATTACTTATTATGTAGTGATATAAGATTCAGTCATGCTACCTATAGTTGATCTTCTTCTACAGCAGCACTACCTGCAAAACTGTTTTTAAGTGCCAATGGCTTCTAAATAATAGGATTCTCTGACACTGTCATTTATTATTTGTTTTTGAATTTTCTTTAATGGCAAAACAGGCAGATATTCTCCCTTAGCACCATGCTGCTTGTGCTTCTTTAAATAATATAAATGCTTCAGCTCACTAGGAGTCTAGAGCAAGATAACAATTCTTTATATTTTACACCTTTAATCATCAATGCATATAATCTGCTAGGCTACTTATTGAATGCAATCAGTGACTAGTGAACTTTGATTTTCAGTAGTTCATTGTCATAGTCATGGTGTGATCTTGTATTGATCTGCCGTCCATGATACAGATGCTTGTTTTGGATGATGGATGGAAGAACCGATTTGGTCCTTTAAAACCTTATTTGTTTTTAATCTCAAAGAACATCACCTCCGAAAATGCTTACTGATTGTTGTATGTGATTGTGCGAGATGTTCATACAAGAGATGTAGAGACCTGTTAATTGCAGCAGAAAAATGAACTGGCTTTTATTGTGTTAATTTTTTTAATACATAGTTCTTCTCTTGAGAAAGTTAATAGTTTTTAGCTATAAGTTGATTTCTGTGGATCAGTTGTTGGGGTAGACTCCAATACTTTCATCCGCTTTTCTTTAGGAAAGTTTTGCACCCACACATAAGCTAGCATTTTCATTCCTTCCCCTAGTTTCCTCTTGTTAATTTCAGCAGCTACAGAATAATGAAATCCAAAATACGCTTATCTTTTAGTCATACTCTCATTTGCTATATTAACTCAATCAAAGATTCTAACAATGAACTGTGTTTTCATGGTATGGAAGAGGAAAAGGGAAATAAAAAAAAAGAACTTTTGATGGAGACCTGGTTTCAGTGTTTCACATGGGAAGCTGTAAAGCGGAACGTGAAGGGCTGAGAACAGTTGCCCTGGTAATTGCATGTATTAAAAATCCTGTGAAGCTTTTTTGGCTTTTGCTTTGCAGCTGTTGCAGAGGGATGAGTATTGAAATGTAGTAGTTAGTATAGAGTAGTAATGAATTGAAGACGAGATACATTGAATAGATACAAAAGCTGCCAGCCTACACAGAAACAGAAAAGTACTCTCATTCATTCAGATAAAGTCCAAAGATCAGAGTTTCAGAGAAAGAAGTATGGTTTTTTGAATTCCTGTTTCTTCAATTGAATCCCAACAAAAACGAAAAGCTCCTCTGTTTGACATGTGAACTTCCCTAGCCTTCTTCTGCTTCAGAACAAAACAAAACCCAGCTAGCCTTGCACTGTAGTGAAATTATGTTGCAGTAAAATCTAACTTACTTCATTCATTACCAATGAAGTCAGAAAGTAAACATTCAACGCCATGAAAACCCGCTGCCAGACATTTGGTAATAATGATGTTTGCAGTAATGAAAATGGACGTATACATAAGTCTAGCAGCCATCTCATACATCTTATCCTACAGCGGTTTTCTTTACAGGCTAAACTCAGTTATACCATAACAGGAAGAACATCTACAGGTAAGGGTATGCCTCTGAAAATGCATATATATTCAGCTAATAATAGATTTCTATTCGATTATGTGGTGAAATTTATGAATTTGGGAGAAGGTGAGGAATTCAACGCGAATGTTCATGGGATTGAACTCCAAATTCTGGAAAAGATAAAACGAGAATACACTGATTTTCACTATGAGCACAGCGCGCTCCTGCAAAGGAGTTACAATTACAATAGAGATGACAACTAGACCAGCTTCACTCTCCCTCCAACCTCTTACGTGGAAAGAGCTAGTAAAAAAAGGAAAGAAGAAATAGCTCAAAACCTCTAACAGAGCAATGCGCATAGTTACATCTACTTAGCAGTAAAATCTGATGTATGATACTAAATGATGCAAGTGGTGAAAGGAGACAGGGTGATGAAGCTGAAGTTAGATTCTTTTTTTTTTTTTTGCTTTGTTTTTTCTTTTCAATTTCTATGGACAATTAGGGTTTCTACCAGGACCACCATAATAAAAGTAGCTTCCCCAGTCACCATTATTGCCGCTCTGCACATCATAGCAGTTGGATTGCTCGGTGAAGCTGCCGAGACCCTTTGGGGCACTGAGATTGTTCGACTCGTCCACGACTTGGATGTTCCTGAAGTAGCTGGCCTTGCCAAACCCTTCTTCAGGGAAATGCCCACTTCCCATCTGTGTTGCTGTATGCTGCCCGTCAGGTCGAGAGTTCACTACTTCACCTCCCCATTCTATCATCGAGGCACTGTCCGCCAAATATGAGAACAAGAAAGATGGCCAGTAACCCAAGACATAGTTGTTTCCAAATTGCATCCACCAGTTTCCCTCCTTTGGATCCTGCATGAATATTCATTCTGTGGTCAATCATAAACAACTATTAACTCAATAGAGAGTAGAATGACAATGAGATAAGGCTTCCATGATATTCTCATCAGCTCATATTAACTTTTTACCGCCCAAGTACAAAGTGTAAAAATCACGGGGGACAAACAGATAGGATTGCCAATGAAAGGCCAGCCAAGTAAGATAACAGGTGTCAAAGATTCTCTAACATTATTGGTGAGTTCAGTATGGCATGTGGATGGATGGATTTTTTATTACCTTCCAGACAAGAATACTGATGTCATATTGGGAACCACTATAGCCAGAGATGGGGTAGATGCTGGCTCCCATTGCTATCTCATTGTTAACCTGAATGAACCCTGAACAGAGCAGGTTGTAACATCCAGTTGCTTGGTAAGCATCGCTCTGCATCCATCAGAAAATAATCCTTATGGTAATGCTGGAATTCAAATGGGGTTCATGTATATAATAGAAGTGACAGTAAAGAATTAAGATTCTCCTTCTCTCATATGTGCCAGAAATAATAAACTAGTTGCTGTGTAAGAAAAACTGTACAACTTATCTCTAACATGGTAGTAAGACAAGCATAACGAGCACATGTTCATTATCCTGACACAGAGATGGAGGAGTAATACGTTCAACTTACAGTCCAGTAAGTAAATAGCCTGGTGTTATTATCTCCATATAGATCCGGACTGACCTGAATTTCATTAATTGCAAAGTGATATATAGATACATGAGTAATTAAGCAAAAGAAGGTACACAAAGCTTACTCCTCATCAATGGAAGCTGCTAATTTATTTACTCTCTCAAAGTAAGCAAAGCAAGTGAAGGAAGAGAGGAAAAGTGTACCTGCCATCCAGCTTCAATACTGTTGAGGTCCTCACCAAAGGAGCCCCCTAGAATCCAAAGCTGGGACAAGCTAAACTCGTTTGGCTGCTGAATTTTGGGATCCCATACGTTGATGGTGGCCTTAGCACCGTAGTACTTATCACCTTCTACATATGCAATGGCATGCTGTTTCAAGCAATAACAGACATCAGAGAAATCTTATGCATAAGGAATTTGCATGCAATTCCAAGCAAAACCCACAAATAAGGTAAAAAACAACACTACCAGTAGCTTAGGATGAAAAGGATTCAATCACAATGCATAAGGGCTTTCACATGTGATGCCAAATCAATTCTATATGACAGCCATACAGAAACATTTTAAAGAAAAAAAAAAAAACCATCTCGACAACATGCGTTCTTCTTTAGATCCTTCTCACAATCACCAAATTAATACCTGATGGCCACTTTCATTGACCAGATCAGGTCCAGCAGACATTGGGCGTGGAATGGCCCTGTGCTTCTTCCGGCCGAACCGCTTAACAGAGCTGGCACGAAGTACATCCTCTTTCTTGGTTCTTCTGATAGGAATAGTGTTCTCAGGACATCTACCCATTTGGTGCCAAAGTTGAGCTATGGAGTTGGTCTTCTGTCCAAATTCTGAGCTTGTGGTCATCTTCTTTTCATCATACAGGCCTTCTGGGTGGTATGCAGGCCTCATCTGCAAAAGTTTTTCACAAGAAAACCGATTAAGATGCTAAAAAGCAGAAAACTAAAAAAAAGAAAAACAACCAAAAAGTGAAGTTAAAACAAAGAAGAAAGAAAAAAGACAGACCTGGATAGTGTGATTCTTGAGGTAAGGGTGATCAAATGCAGGCTGATGAGATACATGCACACAATCAATGATATCGCCATCTGGGCTCTGCAAATTTCAGATTTCAACAAAGAAAGCTTTTCGGAAATAACTTTAGATGAAAGGCTACAAATTAATGTTATAAAGAGTTTTCTAATTGGTTTTTAGTGCTAAAATTAACCGGGAAGCTTCAATGAAGAGCAAAATGTAGTGACAACTATAGCAAAAAGGAAAGCAGAAAAAATGGTTACTTTGCATGCAAAAGCTACAAAAGTAGTTTTGACAAAGTGAAGCATGTGAAAGGTTACTCCTTTATTGAGCTCACAACAACAATAATACATAGATAACAATAAAACATACCACCAAATTAAGTTCAAGAAAAAAATAACTCCACAAAAAATCTTAAATGAAGAACAAATTGACTTATGCTGCAATACAACTAAAAGAACAATAT
This sequence comes from Acanthochlamys bracteata, assembly GCA_019914995.1. NCBI lineage: Eukaryota > Viridiplantae > Streptophyta > Magnoliopsida > Pandanales > Velloziaceae > Acanthochlamys > Acanthochlamys bracteata. The sequence continues at coordinate 4,916,624 of CM034129.1, read as the reverse complement.
GCAAGAGCGTAATACAACAAAAATTCCAAAAAAAAGCAGAATAGTGGCTTATAATTGTTAGAGAATATCAAACAGACTGAGAGAAAAAAGTTGTTTCGTTCTCTTTAAGAAAAAAAAGTAGAACAATTTGGAAAAGATAGGAACAATGTAGTAAAGAACATATTCCTAACAGCATCAAAGATGCCCAAACAGAAAAGCACTAATGGGAAAGACGATAAAAAGATTGTGAGAAAATAACAAAGAAGCAAAAGGTAAAGAAAAGGAATGGGAAGCTAAAATCAATCAATAATGCAAACAAATTAATTGAAAAAAATTTTATACTTGCTAGCAAGAACAAAAAAATTCATTAAATAAAAAGTGGGAAAAAACAATCAGAGGCTCAAGAGACAATTTTCCACTCAGAAAAATGGAAAATAACGACTTAGGAAACCAAAAATCAAACTTAAAAAGAAACTAAAACGTAAAAAATAGAAGCAGAATCTATTAATTTTAAAAGTAAAAATTACTGAAAAAAGATTCTTTTGTCCATTTCCAAAAGAAAAAAAAAGGAAGAAACTTTTAGCACCTGAATGGATTTCACCGGCGGCTTGTTAAGCCGCTTGAGATGTTTCTTCACTGCCATTCTCTGCCGTATTACTCTACCCGCTTCCGCTCTTCCTACCAACACCATTACAATCATCATCACCACCAAAAGCCTTTTTGCAACGCCATGGCTCGCGCTTACCTGCGCCGCCATGGCCAACCCAATCTTCCCCCAACAACCAAAATTTTCTTTCTAAAGAACTCTCTCTTCTCCTTCTTTCTCTAACCACTATCTCTCACAAACCCATCCCTCTCTTCACCAGCTCTCCACCACCACCATAACTCCCTCTCTCTCGCAAGCACACACACAGAAAGAAAGCATTCTCTCTGCTTTGCTTTGCGTGCTTGGAATCCTATATAATTGTAGTGAAGTGGTATCCGTTGGAAGAGAAGATAAGGGTAGAATGGGAATAAAGAATTGATGGGCCCGAAGAATTTGTCGAATTTAGAAACAGAACGGGGGTAGAACGGGAATAATAAACTATTCGTATTCCCGATCAAGAGATAATATTAAAAAATAATTATATAGTCTCTGTAATTTTCGGACAGTGACGACAAAACTTCTATTGAGAGAGTGTACAGTGTTTGGTTATGGTGGTGTGCATGCACGTGCGAGGCGATGATGATGCAAAAAGCTTGATTTCGAAAATTTTTCTCGTTCAAGAGCGTGCATGCAAGTACAGTGTCGCAACGGAGTTTAAAATTTTTTTTAATTTATATTTTTAAATAATATTTTTATATTAAAAAAAATTTTAAAATTAAAAAATATGTAATAATTTTTTATTAGTTATTTTATTTTTTAAAATTAAAATAATAAAATTTGAATATTAAAGTAAAATAAAAATATTTTTAAGAAACACCGGTAGACAAACTCAGAAAGAGTAGCTTCTAAACACATATTTAAAATATTTATAATTAAGTTTCATTAAAAATAAAAAATAAAAACTAAAATTTTTTAAAATATAAAATAAAAATAGAGTTTAGTATTAATATTTTAATAATTTTTTAAAATGTATTAAAAATTAAAATATGTAATTGTATTAAAAATATATAAAAAATTAGAATTGAAGTTCTATATATATAAGTGAAATTTTATTTTTTATATAATTGAAATATATAAATTGTTATGAAAAAAAAAAAAAAATTGAGCGTTAAAACAAGTATTAAGTATAACATAATAATTAGACTTTTGGAGTACTTATAGCATATGTTTTTTAAAAAATATTTTAAAACATTTTTAAAAATTAATCTTAATTTTATATATTTTTAAAATTTTAAATTATTCTATAAAATACTTCAAAATTTTATTAAAAATATGAAATAATTTTTTAGAATAAAAAATGCTTAATAAGTTGAGCTAAATATTTCTTAGAATTTTCTAACTCAGACTATGATGCGTTATTTTGAATAAGAAATAAATTATTAAAAAATAAGTTACTAAAATATAATTTATTAAAAGTAGAATTAAAATTTATTGTTTTAGAAAAGATAATATTTTATATTATTTAGTAACTAAAATAGTTTTTATTTAAAAAATTAAACTATAAGAGTGAAACAACAAATCCCTAATAGGATTGAACGTTTTAGTATAAAAAGAACTACAGATCAATCGCACGTAACATGTAGCTGCATTTAGAAATACTTTTTAAAATAAAACTTTTTTAAAATAAAAAAATATTTTTATTTTGCTTGAATAAGTGGTGGTTGTTAGTGTAATGAATGCATTCATAGAGTCAAGATAGTGATTTACGGAACTTTGATTGAAAAACGAACATTGACAAGAACCGAACAACGACCATCGTCAATTCTTCTTCAACTTCTTTTATCCAAAAAAAAACAACAAAATAATAATATGCTAAAACAACATACATAGATCCTCACAAGGTCAAAGAACTCGGTCGCATTGTTATTATTACAAAATTTTAAAAGTGCCCAATTATTTGTGGAGCACCAGTAAGATGTATGTTGTCTCAAAACGGTACTGCGGGTCGTTTAAAATTTGCTTAAAATAAAAATAATTTTTTTTAAAATATTTTTATTTTTAATAAGTAATTTTAAAATTTTTTAAGATATATAACAAATTTATTTAAAAATAAAAAATTAAAATAAAATAAAGAAGAAATAAATATGCATATGATGTATTTATGATTGCTTTTAAAATCAATTTTTAAAAAATAAGAGTTATTTTATTCTAGTTAGAAAAACAAATTTTATTTTTTATTAAAAATATAATTTTTTATATTTTTTTAAAAATAAATATTAGAAAATATCATTAAAATATAAAATAAAATAAAATTGTTAGATTGGAATAAAACTTATTCCCAAACGGCTCCAATATTCTTCTCGAAAGCCATCACTCCATATACCCTGGTTACGATATTTTGATCTTTGGAAGCAGCGAATGTTTCTCTTTTTTCCTTCTATTAACTGTTCCTTGTTTGTTTTCAGAACAACAACAACAACAATATTTTGATCTTTTGTTAGGTTCCGACTTTAAACTTGACTAATATCTATTTAACAAAAATTAATCATTGACATAAAACAAGCTTAATAATATATAATATTAAATAGTGGGGTTGAACGCTTTACCCCAACAATAAATATAATTGAACTGTTGTGCTTTTGCTATGCTTTATTCGCGTATTTCAAACGCCCGTAATTTTATTTTATTTCGTCAGATTTTGAATTCCGAATATTTCATATATTTTAATTACACAAAAAATTTAGAACTCCATTTCTACATAAAAAATTTCAGTTACAATTTTCTTATTTACATATTTTTTAATATAATTATATTTTTTAATTTTCAACATATTTTTAAAAATTATTAAAACATAAATACTGAACTCCACTTCTACTTTATTTTTTAAAAAATTTTACTTTCTTTATTTTAACTAAACTCAATTATAAACATTTAAAATATGCTCCAATATGAACTTATTCATGTTTTACTACATATCACTGCAGCAAGAAACTATTTTGTTATGTCAAAACACAAACAAGACCATAGTAATCAAATGTAGTTCACAACTACAATAACATAGAGTTGAAAAGGTCTCTGACGCATTTGAAAATACTTTTAAAAATTAATTTTCTAGACAGAAGATAATTTTATTTTATAAAAAATAAAATTTATTTTTTAATTTAAAAGATAATAGAATTAAATAATAATATTATTTTGCTATATAAAATTTATTAAAAATATAAATTGAAAAATTGAAAGTTTACTTTCTGTCAAAAAAACTCTTCTGTTTTGTGAGCGAGATGGAAGGTAATGTTTTTGTAATCCTCTCAACAACAACAAGGTGCCGATTCAATCTTGGAACAGCGAGATTGCACTTGATAAACAGAGCAAGGATAGAGTATCGATATGTAACATTTCAACAAATTAACAGAGAAGAAGTATGCATTAGTATTTGGAAAAAGATACTTTTTTCTTCAATCATTCGATTAATTAGAAAGAGAGATGGGTTGTGTTGATAAGGGTGAATATTAGTGATAAGGTTTTGTCGACATTTCTGGCGCCAATTATGACTCCATTTGTCTCTCAGTTCATAACCAACAAAGGATCGGCCAACACATGAACCTAACTCTAATCACAGCAATTAAGACTCCATATAGTCGCTGACAAAAACAAAAAAAAACAATTTGCAATACCTTACAAAAGAATTTCTTCATGGACTTCCTGTTAATTATGTTTTTGTTTTTTTTTAATACGAACTTATACCGCTGATAATAACATCAAAAACTTTACAAGACTAATAAAAGCCAATGAGTATGTTGGTGAGACAAAGTTGGCAAACCTCAACATGGGTTGTTTCTCCTTTCTAATGGGGATAACCTTTCAAGGACCCCCCCAAAAGACTACTCCACATTGATGAAAAGCAAGATTAAATGGAGCCACATTAATCAACTTAGGTCCGCATTATATTAAAAGCATGTAAAAAATTGAGTCATTAATAAGCTTTAGTTTCAGTTATGACACATTTGCCCACCACTCATACAGAATCAATCCATCCCATCATGGAAAATGATAGAAGAGAATCTTTCATTCCCACTAATAAAGGTGTAGCTTTGCAATAGCTAGGGTGATGCAATTCAGGATAATGGAAAACATTTCCAATGCTATTCCTTCTATGGGACTATCAAACATGTAACGTGTCTGACAGTATATCAATCAAATAGCTAGGATGAACAAACAAGAGCCCCACAATTCATGAAGAAACAATCAAGCTATTTAAACACGAGCCTCCAGCGCATTCTGAAACTCCAATAAAAACTTTGTTTGTTCTCTGTTATTCAACCGTTAGTACCACGAACATCTAGTGACGGAATTAAAACTTGCGAATTCGTGAGGGCCATATAAGCAAACAAAGAAATGAGAACTTAGAAAAGGAGAAAAAAGATAAGCAATTTGAGTTTTGCAGATTTTGCCTACAGCGTAAAGTTTGTTATGAACAAGGTGGAATGGAAAGAAACCAGTTATTCAAGGCACTGATAATAAAGGCCTAGTACGACCAAGGCATACGTTCTTAAGACTGTTTTTCAGAATGATAATTATCCGTGAGTAAGACATACCTGTAGCTGTCCACATTTTGTTGCTTCTTCAGGAATTCAGACATCAAAGCTCCTTTACAAGTTTACATAAAAAATACCAAGTATCTCCAGGAAATGTCAGGAAAGCAAGTATGAGAATTCAGGAGCAAATTAGCTTGGCCTCTGGATTTTGAATGTTAATCATACAAGTACTTAGATTCGATAAAAAGAAGTCATGAAAGCAACTGATAGTGCTTGAATTAAATCTTTCGACAAAGGTTACACTCCATAAAAAACAACTGAATGCATAGAAAAGGTGAAATCAATACTGCAGACCAATCTTCAAACCCAATAATGAGCATAATAGCATGTTTATGTTCGCGAACCATCCTGACAGAACCTAAAAACTCAACTCATTCTGGTTCAATCCTTCAACTTTATGAGAAGCATCCACTCAATAATTTTCTAGAAAAGAACTCTAATCATTATCAACCACATGAAAAGGGAGATGCACATTTCTTCTCTAAATCTACCTGTCAAGACAAAGAACTCGATAACAAACCTAAACAAATGCTACCACCAGCTCCTTGTATGTGAAACCACACAAAAAATGCTTAACTCTTGATATTTTTCAAATCAACTGATGCTGCAGCCATTCCTCAAGAGGAGGAAATGGTGAAATATTACAGGACAATTAAGATCATGACTTTCAAAAACTTAAATATTACAGGAACCACAAAAACACTCCTAGGATTGCATTCTCTGAAGAGTAAGCTGCTAAAGAAGTACAACATTAAGCTATTACTAATGGAAGCCTGTCACAGTGAGGCATCTCAAACATGTCCTAGCTGTCACTCGTCCTGTAGTTGAGCCTTTGACCAGACATTACTCAAAAGTATATTTTACCATAAGAGCATAACTTCATACCTTGACAATATTCACATGTGCCATTTGGATAAAAGGAGCATGCAAGGTGCCTTTCTAATATGAACAATCTATATAGCGCAAACGATTATTTACCAACTCATACAAACAGCTTTTTAGTTTGAACAAACACATAAACACTCAAAGCCACTTAATAAGGATAATATCCTACAAAAGGAACTAGATAACATCATGTAACACAATGAATTTTCATGCCAATTTTAGCATTATCGGGTACTTGACTTCAAATGACATATGAACAGCACAAGGACGCCACTACCTATGACCCTAAAACTGTGATTATGGAACAAACTCAAAAAATACACCATGGCAATAATCTCAAAAGTAATAGATAAATATAGTTACCAGATCTTTTTTAGCCTGTCTTCACTATCCAGGCATATGGACAAACAAGATCAAATCTTACCATAGGTTATATTTATCACATCTACAATAAGCAAACAAATATTGCAAGATACCCATTCCGCAACAATGATAACATTTTCTGCAAGCAGAAATAGTATGTAAGGAACAAATGTTTTTTACTACTCTAACAGAGAATTTAGAAAATATAACAAAAAGTTGACATCACATAACAGTGCACCAACACCCAAGCAAACCAAGCTCCCAATACAGCAAAATTGGGCTACATAAGATACTTGAATCGGAGATCCTTATCACCATTTTGAGACTCCAAAATTTATTTTGTTTAAGTACTTCATAAGGTCCTATTACCTAATACACTATTGGCAAATTTATCAGTAGCTAAGTAATCAAGCACAAACCATACTGAGAACTGTGCTGCATGGGAACAACTTAAACAACTGCACCACAGTATATTTCATCTAAGTCACTGCAAAGATTTATACGATACATGGACAAAGTTATACAGTAGGAGAACGTCTATTTTTATAAAATATTCTTCCAAACATAAATTCCAAAGGAAAATGAGTTAAGAGAATTCCCCACCTTTTCAGTAATATAACATGAAGACCATAAAAATATAGCCAAGCGGCTCCCAAAGTAGAGCAAGCAAGGCCAAAACAAAAGGCAAGTCATCCTGTGTACCACACTAGCAATATTTCAGCAACTATTTGACATACAATCCATTAACTTCTCTCACCACAAAAAAGACATTCATTCACAGTTTGTCTTTCTCAAAACACAAACCTCGTGATAAGATCAGGAGTCAAACCTAACGTTGAATCCCAAGTAGTTAATGTTAACATTTACGTATACAAATGTGCCCACCCAAGTTATGGTTCTTATTTAGCAATCATCATGCCCCTTTGGGTGACAAGCTTAGCACGCTAAACCGACAAGAAAATTCACCAACCAAACCTTATCTTTCAAGGCCAGTATTACTGGTTTCAACATATAGAGTTTATACGTGACACAACTCAATCTCCTTTGCTGAGTCAGTAAAACCTAGCCAAAGCTATTTCGTGATCTTCAACACCAAATGGTTGTATGGTATACTTTGTAAAAGCTAGCAAAATCTGAATCCAAGCAACTTGTTTGAAACTAATGAAGACTATTATCTTACTCCGTGGATAATTCGATTTGGAGTATGTTTCTGTTAAAAGAAAACTGAAGGAAACAGACAATTACAGTCCAAGAGCTTGAAAAGAAGCATACCCAGCACTCTATATTCACCAAGGGTGGTCGACCAAAATCTTCTCATCCTCAAATAAACAATTCAACATCTAATCACTCCAAATAACTGCAAAGGCTATTATGTGTAGGCAACACCAACTCTGAAAGTGCTAAGCATCATCTAGACATTAACAAGCATTGCAATCCAAAACTGCTAGAACACCAAGGTTATAGCATCAAAGGCAAACTTTTCCTCATCAGAGATATCCTAAACTATCAAATGCAAAATTTTCGTTGACTATATTGAATCATATTACGGATAATCCTGTTTTCTCCCTTCCAAGCACAAGATCTCGAACCACCGACCATCTACATACAAACAGCACAACTATCCTAAAAGAAAATTTAAAAAAAAAAAACCAATGAACAAACAACAACAAAAGATTTCGGGGAAAGAAAAATTAAACAAGTAGAAAATACTACACAACGCAATGGCAGGATTCGCTCGTCAATCTGAGTGATGCCGATAACCGCCCACATCATCCTCCTCCTGCTCCTGATCAGAATCATCATCTAACTCAGAAGAATCAGAAGAAGAAGAAGAAAAGAAGAAATAAAAGAAGAAGAAATGAATTTTGTAAGAAGTAAATTTAAAATAAATTTTAAATAATTCAGAAAGAACTACTACAATGTCTTAATTGGTGATTGGCACTATAATACTCATATAAGTAACGTTCGCGTGAACTTTTTTTTACTTAATCTGTGTATTTATTTTAAAGTTGGATTGTATAAGTTTGTTTGAGGTTTTAAATATGTTGAAAGTACGGTATTGCAAAGATGTTGTAGCTTTTCTTTCTTGCATCTGATCATTTAAGTACGTAATATCACATGAACGAAGAAAATAACTGCAAAATACATAAGCTACAATATATCCAGTAAGTGCAAATACACATTCCAATAGTTTCCAAAACTGAAGTTCTGAGAAAATTCTTACACAAACCTTTACCGCGCTCCTTACACCACCTATATCAAGTGGTTCCACGATCTCTTGGAGATCAGGTCACTGCTATACCCCTTTTTTTTCCCCTCCTAAATGCCTATGCGAAGAGTTGAATCAAAGACTCAAATAAAGAAAGGATGTTGTACAAAAGAATTTATCGTTAGTCGACGGTGATGAAGTAGCTGGCAAGGAATAGGCCTGGCCAAAGCACCACGTAAATGCTATCCAACTTTAACAAAAGCAAGGTGAAAATGGTTAGAGGTTTCATTGAGTGTTAGGCAATCCCAAGAGTTGAAACCATCCATGTGTCAGTGAGTTGCTGGCTACACTTGAAGAAAACCCTTGTCATCCAAGTAAGTCACAACTTTGCCAGCCATATTGATGGGGCTTGGACAAACACCATCTTCTTGGCATATTTCAATCTGGCAAGGAAGCAACCAACATATTATGACAGGAAGCTCTATGTGACTAATAGAACAAATTCAATCAGAATGCTGTGGTTAACAGTTGTATAAAAGGTCAAGGAAGTTACAGATATCTCCCAAGTATAACTCTCAATGCAAATAGCAGAATTCAAAGTATATGGTTAAGCAATCAGAAGAGATCATGGGACGCACACATCCGTGCAAAGATGATAATTCTTGCGAACTCCGCAAATATGTAATCTTACTAAATTTTCTATATGCATGGTTACTAATATGTATTGCAAGTTACTTTCTCGTTTCACATTACCTAAGACCTTACAATCCTGATCCATCATTACCCAAACTCAAACCAGTACGTATAATCCAAACTGTTTACCATAACAATGTCAGTAGCAAACTAAATAAAGGCTCAGTATCTGCAACTTTGTCATATTTGATCAACGCTACATCAGCAGTTCTGTATGTCTTCCAGAGTAAGTTATATAACTTCTACAAGGACTAACGAATGTACACATATAGAGTATCAACACAACCATGTACATGATAGCCATTGAGACTATTTAGCATCATAGAAGGATATTATAGCATGAAGTAAAAATACCTCACAATTCAGAGGCGGTTCATATGGATCATCAATCCCAGTAAAACCTGAACACATAATCAATTTAGCATGCCAAGGATTTATCAAAATATTGTAGTTACATGCAGGTCATACTAGCAAATTCACTCTAGGTTTGAATCAGTTGGCTACAAATGATACGACTAAAATTCAACACTGCATTATATTCACGTTACAGATGATACATCTTAAGAAGCTCATATCTATGATAATCACAAAATAGCTTGTGTGGAAAGTAATCAAAATGAAAATTCAATTTGAGATGACTTGGGAATCATGGCTTTTCAATGTCCCCTAGACATCTCTTACAGAAAATCAGCTAGCCTTTTATCTTTGTTTCACTGTGATAAAGGGTATTTTATGGGCATGGTCATGTTCATGCAGAAGCATACAACAATCGCTTTATGGAACTCCCGATACCAAAGACTGGAAGGTAGTCAATTTAAATTTCAATTGACAGTCACAGTCCATGAGTAATCGTTACATGTAGGTCCAAGGCATAAATCAGATCATGTTGTCATTGTTTGGGTGATAATGGTCAATGGTGCTTCGAGTTGAATTTCAGATTCAGATGATGGCTGAGGGATTTTGCATGGATCAGAACTGACCTAAAGCTACAACGAAACCTCCTGAACCAAATGGAAAAAGACTGCATTTAGTTTGTTCTTCCATGTGGTATCAAATTGTAAAGCTGATGAGAGCAAAAAAAGGTGAAGATAAATGCCTAAATATCATGGAATAGAGTTGTAACAAGGCAAACTTGCATGCATTGTGGCACGGTGGGCCGTAGAGACCGTAGAAGTGGCAGAATGAAAGAGCACAAAACCAGAGATAGATTTTACTAGCATGTGTTGGGCAAGACAAAAATCAGACTAGACAAGTACATTGAGAAGTTATTGGAGAAGCGAAGCTGCAGCTGGAATTAAATGAGACTGGTGCAAAGCTATAACCTCTGAAAGGTCTGCTCGGAGTGATTCTTGTTCCTCAGATCCTTTGTGGGTTGAAGCAACTGAATCTTATTCAAGTCCGGATTAGAGGATGCGACAAATAGATAGTTCGTAAAAAGCACCATATGAATTGAAAATTGCACTTTATAAGAAAAACAATTAAATTTGATATTTTGGCAACATAATGACATGGTGCTCAGATATCTTCCATTATAAAATGCTTGAGAAAATGAAGCTTAAATCAAGAAAATCAAAGTACTTGCTGAAATTCAGAAGCAAAAAAGGGATTTCAATCATTTCAAGGATTAGTCTGGCATACTTCAAAAAGCATTTAATTGAGCAAACACAACCAAACATTTACCCGTCTATTTGTAAGAAACTGGGATCAACATCGAAGCCAGTTACTATTTCCTTAATATGTTTGTTGAATTCTCTTGACTCTGCTCATTACAGAATATCAGAGAATTTGAAACACAACAAACTACTTCTGAGTTGTTACGAACACTAAGTCTCACCTTTTATCTTTCCAGCACGGGCAAGCTTGTAAAGGCCTTTTGGATCCCTTGACTCGCATAACTCTAGAGGCATATTCATATATACCTACAAAAGGAGAAACAATATGATAATCTGAAAAAGGAGCAACTCTGCAATAGCACGAGTAAAATAGACATGCATAACAACCTCTATAAAACTATCATCACTCAGTAAGGCACGGCATGAGTCTCGATCTTTCCTATATGGAGATATCAAACTTGCAATGCATATTATGCCCGCATCTGCAAAAAGCTTTGCCACTTCCCCTGCACAAAGATGCATCTTATATTATTGAACGACAATACAAGAAATCCTCAAAGATAAAGTTAGAACTGAATTGGCTAAGCTATATGTTTGAATATAGAAACAATGTGAAGTACCTTATATTAGAGTTGGACACAATTAGGTAGCTATACAGTACACTTACCAACCCTGCGTATATTTTCTGCACGATCTTCTGCTGAAAAGCTGAGATTCTTGTTCAGTCCGTGTCTAAGGTTGTCACCATCAAGGACATAAGAAAGCTTTCCTCTAGTGTGCAACTCTCTACCTAATGTACATGCTAATGTGCTTTTCCCTAAGAAAAACATGTTCTCTTTGTCAGGATCAAATTGGTAAAGACACAAATGTAGGTAAACTGCTAATGTGGTTACTTTAGGAAAGATAAAATGTCAAGTTAGAAACATTTAGCTAAATGTGACATTTCATCAGTAAGAATGTTGGCAAAACCTCCTACCTGTTCCCTCTACTGAAAATAACTTAAATGCATTAGAGGATCTAAAGAGTTCTTAATAAGGTACTACGCCATTGATCCTGTGTTGAGAAGTAACATCTCCTCAAGTCTTAAAAACACAGGTTTTCATCAAAGTATCAATCAAGACAGAAGCCTGTATAGTTCCAAACTTTCAGCAACAATACGTGTGAAGCTACTAGACATACAGATGAAAAGTATTAATGAAATGCAGATAGAACTTCGCCTTACACACAATGCCAAGCAATGAAGATGAATATTTGCATGCAGATACCTGGATGACAATAACAAGTTTCTATGTGTTATAAACCATTTAACTAATCCACCGACCCAATTTTTGCATAGAGAGTTTGATTGCAGTGCTGTTCAAACATGCACTGCTGAAAATATCTGGAGCGCATTTCTAGTTGCGTCTAGCGCAAAAGATGAACATTCTAATTGATAGGGCAGAACTAGAAACTTGGAGATTATGGAAACTCTTCTTAAATGGCACTAAAGGCTAAGAAAACTGATCCTGTTTCTTTTATACATGAAAATTCACACATTAAACTAATATTAATTTTTATGTATGTTACATAAAGACACATTTGCAACCAAAAACAAATGTCCAATCAAGGAAATCACAGCAACTAACCTGAGCCGCTGAGTCCAGTAACCCAAACAACGCAACCTTTCTGATTCAGCAGCTTTTGCCTATCTAGCTTCCCGACCTGGCATTCGTGCCAAAATACATTTGCTGGCTTCCCAATTGAAGACATCTGATTTCACCTAATACACAAAGCAATCCTCCTTAAATTCCAGAAATCAAAATCCAAAAACTTAAAGCAAGTAATTAAAGACAGCGTGCACCAGGGTTGTGATCTACAAGATTTTGCCTTCTAAAAAATAAAAGAGTAAGCTCTTGTGATCATACAAATTAAATCAAACACCAAACAAAAAAATGGTGAACACACACATATCAAAACAACAGACCGTTTACATTAACAGATACATAACTTCCAACAGAAAACAAGTGCATCAATTTCCCTGAATAAAATGTACCAAATTTCTCAAAATAAAAACAAACCTATAATCTCCAATCTCTTAGAAAATCACAACAGGTGCGAATGTATGAATGAAGGAATGAATCTGATTAAGAAGATCTGGTTAGATTCTATATAAAAGGAAACGAATGTTTGGTTGGGAATGTTCGAAGCGTTCCGTTAGTATCGGAACTAAAAAGGGAAAAACAGAAAAAAAAAAATTTCGAAGAAGACGACAGTCTCCTCTCTGTAATAAACTCAACTAAATGCCTATTATACCCTTATTAACCCAAAAAAACCAAAACACAACAATATTGACCTTATGAATGGTAAAGGGTAATTATGGAAAACTATCTTAAAGGAGGGGTCTATGACTCTAATTGTTATTTTGTTAACAACTCTACAATCGAACTTGTCCGACAGATCTTTCTCTATTAAGAAGAACAGAAATCTCGCCGCGCCGGCGATCACCAGCAGCTGAAGGAACGATGCAATCGTCGTTCTTACTGTTCACACGAATATCTTCTTCTTCTTCTTCCTCCTCATCTGCCGTTGTCGGTGGCGTTCTCTCGTCCCCGAAACAGTTCGTAATCCCTCACTTGCTGTTGGGCTATTGTGGGTCCCATAATTTCCGTAAAGTGACCCCTGCAGCTGCCTCCGCCGGAGAACAAGACCACTATGCGATACTAGGTATCTCGCGCTCTGCCTCCGCCGCACAAATCAAGCAAGCCTACCGACTCCTTGCTCGCAAGGTCTTCAAATTTATGTGTTTCCGTTTTGTTCTAGTTCCGATTCGATCTCTTTGGTACATGCTTTGTTAAAAGTTGCAAATTTATAGTTAGTTTTGTTCAGATCAGGTTTTGTGGTAATTTGGAATAATAAACAAACATAATTTTTGTATTGTGCATTTAACTTTCAGCAAATATATATGGTAGGATTTGTCCCTAGATTAATAGATTTCTAATTGTGATTCTATTACGTGTTTTCTTCGTAGAAATCTGAACGCACAATGCTATCAGAGTGTTGGTAGCTGTAAACTTCATTTGGACATTGGTAATCTGTGTTTGGGACGACAACAACAACTAAACCTTATCCCAGTAGACTCATGTATGGGACAATGATTAAAAATAATGATGATTCAGTTATATAATTTCTAGCATTGAAGTTATGTACATGTTCTACTGATATGGCAATGCTTCCATATAATGGAGTACTTGCTTGTAGCCCCTTAACTAATCGTTAATTTCTTCCTTAAAGGCTAGAACGATTATTTTTGGAACTGAAAAAACCATTGAAGGGGAGATTCAATCCTTTTTGAAGTTTTTGATCATCATGGAGTTTCTTTTTCTCATGCAGAAATCTAGAATCTCATAAAATCAAGTTTGAAATAGATGTAATTTGCTGTTAATCATTTAATTAATGAATAGCATGATGAGGGCTTCTAGGAACTTTTGATAATATTGTTTATGTGGCATACGAATCATCTTAAGATTTCTTTGAAGCTCTTTCCTGGTTCTATTTTCTCAATGTCTTCTGTTCTGCATAAGTTTTTTACTGAATATGTTTTAATTTTTCTATTTAAAACCTATGTCTATCTGGATGTAATCTTCTGCAGTATCATCCAGATGTCTGCAAGGATATCAAATCTGGGGAGTTGTTCAAGAGCATTCGATTTGCATATGAGGTATATCTGTGCTTCACTTATGCATCACAAATCAGACCTATAGACTTACAGTTATTATGTCTAGAAGTCTAACAATAAAACTTTTCTTTGTTTGATTATGAATAGCAGCTAGATACTCTTTAATAAGCTAACCTACAGCTACTTTGCATTCTGAGCTGGTAATTATTTCATTCTCAGTTGTAATTGTCCTGCATCATATTCCAAGTCCCATGGTTTGCCATTGGTGGAGGCTTCTGCATATTCCAATGTAGAACAGACTTCAAAACTGCATTTGACATTTTAGGCAATCTCCATGTGCGGCGTATTCATTTAACTGCATATACTCATTACCAGTTATACCCTATGCCCAATATTTTTCCATGCATTTGCATGAAAATCATAATGTTAGAATACAGCATAACTGTGGAATAGTAGCTCTGCTGACTGGATAAGGTTGTGAACTCCTACTCTTGTGTCTGAAATGGTGTTCCCATCTTTCTCATACATTCTAATGAACTACAATTTAAAAACTGTTAACCGTATAAGTTGGATTTTTTGTGCAAATCACAATAACCTCATGTTCTTTTCTGAGGAGATTTAGCGGGTGCAGCTCCCTAACGTGTTGAGATCGCCTTCATCCTCTACCAATGTGAAATAACAAATTGACATCTTATGGACTGAAGTGCTTAAAGAGGAAGATTATCATGAGGAAGTATTGAGAGGTGCTTGAAACAATATAGGGGATCTTATCACTATGTATGATTTATGATTCATTGATTGTGAAATTCTTAATTTGGTACAAAAACCATAAAGGCCATTAAATCAGTTAAAAAGCTGTAAGATTGGCTTAGAGATTTTACCTTGTACATGGTTGTTAATGCAGGTGCTGTCTGATGAAGTCTTGAGGGCGAAGTATGACAGAAAACTCATGTTTCCAGGAGGTAACGAGCAGCTCAGGAGGAGGAAGTGGACATATGATCCAGACTCTGATGATTGGAGGGCATACAGATGGGCTGAACTTAAACGCCGAACGCAGTATGAGGACAAGCACAGGACATACTCGGGGTATGATCAAGAACATACATACCAAGAGACCTCCATCCCTGAGAGGCGCCCTTTCAGTGATGTGCTGAGGTTTGCCTTCATGACACTGTTCTTCATGCAAACGCTGGGACATCGAGCATCTCTCACGCTGTGTGGGCTTGCTGCTTTACTGGATAAAGAGTTAGACGGAGGATTTAAGATGGGTTACTTCATCGCATGGCTATTAGGAGGCAGTGGAGGGATTCTACTCTCTCTATGCATCCATTTTGCAAGTTGGCTTTGCGGGAAAAACAGCAGCGGGGTTGTGGTATTAGTGGTTGTGGCAATGTGGGTGGGTGCTTACCTGGCAAGATTTGCTCCGATCCCTCAAGGTGCGGTGCTTACCTTGCTCTACATGTCCATTAAGCTCCATTTAGATTCCAAGTAAAAATATAACCTTAGTTTGAGATAACGAAAAGAAATGACCAAAGAGAAGAAATTTACTCTCTTGGTCATGCAATAGTTATTTCTGCTCTACTGTGAATATAAAATTCTGCTTTCTTTGTATATCAAATTTGCTGTAAGATTGTTTGTAGTTCACTTGCTGAAAATTTGATTAGTTCACATGTATTGAACACTGTGTTGCGAGCTTTTGTCAGATTTTGGACTCTTTATTTTGGGGCTGAACTCCTCAAAGACCTGAATGACAAACTGTTTAAGCACGTAGGCTTTTTAGGGTCTGTTTGGATAGAGGAGATTAAATAAGAGGAGATTATTAGGGTGGAAACGAAAGTAAGAGTAATAATTTTTTTCATCTTGTTTGGTTATATCAATAAAATTAATGAAGAGTAATAATTATTTTTGTTTGGCAACTGAAAAATAAATAAGAGTAATTTTTATAAAAAGACTGAAATATCTTTTTATATTTTTTTATAGTTTTAGATTAATTAGTTGTTCTAGACCTCGATTTGGTAACTTTTGCGGTTTGTTTATCTTACCCAAAATTTTATTTCTCCCTAAGCAATAGTAGGTGCTTAATACCAAATCGGTATTGAGTAACTAAACAGTTTACTGCATTATTAGAGTTATTCATTTTACATTATATATATATATATATATATATATATATATATTGTACATTGCAATAGTAGGTGCTTAATACCAAAATATAGGAGGTGATCTAAGAAGCATGTTATAGGAGGTAATATCCAAAACACAATATAAGAGTACACCCTATAATGACAAACATATTGCATATATTTTCAAAATACCAAGTACAATTATATTCAAAGAAACTCTTGTTTATTCACATAACATATCTATTTAGGAAAGAAAGTATACCAACAAAATATTCATTGCAATAACATAACAACTATATAACCAAATATTCATAATGTTGCAACTGCACAACCAGCTGCAACAATTCTAGAACCAGAATAATGTTAAATACAGAAGGCCTCCAAGTCCTTTGAAAGCTATGGTGGCTGCCATGACATGTTTTATCTGCAAACAGGAAGGACATAAGAAACTGAACCTTGCTTTCAATTTGGAAACAAAATTAATTCAGAAATAAAGACCAAAGAAAAATTTTAAAGCTAATCCTCACCTCAACTATAGGAACCACAAAATCAAGAGTACTAGACACTTGACAAATGAAACGATTATATTTTGGTCTAAGTGCCTTGGTTATTGATCCTCCATCTTGCCCAAATTCGGTGAACCTGAGAAAAAAAAGATTTAGTTAATATAGAAAGCCAATGCGCAAATCATAAAAAAGAATAATCAATTTGATAACGACATCATACCAACTAAAAACCTGATATTAATTTCTATGTGGCAAAAAATGATCATTTCCTTAAAGAGCAAGCCAATAACTTTGTACTGATATAAACATAACTGCAGTGTAGTAGCTTTCGACATAAAAAATCTTTAGACTTTAAAAGTTCTCTCAACAAATATTTTCGTAAAAAACTTCTGGACCATGCTTATTATAAAGATGTAAAGGAATAAGCAAAGCAAATGTCGCTAGAGATGTACTTCTATACCTTTTGAATACCCTTCCAAGTCCATATTTTTAGTTATTTACTTCTATAGAGATGTAATGGAGTAAAGCAAAGCAAATGTCGCTAGTGGAGAAGAATTTACTAAATAATTTTCTGGACTATGCTTATTATCCTCATATAATAGATGTTACCAGTCAAATATTGATGAATTTCTTTTCTAGGCTTAATTTTTTAGATTAACTTTTCACATCCAATAGTAGTCTGATTATACTTGAATAATTTCTACGCATTGGTAAGAATGCTAACTGTAGGAAGTTCTAGAGCTGGCTAGACCTTATGTAAAATAATTTTCACTGGAACAAATCTTTCAAATGGCAACAAAGGATAACTCATGTTAGTTGCTTGAATCCTATAGGACTGAACTTCAAAAATAAAACAATACCCTGTTTTGAATAATTTAACTCCCAATAGAAAGAGGTATGTCTTTTACATGTGCTACTTAAATAATTAAAATGTTGGCTTCAACAACTAGTGAACATAAACTGCAAGCTGCAATGAATGCTCAAACTCAATGGGGAGCTCCAAACTTACTAAATATACAAATAGAAAAATTCATGATTCTCCGAACAAAGCTCACATACAAAATCCAAATCCCTCCTTCCAAATTTTGTTTATCGTTAGGCTCATTGAAAATCATAACGATTTCAAACTTTAGATCGGCCAATAGCCAACATGAATTTAAAAAAAACCAAAACAGAAAACCTTCACTAACAAATCCAACAATTTTCATATCTAAGCAAAAAAAATCAGCAATGCAACAGTTAATCCAACAATAGAAGTCTCAATCACAACACTGTCCAGAAATGTAAAGAACAATCAAATCATCTCAAAATTCCTTGAGTTAATACTACAGTAATTATTTCAATAAAAAAACAAATCTAACTAAAATCAACTAAAGATAACAAATAAAGCGAGAATTAAAAAAAAGCACAGAGAATAAAAATGGAGGCGAAAAGAACTCTTCGAAAGAAGGAAATGAAAGCCATTATATCGTCAACTGTTTGAATTTGAATTGAACTTGATTCAAATCTGCAAGAGATCGGTGGTGGAGAAGCGAAGATCTCGCGTAACGGTGGATTAAATTTTGAGCAGAAGACCCGCGTTAAAAGACTAGTGCCGCCGTCTAGACCGGACCGAATAAAAAATTTCAGAATGTACCTAGATCGACCGCGGCGAGGCGAGATCGAAGGAGAGTGCGGCGAGTGAAGGAGTTGATCGAAATAGAGATGAAGTTTAGTTGCTGCAGATGCATCGACTGAATTTCTAAAACTTGTGAGTAAATATCATAAAATAATATGGGCAATATTGAAACTTCCAAATATCTACTGTCATTAAAATTCTCTTCACTTAGTTACACCCCAGTTGGGGTGTAACGAATTACTTTCAAATGAAGATTAATGGGAAGTAAAATTTTCCCCATTAATTTTGTAAATTTATTACCAAACAAGAGCTATTAAGAGTAAATAATTCACTCACTCCAAATTACTCCTCTTTATTCTCAATCCAAACATAGTGTTATGGATTTTGTTATTGCAATGTTAGTAATTCTTTTAATATGTTTATTTGCAATCAAGATTATAGCGAAAGATTGTAACTATACTAACGAGAGACATGTATAACAAGAATAGTAGTTGACATAAATTCAAACCATCATACGAATATCAAAATGATGAGCTTTCATTAATGTATAATTTTTTGCCAATTAAGTTTTTTAGAACTTCCATAAAATCTCTTTCATATATTATCATCAAATTATCAAAGATGACAAGATCAATGACCTCATAAAATCAAACTAGAATCTAAATAATTGTCATTATCATTAAAATCTAGCACCTTTCAACTTTCAATTGAAACAACTTTACTTGGTTTCAATTTTTTAAGAAAACGCCAACTTGTTTAAAGTGTTTATCTAATTAGTGAGTGCTCTTTGATTGATTAGACCCAGCACTAAACTAAGTATTTCTTCTTTTATTTAGAAAAAATCTCTTGCTTCGCCCACAATGTACGTGGATACTAATCTTATAAACTAACTTTCTAAAAAATAAGATGAGAAAAAATTAATTTGATAAAAATTAGAGTCTGAAAATAAGTTTAAATTTTATACTTATTTTATATTAAAAGTGAGTTTAAAAATAAAATTTTATAGTTTTAAAATTTGAATTTAAGTTATGCTTATTTTATTTTGAATGAATTAGAAGTGAAAATTTTAAAGTAAAAGCACAAGTTTATAGTTTTATTAAAATATAAAACAAAAGCATTAGATAGTATAAATTAGCAGCATAAGAATAATGTCATATGAATTTAGCTCGTAGTTTAATATTTAACTGAGCATCAATTTTCTTGCCTTGTTACTAAAACTAATAAGTATAAAATGCAGCTTTTCATTATGTTTTTATTAAAATACAGCAGCAATGATTCAAGATCTTTGTAAAGGACACTATTTTTATAAAAAAAATTCAATGCCAAATGTCTTTAATTCTCTAGTTTATTTAGGGCATTACTAGATGTTAAATAATAATTGAGAGAGAAAGAATAAACAAATCTCAATATATAATTCAAGAAAACGAGTACGTATTCGAAAGAAAAAACACGTACTAGTATTGAAATTGACATCAGAATATACCATCATTTGGCTTCGCTTTCAAAGTTGAAGAGTTTTTTTGACGAAGTAAAACTTGGTTAATAATTGTGGTAAGTCATTTTAAAGAAGTTATTACGTTGAAGTAATTGATTAAAATTTAAAACGCAAATTAGGTTCTGATTCAGCAAAGTTCTTGCATTTTTAAGAATTAAGCAGCAAGAAGCAACGCCATCCACTGCTTTATAAATCAAGAGGACTTCCAGTTTCATGCATGCCTTCGTTGCAAGCCAAATCAATACACGACCTACGTTTCAGAAAAATAGTATTTTATCTTTTAATTTATAGTTTTATAAATTTTATAATATTTTATAAAATTTATTTAAAATTTTAAAAATATAAAAAAATTATATTGTAAGATATTTTTATTAATTTGAATCAATATAGTAAATTTTTTTATCAAAATAAAATAAAAATATTTTTTATTTCATAATTCAAACACACTTAAAGATATATTCAGAGAGTTTTTCTTTCCAAATTTTTTATTCATTTTTCTCAATAAAATTTTTAGAATATTTTACATAATTTTAAAAAAAATTTTAAAAGTACAAAAAAATTTTACGCCGCAAAATATTCTTAGATATTTTTATTTTTCTTTTTTAAAATATAAAAAATAAAATTTATTTTTTAAAATTTTAAAATATTATTTTTTAAAAAGTTTATTTTCAATAAATACTCTAGAAGGAGTTCAAAAGCTTTGATTTCGTGTTGCACTCCGAAAACACAAACGTTTTTTTGTCTCAAAAAATTTTCTATATTGTTTTATTTTTATTTAAATTTAGAAGGTATGAATAAATAGGTACTCATTAAATTATTATCTAAACCTTATTATTTTAAATATTAAAAGAAATTTAAAGCTTTATTTTTTCGGCAACTCAAAACGTGCCAAATCACGTTAAACATATCCATCTTCTTTTGTGATTCCATTCATGAATCAAATAAAAAAACCTCAACAACTTTTTAGTGCATCACCCTCTGTCCAAATCTTTCTATCTCAATCATGATTGCTCTCTCCAATATCAAAGAATCTCTTCATGGAAAATGTAGTTCTCTTCTTTTTTCTTTTAATTTACTTTTCTTTTGAAATTTGGGGCAATAGATCAAGAAGACGTGAACTACTCAACTAGCAAAGTCTCTCTTCCTGAGATTCAATAGTTGTGTTAAAAAATAATTTAGTTTCACATTACTTATTAATGGTCCTGAAATAATATTTATAAAAAATTGAGCTCACTTTCTCATTACCAATTGATTTTAAAAAAAATTCTAAATTCGTCACATAGTATCAGAGCGGGTTGGGCCGGATCGGCTCAAATTGTGGGCTAAATCTAACTTATTATTCATATCTATTCAGAGCCTTCATGGTTCGATTTATTGTAGCGCAAAAATAGTCCGCTTCATTTCAGTACAGATAGTCCATTTTATTCAAAAGACAATTGTCCGCTATATTTTAGGATAAATAGTTCACTTTATTTCAGGACAGATCGTCCGCTTTATTTAATTCATTATAGGACACGTAGCCCACATCCATTTAATTTTAAAAAAAAATGCTCTGCTAGAGGGCAGGTGTTAAAAAATGATTTAATCTTACATTGCTTATCAATAGTTGTGAGATGATATTCATAAATACTTGGGCTCACTTTTTTTATTACCAATTAATTTTAAGAAAAATCTTATATTCGTTGCAAGTTAATCAACTACTATTAATATCCAACTTGAATTAGCATGATCCACAACAGAATGACTGTGTCGTATATTCCACCATCATTGAAAGAATCTTCCCGTAACTTGTGAAAATACTTTTGAAATAATTTTTTTTAAATAAAAAATATTTTTTATTTTTTTAATTTTAAAAATATATAATAAAAAATTTTATTACATAAATTTTTTTTATATTTTCTAAATTTTTAAATAA
Organism: Acanthochlamys bracteata; assembly: GCA_019914995.1. NCBI lineage: Eukaryota > Viridiplantae > Streptophyta > Magnoliopsida > Pandanales > Velloziaceae > Acanthochlamys > Acanthochlamys bracteata. Next base: position 4,894,389 of record CM034129.1, on the reverse strand, counting down.
ATTTTTTAAAATATTTATAAAATATATATTAAAAAATATAAAATAAAAAATTCTTTTTCTGATAAGGGCACCATGAGAAGCTAAGCGAGCTCAGGAGATGAGAAATGGATATATTCGATTAATAAATAAAATATATAAAATGACAGAACTTCAAATTTTAAAAAAACAAATAAATTTTTTGTAATTAAAACATGCTCTATATAGAAAAGGAGGAAGTGAACCTGAGAGTTCAGATGCTTGAACTGAACACCCTTAAGAGGATCGCCTACTTCATTAATGCAATGCAACGATGGAGCCGAACCGAACCAGATCTTACCTTCCATCTTTGGTTCCAAGAGAACATGGATTAGGTTCCCATGTTGGGGACATTATGTTTGTTCATGGATCAATTGTTAGAATATAAGTCAAGCAGTTGTCTTGTGCAATTTGCAAAGGTGCAAATGGTTTTTGACTGTTTCATTTTCTGGCTAGTGTAGTAGTTAGTAGTAGCAGTAGTAATGAGACCTTTCATTCACGGTTGGCATGCGAAAAGAATGGACAAATTTATCATTCTAGATTTTCTAAAATTGAGCAAGTATCTCGAGTAGCTTGTCAAACGTGTCACGTCTATGCTTACAATGAAGATTTGGTTTTGTCTTTTTTCTGATATCTCTAGATGAACAGACCCTTTTTATGTTTCATATATTATTGTCTTGCCAAATTTAAGCATTTTCCAGTACTTGCGCCTACCTTTATGTGGGTTTTGTGGATAACTAGATATGCATTAGTAGGAGTCTGCAAACTTTGGGAACACCTTACATATCTTTCCAGCAAAGCAAAGCAATTTTTCATCTGTTTGCCTCTTCAGTCTTTTCTTGAGCACCAAAGCTTCTGTCAGTATAAACAATGAATGCGAGTAAATCTGTACCGTTTCTTGTTGAATTTGTCACCTGAGTTACATGATCGTCTTGAATCCATCATGAAAAAGGAAATGCATCGTTAAATCGGTGCCTTTTTCGTACCTATATAGGCGCCGGATACTACATTTTCATCTCATGAGTATAACGGCCTATTACACTTCTTTACAAAACTACGAAGGTAAAAGGCTACAATCTCCATGTGAGAAGCTGAAGCAAGACTGCAGCTGCTAGCTATTCTTTAAGGGCATACAGGATCTCAAACATTTACAGCGTTTGCTGAAAGAGAACTTGCCCTGCCAATTGAAATCTGAGAGCCTCCTATGTTAGAAGTTTTGGCTGTAAACATGATTTCTGGATTACTCCATATATTTTCCTCATCTTCGTCAGCATGTCAAGTTGTGGTATTTACTTGATCAGGACAACTGACAATTGAATGCTGATTAGTACCATGAGCAACGCGAGGAGAGACCATCGAGCACAAATGAAAAGACTTCACCATTCCATTTTTCTCTCCGTCTTTGTTCATGTCCAGAGGAGATTGGCTCAAACTTCTCCTTAGTTCTCCCAACTTTTGTGTTTTGTGTTCTCTGATTTCCATATGGAATTTCGTCTTCATCCATCTCAGCTCTTGTTGAGCATCTTTTTTGTGCTCATGTTGTTCTTCTTTTTTGTTATCATCTAAAACAGCTGTTTGGCTCTCGCAAGATGATTCTGGTACATCTGTACAATCATGCGGGTTCAGTCTTGGTTCTTCATCAGGATTCTGAACATCTTGATGGATCATACTTTCATCTTTCATACAATGCTCAGATTGCTCCACTTCTTCAGCATGGGTTCCAATGGATGTCTGTGAGCACAATTCAAGGCTGTCAGAATGAGTGGAAGACAAGGCTGGTGCTCCCTCTGTCACGTTCTGTTCTTCAGATCCCTCAACTTGGAAAGTGATCTCCTCAAACCTGCCGTGCATTGCAGCACATTCGAGGGGGGAACAACGAACATGATGGATTTTGTCACCACCCGTATTTTTGTAAGAAAGATAATCCATCAGTGAACCACAAGATGAGACATTTGATTTGCAATTTTCACAGAGTGCTGTGGCAGGAATGCCAGGTGTTTCCTCAAAACCTGGACCAGGCTTCCACCCAGGAACCAAGGAAGCAACCTCTTCATCGATCATCTCTGCTATTCTGGTTACGTCGTGATCAGTGATATCCAGTTCACCTACCATCTCTGTTGCCACACTCATTGCAGTATCCGTTTCTATGTCAAATGGAAAGTAAATATTCCGCACGCGACCTGAAGGATTATCAGTTTATTAAAACAAGTAAACAAATCGATGTGATGTCAATATGGTAAATATTTGAAATTTATTACCTTCTTTATCAGCAATTCTAAGTCTAAGAAAGACTCCACCATCATCATTTTTTCTACCTTTGATGGTGATATCAACATCATCTGCTGGAGGGCCATCCTCATGACCATTGAAGAGATCAATACCGTGATTTTCTATGTCGACCACACCGAAATCCCATCCGTTCTCTAACTCGGAATCGTATGGACTAATATGTGAGTACCCATTGGCGTTAAAGGAGTCATTGCTAACAAAATGATTCATTGAAGGCTGTCTGAAAATCTGGTCCAGACCAGTGCACTCAGTGTCCCAGTAACCAGAACTAGAATCATTGACTTGAAGAAATGGGTCTTTCAGGAGTTCTCTTGCAGAAAGCCTTTTTGATGCGGTCGCCAAGCATTTTTCTATGAAATGCCTCACTTCTGGATCCTTTACTTTGTAAAGTGCTTCAGGCTTGGCCCCCTACCATAAAACTTGCCGGCATAAGCCTATACTGATTCCTATGGATAAGATCATCAAAGAACACCATATAATTGAATCTTATCTAAACACAAGAAAAACAGCTAGCAGTTTCTTACAGAGGTCACTTTTTTGTAGATTTGCGCAGGATGCTTGCACTCGCTGTACGGGTACTCGAAAGTGACCATCTCCAATACACACATACCAAAAGAGTAAATGTCCACTAATTCATTGTACTCCTCTTCATAGACTTCAGGAGCCATGAACTCCGGTGTTCCTGTCATAAATTCCACAGCCATCTACCTCAGACCTTGTATAGAAGAGCTTACATACAGATAACTTTGTATAACATAAAAACGATTATGTTTCTTTCTTTCTTCCTTTTAAAGATTACCTACGCAATGAGCGGCATGGGACTTCCGGAGAATGGCAGCTAAACCAAGATCACCGATCTTGACCTCTCCTTGATTTCCATTGATGAAAATGTTGTCACATTTAAGATCCCTATGAATAATTGGAGGGTCATGGCTGTGTAGGTACAAGAGTCCACTCAAGATCTGCCTACACCAGTGCTTCACTGCCCTCAAATTAACCCTCCTATGCTTCTGCCTGTACCTAAAAATTAACCAAGAAGACTACTTTATACTTCACAAATTTTCACAAAACGTAAACTTAGAAAGAACACTAAAAAAAGAATCGATCATTAGCATCATGGGTTGATAAAAAACTTACTGTCTGAGAGTGCCAGAGGTGAACATCTCAGTGATGAAATTGATGGTTCTCTTTGTTGTGTCCACCCATGAAGTGTAGAACTTCATAATGTTCTTGTGCTTGAGTGTTTTGAGCAGGTGAATCTCACAGTAGAGTCTCTCAAGGTCTTCTGGACTCTGCAAGAAATCATACAGCTTCACCTGGTTCCATGCCACTTCAATCCCTTCATACTCATCAAAGGCTCTATAACTGATTCAAGAAACCAAAACCAGGAACAAACCAACTTCAATTCAAGTTTCAAGAGGAAAAATATTCCAACAGAAGTGGAGAACTGAGGAGTTAAAATCTTACACTATCTTTGTTGAGCCTTTGCCTAGTATCTCATTGTACTGCAACAAGAAAAAATCCAAGGAACGGTGAATTAACACAAACTGAAGAACTAAAAAGCAAGGAAAAACAAAATAAAGAAACTATTTGTTAAAGAATAGTTTGAAGTAATTACTCTGCCATATCTTCCAGTTGGATCTACTTCAACAAAATCTGACTGCTCATTCTCATGATTCTCAAAACTCATCATCCTATTCACCTTCAATCAATCAAACAACCAGCTGTAGAAATCAAACTTATGATGTTTCCCTAAACTGAAAATCAAGAAAAGGGCTGTTTGTTCTGTACTAGAGCAAGATTGATGACTGAACAAGGTGAAAGCAAGCAATAGCAAGAGAAGGAAGAACGAAAGTTTATCTTGGCGATTTTTGGTTAGGAAATGAAGAGGAAGGCAATCTTCTCCCAACTCATGAACAAGAACAATGGTTCACCTTCTTTCTTAAATTAATTTTTCGTTTTCTTCAAAAAATAAAATAAAGTGAAAGCAAGCTTACAGGATCCACCTCATAGTCCAAAAGAGGACCACCGCATTTTGGCCCTTCATTTTTTCCCACAATCTTTGCACACATAAAAATTAAAATTTTATATGAAAATTCACATGCCCCCATATGAGTGTTCGTAGCTTAAATAACTTTTTTTTGGAAATGAAAAGAAAGAGAGACTGATAATAATGAATTGAGATGAAAAAAAAATTTTGCTTAAACTCAATTTTTTTTAATAAATTTGTATTTTAGGCTTAAAATTTAAAAAACTATACATGCAAAAATTAGAAACAAGATAAAATAATTTTTATAATAATGCCAAACAGGAGATGACTGTACCATTTAATGAAAGATGACAAAATGAGATTGCTTCAACAAATGAAGAAATTTCTAAAAATCATGTGTTACAATATATAACAAACATGAATATTTATCATCAAAAAACTTATAAACGTGTCTACATTAGACAGATGAATCATTATATTTCTTGGATATGTATATATATATATATATTAATAAAAATAATTGTGCATATATCGGAGATTATTTATTATAAAAACGAAAAAAAGAAAAAAAAATCAACTACCAAACTCTGGTTAAGAAAATGATAACCAGATTTTAAATGAATATTTAGAGGTGCATTTTATCCCTATTTTAAATAAATGTACCTGCTTATCCTTCAAACAACTTATTTTTAATACTTATACTTTTAATTTTTGAAAAATAAAATAAATCATATATTTTATATAGTTTTTATTATTTAATCAGTTTTCAGGTCAGTTCTATGAAAATTAAAAGAATAATATTTCGAGTCAAAAAAGAGATTCTAGACACTTGTGATTCTGGAGGACTCTGATTTGTTCAGAGCTGAAAAATCAGAAGAAGAAGAAGAAGAAGATAAATATGTGAAGACAAGTTTTAGGAGGGGGTCATTAATTGTTGACAAGAAACCGTGTGCGGCGAAACCAAATCAAAATTTCTGGATAGTTATCTAAAGTTTTGTTGAAGTAGAAATTTTTGTGTAGGAGGATCTTCTTGTTCTTCCTTACAGAAGTGGTACGAACCAAACGACCAACCAAAATCGGTGTTATTTTTCTTCAAAAATTTTTGTTTTCATCTATTGACGCCTACCATCATTCCATTATTAAACAGTTTTTCGTCCACGCATCATCAACTAAGCGCTCGTTTATTAAATTTGTTTTTTTTTAATTTATTTTAATATAAGATAAATTAAAAATAAAAATTATTATTTTATCAAATTTAACTAAATAAATAAGACCTAAGAGTTTCTCAGTTTACTATTTTTTATTTATTATATTTTAAATTTAAATTTGTTTTTTAATATTTAAATTTATTTAAATTTCATGAACACATTTTTAATTTATTTTTTTACTAAACTCAACTTTATTAAATTTAATTTTTACGTTTCTGTAAATTACTAAAGACTATCTATTCGTAATTAGGATGTATCATAATTGATAAGAAGTAAATTTTGTAAAGTTGAGTCGGACAGAACTGAATTCAGTCACAGATAGAATAGAAATGAATTTGTAAAACTTTTTCACTATCACAAAATCTTAGTTTTAATAATCTCATTCATAATTAAAGAACAAATTTTTTTCTTTTGACAGAAAATGAAAAATAAAGAAGAAACATAAATTAGTGAATGAATGGTGGCTAATTAAGTGAATATTTGGAAGAATATAATATTTTTTACTCTAAATTTTTATTTTATATTGTTTAATAAAATTTTTATAATATAAAACTATTAAAAATTTTTACATAATAAAATTTTATTAATTATTTTTTTAATGTGAAAAAATATAACTTGTCCTCTAAAAATTTATTATATATTTCTTTATAATTTTTCATTAATTATTTCAAAGATTTCATAAATCAATGTTGCAAGAACTATTTGAATGAATCTCTAAAAGCAAATAATAATAATAATAATAAATATAGATAAATTTTTTTTGTGATTCTGATTATAAAATGAATGAAACATTTTTCTTTCTGGTTCTGATCAGTATACGAATAGATTAAATAAATAAATAAATAAAATGAAAAATATGAAGCAACTTGGACGACAAAAGAGATCATAAACAGCTAAGGGATCTGCAGAAGTGATTATGATACAAACTATTTAAAATAAATATATTTAAAATTTTTGAAATTAATTTGATTTTTTAATTATAAATAATACAAATTATATAAAAAAATTTATGATATAATGTTTTTATATTAATTTTAAAAAATATTTTATAATTATTAAAATAAATGAAATATTTTTTAAAAATGAAAACCTAACGTCCCCGACGACTGACTAGTCCAGAGAAAAATAGTGTGAGTGAGATTCTAGAATAATTTTAAACTTTATTTTAACTTAAATTAATTAATTGATTAGTTTCTTCTACCAAACGAACAAATTGAAGTAATTAATTAATTTAATCTGATGCAATAAATACGTGAATCAGTCGATCCGTGTGAAGGCGTGAAGTAACATACACAGAAGATTTGAAATGTTTTCATTTTTTCGTAACCACATTCTCAATTAATCGAATAATTTGGAATATAAACAAAGTTCTTCTATGCTTCTATCTTTTTGTTCCCTTTTTTTTAAAATATTTTCTGGCCAATCATCTGCCTTGACGTTCAAACGTTAGGCAACCTTCTTTTTTCTTCTTTTTTTTTTTTTGTTTTTTTGTTTGTTTTTGACTCACAAAATTCTTCTAAATTGATAGAGATGTTGTTGATGTTGTAATCAAATTAAAAAGTTGCTAAAAGTCTATGATCTTGACTGAACTCAAAATTTAAAAAAAAATTTGAAATTTTGTGCATTTAAAACAAGCTCTAAAATTAGAGCATTTCAGTGAAAATTTTAAATACACATAATTGAATTTTACAAAAATAAATCTTATAAAAATAAAGTTTGATAAGAAGTAAAATTCGGAAGAACTAAAATTCGAATGCCGTTTTAAAACAAATAAAGTAAAATTTTAAAATTAAATTTTAATAAAATTAAAATTCGGTGAAAATAAAAATAAAATTTAGAATAATAATTGAAATAGTGATTGAACTCAAAATTTAAAATGAGGAAATGAAGTTCCGTGCATCTGAAACAAGCCCCAAAATCAGAGCATTTCAGCGAAATTTTTACATATTGGAGTATCAAACAACATAATATCATGGAAACATTTACGACACTTTAGGGGAAAAAGTTGCTGACCGTCTCTGAAAACTTTAAGAGAACCTTAAGTAACTAACTAATCATACAAGGTTCATTTTAGAACGCTTTAAAATCTGCTCACTTTCTAGGGAAGACAACTTTCTGAGTGCAGCCAGTTCTTCGCCTGCATCACAGATGTAAGCAGCTGCTTGCCTGCCAGAAAGAGTTGTTCCTTCCATATGTCGATGTAGTCCTACACAATCCGGGATTAGGGAAAGTTTTCTTCTGCATGCAGTACTGATAATAGATAAAGATAATGCACTTTAGCTAGATCAATGCATAGATGATGGCTTCTGAAACCATAGAGGCAGGCTTTAAATCATTCAAGATCAACAGAAAGTCGCACAAGGAAGAATGGTCATGCAATCTTGATATTTACGTAACTATTCAAGAAGAATGCCGAATTGAACAAAGATGCAATGTATAGCTAAACTTCTTAGTATTTCTCAAGAGAGAACGTCTACTTAAGCATGTTTTAGCTGCAAAACCCATTAAAGTCGCTGCCACTTCTTATCATAAGATAAGACTAGTATAAAGGTGCACACACAATTGGAGCTTGAGTATCTTTCCATCCTAGTCATGTCTTACTAGCAAAAGTAGTAATCAACTGAAAACAAGAAAAATGATAAACGTATATAATACAAAAGCGAAACCTGCTTAGTGTAGAACCCAGCAAGGAAGAAATTCTTCACCGGGGCTTTCTGATCACGTCAGAATGGATGTTTTCAGGCACTTCACGATATAAAGGTTGACCAATGTTTACTACTGAAGACCATAGGACTTTCAGACCTTGTGATGAAGGGAACTACTCCATGACCTTGTAAAAGTACAACATAAATTCTAAAGCAGCACTCGACCTTGGCATTAGAGTCAAAAGCCTGACAGAACTTATGCATGCACATTGCACAAGACAACATGTAAATCTGCAAAAATTGTGGAAGAAGCAGATCAAGACCAACCACTAACCTGCTGTTCGACTTGCTTCACGATCTCCTCATTTGACAAAGGCATGCAAGGGTCACCTGGTGTTAGCACAGCCCTAGAAAAGAGTCCAGTTAACAACAACCTCATTGTAACCAACCCTTGCTTCAGTGGTGGTCGGTTACTACATGATTCACCTCTCTAGCAGCGCTACAAGAAAGTCCTAGATTTAGTGTACAGGTCCATGAACTCTAGATTTAGGCTATGATGACAAATAGTGTACTTTAATTGCAAGATAATATATAGTCCTAACTCACTTATTTCTATTTTTTATTCTATTAAATGTTTATCCAAGTTATATGACAGAAGGACTAGACTATAGAATGCCAAGAAAGAAGAAGCAATAAATTGGAAATTACATATACTAATTTCTCTTCTTTACCATGAAATAATTACTAAACGAGGAAGGCAATAAGTTCTTAGCAAAGGATTCCATGCACTTATATCCTTACTGTATTAAGGAGCCTTTTCCTTCTATGTAATAGTCTTCTGGAGATGCAAATGCAAGGTCTGCAAAACAAGAGAGCATCTGGTATATAAAGAAGATTATCCAGCCCAACTGCTATCTGTAATTGCCTGTGGAGAGAGCAGAATGTATGGGACCAATTTAGTAAACACATCAATCAACTAGACAAGCAAATGAAAATAAACAATGGAAAAAATCAGTTGCAAGAAATTGCTAATTACCTTGACCTCTCTATATCCTGCATTTCTGTTACCTAGCCATCATATTCATATCTCAATTGAACTGTTACAACCTGGAACACCTACCAGTTTATATGTATTATTGTCAAGTTCCACTTTCTCCACTCAGCTGTAATCAATTTCTTGATCCCGGAACATCACAGGCTGCAAGGATTACAACTTTATAACACATGGAATTGCAAAACACACAATGTAATAGTACATAACCATGACGCACCAGCAACATAAACATCAGCTTTCACAAAATTCTTCTGTGTGGCCTGTTACAACATCATAAAGCTTAATAAGATAAGAAAAGCATCAATTGCTACAAGAAAATAGCAAAACCAGTTAAAATTATATGAACCACAACATGACAAATAAGCCTGTCTACCGGCTGCAATGCTTTCTAAATTATATGCTATAGTTGACGAATTAAGTACACTAACAATTGAAGATCCTTCAACTAGAAGTATACCTTATAGTACTAAACACCTAAAGTTGGTAGAAAACTACAATTTTAAATTGTAGGTCGCTGAGTACTATGAATGTGGAGGAAACAAAAATTAATCTATCATAAAAAATAAAAGAGAAGCTTCCTACTGCTATGCTTATGATAGAAAAGCTCGGGATCAGCATATACATGATACTTACAATTTGTTTGTATTAACCAAAGATGTGTCAGTAAAGTTGTATGCATACAGAACCCCGCAAGTAGATTTAAGCGAGAAAATCATCTAAAGCTCAATCAAGAAACACAAAGCATAATGATGAAACCTAATAACAACAATAACAAAAATGATGGGATTTCGGACCTTAGACATGGCAATGCCTGGGACATATGTATCTCCACCTGGTAGTTCATCGTAAAGGATCTCTCTGCAGCCCCATCTAAGATGACAACTGCAGCAACAAATATAAGAGGCTTACAGGATATCCAAGACAAGTTTTTCCTATACTGATCGCAGTTAAGGACAAATATTTGGCGACGTCATATATTACTGGCCACCTTTATCTGTAATGTACTTTCTGATAGAACCACTTGGATACGCATCAGAAGAACCTTTCAGCATGCACAATAGAGAAGCCTCAGTCTTGGTGGCAAAAAGAGCAAAAATTGAGCATACAGCGGGCACATATGTTGTTGCTATCAACAAATCAAGGGCATTTGCAACAGGATCCCACATCCTCACGCGAGTACCACCTTTCGAAAACCAGTCTGAGAAGCTAACCTGAAAGTAATGCAAGCAGATAAATTCTACTTAGAAAAATTATCTGAAACAAGTACAAACTGAAAAGACCAACCAACAAATTAATTTGCTTAGTTAAATTGGTGAAAAATGACAAAACTGAATAGAGCATAATTATATTCTGGATCAGAGTTCAAGTGCATAATGGATGTTTTGAAAAGTAAGAGTTTCAACTATAACGATTTACTAATACAATAAATTTCAAGGAGACCATTCACAGAGCATTATGAAATTTTTAATTACGACAACAATCATTCTCAAGTCCATCAGTCAAAATCCTGAAAATCTAAAACTAACCTACAAACAATTTGCATCTAAAACCAAAAACTAAACTTCCTTCTTGGCCTTTGATCTAAAATCTCTGCAGCAGTTGACATTCCAGCTAACCCAGCACCAATAATAGCAACTTTTAATTTGGGTCCTCTATAATGCTCAGGTTCAGGCGGAAACAACCCTTTTGGAGCTACACAAAAATCCAATCTTTCTCAATCAATACCAAAGTTCCTCCAAAAACAAACATACTCGAAACATTAAATCCATTAAAAAACCAAAAGATTTCCCAATTCTACAACAAAGTGAAGAAAGAAAACTTTTAACTCAGCGAAGGCGCTGTTGCTCACTCACCGTTAACGCTCATATCTGAAACCTTACTGTCTAGAGTCGCACGCACACCAAAGAGAAGTTGACGCGGGCGGAGGAGCACATGCAAAGGTAGCTACTCATGCTTTGTTCTACAGAGCGAAGCTGTAGATGCAATTGAGCAAGAAGAAGAAGCTGAAGCCATCGTGATAACAACCTCAAGCCAAGAACTACATAATTTAAGAAGAGAGAGTTTTGAGTTCAGGTTGAAATAAGAAGGAGACGAGCAGTGATAGTTGGATGGCGCAGCTTTGATGATGCAGATACTTTGTGGCGTGGCGTGGCGTGGCGTGGCGTGGCGTGGCGTGGCTCTATTTTGTTCGATTTTATAAAAGAGTGTGTTTTAGTTAATAGAAAATAAACTTTTGAAAATAAATTCAGTGAATTGAGTTTGTAAATTAGAGCCAAGTTAAATGAATTTAGTATAAATTGAAATATAAATAATGAATTTAAATTTAAAATCTCACATAAACAGTAAAATCTTATATAATTAAACACACTTACATCTACCAAACGTAATTAAAAAGAGAATTCAGTATTCGAATGGAAATTTTTCTTTCAACCAGATTTAAAAAAAAAAAGATAAGAGCAAGGAAAGAGAGAGCGAAGAATGAACGGAGACCGTCCAGTTAGCTGTTGCAATATATAATCCCATTCAAAAATATAATCTGATATATTTAATTAAAATTAAAAATAAAAATTTTATTTATATAAATATATAAATTAAATTAAAATTGAATGAATTTTATTAATTTTTAATTTAATCATCTTTCTAAAGAGGAGCCAAACATTCATAGGCTCACGGCGAGAAAGTTCTTAGCAACGAAATAATTAGGGTTAAAAGAACAGTTATAGCTACCTAATTAATATGATAGAAAAATGAAATTGTTATACGTATATCATATCACAATATTGTTAAAAGAACACGCGCATCCATATCGTATCCGTACAACATTTAGAAAAAAAAAAAGCGAAAACGACTCGGGATTCGCAACAGTTTTCAATCCGGGATTCAAAAAACTTCGCCGTCAAATGATAGGCAAGTATATCAACGGAATCGTTGGTCCTTTCAAAAGGATGGTGAAAAAATGAGCATGTTTCTGCGGTTACAAGTGAAAGAGAGCACCACAGAATGGGAATACTAAAGTGAAGTTTAGCTTCTACGTACTACCAAATGTACACCGAACCAGGGGGATGTAGTGATCTGGTTATCTCTCTATTTCTATTAATTTGCTTCAGGTGTAGTTTGATGATTCACCTTGGACTCAGGGCCATAAAATGGCTAGGAACGGTTGAAAACTCGATAAACCCTTCTTGTCTCATTCTTCTTCAGCTATGAAGTTTGGTAGTTCACCTTGGCATAGATTCTCATCACAGATTGATGCCGACTGCCACCCTCTCCGGAGACGAAATATGTCATCAGTAAATGTTGAACCAGAAGACCCAATAAACACTCTTGACATAGCACAGATTGTTTTATCCAACATAGCCTCAACCTGGAAAGCAAACCACTAAAAAATCAAGATCAAAGAAAGCTTTCTGAGATCTGTGACTAAAGGGCTGTGGTAGAATTTCCGAAATGCAGCATGGGCTAATCAGATGGCGAGATTTACCTGATTATCTCCACCTAAGCCTTTCCTATAAAGCAAGGTATCCCATTTCTCAACCCAATTGTGCCCAGGTCTTCTGATCAATGGTACCGCTCTGTCATTTAGTACAACTAAAGACCGCAGAAGATCTCTTTCACTTTCGGCAGCATCTGTTGAAAGATAGATGACAGGTGCATTTGATCTTTGCACAACCCGCAGTATGCACTGTGCTGCCTGAGGAATGGGAAAGAAACAACTTTCCTTCTTTACATTGCTGCATAGCATCAGATACAAGAAATCTTGTCAAAAATAGCATAATATTAGAAATAGAGACAAAGCAAAATTCTGAAGAAAGAAATATGAAAGAGTCTACTTATATCGACATAGGGCAAGAAATTTAGCAGCCATATCCATGTATCAGGAACATCATGTTACAGCTTTGTTAAAAAACTAAGAACTTGGAAAAGGTTAACTATAGAAAAGCTAAAAGTACTATGATTTGGAGATTAAATGGGCTCCTAAATCCTATGAAGCATCATGCCGCATGATCAGCAACCAAGATATTCAAAGAAGAGCTTAGAGTTACGTTTGGGAGTGCTTATTGAAAAACAGCTTTTCTAAAGGGAGAGATATTTTGGAAATTTTTGAAAAACGAGCTTTATCTTTTTTACTTAAAAATAATAAAATAACTAATAAGAAGATTTCACGACGTAGAATTTTTCTGTACTTTTTAATTTTTAAAAAATTCTGTAGAATATTCTAGAAATTTTATTCGGAAACGTGAAACGAAAAGTTAGGGGAGAAAAGCTCTCCCAAACATGATACAAGTCATTCCTTTTCATACTAGGATGAAAATACAGTGCAATTACACCTCCTGCAACTTCAAATATAAATAAACTTCTAAACAGGTGCAGAATCTAACCAGGACAGTCAAAATGAAAAAAGCTAATAAGTCCTAGTGAAGATATTATTTTATACCAAGTTAGCAATGCCCAGAAGGAAACACCCATGTCACCAACACCTGATATCAAATAAAACAACTTCTGTAGTCACTTTCCTGATATCTCCAAACTTTTTTAAATTGAGCTTATGCTCTTCAAAGAAGGTAGCAATCTTCTTCAGACCCAGATTTGCACTTCATGCACCAGTATAAGCGAAATCAGTAAGGTTTCTGCCGGTGTATGGAGAGCAGAACTTAATGAAGTAGGTGATTTAGTGATAGCAGAGTTGGGAACCGTCCCTGTATTAGTTGGTCTGAGGCAATGGAGGCAAACTGTTGATGGGGTTAAAGGTTCTCCCATCTAGCCACAACAACATTGCATAATATTGCATAATGCAGTTAGTATTACTAAATGCTAGTAACTAGGTCTAGCAATGAAACCAATTTCTAATGCTTTCTATTGGAATTAACAAAATTGGACTAACAAGGGTGCCTGGGTTATGTGAAGCAGTCTAAGTGTATGTCTTTTGACCTACAATTTTGCTCGACATTAGCCATTAATTTTAGTTTATTAGCAATAGCAATCTACACACCTGCAGTTATACTTTAGTTTGAAAGAAGTCCCCAGAACTATTGGAGAACTCTATTCATATTGATCCTGTTGGATTATGTACTACAAATTCACTACAGGTCCAATTAAGAAGTTACAATCTGTTCAGACCAGTCCCAGTCAATTGTGCGAGAGAAAAGGGGGGGAATCCATAGTTATATGATGGTAAGTATACCTGTCATGGAACTGTTGAATATGATATCTGTCTATATGTTCATCGACAAAATTTGCAGGAGTTAAATTGGTGTCCCCTACTGCTTCCTTTGAAACAAGCAAGTATATTCAAAGCAGTGTGATTACCAAAATAAAATAACCAGATCAAACAAGATTGCAGGACATAACTGCCAAGACAAAGAGCAACTGTGCTGTAAGGGAATCTTACCAGAACTTCAAGAATCCATGTCGGCGGAAATGTAAAGCGATATAATTGCTGCCTAGAAATGTCTGTATGAATCGTTGTGCAGTAACAAGGATCAGCCTGCTAGGTTGGAGCACAGTCTTACACTTGTGAGCTAGTGGACCTCCAGGCTGCATTACCCACTCTTCTTCCACTGCAGCATAGAACACATCTCCAATCGCGATAACCTCATCATCTGTAGAGAATTTTGTCAAAACATCATTAACAGTCCTCTTCTTTGGCTCCTTTGAGTTTGCAGCCTCCGGCCATGCCGCCTCAACCTTGCCCACCGAGACACCAATGTCCTTCAACTTTTTGATGTGTTCCTCATCCAAGAAACATGGCGGTGAAGCCATATAGCAAATCAACCTGTTAATATGAACATGATTCTTCTTCATTGTAGCAAACTCATTAAACTCCATCACAACCTTCCTCTCAAAACATTCATTAATATGCCCAACGTCAAGCACCCTGTCATAGTGGTAATCAAACTTCGGGCTCGGGAGCACAAGCATGCGCCCAAGCAGCGCCGCAAAGAACATATGCTTCTCTAAACAGATCAAATGGTTAGACATCTGTCCTGACGTACATACCGCAAACAAGAACCTATCCCCCTTCGGCTTCCACTCAATCGTCCGTCTCTGCGATCCAACATCCAACTTCCGGCAAGTATCAACAGCCATCTGCGAACCAACACTGCCATCAAAAGCATCAAATGGCGAGTCAGTAGAGTTCCCAGTACGGTGTGCAGAGAGCAAAGCATCCTGAATCTGTTGATTCAGCTTGATCTGTTGCATCAAAGTATATCTAAAGTCCTCTAACGGCGTTGCCGCCGACAAATTCGAAATCGAAACGGAACGATTGAATAAAAAACTAAGTGACTTCTGGTGGTCATGAAGAAGAGACAAAGCTTGCAGTTCGGATTGCCGCATTCGGTCAGCAGGAGAAACGGAAGGCACGATAGGGATAACGGAAGGTAAGCGGCGGAAATCAATAGAGAAGAAAGCGATAACAATAATTAGAGGAAGGATAACGGCGAGGATGAGTTTTTTGTTAACGGAGAGAATGGAGCGTGGGAGATTATTGAAAGAAGAAGAAGAGATCTGGAACGTTGAACGACGGCGTTGAGGAGGAGAAGGAGATTTCTGCAGAGGCTTGGATTCGTCTTCTTCGTCAGAGGAGGAAGAAGAAGAAGAAGGGGAAGCGATGGATGATGGTTGCATCATTGTATCTTAACCGTCGATCGGCGGTAATGGAGTAAAGGAGAGAAAGGTAGCGAAGGAGAGTGAGGAGTGGAGCTCTTTTGGATGGAGCGGTGATTCGCGGGTGATTGATGAAAAAATGTTAATTTCTTCATCTGCAGACGGCAGCTGACTTAGTGTGCGTTTGGCATCCTATTTGAAAAACTACTTTTTAATTTTTTTTCTATTTTATATTTTTAATATATATTGTAATAAATTTAGAAAATTTATTTAAAAATTTAGATAATTTAAAAAATTTTAAATAATAAAATTTTTTTCTTATATATTTTTATTATTTTTTTTAAAAATAAAAAAAATAAAACTTATTTTCTAAAAAAAATATTTTTTATTTTAAAAAAATTCAATTTTATAAACAATTCTAAACGCACTCTTAGAGTACGTTTTGAGAGTTCTTCTTAGAATAAAATTTTTTAAAATAAAAAGTAGTTTTATTTTTTAAAAAATAAGTTTTTTTTAAATAATAAATGTAATAAAAAATTTCACTAGCTAAATTTCTATATTTTTAAATTTTTAAATAAATCTTTTAAATATTTATAAAATATAGATATATATAAATATAAAAGAAAAATTAAAAAATTATTTTTGTAGTAAGTTAAACCAAACACATTCTATTAGTCGTAAGAAAAGAACCTCTCTCAATCTGGATCTGGGCTGACATTGATGACTGACCAAATTTAAACGGAGCGGAATGGGCCGTAACGATCTAGAGCCTAGGCAATGTATTTAAGTTAGCTACAGTAGAATACGGCCCATATAAATATGTGTATTATTATCATCACCAATAAATCTATGACTCGTGCATTTACTTGTCTGTGAATGATTTACTTGATATGCTTATAATTTGTCTTTGTGAATATTTTTTTATGATTTTTTGAGTTTTGGCATACGGAGAGTATAATAATGTGATATTTTGACGATATTAATATATGTTGTTCAGAAAAAATGGAATAATCTATCTATACAGTTACAGCTATGATATACATTATTTAACCAACACTAACATTTGCTTCTTGCAACTTGAGTTTATATATTCTCCTCATCAAATAACGCCACCCGTTTGATGCTTTTGATGAATATGAATATAGCATCATATCCCAGTTCTATAATTCCATGATTCCATCCATCCAACAGATTTTGAATGTTTTGAAAGTGTTTAAAATAAAAAAATTATTGAAATAATTTATTTTGAAGTTAAAAAAAAATAAGTACAATTATTTATTTATGTAATTTTATTTATGAATGCGTCCTTTCTTTTATTATAATGCGTGTTTTAAATGCACGTACCTGAATTTTGTGAAACTGAATTTCGTCAAAGTAGAATTCGATAAAAAGTGGAATTCGGTAGAAGCAAAATTCGAAGTAATAATAAAAACAAGTGAAATTAAGTTTGACATTAAATTTTATTAAAAGTAGAATTTGGTATAAAAATATATATGAAGATCGAAGTGACAATTGAAACAAATAAAGTGACCGAATTTAAAATTAAAAAAAAAAATAAAGTGCGGTGTATTTGAAATAAGTCCATAAACAAATATGGTTGTTGGTGATGGGAACGCACTGTACTGTTAGGATGTGTTGATTCTTTAAGCTGCTTATAATAGTTCCTCATACAATCCTGTCTAGTTTTATTCAAGAAAAGAAAATGGAATGTTTACCTTCAGCAAGCAGAGTATATGTTCATTAGCTGTGATAACAATTCAGTTATTGATGTCATAAGCCAAATGGCTATTTATGTACACAAATACTAAATTAAGGGACAGGCTGTAACTACATGACCCCTTCAACTATCTTGTGGAATTGGCATTTTTCTTTCATTACTAAGCAAAGTTTTAGATGACCTTTAAATATCAATCTTAATAGTGAGTGCAGGAGATCTAAGAAACAATGGGGAAGGTATTTTTATTTTTTTTTAAAAATGAGTTTTATTTTTTTATTTTTAAAAAAATAATAAAAATATATAATAAAAAAATCTCACTACGTAGAATTTCTTTATATTTTTTAAATTTTTAAATAAATTTATAAAATATATATTAAAAAATATAAAATAAAAAAATTAAAGATGAGCGTTTAGGATGCAATTTCAAACGCTACCATAGAGCGTTTAGGATGCAATTTCAAACGCTACCATAGAGCGTGCTTGAGAGCGCGTTTCACTTCATTCAAACAACTCATTTTATCTAATAAATATTTTATAATATTTTATATAATTTATTTGAATTTTAAAAAGATATAAAAATTTTATATTATTAAATCTTATTTTTATTTATTTTTATTATTTTTTAAATTAAAAAAATTAAATTTATTTTTTAAAATGAAATAAAAAATTTTCTATTCTCTCTACTTCCCAAAAAGAACAAAAGGTACTCTCGAAGCGAAGATTTGTCATGTTACGGTTTTGACTAATGGCAATATTTTTACTCAACCAAATTGGTTCACACATTTTGTTTATATTTTCTTTCTCAAATGATGAAGTAATAACCAGCTTGAGGACTTCGACAGTTACTGATTGGGACTCTTTGCTATGCTCATTATTTGCTTGCAGGACTGCGATGATGGAACAAATGTTAGAGCTTATTTCAAATATCTGAATTTTGTAAAAGTAAAAAGTAAAAGATAAAATTTTTTAAAAAATAAAATGAAAGTAGAGTTTAGTATTTATATTTTAATAGATTTTGAAAGTGTGTTGAAAATTAAAAGATATAATTATATTGAAAAGTATGTAAATAAAAAAGTTAGGAACTAAAGTTTCGCATATAAAAGTAAAATTTTGAATTTTTTGTGTAATTAAACTATAAAAATTATTTAAAATTCAAAATTTTGTGAAAAAAGAAAGTAAAATTACGGGCATTCGAAACATAATGTATTTATTGAACATACATAATTGGAGTGCTACGCGCCTTTCAGAAGGACATCTGTAGTTAATTCATTCCCCCTAGTTGCCGACCGCAAGCTTCAACAGGTGATTTCTTGCTGTTTCATTACAGGATAGTTTACAATTAAAACTAAAGTAATTGCACAGAGTTGTGCAAGTATTTCTGGGACTATCTATAACCTGTCGTACATGAATGCGTTCAGAATTGAAGGAGATTCTGTAACTTGATATTCATATACCTTTCAAAAGTTTAACCTACTTGTATCTTCTATGATGCTCCACTTTTTTATTCTCCCTTGCTGGTGATAGATGCATTCTGTATTTCCTCTCAAAATAACCTGGTCTTAATTAGGGATGGTAATATGGATTGGTGAGTCAATCTTGGATCGATCCATTTAATAATCGGTCAAATTCGTTCAATTTTAATTCAACCCATGAATTTATACGGGTCAAAATTATCAACCCTAATCTAACTTACTAATAACCGGATCAAATTCGGATCGACCCATTTAATAATTAAAATTATTAATTATTAATTTTATATTTTAAAACGGTGAAATTATATTAAGATCGATTGAATGAAAGTGGGCGATATTTTTCTTGTGAGATATAATTATGTCCTACAAAAATGTCATTCTTTTAACGCTTCATTGGTCCTTACAATATAAAAAAATATATTATTTTTATTTTTTAAAAGTATATGATAACAGCTGAAATTTATGATTATAAATACATATTAATAATTTCGATAAAATTTTTTATAAATATATCTATCTAACAAAATTTTATAAAAATTTTTATACGAAATCTAAATTCGTCATAAATACATACATAGTAATACTTTCGATAATATTATAATTTTCATCTTACACTATTTTACTAAGGTATAAAAATAAAAAATTAATTATAAATACAATATAATTTAATAGTTTGTAAATAATTATTATCGATTATTTTTATTACCAATATTTTATTATATGGTAAAAAAAAATCAAGAATTATTCCTTCAAAAGCTGACATTTCGGATTGATGGGTCAATTTTGGATTAACCTGAGTCGACCTATTTAATAACCGGGTCAAATTCGTTCAATCCTAATCCAACCCATATATTTATACGGGTTAAAATTTTTAACCCTAATTCTGATTAAATAGATCGATTTCGGATTGAATTTTCGGATCGGGTCATATATTGTCACTGCTAGTCCTAATGTGCCAGGTAAACAAGCTGTTTGCTGCGTTGCGAGATGACTTGAGCAACATCTGGCAGTAAGTTTTAAAATTTTTCTTTCGCATTCTCAATAAATATTATATAATATTTATAAAATTTTTAAAATTTAAAATATACAAAATTTACGTTATAAATAATTTTATTTTTTTAGATAAAATGATAAATAACTCATTTAAAACACTTTTTAAATAATCTTATTTAAAAAAGTTTCTATAAACTTTATACTAGCATTTTCATCACAGAAAAAATTTACATTATAAATTTTTATTATATATATTTAATTATTTTTTATATAAAAATAAATTTTGTTTATAAAAATTTTTAAATATTTTTTACTTAAAAAAAGTCATACTTTAGAAACACTTTCAAGCTTCATTTCCAACAGCATTCTCGGTACAGAAAAAGATTTTGGAATTGCATCACAAGGTAGAAATTCAAATCAGCATCTTTCGCAGGAGTTGAAGTAGGATTGTCTGCTTCCAAAATATTTGTTTAAAAGAAAAGTTTTCATGACGACGAAAGATGTGCCACCAGTCGGCTAGAAAGACATGGACAGATAAACGGCCACAATTACTTACATACATCAGCAAGAAGGAAAAGAACCAAAAAAAAAAATAAAAACTCAAACTTACCAAAATCTTTTACACATTTGGTTCTCATTCTTCTTCTCTTTCTTCTTATTATTATCATTAACATCTCCTTACAATATCGTTTTTCTTTTACTATGTACAGGAAACTATACATTAAAAAAGAAATTTCTCCTTTTCTGTAAAGTACAGGAAAGAAAAGGATTTTAAAAAAAAAGAAACTTCCATGTCTCTCACTCACAGGAATTGAAGCACTCCCATTTTGTGAAAGATCATCATTTGCCGCATGTAGCAATCCCCATTGCTCATGCTTCAATTTGTATTCATATTCAAAATCACTCAACAATAAAAAAGAAAAACCTGTTTGTTTCCCTACTGTAGTCCTATGAACTTCATTCTTTTTTTCCTTCTTATATACAAGAGACCTGTGTATAACCAAAGCTCATCAACGAAAGACTCTAAAACCTATATGATGATTTGCCTTGTTGCCTATTATTTATATTCATTCATCTGACGTCCCCATCCAAAAAAAGTGCATAACTGATACAACTAATTGACTTTGATAGAGGAAGAAGACGATGATCTTTGTAGGAATGCCGGTCGGAAAAGCAGAGAGTTTTCATCTTCATCGGCGGCGTTTCGGCGGAGGAGGAGGTAAAGCGGGAGGCGGAGGAGGGTGTGGTGTCTCCACAAGTATAGACCATAAGATGTGAATATCTTCATATTGGCATGACTTCACATCCTCATAGAGGATGTATATCCCTCTACCTGTATATAATACATGCATCATCAATCTATATAATGAATCGAACACATAAATTGCATATATATCAGAAACAAATTTCAATCACTAAAAACATCAATAAAAGAGAATGAGGAGAAGGGAAAAGATTTCTTTTGCTTACTCTTCTTGTGATGAGTTGAATTCAAGCGAAGCCAGAGCTTCTTGAAAGGAGAGAAGAGGGACTGAAGCCAGCCCATATGGAATGGGAAGAGAAACAGAGAGTGGAAACAAAACAAAACAAACCAAACTAAAGTGTTAACTTTCCATTTAACAACAACAACAACAACTCTTTCTTCTATATATGAGTTGATCAATGAGTTGAAGAGAAATAAATTGAGAGCGGAGGGAGGAGAGATTTGAAGGGAACGAAAGCAACTGTCGGTCTGTTTGCTTAAGAGGAGGGTGAAGTCTATCTCGCTCACTGACTATTGCTCTTCACTTCTCTTAATAATTGAAAACAAAAGAATGAAACGAAATAATATATCTTTGTTTTTCTTTACTTTTTCTTTCTCTGTAATGTATATGAATCTTTTATTGTATGTTGTTAAATTTTGAGTGAAAAAGAAATTTTTTTGAGGGTAAAGGCAAAGTTTCTTTTTTTTTTTTTTTTGTTGTGTGTAGGTAGAAAGTCACTGTCCCTGTTTTTTCAAAATCTCCGGTCACTATTGAAAAACAAAAACTCCCCAAATTTTCTTATACTTCTTCTTGTTTGTATTATCATTGAATGGAAGGAAATCTGTCAATTCTTTTCCTTTCTCTGTCAAAATCATAAACCTCCCAATTAGCTTAGATTATTGGGTAGTAAAATTTTATTAAAAAAATTGTGGTAAACAAATTCAAAACCTAGGAAAGAATTCTTTCGTACCGTATTTACTATGGTGCATTATGTTACTAGGATGGATTTTTTTCAGTTGAGCAGGCATTGCCATGGTAATGTCACTAGATGAACTTGTTATTCACAGACGCAATACCAAAAAATATAGGCGCTTATCTCAATTAATAGTTTTTTGTATTTAGAAAATAATAATAAATTTGATTTTCGTATAACGATCGTTTGAATGAATTACAGCTACTTAATCGAGCGGATATATTTATGCATTAAATCGATACTAATTTTAAGGCATGGAACAAAAATTTGTACATAATCTAAGGTCATAGAAACCGACACTCTAACTCAATAAAAAATGTAAACAATCATTTACATATTACTAATTTATTCTTCACTAAGTTTATATATTATAACAACAAGAAAATTTTAAATTTAAAAAAACATTTTAAACTGAGTGAAATAATGATTGTTCAACCTACAAAATCTTTTCTTCTTTAAGTGAATATTTAAGAATACTTATTTAAAAAAATTTCTATAATAAAAAATACTTTTAAAAATAAACTTTATTTTTTATTTAAAAAATAATAAAAATATTATAATACAATCTCACGATTTAACGTTTTTTTATTTTTTAAAATTTAAAAAAATTATAAAATATTCTAAAAATTTTATTAAACAAAATAAAAATTCGAAATAAAAAAAATAATAGCACCCCTAAACCAGATCTAAAAACAATCTTCATATTGTTTCTAAAACAAATTTCTTCTTCTTCTCGATTCAATTGTCTTCATCAAGTTTAAATAATTGAATTAATTGCTGAATATATTCGACGTAATCAAATTAAAATTTTTACTCAAAATAAAATGGCGTCGGCAGAGAACACTTGTAACTCGATCGCCTAAACTTCGTCAGTGAGCAAAAATAATTTGTTCTAGAGATGTTGGTGAAGATTACACGTGCCATTCTTAAATGAATGCCAAAAACAAAAGTAAAATGAGATTAAATTTTCTATCTTCTTCTTCAAGATTGTAGTACTTCATTTTAAAAATATCTTTATTTATTTTGAAGTCCTTGAATGTGTAGTAGTTGGTAATTAAAGAAGTTTCTTTGAACCATATTGAAGTTTAGTATTCTTTGTTATAATTATATGTAATGTTAACTATTCTGTTTGAATTTTTTTTTTCTAAATTCAAGTACACTCTTTCTTAATACAATGTTTTGCGAGACATAATTCAAGTTTTAGCAATTATGCTAGAGATAGTCTTTAAAAAATACTATCAAATCGATTTTATTTTAATATATATTTTAATTTTTTCTATTTGTATTATCATAATGAAGAAGTCGGAATAAAATTGATTTAATAGTATCATAATATATTTTTTTCTATTTTTTTCAAAATATTTTTAATTTATAAAATTTTTATATTCAATGGTGAAGATTATAATATTTTTGTTATTTTTGCAAAATAAGTTATATTGTTTTATCCAAAAATAATAAAAATATCCAATAACATATATAATAACATAAAATTTTCTATACTTTCTAAAATTTAAATAAATATTATTAAATATTATAAATAATTTATAAAAAAATATAATATAAAAAATTGTAATAAAAAATGGTTGAATCCAATTGCCAAACAGTGCTTCAATAAATCACTGGGTAAAAAAATAGCCTGTATAATAGTATAAAAAAATTATTAGTAAAATTATTAAATTTTGAAAAAATGAGTTAAAGAAATGAATAACAACGTGAATATTGAAATATAAATTTTTATAAAATTGAATTTCTAAAACTGAAATAAAAAATTATGACAAAATATTTTTTTAAAAACAACTATTTTTTGGATAAAATAAACTTCAATAAGTTGTTGATGCGTAAACTTCTGGAGAAGTAATCGTTACATGTAACTAAATTATGTCAAACCCCGGCAATCATTGCGTAATAAACACTACCGACATTTAATATGATGAACATTATAGACTAAATCAACATGAATGAACACATCTAGGATGTGTTTCACTTATATATCATTCATTTTTTTATCAATTTTAAACTCAATTTATTATTTATAATTTTTAATTTACCAAAACTCATCATACTCATTACTAATATATTTCTTAGTGAATTCAATTTTATCAAATTTAGTTTATAAACTTCACTTACTACTAATTACATTTTTTTATTACTCTAATAAAGACAGTAGACAAATATTAATAGCTTATTCTAAAGTCACTCCCAACAACAAACTCAATTTTCAAAAAAATAATTTTCTGCGCAAACAGATGAACCCAACGTTGAATTGCTCAACAAAATGATGCGCAGGTTTTCTATATTGGCCAAAACCACACAGAAATTTTTTTTTCTGAAATAACAGAAGAACTCTGAGGACAATACTTTGCCTTGAATTTTATGGCTCAAATTCAAATGGACTCACAAAGGTTTACCTGTTATTTTTGAATAACATCTAATTAACAATAGATATAAACACAGGATGATGCAGTTTGTCCTAAGTTCAAGATAATGTGCAGACAACAGAGTTGTCGACGGCTTGGTAGAGGAGCAACACTATATTCTAAAACATACAAAGGGTGTTCTTTTTACTCTTTGTAACTCACTTCCTTCCATTTAAAAATCGCTTGTTACTCGCCTTCCAATTTTAAACAACACAAAAAGTCACTTCCAACTTAAAATTTTCTTAAGAAAATATAAAAATTAAATCCTCATCCAACAACAGTATTTGTATTAACTTTTGAATATTTTGAATAACTCACTTTCAACAAACAATAACACACCATTAGAAATACAAATATGCGATCAGTCACAACAAGATAAAAGAAACATTCAATTTTTCTACAACTAAGATAACACAGAAAAACCAGGACATCAACCTGACAGTTTCTACAAATGAGTTTGGGTGAAATAAACATGTTCACGATTAATATGATTCATCCAGAGCATCGTAAGTTAATGGTAGAGAGCTGTACCCTGTTTACTTAGTACAAGACATGTCTATATTATGTAATTGCAGGAACCATGTCTAACTATAAACAAGGATGACTACTACATCTACCATAACTCCTCATCTCACATGAAACATAAAGGACCTAACCGGTGTACTAGTGGTATCAGTGCCCATTCTCCACGCAGCGGTAAAAGAACTGATAAAAATCATGCAGACGATTATAGGACAATTGCTACTTCAAATGTTTCTACTGATTCCTGTACCTTGATAAGCTCTTCAAATTTGTGATTTCCAGGAACTTGTATACATCTTAAAAAGGTAAAACAACACCGTTCAGTGACTATACGGAACAAGCTTCACTCTCTTCACAGGAAAAGACTTTCATGCTATAATAATATTAATGATGGAACTAGGAAGGTATTCAGTTGCATAAGCAATACTCATGAAAAATATAAAGATGATCGGCAAACATTTAAAGCGACCAAATTGGCAGACAAATGCTATTTTAGTGTAACATCGGGCTGCCTTAGAAGTCAATATCAGCAAAATCAAAATGCGCACCTCATCGTGCATCCTCATTAAGAAAATTGCAAAAAAGGGGAGATATATTTTAATAAACATTGCCAAAACAAGGAACAAGGCTCAGGAAACAAATAACCAATTGATACCTTGTTTAGGTGACATAATTCCAAAGGATTCCTTGCCTGCAGGAGTAGTTGTCAGTTAGGCAAATTAAGATGCAATCACTGCAGTATTTCATGTAGTCTATTTCCATATACATTGTCGCTTTCAGCTAGAAGATCGTAGCTAGCAGAATGTCCAAACAATCAAATGGTGGAAGACAAGACTAGCTAATTTAATCAATAATTAAACCAAGAAATCACAAGTACTCTAAAATACTTTGCTATTCCAGAAGTAACTTTGATCAGTTGTAAAAATAGCTGAAGCAACTGATTACTTATGTGCATGCATTCTAGTTAGTTGCTAGGTTTAATCAAGAAGGAGAAACGTAATAACTATGTAATTAAATGAGCACATTTGGGAATCAATACAAAACAAGGTTCTTTTTCACCCCCAAAAGGCGATCTTGGAGGTTAGTTTCGAAGAGATAAGCATCCCTCATTGCAGCATTATCAGGTTTGTAGAAAGATAATCCAAGCACACTCTCATTTCAGTTAGACTATACAAAGGGAGACCAAAGTACCTATAATGTTGCCGCTATAACACATTACTGACAAAGCTATTTGCAGCTTTTGATACTAAAAATGAACCAACATACGAGGAAACAAAAAGAAAACACATCGAAGCCTCTTTAATGAAAGAAGTTGAAACCACCCAGTATGATATTCGACTTAAACACTCACATGCTGAGAGGAGGGAGCAAAAACATCCTCTCACCATTTCACAAGCAGCTCACCTATTCACTCTTCCATGCGTTCAAGACCAGTGAAAAGCCGAGTCCTTTCAACTGATTTTCTCTGAGAATCTGCGAGCACGACCAAGGCATCAATTTCTCCGCAGACAGGCAAGTCTGGAACATGAACACTGCATTTCCAGCAGGAGCTCCAAAGAGCCAATTATGCACGTCCCAGAAAACCTCAACAGGAAGACCATCAACCAGGATCGTCTGGTTACCCCTAAACTTCCAGGCAAGTCGCTTAACCTGCATTACTCTTTTCTTATCAATCTTGATCTCAAGGTACTGTTCCTTCAGCCCTACAGAATCGCACTCAATCACAATATCATGAGCCTGCCCATTACCACAGAACTGAGATTTGGTACAGTAGACCTTCTTCCCAAAAATATGCTCCTTCTTAGCAACAAACACAGCATTTGAAGGCGCCCGACTAGTTCCAGTCTTTTGATAGGCTTCCTTCGTCAAATCACCTATCAACAGAACCATCTCATGATCAAAGACCACCGCAACATAGAAACATTCGAAGGGTTCCGGGCTAGACCCAAACTTCGCAGAAGAAAGATCCCAATAGAGATCAACCTTGCCATCATTAATTTCCATGCTTTTTGATCCTTTTCTTTTTGAGAACAGCCAAGGTTTAATGTCAACCTTGCAGAGGCATTGACTCGCCGCATCGTCAATGCCGACACTCACCCCTTGTCCCATCAGACTTCTGCTCCATGTGACAGAGATGACACAAGACCGGCCGGCGAGCTCTGCCCGGTAGAGACAAGTCACAACATTTTGGGCATTCTTGGCAGCGGCACTAGATGACGACGATGAGTCAGCGATCTGAACGCCGCTCTCGCCGAAACAAGAAGGGAAGTCCCTCATTACAATCTTCCAGAGCAACAAATTTTTTCCAAGATTTCTCTCACACCTTTATCCAAGCAAGAATTTTAGCAATTTGTACTGTTGCAAGCAGGAAAAGAAAAGAAAAAAGTTAACACAATGGTGTTCTACAAAGTCACTACAGAAACAAACGAAAAGCCTTTAAAGCAGAAATAGAACAAATTCCAAATCTTTCCCTGCCAAGACATAAAAAAAACATCTCAGATTCACAAAATAAGAAAAGGAAATCTTCAGTCTTCACAACTGGTATCAAGAAAACTTTTTTTGTAGAAATGGGAAAAAAATCTGATCTTTAGAGTTGTTTAGACAAGAAGCCAACCTGTTGATTAGATTCCGAGTTGAGAGAAGAAGAAGAAGAAGAGAAAGAGAGACTACCCAAGGCCTTCCTTCGAGTGACCAATTAATTATTACTTCAAGAAACTAGCAGGAAAACAAAGAAAGATGTTGATGCGTAGCTGCAGCAAAGCAAACCCAAAACAGAAACAAGAAGAGCAACAACAACTCTACTAGTCTCTTGCAACTTCAAAGCAAAAGCTGACAGCTTTCTGAGTTGTCTGGGAAAAGGGCTATAAAGGACAACTCAAACACACCACCACCAATGTCTTTCTTAAGATTTTCTCTCTCTCGCCAAGATTATTATTAGCAAATCGGAGTTGAAGAAAATATGGGAGTGAAGCGAGCAGTGAAAGAATGAAGAAACAGAGAACGCGAGTCTGTGCGTGCGAGAGAGTTGTTAGAACTCGTAACTGAAATGAAATGAAAGGTCTGGGAAAGCGCAGAGACAGAAGAAGAAGTAGGCAGAGCGGGCAGGCCGGACACAGCGACGCACTTGCTTCATTGTCTCAAATCATATGCCAACTCATTCCACACATCATCATCAACAAAGAAAATCAAACCAACGAAAAAAACCAAAAAAAAAGAAACAACAAGATGAAGAACTCACTTTCAGAATCTCGATAAAAAGAATCTCACAAGAAAAATTAACTCTTAAATTACTGAATAACAAAGATGTATATACTAGCTACGCCTAGGGGCAGAAGAAGCATGATCTCTACGATAATGTTTGTATTAATTTAAAAAATAGTATCTGGTAGGTAACCAAGGACTCGAGGAGTAATGGTGAGAAAGTTTGTTGTTTCTTTTTGGATCTGGGGTCCTTGTAATTAAACTGCACCGCATGAGCTGGTTATTAGTTTGAGAAGAGAAAGATTTCACTAATTAAGACCTGGGCTTTGCCATGCCTCTCTCTTTGTCTCTTCAAAATTTTTATCGAATGATAATTATGTCGTAGCCAATTATCATAGATGTCAGAAGAAAATTAAAATGTGTCGAACCAATTTTATTGAAGTTCTTCTTAACTTTCTGAATAGGCAGGTAATAGTCTGGTACTTGCTAACAGTGAGAAAAGAAAACATCTCAGACGGAGTGGGGCATGATTAGGAATGTTAACAACTGTATTAGATTGTAAAGATAATAAAAATCTAGTACTATATGTTTTTTGTTGTTATTCATGCTAAGCAGTTGCCAAGCATAATTGAAAGATTTCATTATTTGTGTCTTTGTTTTTAACTTGTTTTCATTAATAGCGTTTATTTACAGCCCATTCTTTTTGGGCCCATTTTTGCTGCTCTATTATTTGGTAACCTTTTTTTTTAAAATGACATTGAAGTGACGGTGGCCTTCACGTGTTCCTGGCTTCATTTGCTTGTCTGGAACTTTATTGCTGCTTATTTCAAATTAAAAATTTATTCGTATTGATATTTTCTTTTCAAATAATGCCTTTTTTTATAGAGAAATAATAATGCTTTTACATGGATTATATAATTTTAAATTAATCACTAGTATGTGTTACCGTGTCCGTATGAATTAGGTGATCCATCTTTTTCTGATTGTAGTTGGTGAGCCATCTTATATCTCTAATTACCAAATTTGCGGCAAGGTCAATGCAGTTTTTCCTATTTATTACTAGCTTATGATACAAGTAATAGTTAGAAAAAAAAAATTGAGTTATTCCGTAGAACATTCTTATCTTTATTTTCAATTAAGATTCAGGCGCGCGGTGTTATCCGTTTTATTTCATTTTATTTATATTTTTAAATAAATTTATTATATTTTATAAAATTTATTTTAAAATTAAAATTATTAAAAATTTGTGATCTTATTATATTTATTATTTATTATTATTAATCAAATAATAATATTATTTTTAATCATTAATAATATTATATTTTAACTAAAATAAAAAATAATTTTTAGTTCAAAAATATTTTATTTCATAATACTCTCGAATAACTCCTCAATTTCAATGCAAGTCACGGTATAGTATCCGATACAAATACAAATGCAACACTTCACAGAATGTTTGAAAGTATTTAAAATTATTTTTGTTTAGATAATGAACTTTTTATTAAAATAAATATATATTCATAATTGTCAAATACATAATTTTATTTATTTTTCAAGTTTTTTAACAATAATATTATAAAAATTATTTAAATTTTTAAAAATTCTTTTAAAATAAAAAATAATGCCAAAAACTGTTATTCCTTGTATTACCAAGCCCTAGCTTCTTTCGTCAAAACTGTTATTTCTTGTACCACCAACGCTCGCCGGAAACCACCATCTAGACGCACTCTCCGCTGCCGAATTCAGCCGTTCAAAACATAGTTAACTTTTCTTAGTTAGGCTTATCGGACTACTTAACATTTCATTATATCGGCCTCGACGAAACTGAGAAACCTGCTGTAATCTCATGGCTCCACCATAGCAGCTCAAAAATCAGTACTAACCGGCCGTCGAGCATTCGTCATTGTTTGCTCCGAAAGGCAAAAGAATGAAATCTGTAGGGATTTAATACAAAAAGTCTATCTTCTCCGACGAGGTGTATACGGGTCACGGGTACCCCATCATGAATTTCGACGAACAGATCGTTGCTTCATTGCTGCCGTTGAACGACACTCCGTTTCAGGAGTCCGTCGAGAAGCGTGGGTTAAAATTGCCCGTATTCTTTACAAGTTCACCGATTGCCCGGCGAACGCCGTCTTGATTGACAGATACTGTGCTATCTCTGACGGTACACCTGCCATGATAAGCAATGTTTCTGTGTATTCAATACCTGGGACAATGGTAGATTGTTTAATGCAGAAAACTTTCTTCAAATTTGTTTCTTCATGCAAATGAACATCATCAATCTCTGTTAACTTCCATGTCTTTTGCAGATCACTGCAGTCCGGCAAGATGTTAATCTTGTGTGAGACTGGTTTCTACAGTTGGGAACTATGATTATGTTTTGGACAGGTAATTCAAAACCAGTGCTAGCTAAATTGGGGTAAGGGAAACAGTATTTCAATTACACCTATTCTGCAACCACTAGAAATTTTCATTTCTTACAAAATCTTGTTTTGCTGTTGATCAGTTGGCTTTAAACAGTACACTAGAAGTGGAAGGCACAGCTGTACTCGCAAAGATCAGATAAAGCAAATACGAAGACCTAGAGACATCGACGGCGTAAGCAAGTCTTTCCTCAAATCAAACCTGAAAACTGTGGAGACCACTGATGGGATCTCCAAGAAAACAGTTACTGGACAGTTGTTAAAGAAACAGCAAAGACAGAGGCAGACGGCAGCGTGCAGCTTGATGCCTAGCCGGCAGAGCTGTTGAAGCGAATAAGAAACAAAGATGGGGAATGAAGTTGGTACCGTCTTATTGGCACGCCCTCCGGCGGTTTCACTTGTATCTGACGATGACTTTCCTCAAATACAGGAGGCATATAGCAAGAAGCATGTTTGGATCACGGCGTATAACAAGTGGGAGAAGTGGACGACAGGATTGTTACTGAGCAGAGCCGATGAGACGATACACTTGCAGTTTGGGGCAAAAGGTACAAAACACTTCACCTGATCGATGTTACATTGTTAGATAAGAAAGCAAATACTGACATTTTTTTAAAGAAACAGGAAGAGAGAACACAGAGAAGAACAATACCATCATGTTCCTTATAAGCAAGTAAACTGCACTTGCAATGCTTAGAAGAACAATACCAAATCAAATAGATTTTACTTAATAAAAATGTACTTGAAACCATACATCACTCTCAAGAAAAGGAGCATTATATTTACATGGATCTGCAACATTGATTTAACTTATCCATCCAGAAAACAGATCTTACTCCGAAGACCTATTAGCTGTTTACAATTTATTAGGTATCTTGAACCCAAATACGAATTGTTCTATCCTTATCGAGGCCGGCAGAAGCTATCTTGTCCTCAATGGGATGACAGGATACAGAAATAACAGTGTCTGAATGACCAGCCAGTTTCTGAATCATCTGTTTGCTTTGAAGATCCCATATATACACACAATTGTCCTCAGACCCGCTGACGATGTATTTACCATTTGTTACAGAAAACGTGGATGTAATACAGTACACTTTGTTGACATGGCCTGTATATGTTTTCAAGAACTTGCCTGTTGAGTAGTTCCAAAGCTTCTGCAAATCAAAGAAATATGTGTTAGTTAAGTATCCATAAATATATAAGGAGAAAGCACCATACATTATATACTTCACATTGGATGTAGACAACAAAACCACAAAATAGTGACTCCTGATTTTTTATCACAAATTGCACAGAATAGCAAAAAACAGAGGGACTTAACGCCATAGAACAGCAAACAAGCAAGCCAGCAGAGCAGCAGACGATAAAGTTGAATATTATAAGAATTTCTTGATCCACAAACGCAAATTAAATGAGATTCGGATTACAAACTGGAGAAACCATCATGTGATGTCAATAAATATAAGTAAAATCTCATCGATGAGCCGATCAAAATTATAAATGTAACATGTGTTTGATGTGCTTCGAATAACAAAGAAACTGTCCATAGCCAAACAAAAAAAGAATCTGCTGTGCTCGAAAGGAGAACCTACAAAAATTTAAAGACCACAAAATAGTAAATAGTTACTTGTATAAGTAGCAAAGAAGATTTTAAACGTTAAAAACTTTCTGGGTTGTCTGATTTGGTTGCAAGGGCAATCACCTGTACTAGCAACCTTCTCATTGTTTAGATCATTGGCTAAAAGTTGAGGTGCTTATTTCCAGAGATCGATTCCTACCATAACCAAGGGATTATAGGCAGTCCATACGAGAACCATTTTCATGAGTTTGAGCGTCAAAGCAAACCTTGTTTGTCTATAGGCATCTATTGTATTCATCTAGCATATGAAAATTAAGTTTCTGAAACCTTTGCATTTTCATCTGAAATTGTTAACTTCTCTATAGAAACAATAAACCAACAAAGTGAAATTGTTGATAAATATAAGACCATACATAAGACCATGAGATATTAAATATCTAAACATGAAGTCGCCGAAAAGAAGTGTGATCGACAAATGTACAATGTTTTTCCACTAGTCCAAGATGTCCAAAGCATTCAACTATAGTGTAGCATAATCTGAAAACAACATCTTCTCTGCAGATATGCAAGAAGAGAATGGATAAACAGGTTCTTAATAGTCTAAATTATTTAATATACAAAGCACCTATCTTCGATAATTAAAACAGAAGCTTGGCGCCTAACTTAGTTACCACATATAAAAGCAACACCAAGAGGAAGGTAACTGACCAGTTTGCCATCTAGCAAGCAACAAGTATGACACCTCAATTGGCAAGAACTTTGAGAACAAAGGAGGTCTACTATTAAGTAACGTGAGCTTCAACATAGAAATCTCCTAGCTTTGCTAATTCATACCAGAAATGTGAACCTAACAATGCATTCACTGTACTGAAAACAAGATGAAGAAAGAAGAAACCCACCAGTGTATCATCTAAGGTAGCAACAAGTATGAATTTTCCATTAGGTGAGAACTTCGCAAACGAGACAGCAGGGATCTTATCGTCAATCAAAACCTTCAAACAAGCCCCTGACTCCGCATCCCAAATCTTACACGACCCATCATGGCTGCCGGACACAATTATCGACCCGTCCCGATTAAAATGCAGTGAAGTCACCGGCTGAGCATGCGCGTCCGCAATCGTCCTAACGCACCTCCCAGTCTTCACTTCCCAAATCCTCAATGAATTATCGAACGCGCCTGAGACGATCAAGTTTGACGCCGGATTAAAATTCACGCAGAAAACATATGAAGCGTGTCCACGGAGAATTTTGACGCAATCGAACGAGTTAGTCGCTTCCCAAATTCGAAGAGTCCGGTCATCGGAAGCAGAGCAAACGTAGTGAGAGTCAGAA
Organism: Acanthochlamys bracteata; assembly: GCA_019914995.1. Classification (NCBI taxonomy): domain Eukaryota; kingdom Viridiplantae; phylum Streptophyta; class Magnoliopsida; order Pandanales; family Velloziaceae; genus Acanthochlamys; species Acanthochlamys bracteata. Next base: position 4,860,703 of record CM034129.1, on the reverse strand, counting down.
GACCAAGCGAGATCAGAGACACCTTCGGAGTGACCGGAGAGAGTTGAGAGAGGAGTTAATAACTGGGCGGACCATATGATTAGAGTTTTGTCGAGAGAAGCCGAGGCGAGAAGGCGGCCGTCGTTGGAGAACTTGACGCAGGAGACGGCTCGGGAGTGAGCGGAGAGAGTTCGGTGGAGACGGTATGGCTTGTATGGAGAAGATGGAATTGTGGAGGATGGTTGGGGATGGGTTCCTCCACCACCGCCGCCGGACATCAGAGAGAGTACTGGAGATTTAACGGAGCTCTCAGCAGTTGTCGGAGTTGGATTTTCGGCGAATCTAGTAGAGACGCAAACATCTGTAATAATTTTCACCAAATAGGCAGTCAGATTTTTGGGAGTCCTTTTTTAAGAAAGAGCTTTCGAAAAAAAAATATTTTAAAAATATTTTAAAATAAATTTTATTTTTTTATTTAAAAATAAATAAAAATAATTATTAAAAAGTATATAGTATAGATTTTCTTTGTATTTTAAAACTTTTTTTAAAATTTTATAAAATATTTTAAAAATTTTGTTAAAAAATATAAAATAAAAATTAGAAAAAAAAAGTATTCTAAATATGCCCTCAATCCTACTGATAACCGAACCCAAGAGCTCACGAAGCATATTCTAAGCGCACTGTTGGTCATGGCGAAAGTTTTGTTTCTTGATATATGCCGAACAAATAAATGTTCGACGAGAAGTTATTAAATTAAAAAATTAAAATTGTCCATTTGCATACTTTATTTAATAACGAAAACAATCTTAGATTAATGTTGAGGGCACTCAGGAAAACAATGCTTTATTTACGAGGACAGCTATAATTAGAGTCGTTTTGGTTCATACAAGTATTGTGTTGAAATCTTATATTTCTGAAGATGACAACATTAGAAACGATGTATCTGCTTCTTTGAGAATATAGAGCAACAAACAGATGGAATTGAAGTACAATTGAATGGGAATTAGGCAACGTTGTTGTGGCCATTTCCTTACAGACAGAAACCATACAGGAAGGCAGTTCACTTCAAACTATCACAAACACCACATTTTTTTCTGCGCATTGTTTAATTGAACATAAAAGAAGTACTAGGAACTCAACTAACACTTGCTTCCTCAGCGTTACACAGTAGACACACCGCAATAACCACTTCCAGACCACACTTGCCAGAAGTTCCTGCTCCGGGCACTTCTTCACAGCTTTCTTAAGTCGTTCAGAAGGGTAGCAGGCCTTGCATAAGATGAGGACTGCGAGTCTCACACTACAGATGCTCTTCACATAATCGAACAGTAGGGAATAAATTTCAGTCCGACATAAATGCATTGAAAGATTGGAATCATGAAAAATCTCTCCTTCAAGCAACTGAAGTCCCTCCATGGTCTCTCTCAACATGCTCAACCAATAAAACGGGATCTCTGAATCCTTTGCTGCACTTAGGACAGACATCAATGGACACTCCAACTTGATGCCTTGGCGCACTATAGTTGTGAGATCTCTCAACATGCTCTATAAGAGCATTAACAGAATGAAACTTAGCTGCACACTGAACACACTGCTCCATGGGAGTCGCAGCATTACTATTCTGTACTATCACATCTTTTGCTTTCTGCAGTGCTTGTGTGGTCGCGTTACTCAACCTCAACATCCCTGCTTCAGCAGTTGCTCTAGCATTCGATGCTGCATTTAAAAGCTTGAATTCCACCATGATGCAGTATTCGAATTTTGACTAGCAGTGGCACTGCTTTGACTCTTTTTTAATATATTAACAAACTGGAAAGCAGAGTCTGGCTTCTTTGGGCCAGGGCATTTGTGATCAGGCCCAAATCTATGCTTTAGGCAGTGCTCTTGTACACAGTCTCTGCACCTGACTGTATTTGAGAAAGTCAATAACTCCTTGCAACCAGGAACAGGACACCGTTTCGTTTTCCTTGTTTTCTGGTAGTTGGATGGATCACAATCAGTATTAACGTGGTGCTCCCAGGTGATGTTTGGATCTTCTTTGGGAACAAGTCTTACACCTTTAGCACAGAGGGGGCAAATTATGACAGTTACATCTTTCTGATTAGCATTTGGGCATTGGTGTGATGCATAACTTCTATGCTCCAAGCAGAAAACCTAAGAACAATGAAAACAAGGTCATAAGTAACAACTCTTGTCATAAGTAACAACTCTACAAATAAGGGCGGGCACATGCAGACTATAAACATGTAGATTAACAAAGAACCATAACTTAACAACATTCCTATTGCACTCTAAGTTTAAAGTGTTGAGAGTTGAACGGCTAATGAAATAAGATACAATAGCCAATTAGCATTTGTCAAGCTAAAATCTGTCAAACAAGGAAAAACCTATTCATACTCATTACTGCGTGGTAACAAAGTAAGAAAAGGAGCAGTAGTGTTGGAGTGCCATTTCAACTCAAAATCTGATTCCTTACATTAACCAGCCATAGCTTGCTATTATAAACCCCCCTAAATGCATTAATGATTGCAACTAGTAACACCAGAGTAAACTACAGTAGCTCAATCCTCAAGATTTTGCACAAGATAGTGACTATAGCAAGCTTGGGGACCAAGAATATTTGGGAATGAAGTCATCAACATCATCTTTGGAGCTAACAATACATGTAAACATGACCAGACCGTTTAATGCTATTATGTGGAGATAACTACATGCACATCACCATTGTTTTCATAAAAAGGATAATATATGAGCTACACAGATTAGTTTAAGTAAGGATAATATATGAGCTACACCAGATTAGTTTAAGTATTACATGAGTACACATGCATTCCAACTTAGGTTCTTTCATAAAGTATTAGCATACACTAGAGAACAATCCAGAAGCCATTTGTAAACATGTTGCCCAAAACCAGCTGTGCGCAGTAAACTTCTCATAGTCTCTAACAATTGAAAAAAAACAAAGAATTTTAGCTAGCCACAAAATATAAAAATTTTAAGTGAAGCAGACTATGAAGGATAACATGTTTATCGGTATCATAAATACATATTTAGAAAGGTACATTTTGGTGCAAGGGCCTAAAAAGTACTAATCAATGGAAGAATGGTATGGCATTTCAATGGATTAACATCTAACTGAAGACCAGTTCTGTGAAGTTTGAGAGGGCTGCTAAGCAAGTAGCTCTTTAGGTAGCAGGAAGCGCAGTGCCTTCACCTATAGAATACCTTATTTTTTGAAGACACGCACATGCACATATAAACATACATATAGACAGATCGCACAAGCATTCACCAACATAGACACAAGAACTTGAACCATGATTCATTGAAAACCTATTTATTACAATTTAAACAGCCAATCCTTGCATTAAAGCACAATGGAGATAAAGGATCCATGTACCCGACGGCATCTAGTGGGATGAGGCTTGTTGTTGTTGTGAACATAAACATCCAATTATAAGAGCTTAGCACTCCTATACTAGGCTTCTCCTAAGCAAATGACTCATTCCAAAAAGATCAGAGTTGATCTTGACATCAAAGATTGTCAGGAAGAACGACATGAGCTTCTCGAGACCAGCTCATCACTCCAGCCAAAGAAGTAAGCTCAAAGCAAAGGAAGAGAATCCAAAGCGCTAATATTGAATCATAAAGGAACGTATTGTGCCGTTATACTTGCTATCCTCGATGATCAGTTTATCTAAGTAAGCTCTTCGCTCCTACGGTCTACCTATCACGTATATAATTTCTAATTCTAACGGTAGCATAAATTCCATCGAGTTATGAAGACAACGGTTTTCTCTCTTAAACTTGAAAAACACATCGAAGAAGTATTTTGCGTGTAACCATTTCATAATCAATAGAAAACAACACAATTTGGATTTTCAATGAAATTTCCCAAAACCTACAATTCCACCAAAACAATTATAGATACATTGTGCTCCCATCGCGATCGAAGTCAACTAGAACGATCGTCAAACCTTAATCAATCAAATTAACAGAAAAAATTTTAACTTTCCTTTACATCCCGTTCCAAATCCTAATAACCAAGCAACAATTACTAAACAAAAGGAAATAAATTAAAAATTAAAAAGAAAAAACCAAAACAAGTACCTTCTTGCAGGCATCACAAGAGAAAGGAAGGAAATCGATCTGATTGCAGTCTCCAACAGAGCAGTGTTTTCCAAGATCTGGAAATTCCGGCGTTCCCATCCCAAACTCCAAGAACAACGAACAACACGATTGCGAACACAATCAACTAGAGAGTAAATTAAATGCAAGAAGAACAATTAAGAAGAAGAAGAAGAAACTTTCTTTCATGAAAGACTTTGAAAGTCTCTGTAAGAATTGAAGAAGAACGTAGAGAAAAAGTTGGAAGACAAATTTGCGCGAAGCTTCTTCGTTTTCTTTCTCTTTTTGTCAACATTCCTCAAACAAGCTCATCTGTCAATTTAATTTATTTATTACAATAATGATTTTCAAATAATTTTCTTAAAATTAATTAACTTTTTAAATTTGATAAATAAGTATTTGAATGTTAATTAATTTCTGTCTCGTAGTTGTGACATTGTGGATATATATAGTTTTTTCTTCGTGTGTTTATTAGAATTCAAACACCAAAAATAGATACTGACAACATCAGTTTTGTACAATAACTTGTATGCATTTGGATAAGATTTTTAAAAAATAATTTCTCAATATTTTAATTTATATTTTTTAATATTCTTTTTATAAATATTTAAAAATTTTATTTAAAATTTTAAAGATATATAAACTTTTACGTATTAAAATTTTTTCATTACTTATTTTTATTATAAATTTTAAATAAAAAAATTTATTTTTTAAATAAAATAAAAATATCTATATTTAAAAAAATTTTATTTTAAAAATACTTCTAAACGTTCATTTTGTCTTGAGTTATGGTATAAAGTATGTGCGTATAAAGAGTAATAGTTTTAAGTAATATCAACGTATACATTACACATCTTCCTCTAATACTTTGTATTTATTTCTTTATTTTGTATAAAATAAGTCGTGATAGTTTGAAGTATAACTATTATTATATGGCGGTGATTAAATACATCGCATTTTTCCTTGCATACACATAGGTAAATACCAAATACATAATTTTTGTAGATATTTAATATTTTTATAGATATTTGATATTTTTAAGTTATGATATTTTCTTGCATACGCCATTATTATGATATTGTGGTAATTTGCGCGTTGAAATATACATTAATCCTTTTTCTTTGCATACATATGACAAACATTTACAGACATTTTTTCTATAAGTTGTGGAAGTGAAAGAATATTTTGTTATACACGAGATGGGAATAATAATGTGGAACTGAAAGAAGGTAAAATGGCTTACAGCATCAATCTAAGTTTCTAAAGATTCAATAAACATATAGAAAGTAGTTATATGGTAAATCAAGCATTGAACTTCCTCTTTGCAGCTTGCAACTTAAATAAGAGGTTATCGATGTCAGCTTCCATCCTTATCTTCATACTGAAATATTCACAACTTGCCCTTTCAAGAGCCTGCAACTCGTCAAACTTTTTCCTACGCATATCTTCAGCTTCAGCCAATCTAAGTTTTCGTATTTGATTGCAATAGTCCTCCTCAATCTTTACATTCTTGGCAATTGCAATACGTTTTAGACTTTCAGCTTCTCTTCGAGCATTATCTGCGTGTTCTTGGTACATCTTTGCCTCAGCCTGTTTGAATCTTACAACACTTTCTAGTTCATCAGCCTTCGTCTTTCCTAGACTTGTTCTCTGCTCATTATCCCTGAGTTTCCTGCCTAATAGATCATTATCTATACCGAACACCTCTCCTGTTGTATTTTTCTGAACCTTCTGCGAAGAAATAGACGGGAACCACACGAGTTCTTTACTTGAAATTCCAACCTCATTAGCCTCCTCAGCATCATTTCTGGATGGCTCTTCATGGGTCAAGCTTACTGGAGCGCCGCTTATATGCAAGTCACATTCTATACCAGAAGAAGCAAGATTATAATGCTAGAAAGCAGTTTGACAGGTAAAGTAAACATCTGCAAACATAGTTTAGTACATGTTCAATGAAAAAGAATAAGAAATTAAATTTTCATACATTAATCATTCATGAAAGCTTTCAGACCAAACAAGTCTGACCTTCCTCACCCCCATGATAGCCTCAGGCTCACAGGCTTACTAAAAGGAAATGCATTATGAACGCATCTTAAGAAACAAATCTATGACCTTATTATGGCATTGTGCACATAACAAAAGTTTGTCTAGATGTATTTTCTATGTATCTTAAGCATAGAATCTAACCAGAAACTTTATGATAAGCCCCCAAATTCTTTATTCTCGCTAAGGGTCACCTTGATGATATGCATCCCTATCTCTATGATCTATGAGAATACAAGGCTGAATATGCATCCACATCACATTGCCATGAAAGCAATATCGCCCATCAAGTTACATGTCTTGGGATCACTATAGAGGTGTAGTCTAGAATGGATGTGGCTATCGTAAATAAGGAAATGGATAACTATTACACAATCTTCATTCAATTTTCTGGTTCCTATGATTTTCATTTCCTCTATCTTCCTTTCTACATTGTATTCATAACCTAAAACAGAGCTAGACCTTTGTCATGTATTCATAACATAAAACAGAGCTAGACCTTTATCAGAAAAGGATAAGTTCATACCAGAAAAGAATGTCATGATACAGTTAGTTACTTCTGCAAGCTTGCTTTTATCTACCAATTTCACCAGCATCTCATCAGCCAAAACACACAGTTTTGCACCTCTGAAATCCCTACTGGAAGCGAAGATCCTCTTGACATACTGGAGTTCCTTGGCAAGAGTTTCTACTTCCCAATCTTTTGCGCATGTTTTAAAAACTTCTTTCACAAATCCAAACATCTCTGAGGAGTGATTGCAGACAATGCAGTGAAACTGCATCTCTGTAATAACATCCTGGTTACCGGAGGGACTCTGTCCATTCCTAATATGAGAGTCTCGCAACCCACAATCTGTGTGGCACCAATGCAGACAAAAATCACAACCGACCCAGCTGCAAGTATTTGATGCAGTGTCAAACTTGGAGCACACAAGGCACATGCAGGCACGGCAAAAACCATTCTTTCGTGCACAGATCTTGCACTCGCAGTCATCCACAGGCAAAATACTCAGGCATGCCAAATTACGGCACTTCACATTCAGGAAAATCTCAGCTAGCTCAGTTAAAGAAACATCACCAGCTTTCCAAAGAAAGTCAGTTAGACCAGTTTTAAGGGCTGTCAATATCTCCAATAGAGAACGATGACACCCGACCAAGGTTTTCATTGTCATATCACTCCTTGTTTTCAAGGCTTCCCGCAATACATGCAGCGGGCCGAGCATATCTGCGCCAACTATCATCTGTGAAATGGTTTCCTTCAAGTAAGTTATTGATTGGTCTGTCATATCATGAAGCGTGGTGCTCACAGGTTGTAATGGCTCAGATACGATTTTGGATAAAATCCTTCCAACAACACCAGCACCATCAGGTACATGTTGAGCGCCTCCGAGTTGCTCATACTTATGGCTGCTACTAATTTTTCTCTCTCTTGCGTCTGATGTCCTGTCCTTACAACGTTCCGACCTAGTCTCATGAGATGAAAGGCTATGCTTTTTAGGTGGCTGTCTAGAAATACTTGGTTGTTGACCAAAGCCATTGGGCATAGATTGTTGGTAGACGTTTTCTACGCTAGCTGAATGATAAACCCCATTGCTGTTCATTGCAACTCTCTGGGAAAGGAGAGCACATCTGCCCTTCTGTTTGGTATCATTTGAAGACTGACCTAGCCAAACAATATCATCACTTGCTTGATCAGCTACCCCAAAAATCGGACGGCTAGATACGGACTTTTCATAATTTTCCAGTGAATTCTGATTGAGAGAACAACTAACGTTGTGAGTGAATGGCTGAGAACCTGAGAATGATATGGATGGCATAAATGCATCCGAATTTGTACGGAATGAAGATGGGAATGACTGCATGCTTTTTCCTCGGGTTGGAGAGTTAGGGTATGCGTATTTAGGTTTGGAGACACGGTTAGAAGGAGAAGTAGGCAAGCCAAGTGAAAGGTCGAGAGGCTCCATAATCTGATTCTCCTCTTTCTGCAGACCAACAGCCTGACTGCTAGTATTTTCTCCTGCCAAACTTTTCACATCAGAAGGGAAGAAATCAAAACTCCTACCTCTAGGACCCTCAAGGAGATCCTCTTCTCCGGTTGACTCAGCCTTACCAGATAGAGGCTCTACTAGAACACTCTTACCCTTGTCCTTTTCACTCTCCTTTGACCTATCAGTCATGAATTTCAAACTCCCAGCCTTCCCAGTGCTTGGACCAGCAACATCCTTACTAAAATCAAGGTTATCAGCAGTGCCAGTTGGTGTGGCTTCAAGGTCAATCCCATTTCCTTCTTTGAACTCAACCTCAAGGACTATACCTTCTACCTCTTGCTTACTGGACTCAACACCTCCGACTTGGTCTCCTTCCACCCTTTCTTCGCATTCTACTTTAGGTGAATTACAAACAGCGACTTCATTGTCTTTCTTTTCCTCCCCTATAATCCGGCCGGCCGTTTCTTCCTCTTTACAAGCAGCAACTTCTTCTCTTTGTTCATTACTGTTCCTATCTTCTCCCTCTCTAACATTCTGATGCACTTCACTATTAGGACCAACAACTTGTGGATCAGGTTCTTCACTAGATCCCACCATATGCTCTGTTCGGTTCTCTGGCGACTTCATTTCTTCCTTCACCTCAATAGAATCTTCGTTTTCGACTTCTACCTTCTCTTTAGGAGCTTCAGGATCCCATTCATCAGCTGCTTTCGTTTCTCTCAAATTCACTTCAGATTCAACCTGAACTCCCAGGCTCGGATCAACCAAAGGTTCCAAACCAGGTTCTTGTTCAGTCTCATTCTCATGATCAGGTTGAAGTTCACCTTCTTCCATCTTACTACTACTACTGCTGCTGCTACTACTACTACTACTAGTACTCCTACTACTTTCACCTCTACTACTACTCCCTCGGCAAAGCACCTGTTCACCTTCCTTCCTTGAACTTCGCGACTGCTCCCCGCTACTGGAATCCTTCGATTTCACCGAACCTCGATCATCATAACCCGCAGCAAACTGCTTCCTGCCACCATTATTTCTCAACTCCATCTCCTTCCAGCTACTAGACCTCCTCCACGGAGCACAAGAATACACACTACTATCCCTCCTTCCTCGATCCCGATCAGACCGAAACCTTTTCGGGAAATCTCTTGTCGGAACACTTACGCTCTCCGACCTGTGCAGTTCCCAGTGCCTGCTACGCCATTCAAATCCATCGCTATCGAAATCGAATCGTTTACGTAACGGCCTTAGATCTCTTTCTCTTTCTTCTTCACGCCTGTAACTCTCCGAGTAACGCCGGTGTAACGGCGGCTGATCTGAATCCATGTCTTCATCGTACGATCTCTGCCGTTTCATTTCCAAATCAAACAAAGAAAAAAGAAACACAGAAGTTAATCAGCTGGACTGAAATTCAAGTTGAATTAGTTGTTGTTGGTTCTATGAAATGAAATTTCTTTCTTCCATATAGAAAAACACAAAGATTGCGATGACATAGGAAAGCGTGAGAGAGAAGAAAGCGGGACAGGCGGGTTCAGTTGGTCAACGTTTAGAATTATTATATTACTTTTTTATTATTTTATTTTATAGGAGAAGACTGATAAGTTCTCCGGTTTGATCGAGGTCGAGTTGCTCCAAGCCTCCAACAAGCTGACTCCCACGTGCGACAATCCAGGCACTCGTTGCTGGGCTTTTGATTGGGTCTAATACGCTGGGCCGTGGGCTGTCGATTTTGTGAGAACAATAACCAAATCTCTACTAATTACATGTTAATGTCCGTAAATTTATGTTTAAGCATTTGATTTATCTGGAAGAACAAACATGGGGAAAAGCTTCGGCGAACAGGTGGCGCCGCTGCTTCCTGAATCATCTCTGCCGCTGCCGGAAACATGCTATGGTTACCCTGTTGATCCTTCTCCACCATTCTTGCCGTCACGGTAGCCCCCGAGCTTACGCTTATCAGCAGCGTTGTGGAACTGCAGTGTTCCTTATTCTTCTCTCTTCAGCGGTGTTTATTTTCTGACTTTAGTTCCTAATATTAAGGTTATAAAATATTTTATAAACTATTATAAAAATTCATTAAAAGTTTTTAAAATAAAAAATATTTTAAAAGCTCATCCAAACATTCTCCTGTTCTCGCTAACTTACGATTCCGTTAAAATGTTGATCAAGTATGACAAGATCTCTCTGATCGGTCTCGTCGAACAGAGGCGAGCGAGAGCGTGCGGGCTTTCTTCGTGGAAGCTAAGCTGGATCTTTACGGTAGTTGTTGAGGAAGCTTTTTGAACTTGTTTAGAGATTTGGCGAAGGAGTTGTTGCCATTAAATTGGGTATTATATGGAGGTTGATGGCAAGTGAAGTCTCCACTTTGTTGATCTTCCAATTCATGCTTGATTTTTTACTTCTTAATTTGACGAATATCACCCTTAAGTTGTTTGGGTTTTTTATTACTATGAAATAATTTTCGCATGATACTTTTAGAAAAGGACATAGAAGAAACTGAGAAATTTAGTTTTTAACTCTAATTAAGTGCAAGTTTTGAATTACACTGTACTATTTGTGCTAATAATTCAACACCTTTTATGTTTTATAACATTTGATTATTTTTTATTAACCCAATTGGATTAGGATTTTTAGGTAAAATATATTGTATTTTTAGAAATTTTAATGTACTATTTTATTCCTAAATGAAGTGGATATGTCCCCTTTGTCAAATAGACCCATTTTAATCCTAATCATGAAATAGAATCCACATCTTAATACAAATGCACATGATTCTATCGACAAGGATAGAGCTCTGAAATTGGGCATAAACTCTGTCAAAGTATTCTTGGACATTTTGGCGCGTGTATTTAAACTTTATACAAAGCATTAATAACATTAAGAAAATAATATTTTAGAGTATTTTTTATTTATATTATTTTAATCAAATGACTATATGAATATGAATTTATGATCCTACTAAGCTCGATTCACATCTCAATCCATATTTATCACATTAGATTTATGTTTGAGTCATATCGACTTTAGACATATTTTGACTCATATGTCAATCACATATTAGTTCTATTTTGATTACACATATCACTATCGACCCTTATGATATATTTCAACTCACATCTCGATCATAAATCAATTCCATTTGAATCACATTCATATCGACCATATTTCGAAAAAAAAAAGATCATATTTTGATTTCATATCGACCACAAGAAAGTCTTGTTGTAACTAAATAAAGAAGTTTTAATAAAAATCATTTTGCAAAGATTTGGAGTCAAATTTTTTATATTAGACATCAATATACTAACTAGCTAGACCACACTAACTTTTGAAAAAATTCAAACAAAACATCTATGAATAATGAGAAATTAATGAAGAAGAAAAGAGGAGAAGCATAAAAAGATCAAACATAATACTTTTTTTTGCTGTTATATGTATTTTTTTCACCGTTAGTTTTACTGTTTTTTGCACAATTAATGTTTTCGTTGTTATCTTTTTTTCTCTTTTTTTTGTTATTATCTTCATTGTTATATATATAATTTTACTTCTTTTCATAGTTATTATTTCGCTTTTTTATATTTTCATTCTTACTTTTTTCACTGTTATTATATATATATATATATATTACTATTTTTTCTTAATTATTTTTTTTGCTGTTATTGTGCAGTTACTTTTTTCCAGTTATAGTGCAGTTTTGCTTTGTTCTTCTTTTTTCACTCACAACCGTTAGATCAAACGATTCGACAGCTATAACGGGCGGTGCTCCTGAAGGTGGAGACACTCATATATATATATATATATAGAATATATTCACATATAACTGTAGATGTCAAGTGAATGCTTATGCATGCATGAGGTTGATATGAATCAGAGAATGTACATTTAATTAGATAAGATAGCTGTGGGAATGTACATTTACCTAGATAAGAAGTTGGTGTTTAGTGTTTATAGTTTTCGCAGTATTTTGTAGGAAATAGTGTGTTTTTTTATTTTAATAAAAAATAAATTAAAAATGACTTCTTAATAAAAGAAAAATTACTTTCCTGTTTAAAAGAATACACCCATAGTGTAATTGGTTTTTTCACTGATTTCATCAGCTATGATGAAATTGTGAAGTAGGGTGGGTGGCGCTTCTGTAGGCTAGGTAGCTATGGTTTAGATTCAGATGAAACTGTTGATCCTTTTTGTTTCTTTCCTTATGACATGCTGCGCTACCTTTTGAATTGCCCGTTGTTTATATTTTGCATCAAATATAAGCGAAAACAACATACAAGGATTATGATTTCCCGATTTATTGGTAAAATATTATCTAAATACTCATTAGAATTAGAAGCTAATATGAAGTCTTTTTTCAACTAAGTAGACGTACGGGATGAAAGTATAGCTTCTTTAAGATATCTTTTGTTGTGTACCTTATGTTTCTTCTCGATCCTAATAGAATAAGTTTCCTTATAACCATTTTCAGTTTGTTTGTTGATGGCGGACTTCACTAAGTGCTTACTTACATTCAACATCGTTATAAACTTCATCGCAGGGAAGAATTCCTCGTGCTTTGCTGGTAAATCCAGAAAACGAAGCTGTTGTTCGTCAATATTATTGCTATCCAGATGTATTCATTCCTAGTGTTATGGTACATATCTACCTTCTAGGTTTCCTAAATGTTTGTTGTTATGATACAGTGATATCTTTCAGCCAGGCCTTGTTGCAAAACTTCAATTCAAGATGGTAACTGTAAGATCAATACAGTTATTTCTGTTGAGGACATTTCCGATCCAGCAGGCTGAGCAAGAAGTTCAGTGAGCTAGTGTTGCTTCCTCATTTGATTAACTTGTTGAATATCTGGAATAGAGTTTTTATTGTTGAGGACATTTTCTATTGTTGAACATTTGGAACACTGTAATCTTCTGGTGCTTGCGAAGATTACTCGTTGGTTAATGTTTTCAGAAGAGAGCTCTTTTGCCCAATGATGGCTTACTTCTTGTAGATCGATGGCTTCACTGTACATGCATGCATTTGATCATGAAATTTTCAATAGAAAAAAAAAGACTAACTTTGATTAATCATAGCGAAACATATGATTATTAATCCATTACTTACATACAGTTAACTACTACAGATCGAACTTGGTAGTTTCAAAATTGAAACACAGTATGTACATTCCTTGTTTATTATTATTTGATAGCCTTCATACTGGGACTGAAGAAAACACTGCCTGCGAAACACTTCTTGTGAAGAAAACTTGGCTCCTTTGGAACTGTGGGTCTTCTACTTGACCTGTGCAGATAACACATACTTGTAGTGATCATCAATTTGCTTTTAGATACAAAACAGGTTCATCATGCATGTTCTTATATTTATTAAAGTTCTTGTAGTCCTTCATGATTTTAAGTAGTTGATGATATCTGCAATTATTATTATCTTATTATTGTTATTATTGAGAGACCTGCAAAAAGTTCACAAGGTAACCTTTGAGGGAAGAACGGTCGATCGAAAAAAGGCATCAATTGCGCTTTAGGAACCATTTCCTTTCTCATCATTTTAACCTGTTCTTCCTCTATAGCCTGAGCGTATTGATTATGCATATAAAGCATCAGTGCATCATATGTTGCAGTGTTTAATTATGTTATTGAACAAGTCACTAACGCTTGGAATAATATTTTCAGAACAAAATAACCAATACAAAACCTTCTGTATCTTCTCCTCAAACCTTCCTAGTATCTCAAGGGTGTAGTTCTTGCTTGCAACCTGCATGCAAATCAAATGCGTGAGTACGAGATTGATCTATACGCATATATGTGAATACATTTTCTTGTTGGGGAAAAAGGAACCATTAAACATGAAGAACTACCAGTTCATTAAATCCGGCTCGCCGTGCTGCTCTCTCCTTAGTGTGGAGCTTTATGTTCAGCGGCTTTGTTTGCTCCTTCACTGCAGGTTTTAGCAAGTTCTGCAATTTTCAATTCATAAGTAGTGCATTTTGTAGGAAGAAATGTGTATGCATGCATGCATGAGTACTTGTCGAAAGAACCAAAAGATAAGCAAGATAAATAAATAAACCAATTACAAATAAAACATTTGATAAGACATATGATATTGTGCAACATGAACGAGAGATGAAACATCTCTGTATTAGAGATCTTAACTTTGAATTTTCAGAGAAAACGAAATTAATTTCACTGTCCATGCAAGAACTAATTAAATTCTACAAACAAAATATACGTTTTTAATGCATGCATGCATAGAGATCGAAAAAGACAGAAAATGAAGGCAAAAAAATATTTAATTATCATATATATATATATAGATGTAGACTTCGATCATTGAATGATTAAATATTATTTACCTGAGGTTTGTCAGTGGTTAACGGCAAACCTTGTGCTATACGAATCCTCCGCCGTGCTTCCTCTGTGACCATTTCACGCAGCCGTTTCTCGAACGCTTGCTCCTTCATCTGTCCTCTTTCCTATACATTCGTTTTTTTTTGAGCAAATATAATCAATTAGTTCAATTTTCGACTGTGTTTTCTTTTTCTATCTTTCATCTCTCTCTTCTATTTGCCTTTAAAAGTTCATTAAGAGCTTGCTCAATTAATGGATTACCTCAGTTTGGAGTTTGAAGGGCTGTGGTTGAACACCCTTAGCTGATGATGAACCTGTTCGTTTCGTTGTTTGAATCGCAGAGGAGAAATTCGAAGCTTGACTAGGTTTAGTCAGCTTCAGTAGTTATTAAACCAATAACCAACAAAGAATTAATACGTTAGTTTTAAGAACAATATCTCTCTTGAAATTTTCTAAACCAATTCTTCATCTGTATGACAAAGTAAAACCCTAATGTAAACAAACGCCTGCGGAGAGACACATGAATATAGAATCTCACTAATTTTATTCAAAAAAATGAATATGCACAAAAGTTTAGTGCATAAAATTATAACAACATGCAAGATGCATGATATCTAATTAATTAAGTAGCTAGGTAGATATCAACCTTTGGAGAAGAGGCATTATTGCTCTTGATTTCCATATTGTTTATGAATCTTTCTGATCAGTGCAGCATTACATCTCAACCCTAGCGCTGCTATTTATAGTCTCATAAAACGAACCAAATCATATGAAACAAAAACTTAGTACAGAAGATGTACACGTACATGTTTCCCAGTTCTGTTGCATGCTTAAGTTACTACGTACTATAGTTTAACTAATTCAAGCTTTTATTTATTGTGTAATGTGTGTTCATTTTGATTGATGAAATCTCTCTAACAACATTTAATGGATCCATTCAACCAAACTTTCTGCTCTAACTTTCCATCACACACCTTTTACTTTTTTATTTTTTCCCCCGTTCTTCCTTTTTATTTTATTTTTCTTCTGCAACAAACACTGATAGCAAAATGTCAATAAAATTATCTTTTCTTTTTCTCTTTGCGGTGTTGTTTCATTTTCTTGTTGCATTAACGTGACTGATGAACTACACGTACTACGACGTCACAAATCAATTTAGTTATACATGAATAAAGCCGAATCTAAAAGTTCTACCATATATATCTTCCACGTTTCACACATTTCATTTTTTCAAATTTATATACAAACATATATAAATATATTCTATATATAGTGATTAATTATTCACACACATGTATAGCACTTGAAATGTGAAAAACAATGGCTTGTATATATATATATATATGCAACTTAAGTTCACAGATTCATCAGAAACATGTTTCTGAAAATCTGATAATAATCAATATATTGCAGTAGCTAATGTATATACATTACTCTAGAACATAAAAGGACAATAAATTGCAACAACGAAAATAACATCGGTAGACGTCAATCAAATCGGAAATTTTGTTGTTCATTAGTCTGAGCAATTCTTTGAGAATACTTGACTTGCAAATACGGGAAAATGTTGACGCTGATCTTTTGAATTCTTTCTTTCTTGGTTTTTTTTAGATATATATAATCTGATGATTATGGTATCTGTTATAAGGCTTCTGTCATACTGATTTTTTTTTTTTTTTTGCTTTTGTAAATTGATTGATAGATAGATAGATGTCGACTGCAGTTAAACGATCCATACGTAGGTCGCCCATCAATTAGTTATATCTGCAATCAGAAACCAAATTTCCAGAGTTTTCATAGATACATCGCAATTCTGATCAAGCTGATTATTTTACTGATATTACTCAAAACATTTGTAGAATTGCTGTATGTATCTGGTGTTGGATCCTATACAACTTTGCTATATATGATTCAACCATCTCTGGCATTAGCGAGTTTTCTCGAACGTATAATAATCAAACACCAGACCTTTTTGAGAAAACTTGAATCGCTACACGTATGCATGGGCAGGTTAAAATTGGGATGCTTGGCTTGCAGAGAAACTGATTATAGAGATAGCAATCGGTTATTAGGCAAATTTATTATTGATGTCGTCGGTAATTGAACTAACACCATTATCGTATATACAAGTTAATGCAACGAATATATATGAAATTTCTGAATAGATGATAAGTCTATTGTCTCAATCAACTTAACAGTAAGACTAAAGAAGCCTTCAAAGGAAGTGGTTTGGTGAGGTCGTTGCTCCTGATAATAAACATAACACTTAACAGTGAAGGGGACTTCTTGCTCAGGACTCTCTCTACTCTTTAATATTCATGACTATTGCTATTCTAAGACATTTTATATATATTTAATGCGACGTTATGAAAAACCTAATTAACCTACACACTAAATGCAGAACAATGGCAAATTTGTTTCACCTGCTCTTGATTCTCTACCTAAATTTTTAAGTAGTTAGCAATAACTAGCACAAGTTCTGGTTGGGGTATGTAGAACAGAAATCTTAGTAATTCCCAAACTCAATCACCAATGCCTCATTGCAAAGTATCAACAATGCAAACAAAAAAGATGAGTTCATTTCATATATCATGAGTTGTCGTAATACAGAGTTCTTCCCAACTTGCTATTAATTTGACTCATGTGAAGTAGTAAAACAATTTACAAGGGAGCTGCTCGTGCAGTGAGAAGCAGCAGTATACATGGAAGAAGATAATCTAGTATAGATGCAAAAGAAAAGAACTAGTGTGCTATGTAATTGATTTAGGTTCTGTTTGGGAAATAAGTGCAACTTCATATGAATCATTCTCTCCTTTACCTACAAAAATAAGTGTCACTTCCGTAAAACAATAACTCTACATAACAGTTAAAGAGAAGGAATATACATCTTATAGACTCACCAACTTCTACAGTTATACCAGGTCCAAAGAATGATGCGAATTTTGCCTGAGGGTAGATAAACAGGGCTCCATTCAGTTCATAGGAAAGTTAGGTAAGCAGTAATTTTCCCATGAATCACTTAGACATGTTGCAACTGAAAACACGTTAATGCAAATTCAGCAGCCTAACTCATTTTTCTTCTTCTAAAGGAGCCTTCAGAAACATAATATGTAACTGCAACAATTACTGAAGTGGTTGCTAAATGGAGAAAGTAAGGAGCACAATTTGAGCGTAATGTTACCTGTCTCTGCTCAAAAATTGACAGCTGCAGAGCTTTAGCCTCAAAGACGAGGACCAAGGAGTACTTTCCATCTGAAGCTACCTGTGAAGTAACAAACATAACTATTCTTACAATTGCAAGTAGATTTGCATAAGCAATGAGTTGGTCTAGCAACAAAAATGCTAGTGTAACAGTGCCAGGAGAATTGGATGCCAATTAGTTGTAGCAGACACAGGACAAGTCATGCTACGGTCACAGTTTTCTTGCTTAGATAGGATGAGATTCACGAGAAATAACTCAAGCAATTAGCTAAACTGAACCTACACCTACTGATCAACATATTGAATTACAATCGATTAAGAGCATAATACATAATGCGACTTGGACACAGCTTTTTCATGTACCCATATGATGATGACATATCAAATAACACATCTGCAAAAGTGTACCTCTTCACGAATCAGCTGTAACTTAGGTGCACTTCGCCTTGGAATTCCTCCACCCTATACAATAACATGGGTAACAAGATATAATCATATAACAAATAAACTAACTGACACCTGTGTAAAAAGAATGTTAGCTAGCAGTTATCTAGTAACATTTTGCACAACAAAAATCAGAACAAAATAATGATAAGAACAGTATTACACATGGTACACATAGAGATGCATCACTAATATTAAAATAATAAAATCAGCACAACAAAGAAAGCAAAATGATAAAATCTATAACATAATAATTTAATAAAAGAATCTTTAACAGAAATAGTACGCTAAGAATCCAAATGGAAGTTTAGAAGTAGTATACAAGACCCAAAGGCACAAGTATGCACAAATATGGAGCCATTGAAGTTTGAAGATATTATACAGAAATGATTGTCTCTCATGTGGCAAAAGAACTAAAGGTCACATAGGCAGTTGGGAGTCATGGTAGGAGTATGTACAACTGAAAAACACACGAAAGAATAGAGAAATTGGATACTACCATTCAGCTACATCAATTAGTCAAAGCTAAACTTTATATTAATATGAAGAGGAAAGGACAATATCTACCTGTCCATATTGGAAGATACGTTTTAGGGCCTCATCCAAATGCTGCTCATCCCCATAGCGGAACCTTGTGACATCATTTCTTACCTAAACAGCATACAGTCAACTAAAAATAGATCAACAAGGACAAATTAGACAACAAACATCTAACTAAGTCTCACTTGATTATCATCAACGAAGAAAAATGTGCAAGGCCATACATGTTGAAGTCTTTGGTTATTGACTGCGCGACGTACGTTCCAACCAAATCCAGTAGTTATCCTTAAGAACCTAATACTCAACAGAGTCACAGACCTCACTGTTGTAGATCAATACTGGTATCGAGCTCAAAATGTGCCATTTTCTATCAAACCAGAACTTATTTGTACTCTGTCCCAAGGAACCATGACTATTGTTCAGGCAGAGAGGGACAATCTAAAACAAGTGTAATTTCAGCTATGCAGGAGAAGAAAAATGAATATGCAATCAGTCAAGGCATGATATTTTTCTCGTAGAGCATCAACAATCACAACAGTATGAGATACATGGCAAGGGAATAGCATCATCAAGAAAGATATACAACTACAAAGTTCACCTGTTTCTGAATAGGCGTTGCGCATATATCACGCAAGGCTTGTGCATCAGAGTAAGTTATGCAAGGGACTGGTTTCAACTCTGCATACTGCATTTCATAGCCCACCAAGTATGTCAAAGAAGTAAACACAGAGAAATAGCTTCATAAAGTAAAATCTAGTGGGAAACATCATACCACATACAAACTCTAGCTAATCCGCAGAGCCTAATGACTTTCTTAACCGTTAGGTTTGAACATTATTATGTGTAGCTATGCCAAGATTAGTATATCATTCAACTTGAATTAACAAATACACAAGCTTGGAAAGCACTAATAATAGTTCAAACTCGGTCGCATGAATTCTGACAGCAGTGAAGAAACAGTTCCTACTCAATCAGGAAACAAAGTGAAAAGGGACACCAGCCATGACAAGCTTCCAATATGACTGATAAAAGTATAGATGAAAAATACTTGCAAATTCATATGGGGTTATTTTTACCTTCAGAGCCATACCAATTATAACAAGTGGAAAGCCGTAAGTAAGCATCAAAGCAGACCACTCAGACCCAGGGAGTATGTTGAAATATGCTCCAAACCCATATCTGGAAGATCAATCAAGGTGATCATCAAGTACCGAAATAGTTTCGGTCAACCAAAAGAAGTTTTTCATTTTTTCTCATTAACTCACGAGAGAAGGGAACCACCGACACCCAATCCAATGACACCGAAGGATAGCTGCAAAAATGAAACAAATCTACCATCTATGAGCTAAATAACAAATTGCTATACTGTAAATGCAAAAGACATGTAACGTGGGAACTATCATTCACAGTTACCGTACAATAGAGTCAGTAGTTTATAGTGCAGTTATATGTCTTTGTTATGTAGAACTCAATAGTGGAGAGGTGATCGATTCATGAGGATTACAATTCAGATAATACTTTCTAATTCATTAAGAACACCATAAAAATTAATTTGAGGTCTTGCAAGAGCTACGAGGACTAATAACAAAATGCCGAATATTATTCAGTTATATTCTATTCGCTTTACTCTCCCAAAATCACCCTAAGCTAAAGTCCAATTCAAAACTTTATCCAGACAAAGTTAGTTCAATTCAGATACAGCAACGAAGTGCGACAAAAGTACTCCAACTCGTTGTTCTTAAAGGGGAGAAAGAAAGAACCTTGGATATAGAGAAGCCATCATCAGGTACAACAGTTTTCTTCGTGTTTGTTAAGTTTGAAGCGGTGGAAGAAGAAGAAGAAGAAGAAGAAGAAGGTGGCTGTGTTGATTCCACTGCGCTAGCGATGACCAAGAGACGCTGCCGGGGACGGAGAACACTAATCTGTCTGCTGCAACTTATATGCCTCTGCTGCACTTGCAGCTTTCCAAATCGCCATGACTGAAATACTCTGCTGTTGCTATTGCTGCAGAGTCCGGAGCAAACTGGGGCTGCTTCTATCCTCTGCAACATTGCTGCTGCTCTTTCTCTCTACTATCTACACTACAAAGTAAAGAAAAGAGAAGGAAAGCAGGAGAGAAGGTTTGTGGCCACAAAACAGTTGGGTGGTTCAATTGAGGCCCGGAAAAGGTAGAGAAAATGTGTTTGTAGATTGGGTTTGCAAGGTCTGGGTCAGGTTAATGGGTTCGGATCCAGATGAACCAAGCAAATAGATCATGCTCGTCTGCAATTGAGTCTCCACAACAAAGAAAGAAAACAGAAACCTAATACCCGTTGCCCACTTGTCATACATCGACTTATTAATAGATATTAGTAAGAAAAATGACAATAGCCCTTGTACGTGGCGCTGGATTTGTTCACTTGTGCTCAAGTTCATGTGATATGTTCCATAAAATCGTACATTCAACACGAACGGAAAAGCTGCAAAACTTTTTCATTGTTCTAAAATCATGAGGGCAGTGTTCATGTCGAGTTCCCACCCCATCCCTAATATACAAACAATTGAAATTAGAAAATGCGGTTAGAATTTACATTTAGATTTTGGGGAAATATGAACACTATAAATGAATTGAGGAGAATGCCTAATACAACCTAACCATCTGAAGTTCAAAGGGACTTTTTATAACGCAGATTGATCTTCCCAGCATTTTATTTAAATACTGCACCCCCTACGGTGAACCTAGTTATCACAATTTCATTAGGGTTGGGCCTTTCCTGAAAGAGTCATACAGCGGCCTTGACCTTCTAAAGCCGAGTATATCATCAATCTTGCGCATTTGCAATTGGTTAGCTTCCTGATTGTTGGGCAACATTTTAAACTCATTAGAGTGTGAACCCCCATAAACTTGCACACTAAGTGTTCTTCTCCAGGGAGCATCAGCTTTCAAAAAATCATCAAAGAAAGCTAGCAGCTCCTCTTTCTTGAGACACTGCAAAGCCTTAACCTGTAAGTTTAGGGTAGAGTTGAAAAAAGTTTTGAGCCAATGTAACATATAGATAGCATATCCCTAATTAACAAAATTGACAAAAGACATACCTCATCGTCCTTCCTTTTGAATCTTAATGTACCATGATCTATTTCCTTCCAGAAAAAAGCAGACTCCTCCTTTAAGTTTTTGAACTTCTCCAATTTCATATCAATTAGAGCTCGAACATTGCCCTGCATATTGTTTTGGCAGGAAGCATTTCTTTACAAAATATTACATCATATTTATGCTCCTAGAGTGAAGAACAACGGGCCAGTCTTCTTGTAGCTCGAATTCAATGCATCAGCTGCTTAATATAATCCTTTTTTAAACTGAGGTTTCAGGCTAGAGATATATAAAGATAAACAACATCCATACTGTGTTAAAGAGTCCAAGCAAGCATCCGGTAGAAACTTCAGATCACTTTTAACCTTAACTAAGAGGATAACACAAAAACTTTTAATAAGATTGGAAAATTCATATTTATTTAAACTCTCAATATCCATGGAGGAATTTCTAATTCTAAAGGAACAAAAAATTATTATTTTCCAAATTAGGACCCTTATGATCATATCCTTAAGAACAAACTCTCCACAAGAACCAAAAAGAAAGGAATTTGCAATCTGGAGCTCTTGAGACCAGGAATTCTAATCACGACAATACAGAAATTTCCAAAATAAGGGAAGGTTATAATTCTGATATTACAACCCTTATAGTCGCATCATAATGAATCTGTATACATCTTATATTAGAACAAAGTAAAACAAACAGCAGAATGCCATCTGTCATTTTATAGGTTCTCAAATTCTACTCTATATACTATATAATAACAATATCCAAAAAATGAATTGTAAGTTATATTTAGTGTTAGTTGTTAGCTTATACTTTTGCAAGTAATAATGTGTTTGTTTAATTACTTTTTTATATCAAGAACTTGGGATTGAATCTTTTGTAAAAGAACATTTTTTTTATTTAATTTTGTTAAAGACATTTTCTATACAAACTTTTAAAAGAGATTTATAAGTTCATAAACATAAGCATAAACATAATCACATTACTTCAATTATAGAGAGAAATTATTTATATTTACACTTTTTCTCATAGAAGCGCTTAGTGGGATGACTTAGAAATTGAAGACATCTGCATGGTTTCATTTCAATGATACATATTCAACTCAAAGACTAAAAACACAAAAAAACATGGTTTTAACAATTTATACTGTTATTATGACGATTCTATTGTCAGTGGTCTGAGACACGACAATGTCATACTATAAAACTAGGTACTAAAACAGAAAATGCATTTATTATAAAATTCAACAAAAGTTATAAGCATGCTTGCTAAAAACTAATTATTATATTAAATTTTAATGTCAATACATTTAGTTAGCATGCAGCTTGCTCACTTTAATTCCATTGAAAACCTTAAAGCATTCGTTCCTTCTTTCCTTGACAAAAATATGTAACGTAAAACATCCTATATATTCTTAAGTTTGGTCAACCCATTATTTTAATCACATATGCACTTGATGAGAACCTAGAGTTGAAAATATGGACAAGCCTCACACTCAAAGGGATTTAACACTCTGATGCCTCATGCAAGCCAGAAGGCTTGCACCATGTTGTGCAACAATATTCACTGTCAGAATAACATCTGTTAACCACTACCTTTGCTGACAATGCACACAAGCATTTTTTTCTGTTCCATTAGGCAGTTAGGCATGTAACTTATTAGTTAAAGTGGAATATAAGCTTACTCCTAATGCCTTTGTAAAAAGTTACTAAATACTGACCTCATATTCTTGATCATTCATTTCCTTGAGCTTTGTTTCTAACATTTTGTAAAAAGATTCAACTCGTAAATCAAGCTGTGCAGGGTCCTGAAAAGTTCAAACATAGAAGCTGAGAAATAGCTATCAAAGCAACTGAAAAGAGGCACCTTTTTTGGTACCTTTTTAGCAATTTGGTACCTTAGCTTTGGACTGGATAATAAGCTGAATTCCTTGAACACCTGAGTCATTTCTGCATATACCATATCAGGAATCTATAACTAATTAATGCCAATGTAGTTTGTGGGAGCATAAACATATCCACAAACCTTTGCATAAGCATAGTTATATATCCAAGTTGCTCAACTGATCGGAGTTGATGAAATGCTGGTTGTTTTGCAATGAGGGTAAATAACTGAAGTTTCACATTGAGATTTATGTCATCCTGATGAACCTATTGAATTGAAATAAGTAGTAAGGTAATAATTTCCACAAAAAATGGTTTCAAAAAGATAAATATGTAGAAGAAAACTTGGGCATCGATAAAAATAAGACTCTCTCACACCCCTCTGAATCTGCGAGACAGGGGAGCAATTAGTAGTTTTCTTGTTAGACGATATAACAAGACTCCTTCAATAAGGACTAATCCGTATTTTCTTGTTAGAAGATATATGTAATACAGCTCATTCTAAGAGATAATATAGTTAACAGAGAAAAAAGTGTTTTTATACGTTTCAGAAAAAATGCATGCCAAACTTCATGTCATAGACATGCACAGAGCGCAAAACATATTGGTGATCTATAAGTACAGCTTCTATTTTAATAGAGCTTAAATTAATAACTAGAGAACAATCATGGGTTTTAAAACTTTTCTCTTGCACCATAAAGACCTTGCTCGTTCAAATAGAAACAACAATATGATATCAAGTTTCTACAAAGCTTACATTGTTGATCCTTTTATGTCTAAAGTTTTTAATTATTTAACAATCCAAAATCAAATACACTCCTGACATCATTTGCATTTCATAGTCGATTGGGTTTCCGCTCTTCACTAGCATGCTTTGATTAACTTAAGGCTACTACATGCCAACCTGACAAGATATTGTAGAAATTGGGCATTACCTACAAACAACAAGCACCAACATTACTGGCATCATATCTGCAATGTTTGTGTCCATTACATAAAGGTTGTCACTAGTTTACCACAATGTCGTATAGGGTTTCAAGTATATAACCTGAATATAGTGAAGAAGGGCTGAGTTCTGATCTTTTTGATTGAGGCCCTCCTCTGCAATGTAAGATTTTATTCCCTCTTCAAGCTTCACAATTCTAGTTGCCATATACTGAGAGGGGTATAGAGATTGGTATATTGGCTCTGACTTAAAAAAGACATCCTCAACGTGCTCAATAATTGATCCTGCCTCTTTTTTCTCCATGTTTCCTTGACAACAATCACAGTCAAACAATGTAAGTTAGAAAGTCATGATGCTTGTCATAACTTCCCGTCAGATGTTTTATTTTTCATAAAATACTGACCAGCTATATAGCACTCCAGAAACATTCCAGATAGTAATTGCGGCCAAAATTTTGAAAGGTGATCAGCTTCAAGAAGAGGAATAACTTTAAGCTTTTCATCCCAAGGCCATGCATGGTCATCCAGCGTCAAAGAACAGTAGTAGAACGCTTGCTGATAAGGCTGTTGAAACTTAAAATTTTGGTACTCCTTCATAGTTGCTTCCTGACATTTAAAAATCGTGATATAGGTTCAATAACCAAAGAGAGTTAACATTTGACAGAACTAGAGAACTTGTGGTGATCCGCTATATATCGACATTACAATTTACTATAATTTGATGTTTCTGTTCAGATATATGTCATAAGATAAATATAAATTACTTTTGCCTAGGTGTAACTGTTGTTTGCAAAATAACTGCAGATGATTTAGAAGCTCAAATGTCAGGATATTGCAGACTGATTACGAACATGCATACTCAAACTTACAAAGAAAGTGATGGAGCGGAGACTAATAACAATATGCATATTCAAAGAAATCGATGTGTTGGATTATCACGAGCTAATTATTGATAAGGACCTTGATAGACATTAACAAAAAAAAAAATCTTTCGAAGATTCTTTTAACTAGTAGCTAGTTAGTTTTATACGTGCTACAATCTTATTGCCCTGTATTTAGTGTGGTAAAAAACAATGTACTTGAACGTCAAAACTTAGTAATTAATGAGTCCATATTGCTAATGCAATATGACTTTGCTAATCCACATCTGGATGCAAAGTAATTTACATCACTCAAAAGGAAATTCTACTTTCCCTACAGAAGTTAAGATCATCCTCACTCGTGGATTTGGAAGTCCAATTTGTGCCAACTCACTAACCTATTCTTCACACTATTATACACTTCCCTCTAATTTGCTGTTGATGGTCCCTTTTGCCATCTTTATTATAATAGTAAAATAAAAGAAACTCAAGCTTTACATGTCAGCTATTCTAAACTTTTCAAGTTCTAGATATAAAGAAAACAAAAGAAACAAATTGCAGCAATGATCTCATAAAGATCAATTACAGCATGAACAATTAAGCTCAATGCAAAATATTAAATATAAGAGCTTATAAGAGCATATGCATCTGTAACATCCACTAAGTTATTAATATTTGTATATTGAAATCTAACTATTCTAATAAAGCTATTAAAAAGCTTCAAAAACATATTTCACAACCAAGCAACCATTTTGGTTCACCCCCACCCAAAAAACATGTTAGCGTCGTTATTTTTATATCTTTCTCTATGAAGTAATAACTTCAAAGACAAAAATCTTTACCAAAATCCAATAACTTTTTTCATGAAACCTCATTGATTACCATTTATTACATACTTGAGAAAAAATGAAGTAAACCGCTAATATATTTTATATATTAAAGCAGAGGAAAATGTACCAGCACGAGCGACGTGGGTAATTTTGACCTGTAATATACCAATCTATACGTCATAAAATTACTTAATTGCCTTTCAATCAAGAGATTATGTTTATCTATAATTTCTTAATGCTACATGCAATATTAAACATAAAGTAAATAAAAGATCTACTAACTGCTAAGGCAAAAATAAACTCTTGATCAAATG
This sequence comes from Acanthochlamys bracteata, assembly GCA_019914995.1. Classification (NCBI taxonomy): domain Eukaryota; kingdom Viridiplantae; phylum Streptophyta; class Magnoliopsida; order Pandanales; family Velloziaceae; genus Acanthochlamys; species Acanthochlamys bracteata. Next base: position 4,834,137 of record CM034129.1, on the reverse strand, counting down.
GCAATTAAGTAATTTATGGTGTATATATTGATATATGAAAGGTCAAAAATTACCACATAGGGAAATGTTGGAATATTTTACTTAGCTTTAGTGTGTAAGTATACAGATTTGTATAAAGCAATTAAGCTTCAAACAAATAAGTTTGATAGGTTGATTTATCTAATCCACGATAAGTACTAATCTATAACTTTTTCAAGGTAAATGCAATATTAAATAATAACTTTACTTTATCAGTTACAATGCCAACAAATATTATACATACCCCATGCTTATAAGGTAGCATGTATGAAGTATAACGCATGCAAGTCGACAAGGCCCATGCCCATGTTAAAATTTAAATGAATGCAGATGCCAATTCACGTAAGGACCAGATCGGTATGCATTAATAAGGACAAAGTAACAAAAATATTAGTTCAACATTGGAAATGTAATGATGCAAAGCATAAGTGGTCAGGAGCAGAATTTTTAAGTAAAAGTTACTATGAGTCAGCAGGTAAACTAAGCTACATTTTTCAGCAGCTAAAGTTGCATCAATGAAAGCATACAATGAAGCCACTGAAATCCAACCAACAATACCACCAAAGCAGGCAAAAGCACTATAAGAAAACAATGGTATTATTTCAGTAATTATTTCTAAAAACGAGTTAAACAAATAAATCATTTAAAAGAATATGTAAGGTTACTGTAAGTACCTTCACTACAGAGAACCGGTCAGGTTTCACCTCGAATCTCTTAACCTTAGTAGTTATTGTCTCGAGCAAAATTCTCATTTTATGATTATAACCAGCAACAACCACCTGAGGATAAAAAGTTAATGCAAAAAATCAGTGATAAAATACGTCAATTAATTCCAAAAGAGAAAAGAAAACGATACTCTTCAATCTTAAACACTACAACATTCACCTCCAAAATGATGAATCTTATGTCTAATGTCATTATTAAGTAGGTGGAAAGTTTTGATCGCGAATTTAAACATAAAATTGAGCAATGTGCCAAAAAACAGAACATATTAGATATTGCTATGGAGCAGAATTGGACACACAAGTTCATTAAACAGAAGATGTTCACAGTCATAAGTATGAGAATATTCACATTTCAAGGAACTACACAGCTATGCATAAGCAGCAAAATGGAACTCCAGTAGAAGCTGGATACGCATTCAGAAGAGTGCAAATATAATCTACCATTGTTGTTTCATTTGTCCACTTTCATCAAACTTAAAGTGTTAGATCTACATAACTAAGGTTGTAACAAACTTTCTCACTATAAGTAGGTAAAGAAAAGAATGGGGGACAAAACTGCCCTCAGGACATACTTCCATTTTGTCATCTTTAATATGGTGAAAAGATAGTTCTTACTTTGTGAATTCACTTTATTTTAAGCAGAAACTTAAGTTACATATGATGAAAATGCAGTATAATCAGATTCTTCTCTGATATTAAAGCCTAGCACAGTTGAAATGTTTCTTCTTGAAGCAATGTACAATGACTCGAGAATTGCACGTGAATCAAACAGCTTTTGTTATTACTAAAATATTTAACCCCTATATTGTTAATATGAATTCTTCAAGAATACACGGCCATATTGAACTCTTGAGAGGTAAAAGGTTTCATGTGCAGCTCACAAGAACAACTTCGATCAATTCAAGTAAAGTGTACTTTAGCAGAATTCAGATAACAGATGCATGATTTGCAATCCCATGTACTTGCACTAGTAATAGCCAAAATCATTTCAAGCTAATACATCAGTAAGAAGGGTATTGCATATTTAGGTTACTGCATAAATCTATTCTTTAGAGCAGTTCTATTATACATAGCATAACACCTATTACATATGAATGGATTTTGCAATTTAAGCAATACGAGATCCAATAATGCAAACTTGAAGAGACCAGACATATTGTTCATTGTATTGCAGGATCAATTATGAGTTCTCAATCTTTTAAGTGACAAGACTTATGAAGCACTCTATAGTATTATCTTAATGGACTCACTAATACCTTGATGGACTCACTCTATCATTAGTGATACACATCTTCTAAGAACTTAATGCATATCAATGTTTATAAGAAATATTCACTAGTCTAGAGTACAACCTGAAAACCAGAATTAGTATGCAGTATGCCATAATGTAGACCAGCAACTTGAGCATCATAAGCTGAAACAAGAAAAGTAAAACTCATTAAGTCGGCAGACAATTCAATCAGGTAAATAGAGCTAACAGTTTCAATCAGTTTGCCATCTCAATTGCCAAACAGCTAGCTATATAACATAGGTAAACGATATGACAGAAACCATATAATATAACAAAATACAACATCGAAACACCTAAATGCTACAAAACAAAAAGGAGGAGAATTATTTTACAGGCAACCTTTCCAGGAAAGAGAATCAATAGTACTGTTCATATGATAACTTTCCAGTCTCCCACATGCTAATGTGCTGTAAGTTCTCAATAATTTTCTTTAAATTTGCATTGATCATAAAAGTCACAATACTGTACAAGGGCTTTTTCCTTGTAGTCACATACCGAAGACGGCTACCGTACTTGTAGAAGTCACAATACAAATAACTATATTATAAGTATTAGAGATAGCAGTGACAGTCGTAGAAACTATTCATCTAAACTGCTTCACAAGCAAAACACAGAATAACCATAAACAACCTCCACGAGTAACTTGATGAGTTAATTAATTACCATCATGCTCAGCATGGTATGAACTAGCATAAACAAGAAATAGACTGTTGCAGCCGAGAAAAGTATCAATGTTATTAAAAGCACATCAACTGACACACAATGTTGAACCTGGAAGCTAATGCTGCACAAGGTTGATACGTCTATGGGACATAACTCTAATGAGAATCACACTAGTGGGGCACTCACCATACTCGTTCAAATAATCAGTTACTAATGCTGTAAAAATTCTTGTAAGGATATCTGTCTTCGGCGAGTAGTTTGAATGTGCACAGTGGAAATCTATTCTGATGTAAGCTTTTGGGGTAAAGAACATCGTATCAGGCTTGTACCACAACCTTGAAAATTGAGATTCTCTTAGCATAACTGGAAAACTATCCTGTACAGTGGATTTATGATATCAGAAACTGTATAACATGATAAAATACTTAAAGGGGATAAGAACAAAGGAGAACTACCTTTTGAGGGATAGATCTAAGTGTTAAATCAGTTGGAATAAACATATTAGGCTCCGGCAGATGCAAGTCTTCACCAGGAGCTTCCTCTTTCCATTTCTACGTAGCAAAAGCAGCTATTACAAACCACCAAAATTTGAAAAAAAAAAAAGAAGCACTTAATGCCCTAGTTACTAGTAGGAACTACAAAATACCACATTTACAATCCACTCTAGTTTAAAGAATGTAGAAAATGCTCTTCCATGTGAGCATACAAATAATCCACATCTAACCTGAAAGGCATAGGGTTCTATTTTCTCGCAGGTACAAGCAGTTTCATACCACGGTTCTATCAAATTTGTTGATCCTTCAAATTTTTTGGATTCCCAGAAGATTCTGAAGAAAAAATATATATAATGTATATAAACATATAGTATCATCGATGCTGGGCAAAAAGAAAAGTCAGGTGAATGGCCATAAAACGGTCGTATGTAAGTGTAATCAAAGATTAAATTTTGTCATTATGTTAATAAACATATTTCGTATCTGTAATTAAAAACTCCTGAAATAAGTAGATACAGAAAGAAAGAACATTCTCAGAAAAAATGCCAGCGTACAGAAAGCTATACATACAATAAGTTCTCACAGTCCTCCCAAACTTGAGACTATGTTGCTCTACCTTTGTCAGACATCATTAAAATAATGCTATATTAAGAATTAACAAACTATCGACAGTCTTAGAACATACCATTGGCATTCAAAATGAAAAAAAAAATTTGTTGTTTACAACTTATAATGCTACGCTGGGAAAGAAGAAAGATGCATAAATGAGGTCAAACTTCTTCAAGTGAAGCATCAATGTTTTAAATGCATCGTATGAAAGATGGAGCCAACTTGTAACCAGAACTGATAAATTGAATGTTGTAAACTTCCTAAAAGAAAAGAACAACTATGTTTAGTACTGGTTGAGCCAACTATCTCAACTTGAAGCACATCCATGAATGCATCTGTCCACTTCTACACAGTCCAATGAGTAATCAAAGTTTTGAAGAAAGAGTGTCAAGACCAAGAACGAGTTACTATACCATTTGTTAATTTTGAAATTCCAAGAACATTTAGGATGTGTTTTAATTTTCTAATGTGATTTTCGCATAAACTAGTTCCGCGAAAGTGGAGTTTGGTGAGAAGTGGAGTTCGATAGAAGTAGAGTTTGAATAGTAAATAAAACACACTAAGTGAAATTTGAAGTGAAGTTTTGGTGAAAGTGGAGTTTGGCGTGGAAATGAAAGTAGAATTCGAAGTAACATCTGAAACACGTGAAGTCAGCCAAATTCAGAATCTGGTAGGAGGAAGTGGAGTTCGATGTAAAGCATGCCCTTAGATGTCAACTACTTCAATGCCTATAGTAGTGACAATATATTTTGTTCTTAGTAAAGTTCAAGGAATATGGCTTTTAGTAAAACAGACGACAACAGGGTCTGCTAAGACCCCTCAAGTGTTGGGACAACAGATTGAACAACAGTAAAGAAACCTTTTAGTAGTTGTGTATCAGTACATATTTTGATAGTTTAATTATTGTAAATTGTGAATAAATGAGTTCCGCAGGTGTAGTACCTATGCTTGTAAATATTGTGCAACTTGCTCCCTTCGCACTAATCTATACTATTATTAAGTGCGAGGATATCAAAAAGCACCTACATATTTTTTTTATTCTAACTGTACACTTATATTCTAATTTTAATATTGAAAATAAATTTTGGAATAATATTTAAGTGAAGAATTATTGAATGATTTTTGTTAAATGCACATTTAGTGATTAATAGGAAAGTTTATAAATGCATTATATATATTGTTAAGTGCATAAAATAACTTACAAAGGGGGAATAAAAGCACTCCCTCCTTAGAGGCACTCCAGAGCACTCCATCCCAGCTTTTAGACGGTGAGACCTCAAAATTCAATCTCTACCGTTGGATATGAAAAACTATAAGTTAAAAATATACAGACAAAATTTTAGCTCAATCGGACTACAAATGACCTTCATACAACCACTTGATCAAGATGACGAAAAGAAAACAATATACATAATTTGGAGTTTTTCTTATGTCCGTCATCTTTATCAAGTGGCTGAATGGAAATCGATGGGTGGTCCAATTGAATTGAAATTTTATATATGTTCGTAACTCATAATTTTTCATATCCAACGATGCAGATTGAATTTCAAGATCACCCCAGTTATAAATCCGAAAAAAAGTGCCCGAAAGTTTCCATAAGGATGGAGTGCTCCATCCCTCCCCATTTACAAATGGGTATTTATAATGCATATTTTCTGAATTCATTCTACTTTCTAGAGAAGTCAATGCAAAGCACATATCAATTAGAAATGACGTGAGGTTCTTTCATGTGCGCATATATTCTATGTCAATTTATGTTCTTTTACGGTAACTAAATATTCTTATGCTTTACTTTAGTTGGAATTAACTGGTTATATATTAGGATTATATGATATTTTTTAAACATACAATAAAGATAAATGAAAAACAAAGTGCCCAAAAAAGCCAATATGAAAATTAAGTCGAACGAGCTTAATATATAGTAACGAAGTCATCTTACACTTTTGTGAAATAATATATCTCAATTTTGTGTGTAGCACGTGCATATAAAGCTAGCTGTTCGTTTTCTTTGTTTTCCTTTCATTGTTCTTGGCATAAGTCATTACTTCCCTTGTTTTCTTTTTTGTGAGAAATAGCATTTTGCTTTGGATTGCTTTCACTCACTAGAGTTGCTTCAAGCAGCGAGGCTTTCCTCTAAGCAACTTATGAATTCCTCTGCAAACAAACAATGGTGGACCTTCCCTCCACCTCCGCTTTCCTTTTCTATCCTTCACAATCTCCATCAACTACGCACCCGCAAGAGTGTAACTTCTCTATCCACTTCCATAAGCATGTGGGTCAGCTTCGGATCGACCCATTTAATAACCGGATCAAATTTGTTCAACCCTAACCCAACCCATAAATTTATACGGGTCAAAATTGTCAACCCTAACCCAACCTACTAATAACTGAGTTAAATTCGGATCGACCCATTTAATAATTAAAATTATTAATTATTAATTATTAATTTCATATTTTTAAGCTTCAGTGAAATTATAAGATCAGTTCGAATGAAAGTGCACGATATTTTTACTGACAAGATATAATTATGTCCAACAAAATATGCATTCCTTAATGTCTTCATCGGTCCTTAAAATATCCAAAAAAGATTGTTATTTTTATTTTTTGAAAATATATGATAACAGCTGAAATTTATGATTATAAATACATATTAATAATTTCGATAAAATTTTTGATAAACATATCTATCTAACAAAATTTTCATAAAAATCTTTATACGAAATCTAAATTCGTCATTAAAAATACCTACATAGTAATACTTTCGATAATATTATAATTTTCATTTTACACTATTTTCCTAAAGTATAAAAATAAAGAATTAATTATAAATATAATATAATTTAATAGTTTGTAAATAACTATTATCGATTATTTTTATTGCCAATATTTTATTATACGGTAAGAAAAAATCAAAAATTGTTCCTTCAAAAGGTGATATTTCGAGTTGGTGGATCAATCTCGGGTTAACCCGGGTCGACCTATTTAATAACCGGGTCAAATTCGTTCAACTCTAATCCAATCCATATATTTATACGGGTCAAAATTTTCAATCCTAACCCTGATTAAACAGATCGATTTCGGGTTGAATTTTCGGGTCGGGTCATATATTGCCACCCCTATAGACCATAGATCCAATACGCTCAGAAATAATATCTCTACTAATTTCACCATTCTCTTCATCTAAACTGCCTTTGTTTCAATTGAAAATCTTTGCTTCCAGGAATTCTTAAATAAGTGTTCATTAATAGTATATAATCTGTAAACTAGGAGATGCCATTAAAGTTCTAGCTTAGTCAGAGTTGATGCGTGGCTGCACGTTTGGTGTTGAGCTACCCCTCTTGCTAATTTGTCAAAAATTATAGGGGATGAAACTAGTTTCCCTTACAGAATGTTTATACATAAAGTATTGAACATCAAGTATTTCATCTTATATTGTCAACAAAATATTCAACATATTGGAACTAAATTTTCAGTTGTAGCACTCACCGAACATTTTCTAAAGTCAACTCATCCAGTAGTTCCTCTATAAGACTTGGAACAAAATTTACAGGTAAAGATGAACCCACAAGCCAGTCTTCTGGAGGATAAAGCTATCATAATAAAAAGCAAATATTAGAATACAAATTATTCAGTTAATGAGCATATATTACATTCCAATTTAGAAATGTCTTAACAATACAAATATAGATCAAAAATATCTCCATCAAGTGTCAGGTAGCGGCACTTTTAAGTGCATCAGATAACATCCAAAAATAATTATGAAAAGCTAACAAGTTGAATGCTTAAAAAGGGCTACGTTTAGAGAAGGATACAGTAGAATGTTGGAAAGTAAAACTTCAAGCAGGAGACTGCTGATTTATATAATTTATAGATAAAGGTTTTCAAACACGAAAATTTTCCAAGCAAACAACAATTAGATAGATAGACAGGAACATGCTATTCCTGAAACTAAGGGTCAACATACCTTCATATTGGATGCAATATTAACGACATAGTCTCTAGGAGGGATCTTGTCTTGAAAATGGAACTTCATTTCACATATCGCCACAAGCTGGAAAAGGATTATGCACTTTAAACTTAGTACAAAATGCAAAGCAGAAGACAACAAGCTAAAGTTCAATAATCCGAAGACAAAGCTAGGTTACTTAACATGTGTATCTCAACAACAAGGACTAAGCTTAAAACAGATAAGGGAAGAAAAACTCTGAACATGAGAAGGAAGAGGATCCATGAATTAGTTAGAAATAGAGATCAAGCTGCCATAAGTAGTTAGAAAATTAGGAAAATCTCACAGCTTTCCTTGCATTAAAACCAGAAACTCCAGAGCTTGCTCTTGCTTCTATCAATTATAAATGCCTTTCTCCTTAATAAAGATGGGCTTAATAGCAACTAAAAGCATCTAATTGAGGTAAGTTTTACTGAACTATAAAATTTGCAAGCTTTTATATCTCATAGCCAAGCTGATGATTTCCTTTTGGGTAAATATGCTTTTCGATTTACCCTGCCACACTACTTGTGTTGCTAAGAATATTAAAAGTATATATCAAGAAAAATACTGCTGTTACAGACCATATATTATCTACATCAAAATTCATTTTAGCATTCACCTCAATACTGTGGGACCTGTTACAAGATTGACGATGTGGATGTAGCTCTAGTGACATGTATAAGTAGCATTACATTTACATCAATAACAACTTTGATTATTTAAATATTAAAAAAATAACAAAAGAAATAAATATATAAGAACGCATAGAATAAGGACAAAAAAGACTGAATAAAGTACAACCATGAAACAACTGCAAGTGGCAAAATTCCAAAGGCAAAGTATGACAGTAAGAGTGCACGAAATGAGGATGGCCAAATTTCAAGTGAGTAGGAAATTGTTGCCTTCTTTTTCGAATTACAAAATATCTTGCCAAATCATAATATCCTGCCAACTAATACATCATAGACATAAGACTTTAATTTACTCTCCAATCTACTAGAGCTAATGCATTTCTTGCACTTCATTCTTAACCAGATTTCCATCTCTAAAGCAATTCCAAGTGCCCAATGTAGTTTGTACTGGAACCTGAAAGTAACTAAAAGAAATGTAAAACCCATGGATCCATCTTTCAAATCACCTCCAAGACTTAAAACTTAGGCCTGCTCGGGAAAGCTTAAAAAGTAGAGCTTTTTGAAAAAAGGAGCTTTTCAGAAATTCTTTTTATGACTTTTTTGAAAAGAGAAGCTTATATGTACAATTAAACCATGACATACAATTCACCCATGCCCCCCAAACTTTTGAAAATTTTTTTAAGATACTGTGCATGACTTTTTTGGACTTGAAAAGCCCGAAACTCCCCTGAAACGGATGCCAAACAGGACTTACATCCAAGGGTTCTCTCATTTGCCTGTTTCAACTACAAGTACATTATTTAATCGCACGAAGGTTTAAACTACTTCTTCAACCTCAGATGCTGACTGTCTCTGCCAACATTTACCACCGCCAAAAGGCATCACATAGTTGTCCAGCCATTAATCTGAAATATTGGACCTCTCTTGAAAATTTTCAAGTAATTTAGTGTCAGATTTTTTTTTTTCAAATTAATCAGGTAATATCTTAAATTGTAACAAGAGGCTGTAACAGTTTTAACTTTTCTTAGAATGTCTACTTTTAGAATAAAATACAATGAACATATTTCACATGTCTAAGAAAATGAGGTTTCGACATGTCAATCCACACAGTGTGGCATGCTACTTACAGGGGACAGTGTAGCAATAAAAAGTCGTAAGCACCAGAAATGTATAGAAATGAAAACCTCAACTTCCATCAGACAAATTACACTAGTTGTCCTTGTGATTTTACCAATAGTGCACTTTGGTTCCCAAGTATTTTTGAGCAATTTAGTCCCCAAGATTTTGGCTTTGTCCCAAAATGGTCCACTTTGTTTATTTTTCTAGCAAATATTGTTAATTGAATGCTTGTATGATCAATGACATGCTAATAGTCATAATACCGGCATATTTTTATGGTCTAAATTGCAATTATAAGTAAATTATGGAGGCTTTCTAATATAAAGCAGTCTCCTTTTCTTCATAGATGGTTGTAATTTAACCTAAAAGAATGTACCAGAATGGCAACTAAACATTAATGGGTAAACTACATTTATCCTAACATGTTTATAAAAAGTAGACGGCAGGAACCATTTTTGACACAGCAAAAAATCTCAGGGACTAAATTGCACCAAAGTAAACCTTGGGGATCAAAGTGCACTAGTGATGAAACCACAAGCGATTCTCAGAGAATCTTATTGATATTCATATTTTAATTTACAAATGGACAACAAAAAGAAAATAGCCCCCCTTAATGAAAAAGGAAAAAGTTTCAGCAATACAGCTGAAAGAAAATAAAGCACAAAATGATGTTAAAAGTGAAGTTGTTGATAAGCATACATCAGTCCTAACTCTCAAAAATCATTATTGATGGTCCAAGACCATAGATATTGATAGATAAAACTTCCATTTATTTGCTGAATAGACAAATTAGCTGTTAAATCTAATGAATTTCATGAACAAAAAGACTGTTGGTTACTTTCAACTCTAAAACACATAACTAGTTACCTCATTAAAAATCCAATCCTTCACTCCATCTCTTCTTAAAAGCTCAATGTATCTGAATAACAATCCAATAATTTCTTCAACATGGTCTGCATTTATATTGGTTATTGACAACTTCAGTTGACATGGAGCAATAAGCATGGTTTTAATAGATGATGACAGAGAGAGAAGTTAATAACTTGGTTTTAATACTACAAATAGGAGCTTACCATGGCCAGCATCTGTGAGTTCAATGACAACTGCAAAAAAAGAGAACTCGCAGGACCAATTGTCTTCACCAGCAAGTAAGCTTATGGCCCATCCTGAGATGAAAATAAACTGTTACAGTTACTTCTGGCTGGGTCTAAACAAAATTAAAAAAGAATTGCTCTTCCGAAAGACTTTTCAACTCTTGTCACCTCTTTACCACCAAATTGCTGCAAAACGTTTTAACAACTAGATAAAATAACTAGATAATTGCTCAAATCCGCCATGTGATGTGATCGATTTCCTTAAGATTTACTTGTATTAACATGTATAAGAAAAACATTGGAAATCTGACTCTAAAGCTGCTCTTAAGAGAGATCACATTCTTAGTCTATATCCATTACACACTTCATAACAGGACGTTCTCAATCAGAAAATATATCTCACAGGCTAATTTGCCTACTCGCAAGTTATTGTTATAGAACTCATGCTTATTAAGGATCAACTGACTTACCTAGTGGAATAGCAGATGTCAATGAATCAAGTTCAGATTAAAGCTGTCTTCAAGTTTCTAAACCACATGGTTCTAGAATAGTTTTTCTCATGTGCTATAACTTAAAAGCAAGTAATTGTAGCTCTTCTTAGATGTGGCAATATAGACTAAGTGTATACGCAGTATCAACCATTAAAGCAAGTCTGCTTCAGCAGATAGAAAGTAATTTACATGATATGGCTTACATAAATTGCAGGACAAGTATTAGCTACAACTAACGGAGGGACTTCTAAGCTTTACTGAGAAGGTTCGAACCTTGATGCACCACAAGGGTTTCTTATAGCATACAGTAATTCATGACCTTCAAAGTATAAGCCCAAAAAGCACGAGAACATATATGTACTAAACAAGCACCTAGAGCCTTTAAACAATACTTTTTGAAGTAACGATCATGAAGTTGGCTAACTTAAGCTAAACCACATATAAGAGATTAGACAAAGGAGATAAGCAATACTAAGTTTAAAGTAATAAGAACTTGAATATAAGCATGCTTGCCAAGGGTCTAGATTAAGAAAACATAGCACAGGATTCTTGAATTCCATGCGATGAAACAATTCGCAAGTGTATAAATGAAGAATTTGACTTACCTAATCTTTTCAGGATATAAAATACAGATCCCTCTCCTTCATGCCCAATTAGGTGGCTTAGATAGTGACAAGGACCTTCCTTGTAATGGCGTAATTCAGGAGTCACAGGCCATATAATTCTCAACTTATGACCTTGTTTTACTGGTACAGCTTTAACAAGAATCTGGTACAAAGTAGAGAGATCACAATGCAAAATGTTACACATATAAAGTAAATGGAGAAGTTCAGATCGAAATAGTAGCAATTTGCTGACATATGACAGCATTGGAAATACCTGGATATGCTCAGTTGCGCAAGGCTTACTTCCAAACTTAGATTTACTTTTTCCATTATCTCGGATACAATTGAACTTCTTTTCAACCAGGCTTTGAAGCTCATCAAGATTCTCTGGTGTTGTCAAGATAATGTACCTAAATGTGAGTAAAAGAAGGGGGGAAAAAGAAGAACCTAAATGAACAAGATTAAAACAAGAAACGAACCCTTTCCATAAACAACAAGATTCATCAAATTTGCAGAATAGTTATCTTCATGGAATCTACGAAGCTCATCTGTTGTGTTGATTCCTTTGTCTTTTGGTTTAGTCACTAAAGTATCCCAATTTCCTGCGACATTTGTATGGAAAAAAGGTAAGAGGTAGCACCTAACAGCTCATGAAACTGAGACTCAGCAACCAGTAAGAATATAAAAGAATGCCACTTATGCATATTGAACACCAGTTAAGCAGTAACAGCCAACAGTAATATAATAATGGATTACAAATTCATAAAGATTTGGAAAACAATCTCTTTTAGTTATGCAATAGTTTTAGAATATCGAAATAAACTTTATATCATACAAATGGAAATAGTTCACAAAGTTGTGTTTGTCTGATACATAGAGCAATTGTGATATCTTTGACGGTAACATGCTTTTGTCTGATTTGGGTACAGATTAACTTCTTAACTAATTGCCTGCATCTGTACTATCCCTTAAGTTTAAACGAAAAATTTCATAGGTGTCGTTCTTTTTGGGGTTAAAATTGGGGTCAGTTGGGTTAAAGTGGTTTAACCTGGCTAAACCTCAGTGCTGAACACATTTTCAATTTTTATGTGATTAATGTGCAACCCGCTTTTTATAAACCCTTTCTCACAAAAACACTCAACCTCAACTCTCTCCCAACAACAGCTAGCTCCCAAAAGAACGCACCCTGAGGGGTTAGGCAAGTTAGAGGAGCTAACTCTTAGGAATATGACACCAGCCAAAACAATCACATTTGTTTACAATGTAGCTACAGAAATTTGAGAAGCTAGAATCTAAATGCACGAAAACAGCATCAAGCAGAAAGCAAGAGAAAAAGTATTTACCTGTACCAAACTTATGATAAGGATGATCCCTTGAACTGAAATGCTTTTCCAACTATAAGAAAGTAAGACGAAAATGTCACATTTGAAAGGCGAAGAAAGAGAGAGAAAAAAAAAAAAACATATCAGAATGGAACTTCTCAGCCTTATTTAAGAGAAGAAATGGCAATAACATGCAACTACGGGTGAACTGCATTGGAAAAGATTATCCAAAACGGGACAAAAACAGGAAGGCTACGAGATAAGGTTGGCGACGCAATATGTGATAAGAAAGAATAGTATCACGATCATAAGAATACCTATCAAACAGCTCTTACTAACAAAAATACTAATAGAAATCCTTAGGAGAACATAACTATCTTAATCTCATCCCCCTCTCCAAGATGGAGACCTTTATACTTCTTACAAGTTATTCAGGATTGCCAATTATTCATTCATTATCACTACTCTATAGAAAAACAGTTTAGAGGAAAGTTATTTATTTATTTAAAGAAAAAAAAAGGCATAGCAAAAGTGCTTCTCTAGAAGTACCTTAGAGATAAACGGATTTTGCTTTTGCAAAAGAAGTGTTCTAAAGGCATCTAGAAGCAGTTCTCAGAAGAAGTGGAGCTAACAGAAACCAAAGGTTCTCAGAAAGTGGTTTTAGAATAAAAGAGTATCTAGAGAAGTCTGACTACCACAAAGAAATACAGGTTAGTTTAGGGGGATGTTTGGAAGTGCTTATGAAAATGGAGCATTTCTGGAATGAAAAATATTTTTAAAATTTTCAGAAAACGAGCTTGACTTTTTTGACCTAAAAATAATAATAATAGTTATATATATATATATATATATATATATATATTTTTTTTTTAAATTTTTTTTTATGACATACATTTTTTATGTACTTTCCAAAAAAAAAATTTTAATACAGTAGAATACTGTAAAAGGTTTATTGGAAATGCGAGGTGCTTATTTGGAATGAAATGGAGTTAGAACGCACAGCTAAACGTCCCCTAGGATGTTGCTTGACAGGCTGACTAAACAAATTGTATACAAATACTTTACAGATCCTTTTACATGTCAAAGGGCCTCTGTAACTACCATGATCAAACATACCATCAAGTCCTAAAAACTTGTAACAACTATAACCAATTAAGATCAGAGATATGAAAACTAAAGAAATCAAGTTCACTTTCAATCTAAATATTCCAGTATATTATATCAAGAATTAATTTAGCTTAAGCTGATTGTTAGCCAGTGTTCAAATCTGTAGAAGCATCACTACGAGATGTTCAGTCTTAGACAAAAGGAAACACGGAAACTATTTTTTTGTTCTTATAAGTAACCTTTGAAACTAATTTGTGATCTTTCATGAATCTTCTGTGGACAGCAGGTGCTCTGAAAGAGTCAAAGCTGGCAAACTGATTATGAGTTCAAACAAGCTAACTTAGAAGTCAGCGCCATCTGCAAATGAGGGAAAATCAACCCACTTTGTCCTTAAATTTTGGAAACACAAATTTATTTTAAGTTTGACTATAAAATAGTAGGGAAAATGTTATATTATCTAGTGTTTAAGGTTCATCTCCAATAGAATATAATTTCACTAGTAAATCAGACCAATGAGTAAAGTTTCATTTCTAAAAGAATCCATATCATGCATACTTTAAAAAGATTAGAGAACATAAGGAAAATTATACCTGACGCATTCTCCAACCATCAGACAATAGATTCTTTTGATTTTCTGCATAGTTTAATAGAAGAAGCATCATTTTAATTTTATCAGAATAGGGAAACAGCAGAGAAACATGAAGTTGCTGGCTAGCATAAACTGCCCTTACCAGAGTCAACAGCTTGGATTTCTCTAAGAGTTGCGTCAGAAGACATCAATGGATCGATGAAGAATTGAGCAAATCTGAAGAAATGAGAATAAAATAAAATAACATAAGCAGCGTCAACAGAAGAACTGATAAATGAGCTGTTGAAGAAAGTAGCCAGACAATCCAGAAGAATCCCCTACCTATCAAGCGCCTCTTCAAAGCTATCTGCGTTGATATCAAAATAGAAGTTTGTACTCTCAGAACTTGTAAATGCATTTGTGGAGCCTCCATGCTAAAATCCGTCCAATTCAAATGCCCAAATTAGAAAATCAAATGCAAATCAGAAACAGGAGACACAAAAAACTTCAATAAGTAGACCAACCATACGTATCGGGACTTTCCAACCATTGAAAAATGAGAAGAAAACAAAATTAACATAGGTAGCAAGCGTTAAGACAATTTCCCTACATTTGTATGGAAAACCTAGATGGTTAAAATTTTAATTTACATAGTCGAAAGTCAATTGAATGAAGATATCTTTAGTTATCATTATGGTCCCGTAACCTGATGTAATCTACCATGCATGATACTGAAGAATGCTTGTGCATCTGTGCTAGACAACAAAGAGAAGAATACAAAGCCAAGAAATGAAAAGTGAAAACTAGGAACAACCAAGTTGCGCTAAAACAAAACGCTTAGAAGCCTTACAATGCCTTTCGAGCAAATTGACAAAACATAGATAAAAATTAAAATTAAATTTTTTAAATAAAAAGTAGAAGCAAACAAATATATAACACTAGATGAGTGCGAAGTGATACCTGAGTTATAAACTTAGAATAACTATCTTCTTCTGGATACTTCTTACTAGCAAAAAACAGCATGTGTTCTGCAGAAAAAACATATTAAGATAAAATATACATGAGTAATGTATAAGAAAAGACAAAAGTAAACCATAAAATAGATACTAACAGCAATAGGACATCTTACTTAAAGGCTTACAGTTATCCATAATTTTTCTCTACCAACATCAACAATAATTATGCATGAAAATAATAATATTTCATAGTTAGGACGAGCCTCTCCACCCTTGTAAAATACCAACAAAGAGCCTACTTTATAGATCATCCTAGTCAGTTGAAGGTGCCAACCCAAACTTCATTCAGTCAAACAGACAGTGGCACCCATGCATGAACAGAGTTATGCACCTATCGACTGAAACAAGTAGAAATACCCACTCTTCAAAATGGCTGATGAATATTTACAAATATCCTAGCTTAAGCAAGATCTAGATAATCGCTACCAAATTTATTATCGAACTACATCACAATGTTCAAAAATCAGAATCAGAATCGGCTAACTAAAATGGTATCAGGATCAGAAATTTGTGCAGGATTGAATCAAAGGATCCAAATTACCAATGATGATGATAATACTATCAAAAAATAGTGAAACAGTAAATATGCTTAACCAAAAATATGGATAATTATAATCTACTGCATGGTCAACTTCAACCTAAATATTTTTTGCTACTTGGTAGTTTGGTTGGAAAACCAGTTTTGACAACAAGCAGGGCAAATTTCCTGTTTCGCCTTTTAAAACATGAAAGATGAACACATCCTGAAAATTTGGTGAACATTAATTGAAATTTTGGTGAAACTATACACGACAATAGGTCAACATATACTGAAATTTCAGTGACAAGCATAGAATAGTAGGTGAATATCTACAAAACATGACAAACACATATACATACCATCGGCAGACACCTATATGTATAATCGTGCTTAAGCACATGAATTAGGAGCAACCTTTCTAATTGAATCGATATGATATGTTATTCATTCAATTACACATTTCATATATTTATAAACCCAAAAATAATAAACAAATTATAGAATAATAATTTAGTATGTCCATTATTAACCAAAATGTATTCTTTGCAAATTTGATTGATTTTAACTGCTTAATAGTTTCGCTACTTCCTTTTTCAATAGAAGGTATATTTGGTATTGAAACTATTCAAATAAGCTAAGGAATTAAGGCATGTGTTGGTGCATTTTGTGAAATTCAAAATTCCACTTGTTTTAAATCATCTAACAAAATATGGTGTACACATGCATACATTTGATGACTAGCTACTAGCCACGATGACATATACATGTAATTGGTGACAATCTATCAAATTAAGGTGAACAGATAAGAGTTGCCGAATGCATATACGATGGGTGAACATCTAAGAAATCAAGAAAAACACATATACACCAGCTAGTGAAATATGCAAAATATAGTGAGCTCTATAAAAAGGGTATTTTTGGATATTTACAATAGGTTATGGATTTTCTATTAGAAAACTTGAAAAGAGGGGAGAATCTCCATGACTAAAAATATTAAACAGGTATATATTTAATAGTATATCTATTAAAATAGAATCTCCACACAAGCAAGAGGGTGGGCCATAATTCCGGTAAGAAATAATATTAGAAAAAATTAAATCCAGTATATCACAATTTCAAAATACTATTTAACCAAAAATAAACACTATATTATGGATACTAAAAGATTTCTTAAATAGAGAAAACTTTTGCTAATTTTTAAAAAAATTTCGTCCGCCATAAGTTGCTTTACAAATTACTAGTATCTTTTCTAATATTTAGAAATCACATGTAATTCGCACTACCCCTAACTGTCGCCTAACCAAGTCCCGGATATACACATGACTTCATTTAACGCAAATGATAAGGTCATGACCAAATTCACGCTTACACCGTTACACAAGTAAAGTCACACCAATTCAAATTTCATGATTCAATTTATTTTCCATGTTTTAATTGTATTTACTGTGGCTTAGTGTAATTTAGAATTTAGTCCCTAAAGAATATGTGAATGTCGCTAGTCATGTCACCTTAGGGGACACAACTAGCATCCATTCGGCATAATGTAATTGAAACTAATTGCTAGGGCCTTTACGATCCAAAATGGAAACATTAGGAACTAGATTGCATCAATGAACACTGGAAGACTGCATTAGTATGAAACCTCTGGGATGAACAGTAAAATTTAGCCATCTTTTATGAATTATGAATAGGGAGCTTGTCCTCCTTACTTAAGTATCATTTCTTAATACTCGATCTCATTTAATCATTAGGAAGTAATACATGCTTTAAGTTCCCACATATTTCATCGTTCACCATCAAGTCTAACTAATAATATAAATCTTTATAGTGGGCCATTCTTCCGCATGTGTTTAAATTCATCAATTTAAGCAAACTTCATGTATATCAAAAGAGAATACCCAATCGCTCAAAATATTTTCCCAAAAAACAACCACTTATTCGGAAACATCCAAAAAGATTTTCATTATTTATCCTACACAACTATCTCCATTCACATGCATTTAACTTATTATATCTTTCGAGTTTTCTCTCTAAACATGGCAAAAGTTAGTAAGTTTGTTCTTCCATCGAGCTTCTAGCTGCCAACATCAGCCTCTAAACGGTCGACTTGGGTGGGGGCTCCCATTCTTTGACGGTGGACCAATTCAAAGAGCTACTTTAACAGTGAAGAACAACAATATGAAGGTGATCTCCAAAATGAATTTAGTAACCTTCAAATGGGCAATCAGTAGATCAAATGAAGTCCAATTTATGAAAGGGTAAAAAGTTAAGCTTGCATTCGCTTCTTCCTAATATTATAAACTTACATAAAATTCAATACTTGGATGGTCACAATTTTGCGCTAATCAAGTTAAAAATGAAATTAATTAATTGCTATAGTTGGCCTAAGGGCTTGTGAGGAAGTGAGACGAAAGTAACTTTTTCCAGTCAAAATTTTCGCATCCTCAAATGTGGCATGTACTTACTTATGCACAATTAAGATAGAAGAGTGTTTTCTCCAACTTCTCTAAAAGCGATTCATTTTGATTCAAGTGAATTGACTTCCAAGGCATTTAGTTGAAAGTGAATTACATCAATGGGAATAAAATATCATAATGACAAGATAACTCTAATTATTAATGGCATCAAACTACCACTAAACTTACTAACATTTATTATTTTTAATAAAATAAAGTTGCCTTATTTATTAATAATATTTCAAATATTTTATCTTATCTTTGCCTTTTATTATATATATATATATAGATTAATGAATTTCAAAATAAACCACAAAAAAGAAAACACCCAAAGAGAGTTCTTTTGCAACCGCTTCCATACAACAAAACAACAAAACAACAAAACACATTCTCCACTTACCTACTACTTTTGAAAAGTCACCTTTTACCCCTTCTAGCATATTGAAACATTTATTATGAAGTACACATGATTTTAGCTATATTTCAACGACATACAAGCCTTCCATTTCTATTACTTAGCTACATTTGTCCTTCATGTTTAGTTACAAGGACAATCGGGGGAAAAGGTAAAATTGTCCCAGCAATTAATGATTTTGTTCGGATGTTTCACGAAGATAGTCTCATATCAAGTGTTTCACATAACTCCAATTTGTAAACTTAGTAGGTGTAAATGTTCGAAGACTATGCTGCTATTTGCATAAGTTCGGTTCATTAATTCAAAAGCCAAAGAAAAACATCATAGAGTAGTCAATTGAATTTTTATTAATAGAAACAAAAAATCTCCCTTACATAGCAATAAGAAATTTTCACTAACAGAAATTCAATTCCTTTTAGTGTAGTTTCAGCAAATTGAGAAAGGAATATTTTCATTATGCAAGGCTAGTAGTGGTAACATGAGGAGAAAAATATAAAACATAATTTGAGAGCAAAGTAATATATACATATCATAACATTGTTTCAAAGCACAACCTTTTTGTTAGTACGATTTAGATAATAGCTATAATGCAACATCTTGATGAGCGAAGGTTGAAAAGATGTAATGGGAATCATTACCTAATTAATGGAAATGCAATATAGACCTTATTCAGAGAGAAGAAATCATTTCAAGTTATAAGAATGAAACTGCAAAAACGCATCAATACTGCAAATAAAATATTGCATATGTCATTTTTTTCCAAATCATAGATAGTTACCAAGAATGCATGAAATGAATATATACTTTGAAGTTTATGTTTTCGTTTCCCTTGAATTTCTCAGTAGACCAATTATGAGAAATTCTTGTTTGAGCTCTTTTCAATTATCTTTTAGAACTTACATAAGCATGAAGCTAAAATGGATAGATTTTAATGTAAGTATATACTTTTAGTGTGGTGGAAAGCATTGGAAATCATATATCTACATTGTAATATGACATGTAGTATTACTGTGATCATCAAGTTAATATAAAGCCTAATTTTAACATTCAGTTATTGTTTACCGTGTGGTTAAAACCATCCACTG
The DNA here is from genome assembly GCA_019914995.1 of Acanthochlamys bracteata. Lineage (NCBI taxonomy): Eukaryota > Viridiplantae > Streptophyta > Magnoliopsida > Pandanales > Velloziaceae > Acanthochlamys > Acanthochlamys bracteata. Next base: position 4,813,919 of record CM034129.1, on the reverse strand, counting down.
AAAACTCTAAGTCGTTGTAAAATTTGAACAAAAACTTATGAATAAACAAGCATTCTTATATATTTAATAGCATTTGAACCTTGTGAGTATTTGCAGCATCTTCGCTCAACTAGTTAGACTCCTTTTAATAGCGAAAATTCGGAAATATGAATTACGCTTCAAAATTCTTATATTTGGCAGCATTCATGATCCCTCCTACTGCACAAATCCTGTGACACCAACCCCAACGCACTACCAATACTTTCACCCTAAATCACACAAATTCACCCAAACCCGCTCAATATAGTTCCATTTTATCAGCACCAGTTACTCCAAGTCTCCAATCAAACTCATAATCTCTATAATCAAAACGTACCTAGAAAATGGGCGAGTCCCTCGAGGCCATCAGGATCACTGAAATGTCCAACTCCAACATTCATCGAAGCTGCAGCCTAAACACAATAAAACACAAACCAAAAACCCATCACTCAAACAATGAGAAAATTCAAAATCAATCAAATCGAAACAAACAAAAAAGAAGAGGGAATCAATTTAAACCTTATCAGTTTCCGGATCACTGATGAGAAGAACTTCAAGAGAATTAGGGAGAACAATTCTCTTGTACTCCCGTTTATCGATTCGTGCTTTGAAGATTTCCAGATCATGTGATTCGCTCGCCATCACCGACGAAGGAGTGATTTTGAAATTCTTCAGTTGCCCTGATTTCTTAGGTTCGAAGGATATTAAGGTTGAGTGTGAACATTTAACTATTTAAGTAAGACCGGGTAGTTTACTCAATTATTTGTTAAAGAAATTTAAAAAATAAGAAATTAGGCATTTATTGATTTTGGTTTTTCTGATTGGTTGTTTGATGGCATTGACTTGATAGGTCCTTGTTTAAGAAACTGTGTCGCGTATAATAGAGGGCAAATGAAGTGAAATTTGAAAACTACAAATATGTAAGATCTTATTAGTTTTTAATGCTCGTTTGGGACGACTAAAAAAATAGAGCTTTCAAAACAAAAGTTTTCAGATTTTTCTGAATTTTTTAGAAACTTTAAACGATAATAAGTTATAACTTTAATTTATTTAAATTTTACATTATTGTGAATTATTTTTTGGGTTTGAAATTTTCAAAAGTTCTTTTTAATAAGATATACCATATATGAGCTTAGTAGCTAAGAAAGTGGTACTCGTGTACAAATTCACTTAGAGTTTATTTATTTACAGACAATAATTCATACACTTTTATAAAAAATTAAAAATAAATTATTAAAAATAAATTTATGAAGATTAATATATAATTTTATCCAAAACTTATTTTAAGCGTGAAAAGTTATCTCTAGCATTGCGTTTCTTCTATTTCATTTCACTTTATATTTTTTAATAATTTTTTTATAAATAATAATTTATATAATTATTAAAAATTTAAATAATATAAAAATATTATATGTTGTAAGAGTTTGTTATTTTTATTTTCTAAATAAAAACATAAACTTATTTTTTTAAAAATAAAATATATTTTATTTAAAAAATTATTTTATAAATATTTTAAATAATCCTAAAAGTTAACCTCGGAACTGCGGAGCATGCTTTTCAAGCGTATTTTTCTACATCACAAATTTTATTTTTTCTATTAAAAAAATTTTTAATTTAATTTTTAAATTTTACTATTAATATAAAATTAACATAAAATTTATTTTTGTTAAATATATTTAATTTTTAATTTTAATTACTTAAATTTACTTATCCAAATTGAAGTGTATTCCAAGATAAAAACACCCTTATTGTTCCCATGAGTTGAAATATGATTCAGTGATAATGGCTCTTTACTTCAGCGTTTTGTGGTGAAATTTTTAACGCCCCTTTTTAGCATGTTTTGTTTAATTTTTTGTAGCTACGATAGTACGAAATTCATCAATATTGTGAAAAATAAACTCTGTATTTTGAAAACTAAAAAAGACGAATGTAATTGTTAGGCATTGATTATACAACTTATTCCATCTTCTTTTCAAATTTTTATTTCTTAAAAAGCTCTCTATAATATTTATCATATTTTTTAATTTAAAATAATTAAATTATATGTCATAAAATTATTATATGTATTTTTTATATTTTTTAAAGTATCATAATCGGTTTTAATTTTTTTTTAATATTTCAGAAAATTTTTATTTTTTAAGCAACCAAGACGACTCATATATTTAGAATTGCTTACAATTTTAGATTGTACATTGTATAAAACTGAATAATATCAGAAGTTAAAAGTTACAAAACTCTAATATTTAGATTTTAACTTCCATTCATGCGTTGAATCAGAAACTCCTACTTTGTATATTACGAACATTGAAGGTTAAATTAAATAGGTGTACTCAAAAGTGGACCAAAAACATAGAAAAGTTCGTTTGCAATGTTCGATGAATCATTATTATAACAAACAAATAACGGTTTGAATTTAAAAGTTTGGATTTTAAGATCCAAAAACATCATACACTTAAAAGGGCGTCTTTTAAATATATATAACTGAGTTTTGTGAAACTAAATTTCGTAAATTTAGAGTTCGGTGAAAATAGAATTCGGAATAATATTTAAAACAAGTGAAATTTGAAGTTAAATTTTGATAGAAATAAAATTCGATGTGAAAATACAAGTTGAGTTCGGAGTGATAATTAATACACGTAAACTAATCTAACTCAAAATTTAGAGGAAGAAAGTAAAGTTTGATGCATTTGAAACAAACCCTTACTGAAAATAACATTTCATGTCAAGGTTTAAGACCTATTTATCAGTGCCAACACAAGTTAGTGGCACCTAATAAAAGCATCGGGGCTTCTTTAACCTACCCTTTCGCTCTGATTCAGGGGTTGTTTATTTTCACTATAAATGATCCAAAAATAATATTTTGATAAAAATTTTACTTTCAAATAATTTTTTTATATTTACTTTATTATTTATCACATTTCAAAAATTTGCTCTCAAAAATATATTTTCATCAAAGCATATAAATCTTCATCAAATGACTGCAGACAAATTGCTTTCAATGGCTAACCTTATACACATGAATTGTGTGTGTTTTAATTATAATTTTACTTTCTTCCTATTGCTATCAGAATTTAACTCCAAATTTTACTTCACGTATTTTAATTATTATTTCTAATTCTACTTTTATCAAATTCTATTTTTTATCGAACTTCACTTTTATGAAACTCATTTTTGCGAAACTTATCTTTATTCGCAAAATTACGTTTATGTATGTTGGAATTATAAGAATAATTTTGATGATAACAAAGAATTAAGAATTATGATTTATATAAGACTAATAATCTGAAAACAAGTCTGCAGGATTAGACAAACAAAGATTATTTAATTTACAGCAGATAAGAATAAACCATCATCATATACCCAATCATTTTGTGCTACTACATACATCGGACAGAGGAAAGACACGAGATGAGGATGCCACGCCCACATCACGGTCACCGCTCGATCGTCAAGCGGGACAGAGAACAAAGATATGGGACAGAGGATGCCACACCCACATTACGATCGGTTGTTCGACCATCAAGCATAAGAAGACTTCTGTTTTTAAAATGCACACTTGTGTTCAATGGTGAGAATTTCTCTTGCTTCAAAAAATCACCGCGACTCACAACGGACTGAAGCATTTCAAACAGAAGATTTACAAGAGCTAAAATCATCCTCAATTTCACACAAAAGAAAAGCTCAATAATCAAGGGAAGAAAGCAGTCAAAGTCCTTGATCAAGTCAAGCAGTCAACCTGCATTGCATTTATTATGGACATGGCATATCAACTCATCAGCTCACCGAGTCTCAGACAGAAGCTTAGCTGAATTAAGCTTTCAACCGTTGGCAGCAAATTCAAACTTCTACAACGCATTTAATGCAACAAAGACTTTGTACAAACACAGCTGAAAGACCACTAGACAACACCACTTCCTCTCTGACATGAAGAACCGAGCGCCAACAGCAACGTTCCTCAACGGCTCCTACACAGAAAAGAAACTCTATAAGAAGGGAGTCACAGCAACGAAGAAACAACGTGGAGAAAGAAAGAAAAACAGGGAGAAAACATAAAGAAAACAGAAGTAGAGAGAACCCAAACAAAAACAGAGATATACAAGAACTCTACCACTTTACTCAAAAATATCCTACTGCTGGTCACGAACTCCACTACTCCACACAAACAAATCTTCTTTGCAAATCATATCAAGAAATCTCTCAAAGAACCTCTCCGATCATCTCATCTGAATCACATCATAAATATTTAATATTCATGAGATAGATTCTGTGCTCAATCTTGGTTTATTTTCTTATAACCTCTTACTAACAATGTAAAGGTGGTGCTGCACGCACCGGTAAAAAAAGCTCAGGTAGAGCTTGATGTAAGCTCTTAGACCTTATAATAATGCTAGCAAATCAGCCAGGAGGACAAGCGTGTTCAGTAGGCTGTTAGAGATTGTTTTGGCGAAAAAATCCGGTAGAGTAAGTGTGCTTGGCGAAGCACTTTACTCTATGTGTATTTGTAGCTTATTAAAGGTCTACTGAAGCTTTGGCTCTGGTAATAGAGCGATCGTGGATGTAGGCTAAAGGGTTTTGCTGAACCACGTTAAATACTCTGAGCACTACTGTTTGTCACTTATGTCAGTAAATACTCTAACTCTCTGTTTGCAGATTATAAAGATTGACACATTTGGGGTCAGAAGCTCGCTGCCAGTAGGATAACAAATTTGATAAAAAATTTTTTATAGATTAACTCAATTCACCCCTCCCCTCTTGAGTTAATCTTGTAAGAATATCTAACAATGTAATTAAAACACGCATGAATACAACACTCAAGTACTGAGCATTATTTCTTATTTCATAAATACATCCACCATCACAAATCAACATGGCAAACACATTTGTCAGGGAACTACAAATAAGTTTATCTGTTTCAGGCAAAAACAGAAAACCAAATCCAAACATCAACACAAATGAACTTATCTACCAAATGCCAGAGAAGAGGAGCCAAGTTTTTGTTTTCTAAAATCCTGTAGCTACTTTAAGCCATAACAAGCATGGATGCTGCAATAGTTGCTATGAGAGAGAGAAGAACTCCAATATAAGTGCCTGGGGCACCACTAGGTGCTGGTCCAGTGGCGCTGCCAGATGCAGCGGCACCAGGAGAGCTGGAAGGGGCAGCAGAGGGAGTAACTGCAACCTTAGTAGTACGGATGTCAACCTTCTGGCCAAGCCCGCAATGAGTGGGTACACCACAGATGAAGTAATGGTGTCCCTGGGTCATAATCTGAATGGAGTCATTGCCAAAAGTATAGGTATTCATTGGAGAGTTGGCATTGCATGCGCGGTAGTCCTCCTTGCTCACCTGCATCACATTGTGGAACTGCTTGTTGTACTCGAAAACTGCAGAAGCACAAAACACAAGCTATTGTATAAGAGGAAAATAAACAGAAACATTTCTTTATGCATTTGAACCCGTATCAATTATAAGGTTTTGAACTGCGAACAATAACTGGATAACGAGATGCATGAAGAAAAGTCAGCAAGTCTTGAATCAGTTCCCCAAAACATACATGTTCTCTCAACTAAAAGCTTTTGACAAAAAACAGAGCAAATTCAGTGCAAATCGTTTCAGTTCCTAAAAAGAGACCTAGTTTAATAAACTAAAGCTTTCAGCATAAACATATAAAATTCAATGTAAATCTTAACCACCACCAAGTTGGAACAGCAATATATATAACTTACGGATAAAATCACCGACTACAAATGTTTTAGATAAGGCCCATGCAGTATAATTAGGGCTTCCCATAGTTGTCCATCCTTGAAGATCACCAACCTTGTAAACCGCCCCTGCCGACAACTTTACAGAACCCAAAACCATCAGCACAACAACAAAAACAGCACCGATAACACCAACGGTTCTCGTCACCATCTTTCCAAGACAAAACAAAAGAAAAAGAGAAAAACCGAAAGACCAAGATAAATCAAAGACACGAATAAACAGAGATTCTGATGCTTATTTGGTTCTCTGTGTTTTTTCTTATATCAACTATTTTCCGCTGTCTGCACTAACTTCGTTTTTGTGACCATTTTCTCCGGAAATATGCCGCTTTTAAATAACGGAACGCTTGCACTGCGATTAATGACATATTTACCCTTAGTTTTTATTTTTTATGATAGAGATCACTGAGATTTGGGTTGGATTATTGTGCGGCTTGGATTATTGAGCGGCTGTTATAAGTCATGAATGTGAGAAATTTTTTAAAAGACTCGGGAGTTTTCTTCCCACAAAAGCAGAGAATCTGGATAGAGTTTCAAATCATAAGAGCATGTTTCGAAAAGCATTTGAATTACTTTTCCAAAATATTTCTCTACAGTATCTTTTTAAGAAAAAAATCCTCCACATCACTATAGAAAAGTTCTTATTAAAATTTAAAATATAATTTAAATTATACGATAATAGAATAATTATATGAATAAATTTTAATTTTTTCTTTAGAAGTTTGTTTTTGAAAGAAATCTTTTTTAAAAGTTTTTTTTAGTGCTTGTTTTAGAAGATGTTTGTAATTGTTTATTAAATAAATTTTTTTGCAATAAAAAATATTTTAATTTTATGAGAAATAAATTTATTAATAATAATAATAAATATTTATTACATCAAATTTTTAAAATTTAAAAAATTTAAAATTTATATAATTTTATAAAAAATTAATTAAAAAATATGAAATAAAATTTTAAATGATCAGCCAAATAATGCCTTAGTAATTACACTATATAAGGTGAGAAGGTTTAAAGCGAACACAAAAATTAGGCAGCATCTCCTTGCATGCTGGTCCACCAAATATATTGGATGATAACGGGGACGGAGTTGACAGGCTGAGATGTTTTTTTTATTTCATTTGGTTGGTGAAGTGGTGTAATCTTTGTCCTCGTAATCTCAATGCCCACATATGAACGCATCAACTTTCAATCTTTCTTGTGTTTGGTTTTATACGAGAATGATTGTCATCGTCTAATGGCAGTTGGAGTGATCTCATCATTATCTCAAAGTATAGCGCAACCAGGTTCATATCAAAGCATGATTACACAAATCACCTCAGCAAAACACATGTAGAACTTCGTGCCTTGCAACAACCTCAACGTATTCAATAATGATGTAGAAAGTTAGAACAGAGGTCCCGGCACAATCCAAGGAAAGAAAACTAATTTACTCAAGGCAATACACAATCGCTCAAAAATGTCTCGATGCATGTAGATGCACAAAACGTTCAAAATTATCGGCACCGGTATGGTTTATTCATGTAGCCAGGTATTATATACAGGAAACTTACAATTGGTAATCACTTTCAATATTTGCTGACAATCATAAAAGGTTAAAGAATCTGTACATATCCTCATATAGAACAGGTTGAGAGCTGTGTGCGTAACCTATTAAGCAAACACACTGAATGCAGAAGACAAAAAAGAGAAACAAGAACAAACATGTTCCAGACTTGATACTCAAGAGACCCAGTGTTATTCCAAAGCCATTGGCGGGGAGAACCATCCAACAATTGGGAGACCTGTGTATCGATTCAGTAAGTGAACACAAGTCCACAGCTTCTAATTTCATAAAACAAATTTGAGTTACTAAAGTAGAATAAGAAAATATGCTTAGTTCAAGATGGAAACTGCCGCTTGCGATAAATATTTGAATTGTTTGAACTGAATCACAAATGGGTCCAGCTTCCATCACACCGTATGTGTTCTGAACTTTGAACACCCTGTTAAGTTAACAACTAGCTATAACTGAAAGTTAAACATTAAATATAATCATACATTTTTGCATGTAGTCATGACAGGTCTAGCTAAAACCTAAGGTTGAACTATGTCCATTCTTCTGTTCAGAAAGCACATTTGATTTGACTATGCTTCCTTAAAAATCTCATTAATTAGGACAAAATGTGTCTAACAACATAACCTGACCTGTATTTTTCTTCAAGGATAAAAATAACCAACCACCCAGCTAGGTGGTGGTTATGATCTTATCTTAAAACCCAGCAGTTCCAGCCTACATGAAATAAACATCAGATACAACAAGGACCTCCAACAGCATTAAAGCACCTGGGTTACAGATTCCTGTAAACTTGGTTAACAGCATTTCTTCCTACAATCATGCTCACAGTAAAAAGTAAATAGTCTTCATGTGGAATCAAGAGCCAGTCAAGTTTAGCCCAGCAATGGGTAGAGACGAGAATTGAAGATTATTTATAAATTAGAGATTGGGATTGGGCTCCGTATTGAAGTGTTTTTGATTGCTATTACATAGCCCAAGCTCTGTTAAATCTTTTTCAGACTCTTATCTTCCAACACACAATGCAAAAAGAGTAGTGAAATAGCAATTACAAGTGACATGCATGAAATTACTGGCCTTCTCCCAAACTTGTGAATGATAATCATTTAACCAATTTGTCTCAGCAGAAGACAAACAGCAACATATTTAATAGCTTGCTCCGCAAAAATATTCACATAAATAAAAATGCAAACATTTTTATCAAATAAAAAACAAGTACATGCAAACAAGCAAAAACATCAGATTCATTGTCTGACCACTTTTCATTCATATAAAATCTTTCCTTAAGTCAAATTTACAAAAAGAAAATACATTGCATGTTGACATCATAAGCAACCACTTGGATGCCGATTAATTCCCAGTTTGTTTAAGTAATACCTGAAGCCATGCAAAATTCCAAGATTGGTGTGCACAACTCTCAACTATCAAAGTACTTTAGCAAGTTGACAGAACAATAATTTTCTCATATCATATAAGATTGCAAACATTTCTTAATACATATTAATATAAAGTGCTTTATCTTGAAAATTTTAACAAAATTTCAGTATATCATATTTCAAAATATTTTAAAATGTGTTTACACTCTTGATGGTCTACAGTATGAATTAGAACTTAAAGTTACTCCCAACCTGTTTCAAGCTTAACCTGCACAAGAAAGAATCTACTGTATTTGTCAGTTGGCACCGTACAATTATTTGCATAGTCACTCAACATATTGCAAACGATTTGATACAGTGACTTGAGAGAACAACTTTAAGCATTCTAAACAAACCATCTAGGTCTACCATTTAACTCAAGCAAAGTTTTAAATTACCTGAATAGAAACAAAGGTAGTTTGTCAAAACCTTGATATCCGATGCCTCTGAAATAATTTGGTAATTTAGCTTCCTTGACATAAAGAAGATTTTGCACCCAAAAAGTACCGTAAAATTAATTTATTAGAATGACTTTCCAAAGTCATATAACCGTACGATTTTTATTCACCTCCTCAATACTTGCATTGTGAAAATGTTCGAAGTAAACTAAAAAGTAAAGATTGTCAAAAGCATATGGGAGTTGGGAATTCCTAGAAAAAAGCTGTGATTCCTACAACAAAATTTCCAAGCCAAACAGCCTCCAGAGTATGTAGTGCATTGTTTTGGGGGACCACCAGATTGTCCCAACTCACAGGTTAAACTCACAGGATCAATTCCGATTCAGTTACCAGGGGCAAGAACATCGTTGAGCCACTCGCTTGTCACTGGAACACTGGGATTTCCACTTCTCATTTAGTATTGCGTCAGGTCCCAACTGCTTCTGGGCCTAATTAGCAGAAAGTTAGAATGAGCAAATATTCGACACATCACAAACGATAGAGGAAGAGGACAGTAACCGCCTGAGAAAATAACGGCCATCTGTCCAGACTACGGACTTTTCGTAGTCACTACAGCAGTACCAGCAGTACCAGTAAAACCATTTACAAAGGCCCTCCTTTTGAAACAATCGGTCATGAATTCACTCTAAATATCACATGTGCATAGCATGTCAATGCATTATATTCGTTATTACAATCATATTATATCATAGCTACAACTATCTAAGAATATCAATATAAAGAATGCAATGGGATATTGATGTCGAAAGCAGTGTTTTCACTATATCTTCTCACATTAATAACATCAACAGAGGTGTGCTTATCTTCGTTGTAATTGTGTTCCATAATTTATTAACAAAATCTCTTAAATCTCCCTTCTAACACTAACAGCAACAGAACAGAAGACAACAAAACAAACACCCGGTGGGCATCTTCGGAAGGAATAATGTAAGCGTCGATCTCGACTCTAGGTCTCTTGAACACCTCCCGAGCTTCCGCAACTTCTCATCCCCACCGCCGCTACTCTCCAGCTGATTCAGTCGTCTGAGCTCCGTCCAGGGTTGCTCTCTAACAGGTTCGCCGGAGGACCGCGCACACGACACCCTGCGGCGAGATCTCCATCGGTGATTTCGGAGAATGATCCCGATAGGAAGCGAGAGGGTTAACAAGCGAGCTGTGCGTGACTGCAGAAGAGAAGGAGAGCGGGTGAAGAGAGTGGAGAGCGAGAAGAGAAGAAAGAAGTTGCCGATGATTCCTATTCATGGGAAGGGAAGCACAGAGACAGAAAAGCATAGAGAGAGAGGCGGAAGCTGGGATGAGTTGAAAAGCACATTTCTTAGAAAAATGTCTACAGTGATATATCAGCAGCGCCAAATTTGTGTTTGTGAGAATACTTATAAAAAATATTTTTAAAAATAAAGTTTTAAATATATTATTTTATAAAATTATTAAAATATAAATTATATATATACTTATTTTATTAATTATATTTTTAAATTTTACAATGAAATTAAAAAAAAATTCTTTAAAAAGTCTGAAAGCCCACAGATCAACTGGAGTAAGCCCGGCCTATTCCAGCCCATTGAGAAACTATATAACTAAGCAGGCATTTTGAATTACTTATAAAATAAAATTTGTTCAAAATAAAAATATTTTATTTGTTTTAAAAATAAGTTTTATTTTTTATTTTCAAAAAATAATATATAATAAAAAAATTTAATATTTAGAATTTTTATACTTTTAAATTTTTAAATACTTATAAATTATATATTAAAAATATAAAATTAAAAATTAAAAAACTTTTTTTTCATAAATTAAACTAAACAGCCCAATTCAGATCTACTTGCTTCCGTCGCTGCATTATCTGAAAGAAAATGTTTTTTAAAATACGCTGGTTGGTCTTAGCGTTAAGGGACCGACTAACAGTGTGGGTCCTACTTTTTGGATATCCGGACGAGGAAAAGCAAGGTATGCCGTTTGCTTGTTCCCTTTCGCGGCGTGTTCTCTCACACTTCTCCTGGGCTTTCGTGTTAGCCGCACCACTTAATTCTTAGTCGTCCGATCAAATTCATCCATTTATCCATCGGCTCTGATTACAGAATATCTACACCTTCCCCCCTCTCTCTCCCTCATAAATCCATAACCAAACCAAACCAAAACTCAAAAGCAACACAACACCACCACCCCGCTAACAGTTGAATCAATTCTTTGTTGTTTTCTTCTTCGTAGAGATTCACATACGTAGAGCAGGAGTAGTAAACTTTTCCTAAATCGTTGGTCTCGATCGATTTAGCACAGATCGAGATGGAATGCTGAATTCGTTCTAGCTGATTGATTGATGTGATCTGGGACTGTTGGATTGATCGTCGGATTGGTCTGGCATACAGAGATGGGATCCGGCGGAGCTGCTACGGGGGCGCCAACTCCATCGTCAGACGATGAGTTTGATCCCGTGATTTCAGGTAAGTTAAGAAGATTTCGTTTAGATCTAAATAAAAATAGGCAATTTTGTGTAGTTGAGTGAGCGGATCGCTAGCTTGATTCTCTAGATCTTCATTTACATTGCAGTGTAAGTTTTTGCTCGGTGGAGGATTAAGGAAGGTATGTGTATATTATGTGCTGCTGTATGTGCAGTAACCTGATTGCCGAAAGACAAGTTAGAATACGAGCTTGAAGGCCAAGCGAATAAAAAAAACTAAAATTGACTGAATTATCAATATTAACTAAATCATGATTAGGAGAAGCATTGTTGTGCTATTTTAACTTGGTTTTAATATGGTAGGGGCAATACATTGTTTAATGTTTTGTGCTTATTAGTGGCTCATCGTAAGTCAAAAGGATTTGAAGGAACCAAGATGAATTATGCTGATTACTGACAATTATCATCTAACAGCTCCTGAGAATAATTGCATATATCATTTTAGCTGCTATCACTTATTGAACCATCCAATTATTTGTTAAACGGAAGTAAGCTAGTATTGTTTAGAACCCCACAAAGTATGTACAGATGGCTGATTTTTTAATCTGTTACTTGTAATACTGAGGACTAGTTTAGATTTTGTGTTTGACATGTGTGCGTATTTTCTGTAGAACTTGCAAAGAAGCATCAAAAGGATCTCGAAAGTTTGACACTGTTGTTGCGTCCTGTCAAGACAATGCAGCTTTTCACATTTGCTACTCTGCAATACCTAAAGGAATTGATTCTTTATGTTCTGAGAAGAGGTGGATGGTTCCTGGTTCTAAGTGTCCTGGTTGTAGCATTTGTTATGCTCATAACTATTGATGACTCTCACAATCAGGTAATTGTTTTTAGCACCTGATTTATTTTTTAGTAGATGTCCACCTTTCTGTTGTTGATGTTTTAACTAGTTCATGTATGTATTGCAGCATGTTCAAGAGATCCTAGCATATTCCAGATTTGTTTTGTGGTGGGTGGCACTTGGTGTGGCATCATCGATTGGATTAGGTATGGTTGGATGAGCTCTTTGATAATTATGTACTGCTGTTGGCATGTTTGTACATGGTAAAGCCTGAAGAGCTGAAATAAAAGTTGTACCAGAGGCATATTTAATTACCTAGAGATGTATTTCTCACAACGTTATCAGCCTTGCTGCAACCTACTTTCTAAGCTGCTAGAGCACGATCTAGGCTCCTGAGCGAGACCATCTGCAAGAGGACTTCGAGAGAAGTATACAGAAGCAAGAGTTAATGAGGTGGATTGTTTGGTCTAATAGTGAAAATGGGACAATGTTTCCTGAATTACGTCCAGTTAGTGTGACCTTGTGATATCCTTTTCTTACAGTTCTGCTTCTTTCAGCAAATTGTCATGAACTTCGTAGTTTTTGTTTTGCAATTAAACTTAGCATTGCTTCAAATTCCTTAAAGTATGAACTTCTGGTTAACTCTTATTCTATCTACAGGATCTGGTCTGCACACATTTGTCCTATACTTGGGTCCACATATTGCTCTTTTTACTATCAAAGCCATGCAATGTGGTCGTGTTGATCTAAAGACTGCTCCTTATGATACAATTCAGCTGAAAAGAGGACCTTCATGGCTTGATAAAGATTGTTCAGAATTTGGACCACCCTTATTTCAGTATTTACCTGGATCACGTGCTAGAATCCCCTTTAGTAGTTTACTTCCTCAGGTGCAGCTTGAAGCTGTTCTTTGGGGCATTGGAACTGCTCTTGGGGAGCTTCCTCCATATTTTATCTCAAGAGCAGGTATCTTTCTTATATATGTTATTCAATCTGATTGTCCCCACAAACAGCGAGTCAGGCATGAAATGCCAAGAATGTCGGATGACGCTGTTTTGATAAGGCTAATGGTACTTTGACATTTGGTATAGTCTTGCTTTTAATTGCATCTCTCTGCATTAGTTCCATTGTTGTCTAGAGAATAAATTTTCATGGATTTGAATGTTTCAATGGAGGAGAGTTCTGTTTGGTATGGATGAAGAGAATATGCTCCAAATCCTAGAATGTTTTTGGATTTTTTATCATAAGGTGTTGCTGTTAAATTTCGTCACCCTTCATGTGTTGTTGACTAAACCTATTACAGCGCGCCTATCTGGAACTACATTAGATGCCATTGAGATTGATGCTGCATCTTCAAAGGAGGACAGTTTCTTTGTTCGACTTTTGAAACAAGTGAAACGGTGGTTCCTTACTCATTCCCAGCATCTGAATTTTTCCACCATTCTTGTTCTTGCTTCAGTAAGTAATCTTACTTTTTTCTTCGTCTCAAGTAAAACAAGGGTCTGTGCCCTTCACTGAAATATGTTCTCCTTCTATAGTGACTGCGTCTGTATAATAAGCTTCAATTTTTAGCTTTTCCTACTTGCTTCTCGTTGCTGACTGTGAATGTATTCAATCAAAAACCCCTAAATTGACAACGAGAAGCCCTATAGAGTTGAACTGTTCTTTCTTATGCTACATAGATGCTAATGTTTTCTTTTTTCTTTTTGGATCTCAGAAATTGGTCTTAGGATTCTAATATTCTTTTAGTTTTTCACCTTGAATTCGTTCCGTATGTCTTTGCAAATTTTGGCATAAACCAAAACTGAATTAGTTGATGATGATTCTCAAAAGCTACTTCTTGAAAGGTGACACATCAATTTATTGAATGGCTAGATGATGGTGATAACATCTTTTCATATTAATCAGGTTCCAAATCCACTATTTGATCTTGCGGGTATAATGTGTGGGCAATTTGGAATATCCTTCTGGAAGTTCTTTCTCGCCACTTTGATTGGAAAAGCAATTATTAAGACTCATATACAGGTTAACTAGTTTTGGCTTTTTCATGGTACCTTATGCACCTGTGTTCTTTCTTTTATTCTTCCACATGATTATCAATTTTTCTGACTTTTTTGTCTTTCATTCTGCCTTCTATGTTTGGAACTTACAGACGGCCTTCATTATCTCTGTGTGCAATAATCAACTTTTAGAGTTAGTGGAACATGAGTTGATCTGGATCCTTGGTCTTATTCCTGGATTTTCTTCAATGCTTCCACACTTGGTTTCTAAATTGCAGATGGCTAAAGAGAAATACTTATCTGCTCCACCTACAGATCCAACTCCTTCAAGTGTGAAGGTAGGTCGTTATCTTCCACATGATTGCAGATTCTATACCAATATCCTTTCTTCAAGCAATTCTTATTCATGTCTTTGTTGTCTCAATCCAGTCAAAGCAGTGGGGCTTGTCATTTACCTTGATCTGGAATTCTGTCATATGGCTTATGCTCTTTCACTTCTTTGCAAAAATCGTTACATCTACTGCACAGATGTATCTCAAGAAACAGCAGGATTTAGAGTTAGCTAACAAGCGGTCTGCATTGAGGCAGACTAGAACTACAGATTGAATTACCACTGATTACCGCCCGTCTCCTTTGCTAATTGCTGGTCCAAGTTTTAGCTGGTACTGGCAGAAGCCACTACTGCTTGTATCTTATATCAACTCAATATTTAGCATTAACTACTCATTGATTTTATGTACAGAATCCAGTATGAGATGCTACAGAAGAAATTGAGTAGGTTTGTGACGTTTATTACACTAGTGGAAAGGGAAACACGCTATGCATCACATTGATGCAAGCCCTATTTTCGCAATTGTTCATAAATTTGTCAAAAAAGAGAATCTCTCATCATCACGTCTTATTATTGTTATTGCTGAATGCCCCTAATCGGCGTAGCTTAGGTTTTTGGGATGTACTTGTTCTTGTGAACTGTAAATACTTTTGATGATCCTGAGGAATGTCGAGCTCAAAGAATACCTTGTTCTTCGTTGGGATGCCAAAGAGATCATATTTCAAATTACTCGTTGCAAATTATACTATTGTTTGATGAATATAATTTTGAGCTGGAGAATTGCTCGTATCATCACCTAGTAATCATCAAGTTTGTGTAGACAATTTTTAGCGGCTGTACCATGGCCTGATCTTTTGCATGTATAAATTTTCCTTTATAGAATCAAGTTTGTAGAAAGCTATCTACAATTTCATTTGGTGCTTTCGGAATTTATAATCAAGATGATGGCATTTCCTTAATCCTTGACGCTTGTGTTGTATATATATATCCTCTTAATTTATGCATTATTTACTTTATTTATTATTGATTACATTGTAAACTTAATCATTTTTTATTTTTCCCCATTCGTATATAGGTACTCTTAAGTTAATTGAACCTACTTGTGTCTTATCTTTCTCAACTTGTTCACTCATAAGCCTCATTCTATTCTAAGTCGAGTTAGGGCTTGTTTGAATTGCATTAAAAAAATTTTTGCGAAAAATTATCTACAATATCAAATTCAACAAAAAATAAAATGTCGTAGAAATATAATATTGAATGATAAAATAAATATATAAAATGAATTTAAAGTAAAGTTTTGGTGAGTTTGATATAAAAATAGAAATAAAAATTAGAATAAAATCGAAACACATCAAGTGTTTTCAAAATTCAAAATCTAACTAAATAAAGTGAAATTCGGTGCCCTTATTAGAAATACAACATAATAGTTTGGTACATTTTTCAACTTTACCCGTGAGATTCTTGTGGTGTTCATTTATGCAATAGTACTAAAGGACAACAACAAAAGCGACGACGCCAGCCTTGACATGAGCAATCGTAGCTTTCATATGAAACTAGGCAATGATTTTTGCTCCGTCGCACTTGAATAATTTCGATAATGCTCTCGTGTTGCACGTTGTTGTCGCGAAGTCTGATCTCACTAATATTTCACCGAGGTACGCACGAAAGAAACATTGTTCGTCCTTGTAAGGCTATAGTTAGATGGTCATCATCAATCAGACATGTTTTATAAGCTTGCAATATGTTTTATTTTTATTTATTTTGTTAATGGATACCACGATAATTATTGTGGACCATAAAAATTAGTTTTTTTATGAAGTTAGATTAGATTTTGAGTTCATATGCAAACTTAAATCGAACCAACTTAGAATGCAATCCTTCTGATCTAAAATAAATTATTAAAAAATAAATTACTGAAAATTATGTTACTATAAATAATAGTGTTGTTCAAAATAAATTAAATTTTATATTTGTTCATTGAAGAAAAAAATAAAAGTAATTTTTTATACTTTTTTATGTAGCCAAAAGTGAATCAAAAGTAATTTTTAGTAAAAATAATTATTTCTAATACATGAAAACACTTTGGTTAATTTATTGGCCTCAGACGAATTTACATTTATAAATCATTATTAAAAATGGTTTGAGAGATTTTTTTTATCGTACGTCACATCTAAAAATCCAAGTCATGATCCAGTAAAGAAATTTAATCTATACCCAAAAATTATAATCTTAAATTAGCGAGTGGTTTTCCATATAACACCCAAGTGCAGTGTACACATTATTATGTCAACGTCTTCATCACCAATGTGAAACACATTCAATCAGATGTCAATTTCTCTGAAGAAACACCAAATTTTAGAAAATTTATCCATGAAATGGTACCTATGATATGGTACTATATGCAGATTTTGTTTATTTTGAATATGGACACTTTTTCTAATAACCATCGTATGCTTTGATTGAATGATAAGATTAAAGAAGCTCAAACTATCAAACGATCGAATTCCAAAATACGTTAGTATTTAGGATATGTTTAGATTCATAAATAAAAAATAAAAATAAAAAAACGGATAGAAAAAAATAATTAATTAATTTTATAATTTTTAGATATATGATAAAAATAATAAATTAATTATGTTTGATTAGATAGACAAATAAATGAATAATAAAAATAAATTTTTAATAAAAATTTTAAATATTTTTTTATTTATATTAATATTACTTTATTTAATATAAATTTAATTAATATAATTTTAAATAAAATTTATTAATATAACTTTTAAATTAATTATTAATATTAATATAAAATTATATTAATTATTAATATTAGAAATAATCATTTAATTATATTATTTTCTCTACTACTTAAAATTAAATAAAATTAATAAATAAAAATTAAATTATTATAATAAAAAGTAACATATATTAATTTAAAAATATTAAATACAAATATGAATTGAAATTTTATATTAAATTAAATTATTAAATTAGATAGAAAATAAATAAATAAAATCATAAAAGAGGAAGAAAAATTACTTTTTTTTTTGTGTCATATTGTGTACTCACCAATTTAATAGGCATATATTTAATTATAGAATAGTAAAGATGATGGATAATATTTTTCTATCATTTTTTTTAATGAAGATTTAGCAAATATAGATAGGAATAAAAAATATGTTAATTTCATCATCACTTCTCATACCTATTTATAATCATTTATAATAAAATATACAAATATAAATATAAAAATTACTCAAAATTATATTTATAAAAAATTAATTCGAATCACTTATAATAAATTAAATAAACCATTTCTTTGATGAATTCTTTATTATAAAACACATTAAAAATTTTCACTTTAAAAGTACTTTTTTGGTCAAAATATTACTTTCGGATCACTTTTTTTATATATATTTCTATAAATGTTATTCTCATAAAATTTTTTAAAAAATTCATTTATTTATAAATACTTCTCAAAAACCTTTTATGTTAAAAAACACCCTAAATCTTTCCATTCTTAGTCTTTAACGTTCTTTTTTTACTCTTTTTCTAAGGGAGCTGGTTATTTCTTTTGATAAAGAGAAAGGAGCCAATTCCTTAAAACAAAAGAATCAACAAAAGTAAAAGAACTGTAAAAGGTAAATAAAAGATACCTTGCACAATAATCTCAAAGTAATAATGTGTCCTGCTTTATATATTAATCTTTTCAAGAGTCTTAAAAAAGTACATCCATTATCCCTACAAATAAAAATGAACATGTTGAAATTTTATATCAAATTTTTAGATAATCTACAGCACGTCGATCTCAATTATACGTGTTACGAAGATTTCATTCAAATGGTTCAACTAATTATCTGTTTTATAAATATAAAAAGTTAGATATTTTTTCTGCAACATGTCTATTCCTTTAATCACTTGATTGTTGCTCAAAGTTAAGAGCCATGTGAGACATGTTCTTATTTATAGCGTCCCAATTGTTATAGCCTGAAAGAAAAATCCTTAAATAATTCATGCAGCACGTTTTACAGACCAAAACAAAGAACTTGAGTGAGAACTTTTATCTTCCTATTCAGGAACGGTTTGGTTCAGTTTTTTTTAACAAAATTTTTTAATTTTTTATTTATATTTTTTAATATATATTTTATAAATATATAAAAAATTTATTTAAAAATTTAGAAACTATAGAAAAATTCTACGAAATAAAATTTTTTTATTATACATTTTTATTATTATTTTTAAAATAAAAAAAATAAAATTTATTTTTTAAAATAAATAAAAATATTTTTTATTTTAAAAAAACTTTATTTCATAAACAATTCCAAACGATCCTCGATGATTCAGTCTCTAGCCACTACCCTTCTATATAAACCCCCTCTCTGCAGAGCTAGCTCTACTCATCCTGCAATCTAAATCCATCAATAAGCTATAATATAATCTATAAGCTAAAAGCCGTTCTTCGGCAGAGTTTAGAACAAGATGTTTGTGACTAACTTGATCCACAACTTGCTCCATGGAGAAGAGCACAAGGATAACGTCAAGGTGAAGGGTACTGTGGTGTTGATGAAAAAGAACGTTCTTGATTTCAGTGATTTTCATGCTTCTATTCTGGACCGTGTTCATGAGTTCCTCGGCAAAGGTGTCTCGCTTCAGCTTGTCAGCTCCACCGTCGGCGATCCCAGTAAGTCATTATTTGTTATCCGCAGTTTTATTGTTCCTTTAATTAAGGCAAAAAACTTGCTGAGGAGCGCTAAAGAGAGCTTAACTGAAGGTCTCAGCTCTTCAGAATTATTATCAGTTGCTGCTGGAAGTCTTTAAGAAATTTCAGATTCTTGCTTTAAGAATTTGCTTAGTACTGAAAGCATCCTGGTAAGTAGAGCCTGTCGCCGTTAGTTCGCAATCAAACGGCGATCTTATGTCGGCGAATTGAAGGGGAATTGTTCCCCTTCCTCTCCAATTCCCTCCACTGCGCTCAATCCAAACACAGAGTTAACATACCCAAGTCAACTTCATCGATATATCATGATGGTATTTTAGAAATGTCATCATGCAATATTAAAAAACGATTAAAACACTACTATTAACTATTTAAGTAAGTCGTCTTAAATAGAGGAAGGCGGCATTAGATAAAGGTTTGGCTACCGAAGAATTTAGAATTGAGAAAAGGGTCTAATTAAATAAAGAACTTGAAATTAAGCAACTGTACCAATTCTAGTGTCCCACACGATAACGACATAAATTAAACATGACATAAATGTCATGAGCGCGTTTGGAGCATTCTTTTTTTTTAATTTTTTTATATTTTTTAATATATATTTTATATGTATATAAAAATTTTAGAAAATATAAAAAAATTTTATAAAATAAATTTTTTTATTATATATTTTTATTATTTTTTAAAAATAAATAAATAAAACTTATTTTAAATAAAAAAAATTTTTATTTCAGAAAAATTTTATTTGAAAAGTACTCCGAATTATCAATAACAAAAGGAAACCTACACATACCATCTCTTCAACCAGACGAGATATATCAATAAACGCAAATAAAATTGTCGAAAGATACAATTCGATAAGGTCCCAGATGTTTAAGATAATTTATAAAATAAAATATTTTTGATACAAAAAATATTTTTATTATATTTAAATATATTTGATTTTTTAATTAAAAAATAATAAATAATAATAATAAAAATTTTATGATATAAAATATTTTATATTTTTTCAATTTATATTATATAAAGTTTATTGAAATATAAAATAAAAAATATTTGTTAAAAGTGCTTATAAGCAATACTAATATAAAGAGTGTGTTTATCGACCATCTAAATTTTATTTTTTAAATTTATTTTTAATAAAATATATTTTAAATTTTTTTTAGTTTAATTTTAAAAAAATATTCTTTATTAAATATTTTAAATTTTAAATTTAAATAAATTTAATTTTAAAAAAATAAATTTACTCAAAATAAACACACTCAAATTCGCTTCAAATGATGGCTGCTTTGGACAGGATTCTGATGATATTAAATCAGCCTATCAACTTGTTTGGTGAGTCAGATCTTAGACCGTAGGAATCATTATCTTGCCACCCTGTAGCTGATTAAAATTAAAACTCCTTCCGCTTCTTCTTTCGTTCTTAGATTTATGGGCTTATTTATCAACGCTCTCCTAAATTTATTTTTTAAATTCACTTTTAACACAAAATAAATTAAAAAATTAAAATAAATTATTTTTATAAATTCATTTATAATATAAAATAAATATAAAAATTTATTTTTTATTAATTATTTTTAATTTTAATTTTTACTTTTACTAAAAAATGAGTTTACTACAAAATAAATCGTGTACTAAATTGTATTCAACCCACGTGTCTGGTCTGTTTAATTGCCACGACAAGTTACTTAGGTAGGCAGTTCCTGAATTCACCTGAATTGATCAAAACAAACACGAGGAAATTCAGAGAAACGTTACCTGCTGCAAAGTTTCTTCAATCTAACTGCAAACAACAGGAAAATTGGCATCTCGTCTGACAAGAAAACTTTCTGTAGTACCACTTTTCTGTCACAGAATGTCTCAGCCCATATAATAAATGCAGAATTTAAAATTCGAACTGGCATCAGAAGTCGTAAGAGAACATATACTGACAAAGTGAAGACTTAAATGTGCCTGAAATAATGCCTTGCAATCTTGCAGATAATGGCAACAGGGGAGTTGTAGGAGACCCAGCATACCTTGAAGACTGGATATCAAGCATGACGTCTTTAGCAGTTGGAGAATCCAAGTTCAGCGTAACATTCGATTGGAACCCAACACAGGGTATACCTGGAGCAGTCGTAGTCAAGAACAACCATCATTCAGAGTTTTACCTCAAGACGGTGAGCATTGAGGATTTCCCCGGTAAAGGCAGGATACATTTTGTCTGCAACTCTTGGGTTTATCCAGCTGACAAGTACAAGTACGATCGTATCTTCTTCACCAACGATGTAAGCATACTGAACTTCTCTTGCTTGACTGCTTTCGAATTGTTCCTGTAACTAATCTAATCTTTTTTTTAAAGGACAATAGAGAAAAGGAACATTCTTGTTCTACAACCTTCTATACTAAAGCCAAGACGTGTTCTCTTTATTGTTAACGAAATACATTAGTCAATTTTGTTTTGAGATTACCTAACTGCAGCAGATTTTAGCAAAAGTGGTGAGTGATATTTGGTTACATGAATCGCAATAGTAGGAACTCAATTTGCCAAATAATGAATGATAAACCGCAACTTTGAAGTGGATCACCTCTTAAACATGCAGGTGTCCAGAATGGCCATGGAATTTTCAGACTATATATCTTTTGATTAGTGTTAGATCTACTAGGATATAGTATTTTGAGTTTCTGATTGAAAGTGATTTGCAGCCTTACCTCCCCGAGAAAACTCCGGAACCACTGAAGCAATACAGAGAGGAAGAGCTTTGGCACCTTAGAGGACAGAATGTCACTGGAGAGCTCCAGGAGCATGACCGAGTATACGGTTATGCATACTACAATGACCTTGGTCAGCCAGACAATGGGGAAGATCATGTTCGCCCAGTCCTTGGTGGTTCTGAAAAGTATCCTTATCCTCGTCGTGGACGAACTGGACGACCACCAACAAAGACAGGTACATGTCCAATTCAAATTTTAACATGTTTCAAATGCATCGACTGAAATTTAAATCTTATAATTTCATTATTGTCTTGTAGATCCTAATAGCGAGAGCAGGTTGCCACTTGTCAGCCTTGACATCTATGTTCCTAGAGATGAACGATTCGGCCATCTCAAAATGTCCGATTTTCTTGCATACGCAATCAAAGCGCTTCAGCAGTCCTTGCTCCCAACTGTGAACACCTTGATTGATGCAACTCCCTTCGAGTTTGATTCATTCGAAGATGAGCTAAGCCTATATGAGGGAGGAGTGCAGCTACCAGAAATGCCTCAGATAACTGATGCTATCCCACTTGAAATGATAAAGGAACTGATGCGCTCAGATGGAGAGCAAGTTCTGAAGCTCCCAATCCCCCAAATTATAAAAGGTAGACACGCAACTTCCAAGCCGCATACAAATGCTATGTTTGGTTACATGCTTAATGTTCCTGTTACCACTTCTCAATCAGCAAGGTACTTCATGCTATTGAATCAATGCATATGTTATCTAAACTTGTTTTTGATGGATTATAGAGACTAAACTCGGTTGGAGAACTGATGAAGAGTTTGGACGAGAAATGCTTGCTGGTGTTAACCCGGTCCTCATTAGTTGTCTCCAGGTAGCTCCTTACCCTTTGTTTCGTCATCAACAAAGTCCAGTCTAGCATGGATAAACTAACAAGCTCATGACTCTGCAGGAATTTCCTCCAAAAAGTAAGCTAGATCCTAAAGTATATGGCGACCACACGAGCTCCATCACAGAGGCTCACATTGAAAAGAACCTGGAAGGGTTGAGTGTAGATCAGGTACGCCTTTGACAAGAGCCAGTAAGCTTCTAATATAAAAGGCTATCAGATCAATCTTAAGTGTTCCCTGTCATTTGCAGGCCCTAAAAGACAACAGACTCTTCATCCTGGATCATCACGACATGTTGATTCCCTATTTGCGTCGCATAAATGATACTCCAAACAAGATCCCTGTTCTTAATAAAGAATATTACGTCAAAATTTATGCCACAAGAACACTTATTTTCTTAAAAAGTGATGGCACTCTGAAGCCCTTGGCAATTGAGCTCAGCTTGCCACATCCTGATGGAGACGAGCATGGTGCTGTTAGTCGCGTATTCACGCCAGCTGAGCATGGTGTTGAGGGATCAATATGGCAGTTGGCCAAAGCTTATGCAGCTGTCAATGACTCCGGTGTTCACCAGCTCATTTGCCACTGGTATGGTTTCAGCGTTATGCAGTCCTAACTAAAGCTAAGCTTATGTTAATTTCCTTGAATAAAAGTAGTAATTTTCCTATTTCGCAGGCTCAACACACATGCAGTGATTGAACCCTTTGCGATTGCTACAAACCGGCAACTAAGTATGATGCATCCCGTACAAAAGCTTCTGCATCCTCATTACCGTGATACCATGAACATAAATGCCCTGGCTCGCCAAACTCTCATCAATGCTGGTGGCATCCTTGAACTTACTGTGTTCCCTGGCAGATATGCAATGGAGATGTCCTCTGCAGTGTACAAGAGTTGGAAATTCACAGATCAAGGCCTCCCTGCTGATCTACTGAAGAGGTACTGCAACTGCGAGTCCCTATAGCAAAAACAGCAAAAAACAATACTATCTTAGCAGTAATTGTTGTAACATATATGTCTTCCTGCAGAGGCGTAGCCGTAAAGGACACAACACAGCCCAACAACATCCGTCTGCTGATTGAGGACTACCCATATGCTGTTGACGGTCTTGCAATCTGGTCAGCAATTGAAACCTGGGTGCAAGACTACTGCTCCATCTACTACCCCAGTGATGCTGCAGTTCAGGAAGATGTCGAACTCCAGAAGTGGTGGAAGGAGGTTCGTGAAGTAGGACACGGTGACCTGAAGAATGAGTCCTGGTGGCCCAAGATGCAAACAGTCTCAGATCTAGTAGAAAGTTGCACGATTATCATATGGGTTGCTTCTGCTCTTCATGCTGCAGTCAACTTTGGGCAGTATCCATATGCTGGTTACCTACCTAATCGTCCTACGATCAGTCGTCGCTTCATGCCTGAACCAGGAACAAAGGAGTATGAGGAGCTGGAGAAGAATCCTGATACAGTCTTTTTGAAAACTATCACAAGCCAGCTACAGACAATTATTGGTGTCTCCTTGATAGAAATATTGTCAAGGCATTCCTCGGATGAGGTGTATCTTGGCCAACGTGATACACCTGAGTGGACATCGGATCAAAAGGCACTGGAAGCATTTCAAAAGTTCAGCGGCAAACTGGTGGAGATCGAGAACAGGATCATGGCAATGAATCATGATAAGAGCTTAAAGAACAGGACTGGACCTGTTAAGGTGCCTTACTCGTTGCTCTATCCGAACACCTCTGACTATAGCCGTGTCGGAGGGCTCACAGGAAGGGGAGTTCCGAACAGCATCTCGATCTGATGTTGAGTTGCACTTTAGGAATGTTTTCCTCCGGCCGTCCACTAAGTCACCTATTCTGGATATTCAAGTTACTTTTCTTCACGTAACGTATCCTAAGTCAGCGTGTTCATGTAGCAGAATAAGAGTGTGTTCTCAGGTTCTTATGTCAATATTATCATGTATCAGAACTTTGAAATAATACTGTAACTTCACATTATCTCAAAGAAGCGTACCGCCTTCCTTATGTAGCTGAAATGACTTCTTATAATGAAGCAACAAGCTTGAGAAAAATTATTTAAGTTCAACTCATTCATGAAGCATAGGAGCATATAGGAATTTTAATTCGGCGCGGGCGCAACAGGAGCTGGTCGCCAAGAAAGTGGCTAAAACAAAAATGAAGCTTTGGAGCATATAGCAGCACTCACCATTGAACAGTTAAACAATAATTTATAGCAGAGACACTATATTTTAAAGTGACAGAAGATAAAAAAATATACATCTTTATTTAGAGGAGGAAAACAATTATGTAAGCTTGCAGTAGTAATCCATTCTAATGAGTGAACACTAACTGTGAACAAGAGATGCCAAGCCATGTAAAATATCTTCTCTTGCGCTTCTGTCAAATGAATCTTCACCGATGTAAAGGTCTAATATTGACTGACACAAGAGCTTGCTTTGGATGCTCCCAATCTCCTTTGCATCAACTATAGCATGACAGAGAGGAAAAAGATAATAACTAACACAAACATGCCAAGAGAAAAGGGTTACAGTCAAATTAATATATTCATGTGATGGTTATACTTGAGAAAAACCCAAACAATTTGATCTGCTTTCAAATAGTGTATCTCTATGATGGACAGAACAACTTGCACAGTACCAGTTAATGGTGAACACCGGCAAGCAGGCCCTTTGAACTTCTCATCAAAAAGCAAAAACTATTACTTCTAAAATGTGCAACTGCAAGACACAAACTAATGAATTTATGATGCATATTGATTACGATCTCAGAAAGAGAACCTTTGACATCAGTGAATCATCCATCAATAACTGCAAAGCATGTCAATTGAAAATGTGGTGCCCCTCACCATCCTCTGTAAGCCTCTACTCTTTCTTTCCTGAAAGAATAGTTTTCAGTATTGTTTACAATCTTTCTGTAAAGGATTACTTGTTGCAAATTCCACGAAAAGGTCACCATACTTCCTCTACATCCTCCTCAATTCAAGCAAGGAGAAGATCACCACTTCTAGACAGTCCGTTGACCACCATCACAGCAAGTAACTGAACATTCTTTTGCTTGTCAAGGCAAATATAAAAAGCTAGCAATCCACATCATTTCTTGTCCAACATTATCAATTTCCAATGTAAACTAAATGTACTGTTTGCTTTTTACTTCATAAAGTCAGCACAATCTTCATGAACCATACACAAAAGTTTAACAGAAAGGGATGGTTCAGTAAGAAAAAATCTGAGAAGAAACATATGACAGCTTGTATTGTTGAGAGAAATAAATCACAGAATTTAAGTGCAATTAAAGAAAAAACTAACTTTTTATTGTCAGAACATGCCCGTGCTCCCTTGAAAGTTCAATTATAGCTCCTGGTGGAAGTTGGTACTCGTCCTTAAATAAGGATGTAAACCTGCAGGAGACATTCATTTTATCCTCTAGCAATAAAAGACTTACACATCAATATATTAGCCTATGAACTTTATTTCAGTTGTGTTGTTTACAGCCAAATTGTAAAATTATCAGACAAAATTCAACAAAGAAGTAATACTACCGACATTTGTGTAATGAAAGAGGGAGTATGAAAGCATTGCTACCTTCTAAGTAATTCCTTGTCCTCTTGCCCTCCAAGTGTCTTAAGTCTATTTCCTACAGAATCTTCAAAAGCACTACGCACTGATTGAATTTTCAGCCAGCCATAAACTATCTGGAGCCTAACAGTCATGTGCAGATCCTGATCTAAAACATCTGCGTAGAACTCCTTACTTTCAGAGAGAGAGCGAGACCAGTTCCCGCACTGATTGTGGCGATAGCGGTGAGGAAATTGCGGTATTGTGGAAGCTTCGGTGGCTGAGGGAAAGAAGCAAACGGGAAACGGAGAGAGACCATATTGCAGCAGTAGTGTTTCTGTCTCCGTTCAACTATATTCTAGAATTAAAAGTTACAAAATTTTTATTTAAAACCTTGAAAACCGTTTATAGATAATAAAATGGAATTGATGGGCTTTACCCCCGATTAAATTTGAGCCGAAAAAAAGCCCATCTAACCTTCGATTTTTACATGAATAAACCATAATGTTTGTGGACTTTTGCATCAAGCCAACAATTAATGTATTCTACAATCTCAGGACACTACTTACATTTTGATCTCGCTGATCCGTGAAATCTAGAACACACGCACAAATAAGAGTTGCTATTGCGCACTTGTCTGCTGCTGCTGTTCATCTAAATCAAATCACTCGCTTGCGTGAATGACTACGATCCGAAGGTTCTGCTGCAATGATCTGCTCCGATTCGGCAATGTTAACCTCGACCACCTCACAGAAACAGTAATCTTTCCTTCTCCCGATCGATTGAATGATTGATTGATTCTGTAATTCCGCTGGAACAATTTTGAGAAATTTCTAATGTATTGTGGATGGGAATTTGATTCAGTTCAACATGTCATTCTATATGACTTACCTCGCTCGATGGCCGGATTACTTCCACGTTGCTGAAGGACCTGGAAACAAGATCATGGGATATAGTATTTACTTGCGTTTCCTTACTTTTACTTTTGATTCCTTCCGATTAAAATTTTGGGTGTTTCTGTAGGTTGCTGAGAATTAGTAGAAGCTTCTGCTTTTAATGTGTGCATTCATATTGGGAGCTATCAATATGTTGATAATGAAGAGAATTTAAGCACATTTCCCAATTCGCTGTGGTTTATCTATTTTGACTTGTATTTGATGTGAAAGGAGTAATCTTATATACGACATAAAGTTGTTCGCAAATAGGGTGAAGCAGATATTTGGCTGATAAATGATTACATAGTATTGTTTGATTCAGTAATTCATGAAACTACTGGATTGGTGTTTGTTATCTTAGCCAGTTGATTAGCTAGCTTGGTCATTACTTGATTGATTGAGGAAATTAACTATTGTGAGTTGTGACGCGAATGATTGTTTGTGCATCGCATTATTTTGTGAAGGGTTTTATATCAGCTTAAGTTAACTTGATTGGTTCCTAAATATTTTGTAATCAATTATATTGTGCTATACTTCGAGTGATTTTATTTGTTAAACTTTAGCAAGTTTGATCAATCCTGAGGAGCATGACTTGCAGTTATGGGAAAAATTGAGGGACAGGGTGAATCATGGCATGGACATGTAACAGCAGTTACAGTTTCTCCTGAATATCGCAGACAACAATTAGCGAAAAAGCTCATGAACTTGCTGGAGGACATCAGTGACAAGTTAGTATCTATAGCTCAATGATTCTCAACCCCCTTCTGCTCATTAAATCCTCGATTAACAGTTTGTCACATTTGCATCTTTATAATTTCGGTGAATGTTGCATGTGATGATATTTCTCATATCATTTAAGGTTTTCACTTTTTGGTGAACAGATAATTTAGTAGTGTTGTCTTAATTACCAGTCTAAAGACTTTTCTTCCTATATGTGGTCATTTTACTCTTATCAGGAATTAGGTATCTGTTTTTAGATATCAACATGCATGCTTGGTCTCCTTAAGCATTTGAATTCAGATGTAGATGTTGTAAATTTTGCAACACGATGCTTGTACATATAATCTTTGAAAGGGTTCTCCCTAACCAGTTTTGTGATTATATTATTGTAGGGATAAGGCATATTTTGTGGATCTATTTGTGAGAGCATCGAACTTGCCGGCTATAAAGATGTATGAAAAGGTCAGTTTCTGAACCATTCTCTTTTAGTCTTTTAATATTTCGTCACACTTCCCTTTAGAGAAATGTTGTTGGGAGAAAAGATCATACTCGTATTAGTCCATAGTCTACTATATGTTCATATGTTATACAATTGAAGCAGTCCTATCAAGAAGCACATTATCAGTAGCTCCTTGCTTCGGCCTTAGGTCTTACAGCTAATGACAATAAAAGGGAAACAATGTGCTTATAAATAATAAAAAGTTCCATTATTGAGAGAGATGTGGTATTCTCATTTCCTTTAAGATGGGATCTCCCTTTTTTTCATTTTTCTTTTTCCATAGTTATCTAGTTAAGCCATTTCCACTTTACTTCCTTGCAATCAGAAGCTCTAAAACACAAAGCCAACGTTTATGTTTTTAGTTTTGAATAATAGAGTATTTGATGGATAGGTAATGAGTGCATAAAGTAGCATATAATTTTTTTATGAGATAAATCTTATTAATTTGCAAGTTACCAATTTTCTCTTTATCTCCTTTTTTTTTCTACTAATGGAGTAGCCCTCACAAAAAACTAGGGCTGTCATGGAGATATCAGTGTACTGACAAAACTTCATGCTTCCTATTCTGTGTCTGGCTAAGATATTGAAACCATGGTTTGGAAATTTTTTGTTCATAGAATTGGTTATGCAATTTAGGTATTTGGTAAATTATAATAAATAAAACTACTTTCTGATGCCTCTAGGCATCCATGAAACAGAATTGCTTATTAAAGCAAGTTTATAAAAGCATTCAGAGATTAGATTCTCTAGATGGGCTTTTGAAAATCCTCTCTCTGTAGATCATTTTCCAAACTCTCAAGTTGACCGAATCCAAATTATGTTGCCTTGGATTTCAAGAAAATTTCTTGTTCCTAACTTCCTGCTTAAATTTGATGTCAAGTATTGAGCTGATTGTGCCCTTATTAATTACATCAATGATACGCAACAATAATCAGTCCTACTAGGTAGGGTTGGCTTACTTAGATCAGATGATGCAAGATTCAAAATTTTCTTCAAAAGGCAGTGCCCGTATATGGTTTCAGTATGCTATGATTAGTTTGTGTAATATTATTCATTTTTAGTTCTCATGAAGTGCTACTGAGCAATGCCATTGCAGGAAGTTTTTAAGGTTCTAGCGCTTGGGGGTTCTTTGTGTGAAAGGCGTAGCTAAAAGAAGTAAAGTTGGAGTGAATGATTTAACTGGCACATTAGTTTTTTATGTTGAAGTTCAATAGCTAGCTTAGTCTATAATAAGATTACTGATCTTAGAGAACTGTATTCCAACACTACTTACATCTGGTCGCATACCCCTAATAACTAGCCAGATGATGATCCAACTTCCTTTATATGGTCAAGTCTACAAGAGCTGATATGCAAATAGAACCTAGTTTGAATTACTTGACGAGTCAGGAATGAATTGGCATGTAAAGTTTTATGTCTATGCCTTTCCCTTCTTATCGGCAAATTAAATACTCATGCTATGTTACTGAATCCCTGTAAAATATTTTTATTTTGGAACTTATTTTCCATTTGACTCAATGTTATTACCTCCTATACAGCTTGGATATGTGATATACCGGCGTGTGTTGCGGTATTACTCAGGAGAAGAGGATGGGTTGGGTAATGCCGTTATCCTGCAGCTTGGATATGTAATTCCTACTTAATTTTTGATTGTTGTTACTCCCTTTCTCATGATGTTTCAACAATGCCATATTGCAGATATGAGAAAAGCATTATCTCAAGATGTAGAAAAGAAGTCTATAATTCCACTCAAACGGCCAGTTACAACAGATGAACTTGAATATGACTAACAGATTTGCTTCTTTTAAGCTGCCTCTACAACAACTCGAGTTGTTGATATCATCTCCATGTAGAAACTTTGTTTACTGTGGATTGTATGCATTTGCTTGGAATGTTCCAAATGACATACTATGGTAATGTTTTATGTCAGCTACACTTGCATGTACCGACCATTCACTTCAAATTTTTGCTATGGAATCAAGTGGTACTTGTCTACATAGCAAATGATCCAAGTTATATGTACTTTGTGTATCGACTATCCTGCACGTACTACGCAAGATGTTTGTGTGGTACAAGGGTAAGGTATTTCATTAGGATTCCTATCTTACTTCAACCGTATAAAACCTGATTCGTGGGAGTGCTAAATTCACAGTTTATCAGGTACTTTCTCTGTAGCGGCCAAGTGAGACTGAAAGTATTTTTGTCCAAGTTATTTTTCGTTTGAAACCAATGAGATATCAAGTATACTTGCCTAGCAAATGTAAAATGAATACGTTGTACTTGCTGCCATTTCAGGTTTGAGGGGGTTGAACTGAAGAACTTTTGAAAGTACGACTTGCCGAGTAATTAATCTTTACCAGTAGGCTAAAAGAGTTTGGCCTATCTTTACTTGCAGCCATTGCGGGTGTAAGGGGGTTGAACTGAAGACTCTTCAAAGTCTCAGACTTGCCGAGCAGTGTTTTAACGTTAGGCTAACTAGAGTTTGACCTATCTGGCAGGAATGATGAGCAAGCTTGGTGGAGAGATGGTAAACAGGTAGTGGCAATTTGGCCTGGCATGGCCTGGGAATTGGGAGTAGTGCAGTCCTCATCAGTGGCCATGATGTTTGGCATCAGGCCAGCAAGCATGGAAGGGAGACTACATCATGAACATCATTGTTATTCTCTTCTTCATCATGTCCACTGCACAATCCCTGCGCACGCGCGCACCATCCTCCAAGATTAATCAAGTGGCCGAGAGACTCGAGACCACACCATGCACGTTACCAAAATCAATCAAAACAAATATTGTTATTTTTCAACAATAATCTCTATCTCTTCTTTCTCTCACGCGGGTTCAGCAGCGCAGCAGGAACATGATCGAATCACTATCGAGCTGTGTGCTTTCTCACTTGAACGCACGCATGCATGCTTATTGTTGTTTTTGCTCTCTTTGCTGGAGGTGGAGTGAATCTAAACCCCAGCGCTCGAGAGATCTCCACCATCGTGGTCTCTGTTTAAATTAACTAAAGCGTTTCTTACTCTCAGAGATATCTTATAAAGCCCTGGAACTGTAGATTACCTTCAAACTCAGTTCAGACTCCAATACTCTAGTACAATCAGCTCGTTGGCAGTTTATCTTTCGGAGGAAATTAAAGATATGAATGACGTCAGTGTTGAGGGAAGGAGGAAGAGCTGCTGGTATGAAGAAGAGATTGAGCAGAACCTCAGATGGTGCTTTGCTCTTAACAGGTATTCACATTTAGCTTACCTATACGTAATGGTTTATACGTAAACTTAGGTACGCATGAAGTAGTGTTGCTTACAGAAGTGAAGCCTTTGTTTTGGTTCTCCTGCAGCATTTTACACACAGGCACGTCACGCTACCAGGATATAGCATTGCTTGATACAAAGCCCTTCGGCAAGGTTGGTGTAATTGATTTGTCTCAGACATTGAAGTACAAGCGGGTCTTTCGTGTTATGTTTTCTGGCAGTAATACTGCTTGTTTATACACTTCAGGCTTTAGTTATCGATGGGAAGCTTCAGAGTGCCGAAATAGATGAATTCATATATCACGAGTCGCTCGTTCATCCAGCACTTCTCCACCATCAAAAGTAATGAAATCATCAAGTTCCATATCTTGTTCTTCATGAATTCCTCATACTTTGCTCCTTTAGTTGTTGCCAACCTATCAAACATATAACTAAGATATATGTATATGTTCCCGAAAAAAATTTGCAGTCCTAAGATTGTTTTCATCATGGGAGGAGGAGAAGGATCCACAGCAAGAGAAATCCTTAGGCATACAACTGTAGAGAGAGTCGTCATGTGTGATATTGATGAGGTATTGCTTAAAATCTTGTACAACTTCAATGTTGGTTAGTTATTGCTCTGTCATCAAATAGAAGCATACATTTCAATTCGGTATCGCCAGATATCAGCATGCTCAACTTATGTACAGAAACCAGAAGAGTTTGTTGTTTATTAGGCTTCGTATGCTAATAATCTGTTTGTGCAATGCAATGTTCATTGGTATAGGAAGTTGTTGATTTTTGCAAGTCTCACCTTGAGGCAAACAAAGATGCATTCTTTGATCCAAGGCTGCAACTCATCATCAATGATGCCAGGTATGGTACATACTATCAACGTCAAGGTTATATCCTGCTTATTGAAAATTCTAGTGTGCCTATAGTCGGCGTTGCTTTTTGACATTGGTCGTCTTGATAATCCAAAAAATAACAGAGCTGAGCTAGAAAAGAGTAAAGATAAGTTTGATGTGATCATCGGAGACTTGGCTGATCCAATTGAAGGAGGGCCTTGCTACCAACTCTATACGAAATCATTCTACGAATCGATTGTTAGACCCAACTTGAAGGATGGTGGCATCTTTGTCACGCAGGTATAGTAAGTAATCTTTCTTTCTCCTTTCTTACTTATTAGTGAGTATTGCATCGTTACTTCGACTTGCAGGCAGGACCAGCGGGAGTTTTCACGCACACAGAGGTCTTCTCCTGCATCAACAATACTCTGAAACATGTATTTCGATGTATGCATACATAATAATGCCTTATCTTAGAGGACTTTATACTAGAATTTCTAAGATTTTCTTGAATTGCAGATGTTGTGCCTTATTCAGCTCATATACCTTCTTATGCTGATACTTGGGGTTGGGTCATGGTAACATATAGTCGCTCTTCATGCTTGCTGTAGTATCATTGTCTCCCTGGTAGGATTTTTCATCAAAAGTAAACTGCTTATAGGCGTCCGATTCACCTTTTGCGTTGGATGCTGACCGACTTGATGCAAGGATCAAGCAAAGGATCATGGGCGAGAACAAGTATCTTGATGGCAAGACTTTCTCATCAGCTTCGACATTAAGCAAAGCCGTGCGGAAATCGTAAGTTCTATTTTGCAGTAACTGAATTTAGTAGTCATTGGATAGATATGCATGCTAAATATATAAGTTCTGATTGCAGTCTAGCAAAGGAGACTCAGGTGTATACTGAGAGCAACGCAAAGTTCATATATGGTCATGGAAGCTGCACCAGTATGTGTTCAAGTCAATCTTATTAGAACAATGAGTTGTAGTAGTATTTGAGGATTGATGAACAATTGTTTCGCTAGCTGCTACAATTTTCAGTTACAATCCCTATAACCTGTTTGTTACTTACCGAAAACATAATGGTTCGTTACTGAGATTTCTGTAGTGTTTACTTATGCAATGGTATCCTTTATTGTTACTGTTTTTCTTGTTCAAATCTTTGCTTACGATTGGTTAACTGAAGTTCAGCTATTATTTGTGTTGTATTTTACTCTTCGACTTAATCCAAAATTCCTAACGTGACGATCGACAAGATCACCAAATTTCATCCGTATCGAAACTGAATCAGACGTGAAAAATCTATCTAGGAAAGTATAAAATGTTTCCAACACAGACGGAAATTCATATTACACTTTTTCATTTCTACTATGTCCATTGAAAACAATCTCTTATAGCAGCAGCAGCAGAAGAACAGGAACAGAGTCCGTACAGATACACAACCACCATTACCGCCACCAGCCGTTGCCGCTACAGTCAATTCAGGTACATAGCTTACACATCATAAACCATCTTTCCTGTAAACTTAATCTCGGCAGGGCTGATGTTCTTCCCGATAGAACGAGCATTTTGCCCAACACCTTGTCGTCCAGCGGTCGCCTTCTCAGGAAAAACACCATCCTTCGGGTGCAAGTACTGAACTTCACCGTTAGGGAAAACCCTGTAGAATTGGTACTTAATCTTGTACTTGGACCTAAGCCTTGTTCCAAGAGCAAGACACTGTTCTTTCCTAGCAAGCTTCAGCAAGTTTGGTCCCTGCCGCATGATCGCGGCACCTCCAGTAGGCATCTCGAATACTTGCTCTTTAGGCGAATCCCATGTTATCACGTAGAACTCTTCTACTTGAGCTTTACGCAAAAGTCCTCCTGTACTTCCAGCGAAGATTGGAGACGGAGTGTTGGGATCGAGCTCTGGAGGAGTGAAGCCTGCTGGAGCTTCTGCAGCCTTTTCCTTAGTTGCTGCTGCTGCAGGTTCTGCTGCTTTCCCCTCTGCAGCTGCAGACATGCGGATGGTGTTAGCACGGAACGGCTTGGTTAGAACGAGAGTACGGGAAGAAGGCTTAGGAGCAGCAATGGTAGCAGGAGTGAACAGGGCGGCTGCTGCTGCTTGAGTCACCATAGCCATGGAAGGAAGAACTTGGAATGAGAAAGGAGAGAACGAAAGTTTCAGTAGGAGAGTTTGTGTTGAGAAGAGCTGGAAGGTAGGGATTTTTGATAGGCAATAGAGCTGAGGGAATGGATAAGGCTATCTCTTTGGACCAATGGGAAGTTAAAATTTGATACCTTACTTTGAGCCTCACCACATTCTGACTCTGGGGCTGCTGCTGCTTATGATCTATCTGATTTCTTGGAATGATGATGTAAGATTTTGTGAATGTAACAAACCAATAGACTCCAAATAAAGAGTTGATACAAATGAATAATCTTAAGTTAACAAAATATGTAAGTCCTTATATCTAACATTTGCTAAATTGACAAATATTAAAGGAAAGAGGGAAAAAATCTTATCTTATCCCGATATAAATTGACAAATATGATACGTCCATGTATTAGTCTAATTTATATCGTCAACAATGCTCATACAAGAAGATAATCATAATGAGTTGTTTTTTTAAGGGGTTTGTATATTTACGAACAAAATATGAAAATATTTACAGTTATTAGGATTGTCTACTACCATACTCAAAACAGAAAGTAACAAATGATTCCGTGATCAGTTAAGGAGGAAGAGTACTCAGATAGCTTTTCTTTTGGTTGGGCTATCTTTATCCCTTTTGTTTGTCTTGACACATCACTCAATATCATAAAATGCTATGTAGAGTCACAAGTGACAGTAGTTCGCATCATGTCACAGTGAAATTAAGCCATTCTGTTAAAATCTGAAGTGCTGTAAGTGTTTACAAGAGACAAACATGCCTAGATGCTCAAGTTGCAATGATCTGAAGTTTAGATGTCTGAGCTTGAAGCCTTGAACAAGGCATACAGTGCAATATGAGATTGTTAACTCAGTTGGAAGCTTTGAAACCACAACCTAGATGAATAGCTACATTGTTCGAGTCTTATGATTGAAACTAATACAATGACATCGGGAATAATTGCACCGATCGGTATCTCTATTATGGTAGTCATGGTAGACTCTCAGCTGACTTGTCTAAGGCATTTTACCTAAAAAATGCAGGGAGGTAGAGAGGTTCTTGCTACTCAAACATAACTGCAATAATTCACTACTGGAAAAGGTATATACAGAAAGAAATTCTGCTTACATCTTGTTAGTTGTTTAGACTAAAATAATGCTATAACTCAACTA
Organism: Acanthochlamys bracteata; assembly: GCA_019914995.1. Taxonomy (NCBI): domain Eukaryota; kingdom Viridiplantae; phylum Streptophyta; class Magnoliopsida; order Pandanales; family Velloziaceae; genus Acanthochlamys; species Acanthochlamys bracteata. The sequence continues at coordinate 4,777,736 of CM034129.1, read as the reverse complement.
ACTTAAAGTAATAGCACAGCAAATCAACTAAAAATATTAATAGCAAAAATAACAAAATCCAGACTTTGAATGACGCAAACTGTTGTCCTTCAGTCTGATAAACAGCAGCAAGTGCCTTTACTTGGAGTCTTTGATGCTTTAAAACATGCAGCTCCTTAACAGGATATCACTGGCATACCCGCAGGACAAGAGGTCCACACTTATAGTGCATCTGATTTAATGTTTTCCTTGCAATATGCTTTCATCGCATCTTCTTAGAATGCTTTCGTGATACGCTGAATATGCAAAATTTCAGATTGTGGTGGATGATACGAATTTTGCAGTTTTATACAGTTCAATAGACATGCCATCGATTCCTTCTTGTACATTCACTCCATCGCCTCTCTTCTTTCTTGGAGATAAGGTATGGGATTGCAATCTCAAAAGGCTCAAATGTGCCTGCAAACTGGCATCATCACATCCTGTCTGTACAAGACAAGTTCTGCCTCTTGCGGAACTGCTATTTGAAGTATAATCTTTCATTGGACCAGACTTATGAACATCAATGTATCCAGAAGGTGAAAAGAAGATAATACGTTATGAGATCCAAATGGTCTTACTTGAAAACATTTTGAGATCTAAATGATGAATGTAGAAGCCAGTTATTTCTGGGATATAACCCAACTGCTACCAGATTCTCTCCTAACTCCTCTTTCCTCCATTTCCCTTCTAACATTGTCTGCCTCCTGAAACATCCCTGCACTTGAATATATGCTTGCAAGCAATACGAAGTTCCCAGCATTCTCTGGCTCAATCTCAAACAATGCTTGGCTAGCGATCTCTGCTAGCTCCACATCACCATAACTCCTACAAGAAGCAAGAATGGCACCCCAGGTTCTTGCTGTTGGCTTCACAGGCATCTGGTTCACAATCTCATATGCCTCTCTTAACCTCCCTGCTCTGCTGAGGACATCCACCAAACATGAGTAGTGATCACTGCATGCTTCCACACCATAATGCTTAATCAGTATATCAAAGTATTTCAAGGCATCATCAGCTAGGCCTGCATGACTGCAAGCCTTCAGCACTGCTAGAAACATAATTCCATCTGGCTTAACTCCGTCAAGTTCCATTTCTTGGAAAATGGATATCGCTATCTCTGCAGAGCCATGAAATGCATAGGTGGATACCATTGAGCTCCAGTCGACAACATCCCTTTGCCCCAGCCTATCAAACACCCTACGTGCATAGACAAGGCATCCACAACGGCCATATGCTTCCACAAGCCCACTACCCAAATGGCATTCAAAATGAATATAACTCCTAAAAGCAAACCCTTGGATTTCCTTGATCATATTCAGTGCTCCAACACCAACACAAGCAGGTAATAGAGCCAATACTGTGATCAAGTTGGGCCTGATCCCCAATTCCCTCATTCGTTGATAAAATTCAAGTGCTCGATTCTCTCCACCATCTGACTCTGCCAGCACACCTATTATCACATTGAATGTCGCCTCGTTCGGAGGAACATCCATAGTACAAAACAAATCCAACGCACTTCGAACATCTTTTGAATGAGTGCAAAGAGATATCATAGCATTCCATACAACAACATTTCTTTGAGGACATTCATCGAACAACTGGCGTGCGTCCTGAATTAAAAAACATTTCCCATATGAATCAACGAGGGCGGATGCAACAAAAGGGTTAGGCAACAAAGAGGACTTGAGTGCATGTCCATGGATAGCAGCAGCTGCATTGGGTAGGCAAAGAGCAGCGATAGATTTGAGAGCAAGAGGGAAAGCGAAGGCATCGAGTTCGAGATCAGGAGTGTTGAACATGTATGAGAAGAGGGAGAGGGCTTGGTGGTGGCGGCCTTGATTGACATGGGATGTTAAGAGCTTTGTGTAATGTAGAAGGCGCTGATAGTTGGTAGGTCTCATGAAGGAAGCCATCGCTTCCCGCCTTCATCATGGAAGAATTTGAACTTGTTATTCCAAGGATTTTGGAGTTTACACAGAGTTCATTAATGGGCCACACTATGGGCTGATAATGAAGCCTTCAATTATTGCCAAATAATATTTTGGGCTTGAGTTATTAAAGGACCTATATTCTAAAAAATTAACCAAGTAGTATTTCTTTTTTCTTTTAAGAAAATTCAAAAACAAATTATAAAAACCATTATCAGTATGAAATAAAAACGTCATGAAATCTAATACGTACGCACAAAGGAGTTGCAATACTAGAGGCAAAGGTATGCATAACATTGAATTGAAGAAATATACCAAAATAAAAGCTTTTAACCTATAAACAAAATGAAAAACATGCTCACCATTCTACGAGGTGTTCGAGAACAAGTGGTCTCATAAAATAAATGATAGCATAGGTCTGAAAATAGTATTGAAATTCATGGCTCACATAATTCAACTATTGAAAACTTGCATTGCTCTAGTTTTTCCTGTGCTATCTAAGGTGCAAGGTAAGTAGTGTAAAATTGGGATGTATAAGTCTTGACATCTCTATCGTAACTCCTTAGTGGTATATCCCCGCTCACATCTATTATTCAGGGTCGCGTCATTTGGGACGCCAATCAATTTCGCACCACGACAGAGCTGAGGGCCAGATAAATGCAAATTGCCAACAATTGAAACTGTTGCACAAAAGAAAGCAACCTTCTGGTTCCATGTACGAGTTTGGTTACATATATGAATCTGTCATTCCTCTGTACCACGTACAAAATATTAACTTGGGACAACCCAAGTCATCATAAACTACGGCAGTGAATTTGAAGGGCTATAGTACGAACTTTCTCTAACATTTGAAGTCATTGAACAGAGCAAATGACAACTTCACAAATCAACAGGTTAAATTTTGGAAATTCAGCTTGGTCTGTGCATGATCTGGTCACCGCCTCACGGACACTTCCTTACTAGACTGGAGGTCCTGTTTGAGGACGAAATACTGAGCACACTTGACAAAGAAGTAAATATTATCGTAACAGCTTTTAGATCATTTATGTACAAGAATGCAACAAATATTAAGTTCTCCATAAAGTATATCCAACAAACCATAAAATGACACTTCCCTGTACAGACCTTGCATGAGGACAAGACCTACATAAACTCCAGCATCTGAGTAACTCTTATGTTTCTGTACAACATTCTGTTCAGATCATATCAGGCTGGCTAAAACTTGTTCATTTCTGACATAACTATGGCTTTGCTGTCCATTCTCATGGAAGCTGACAGACTTCTTTGGCACTTCAACTTCCTGAAGCAGAAGTTCCTGGTCCACTTTAGGCACAGTGTCCTCATCCAAAAAGATAAGGTCCTTTACCTTCAAACCATCATCGTTCGAGTCATGGAATCCTACTAAAGTAGCTGTGCATCCATTAGAAAAACTCAACGAATCAGCTTTACTACCATATGCTGGTTCCTGGGAAGAACAGAAACTAGGTAGCAACTCCACAATAGGGTCTCGATTGTGCCAATCCAACTGCTTGGTAAATTTTACATCTAAGACTGCCATCCGTTCAAAATTAATGCCATTTGATCCACTTTCAGGTTTGCAATTTGATGTGTCAGCACTAAAAATATTGGACCCTGATGTCATCATCCCATTGCCAGAATCAGCACAGTTCTCTGTTCCAACTTGTAGACTCATGCTTCCACCATCAGCCCACAGATGGTGAACCAGTTTCAAAGCAGAGCATCCCTCATCAGTATTCAGCTCTCCAGGAGTGTATTCGTGCTGTATCGTCTTGTAATTGTTCTTTTCTAAGCTACTACCTTTTATAGCTTCAGGAGCCACGGACTTGAGAATGCTTGCAACATACTGCTCCATGGACCTACATCTCTCATGTAACAAATCAAGGCTCTCCCCTTCTATGGTCTTAGAAACTTCGTATGTGTGAGCTGATACAAAGCAATTATTATCAGTGGGATTGTTGACATGCTTAGTAATTTCCAAGCCATGCTCTTCGCAGGAAACATCCCCATGGGATATAGACTCATTGCACTCAGAATTGAAACCCTTTCTAGCCGTCTCAATCAAAGGGTGAGTGAAGCTTACTGATTTACCAATACTTGAGGCTAGATAAGCTGCCAATCCTAAATCTAAATGGTCATCTTTTACCTCATTATCTGAAGACTTATCTTCAAAGCCAATAAAATCACTATGCCCATTTGGAAATTCAGGAGTTACTAGAATAACTGTAGTACTTGTCTTAGAATCCGATAGAGGTGCTCTGGAAGTATCAACCGCCTGAGATGAAGAACCAGAACTCAAAGCCTTTTCTACATCACCTGAAATGCTAGCATCACGGTTCCCACGGCCAGGAATGTGAAGTAATATCTCCTCACCTTCTGAAGTGATGCCTGCACTATACAAGCCCGTTGTTCTATCAGTATCAGGAAATGTCTCAGAATCCAGCCAAGATGCTTCAAAAGGATTAGCCACCCGGAGTGAAGAATCGAAACCAGAAGACTTTGCTGCATTACCAGACATGCTAACTTCATGATTCTCCCGGTAAGGATCCTTGAACGCTATCCCATCTTCTAAAGCAATGACTCCACTAACTGAATCTGTCGTGGTATCAGTTTTTGTTACTTCAACAGGCTCCTCAGTAACATCAAGGATTAATTTGGGATATCTCCCGCAAGTTGTAGTTACTAATGCTTCCAACGCTGAAGCTAGAGCATTATCAATTGATGACGTAGCTTTAACTCTGACAGCGCCCTTGACCAGAGAACCTGAAGTCTCATTAACAATTTCATCATTTTCATGTGAAATGTCAGATTGCATAAGTTTAGAAGGGCCCTGGCTCATGTAGTGAGTGATCTCATTAGTATTTTCATCATCTTCACAAGAAAATTCAGGTGCCTTCACAATGAGTGATGAACCTTCCTGAGTAGGGTCAGAAGCAATCATCTCAGTTGATAAAGACAAGGAACTCTTAAGTATGACATCCTCACTATCAGACTCATCGGATGAAAATTCTGGCACTGAAATCTTCAAAGAAGGAACAGGGTCAGAAGAGTTAGCTCGTGCATTTAATGTTGCTAGTTGCTGCTCCAACAGCTGGAGTCTCATTTCAATGCCACTCAGCGGTCTCATCAGGTTCTCTTCAAATTTTGAACAATAATCTTCTATCCTTTCGACTTTTGTGGTCAACTTATCCAATATGGTCTCAATGTGAGTATGAAACAGGTTATTGTCTTCTAGGATGGTTCTAAGCCTGTGATCTTGATCAGAAACACCTTGGGTACCCATTGGCTCGATATCTTCCAGTGTAACTTCACCTCCATCACATGCTGCTTCTGTATACTTATCTGACACGCTACTGCATGCTCCTTGGTTTTGTGGCCCAAGCTTATCCATGCTGTTCCTGTTAGCAGCTTTTTTGTCATAAGATGCAGCATTCAAGTCTCCTGACTTATTTTCAATGCTTCTAGCAGTTGTTGATTTTGATAATTGCATAAGGCTAGGAACAAGTAAGGTCAGTAAGGAGTCCTTTGCTGCACTCTCCCTCACGCTAGGGGAAGAATCTGGATCGGTAGAATCAACAGGATCAGCATAGATGTAAATTTCTTCTATATGAGCAGAGCCCTTTGCTGGAAGTGACAGAAAGCGGAGAGTGAGGGCAATACAAGGACCTGCATCTGATATCTCAGCTGTTGCTTCATAGTGCATCTGCAATATTCTGAAAGTAAGTAACGGAACAAAGAAGAGAAGATGCAGTACGAGATACACTCCGATTAAAGGGAAAAGGAGATCTTACTTGAAAATTGGAGGTGTATTTCTGGCCAAGTTCAACAGGTGAAGACTTTACTCTATCATCCTTCACCGTACCAGGGATCTTCACCTCTACCCAACCATCTTCAGCACTAGAACTACTATCAGATCTAGTCATCTCTCTAGGCAAACCATTATCTCCTTGCTCACTGTTACTTTCATTAGCTTCCAGGCCCAGATTTACTTCTTCAGAAACAGCTCCGCACCGTACAGTACACAGGTACTCCTTGTTGTTTTGCTGATTACTGCCATAATAGATTTCGTAAGTGTGGGCTGTGCTCCTTACATAGACCCGATGCACTTCGTGTTTTTCCCTGAAATACACTGCAATAAAACATTCATTAGTGGACTAGTCCCGTTAGATTCAGAAGACAAGTAAGGCAGTAACACCATTGTTCAGACTCCAATTGCCTAGGTCAGTAGAACATTTCATCCATAGGTTCGAAAGCTTAGCATAATATAACTTCACATAATGTGACAAACGAATACTTGCTGCCTGACGACCATCAGTTCTTAATCCAATGAGAGTTTCCTCACATCTTTGACGCCCATCATTGTATCATATCTTGTCACTTCAAATAAGAGAACACCACATGCATGGAGGCTAAAGAGTCTAAGGCCATGACCCTTCTAATTTTATTTAAGTATCAATGTTAATGAGACGTGATGCAGTCAAGACATTGTCAAAATCAGCTTGTGCCAACAAAACAACAACCTTTATTTATTCTTTTCTTTATCTGTTTTTTACCTGATTTCAGTTACTAGACTTACTTTTACAAGATTAGGGTATAGAAAAACTTCAAAATATTCTTTCTTTAAAAAACTTTTAAAAAAAGGCTACATAGGAACTGAATGAAGAGAAAGAATACATTCAAAAAGCATATCTTTTGGGACCTATAAAGTCTTTTCCAGAACACATTAATAAACAAATGGATGCAAATGAAACTGTTTCCTATATATGTACATCCACAAACTAACTCCAGGATGAATTGATTATCTAAAATTCCAACCAAAAAAGTAGACATAATTAGCCTAGTCCAAGCATGAAAAATTGAAATTTAATAAACAACATTCAGTTCCCTAACGAAGATGTGGAATAGCAATTGCTATGAACGCTGAAGTGCAAATTACTGTTATCAGACAATTGGCACCTGTTATCTGCTTGCACTTGCATATGTAGGACCTTCAACAAAAATTTTGTAGTTGCAAAACTTACATAGTGTAACTTCACTATGAGAGAGAGAGAGAGAGAGAGGATCACCAAAATGTGTCCTGAAGTATTATAAACACTTATTATATTAATGACAAAAGCATCACATCCACATCCACACTACTTCAAGCTACATGAACCAAATTGAAATGATGAAAACTAGGCACCATGTCCTGTTGTGAGGAAGGAAATAAAATAAAACTTGTTATTGGAGGAGTATTAAGTTCTTCCTTTCACACAACGCTATGTGGATCAAGAGCTCGAATAAGATTCACGAAGATAGATGATGATGACACAACACATAGATAAACAAGATTGGGACAAAGATTTGAAGAATCTAACACCTCCTTGACTTTACCCATTCAATATATTGATGCGCGTAACCCATGTGCTATCAGCAATTAAAATTGCCTTCCAATGCCAAAAACAAATAAGGCTCAAATTGCTCTAAGCAAAGTAATCCCTAAATAAGGGTCGTAATGCTGGAGTATCCAGTGCTTCTCATCATCCTGTCCCATTGCATTGCATCAGCCTCCCTTCATAAAGAGGAAAAGCTGGCCCTAGTTTTGTTTGTTTCCCATTCATTTCATATCATTAACTCTTGTCAAACTTGTTGTAGAATGTGGCTAGAACAAATTCTCCTAGGAAACAAAATAATGCCTCTTCAGACGTCACTCGTCACTATATAATCAATTTAGCAATGCATCTTTTCCCACAGATAGAGGATTGTCAAGTAGCCCTAGAAGAGCTATGTCTATCGGCATCTACAGGAAGCTCTTTGCAATGCTTGCCTAAACAAATTCTCTACAGACCATATCAGTCGACGATGCAGAATAACCAACTAAGCAACTAGAAATCTCAGGACTAGATCAACAAAAACTCCACCAGAACCACTCATTAGCTCTGCCAAAAATAGCTTCGCCAAACCAAAGTTTCCATCTACCGCAAGCTTTCTTAAATGCTTCATGAATCGAAATCAGATACGACCTAGACACTCGGTACGAAATCAACACAAAAACAACAAGACTTGCTCGACTGCCCTTTTTTTCATAGATTCTCTTTGAATTACCTTACTAAAACTTTACAGAACCAAAGTTTACACCGATAGAGAAAGGAAAAATCTAACCGGTGACCTCGCAGGGAGGAGGATCGTTCGAAGATGGTTGAACAAGGAGTAGATCGCTGGAAGCAGAAGCTGTAAGGCCTTCATCGGCCGAGGTATCGAAGGAGAAAACATCCTCGAGAGAGCCACGCGTCACGATCCAATTCGTTGATACTGTATATCCAGCTCCGCCGCTGATAAGCTGCTCTTCCCCCACCGCTGTAGCCATCTCTGCTGGTGATGAAGGTTCCGGCAGCGAAGTAGTAGCTTTTGATAAGCGAGGGAGAGCGCGCGCGCGAGAGAGAGAGAACGGTAATCGCAGAATTGATCAGCGACCTCTGGTTGCTTTCAAGAGATGAACTTGTTGAAGGAAGAGAATGACAGTGCACTGACATATAGGCCAATAGAATTGATGGACCCATCGTCGGCCCAGCCCGCATGACTAATGTTAATAATTAAGAATTGAATGTATTTAATTTAAGAAATTTTTTGCCTCAATAAGAAAATTTTTTGATGAGATACTTCATTGCATATAATTTCAGCATTAGCCAAGAGGACAGTTTACCAACATTTTTAACACTTTTTCTTCTAAGACTCTAAAACTCACTTTCAAATCAAATTAAATATAAAAAATAGAAACAAATTTTCACCAAAAAAATTTACTTCTAAAATTAAAATTTTCACTCAAAATTTAAATTTTTTTAATTTTATTTTTTAACTAACTTATTTTTTAAAATTCAGATCTAAAATTTAAATTAAAGCAGAAAAACACGCGTCCAAAAGTGCTTATCATGATACATATCTAATAAGACAATTTCTATGAACAATCAATATTTTAAATTTCATAAGTTAAAACATATTTGTTTGCATATTAATAGTTAATATGTTTGTTTCAACTAAGATGCTTGATAGTATTTTTATTTACACACAACTAATAAACTAAAAGTGGTCATTTCTTTATAGTTTTTCTATTTTTCAAAAAGAATTAGATATGATTCCCACTACTTAATCTTTTGCTAAAAGAAGTCTAATTTATTTATTTAAAATTACCTTCAATTATACTTAATTTTTCAAAAAAAAAAAGAAAAAAGAATGTAAGGCAAATTCGTTTTCTTTTTCTTAGTTCATTAGTCAAGAATCCATTCGGTTCAAACCCCTCTGCCTTCGCTCGCCGTTGAGTCTTCTCACAAGAAGAGAAAAAATATGGAGCAACCGGCTAAGAAGCTTTTACTGCTCGCGGCGGCAGCTTTGGTGTTGTTTCCGGCAGTGGTCTGGTGTTTCTCCGAAGAGAACCCGTTAGATCGCCGTGTTCTTGTAGTATTGGACGATTTTGCCCTTCGTTCTTCTCATTCTTTCTTCTTCAACTCTCTCTTCTCTCGTGGTTTCGATCTCGATTTCCGTCTTGCTGGTGATCCTAAGCTCGCTCTCCAACGCTATGGAAAGTTTCAGTATAATGCCTTAATCATCTTCGCGCCCACCGCGACAAGTCTCTCTCTCTCTCTCTCTCTCTCTCTCTCTCTCTCTCTCTCGAGTTGTTTTTGATTCAGATCGATGTTGTTACGCGTAGATTTGTTCTGAATTCAGTGTGTAGATCTAATTGCTTTGATTTAGTTTGCTTAATGCAGGATGTGTAGGCTTTCGTTCGTTTTACTTCATGTGATGTTGATTGCTACTGTTTTAGAGTGTTTGATGTGATTCCAATGATGGTTGCTTGATGTAGGATTTGGTGGATCGTTGGACCTGGCAGCGGTGCTTGATTTTGTAGATAGCGGGCACGACTTAATCTTGGCAGCAAGCTCCTCTGCGTCTGATCTCATCCGAAGTATTGCCACAGAATGTGGGGTTGATTTTGATGAGGTTGGCATTTTATCACCCCTCGGAATGCACTTTGTTTGACATATGGGCAATGTCATGGAGACTATTTAATGGTTTGAATTTTACTTTAGGATCCAGAAGCAGTGGTAGTTGATCATTCCAGCTATGCTGTCTCAGAGAGTGATGGGGATCATACTTTGATAGCTAGTGATGGTTTCATCAACTCAGATGTTATTTTGGGAGAAAAGAAAATTGTGGTGAGAGATTCTCCATTTTGTTTACTCTTAAAATGTCTAAACATGTGTAAGTAAATTATTAGATTCACGTTGTTCATAGGCTAATTAATCTCAGGTGACATGTGATGGTGTATCTTTTGCTCATTGATAATTGATATGCTTTCAGGCACCAGTTCTCTTCCGTGGAATTGGCCACTCCCTGAATCCTGCTAATAACTTGGTAACCTGGCACATGTTCTTAACCCATCTACCATGATTTATCACCTACATGCAGGTGTAAATTGGATGTATGTTGGATTCATCTGAATTCTTGTGTTATCAAATTTATTCTACTTGCAGGTTTTCAAAGTCCTGTCTGCCTCTCCATCATCATATTCTGCCAACCCTAAAACCAAATTGTCAAGTCCTCCTTCTCTTACTGGCACAACGATGTCATTGGTGTCTATTATGCAGGTGAGATCATGATGTTTGATATTGGTTAAATTGATTGTGTGTAGTTTTCTCTTTATGTGGCACTGGCTTCCTCCTCCCATGCTCTGCTTATTTTGCTCTGCAGTTCCTAAATATCCTTCTGCCTAATTCTTACCAAAATATGTATATGATTGCAATTGAAATGTCTGGTGAATTAATGCTCCTTCCTGAAGGTTGGATGCACTCTTCACTAATGAATCTTCTCTTAGTCTATCTGCTATTCCTAGATCTGTAGCCATGTCACAACTTGCTAGTCAGTTCATTTTCCCTATTTGTCTTCTCTTTTGGATCTAATTTGTAACTTTTATTCAGCTGTGCTTAAGTTGTAGGGCTTCAGTGTTCTTACTTTCCTGATAATTCCATTATAGACACAAAGTGTTTATTGTTTCACGAGTACATATAATAAGGCTAACATGTATTTAATCTGCAGGCAAGAAATAATGCACGTGTTATGATCTCTGGTTCTTTGGACCTTTTCAGTAACAGGTAAATAACAAACTGTTTTTGTTCTTGAAGTACCATGTAGTTTACTGATCAGTTGGCATATTTCAGATTCTTCAAAGCTGGTGTTGTCAAATCTGGGAGCTCTACTAGGCGAGTACAAATGCATGCCCATTACTTACAAATTTCAAATGTTCATCCATAATCGAATTTGATTATTTTGGATATGTTTCTGGTTCACTTTGTTATCCATGCTATCTGAGAAAGCATCATCTGTAGAGTTCTAATTGACTCGGTAGTTCAACTTGACAAAGAAGCCGTGATTGAAAACCAAGTAGAGTAAGTAAGAAACAAGCGATAAATCTGTTGCCATATTTGTTAGAGGTAAAGAACATCACTTTAAGTATGCCAGTAGCTTTGACTGTGTCAACTGAACAAAACAGCCCCAAGTCTTAACTTTATTTATAAGCTTTATCATGCTACACAAGTAATACACATGGGATGCTGGTGAAATAAAAACACTGACAGGAGTTACTAGCTGATAATAAACATGAATAGCCTCCACACTCTCAGATTAATGATGATAAGATTGACATCTAGTGTCACTAAGAATTAGGTTAGAGGAGTAGCATCAGTTCCCATCCTGATGAACAGATGAAGGTCAGTGAAGACATCTGAATGTCTGAAGAAATGCTTTCAGTCACTGGCATAGAGGCCTTTGACTGCTTTGGAAGAGAAGAGGTAATGAAGCTGCTAATGATTAGATGACAGAAGCTAGGATAAGCTGGGGGATTGGTGCTGTCATACTTGTTGCATAATGTGGACGAGACAGCAATTAGAAGGGCAGCACCAAATAAACTTGAGTCTAGTTGCTTCTAGTTTAGACAAAGAAGAAAAACCTCAATTTAAGAAATTATACGCTGAAATTAATGATGCAAAAATGTCTGGTAGAGTGGTACATGTCAAGCAATATATAGTGTAAGGCTGGAACTTGTTCTCCTCAGCTTAGTTTGTCTTCTTTTGATCTACAGAACTTGTTTATTAAAGCATCTAGTATAAGTTTTCAACTGTTTTGATAATAAAATATACTAGCTATCTGTAATCCTTAGCTGTAGCTCTCGTTTAAGGTCGAGTTCCTTTAGAGATCATATGCATATATTTTATGTCAATAAATCCAGCTTTGATGAAGTTGCCATGCAAGTTTTTGGTATAGATAGTAGAGTTCATCACATATTTCTTAGTCCCGTCAATTGTTATTTACCTGGTGTCACACTTTCAGGTATGAAAAATCTGGAAATGAGCAATTTGTAGCTGAACTTAGCAAATGGGTCTTCCATGAACGAGGTCATCTCAAGGTGAAACACATTTGAAAGTTCTACGTTAATTTTGTTTTTGGCAAGTGTTGAGTGAACTTCTCTTTTCAGGCTATAAATGTCAAACACAATAAAGTTGGAGAAACCAGTGAGCCTGTCATGTACCGTATAACTGATGATCTGGTAAGTTCAGGCATTGCATATTTGAGATAGGTATAAGACAATGAAAGGTCCTTCTGTTTAATGATATCTAATAATTTTTGAAGGAATATTCTGTTGAAATTCATGAATGGACTGGAACAAGCTGGAAGCCTTACGTTGCAGATGATGTTCAACTTCAGTTTTACATGATGAGTCCTTATGTGTTGAAGACCATGTCACAAAACCAGAATGTATTACCACTTCGAATTCAAAAATAAGTTTCTCAGGTCATGAGATTTGGATTCTTAGAAGCCTTTCTTCTTGGTTGCAGGGTCTCTATTCAACATCGTTTAAAGTTCCTGATGTTTATGGTGTTTTTCAATTTAAGGTGGAGTATCAAAGGCTTGGTTACACAAGTCTATCCCTTTCAAAGCAGGTTTGTCATATCTTCAGTACTTCCTTTTGTAAATCAGAAATGTTTTGGACAGCATCTTGATGTCTATTTAAACTGAAGTGTTTAAGGATTAACTGGGTGCTTTGGTGTTTAGTTGTTGTCTAAGCATTTTCTGATAATAAAGCAAATAAGTAGCTGAAGTGTACTCTTGCAAGTAACTTGTCACAAGCTGACTTCAATATTACCATTTTCCACCAAAGCCTTAGTGATCTTAGACTAGAAGTCCTAATTGTTCCAAATATCGATTTTCCATATCCCGTTTGTGTAGTTTTGCCTTTTGTCATTGGTCCAAGAGTTATATACATCAGCTGGAAATAGTTCTATGTATAATGTGACCAAATAGTAGCCATCTCAAGACTGATTGAGACTCATATAAAGGTCAAAATTAACCCTTCAAAAAGCTGTGCCAGCTAAGACCTTTACTGTAATTTGCTGATTCCCTCTTGGTGATTCTTGCTGCTACTGCTAAGTTTTTATATCTTCTTGTTAAGTTCATAAAGTAAGAGGCAAACAGACTGTAACAGTGGTTTAAAGTTGATCTAAAAGCAAGTGTTCAATTCATCCGGCTTACTTTCGAATAGTAGTTTGAAGTATATAGGATATTCTTTTGATGATTTTTTTCATAACCATAACCTGCTTAGCATGATTCAAACTTCGTTTTAAAATAATTCTACTAGATTCTCTAGCTACTTTTACCTCAATATGTTTCTCACATGGTTCTTTTAGGTGACACATGTAAGACTATGCCTGTGTAGTTTCTACTTTACTAGTCTCTTACTATGACTGCAACTTTCAGATACCTGTCAGGCCTTTCAGACATAATGAGTATGAGAGATTTATAACGTCAGCCTATCCTTATTATGGAGCATCCTTTTCTATGGTAAGTATCAAATCTCCTTGTTACTTTATTCATGTTCTTGTAGTATGGCAGTCACACCTACAAAATTAGGAAATTAATCTCTTATTACCTTTGCTTGGGGTCTTGACATTTTATTCTTTAGGGTAAGGAACATATGTGATACTTTTTTGTTTGGCAGATGGCCGGCTTCTTCATATTTACAGTTGTGTATCTTTATCACAAGTAGCTTGAGCTACCAGTGGCGGTAGGTCGAATTGGGAGGAAAGGAGCTATGAGAAACTCTTTCAAGTCAATTGATGAACAGGTCTCCTAATTAAATGGCTGATTTTAGCATAAAACCATAAATGTGTAATTTAGAAAATTGCCAGAAATTTATGTTTTTGGTCCTGACTTCAGAAAGAACTTAGTAACAAAGTTTTGTTTATTTAAGGGTTACAGATATTTAAAGATGATTTAGCAGAAGTATGTTCCTTTTGAGCTGTGTTTTATGAATGTGAATTTCATGCCACTACATGTAAGGTACTTCTGCTGTTTGGTTCAGCTTCATGCAAAAGGAGTATGCGATCTCTATGTGAAAGATGTCTCTGGAAATCATTCTTCTGTGTAAAAATCAGGTGCAACACTGTCTTAGTCACAGCTACGTATTCCGTTATATGACAAGGCAATATGATGCTTCTATGGCATGAAGCTATCTTTGCTGAACCCCTCTTGATTTGTTGGCTCCTTTGCTCTGGCTGATTGGCATTTGAACCATCTGCAACCAAGGTAAACAGGCGTTCATTGGTTTGGTCATCAATGCCAAATCCCAAGATGTTATGTTGACTCTTTTTTTTTTTTGTCCCTTCTTGCATTGGTCTTGGCTTGAAGTTTCTTTGATGTCACGTTTGAGCCCTGACCTGTAGTTCTTTTGATCTCGCTTCTATTTCCGTAAATGGCGATACCAAAAATCAAACCTGTAGAAGGCGACCAATTCTGACATCTCACCTCTCTCTATTTAGAGAGAACTCCCTCTCAAGTAAACCTCATTGAAGCAAATCCCAGAACAGGTGCTTTCACTTTTTTCAGTTGTTACACATTAAGCATATGCAAATGAACTCAAATGATGAAAACATATGCACGCCATGGAACAACAGGCAGAGAGGGATTACGTAAATCGTTGTTATCACCATTATTCCACTTAACCCCACACGAGTGCAGGAATTTTCAGCCACAGTTCTCGTAACTAGATAGTAGCCCCATTGCACTCCAACTAATAAAGCAACAAGCAAAGTATTTAACCTCTCCAAACACTGAAGTTACAGGCACTGTTAATAAATTTCACACAAGAATCTCCAGAGACCACTTGTACATCTCCTGCTCCGGCACTGGTATATTGACGGTAACAAGACCTGAATTCGAATCATAACTGAAATCCACATTGGTGGAGTCCAAAGTGCAGTTGATTGGTGCATGTGATGAGTAAGCACCAAAGCGACCACACCCTCGGACCTTGAGTTCCAATGTTGCAGTTGCTTGCCTTCCTACACCGAGGGTGCTTCTAATATCTGATGAGACGTGTCCATCGTGTCCATAGTCAGAGTTCGAACACTCGTTCAACATCTTCACGTCGAGGGACTCCACTGCTCCACCGGAATTGAACATGTCAAGCAGACCAATAGGTGCAAGTGAAATATGTGATGTGATCTCTTTCAGCGGGCATACATGGAAGAGTTCGTACTCGAGTACTTTCAGTGTCACCGGAAGTATTGCGCCCTTTGGCAACCTGACCAATTCACCTGCAACGTAGTAGCAAATCTTAGCAATCTGACTCAATTTGACCTGAAAACTAAGTGAGACCAATGGAATTGGATCCAATTCAACACTTACCTGATTTGTAGGCATAGACAACAACTTGCCCATCCCAGTTAGGTCCAGCAAGCTGAGCAATGCTATCAACATCAGCAGCACTAATGGTACCGGTGAGTGTTCCAGGTGCCGTATCATGTATGCGAACCTTCTTAACAATCTTACACCATCCGGCACCCTGACAATTGAATACTCCAACTACTCCAGCGCACTTGTTTGCATTCCATATCTTGAGCAAGCTACAAGCACAACAACAAACACTAAAATCAGCACCAGTTTCAGCCAGAAGACTATCCTCTTCTCTTACGACGATATCTAATCGATAAGTTAGATATCTCTTTCTTACCTAACACCATCACGAGCAGGGTCGTTGAAGAGGCTGTCACGGGTAGGACGGCCAGGAAGTTGAGCTCGTAGAACTGAACCATCAGGTAACACCAGTTTTTTCAACAAGTCAAAGTTATGGTGCCCAGGCTTGTCACTGATCCAGATCCAAAACAAAATAACAAACAACTCAATAACAACTTTCAGTTAAATTTCGAAGAATCAGTAGAATATGTTCGAAATTAGAAACTGACCTGACATAGATAGGACATCCACCGACCGCTCGGGCAGCGCCATGATACTCAGCAGCAGGGTGAAGACTATGAAACATGTCCCAGTCAGGTTGCATGAACTCTCCCAAGAACAAAGTATTATAAGCAACAGATGAAATATGTATCGTATGCGAAGCCGGATCTCTCGGGTAAAAATCATCAGAAGCTCGAACAATGGCAGTCTGCTTCGCGCTATACAAACCATCAGTGTTATGGCACATACACGATATGCAACCGTTGTCCGGGAAATTCCTCGCCACAGAAGCTTCAAGTGCTTGATGGTAAGCACGAGTAAGCGATACTCTACCTCCATGACCAGCACCAAGAGTTTCAATAATGTTCTGAACATCAACTTTCACGCCATCAACACCGCATGAAGCTAGGTAAGCGTGGAGCTCGTTGTAAAAATTGAAAACTTTCTTCGGCGGAACGAGACCCAAACCATGAACGGATAAACTGTCCATGACTATATCTGGTTGGTTTCCCATAACACCTGGTGATTGAATTGGGTAAGCTAATGCTGTGTCATAGTGTTCCATCCCTGCTGCAGCAGGTTTTACTCCTCCCCAGTAGCCGGCGAGAGCGTGCCAAACGTAGACGAATTTCACGTTGTGTTTCTGCTTTGCTTCTTCTACTACCACCTTCAGTCCTGGTACTTGCTGCACGTTATCTTCTTCTCCATTCTTCTTCTTTTGGAATTTCTGGTTTTCTTTGATCCCTGTTAGCCTACTTGCGAATCTACAAGTAACAGAATAACAATTAGAATCAACTATAGCGCGAAAGAATTGAAGTTTCATGAGAGCGGGATGAATAGTATCATACTGAGCGCCTTCTTGAACAACAATGTTGGCTTGATCCTTGACTTCACTGCCAATCTGTTGCCAACCATCGTCGATGATAAGGAAGCGCGGAGGAACGCCGCCTTGCGCAAAGCTCGCAACGCCTTGCTCAACACCCTCGGCGGTGACATCAGTGTAGAAAGCGTCCCACGTACACCAACCAAACCAGTCCACGAACGATGGCAGCTTCTTCCTCTCCCGGTGGTGGAATGTTTTCAAGTGTTTTTCTACAGCTCTGTTTATAAAACAGAGACAGAGGAGTCCATTATGGTCATTACAGAATGATCAGGAGAAGCTTCAAATTCAGCTCCAAATTTTCCAAGAAATTTGTAAAGGAAGAATTATTAAGAACATACTTGACTGCTTGATTGATAACTTCAAATGGATCTGTTCCTGCGTGCATGTAAACCATGTACAGAGCTTGATCCGTCACCACTGTTTTGTCTCCTGCTCACACAAATAAATACCAAAATTTAACAAAAGTGTGAGTTTCTTTGACATTACAATACAATATTCTTAAAACAAAATCATAAATTGCTCTGCTTACCACTTTCGAGGCAGATTTCAAGCTCATTCTTCTCATTACCCTGAAGAACAGCACGGAACTGTCCTTCAAGCGACGGAAGGAAAACTGTGTACACCGTATCTCCGCCAGCTTCGCCATCGCCTTCGGCAGATTTGCTTTCAAGAAGCATGAACTGGGTCTCTAACGGTACGTCACGGCCGCAAGTGCCCATTCTCTGAGTCATCCACCATAGTTTAAACCTAAACAAACACATAAACCTCAATCCTTCAAGTTTCCCAACCGGGAAAACATGAAGACTCTTGCTCTGTCCTGCATTAGCTCCAAGGAAAGCTCCTGCAACGAGTCCAGCTCCTGTCCCTGGTGTTATGATTATGTTATCCGGCACACCGGTTAAGATTGTTTTCCCATGCACGACCAAGTTTCCATCGTTCACATTGATCTTCGGCGTCACCGTCATCGTTAACGACTCCTGAAATCACAAGAAAAAAAACTTCAGCTCTGAATCCTCTAAATAAAAAAAAAAACAATAATGGCTGTGAATGAATTCAAGAACTATGAGCTAACCTTAAGATACTGATAGATAGATTGATTGATAAAAGAAGAACTTCTTCTGTGTGTATTTCTTTTTTTAGGTTTTTTCGATAATTGATCGAGCAACAAATGCTCGAACAGAGAAAGTAAGCAGAGCTACAAAGAAAGCCTGCTCTTGTGGTTATGAGGGAAAGAGATGGATGAAGAGAACGGGCTTATATACCCATCCCACCGCTTTAAGTCGAGGGAATTCCAAAATTACAACCAATGACTAACCGACACGTTGAACGTTACACTTACGATATGTCTAGATATTTTGGAACAGTTGATTGCACGTAGTCTGACGTAGAGGACACGTGTATGGTCAATAATAAAAGATTGAATCACGAGCTTACTATCAGTTTCTGTTTGTTTGTTTGTGCATGAGACCAGCTGCACATGTTTCGTTCATGCTTGTTATAATTTTATTCTTACCGGAAGAGAAAAGATAAAGCTTTTGAGTAATATGATTTTATTTAATGATCCGCATGATAGACTGCCGGCTAAGTGTGATACGTGCAAGGAAATGTTTTCGTAGGTTGGTTTGGGTTTGAATGGGTCGGACCAGGTGACATGGATCCGTGTTTGCTTTGGAAGTTTTTTTAAATGAAGCCGACTTGGAAATCGATGCAGTCATATTGGACTTGACTGCCGTCTTCTTTAGAAAAAATAAACACAAATTATGATTTCCAACTCATTTCTTAGTAAGATTGGATTATCATATGTGAATTTGCATAAGAGTTGATAAGGAACACATGACATTAATCAAATGAAGGCTGCGCGAGAGAATATAATATGTTTAAATTTATATTACTCAATAAACATATAAATCCAGTATTATGTATCGGTAAGCAAAACACTAACATACATACGTTTGTGAATCGGATAGTTACCAAAGTGTGCAAGGGCGTGTTTATTATAAAATAAATTTATTTTTTTGAAAGTAAGTTTAAAAAATAAAATTAAAAATAAATTTATTTAATAAAAAATAAAATTTTATAATTATTTTATATTATAAATAAATTTTAAAATTAAAAATTTAAAAAAAAATTATTAATAAAAATAATTTTATTTAATTTTATAATGTATTTGTGATGTAAATGAATTTTAAAAAAATGAATTTGAAGGGATATCTAAACAAACCCCAAGTACAAGTTGAAGGAAAAAAAAAAGGATTTGGACATGTTTATGCAAGAAGGCTTGCTTGAGGGTTAGGTAGAGCCGCTCAATCAATCAAATATTAGTACGATTTTTAACCTCACAGTCACAGCTGTTTCTATATACCACCGATTGGTGCCAAGTTGATTCTCGATGAACTGAGCTGGTTCCGCTACATGTTTATCTGGATCATATGTTTGTTTGATTGAATCCTTTTGTTGTACAACTGTTAGAAGAAGTAACAATTAACAAAAGGTTCTTTTAAATTATGGATAATTGATTAGGTAATTTCTATAATTTGGATTGTGTTTTTCTTGATCCTCATGAATAGACCAATGCAAACAATTAGACAGTGAGCAAACAAATCGTACAAAAATTAAAACTTATTTACTTATTCACACGTAATTATAAAAATATTTTTTTAAAAAATTTACTATTGCATAATTTTTTATATTCATTTATAAATTTATTTTTACAATCTTAATTATTAATAAGTAATTTTTAAAAATTTAATATTTGAAAATGTATATTCTGATCACTTACAAATAAATAAAACACTATCTAAGATTGTACCCAAAAAATAAAGAACAAATATAGGTAACGGCTAACAATCGGAACAAATGCTAAAGATGTTAGTATGATATACATAATAATTTTTAAAATTGTAAATATGAAGGTATCAAAAGATTAATAAATTGCTACATTAAAGTATAGAGCTTTACATATCATAGGAAACGGAATGAAGCGATATAAAGGAAAAGAAATACGGAACCCAAACACATCCACTTAAAAAAAGATTCGCTTAGCTTGAATTTTGGGGGTGCAGAAAAAGAATGAAGTCAGAAATTAGAGTTGATAAGAAATTATATTTCGGAGGGGTGCATAGAAAAGAATAAAGTGAGAAATTAGAGTTGATAAGAGATTATATTGAATTTTATATTAAAAATATAAATATAAAATAAAGTATTTTTTTAAGGATATAGAGTGCGTTTTTGAATTGACGGTAATACGGACCCCAAAACATCCGCTTAAAAAGATTCCTTTAGTTTGAATTTTGTGATAACTTACGAGATGTTTGGAAAAGCTTAAAAAAAATATTTATTTTATATTCTTAATAAAATTTTTAAAATATTTTAAAAAATTAATAAAAAATTTTATTATCATCAAATTTTATTATTAATTATTTTAAATATTTTTAATTAAAAAAATAAATTTTATCTATAAAAATATATTAAAATTTTTTTAATAAATACTTTCAAATATTTTTTTAAGCGAGCCACTGTGGTAATATTCACTTTTCGAACGCTTGCCTCTTGCATTACTACAGAAGATTATTGAGATGTCTAAATTTGCTAGCTAGCTAATTTAGCTGCGAATAAAAACTTCTGCCGCATACCTAGAAATGGTTCAAGAAATTATTGTTATTAACAGTATGAGGTTATGATATTTTAGATTAGGAATGTTGTTGCTTTCATTCTAATTATTCCTCTTCAACAACCTCACTATCAAACATCTCCGATATCTACTTACTGATCTTATTGCTAAGTAATGTCACGTTCAGTTGCACTACACTGCTTCCAGTACAGCAGTGTTTTTGGGGATTCAATCTCTTGGTTCTCTCTGTTCTTAGTATCAAAGAAGATTATGGTAGCTAGAAACAAAAGACCAAGAAAAAAACCAACCAAAACTGGAGATTTGCTACCACAATTCGTATCCGTTTGAGCATAAACCAAAGATCATTAAATTTTTGAGAAAATCTTATCATATAAAATTATTGATCGACACGTTTTATCTAATTTTTGCCAAAAAAGAAGGGCATTTTGCTAGGCACGGTGACTGTGTTAGCACTTGCAACTATAATGGGGTGATGTACTTGCTACTCAACCACTCAGGTTAATTAATAAAAACAGTTTACTTCAGTGATTTTTTTCTCATTAAATATTACTTTCCGATAGTTTTCCAAAACTTTATTTATTAGTTTACTTTTACATAAATAAAAGTGCCTTAGATCATCCACACATTGAACTGATTAGTTGGTTACTATAAATTAATATGCCACGTAGTATGACATCCTTCTTTTTAGAAGGGGACAACTTTTTTTAAGAATATCTTACGGCCGCCGAAGAGAAAGCGCTGCAGCAAGTCGAGTCAGATGTGCGTCCTACCATTGACGAGTGACTAATGACACGTAGGATACAGGGTGGCTGCTTTGTCTTGTTTGCCACGTCGTTGCAATGGTCGACGTAACTTGTCTAACCACTGTTTTCGATCAATCAAGGGTGAAATGTTTGATACCGTATTAATTATATATTTAAGTTTTACTTTTTTTGTGCTAAAAGAAATGTTTAAGAGAAAATTTTAAAATGCTTATTGAAAAGAACATTTTAAATATATTATTTTATAATATGATATGTTTTTTTTTAATTTTAAAAATATTTCTGAAAATCGTGCATAATTTTTTAAAATTAAAAAAAAAAAGTTTATAAGTTCAAACATGCCATTTAGAGTGAATTCGATATAACTAATCCGTCCATAAAATCAAATCAAAATCTTGTATCTGCTTGGTCGCAACGGCACCGACAACTCGACCCCATCAATCGCCGCCCTCCGATCCATATTATTAGGCCCCAACTTTGGATTTCATCACTACTTAAATTTAATTATGGAAATGATTAGAATGATTCCTTCATTTTATTATGGGAATCATTAGTCAACAATTCTTTTATTAGTTTTCTTTTTGTAAGTTTTACTAACGGAAGATGTCGATGAATCTCGAGCGTCTAACTATGCTTCTTAGATGAACGGGACTCGCATCACATGTAAGAAAAGAATGCATGCATGTAATTACTATCATTAATATGGAGTTCGATGATAATAAATATTATTATTTTCAATCTGAACTGTATGCACAATGTACATGTGTAAATAAATAAGATGATTTTTGTCTACAATTATATGCAAGAAAATCTGAATTCATCAATCAAGTGGGTGATAAAGCAATGAAAAACATGAAAGTATCTACCATAAAAATTATAAACAAGAACAGAACAAATAGATAAGATATGGTTTTGATGGAGCAGTCATGGTCAAGAACAGAATTATGAACGTTCTAACTTCTCAAGTTGGCATTACTTAGGCCATCCACCTAACTTACGCACTACGCAGATACAAAGAGAAGCACCTGAAGGTTTTTGACAAACAAGGAAAAGCAATCCTGCAGAGCTTAGTGAGGAGCTCCCTCCTTCCAAACAACTGTGTTTTGGCTTCTATTGTGAAAGATCCACTCAATTTTTGCCATACACAACACCCGTCACCAGATTGAATCATAGTTTGCTTCGCTTCAATCTTTCTTCTTTTCTTTTTTCTTTTATTTTAAAATATGCTGGTAATATTCGTAATGCGTATACGCAGCGCTCAAGTAGTAGTTCATTTGAAAGAGTTCGACAAGTGTGCTCAAAATTCAGGAGCTCCTTCATTCCAAACATTTGAGTTTTTGGCTTCTGCCGTGAAAGAACCGCTCTATTGACACACGGCTTAGGGCATATTTGGGAGAATTTTTTTTTCTAAATTTTTTATTTTATGTTTTTTAATAAAAATTTTAAAATATTATATAAAATTTTTTAAAAAATTATATTAGTACAGTAAAATTCTATGTCATGAAATTTTTTTATTAATTATTATATTAATTTTGTGAAGTAAAAAATTAAATTTTATTTTTCAAAAATACTCAAAATATCTTTTCTTTTCGAATTTTTTTTTTTCAATAAGCACTCCCAAATATGTACTTAATCTCAATAGCCATACACGACATACTTAGACTATAATGCCTGTCACCATACTCTAAAATTTAGTAATTTTCAATTGTATATATATAGTTTGCTGCAGCGGTCATGTATTCATGGTGATCCAACAAGGGCTGCTTCTTACTCGAAGATTAAAAAATGGCTAATATAACTGGGTCGTTATGCTCATTTGGGCCAACTTAGGCCTCTAAGTTATGAGACCGATTTGATCCTCTGAACACAGGGATCAAATCGAAGTCAATTATAGACGTATTTTAATTTGTGATAAGTAAACTTTTAAAATAAAATTTAATAAAAATAAATTAAAATAAGTTTGATAAGTTTCAATAAATTGAAATATGGAAGAAAAAAAAATAAATCGTGTGATAGAGATAAGCTGTATATATCACTCAAAGTAAAGAAATTGAGTGCGTGGAATATTTTATTATCTCATCTGTTCCGTTAAGTTTGGGTCAATCCATTCAAAACCCATGCACGTTGTAGTCTCTCGGTAACAACGCAGCTACGCACAAATTCTCTTTTCTTTAGTCTTTTACACATAGATCTGAGAAAATTAAAAAGCAAAACCAAATTATTGACTTAGAAAACAGCAACGGGTAAAATTAACTTAAGAATAATGTCAATCTTGTTCTTCTCCTTCAATCGAGATCTTCTTCTTCTTCTTCTTCTCAAGTTTTCTTCATCTCCTCCTGAAAATGATTCCGAGATCTTGACGCAAAGATTGATCCGCTTACTTAAATCTCCCTGCAACAACAACGTAGTCTGGTCTCGCAGTTTCATAGATACAACCGGTCACGGCTTCAAGGATGAAGTATGATTAATTCTCTCCAAAATCTTGATTTTGATTTTTTAAAAAAAATTATAGTTAGCATGTTTTTTTGTCTTGCACTGTAGATACATTTGAATCATTCGTGAAAGAAATGGTGCTATCTCAGGTGCTGCTCATGAATTTTCATGATTGCATGTGCTGGTGAGACACAGTATACTTAGAGTCAGTTCCAGTTCAAGGGAATTTATATAAAGATATCGCGCAAGAATTTTAGGATTGCCATCTGTGTTCATATATAGATTACACTAGCTTACTTGTATTGTTCCCAATTCTTGAGAAGGTTTGTTGTATTACCTCCCTTCGGCAAGGATGTACCAACACTTAATCTTTCCATTTTTGCAGGACAAGAAAAGTCTTTGGCATTTCCCTATCACTTGTGCTCATCAATTTGGCATCTATAATGGAGCGTGCTGATGAGAATCTTCTTCCCTCTGTTTATAGAGAAGTTAGTAGTGCCTTTAACATTGGCCCGACTGATCTTGGATATCTAACATTCATAAGGAACTTCATACAAGCTCTAGCCTCTCCCTTGGCTGGTGTACTAGCACTTAACTATGATCGTCCTACAATTCTTGGTATTGGTATAGCATGCTGGTCTTTCTCTACTGCTGCAGTGGGTGCAAGCCAGTACTTCCAGCAGGTTGTGATTTGGAGAGCATTAAACGGCTTCGGGCTGGCCATTGTCATACCAGCGTTGCAGTCATTCATTGCTGATAGTTACATGGACGGTGTGCGGGGTACAGGTTTTGGTTTGTTGAGCCTAGTTGGTTCTATAGGTGGAATTGGAGGTGGTGTTCTTGCAACTATCATGGCTGGCCAAGAATACTTGGGTTTTCCAGGATGGCGTTGTGCCTTCATCTTGATGTCATCAGTGAGTTTGCTGATAGGAGTCCTTGTATATTCATTTGTAATTGACCCCAGAAGGCCAACTATACATTCTCATGACAGTGAGGATAACATGGAAAGGTACAGAACCTACTCGTCATTTGCAATAATTATTTACAAGTGCACTTTTTTGTTTTCATGCATTTCTTTCTATCGTCTAAACATTGTGTATTACACAAGCTGTTTTGGCAAATGTCTAGAAGTCAAATATTCATAATTAAGTTGTGGAAATACTCTCTCCATACTTGATGCATAAGCTGCCTTATTGCTAGAATTAATGTGTTCAGATTTTCACATAAGAGGAAATTTTAGAGGCTAGCTAACTTGGTTTATGTATATTTTGAGAAGAAGGCATATGTTAGTGTTTTAAATGCTTCAATTCTTGTTTTATGTATTGGCATCATTTGCTTGAGTTTGCTCATGTTCGAACTTAGGAACATTCTATGCAGGACATACAAATAGAGTTCAACCTGTTGCATCCAATTGCTACCAGATGATCATATTTATTCTTGACTATAGTACTCAAAACCTGTTTTCATTTGGGTAAAATGCATTCTTGAGATTCTAAGTTGAGTTTTTGTTTCGCTAAATTTAAGTTTAGCAAGATTCTGGATGTTTTAAAGCCTGTCAAATCTCTTTATGATTTTCCTGTTTCCTCCTAAAGCAGTAGAATATCTTCTCTGGGTGAAATGTCTACTAGGTCATGTTCACAAGATTTCCTCCATGTGCCACTTCTTTTTGACGAGAGGTGATTCTCACATCAAACTGCAATCCCAGTCTCATACGCTATCTTTTATGCCATCATAATCTTGTGTCATGTCATAGAAAACATAAAACTTTTGTAAGAAACCATGCGAATACCTTCATTATTGGTGATGGAAAAATATATGCTTGATCCTTGCCTCGTCAATTTCTTTTTTGCAGAGCTAATTTAGTTGGAAAATCTACTTCAACTTCATCGTTTTCTTGGAGTGATTCTTGGGCGGCAATGAGAGCTGTAATGAAAGTCCAAACATTTAAGGTCATTGTCTTGCAGGGGGTTGTTGGCTCAGTGCCATGGACTGCCATGGTGTTCTTTACTATGTGGTTCGAACTTATAGGTATGAATAATCAGATAAGTTATTATACATAACTTACATATATGTGATAGTCGCTTCTGTTGTGATCTTATTTTCTTTCTCTTGGTTTTCTGAGTTGTGCCCTAAACTTCTCCAGGCTTCGATAACAAGAGCTCAGCTGCCCTGATCAGTTTGTTTGCCATTGGTTGTGCCCTTGGTTCTTTGCTGGGAGGAATGATAGCAGATCGTATGTCCAGGCTTTACCCAGATACTGGCCGTACCATGTGCGCACAATTTAGTGCTTTCATGGGCATCCCCTTCTCGTGGTTCCTCCTAGCAGGAATACCACAATCAGTGGACAACTGGTCTATTTTTGCTACCACTCTTTTCTTTATGGGTCTTATAATCAGTTGGTGTGGAAGTGGTTGCAACAACCCTGTATTTGCTGAGGTTGTACCTCCAAAGCATCGGACAATGATTTATGCCTTCGATCGTGCTTTCGAAGGCTCTTTTTCTTCATTTGCGGCTCCTGCTGTTGGTTTTCTGACCGAGAAGGTCTACGGCTATGATTCTAAAACTGTGAATTTGGTATCTGGTTCATCTTCGCAGGCACATGCATTGTCAAGGGGTCTTTTAGCAATGACGGTGGTTCCTTTTGGTTTGTGTGGTGTTTTCTTTACTCTTCTCTATGTAGTATTTGGAAGGGATAGGGATAATGCTAGGGCTGCAACAGTAAAAGAACAGGAATTAACAAGAGAAATCTGACCATAATGTGTAGAATGCTGTCTCTCAATGACTTAACTTTGAAATATCACAGGTAAAAGCAACTCAATTGTTTATTGTTTTGTTGCTCAACTAATTATATCAGGTTTCTTAGTCCTGGAATTGTATGTAACAGTGATGTTCTTTTTGTAAGTTTCTTCCAGATGGAAGAGTGGAAGTTTATACCATTCATAACCCTTTACTTGTTAGTTTGACTGTTGGAAGGGTTGTATTTTACTTCATACAGAAGACTACCATATTTATTTCCCTCCAAATTGTACCGTCAAACTTTAATTTCCTGAGAATACAGGAAAGATTTTTTTTACAACAAATATTATTCTAGATTGTAGATTTGTAGCATCTGCAGTACATAATAATTGTTACGAATTTCATGTTAGATTTCTATCTTCATGGAATGCAGATGGCTTTCATTCATAAGAGCTGTAGAAGCATTCTAGTCATGACTGTTTCAGATAGCATCGATCGCCGGAAATAATATCGATTACCATCGCTTATACGTACTTGCTTCAGTGGACTACCATAGAGACCACAGACCAACAAAATGAACCAGTTACAAGGGAATGACTAAGTTCATTTTGCACTTTTGAAAGCAATTGGCATCATGGGAGAACAAGGAAGCTTGCTATGAGAAGATCAACTTTTTAGTCACCTAGGCAAATCGTACAAGACAACTCAGAAACTCTAGATATAGAACTCATAACATGAAGCAAAATATGGCAACAATTTAACATGCACCACAAAAGCTCAAGATACTTGGCATGTAAAATGATCCTCAAGAGCTTGAAAGAAAGGCTTTAAATTTTGACGCTGATGCCACGATCAAATCTGCCATCATATGCATTTTGATGTGCTCTTCCAGTTGGGATAGCTCAGTCATTCTTCAAAGGGATAGTGACCCATGGGGGTAAACATCCTTTTAAGGGGGAATGCAAGATGAGAGAGGATGCAGATAGGTGTTTCTGGCGTGCAGATATAGAGGACAGGCAATTGAAACTGCTTCTCAACCTTGTCTTCTCACACTCAGAGGCTTCATACTCAATACCTTTGCGAGCAGCCCGAAGGGCATCAGGCAAAATACAAGTACAAAGGGAGCCTGCATCATAGAGGATAGTTATTATTTGAAGAAGACATTACTTAAAATTAGCATTCCTGAAAGTATGGAAGGCAGAAAATTAAATATTACATCAAACATTAATCACGTAAGGCAAATTGTAAGGGGTATGAGTGCGAGTGTTCTTCTTTCTCTAAAGACAACTACTCTCACCATTCTGACCAAAAGATCTGCTAAATTACAAAAGGTGCTATCACAATACTTTCAAGGATGTAGCATAACAAGAATTTAGTAGATATAGAATGCTGTGCAAGTAGTATAGGTTGCAGCATTGAAGGTGCCACGTGCAGGCTCAATAGTTGATTGGTTCTATACAATAGGATTTACGCAACTCACAATGTTATCTGTGGAAACATTTATCATCTACGTTCAGGAACTAATATACATCCAGTTCTCTTATTTGGCATCTGTATATCGACAGATTTATGTGGATATTTATGGGTAATATTACATGCATTATGAACACTTCAGTTGGCTAAGATTAGCAGGCAAATCATAGCCATGAATTTGGTTTAGTCAAATCACCTTATTTTCAGTGTTGATGTGGTGGACTTGCCCCTTCCTCAGATAAAATAATATAATAATACATTATGCATACAAACTTGCAGTTATGCGTATGGTCAGTTTATGACTAGTTTTACATATTCAGGAAACCGGCAGATGGTGTGGTTTCTTAGCTTTACATATTTTTTATTTTGACCTGAACCTGTGACATTCAGAATTGGAATACCATATTTTCAGCATCTTCTGATTACTTCAAGTATGACTAAGAAAATAATCCATAGGCATCAAAATGTGCTCATATGTTGGATATATGTGATCCATACAGACCTAGAACTAGCTCTAGAATTGACTGTAGTTTATTTCATGGAAGAAAATCAGGATGGAAACTAGATCAATTTGTACGTTAAATTAGTCTTAAACATAGAAAGAAAAGCATACCGATTCTAGCAAGTCGATTCACCCATTTTGGGATGGAATTTCCTGTCAACCTATAACAGATATCTTTGCAGAAATGGTTGCAGTTCTTAGATATCAAATGATATGTATCCCCATTATAGTTTACTGATTGCAGCTCCATGAACTCCCTGACTTGAATGGGGTCCAAGCATGTTGTGCCCATGAATATAGACTTCCGAAACCTGAAACCAGGGCATTGGCGAGGTTCAACTTCAAAAACACCGCTTGTTGGAAAGTCATGAGCTCCAAATGCATATTCCACACCATGAACTGTAAAGAGAGTTGAGAAAGTTATCATTAGCATCTCAGAATACTTTTGATACCAAGACTAAACTATACAATTTAACTAACACAAAACATATTGTTCCTATAAGCATGGTGAATTTATATCAATACATGAATGTCCTACTTATAGAATAAGCATAGACCATAAGATTTTCAAAACGAAAGTGGAAAGTTTTGGAGAGAACTAGAAGGCAGAAAAACATGGCTCAATGCCCATGAAGAAGGAAATAATTTAAGAGTGAACATTTATTTGATGGATTAGGACTTTGCATATGACATTTGTAAGGCTTCTGAGGAACAAAGTAGAGTTTAATGTTTTTGCATGAAAAACTAGAAATGCCAGGTAACAGGAGGAGCACGCTGGTGGCTACTGGATGTAAGGTTAACACCACTATGTGGAGCAGTCCTTCACATGCACAAGAAGTGTATAGTTATCACCATTGAATGAGATGCCTTAGCATGTGGCCACTTAACAAAATAGCAAGTGGCCACATAACAAAGTATAGGGAGAACGAAAAATGAGAGTTCGAAGTCATGAAGCTTCTATTATTAGAAAGTTCATTACGAACAAATTGGAGCAATGCATTGTTACATTGTGTCCTAGAATATCTTCCACCCGCGGTAGATTGTCCCCACATGCCTGTATAGTCTTTAATATGCTATATAAAGTCAAGAAAGCTGAGGCTAAAGAAGCAGACAACTGTACTTGAAGTTTGCTAAAAAATAGCCTTCACATGCACATTCTAAACTTTAAGGCAAAAAAAAAAAAATCCAGCTATCTCGAGATACTCTACTCTATGATTCGACCTTTGCCAGCACATATCAGTAATTCCTCAACATTTCAAAAAAAAAAAAATGGTAATGGAGTCCACATCTCTTACAATAGTAACAACAGGTAGGAGAACATACAAAGGAATGAGTAAGATTGGTGCGAAATTGATAATAGACAACATACTTGGAAATTTGATATATACAAAGTGAAAACCATAACAGATGTGGATGCACACACACTACTTAGGTGCAACATCAATTTAATTAGCATTTAGATGTTCTTCATCAATGGAATTCTTTCAGATTGGCTAATTGGGAGTGCTTATTTGGAATGATAAGCACTTGAAAAGCAATGCCAAACGTCCCCTAAGATAGTATTTTGAACCTCGGGTCAATTAGGAGAAACTCAATCACACTTGGAAGTTCACTAGCCATCAACAACAATCTGTAAATTTTAGAAACAACTATATAAAGTTAGACAGAAGACAACTTAATACTGCAATAATGAGCAATACATAAAATAAAAAAAAGGGTAACAATACCTTCAACACCTGAGTGAAATATGCCAAGTCCTGCCCAGTAGAGGTAACCATTCACGGGTGTTAGGTCATAGACATTGAGATATACAGGTGCATTGCCCCGTGTTTGGCTAGCAGAACGGACTTTGGGAAACAAACAGAATCTAGAGGCAGATCGTCCCCTTAACCGGAGAGGCATAATAGAAGTCCACCTCTTTTTCATGCCTAACTTCATTTTAATCTATAACGGGAACCTTGTCATTAAAAGTTGCAAAATAACTTCAGTGAATCTCAGCATGCATAGAAACACAGACCCAAATTTAAAAGTCTTGAATCCTAGTATACCATAAGTTTGAGGTGGCACAATAAATTTGCTATTCATCCAAATATAAAAGTTTGTAAACAGAATCTAGAGACACATTAACAGTCTGGGAGCTTTTCATCCAAAAGTGATTACGACAATGGGAGTTTTACAAAAAATGTTACATGCTGAATCAGTTTGGTTGATGGAAGTCGAGGAATTTTGAAAATTAGATAAATAAGTACAGCAATCAATCAACATTCTGACCTTGCACACGAAAATCAACTAATTTTGACCTAATTCCACAATTTCTTAGTTATCCAACATAAATTCATATCACAAGTCAGTGAAAAGGACTGCCTAACTTTTGATTAATGGCCCAAATCTTCACTTAAAAGAAAGACAAAATGAGAGCAAAATTTACTTCTTTAGCACAAAAAAGAAGAAAATGAAGCGGAAAATGACGAAATTCGAATTCTCCATTTCACCAGAAGAGAGAAAAGAAAAGAAGGCAACAATTTCGATGGCAAGTACCACCAACAATTTTCAAGAGAAAACAAACTAGAACAGGAACGAAGCAACATTTAATCTTCCACATTTCTAAAAACAACCCAGATCCAGAGCACCTGCACCAAATTAAAGAGCCCGAAATCACAACAACCAAATGCCGAGGACTTCACAACAAACGGAAACAATATGAACAAACAAAAACAAAAAAGAAACTATAAAATCCAAGAAACACAAGAAACGAACAAATAATTTACAACAAGGAAATTGACAAAAAAAAAAAAAGAAAGAAAAGAAAGAAGTTAGAAGCTTACCAGGTTCAGGAGCAGTCAAGCAAAATTAAAGAAAAACCAGTTCAGAGACCAGGAAGCAGGTTTTCAATTACTCCAAAGCGCCCCATTATAATCCTATTAGTTAAAAAATTCCGCCATTAGCGAATCTCTTACAAATTTTTCTCATAACGAAGACAACACAGTCTCTCTCTACACGTTCTTCACTCGCCCACCCCGGTGTTAGAGAAACCAAAAAGCAAATACACAACCGGAGTAAATATTAACCACAGTACTAAGTGGATATGTGTTTTTTGAAAAAAGGTTTTTCTAGAATATAATATTTAAAGTTTTTAAATAAATTATATTTTTCATTTTAAATAAATTATAATTAAATTTTTTTCATTTAATTAAAATATTAAATTTTAAATAAAATTTTATAATATATAATATATTTTAAAGTTTAAAATATAATATTTTACCGTATAAAATTTAAATAAATAAAATTAATTATTGTAATAAATACTGTTTACTATTGTTGTTTAGTGAATGAACAGAACAATTGGGTGCGTTTCAAATTATTTACAAAATAAAGTTTTTATGAAATAAAAAATATTTTTATTTTTTTTAAAAAATAATTTTATTTTTTTATTTTAAAAAATAATAAAAATATATAATTACGTAAAAATTTTTTATATTATCTAAATTTTAAATATTTATAAAATATTATTAAAAAATATAAAATTATAAAAATTAAAAAATTATTTTTGAAACGTGATGCCAATCGCACTATAGGCAAAACAATTTAGAGGACACTCCAAGGCTATAAGCAAACAAACGGGAAAGGCACCTTTCGCTGTTCTTTGTTGCGTTTCTTGTTTTCCTGGTTACCACTATTATTACAAGACTTTGGAAATTATTTATAATAAAAGTTTCTCTAAAGTAAAGTATTTTTAAAAATTTTTTGAAGAACAATTTAATTTTAGTTAAAATACCAAAACTTTTATATATATCATAAAACAATTTATATAAAATGTGAGAAGTTTTTGTAAAATAATGCGATGAGAAATGACAAAAATCCCCGAATATTTCTATTGATGATTGATTTCGGTGCTGAGCCCGTTATACACCTGGTTCAATTTCTCGTCCAGTCACTATTGCCATCTTTTAATATCCAAAATTTTATTTAAATGTAAATTTTCATAAATTTAGATTATTTAATTATTTATAGAATCGAGAATTTTACTTGGAGCAGAAAAGATGATCTACTCGGTTTTTTCTTTTCTCGTGGGCGTTGTTGGTTGTCCTGCTGATTGGCTGGAAGAGAGCTTTGCGCACGTGGTAGTTGGTGCATGTCTATTTATATAAATTTGGCAGGGTTTGGTGAGACCACTTGGAGTAAACTTCCACTACAAAAATTAAATAAAGAAAATCAGAGAGAAAGGTACAGGGCGTATTTCTTAACACTTCTAAATTTTATTTGTTCATAATTTGATTAAAGTAATTATAAATCCACCTAAAAATTTTACTTAAAAAGAATTTTGAAACTAATTTTTACTGCTGAACTATTTTTAATAATAATTAAATAAAAAATTAACTTATTTTAAATTTATTTTTAAACAATCTATATATAAAATTTTAGTTTAAAAATCCGGTTCACATAAAATAAAACACCAGTAAAATATATCGGTTCTGTGATATTTGTTAGAAAATATAGTGCTTATAAAAAAAATAAATCTATTTATGTAATATAAAAAATAAGTAATAATAAAATTTTATGTTATAAATATTTTATACTTTATAATTTTAAAAATATTTAGAATATAAAATTTTATAAAAATATAAAATTAAAAATAAAATAAATAAAATAAAAAAGTAATTTCAAACACTACTTTAGTCTCGTGTGTTGCGTGTCGATAACAAAGAGAAAAGCTTCATTTTTTAAGTAATAAGGCTCCTCGAATGATTCGGAATTTTGTTTTGCTGATGTTGATGGTTTCTTTCTGAATCTTTCGAAACAACTGCCGCAACCGAATCTAACAACCACAGGGTGGGATTTACCTACCAGGAATTAAATGGTTTTAATATTAAAGGCGTAACCCTATGAGGCTATCCGTAGCACTTTCTAATAAAGATCAGTAGTCTTCTAGTTCAGCTAAAAGTTGTAATCGCTGCAGTTGAATGATAATGTCAAGAGATTAGTCCTAGGTTTTCTTATCTTAACATATCAGATTAGGATTTGAGCAGTTAAATCCGTAAATTATTTCTAAATGTTTGAGAATTTACGTCAAGCTAAATCAGCTTTGTGGATATATGTCGAACAGTATACCACCAATTGTATCTAAATACAGCTGAGTGCCATAAGTAGTATGATGCACTCTATTGAGTAAGCAGTCACTCAAAAAGCAGCTTATGATTATAATAAAAGTAAACGGCAGAAGAAATATAGATGCTAATTTGACTAACTTCTAAACGGTCCTTTACGAAATATAGATGCTAATTTGACCAACTTCTAAACGGTCCTTTACGAAATATAGATGCTAATTTGACCAACTTCTAAACGGTCCTTTACGAAACTGGCTCAATTCACATATCAAATGACCTTTCACATATCAAACTGTTCCCATTTCATTCAGAGTAATACTCATTAGTCATTACCACAAACAAGACCAAAAATGTGGAGGCACAACTTAAAAAGAGTCAGAAACAAAGAATGAGAATGTAATGGGATATAAAGCTTTCTGCATTAACCTGTCAAAGTAGTAATGTTCTAGCCCTGGAGTTAGTAAATGGTGAAACACCTACACGTCTTTCTCTCTTTCATCGTGATACACATCAATGCAAGAATCACAAACACTGTTACCCTGGAGTTGACATCTATGTATAAGGGCAACCACAAAATATGCCCTCGTCATCGTAGACCTAGTCCCTAAAGATATGAAAGACCCAGGAGAAGTAGACCCCTTCCTAAGAAAAGTTAGCTCTAACTTACCTCCAATTAGATATCCAGCTCATTCAGAGAGCAATTCACTACTCAGCATGTTTATTCCGACCCTTTGCTTCTGCATCCACTGCCTGAATGTTTGTTGTCTCCCCATTAATGCCCTCTAACGAAGATAGAACACCAGGCCCATACAATTGAGTCAACTCTTCCTATTATAAAGAAATTTTCAGTAGGTAGAACATTCAGAAGATATAAATGCAGAACCACAATGCATTTAGAAATAAAGCAAAGAGGAATGCAGAATCAAGATCACAACTCATGTATTGATGCTAAAACAGGAAGGCAATGGAAGAAAGATCAAAATGAAGAAAGAACTGACCAGTATAGACTTATTTTCAGATGCCAGCTCCTTGCAATCCCGATTGAGCTGTTCAAGTTCTTTTCTAAGGTCATTGTTCTCGTTGCTTAACACATCCACCCTCCTTGCCAAATCATCGCACTCTTGCTGTTAAAGAGTGAATCAAAAGTCATCAACATAGTCTTTTTCTTTTGAATGAAGGTGAACAATTTAGCTGTAGTTACATATAAGCACAGTGGTCGAGTCCGTTGCTCCCATCCTCTTTATTAGGAGTTCAAATCAACTCCACATCTAGTTAGAAAATTAACTCAGCTTAAACAAAAAAAAGGTGAAGAACAACGTATCTTATAGGCTGTGACTTACAGGCTATGGACCTACAGTAAGAGAGAAGTGAGAGCTTTATTCTGAGTTGGAGGTCTTTACAAACACAGTGCTGAATGCCGCATGCTGGAGTTGAAATTTTAACCACTATTAGGAGATCCGTGAAGATATTTTGGAAGGAAAAAATCCATTTGTATTCCGAAATTATCTCTTAAAAAAATCAAAATTAACTGCAGAAAGTGTTGACCAACCTTAAGCTAGCTAGTCTATTAGTAAACTAAAACTTGCCACCAGAAACTGAGGTAAGACCGTAATAGCATTTTGTGATGCAAGATCATCACAGTAGGGGAATTTGTTAATGTCATATATCTCAGAGTCCAAATTCATAGAAATACATGGAAATATCATTAAAATGTTGGCTAGCGTTACTGCAATGCTTTAATATCAAGATGTGGAAACAGGATACATCTGAAGGTCCATAATCTTCACCTCATGCTGCATGAAGCATCACATTGTCGCAATAAACCACATTGGTGTAGGTCATACATGATCACATCTAGTTCCCCATCACATACCATGGCTGCATTGGTATTAGCTCATGGTTGAACAGGTGATAAAGTTGCAACTTCTAGAACCTTGATTCTAAAAGTGGCTAAACAGACCCGGCTGCATATGCTTTATTTCTTCTTGGTAGTATGTGCTTTCTGTGCATAACCTCTGACCAGTCATGACAACAACTACCTCTAGCCAAAATTCATTTTGCTTGGCTTGATCCCTCTCTTAACGAGTAATGGAAATTGAGCTGAGGCATTACATATGCCATCTATCAAGAATTAACCTAAGAGAACTTGAACAAAAATTAAATGCAAGCCAACTAATGATGAATGCCCAAAAGGCAGTGACTAGGCTGCTGATCTCATTCTCCACGGCTATATTTCATCGCCATGAGTCCTATTTTAAGGATTCTGATAAGGTACATCCTGACAAAACGACACAACTATCAGCTATCCTGAGTGCACTTCACATAAATAATGAATCTCTGTCCAACATCAATTCACCACTTCCAATGCACAATTTATGATATCCATTTTCCAATGCACAAAAAATTCACGCTTTGCCCATCCTAAGATTATTCTCTGAGACCATAACTATTACATACCATAGTTCTCCTTTAGCGAACCACCAAAAGATCTACCCAATACCCAACCATAGATTTAAAATTTTGTGATATCTCCACTGCACACAAAATAAGCATAACGTAGTTGTTCTGTCATAGACGTACTCGATCCTGTAATCTATGTTGCATTTGCAAGGACTTTTACTAGGGACTATGAACAAGTGGAGGCCTGTAAGTCCAATTTTCTGTCAAGTAAATCGCCAATGTGACTATACCCAACTCGTATTAGAGCTTTTATCACATCTCTGCATGAAAATTACAAATTAAACTAGAACAATGATACTTGTTTGTCAAATAAATGCATCTGAAACATCTGTGTCTCATTCGTAAAGAGCTCATTTATGTACTACGACTAAATGGAGGTTCTTTCGGGTCTTGCTTTATGTGATCTTCTTGATTTACAGAAATAAATATTCCAACCTCATCTTCAAGTCGACAAGGAGAGTTACTAAAAACAATTGAATCCAAGAACTTAAGAGACACCTTAGCATCAGTAATGTGATTGATTACTACAAATATTTTAGGAAAAACGTCAAACAAACACATATTAAGTTTAATGCCTTTAGGCTATTATATATGCCATTTCCTAATTCAAATCTCACACCATGTTGCAAGACTAACCAATATCACACCATGTTGGTTAGGATCCAAAACAATTTCAAAGAGTTGGAACTAATATGAAGGAGCAACTTATTTCTACTTATCAACAAAGGATGTGACTATGGGCAGAAAAATTTAATGAATATCTGGAATAGGAAAATCCAAGAGTTGTTTACATAGTGAAACTTTTGGACAACTATCACTAGAGACGATCCTAGTCATATCCTCCCTATTTAGAGCCCACATGCATCTAATAATTTTTGTAAGTTTTTGTGGGTGCTGTAACCTGATGGAGCCTGGATAGTTTTACTTGACAAGAGAAAAGGAAAAGTTCTATCAGCATGCACACGCACATATATACTCTAACATTTGAATATGACATCATATATGTATATGATAGATGGAAGTTCAATGATTGTGGGAGAAAGATAAGAAATTCAGACTTGCAGTTTCTCATGGCTTTATATAGTTGGAATTCCGTTAGTTGCTTTCCTACGCTCGTTTTGTTGGTTTGTTAGTTTACTGAAAAGCAGTAAGTTATTTCTGCCAATAATCAGATAGTGCACCTCTTTCACAGCTAATCAGTAACATTTTATAAATATTAAAACCAAGGGGCCTAAAGAACTTCCCATGCGGGTGACTCAACTAGATTGGTTGAGTAGCTATATGTATGTCCAATGTGTCACTTCAAGAATAGAATTACCTGTTTCCGAAGTCTTGATCGCCTTGCAGATTCCCTATTCGACTGCTTTCTCCTTTGCCTCTTCAGTTCCCTCTCATCCTAACAAAATGAAGCATGTCGTCAACCAAAAGGATAATGGAATAAAGCAAACTTGGTATAAAGCACTGCCCTACTTACTTGGACCCACTGCTCAGGCATCACATTCCGTCCAGCTGCCGTACTCGGAGTAGCTATAGTTGGCACTACGACGGTGTTAGGATGAATTTTCATGACTGCTCTTTCGCCAGGAGGCCAGACATCCACACCCATACTCGTATTAGGCGTTGCAGCCGGTAACATAACCCTCCCTGGTGCCGAAACAGGTAATTTACCAGGTCCCCTTCCACTATAAGATGATTCGGCAGTATTGCTGTTGCTGGGAGCAGCAGCAGCGTGTTGCGAAGTTTCTACTTAGAAAATCGGAGCAATCAGTTCCAGTTAGTGATAAAAATGTGTAGTTTGTATTTTATGAAGGTGTACCATCTGATAGCCTCTGGCTCGAGTTTCTCTTTCTAGCCTCAGATTGATCCTGGAAATAAAAGAGACTTCAATTGAGAAAGTAAAACCAAAATCACCCTCAAACACGTGACTGTAGCAGATATCTGATGACAATAACTGAACTCCTAAATCATCTTATCCATTTAAGACTTTCTTTTTATTTGGAGTAAACTAGCACTGCCACGAAAAGGACCAAATCTCCTTTTCATATTTAATCTCCTAATCATGAAATATGATTAGAAGAAGTACAAGATGAGAAGGAGACCAATCAATACATAAGTCCAGTCCCTCAACTAAAGCAAAACAAGAGCAATGGCATGTGCGCTCGTGTTATGCATTTAAGACATAATTTCAAATGTTCATAAGCAGCCTCCATGATACTCATATTTCCAATGTACATCCATGAAGACGAAATTGCTAAAACTTCCATATCATCATTCATAAACATCTTTATCACCAAGATATTACAAGACAATATTTCAACTGTGCCAAATTACAAACAACATTCTTGGTCAGATTAACAACTAAATCTGGCACTCACCTGCGGCTCACTACTTCCTCCTCTTGCTTCTGATGAAACCTCACTTTCACTAGCCAGAAGCAAACAAACAATCCAACTCAATCAATGCAACAAAGGAACTACCAAGTAAAATCCCATTTCACAATTTACATGCACTAAGATGCAAATTTCAAAGTTCAATAAATAAAACCAACCTCTGTGAGTCATCCTCATCTTCTTCTTCATTCCCAGACTTTCCTTTAGCAACCGTGTCATCTACTTTAGGCCTCTTTGCTGCCGAACATTTCTCTGGCTCTATGGTCTGGTAAGCAGTTGTTGCCTATTCCAATCACAACTTTTCCAAGTCAAACAAACCAATAATTCAGACACCAATCACATTACTTTCACTGAACAACAGATCATATATGAAAGACAATTACTGCTGGCACGGCAATTGACGGTTGCGCGTAGGCAGCAGTGCCCTGAAAGTAGACTGGTGGGTAAATTGGAGCTCCGTAAGGCCGCACCATCTGCTACAAACAAAAAACCAAAACACCAGTTCAGTAACTCAATCAATTAAGCAACCAATCAGCCAACCAAAAAACAAACAAATATTTCAATAAACAAAACAAGAAATAATAATAGTAAGAATTTGAACTGATCGCTAAGAAGAAAAGGGGGAACTTTTACCTGAGCGCCCCAGACGTAAGGCTGGGGAAATGGTGACGAAGCCGGGAAGAAGGCAGCAGCAGCACCAGCTGGAGCAGCTGTGGTATGGAGCCCACTAGTGGGGTAGAAGGCTTGCACGTGACCCGTCCATTCCTGGTACGGCGATGCACGCGCTTGCTCGTGTACCGTGGTTGCCGTTGCCCCTGCTGCTGCTGCTGCCGTTGAAGTAGTCTTCGCCGGGCTCGCCGTCTCTTCCGTCGACGCCATCGCAACGATTACTTAATTCAACAATAAAAACAAAGCAGAGCAAACGAAGAAGAAGTAGAAGAAGAGTCGATTATTATTTTGATATAATGTAATGTTTCGCGCGATTTCTGTTTGTGTGTGCTGCGTTGTTGCCGTTTGTCGTTGCGTTATATTTGGGGGAAGAGCTGCTGGGGATTCCAAGTGGATCTAGTGGATTTGATGTGGAAGACTCGAAGAGTGGGCCTGCCCCTTTTCGTTCTTTGCAGCTCTCTATGCTGCTGCCCGAGCGCGCTAGCAAGCGAAGGAAGTAGATCTGTGCGCAAGTCAGATAGAGTGCTGGTTGATTGTTGGATAAAGTCCACGTAGCACCAGCTAGAGAAGTTGCAGTTTATAGTATTAGAAAAGGAAATTTGCGATTAGTTATTTTTCTGCTTTTGTCTTCGCTCTTAAAGCCAACGCAGCTGCTGCTGATGAGGCTTTCTGTTAGGGTTTTGTCCCACTTTTCTTTTTTGGACTCGTGGCAGCGGAAGAAGGTGATGGCTACTTGGAAGCCTTATATGGATAGGTTAGCTGGACCGAAATCTGGGACGGTCTCTCGCTCCACTGTTGGATTTTGTGTGACAGATTGACCGCACGTTGTATTACAAAACAATGGTCTCCAAAGCCAATTGGCTTCTGTTCAGAGATGTTGTAACTTCCTGAAATGTACAGATTACAGGAGTTGTGATTCTTCTAGCTCTGCGGTACATACTCGCAGCTTCCACTTTCTACTCTTGGTACCTTTGACAACTGGCTGGGCTGCTGCCTCAAAGTCTGCAGCTAACAAAAGTCACTGTCAATTTTCTCCATCGTAATCCGCAGTTTCTTTCTGAACTGCAGAAATGATCAGCACAGGTAAGTAATTAACCAACAAGAAATGCAAACGGAGTCGAGTATCATGAGGAATCAGCTAAGGTCCAACCTAATGCTGAAGGAATGTGAAATCAAAGGTACTTCTTGCATTCAAGCAACTCCAAACAAACTTTAAATATCACTTAAATGTCCATTTGGACGACAGAAGTCAACTTCTAAACAATTGGTTGCTTATGAGTACGGTCTATGTACAGAAGATAATTCCTATGTATGTTGCATCATATCAGGGCATTGACCCA
Organism: Acanthochlamys bracteata; assembly: GCA_019914995.1. NCBI lineage: Eukaryota > Viridiplantae > Streptophyta > Magnoliopsida > Pandanales > Velloziaceae > Acanthochlamys > Acanthochlamys bracteata. Next base: position 4,737,124 of record CM034129.1, on the reverse strand, counting down.
GTAATGTATGCGACCACAACAGTTATATCATCAAGCTTGCCTCCATAGTATCGATAACCAGCATCTTGGGCAGCTGCTGAGAATGGTGTCTGCCTGCTCCTATCCATAGCTCTTTGACGTGCTAGTGCAGCTACTTTCTGAGCCGCCACCTGCGGTCCCCATCCAGCTCTAATAGCATTGACTACCACAGCCGTAACCTCATTGTCGTACAGATTATCAAAAAGTCCATCTGTTCCGGCAATTATCACATCCCCAGATGCAACAGGAAAATTAAACACCTGTTTTTGGCCATAAGAGAAGACATGTTACCAAGCATAAGAAGGCATACCCAACATATAAATTAGTTTGTGCTTAAAAAGTGATTAGCCTTTTATTTGAGAGGCAGAAGCTTATTATCAGGCAGCACAACCATTTTAGGTCTTTATTCATCTACAGTTTGTTCACATAAAAGATCTCTTCACCATCACAAACTACAACATCTTTCGTATTCTAAATTAAATTAATGCCAGGGAACTAGGAACTATTGCATATGTTGTCATAAATGACACCGGACTAGAATTGCATATTTTGGACTTCGGCACAAGCAAAGAACAACACGCTTAAAATATTACTACAACTAAAAAAGGAAGCACTCAGCACCGGCTCACCTGACCAGAACTAGGAAGATCACTACCATTACCACTCTCAAGCTGGTAAGTAAAATTGAAATCATGTTGCTGCACAGGTGACCGAAACACGGTGCTTCCTCCTCGTACAACTAGAAAGCCGCTGTCACCAAGGTTGATGGCATGAATACCCTGCAAGAAATAATGAAACAAAGAATATAAATACACAAACAGAACACAGTCAGTAAGCACTAAAAGAATGTGTTTCAATTTCCTTCTGTTTCATGTATACTAATTATGTAAATAGATGCTTCAGCAACCATACGCATCTAATCATAATACACTTGCAACATCGAGGCAGATGAGTTATTTACTGAGATTTACAGACCATATGCATGTAAAAGCATGCTAACTCTAGTATATACAAAAGATGTTTATCATGCGGCAACATTATCTTAACATGAACATGCATCTGATCAAAATTCCAATGCCAGGTATGTATTACACTGTTCTTCAAGTCTAACTAGGTGTAACTATGAACCATCATTTCTTTCAAATTATATAATTGCAATTACAAGACTTTCCTTTGGTTGATTGGTCTCCAGAATCCAGCCCAACAAAAAATGTTTCTAGTTACATCAAACAAGTAAATCAAGTCTTTTTTTTTTTCATTACTCCATGTAAGAAAAACAACTTCGAAACTTTAGAGTATCTACTTCACAATGGCATGTAAAAGCATTTTGATTGCTGATATAAGGTAAGTCATACGAAGCCCTTCGGATGTTTGGTGAAAAGATGGGAAACAATGACACGAATGAAATACTAGGACATGTAAGGCAGATGTACAATGGTTTCACATTGCATCTTCAATCCTAAAATATATTCAGTTGTAGTTATACATTCCATAATTAATTTTGCTGGTTAACTAAATGTAATCCACTTCGCCCATTTCAATAGTCATCAATAATTTTGTTCATTAAACAGAGACCCAATAACTCCACAAAGGCATAACAATCCGTGACTTTGCCAAACAATCATCTAAGCTGTAGAGACATGATACTGTTTTGATATTCTGAATCCAAGAATCAAACTCCAAAGCGATACACAATTGCTTATTTAAAAATTATTTAAAAAAAGAACAATTGATACTGAAATTCTGAATATAATTTGGTATAGTTTCAACTAATTAAAAATATATTAAAGCAAAGTTAATCAGTAACCTGATCAGTGAGAGCAATGATGCATGCTGTTGATGAACCTCTTGCTTTGGTGCGTAAGTAAGCTTTCTCCAAAACCCTCGCTGGATCAATGGACCGCTTTGGTTCATCCTGTATAGCAGTCACTGAATTGGACATGAGTTCTCTAGCATATTGTCCAGCATCAACACCAAGGTCCGCCCAGCCACCAACTCCATCAGCCACACCAATTGCTTGCTCTTCAACGCATATGAAATGGGCATCCTCCCCTCCGGTTTCCTCCTTATCTGGGTGTGGCAAGTAACATGAACCAGAGAGAAGCTTCAAAGTGCTATCAACATTTATCTTCCTGCTCAAGAAAACAAACAACAGTGTTATACTAAGCAAAATTTCAGGCTAAGTATCAGTCAAAAGTATTCAACGAAGTGAACAAAAATAAAGAGACATTAGAAGCCTATTTTTTGGACCAGTATTAACTATTTTATAGTTAACTCAGTTTTTTTAAAATAAATAAATTGAGAAGGCTGCTATGTCTGAAGCATTTTTTGAAGTGAAGATATGCTTTTCTTACTACTCTAGTGCTTCAGTTTAAATTATCATAATTTTTGTGGGGTGGAAAACAGATCAAGATTGCATTGGTCTTCAAAAGCACATTGGAGACAATACACTAAACATTATTAAGTCTATGGATATATATAAAAGTCCCAGAAACATACTGGTCAGAAGAAATCACAGAATTCTCCAGTTCCACTTCCCTGGAGTTCCCATCAAAGGAGGCATCAGGAGCAGCCCCAGTAGAGGACTGCAAGCTGTAAGATGAGTGGAAGCCTCTGTTCATCAGCTCTGTTAAAGGATTGGACACCCACCCAGGCCACCCGCTTATAGTTGCATCAGACCAGAAAAGCCTATAAACCATGTTACCTCCTCGAGGATCCTGATTTTTCAAGCTTGCACTAGCTCTTCTGCAGCAATCTAAACCTTTATAACTGTAGTCAATTCCAGAGCTGCGAGCCACATTCAAATTATGAACACTAGTACTATATGAGACTTCTATATGCTTGCCATCTAATCCAGCTCTACCAAATAAATAACTGCATGTAGACATTATGTTCCTTGTAGGACAAAATCGTGCCGGCTCAAGGATTTGACTACCAATATGACCAAGAGATGAAATGTTACAAACACTAACAGCCAATCTACTACAAAAAGCCCGAGATGGAGTACTGGTGACTGCTAGTGCTGTTCGACGGTCAAGATTGTCAAAGTCTCTAATAGCACTGGCAGCAGTGTAGGGATATACAGATAACCAAGCTTTGCAGTTGCCAGATAAAAGTCTTCGCCCACGGTTAAAGAGAAGCTCCGATGATGTCTGCAATCCTTTCTGACTTGGAAAGCAGGTGGACGGCATCTTATGTTTCAAAGTAAAGAGTATTTCCCCTATCTATGAATGACAGAACCCGGACATACAGTAGAATGTTGATTTTCATCACTGTCAAAACATTTAGCTGAGAGACCCCGATATAATCTAATTTACTCTCAACAAGATTGATTTGGATATACCTGTAGAAAATATCAGAGATTTAGAAATCCATCCTAAAGAAGAATATAGTCAGGCGTTGGATGAAAATGTATCAGATAACCTTATTCATAACCCTCACTGCGAAAATTTTAATTCCTTTCCATGTTCTCTACAAAATATCTAACATCAGGTCTAAGAAACCATCCAGCAAAAATTGATTACACAACGAAAATACCAAAAAGTAAAAGTTTTGTAAACGGAGTAGCAACAGCTAGAAATCTAAACACCAAATCACCAAGCTGGTTCATTTCCTTCTCCACAAAACCACCATACATTAGGACAAAAACAATTTTTCAGAGCAACAAAACTGAGAGCAATCAAATCAGATGTCCACAATAAGCCAGAGAACTAACGAAAAACAGCAAAAAAGATTCAAATACAAGGGGAAAAATAAATCCTTAATCAAGAAAGAACAGCTAACCTTCGAAGAGATTCAACAACCTACCTTATTGTGTTCAGAGTTCAAACAGCTGTAGCGCCAAAAGAGAAGGAGGGAGGGAATAGTAAGATTAGGTGAGAGGGATGGCTAGAGAGGGGCAGAGAAATGTAAACAGACTGCGATAGTGATACGTGTTCCTCCAGAGAAAGCCGATTGAATTTGAAACCCTAGAATTAGATTCGAATAACAGATTAGAACTTTAGAAGTAGAAAAAGGACATAAATTAAATTAATTAAAGAATGATTTTTCTTTTAGGAATTAAAAAATTGAATTGGCGGGTGGAAACGTGGATTCACGGGCAATGAGTGGGGCCCAAAGAGAAAATTTTCAAAACGAATACACAACATGAAAGTAAATGCATCATGTTTGTAATTAATATAAGTTCATTATAATTATTCTTATTGAAGATAGGTTTACTAACGGATAATAAAACAAACATCAAAAGTAATAATTGTAACTCTTACATCAAATTTAAGCCTAATTCATGCTGCTCTTAAATCTAAAGTCAACCTTCATCTCTTCAAATGCTAATCCTAAACCCGGAGATGCGTATATGATTCCATCGCTAAAGGTGTGTTTATTTTGAACTAAATTTAAATTTTAAAAAATAAGTTTAAAATATTAAATTTAAAATTAAACAAATTTAATAAAAAATAAATTTTTATATTAATTTTGTATTAATAAAAAAATTTTAAAAATTGATACAAAAAATTTATTTTAAAATTTTATATTAAAAATGAGTTTCAAAACAATAAAATTTATGGTGTAAACAAACACGCTCAAAGTATAATAAATAAAATGTTAAATAATTTGCCTCTTCCAAACATATAATGGAGCGACCAAAGTGGTAAACTGCAAGAGACGAGCTTAAGTTAAGCTTGCTCTATTCAGATAAAAGCAAGCATATGAGGAATAGCATGGAGCAACATTTAACTAAGAATCCATTCAAACACTGATCTACTAAGAACCACCAGCAGAGGAAGTGTAGCCAAAATTAAGTTTGAAAATAGTGCGTTATAACTAAGGCGTAGAAAAGTAAGTACTTAAGATCGTGGGAAACAAGCAAAAAAATCACTCTCAAATTGAATTTGATACAGGCAGTTCACACTACCAAAATTCCCAACAAAACCTAACACTATCAAGAGAGAAACTATTATCACTTAATCAGTGACAAACTTGTGAATTAGCTTTAGTTGCTTCCGGATATACAGAGGCAGTTTTTGTTCCTTGCAGAGCTTCATTACAAAAATATGCAGCTAATCTCAGCACCATAACACTGAATACATCAACCTCCAAATCTGCAACCCCCTCAAAAAAGTAATCACAGTTGCAAGCAAAAGCCCCAGATAGCTAGCTAAGTTCAGAGTTGTGCATACTCAAGAGTTACAAATAGAAGTTGCTAATGTTTTGTTCATCAAATGCCTGCTTTTCATACAGCACCTTTAAGTTGCACATCTTCAGATTCTATGCGAAGCATTTTGTATCATAGCCACAAGTTCCTCTAAAGAAAATAATGATTACAAGTCTACAAGCTGCATGGAATGTGCTCAAAGTTCCACCAGAAGAAACCCTACCTCCATGGCAGCAATCTATCATGGGATGTTGTCTACAGCACTAAAAAACCATTTAGAAGCTTCCTGGAGAAAAAACCTTGCTATTCCTTCCTGCTTTGGATACATAATTGCTAGACCCGAACAATTATTTGTTAACAATGAAAAACTGCATTCTGTACACTTGAATGTGGCTATTTACAATTTTACAATGAGGTACTTGCTTTCTAGAAGATAGGTTCCTTTACCTCCTCAACATGAATATATTAAATAAAGCAATAACCCTGCGACCAGAGGAGGTTAAGCCAATTAAAAGAATGAAATTCAAGACTCTCAGGAGTTGGTTACTCTTTGTCCATTTCTATCAGAAGCAGAGGAAAGCTGCTCCTCCAAGGCATTGAGCAGATCAAGATATTCCTCGAAAGCTGAATGTGACTGAGTGTGGGAGATATTGAACATACATGTGAGATGCCAAACAAAATGGTAACAACTTAATAACTTTCAAGAGCATTTACATACTTGAAGAGTAGCACTGTAAGCTCTCCATAGCCTCAAATCATGTCGGAAGAGATCAAATAATACCTGGTACACACATAATTAGCCAAAAAGAGATGCAGAAAGCCAAAATAGTAAATCAACGTATAGCAGGACTTATAGACTTGTATCATAAACAAAGAAAGGCATGCTTAAACACTGCTCCTAGATGTGTCTCATAAAGCTACAGTGATATATATTGCACTAACACTTCATGATGGGGCTACACAATTTAGGAGAAAGATTACTATACTCTCACTCTAGACCCATCTCTCCACCGGCTACCTCATAGACGTTAAACCCACAAAAATGGAACAACCAGTCTATCCATGATATTTCTTCTTTCAAATGAACAATCAATCCTTTCAGACAAACTAAACAATAGGCCAACTGCAGTATGAAATGTTGAATGAACAAAAAGAACTTATTACAAAATTGCTTTTAGCTAGCAGTTACAGTTCAGTCAGCGCTAGTGACACTCAAAGAAATCAAATCAGGTGCAAAATCTTAGTAAACAAGAGAAAAAGGTTCATTCTAATTGTAAATTACGCTATGATCAAAGTAGACATCATCCATAGATTAAAAACGCTCTTATACTCTATTATGAAAGATATAAGAATAGCTTACAATTGAAAATATATTTTGCTTGAGAAGGATTTATGAGGCTGCTATGTACTCAAATGAAAAAGCGTCACAAAAAGACCAAATGTGGAACCGGCATCCACATAGATGGAGCTAACCTCCAAAATTTTAATACTATGGAATAAAGTTATTCAAACCTTTCAAAGGAACTATTACTACTATTCATCTTCAGTCTGTTAACTTCATATTCATGCTAGAACCAAAATTCTGTTTCAATGAAGTAGAAGCAAAAAGGTTTGCTTAATGATGAGATCATAAAAGCTAAACAGATCAGTATACTCAATTAGCTGGAATATAATTAAAACGACTGCATAAATTTTGAGCTATGTACACTGATACAGACTGACCAAAATTCATATGCCTAGATATGAAAGCAATACCTCTGTACGCCTCAGTAGCGTAGCCAAGACGACAATCCATTCCTTGAATTTGACAGAACACATATGTGCAAGAAGAAACTCAGCATCCAATCGGCTCTGAAGAGTACCCATTTGAAGCTGCATCAGAGAGATAATATATGGCATCAATAATTAATGATAATGTAACAGAATAAGAAGTCGTTGAACTGCAGAAATATATTACTAGCATTACTCTCATATTTAAGCTGACCATGGGAAAAATATAGTAGAACAATGACAAGGGTTGGATTTAGAATTTGGGGTTTGTACCTAATATATTGACGAAATATGCAGTTCAACTAGGCTCATTCGCTTAGGTTTAAGTTCATACCGACAAACCTAAACCAAACAACTTTATAGGGACTGTTTACACACTTGACAAGAATGACTAATGACTGGAAAGCAATGTATCAGACAGAAAGTACGAAAAGGAAGTACAATGGCTATTGTATTAAAGCATATAGAGTAACCTATATAGATTGCATTGAAGTTGTTGCAAGTTCCCCGAGCAACCGAAAGAAATCATTGTCCTTTCCTATTTTAAGCTAGTAGTGTTATTAGCATGGCCTAAATTGTACAGGACAGAAAAAGGTGCAACTCCAATATGGAAAACAACTCAGCAACTGCCATGTGCGTATACAACTAATTTCATCTAGAAAATGTAGGTAATTAGGACAGTAAGGTACCTTTTGACCAATCAGTTCAAGTCCTGATGCGAAGTTATCCAAGCGGGCACATCCCAGTCTTTCCCTCTCGAGAAATTCCTACAGAAGGGCACACACACCTTTATCTCTTGACTCCAAATGATTGCATAAGGAAAGTTACGTATGAAAGTTTCATTACCACAAGATCAAACTGTGTGCCTTTCACAAATGCAACAAGCTTTGAGAGTTCCTTTCCAGACATTAAATAGCTAGCATGGCTCTCCAAAATGTTTTTGACGGAAGCCACGTGGGCACTAAGTTCTTTAAAAGATGCACTGCCAGAACAACAAAATGAACATAAAACAATCTTATAGAGATGATAATAATACACGAAACTCGAGAGTAACACAATCCTATTCCTAACCTTTTCAGGTCGCTAGATTGTTTCTTGGAAGTTGAGCGAAAAAGAAAGTAACCCAGAATTCTAGGAGACAGCTTATCAGCTTCTGCAGTAGGATTGTCATATTCTCTCCCAGATCGCAGCAAGAAACGGACCTGGAATTTAAAAAAAAAAGCACTTGATTATAATTTCAATATAACTGTATACAATATAGAGAAAAACATAAGATAAGGTATCTCTGTACCAGCTCCCCAGCAAGCTCATATAGTGCTTCATCAAGAGTAGCCTGCAAGATATTGTTATAATCAGTAATCTAGATTACTTGGCATTGTTACACAATTACATAATCAGGAAATCATACGAAAGATCAAGACTCTCCAGAGCAATATCTTACTTGTAATAAGCGGAGGGCACAATACTGACTAACAGCAGGACCTTCAAGCTTAGCGATCACCTAAATTTTAATAATTTACAGTGTCAGAACATTACTTGGTAGTTCTTCGTAGATCAAGTCACTTATGTTCTATGACTAGCAAAAGGCAACGAACAGCCTTTTTTTTAAAAAAAATCTTTAAACAAGTTCAAGATTTATTAGTGGAGAAGACCAACAACAATCCAAAGCTCCCAAGAACGATGAAAAGAATTAAACGCAATCATATTGGCTTACTATTTATCATACCAGTATTATTTCAAGGACAAAGATATCCAAAAGTCAAAGGTGATTTCTAAAGTAGAAAAAAGGAAAAAAGAAAGTTTGACTAAGGGCAAGTCAGTTGCTCCGAACTCACTTTTCCTGCCAAAAAGTTAGTTCGGAGTCGCTTCCCGTATTTCAGTTTCGCCTAAGTGAACTCACTTTTTAAATCCACTTCCAACTCACTTCCAAATCCACTTCCTCACTCACAAAAACAAACACTTCCAGACCACTTCCAAATACAACTGATATACAAAAGCTGAATTCACGTTTCCAACCAACTTCTCATAGAACTCACTTCTCAAAATTCACTTTCTAAGAACTCACTTCCAAGCAACTGAAACATGCCTAAATGTTATAGATTTGGACCAAGTATGAGTACCTATACGGCCCTATTAGAAGATCTTGAATGTGATATATACACTTACTTAAGATGTGGACATAAGTCACAGAACTGAGTGTGCCCGCCTCCTCCCTCACCCACCCCCCCCCCAAACAAAAAAAAAAAAAAAAAAAAAAAAAAGAAGGGGGAAAAGAAGGACAAAATAGAACACTTCCTCCAATAACGAAAACAGCACAAATCAAAAGAAGCACTCAAGCCTAGCTGTTAGTCTAAGAAAAAAGACCACCTAGCAAATGAAGATAAAGAAGCTTCCTTATAAGCAAAAATTAGATGCAACAGATGGTCAATAATTTCTCCCAAAACTGGAAATACGCGAACATTAGAAAGAATAGGTAAGGAAAAATAAGAAAAAATTAGAGAAGGATAAATTTCATAGTCAGTATGCAGTTATTTCTGTCAGCTAAGGAAAAAAAGAAAAGATAGAAAAAGGACAATGTGCTATTCATGAGGAAATGCCTAATTGCAACATCATTTTATTAAAAGAAAATGAGGCTAGAAGCTGTACCAGTATATAACATGCAGCACTTCTGTACCATCTTCGCTGAAAGCATTCCTCAAATAGCCTTGAAATGGAAATCTATTAATTTCGAATTAAAAGGATTTTGGCAAACGATGAGCAAGTCTACACATAGGATGAAGCAATTCTCACAGCAATAACCAGTGAATCCAAACTATCAGGCAGGGACAATATGGTTGGCGGGCTACATGGAGCCTAAAGATAAAGAATGGAACTACAGCAACTACCACAACCAACCTCTATGCTATGAACCAATCAACTCCCTTCAGGTTCCAAATTTGATCAAAAAGTTTGTATTTACCTAAGTATGTTAAATGTCTGAATTCATCTAATCCACTAAATAGTTCATTCATTGCAGCATACATGATAAAACAATTTTTTCAATTTAAAGGAACATTTCCTAGAAACCTATAATGAACTCCCACTGAAAATACATTCCTTTGTCAAGTAGTCATTACTAGCATTCCTAAAATTTTCATGTATGGTAACCTCAACAAAGAAGCAAACAATGGCACTTCATTATGAATATAGCGTGGAACAAGATGAATCCACACAACATAGAACTACTCATAAAAAATGAGCCCAAGCACCCAAAAAACCAAAGATTTCTGTTCATATCTACAAAATAATTCAAGGATGTACTCAGTTGATCTTCCAGCAGCCGCAAATAGATCTGCCCAATGCCGGCCATCAGTCTTCCTAGCAACACTTACAACCACATCTAGGTATTCTGCAAAATTTCTTATCAAACTGCAGGTTTTCTCCAAAAGTGATGAGCCTGAAGGCTTTGTTGAAGCTGAGATCTGGTTCTTGCTTATAGTTTGCCTGGATAGAAAAATCAATAGTGTCAGATAGGATACAGACATGCCAGCCTCATTCCAATTATGGATGGTTCCAACTAGATGAGTTAAATTCTATACCATATACAACCGCAGATATTAACAACTATCTTGTATATATCAAAAACGTAAGCTCTAAGCATACTGGCCGTTGCCTTGGCCACCTTGCAATAAGCATACCATTAAAGATGGAGGAGCTTTGCGAACAAAATATAAGAATAAGCCAAGGGCAAAAACACGACATCCTAGATAATAGATTCATAAGCAAAATATCAATCAATATGAAAATTCCAGGAAAGAAGCTCAAGGATCCTAACTCAGTCATTCTTGTCCCCACATGACAAAGAGAAAGCCTCCAACTCATATATCACTGTTGTGGTTCTTTAAAACCTGAATAGTTCCAACATGGGAAACAAATAGTGCATCTGCAAATCGAGCAAAGCGAATGACTAGCAATAGTTCTTTTATTCCCCTTTTGGGGTTTTCTTAGTTTGATTTGCTCAAAGTTTGATATCTTCAACGTTGATACATGATTTATAATAACAGTGCATGTAACAAGAACCTAAGAAACTTTCTATTTAAAAGAACAAAAACTGTAGTTATTAACAAAATTACCTTGATATTTCTGCATCAAAAACTGTAAACAGAAGCCACTCCAAACAGTGAGAAAAATGAGGCTTCTCTGCTGACAGCATCGCCAAACGTAATGCTTCTTCATTTTTATCCCTCTGGTAAGCAGTAAAAGATACACAAAATATTAACAGAAAACCACTGAAAAGTTGTTAAATATATAAATAGCTGTGTTAGATAGTGAAAAAACAGCAAATAATGGAGAGAAAAAGTCTCAGGTAATGCACAGAAACGGACCAGAAGCTTTTAGCTCACGCAAAGTAAATAATGTGAACTCATAGGAATAACCATGTATGCACCATACTGAATGCATACTGTTAAAGAGTTTTATAAAGACTCCGATACAAAAATAATATATATGATTTAAACAACATTTTCACTTTTGCTGTGAAAGATTAGCAATACTAGTGGTTCAAGATCATTTTAGGAGAGGAAATGCTCACCCATCAATGGTTCTCAAATTTGTGCAACTATGACTACTTTTACAGAAAACTTTAGAAGATCTTGCAAAGGAATCTTCTTCTTGCTATGGAATTTTTCTAGAGTTAACTATTTCACAATTTGACCACATTAAGACCTTGTGGTTGTAGACATCTTGTTTTGGATATTTGTTCCTATAACTCCACAAGGTTCTGACTTCTGATTATTGGGTCCTTTTATCTTTGTGGATGTCATGGAGCATGGCAAAGGTCCCTATCCACAGGGAGAAAAGAGTTATAGCATAATGCAAGATTACAAGATACTCCATCTCCTATAGGACAAATGCAGGTCTTCCTCATACCAACTTGTTCAAGAGATACAAACAGATCAAGTAAGGTTCAATCAACATCCGTAAATTAAAGACATGACTGGACATTCAAGCTCCAAATGAAGCATTCTTCAACGGATAGTTGAATTAACACATGATTTTGGAAAATTATCAGAAAATGGCAACTTAAATAAATGAGAATAATGGCCCACAAATTACCTGTAGAAGATGGCGAAGCAAGCAATGCAAAATGGTCTGCGCTTGAGGAGAAGGCTCAAAGCATGGAAACTCAGTGGATGCAGAAAATGACATTCTCTGAGATACACCAACAACCACCCCAACATTGGGAAGAAGTCCCAAGGGATAAACCTCTCGGTCAAACTCAAGCTCAGGATCCAACTACAAGTGAACAGAAGTAAATATAACTCCACAAGAACATCAATCAAGAAATAAAAAAAAGATTACTATCCTAATTGAACTCCTAGCAGTTACAAGATAAACTTTACCAAATACAGATTATTGAATAGCTTAAAGCAAACGAATACACAATGGCGTGAAACGATCCATGTAGCGGACCCGACCTAGTGCGATAAGACTTCGTTGTTGTTAAAAGCGAAATGAAATAATCAAGTAGACTTATCTCCTGAACCTTCCAGCATGCTTCAGTTCTTATGCACTAGGCATACAATAAGCTTTAGAATAAGTTCCAGCAATGCATGTAGAATTAAAATGACAACACAAGCAGCAAAGACACTCCTTCAAACTCAGAAAAAATCAATTTATCCACAAGCACTAAAACTACTGCAGTTGAGAAGTAGACATCTTTTGTTTGGCAGAAAATCCTCAAACAATCCAATTGGTCAATGCAGAGTACACAGTCGTCAGATAGAAGGCATTGCAAGTTAAATCATATTATATAAAATACTCTTCAGATACAAATGGACATATTTGGAGCAGTTATAAACCACTAAACCAAAGTAGCTAATATGGTGCCATTTCTTTGTACTTCTTACTATTTGAAATTTCTTCTAAAGGATAGCATCAAACTAAGTTTTGTCACTTTCATCTCACTTTTGAACTGTATATGCTCTAAGATGGGTTTATGTATGCAATATATTAGAAGAATTATGTATTCAACTGATTGGTAGAGGATAAGAGCAACCAAATAGCAATCACATTGATGGTTTATGACAACAGCAAATTTTGATGCATCTTCTCAATCTATTGAGTTTACTAACTCTAATTTTCCACCAAATTTTTTCTCCTTCACAGTTAATTTCTGACTTTGTACTCAACTTAATTATGCTATCATTCACTATTGTAAAACAACACTAACCATGAAATTTTTTTTCCAAATGTTAGAATATTTCTTGGAAAACTCATAGCAACATAAAGTCCTCTTGTGCCACAATAGATTTGCTTTTTGGGAAAATATACCTGAAGAAAGTCCTCCTGCTTGTAAGGATCGACCCCTGGGGAAGGATACCAAACCTGTATTAATCCGCATCAAGAAATCTTATCATCTTAATGGAATAATCATATAATATTGAATAAATCTGGAGATAATAAGTCTTATAGCATTGGAAATAAGTCTTATGGTAAACATTGGAAAGAAGTCTTATGGTAAACACTGAAAAGAATGGTCATTAATAAGCAGAAACTACCATACAATGAGTCATTGGCTGACCTGCATGCCTCGATGGCCATAGTCTAGCCAGGAAACTTCTTCAATAAGACTTGCCTTCTCTTCTGATTGACTACAAGTGACCCAAAACAACTCAACTGAATTGGAAAGTAGATGCTCATGCCCATCATCTAGATCAAGTAATGAAAGTTCTCCATTTGATCGCAATATTAAACATCTGAAATAAGACAACAGATAGCAAGCTAATTACAAAGATATGCAGTTTAAGTTGATCTATATTGGGAAATAACCGCTGCAGAGAGTACCTAGAAGGCTGTTGAGATAATGGATCACTTGAAGGTAGGAAGTTTTTCCTCTTTGACGCTCCTCCCACTACAGTGTCAGGGATGAAACACATAGTTGCAGGATGACTCTTGGCGCTCATAATTGAAAGTTCTCTTACTGTAGAAAGCTGTATGTCATTCAATTACTTACAGATGCATTAATATTACCGTTACTCATAACACAGACAAATTATGTTTAAGGCTTCAAGCAAAAGAAGAAGTAAAGTTCCTTGCAAGACACCTGGATAATTGGAGTGCTAGTGGGAGACAGTTCTCCTGATATCTTGACACAGAATATGTGAACATCAAATGGCTGGTACGTCACAAGTATATAATCTTGGAATACGTCCATCACAACTGGTTTTCCAAGTAAAGTCTTCCGACAAAGTAAGGAACTCTGATCAAGATGATACCTTGGGAAAAATAGCAACTCATACCTAACAGAAGGTACCAAGCATTGAGTATGGATAATTACAATAGGAAGCTAGTAACTACTTTCGGTAAGCTCCAACAAAACTCAAATTGCAAGCATAGTATAACAATTGCTTAAGTGAAAGATATTTTCTGTGAAAAGAAGATATTGAATATCAGAAGCAAAGATGATGGTGGTCAGTGTTGGGTTAAGTTTAGAACTTCCCAAGATTGGCACCTCACTATACATAATTTGTGGCCTCTCATTCTTCAAATGGGCTACTGCAAACATTTTAACTCACTCTTAAACTTGTATCTACGCTTGTGCTTATAATCAACATAATTCAAAGTATGGTACATTGGAGTTGCATTTATGCTGCCACTTCCTCTTGCTACTAATTACACAACAGTATTGCTAGTTGTCCATCAATTTATACATTACAAAGAGAACCTCTATGCCTGCAGTAGTGATGCGCAGGCACATGCAGACTGTGCAGCTGTCACAACCTAAATGACTTTGGCAGAATCACCGAAGAACCCAGCTACAAACTCATAGGACACACTCCTCAAACAAAATTGGATTTTCACATTCAGACATCTCATTGATATAATTAAGCATTAGGACCTGCTTGAGGTGGATTATGGAAAGTTGGCCCTATTTTCTACAATAGTTTATGCTAGGTGAGGTCTTGTAATTTGACCTATAGGATAGTAATACTAGGCTGGATAGCGCAAAGGAATTCTTATATTTAGAAAGAAAAAACAATAACAATTAGATAAATAAACAAACATGTAAATTATTTTCTCCAAATGTTTGAAACACGTAGATCAATGAGACTTTCAGTATGCAAAACAAGACACTTGACAACAAATGCACTGCACACCTACATTGAAAATATGAAAACACAAATCATAATAGAGAGTGATTCAGTGTATGTTTTCCCTAAAACTGAAGATTAGAGCTCTTACGTGTTAGATGAATCAACGTAATTGCACACTATAATAATTTTCCCGAGCCATAACAAGCCTTTGCATTCAATTTTTTGCTCTTGTGTAACATCTCCAAAGACTCGCCATCTTTTAGATCGCAAATCATACAAGATAAGCCCATGTAGACCTGCAACTGCGAGGTACATACCATCTTTGCTAGCTGCAACATGGAGCACCGGCCAATTTTGTGATATATATGGTACCTGTTTTTTCAAACAATCACCCAACATCAGGATAAGAGACACAAGGAACGAGGGCCTACTAAAGGAAAGATAAGTCAACTGTTCCAATTCAAACACCTAACTGGAAGATTAAGATGTGACATTTTAAGGTCATCATTATCATCTGACTGCACCATAAGGACCCTATCTTCACCATATATAACTTGCCGAATATATGCTGTGCCAGATAGACCCCTGTTAAGACAGTACTTTCCAAAAGGAAATGCCAGAATTCTTTCTAGTGAACTTTCCTCAACTGCATATAACTTATATCCATATTCATCCCACTGAACGAGGGAAGTGCCTCCCATGAGAGGCTCCAATTTTAGATCTTGGCTAGGCTTCCCCCTAGGAGAAGAAATAGAACTAATTCCAACTTGGCGGATTGTGCACATCAAACGGCATCCAGACGCAGACCAGACAGCAAGCCCTCTGAACTTCCATCCAACTGCAAATGCGCAGTTGTCAGGAGTCCAGACTACACAAGTTACCGGGCCAGTATCCTCCACTGAGTACCTGCATAAAAGAATGTCATTACAGAAATACTTAAGTTGTTTACGAAGAGTGTTTGTGTCATTGAACATCTGAGTTATACATTAAGATACAGCTAATGCGCAACAAAATGTTATTCAAGGGAAATTAGTGATATATTAGAAGATAAGTACTACATATTCACATCATAAAGTCAACCAGTAGGAAAAGAAAGATGTAGCATTCTCAAGGAGTCAATGTTCTGCAAGAACACCTAGAATATAAGTTGATGCGAATCCTTACCCCCAATCAAATAAAGATATAGAGCGAAGATGAGATCCACCATCAGCAAGGTTATATAACTCTACAACACCTCTTCCACAACCTACAGCGAGGATCTGCTGATCTGGTGCAACTGAAGTACACAAAGCATCATGGATGTCCAGCCACCTTTCGAGTTTAATGGAATCAATGTGCTTCAGACCCTTTTTACTTGTAGAGCATAATGCAACAGCACCACCAGAATATATAGCAACTAACAATCTAAGTGCTGATGAATAGTCAAGTTGCACAATAGCAGAAAATTCGATAAAATTGGGCTGTACATTGTTGGAGTTGTTTTTGAATGAATGAGACGCATGCAAAGAAGAATGCAGCTTTTTCACAGCCGATACATCTGCTCCATTACAGTGAGACTTGAGGTTCAGGTTTCCCATGAACTGAATCAGCATAAATAATCAAATAGAAGAACAACCTCAATGCATCAGTTTTAGTATTAGAATGAGAGTAACTTCTGATGGTACGCTATTCATATTTAGATAGTGGATGCCTATAAAATATTACCTCCCCATTCCACAACAGGAGTTGTAAACACCCATCAGAGAGTCCAACAAGTAGGCTTTTGCTATCACATACGAGATTGCTCCTAGAAGAATATGCAAGAATACAGTCAATATTGTTCAGACCGTACTCATACTAGTCTCAGAAAGATCAAAAGTTAAGTCCTTACGTTACAGAGTGATTATCACCAAAGGGTGCTCTCTCAGTGATGACCAAGGATATAGTAGCAAGCTGGAGCGTGTTATGATGTTTGCCACCAACTATCAGTCTTTTCCCTGAGAAGTGAATCTTGTATATATGGAGGTATGATGCAGACGTCTGCAAGAAAATGCTGAACAAATAAGAATGAAACCATAAAGACAAAAAACCTAGTAATTATAGAAAACTCATCAAGAGCCAAGTTCTGGGAGCATATTTTCTTTAACGTGCCCATACTATGATACAGCTTTCCTAACATCAACATGTGATTATGCACTTATGTTGTGGACTATAAAAAATTGAGTCATTTCAGAGATCACCTTAAGAAAAACTAAATAAATAGATAAATAAAAAATAAAAATAAAACTAAGAACTAAGAACTAAAGCCTCAGATCAGAATCCATGAGCTTGCTATTTGTTTATCATTTTTTCCTTTAAGAACAACAGCTAAAATATCTTCAAATATCATGGAAAACTGTATTAGATTTATATTCTTTTTTGACTTTATATGGTTCGAATAAAAAGAAAAGATCTTGAAATGAAAACAACAAGAACAAACTAAACCTTTATCACATTTGTGTGGGGTCGGCTACATAAATCAGTTTTCTTCATTCCTTTCGATTATAAACCAGATCCAGCGAAAGACCCAATTCATTTAAATCCTCTGCCACCACCCTAGGCCAAGTTAATTTTGATCTATCTCTTTTTTTATTGAAGTGTTCAAATAGTATCGCATCACTTTTATACACTGCAACATATGTCTACGCAAGGTATATCCGAACCACCTAACTCTTATCTTCCCTTAACATATCCTCGATCGGCGCGACAGCTACTTGTTGATGCACATTTTGTATTTTGTCCATTCTAGTAAATAAAAGAAAGCAAATAAACTTTCCACCACATTCACTTCTTCTTAGGAGAGAATACAAATAGCATCGGAAGGAGGGTCCTTTCCATTTCTCCTCGTCAACCAAACAAGAAGAGAAAAAATATATATGTTTTCTTTCACTCACTTTCTCTCAACCCAAAAGAGCCTTAGTATAACCACTGAAAGTTTGCGGAATAAGTAACTACAACAATGTCATTCTTGGGCAGCTGCAACAATAATTCTCATATAATCAGCTACAGCAAGCTGTATAGAATTCTCCAAGAAGAAACTGAACTGAGTTACTGATTAATTATCAAAATGAGGTAGAACAGTACTACACTACAGGTACTAAAGCACTTCCAAATTTTAGATTCCTCGAAAATTGCACTGCTTTCTCTTCTTTCATGGTCAGCATAATTTCCAACTACAGCTAAACACAGCAGGAAAAATCAAAAGCATCTAAAGTATTTTTCATTTCAATTTCACTCTCTATAGGGAATTAGTGTAGCTTCAGCAAAAACTTGCTACAGCCTTTGCACCAGGACAGTTGTCTTTAGATCTATTACCAAGTCAATCTAAAGGCAGATAGTGAGAGCTCACCACAACAGCAATGGTCTTGCCGTCAGTACTCCATGCAGCTGCGCAGTTCTCTCCCTCTCTCTCTATCGAATCAGAATCCCTGTAGTACTTCCCCACCTTCACCTTGTGCTGCAACAAGAATCCCATGAACAAATCTTTCGAATAAAAAATAATGAGAGGCAAAAAACATGAAATTTGAGAATGCGAGAGAGAGAGAGAGAGAGAGAGAGAGTGGGAAGCACCACCTGGGAGGCGGACCAGAGGAGGAGGTGGCTAGGGCCGACGAGGAGGAGGAGACGGTGGGCGGAGCGGAGGAAGACGATGCGGTAGCCGTCGACGGGGGTGGCTGCCGGAGAAGGTGGACCACGGTCGAGAGGGATCACCTGCGGCCAACCGTAAGCCATATACATCGTGGTGTATTGGATCTCACACCAGCGAGCACCTGCGAGAAAGAGAACACAGAAGAGAGAGAGAGAGAGAGAATTTTCCTTTCGGCTTTCTTCGATGGAATTAGTCACTTGTTTTCTTTTCCTTTGTTTCTCCCGAGCTAGTGGTGTTATTTTGGATCTCAACAAAAGAAAGATCACGAAATTCTTTACGGGGACGTTTAAGTAGTGATTATAAAATATTTATTGTAATATTTTTAAAATATTTTAAAAATAAATTTAAATTTTGTAATTTAAAATTTTATATAGAACTTTTACACTATATTTTCTAATATAATTTAAATTTTAAAAAATTATTGCCATATTATATAAAAATTATTAAAATAATAATATTTTAATCACTGTCAAACATTGCCTGCTTCGAGGCGTGCAGGAGGCAGGAGATGTGAAGTTGTGAACTAGCCCTAGGAGGTGTGAACTTTTGCCAACCGAGATTTA
Organism: Acanthochlamys bracteata; assembly: GCA_019914995.1. Taxonomy (NCBI): domain Eukaryota; kingdom Viridiplantae; phylum Streptophyta; class Magnoliopsida; order Pandanales; family Velloziaceae; genus Acanthochlamys; species Acanthochlamys bracteata. The sequence goes on along the minus strand of CM034129.1, from coordinate 4,717,879 downwards.
TCCATGTTAACATCAGATAACAGATATAATTTAAGTAATGATAATTTCTAGGCAAACAGAACTAACGAAGGGAAATTAATTATCAAACTCTTGCTTTTCACAAGCACAGCTTGACCTTTTGCAAAAGCATACTTGCTTAAGCTGATAGCCCAATTGCTTTTATTAGAATCAATAGCACATCCAACAAAATTCTAATGTGATCATGACGGCTACCACATCATCCATGAAATCATCGTGATTTTGCAATCAGAATCAATAGCATCTAATGAAACATTCATAAAAGCAAAGCATAATTAATTGGTCATTATATATGTCAATCTGCTCATCTCGAGCTCTCAAATAGCAAGAACCTAAGCCAAAACAGCTTGCAAAGTAATCTGCTAAAACTATTCAACATAGGTTAAAAGGTTTTACACCTCAGAAAAAAAAAGGAATGTAATACAAGGTGCGGATAGGCATCTAGCCGTCGTATTCCCCCTGAGTAAATTTGTTCTCGGGGTAAAATACTGCAACAACTTGATTGCCCCCAAACTTCCGACCATGCAGGTTCTGTCTTGCTTTTGTAGATCCCTCTGTATCCTCATATTCCAAAAACACCTGGAATTGAAACTAGTTATTGAAAGAGCTAAAAAGCAGCAGCACAGGAATGGAGGAGTCTATCACTTATGCGAGTTGCACCATTGAAAAGCATATGGAGGAACATTTCTCATTATGCTAACAGGCAAGCGCTAGAGTCCAAATTTGACATTTGCTATTTCATTGATTTCCCTTAAAATAGGAAGTGGATTAAGCTCTATCTGAAATTGTTATGCTACCTCACAAGGAATAAAGCCAAAGAAGCAATCAATTATGACTAAGCAATTTTTAAAGGTCTATATGAACAGTTAAACCAGTATCAGCTAGTGTCGTCAACAATAATCTGACCTTTCCAACTCCTGGACGCATTTCTCCATTTGGACCTGGTCGAGGGATTACAACATTTACTAAGTTACCTGCATGGGTTTGAAATTGTAAGCATAAGGAAATGAGAAAGAAAGTAACTTCTGCAACAGGAAGATAAAAGAGAAGCATCCTAGGCTACTGTTGACAGAAGCATCAGTAAAAAAGACCTTCAAACAAGAGACTAAAAACAGTTATTACCATGTTTTCCTCCCTCTGTTCTCATATCTTCCATGATGTCTTCATATTCTTCATCATCTTTCAATTCATCTGCATTAACAACCTGTGTCAAGCATATTACCTTGGTTGGAAGAGAACCAGCTGCATACACAAGCCTCTGCAAGAAGGATGTGAATACCCATCAAAATTATAAAGATCAATAAATAGAAATGTTAAAACAAGCAATCTTGATTAAAAAAGGAACATTAGATCAGTCATTTTCAATTAATTAAAATAGTATAATTTAATGTAAGAAAACAGAGGCAACTCCCAACGTACCTGCATGTAAGAGAGTAGGGTGCCAGAAGATTTTAATTAAGGGGGTAAACCTAATAATCTCCAAATTGATTCAAGTCATACTGTACTAACTTACCCTAAGAGCAAGGTGGCATTTCCTTATCAATGACCTACATTAGGAGCAACATATCCTATACTGCAAGCCTCTACTCTTATGCTGAGAAAAAAATAAAGATAAGTTGAAAGTGTGTATGCAACAGACCATCAAGAGAAATTCTTTTATTATACCTGCATCGCTATTTGCTGTTGAGCCTGTAACAGGATACTTTCTTGCTCTGGTCTGGGCTGAGTAGTACCTTGGTTTGCACGCCGAACAGTGAGAGTCTTATCCCCCATCTTGATGCCATTAAGAGCAGCGCATGCAATGTCTGTAACAGCAAGATCTTGATAGACACAGAACGCATAGCCTTTTGAATTACCAGTTTCCCTGTCCTTGACAAGATCAAACCCTCGGAGAGGCCCAAAGGATTCAAGCAACTCCCTTACTTGGGCCTCTGTGAAATAGTATGGAAGTCCACCTACAAATATACGATCAGGTCCCTCAAGTCCACCTGCTGACCCTGGTGTCAGACCAACTGCCGCAAGGTTGAGGTTAGGGTTTGGTTGGCTTGGACCAAGTTGAGCAGCAAGAGATGGATTATAGTCACTTGGCCTTCTAACCTTAACAGGCGCACCCTGAAATATTAAGCCCAGCTATTAAAAAAACAGGCAAACCATATAAGAGAATTTCAACTAATCTCCAAAATTCCAAATACCTCAAAGATAATGCCATCCAGGGCCATTGCATTGCTCGCTTCTTCCACTGACCTCATTTCAACAAATGCAAACTTCTTCTCATGGTTTATATAAACATTGACAACAGCATCGCCTTCAAATTGATTTCATGAAACTTGAATCCACCATTACGAAATAATAATTTTATTGGAAAATTGGTACAATGATAAATTTCATACCTGGACCAGCAGTATTTCCACCAATTGCAGCCATAACCTGACTAAAGAAGATTGCGACTGACTGTGAAAGAAAATAATAGTCACACATGATCCTAAAGCTGCATAATGGCAAAACTTAATTGAAAAATAGAAAGCATCTATGCTTCCTTATACCCTAAAAAACAAATTTAAAAAAAGGAAAGAAAAACTGCAGGCATCTGAGAAAGCTCGACAATCATGAAAATAATCAACAACTAGCACATATTTATAGCTTCTATCCTATTTTTAGTAGATGAATGTGCTATAATATTATCTCATCAGAACAACTCATATGGAAACTTGACGTTTTACCCTAGAGAAAAGACTGATAGAGAAAAGAACATTCCGGTAGTTGCAAACTTATTATTGCATAACCTTATCTCTATGTGTAGTTGATCGATGACCTCAATCCTCTCAAACCAGAGTATTTGGATTGTGACAGTGTAAAGGCAGTGTACCGTGCAGAAAATCTTTTAAAAAGAGGGAAAACATGACAGGTAAGGCAGAGATATTCGAAAATCAACTAAGTGAAAACAAATAGAATACCTGTTCATTAGCAGCAGGTGATAAGCCTCCGACGTACACACGCCGAGCATGACGAGTTGCCTATGAAGACCATTAAAAGATTAGAACAAAGATGATGCAACAAAAACATACTAGTCAGGAAAAATACACACTTGCTGAGTCATTGCTTGGATCGGCATCACAGGCATAGTGGGAAACTGTATCAAAATAAGAGTAGATAATTAGGAAATATTACTTTCTGGGTAAAAAATCTTGATTGCAAATAGGTAAGGGGAAAAATGATTATATAAATGACTTCAATACCTGTCCAGGTACCATCGGGAAAACATTCGGAAAGATTCCAGGAATGGCAGCTGAGGCCCCAGGTATCTGGCCTGTAAAACTAATTAGATTCCATGCAGCAAAGAGTACATTTAATTACAGTAAGTGGCAAATGAAGAAACCAAAAAGGAACCCATCAGCAAACACAACTATACATGTATAATTCCTTCATAAGATTCATAAAGGATACCCAACTGCATGTGCAAAAATATTTACAAGACTACCAAAATGAATAGGCCCACTTGCAGAAGATACAGATCCATCAAGCGGCTGTAGCGGTTCCTTGTACTTACAGCTAAAGTAGCAGCTCACGCCCACTGGCAGGATGGTGGGAAAAGTAGCCCAAAATTGTCTTCTTAGAACAAACATACAACAAAACAAACAAAAACACCAAAGACAAGAAAAAGCAAACTATGCTCAGTTTCTGAACAATGACTAAACGAGAAAAGTAAAGACTAGAATGTTATCTTTCTTAAGACAACATGTTTTGCGAGGAAGTTTAACAAATTTACAGTTCTTTCATTGAGATAAATTATCTTATAATCAATTTTAAATACCTGCGCCGGGTGCAGCAGGTATGACGGCAGTTGTAGGTGGTGCCATGTCAAAACCACTTATTCTTTTGCTGCCAAAAAAAAAAGTAAGAATGATTGCACATTAATAACAAAAAAATCCAGAGAAAGAGCAAATGAAAGCAATATTAATTTAACAGCAATGCAGGTAAATAAATATGATGATAGTCGACGTCAAATTTCCTTTCAGCAGTTATGGTTACAATTTATCTTAAAACCAGCCTAGACACTTTCTAACCAAACTCATTGGCAATTACAAAAAGATAGAATACCATAACTGTTTCTCAAATCCTGCACACTGGAACTTCTTATTTTGAGGCGTCGATCGGCATTGCTTATGGGGTGTTTTTCACTCCTCCATTTCATTTTACGTTTTCCAATAAACCTTCTACAATATTCTATAAATTTTATTTAAAAAATTTAGAAAGTATAGAAAAATTCTACATTGTAAGATCTTGTTATTGGTTTTTTTAGGTAAAAAAAGTAGAGCTCGTCTTCCGAAATAGGACAAAACTACCTCCGTTCTAGAAGAGCTCCATTTCGTGAACACTCCCAAACATCCCCTGAAGTCGAGACCTACGGCGCTCAGAGTAGTAACTCATGTTGACCTTTGAATTTGTTGACTCGTTGCAAATTCAAGGATAAAAACGGACATCTGTGTTCAGCAGAAGGATCGAGGTAATTATCAAGCACGGTTACTCAACAGATGCTGAAGGGCTTATTATTAAGGCTCACTCAAGTCACTCAACTAATTACTTTACGTACAAGACTCATTGCAACAGGTTTGCTTGGTCTATCAAGTCACCCAACGAATCACCTGGCCAGGTGTAACTAAGATAAACAGACAAATTTTATAGAATTTGATTAAACAGCTTTTACGTCTGTGTACACCCTGCAATATGAATCTTTAGGTTTGCTCCATTTCTGAAGATATAAACTGTACAGTATTGAAGCAGTGATCCTCCTTTTCACTAGGAGTGTGTTTTTGGTTGCTAATGTCAAAGTCAACCAGCAAAAGAGAAGAATGTTCAAATTGCAAAGTTTTGCAGTTTTACATATGACAGAAAATAATGCCTGTTCAGAAACTAACATCAAAGATCCTATCCAGTATCAGTAATTCAAATTTGACAAAACAAATCATAAATTTCAACCAAGTGGTTCAATATTTTACATTACCTCTTCGATCGTGAGCGAGATCGAGATCTTGACCTGCGTTCAGATCTCCCCTTAGACCGGGAACGAGACCTATGCCGCTCTCTGTCTCTATCATGATCCTTATGTCTATGCCCAAACAGATAACCAATTAAAAGCAAAAAAAGCATATTAGTTTAGGTCCCAATCCAAAAACTATATTCCACTATTGCATGAAAATGAAACAGAACATTTAGCAAAGGAGTGCCCTTAAAATATAACCATTATCGTGCAAATCCATCCCCAACAAAAGTTCTGATAAAGCAAATATGCCATGAAAAGTACAGATGGTTGCAACAGAATCATAACCACAACACACTAGGAATTACATACCTGTCATGATCACGGCTGCGGTGACGGTCATGATCATCTCTATCATGATCCTTCTCCTTCCTGTCACTTCTGTCTCGGTAATCCCTATGATGTCGATCACGATCCCTGCCACGCTCCCTATCCTTCTCCCTGTCCCTATTTCGTTCTCTATCTCTGTGTCTATCTCTCTCCCTATCCTTCTCCCTGTCTCTGGTTCTAGATGAACCCCTCTCATGTTCCTGTAAACCATCATAGCAAAAGACTCACCATCAGATCAGTGTATTTAAAAATCACAACTACAAACATATACATCTAAGAACATCTAAAGTAGGACAAACTGCAACAAGGTAGAGTAGCTATGCCCTCTCATCTTCTCATTCCACAGTAACATGTATACAGACTGCTGATTGTGCAAAGGTCAGTTAAGAGAACTAGTAGCAATGTATGTAGCTGTAGTGTGAACAACTTTAAAAGCTTATTTAATTAAAACTTTAAATTATTGTCACACTACCTTAAGATCTTTCTAGAAAAGGCCAACTACTCTGGACTTACTATGCCAATAACTTGGACATCTAGTACTAGAATAAAAGCAATCTCTCAGACAAAAGGAACAAGTTCCCAAACCCAACAATCAGCAGAGTATAATACAGCACAAACATTATGAAAAGCATTTGAAGATAAACCTACGCACAGCTCTTAATAGTACAAATACAATTTCACTTACCTCTTTGAAAAGAGAGCACTTACAGCAAATTTCTAATCAGTCACAAGTTTCGTCATCAATCACCTAGCATATCTCAAAAACCATTACTAGATAAAAAACAAACTCTGGAAACAATCCAAACCAAACAAAGAAGTCAAACAACAACAAAACATAAATCAAACTAGAAACAATCTTCTATAGTCCAGAAATTCCAGCTTAACTATCTACAACAACTTTCTGCAAGATCAGCTAAATTATGATCCAGTATATCTTCAACGAACCCTTTCTACAGATCAGAAAATATAACTCTATTACGAATTAGACATCGAAAAAGACCACTGAAGTGAAAACAACAGCGACAAACCAAATCAAATTACAGAACCAACAAAAATAAAATAAATCAAACACTATCCCAATCAATCACTGAATCAAACAACAAGAATAAAAAGAATCATCAACTTCCAAAATCAACAAAAAAACCTGCGTATTCAGATCACCCTGCACATCTTTGTATAGACCGGCGAGTGAATCACCGTTGCCTTCGTAGCGATCGTAATCTGCCATGGAGCCGGTCTCGATCTCTACAGCTATCGTCAATTCGGAAGATAGAAAACCTTGGCGCGGTAGCAGGAACGAGAGCGAAGAAATTTCACTAGGGCAAAGCGAGTGAGGAGAGAGACAGAAAGCAGGGCTCTATTTATTGACACGGTCCTGAACTAAGGGCATGTTCCGAAAAATTCTTTTTAAAATTTTTTAGTTTACGTATTTTAATAAAATTTTTATAATATTTATAAATTTTTTTAAAAAATTTAACGTCATAAAATTTTTTATTAATTATTTTTATATTTTAAAATAAAAAATAAAATTTATTTTTTAAAAGTTTTTATAATATTTTTTAAAAACTTTTTTCTAATAAATAGTTACAAATATCTGTTAAATTATGTCACGGTATGATTGTTTTGGCTATTCTTTCCGTCAAAATTATCTTAATAAAATATTTTTTGCCTACGTAAAAATATCTTATACATAAACCAAGTTTAGAGTATTGTAGAATACTCTAAATAAAAGATAGTTTGCATGAATTTAGAGTAGGTTAGGAAATACTCTAAAAAAATGAAAATTTTTATAGGAGATATTATGTAAGAACTTTCTATACCATGTATTCTTCACCGTCCGATCAAAGCAATCTCCACCATCTGTTGAGGAGGTGGAGGAGTTATAAATAGGAAGATAAAGAACCCTATTTGAAGCATCAAGTAAATCAAATAAGAATTGTACCAAGCCAAAATAATATAAAACTTTCCTTCCAAAAAGCTCTCTTCAAGTGTTCCATACTTTCCCTCTAGTCCATTCAATTTTTCTTAGCTATCTTTAATAGCTCATTTGGATAAATACTGACTTAGCCACGAACGAGTGTGACTAAGTGCCGCAGGGATCAAGGTAAAAACTTTACGCTCGTGACAAATGGTATCAGAGCCAAGGTTCTGCCGATCACAAATGTCAAGCGGAAGCGATGTTACCATCTATAAGAGAAAGGAGATTGAAAGAAGAGCTCCCGAGAGTAGTCGCCAATGGAAAGAGAAATCTATGGACGTAATGGCGGACATGAACGCAAGGCTCGCTAGGGTAGAGCTTGCTGTGGCCGATAAGGTTGACCAGTTTGAGAAGTTTGGCCAAAGCATCGAGAAGCTCGAGAAGAGACAAGAAGAACTTCGTGGAGAGATGCAAGGTGCCTTGAACGTGGTGGCCGAATCATCATCTCGCCAAGGTAATAGCCTTAAAGACTCTCTCTTTGGTGATATGGATGCTCTTAGAAAGGAAGTAGCGACTTTTAGGGAAGAGGTTACAAGATTGGCTACCGAATTGATGGATATCCAAAGGGACTGCGTACTTTGTAAGATGGCGGTTACACAAGGGAGAGTTTCCGCCGTACCCTCAACTTCCACTCCTTCGAAGATGGATGTTCCAAGACCCAAGACGTATAAGGGTGCGCGGAATACAAAGGAGATTGATAACTTCCTTTGGAGCTTAGAGCAACTCTTTAGGAGTACCGACATCAAGGAAGATGTAGGTAAGATCGATCATGCCACTTTTTACCTTGAAGATACCGCAATAATATGATGGAGGATAAGACATGCCGAGATCGAGAGGGGGACCTGCACCATTGTCATCTGGGAAGAGTTTAAGAAGAACTCAAACGACAATTCTATCCGGTGATGCCGAGGATTAAAAAAAGCTTCGGTGCTTGACCCATTGGGGCAGTATAAGGGACTAAGTCAACGAATTTTCAGAGTTAATCTTGGAAATTCATGATTTTTCAGAAAGAGAGACCTTTTTTGCTTTCATAGACGGATTACAAACGTGGGCAAGATTGGAGATCCAGCGTAGAGAACCTCAAGACCTTAACTCTGCTATTGCCATAATCGAGTCCCTCATAGAGTTCCAATGGATCGAGAAGCATAAGCCTTAAAAGGACTTCAAGGACAATGGTGCTGGAAATAGCCATCAAGTTAAAGAAGCAACAATTGACTCACCAAAGACCAAGGGAGACTCCTATAGAGGCCAAGGAAGCAATGGCAATAATCGAGGGAATGGTAATAATCCTTTAAAATGATTTCTTTGTGATGGACCTCATATGGCCAGGAAATGCCTAAAACGGAACAAACTTTCCTTAGTAATAGAGATAATGGACGAGCCACAACGGCAATCTGAAAAATTAAAGATGGATTCATTACAACTACTTAATGCCATCCAAGCCAAATCCGAATTGCCAAAACGTGAGGTGAATGGTTGAATGTATGTGACGACCAAAATTAGAGGTCGAGAGGTCCGAGCTTTGGTAAACATAGGGGTGATCCATAACTTCCTCGAGAAGAATGAAGCAAGGCTAAGCTTCACGTACTAAAAGGGATAAGGATGGATTAAGGCGGTTAATTCCGAACCCAAATCTATTGTTGGTGTTGCCCGTGGGGTCAAAACTTGAATAGGTGAGTGGACTAGTCTTTTGGATTTTTTCGTGTGCCCATTAATGATTTTCCTATAATTCTCGGTATGGAGTTTATGGATCGCGTAAAGGCTGTACCTATTTTTTTTGCCAATTTCATGTGAATCATGGATGAAAGAAAAACGTGCATGGTACCTTTGTCACGATAAGTAAATTTCTAATCCAAAACTATTTTGGCCTTACAATCCTCAAGGGAGAAGAAGGAGGCACAACGAACAATCCAGGCCATCCCAAAAGAACCAAATCATCTCAACATGGAGCCAAGGGATGATCAAAGTATCGCAGCATCCATAAGAGCTTCAACATCTATTATGATGACACCCGAACGGGACGTGAAAGAAATTTTGGGACATCGATTCATCCCAAGGCGTGGTTACGTCCATATTATTCTGAATATTTGATCAAGTAGAAGGGTCGGACAGACGATGAGTCAAGTTGGGAACATGAATATGACTTATGGCCATTCCATCATAAGATCCAAAAGTTCCGCTACAACTCCACACAACCGCGATGAAGGCATCGCGAAATAGGTGGGAAAGAATGTCACGATATGATTATTTTGACTATTCTCTCCATCAAAATTATCTTGGTAAAATACTTTTTACCTAAGTAAAAATATATTATACATAAGTCAAGCTTAGAGTATGGTAGAATACTCTAGATAAAGGATAGTTGGTATGAATCTAGAGTAGGTTAGAAAATACTCTAGAAATGTGGAGATTTTTGTAGAAGATATTATGTAAGAACTTTCTGAACCATATATTCTCCACCGTCCGATCAAAGCAATCTTTACCATCCGTTGAGAATGTGGAGGAGCTATAAATAGGATAGTAAGAACTCCCATTTGAAACATCAAATAAATCAAATAAAAGTTATACCAAGTCAAAGTAATATAAAGCTTTCCTTCCAAAAAGTTCTCTTCAAATATTTCTTATTTTTTCTCTAGTCCATTCAAGTTTTATTAGCTATCTTTGATAGCTCATTTGGATAAATACTGATTTAATCACGAATGAGTGTGATTAAATGCCGCACGGATTAAGGTGAAAACTCTAAGCCGTGACAATTGTCATGTCAGCCAAGCGAAATGGATGCAGTTTAGGTCAGATCTAAGTCGAACCAGTTTTATTAAAGCCACTTAAAGTCTAGATCAATTTTTAACTGAAGGCCATAATTGAAGCTTTTAAAAGAATGTATGGGAAAACTTTTCTCTCATTTTTTTTTATAACTTTTTATTTTATATTTTTTAATATAAATTTTAAGTATAAAAAAATTTATGTAATAAAATTTTATTATTAATTATTATTTTTTAAATAAAAAAGTAAAATTTATTTTTTAAAATTTCAAAATAATTTTCTTTTATAAAATCTTTTTTCATTAAACATTCTCAATCATCTCATAAATCTTAAGGCAGAAGTATTTTAGACTCTATTTTATTATGTTTATATTTTAAAACTTTTTATAATATTTCAATAGATTTTTTAAAATATATAAAATCAATATTATAATATATTATAATTATTTATTTATTTTTTAAAATAAATCTATATTTAGAATTTAAACATTATTAATTTAAAAAATTATTTTATAAAGCACTCATTAATATTCTCTTTCTGAACTAGAAATAGATTGGTATAGACAATGTTTAGATGAATTTATCAAGTAATTTCTATTTTAAAATTTTATACACAATAATAATGTTTAATAATATTTATAAATTATTAAAATAATAGTTTTTAATTAAAAATTAAAATTCAATAAAAATTTTAAAGTATTTTGTATTTAAGAAAACTTTTTATTATAAACAATCTTATAAAGCTTCCTCTAAACTCGAGCAAACCGAATTGCAAAGGCTCGCAGCAGTAGGGTTCCAAGCGAGAAAGCATTGCCGCCTCTGTTGTTAGTCTTCACTCTCACTCTCTTCTCGCATTCGATTCATTTGTTTGTTTGATTTGCCATGTCTTTGATTAGGGTTATTGTTGTTGATTGATCTTTTCGTGTTTGTGTTGAAGGCAGGGAGGAGGATAAGGGAAGGTAGGAGAAATGGCGGTACCGTTGCTGACTAAGAAGATCGTGAAGAAGCGGGTGAAGAAGTTCAACAGGCCCCAGAGTGATCGCAAGATTGCTGTCAAGGTAAAATTGTTTTCGCTCTAATATTCTCTTTGAATGTTTTGTTTTGTTCGTGATTGATTTTGTGGTGTTGTAGGAGTGATCATGTTACACTAGTAATATGGAATCTGAGATTTGGTTGTTGGACAGTTTTGTTTATTTATCAAATGTATCAATAATTTATACTTTTAAGCATGAAGTATTTACGTTTTGTTTCGTGTATCTGGATCGTGTGTTCTCAGCAACTCAAGTTTGCTATTTGCAGTTTAGGAATGTGTGGCAAATTTGATAGTAGAATGAACTGAAATGGTAGCAGTTCACTGAAATGTTAGGTCTTAGCCAGTAACTAAAGTTCACCACTTGCATGAACTGTAATCTTTAGATTGATATAACTACAACTTTCTTATAATCTAAGGATAGTAATTATCGAATTCAGCATTTACATGTTACACTTGACAGATGATAATATCATGATTGCGCTACATATTATTTCAATGAGATTTTTTTATGCACCTTAAAGTTAGATTATTTTACCAGTGGTGCTATTGTAAGTTGCGCTGCAAAAGGTTGTGAAGCAAGAGTGCTTTTGATATACTCCTAGGATTTTTTAAATGTGTTCAGGAAATGGGAGAATCTAATAGCAACTTAGTAGGCTAGTGTTTTTGTTATTTGTCTTCAGTTAATAAGAGTTTTCTTGCTGTTGCTAAGTGATATTGTTCTTTGTGTTAGCGCAACTGGCGTAGGCCAAAGGGTATTGATTCTCGTGTTCGAAGGAAGTTCAAGGGATGCACCTTGATGCCCAACATTGGTTATGGCTCTAACAAGAAGACCAGGCACTATCTGCCAAACCACTTCAAGAAGTTTGTTGTCCACAATTTATCTGAGTTGGAGCTGCTTATGATGCACAACAGGTATTTCTTTGTTTTGAGCTTCTTTTGGCATCCGTCTTTGTTCTTATTACTCTTGAGCTTCCTCTTCTGTATGCTTCTGGCACTCTTTTCTAAATTGAATCCAATTTATTCCAAGTCATTCTTTAATCTTTTTGAATACAGGACATATTGTGCTGAGATTGCGCACAATGTTTCCACTAGAAAGCGCAAGGAGATTGCTGAGAGGGCAGCTCAACTTGACATTGTTGTGACCAACAAGCTTGCAAGGTTGCGTAGTCAGGAGGATGAGTAATCAGCTCGATAATTTGTCTGCAAGGTGGGTTTCATGTTTAGAAATAGCAAGTTCCTGTATTAAACATTTTTGGCTTCTGTATTCAGCAGCATCTGTCGGGCTAATATCTTTAGCAGTTTTTGTTGAACATTATTTATTTGAACTGTGTATGGAGGAATGGTATCAACTTAAAATGCATCTGATGCATTTGAGTTACAGAAACAGAAGTTTGACTACATATACTCACATTGCTTTTTGTGACTTATTTTTATCAGATGTTGCTATTTGAGACTGTTTTGAGATTGTTCTGTTTTGAATGCGATGGTGGATGGGTTTTTTCCTTGTCATAATGTATATTGATATTAATGGTTCTGTTGCCAAAATTTTTTAGTTTTGATTGCGGTTTGTTTTGGCAGAGCAAACTTAGTATTTTTTATGTCTGTAAGATGCAAGGGTACTGGATTTTCTAATAGTGCCAGATTCTTTGGCTGCAAGAAAGCAGAGTTAGGCATATGCGGCATGTATCATATGCTGCAGAATTTACTTGTGCAACTAGATACTTTGGGTGTTGCATGTGTGATGAGGTAGCAGGCAACATGCAAGAACCTATGACCAGGCACCATCATATTGATAAGATTGTAGAGCACATATCCTTTGCTAAGAATTGTCATCCTTTGAAATATTCAAACAACAGACACTATCGATCTGCATTTACAATTTTTTGTTCTCATAGTGGCAGGTTTCCTTGTGCTTGTCTGTATATCATTTGTTCTTCAGCTAGAATAAATATCACCTGAACTACAGAAACAGTCACACATCCTTGAACTTGTAGGATGTATCTGTAGCAACACTAGTAATGTAACTGACATAATGCTTTATCAACGCTGACCTAAATAAGTGAATCTAATGAAAGAAAATTATAAATGCGACACTTGGATAACTAGTGAAAGAAAGTTCAAGTTTCTGAAATGAGACTGAAAGAAATTAAAGTATAGTAAAATGCTTACAGTTGTACATTCATCTGATAAAGGTGATTATGAGGGATAACTTATGAAAGCAAACGAAACATATTCACATCAGAAGAAGAAATTAGACTACAAAGTCCACACACTTTACTAATTAATAAAGAAAATTTTCATGGTCAATAGTAGATGATGATACTGGCTTGATCTTTAAACTGCAATTGAAATATGGACACAATAAGAACCTTACTAAAACCCACATTTGCCCTTTCTCATCAAAAGACTCATGATCAGTTTTAATAAGTTCCGAATGCATATTAAGCCATTATCTGAAATGTACAAATAACATAAATGAGAAAGAAACTCTGTTTGCGGTGAGCTGTAGTCTTTTGTTGCATAGGAGGTACTTGATGTATATTACAATTTTTTCTGGAGAAAGGAATCATAGAATTTTACATGCAATTTGTCATTGCAATTGCTAGAACAAAGAGACAAATCCATTTAGTTCTGCCAGCTTTCTAATCTTTAAACAAAGAGGAGATACATTTTACATTATCAAATCTTATTGCTACCACTTATATGTTGATAAGAGGACTTCAATTGAGAAAAGATGAACATAAAGTGTCTGATGTTACTGTTTCTTTGACCAACAGTCTTGCCATGGGCATGATCAAAGGTAAAGCGGTCGTTGAAGGTAAGTGTGTATTGGTGAAAAAGGTGAAGGGAGACTTGGTGTAGGAGAAGAAAGCATATCCCTGTGGAGTACGGGCCTCAACTTGAGAGATACCATGAATCTTGGGACAGTCAGGGCCATCCTCAGCACATCTCAGTAGGAGATCGATACTACAGCCAAATCTGTAGCCTCTGAAGTCTTGGGATGCAGAAGCCACTATGACCAGCATTGAAGTGGAGCCACTCTGGTAGGCACTCCATTTTGTATCATAGAACTGAATGCTTTGGAGCTCATCCAGACCCTCCACCTCCTGTAGGTTTTCACAACATACAATAACAAGACTTCTAAGCACTGAAAGGTTTGTGACTCTAATAAGACAACAACAGTCCACAGTATGCAAATTTCTAATGTGACAAATGTTACTGATCTCTTTCATTTCACAGGCACCCCTGACGATCAAGTCTGTCAAATTTTTGGCTTGGTTAAGGAGAAAGAAGGGAGGGACCTTAGTTTTAGGCATCTGCTGATTGTCAATTTTCTGAGGTGAGGAAGCAGATCCTTCTCTTTGGCTTGATGCGTTCCTCCTCTAGCCAGCACCACTCTTTCCAGTTGCGCAAGCTTTCAAAAGAAAGTATCTCCAGATTGCGGAATGCATAGACAGGAACAAGGGTTTCATCTCCTTTGTTACTGCCATTATCATCTGCCTGAACAGTTCAGGCCCTATGCGACATAATGCACGCATATGTGAGCCATGGGAGATTTGTGAGCTGGGTTAGCAGACATAAGGGCCGTAGCTGTTCACAGAGATTACAGCTGTACAACTGCAATGACCTTAACTTTGAAAGAATCACCTGTTTTGTCTCCAACAACCAACTTGGAACTTATGGCCAAAGTATCCAACAAGGGAGAGGCTCTCAAGAAGCTTTGGAGGGCAGAGACTTTCAAAGACATCTCTGATCCTCTGAACGGATTGGGCATCATACATTTCCGAGCATCGCAATGCTAGGACGGTCAAACGCGGTACTTAATGCTTCTGTTCCTGCATCAGCTCTGCATGACTGTTCCAACTTACTTATGTAGAGTGTTTCAAGGAGCACAAGAAACCTCAAATCCTCAAGAGGACACATCTTATGTTCAGTATGCTCATGGTGGTCAGTATTTGTGCTTGCTATTGCAAGTTCAGCAACAAATTGAAGGTTCCGAAGTTTCACTATCTCCTTACGGGTGCAATCAAGAGGTGTCCATAGGCATTGACAACCCTTAGATTGGTCAAATTTCCAATTGTTTTAGGAAGATTTTGCAGATTCAGGCAGTTTGCTAATATCAAGAATTGTAAATTCCTGAGACATTCTATGCTCCCAGGTAATTGTCTTATTTTGCTATCCCTCAAAGAATCTCAAATTTACAAGGTTTCCGAGCAAATGCAGAATTTTTGGAGTGGCTATTCCACCAAGAGCCCTCAAATGTAGTAGGTCCATAATCAGTTCAAATTCTGAAAACTTTGCCAATAACAAGCATAGGGGTTATTAAGGTTCTTAAGGAAGTCAAGGATTCAACCAGAACAACAAGTAATTTCGCCTCCAAATGTTTTAAAAAAGTCGACGTGGCCTCAGCTGCCCTCTAGGAATTTCACTCAATTCTCTAACATCTCTGCTGCATCCACACTCATCTTTAATGAGTTCGTGAGCCAGATTACGAAGAGATCATGCATTTTACAGTGCCCATAGTCATTGTACTCCAGATCTCTATGAAGAAGGCTTCTCTGCACCAACTCGTTCCAATAACCAATCCCTCTCTTCAAGCATATTGGTCCTGCGTCTTCTACAAGTCCCTTTGCAATCCAGTAGTTAACTATAATTTCTCTTAGAAGGGTTACATCTTCAGGAAAAAAATGCAAGATAAAGAAAGCACTACATCTGGTGGGGTCTAGGTTTTCCACACTCCAATATAAAGCTCCAATCACCTCCATTTTGAGCTCAGTCAATGACCAAGCAGGATTATGGAGGACATTTTTCCCTTTCAGATGTAATCAATTCTTTGGATCTGTGTTCTCCAGCTATTGTCCTAAGCAAGCAGAAGCCATCACATTTCTCAATAATTTGCATTCCCCAATCCTTGTGTGCTTGTACACTTTCCTCATCTTTGAACACCATCTTGCTTAGCAACAACCAACCATTGTCTTTTGTTGATTTGGCCACTTCATGGAGGCCCTCTGCTTCCATTTGTTTTGCTGTACGTACATCTCTGGTGGTCACCGATACTCTGCTGCCTACACAAGCAATCTGTAATGGTATCCTTAGAAGGTTCACCCAAACTTCTGCATGACAAATAAAATCTAGGACAAGGAGGAGTCTCTTTTACCTAACAAGTGGCCCAAGCCATTCCTCAAGCACTCTTCTGTCTTGTGCCTTGCATGCGGGTTTCCTCCCACCTTTTATGATGTTTTTGAGAATCTTATCTCATCAAGTTTTTGAGACACACAGATCCATATCGTTTCTGGTTGGAATATTGCTAAAACAGTCTCAACATTGCAAACCTTCTGAGCAAGTGTCGTCTTTCCAATTCCACCCATACCGACAATGGCATATACAAGAACATTCTTCTTTGTGTTTTCCTGGGTCAACAACTCCATCAAGCTCCTAGTATCATTCTCAATATTGCTTTCCACAATATCTGGCTCTACCATCGAAGATGAAGTCCGACTGACTCCATTGTTTTTACAATGATCATCAAATGGAATTGGAGTTAGGCTGAGAGCTGCTTTATCCTTAATAATGTCATCCAGCCTTTCATTGAGATTCTTAATTCTATTTCCAATGACATGACTGAATACTAGTTTGTGAAAGAATTCTTTGAGCTCACTTAGCCAATGAAGTAAACAAAGAATTCTATTTCCAATGAAGTAACAAAGAATTAGAATTATACTTGTTTGGTTCAATCTTGTACTCATCAACAATGTCCTCAGCATCGTACATACAATCTTTGAGTTCACTTAGCCAATATCTGATAGCTTGACTTTGCAAAAGTCTCCTCTCTGCAACAGCCAACAAAGCCTGCACTGCCTTAAGTCTTCTTGCAAGCCTTTTATTAATGTCCCTAAAAACGCCAAGAAGCAAGGCTGCTCATCCTTTGCTTAGGCTACCAGCAAGTTCACAAAACTGGAGACAACTGCATTAACCACCATAACCATTTCATATTTCCGGAGGGGACTGGAGAGGTGATTACATCAACAAAATTCTGTCAAGGGAAAAAACAAAATAAAATGAACACATAATAATCAAAAGAAGGTATGATTGCACCGTTCATTTACTCTACGGAGAAATTTCCATGAAAGTAAGAACCTGTTTCTCTTTCTCCTTCAATTGGAATCGGAGCCGATGAGAAAAAAGCCTACAGCTGCAAGTAATTGGGCTGGGCTGCTGAACTTCTCCATTTGGATCTCCTCGCCTGCGAGGGAAATCACGGAGCTGTTACAAAAATCCACAGCCACATAGACCATATAATTAAATAAGAAACATGAATACAAACATAATTTAAATTTTGTCATCAGAAAATGAGCACTTCCCAAATAAAATACCACGAAATTATGACAAAAAAATATGATAGAAATTAAATGTTGGTGTAAACTCAACTAAATAAACATTCCACATAAATTAACAAGTCAGTGTTTCATTTTTGAAACTATTTTCATCAAATGTCCTCGAAAAAATACATTTGTTTATAAAAGAAACCTGTCTCGGACAATACACAGATGTGAAGACTAATGTTCTCCAAATTCCAATGCAGCATACCCAACACTTATCCCCTCACGCAGAATGATCCCATTTCCAATCTTATAGTTGCAAAGATTGTCACAGACAAGGGCATTGCTTGGGATATCCAAAAAAACTGCAGCAATTGAACCTCTTGACCACTACATACACATCAATAGCTAAGACAATTCACTCCTCTCCACCTTCGAATATGTCAAAAAGTCCAACACGGAATGCTTCCTACTTCGCTCCAAGGTGCTACAAGAGTATATCCAATGCCGAGGCATTATAATATATTCAGTTAGCTTTGCAGAACCTTCTCCAGGACTGTCCCATCTACCTTGTGCATGTAAGGTTGAAAGTGATCCCCAACACAAAAGGATGAGACTTTATAGAAGAAATTCTCTTGTTGATATTGCGCTGCAAAATTCTGTCTATAGATAATCAAAACCAGCAGCCCTTCAATACATTGGAAAGAAAGTTAATGAGTACTTCCATGACATGATAATTGATGGCCTTGAGGGCATCACATCAACTTGCAACTGCCATATTTATGAAGCTCTTTCTCAAGTGAGGTTGTCCAGCTTCCTGTGTATTCTTACCTGCGAAAATAAAGAAAAGCGGGATCATATCTGGTAAAAGAAATCAATATAGCTCAAGGAAGCAGCTATTTTGTAATAAAATGCTTGAGGCCATACAGCCACCATTCTACGATAAGCATAACAAGTATTCTGAGCCATAAACAGAATCAAAATAATGCATCTTTACATTCCAACCTTCTTTAACTCCTTTTCTTCTGCTGCGCCAGAGAAGACGGATTGGAGTACCAGGGAAACCTGCATCAGATCGCAGCTGCTTTTCCATGTAGCGTCGGTACGTCTCAGGAAACAGCTTTGAATCATTAACAAAGAACACAAAAGTAGGCGGGCAGATAGCAGCCTGGTATAAACAGGAAACAAGGACCATCAAATTGTAAAGTAGGAGAAGAAGATTTGGAGATCATTCCAAAAGGTAGATCTTGACTAAAGAGGTGTATAAACATCTCTTATTTTCTACATCTTGCTGAACTAATTAAACATCAAAAGTTAATAGCATGTTTTCCCCATAAATTCCAAGTGGTTGACCAAAGAGGTTGACAATCAACTTTGATTTGAATTCTACACTCGGTATTCGACATGATTGTTGCCAAGTAACTAAAATCAGCGATTTTCTATCATTAAGTCCAAGCTATAAGGAATGCTACACATGCAAAATATCAGTGTATAAGAGCTACCTGAGTGCAATAATAAACACGCCCTCTCCTGCCACCTCTTGTCCTTGGGGGAGGTTTGAAGGCTATTGCTTCATGCACTACTTGATTTAGAGTAGATGTGTTTAGCCTTCTCGACCTTTCACTTTGAACCATACTAGCAGCCACGATTATCCTGAATGTAGACCAAAGACAAAAACATCATGAAATGGCAAAGCATCATCAGACACAAATTGTGCAGAACAGATTGGAACAAACTTGGTTTACATGTATCACAAGCATGGATGTGCAAAAAATGCAGGCATCGAGAAAATTTCAAATTAAATAACTGCATTCGCAAAGAAGTAGGATAAGGGAGAACGATATATGTTGATAGCCTTATTTTAGAAAGAAAAACCTTAAACCAGAAATTATGAATAGACGATATGGCACACTGTAAAAGAATACGCTTTCATAAAACTTAAAGATAGGTAATAGACACGAACTTACTTTTCCACACTTTGACCTGTTAAAGCAGTTGAATAAACAATTGGAGCCCAACCAAGCGTGCGCAGCTTCTCCCTTACATCTTGTTCATAATGTGCTGTGGTCTGGTGGTTCTTGTTGGGGATAGTGTCCCACTTATTAACAACAATTACACAGCCTTTTCCTTCTTTTTCGATTCTCTCAGCTATTCTACAATCCTTCAGCCAAAAGACAATTAAAACAAACTAATCAACCTGACATTAAGCAAGAAAAGAACTGAAAATATTCTTACATAAACTTAATAAGAAAATAAAGCATTCCACCAAACAACAGAAGTGTAATATTATTAAACAAGTGGTCATTGATAAACAAGCAAAAATGCACTCTAATATAACTTATCCAGCAGCTGCAAAAGGACTATATGTAGTCTGAATTTGATGTTCAATCACTGCACCTCAACTCCAAACAAATATTACATTCTATATTGAAACCTTGGATTCTAAATTTGATGCAAACATCTAAACATATTATGCAGTACATGCAAAGGAATACAAAAAAACCCTAAGAGTATAGATGGCATTTATGCCTATACCCGCAAGACGCATGGGTACCCACCCCTAATAGGATGGGAACAGAGAATTTCACCTGTAGAGAGGATGGAGGTTTTATCAATGGCTGTGGGGATGGGACGGGGAGGATACAGTGATCCTCATCTCATGAACCTCACTTCTTTGGATATAATAATATATATTACTACTAGAAAAGCATATTTTTATATTTTTACTTTCACAGTGTATTACATCTGTAAAGAAAGTGTGAATTATCAGCTATATTTGTAACCAAGCCCGGATAAAAAGGAGGGTTGCGGTAGGTTGACAGCCAGCATAAAACTTTGTCAATTCTAATGACATGAATCCAATCACGTTGAGGGGAAGTACTTAATTTAAGATTTATTTTCTTATCTTCATTTAAAATATTAACTAATTTTATAACTTTTACTTTATGGAATAAATGGGTATAGAGATCCCTGCAGATATGGGGACCTGTATTGGGCAAAGATAAGGGTTTTTCAAACATCGCAAGCGGGGATGAGTATGGGGACGAGGATAGTAAAATATGGTAGGATGCCCATTGCCATTCCTACCCAATAGATGCTTTAGTTTGATAGTTTCTGTTCAAAAGGAGAACCTGTTCAGTTATGCAGGCCATGGCTTCAATAACAAGAGCCACGACATCTGAACGTCGAATAGCACGTAATGCTCGATTCACAGACAGGGACTCCGTTGTGCTACCTGCAGAAGCTATAGCAGCCCTTCGTCGAATTCCAGCAGTATCAACAAGTCTATACTTCTGCAAAATAATGGCAAACATTCATGTTTATTCTTCACTTTTAAAGGCTTTGCTTATGAAATGCAAAGCCCCTTTCAGCAAGTTTTACAGTAACAACATACTAAGAGTAAAGAGTGCCATCCAAGAGAAGACGAAGTTATAGGGAAGGAGATTTTCCTTAAAAACCTAGCAATTACTGTAAAGTATGAACCAATCCTATAGAAGGAACGACAATAACACCATATAGAAGGAAGACAGAAGCTACATTCATCCAAAATGCTAGAAACTTATCCCATCAAGAGTGGGATCTGAAAGAATAAATAAAGATGTACATGATATTCACAAAAAATATAGAGAAATATCTGACATAGGCCAGGACAACCAAATAAAGAAACTGAAGGAGAATCAGAGAGTTGTATGGATGGAAGCTGTATAACTTTCTAGACAATAACCAGAGCCTACAATGAAAAAGGATGGATAGATCAGTGGCATTTGAGTACAATCACATTGTCCGATCTGATATACACATCATCATCAGAAGGCTTCATAGAACAGAAATGGTATTCATGGTTGAAAATTGAAAACACTTTAATGCAGAAGTAGGGCCACAGTGCCTTCTAAAGATGACCATCACTATCGAAATCTTTCTAATAGGAAATAAAATTATTTTCTACAATCCTTTCAAAGAAAGGATTGCTTTGGCATTGCAGAACTGAAACATCAGAACTCTCGACAAATGTTAAACATGAAGATATATATGAAGATTAGATTCAAAAACAGCAAACAATGAAATAATCATATTCATGCACTACACAACCCATTAAACTGACAACATGGAACATAACAAACCTGCCCGTCTGGACCCTCAAATTCTGTATCAATTGCATCACGTGTAGTACCACTGATCGGGCTTACAATCGTTCTGTCCTCTCCAACTAATGCATTCAATATACTACTTTTACCTACATTTGGTCTGCCTACAATTGCTAGAGAAGGTATGTAATTTGCTTCTTCTCTTTCTGAAATATCTGATAACTGCACACACAAAGCATAAGTACTCAATACAAGAACAAAACAGCCCAGGAAACACACTAAAACAGGCATCTGCAAAACATTAACATTATATTGTACACGAATAGACGAAATAGAAGCGCATACAGAAAATAACAACAGTTTAAGTTCACACGCATTAAAAGAAAAGGAATTCTTGAGCAACAAACCAGTCTGTTACTGTATCAAAATATTTTAACAACAAAACCGTGGTAGTCTGTTGAAAATAAGGGCATGCATGTTTGACAAATTCGTTGTCGCTATCTGCAAGAATGAACCAATTGTTTTAACTGAATCACTAAAGAAAATGAAAACACCTTGATTTTAGCTTCAAGTGGATGATCTTGTCAATAGGAAGATCTCATATATGGAATCATAAATAATATACTATTCAAGGTAATCAAACTTAATTTTGAGAATTGTTTTGTGAAAGAAGTGAATATACTTCAAAACTTTAAGACAAAAATATTAAGAGAATCGATCAGGGAAGACGCACTCAAATGCCTCAAGGACACCTATAACCTAGCAAAATATTTGTGAAGGGAGTTAATTTCAGGCAACAAACTTATTGCAACAAGAATTTTCTACTATCAGCATATTAGAGATAGAAATAGATGTTGCCATCAATGGCGCAAGAAAAGAAATAAAGAATAAAGAAGGCTATCTAGTTCCTGTGAGCTTCTTTTTGTTGAACAATCAACTTCAATATCAATCAAGAGTTGCTACAATGACCTTATCATGCAATAATATGTCCATCCAGCAAACAACCTCACCTTATCTGTTTTCAGCTCTGAGCATACAAGATCAAGGAGTTCCCCAGTTCCGGTTCCAGAGATAGCAGAAATTGGTAAAGGCGTAAGCCTGATAAGCACAAATCAAGAGGCAGAGGATTACCATATATTTACAAACAAGAAAGCGGTCTGGTACTAGCTTCTGTTCACAGTATATAGTTAGTTTATGACAAGTAAGCTACTTTGCAATTCTAGTTGAATAAATTCACTTTTTGACGTCACAAGTAAAGAAACTAAGTAAACTTTTAGAACCCAAACTAGACTAATCCTTTAAATGCTAAACTTGTTAGCCTTAAAAACTCAATCATCGATGAAGGTTACGCAAATCTGCCTTCTAAATAACTGCAAAAACTTATTCTGTAGCAAACCTAGTGAGCCACTTAACAATCAAAGTACCAGTGTCAGGCTGCTACAGCGAAACAACATTCACCTGAATTCCCTTTTACTCAGCTTTCCATAGTAATAACTAACATGAAGTGAGAAGCTAGGACCTATCATCAGCTTAGCATGCCCTTGTTAGATCGCACTTGATGTTGGAGAGGCAATGAAGAAAAAGCTTTGCCGCAATTTCCATGTCGTACAACAGATAGTGATGTTGGAAAAACTTATATGGCAACTCCAAGTTTAAGAAACTAATTGAAGTTCAAAGGTATGGTCATCCATTGACATCTAAGCCAGATTTATTCTCCTCAGATTGAACTTAGAATCTTCCACTTATGGAGTAATATCAACCAGTTGAACTGTAAGTTAAAACCGATGGCCCAAGAATATACTGTCCTAGAGTATACAGCAAGCCAAAATATGGGCGAACACTTCCTATTACCGAAACAGACAGGGATAAAGCCTCCAGACCTCTGCTAAGTATTAAGGTTGAATCAACCACAACCACCGAAACTAGATACATAAATTTCTACCAAAAAACACTGGAATGCTGAAAAAAGTGATGGCCAAATCAAGTTTACTAAAACATCTAGAAGATATGAACTCAAAGAACTGGTTTCTATATAGTTAGACAATAAAGGATAATATAATATTGACTAATCAAGATAAGTACTATGTCCATCCAAAGTCCCAACCTTTAGAATGCAAATAAACGATATCATAACCACTAAAAGAGGCTCTCACCCCAAGGACCAAAATTCTGATGCTTGCAGTAGTCCCTTGCGTGGGGACTCACACTTGTTAACAGCCAGAAAAATTGGCTTACACGAAAAATTCTTCCGCAGCCAATCCGCAATTTCAATGTCAGCAGTCACTAAACCTACCTATTCAAACTTCTCAAATTAAAGAGAGTAAGAAGTAAAATTTTTCTTTCAGAGAAGAAACATATACACATGATAAAGTAAAATATCTTATTGTGAAATTTTCGGCTATATATAAGAACTCCAATCCAGAAAAGATGTACGTGCAGAACAATGTAAACTTAAATCCTGGCTCTTGCAGCTAGTTAAAAATTTGGAGCATGCCTCCTGCTGGCATCAAGAGAAGTATGAACCTCAGCTTTGATAATTCAAGATGATATATAGTTAAGCCAAAGGATCAAAATTACTTTTAAAATCAAAATCAAAATATATCTAGCAAGGTATAAAAACTTTAGAAGATAACTCAGAAGTCTTTCATCTTAGACAAGAATTTATTTCGTGTTATGGAATGTTGAAGCATTTTGTCTGGTTCCTCCTGATCCGTGAATGCGTTTTTTAATGAAAGTATTTGTACTTAATTTTCATTGCATGATACATCCTTCTATGTTCAATTGTATCACTTCACACTTACCTTTTCAAAGAAACAATCATCAAAGTTTAGGGTAAAGATAACAGGATTCGAATTTTACATTGCATGTCGAAGAATGGAATGTGTACCAAAAAATTGGAACCTTATGCGCTCATTTAGAGTAAAGGTTATGCATTAATGAACAGAATACTCACAAGGAAAAAGGATTAAAATAATGAAAGAGCAAAATGGTTTTCTTCTGAAAAAATCGAATCAACTCAATTTTTTAATTACATGATAAGACTTGTATTTAGAGCTTCCAAGAAATTAAAGTTAAGAAATAAGAATTCCTAAAGAGTACTTAAATCTAATGAAAACTCATGCAAACAAAATTCCTCAAGAAAGGAAAAGAAGACAACAAAAAAAGCATTAAGATCATATCAGAGCGATAGAATGCAGTTTCAGTGCAATACTGTTAGTACAAAAGAGTCACTTAGAATTATCTGAATCAGGACCAAAGCATCAAACAGAATATTCTAGTGATATACACTAAGTATCTAAATTTCTAATGCAGTAAAACATGCAAATCTAAGATGATGGTCCTTGTAAGAGTAGTCACGCACACATACCTGCCCGTCCACCAGAAAGATAATAACAGCTGCCTCTTCCACAGCAGCGGTAGCTTGTCTCTCTATCATTGATGGCATCCTTGAAACAGCTGCATCTCTCACAGCAAGTGGAATCCCGTCCATACCTACAGTTGTTGTAATTGCAAGCTCCTCCATCACATCATCTTGTGTTTTGGATAGAGTCATGACGCCTCCTGTGTCCACTACTACAAATTCGCACTCACCCCAGAAGGATCTGCCATATAAGCGATCCCTAGTAACACCTGGTTCATCAACAACAATTGCCCTGTTTCCCTGCATAAATTCCAATATTCAGGATTATTGATCCTTAATAAAAGATTCCACATTATAAAAACTTGAAGTAGTATAAGAAGGATACCCCGACAAGCCTATTGAATAGAGCAGATTTACCAACATTTGGCCTTCCAACAATTGCCACCCTTGGAAGAAGACGGTCAGGTATCTGAGAAGCAATTACAATGAAATGACAAGTAATAGATTTGACAAGGAGGAATACTTCCAGAGGTGCTCTCTCAAAACTATCAACAATTACTTCTTACGAAAAGTTTGGACAACTGTACATGGCAATAAAGGAAGCAAATGTCCTAAACTAAACTTTATGAATGTCAAGTAGACCATGATGATGAGAAACCTATATACAAGTGCTGAGAATAAAGCCTATCTTACAGACTGATGACAATTTGATGAGCAAAGATGTCACGAAGAGTGGAATCCATATTTGCAACAATTCAACACTGCAATTATTAAGTATGTTATAGGATAATTTTAAGTCCCAGTCTAATTCTAGCTTCTCCCGAAGATCCTACGATATTACTTGAAAATTGATGATATATTGTCAAAAATTCAAATTTTGTAGGTTCCATCTTCTATGTTACCAAAAACCACCTTGAATGGAATGCTTGAATACCGCTCACTGTCACAACTCTTCATTTATGTCTTGAATATCCTTTATTTTAATGCTTGGACTAAAAAACAGAATCTAGATATTGTTAGATGTATATAGGTATTGAACATAATCAAGCAAATGTAAGATGTATGTCAACCCATCCAGAGATTGAATTAAGTAGCTTTAGCAATTCATAACAGTGTTTCTCCAGTGAGAAACCAGCGCCAGCAATATTGAGGAAATACAGAAGTAGAATTTGCTGATTCTTTCATGTTTGTAGCTTTCATATAGGAACGTAGAAATAATTATACAAAGTAAATTTAAATAGAAGCTCAAAGTTTAACAACAAGTGTCATTTTCTTAATTCAAAAGAATGATGTAACAAATGGAAAGTTTACTAACATGTCCTTTTGGGCTCCGCTGAGCCTTTTTCTTCTCAGAAATTCTCTTCTCAAACATCTCATCCTCTGAAAGCAGAAAAATACACTTCATTAGATTGAAGCTCAATTTTCTTTTACAGAAATGCTTAAAACTAGGTAGTGTTTCTATGAGATTTTGCCAGATTTTAATTGTATATTATGATTGTGTGCTACCAATGATCCAGACTGAGAGAGCAGTTTATATTTATAAAAATATTGATAAGACAGGGTTTGGCAACAGAAACACAATCCATTTACTTTAAGGTTTATTGATAAGTGACAATAAGTTTGAAAACTAATAGCAAACACAAAAGCCAACTGACTAAATGCAACCTTTCATGGCACCATAGTCATGTTTGCTCAGCAAGTACCATGATTGACAAATAGCTATTATGTTTTTCATTTCTTCAAACTAGAGAGTACTGTAGGCTCTAGCTGTAAATGTAGAGAAAAGTTGCTCAGGTCTTACAATATCCAATGATGTCAGAAATTAAGAAAAGCTCATAAACCAAGTTTTGGAGTTGATTTTTTCCCTTAGTTCCTCAAGTTATGCTAAAGTTTTATGCAAACCAAACCAGAACCAATGACGAGATCAATGCCTAGGTCTAGGTTACTTTATAGACTCTAAACAGGCAAATATCACATTTCTATTGAATACTGCTCATAATATATTCACTTTAGTTCGATGGTAACTCTGATTTAGCAGCTGAAGGTTTTCTGCCTACAACTGCTCTACTGGCAGCACTTCTTTCCAGCATTCACTTTCTCAAACAAACAAATGAAAGATAGAATTGACGAATTTCCTCTGATATCTTGCTCGGTTCAAAATAAACATATACACTAGGTGGGTAGATAAGCATGGATCCTTGATTTCTATTGTCCTCTCTCAATTCTCTCTATAGTGAAAACCATGTCCCTCATTATTCTTGCCCATATTATCATGCTGCAAATCTTTCTTAGAACAACAGAAACATGATTGCTGACCACGCTATCATGCTGCCAAAATATTACTACACCTCTGTTAATCTTCAACTGAAAAACATCCCTTTCAAGTCAAGAATCATGCAACGGTAGAAGCTAGTGGGATTATAGAAAGAAAATACTTTTTGCAATTATACGGGTGAGCATGGTTTGAGATCCAAATCTTTATAAACCTTCATAAAAATTTGAGAAAAGCAACATGTATTAAAAAACGAAATTAATCATAAGAAGCTGACATACGTAGCCCCAATTCTCTGGACAAAGAAATCGAGTACTCTCTCGCAACATCCCTAGCTTCTTTATCCAACGATTCCAGATCAAATTCAAACTCTCCTTCTTCTTCATCTTCGTAATTCCCCTCCTCTTCCTCGGAACCAATTTCACTATCAACCGGTTGCGAGGAACAACAAAAGGAAGAGATTTCTCTACGGGGTTTGTTAATTTTATAGATAACAGTTCTATTACAACGGGTTAGATAAAAGAGTGGCTTGGAGAATGAGAGTGGAGCAATGGAGTTTCGAGGAGAGTGAGCGAGAAGTCCCGCAGACAGCGAGAGAGAAACTGCTGCTGCTGCTGTTGCTGCCATTGAAAAAAAAAGAGATAGAACTAGAGAGAGAAATTCTATCACTCACCGAACAATTTATCCAACGAAAAATTTGCAAGATCGCGCATTGAACAGTGAACACCAACGTATGTATGGTTAAAAGTTTGCACAATCAGACCTCTATTAACCACCTTAGAATTACTAGAAAAATGTTTACGCTACATAAGAATAACATTTTGGTGCAGAGAAAAACTTCTAACTGAGCTTCTTAGAGAAAAAACTCTTGCCTACAGGCAAAATGAATACCATCGTTAGCAGCCCAGTTCCCAGACTACTTTCCAGTTACCAGTTATAATACATTGATGATCTGATTGTTCTTTGGATTTCAAATCAATTCTTCAGGTCCTCCACTTTCTGGTATATGACAACAAAACAAATACAGATGATGCACACGGTATCAGGAAAAAATATATACATACTATGCCGTATCGAACCAACTGAAGCTGTTACATTTTGTATAAACATGCACCAATCCTTCAACAAATTGTCAACAGATATATAGCAACAATATTTGGCATTCGAAGCACTTATAACTGGGCAATTCAAGCAGCCCATGGAGATTAGGTGTGATTAAGCAAACACTTGAATTGAACATATTGGGTATTGCAAAATAAGTTATACACTTAATTCTAAGACTTGTGAAGGGCCAAAAGGCAACAGCTACCAAAAAATATGGGCGATATCGAACTGCAAACAATCTTAATCATTTAAGTGAACACTGTATTCTGAACTTCCTTTCGCTGGAGTCAGAAGTCATTTTTCTACCCTTCAATAGACAAGAACTTCTCTTTCTGCAAGGCTGAAAAGGCTGCCTGTACTAAAGGTGCTACCAAACTAGTAAAAGAGTTCACATCTAAACCAATAATCCCAAAAATCCTAGGCTTCCTTTGAAGTTGTAACACTATAATCTGCTTCCCTTCGCCTCTGCCACCTGTAATTTGCATCTTCAATCCAGCGTGTTTACCAAAAACTTTTCACTCTGCAAAGCCCAGCGAGCCTTTCCGCATTCCATATATGTTGATACCACATGAGTCACAGAAGAATCCACCTCAGTAACACATACTGCCCCCAGCTTCCCGGCCATCCTCCAGATAAGCTGATCCTCAGCCTTGCATTTGATGGGAATACACGGCTGAAAACTATTTTGCAACCACATAAAACTTCACGTCGAACCCTTTTCAAGACCTGCAGATTGCTGCTATTAGAAAATAAAGGTGTGCAAGTTGTGAATTTGTCCAATCAAGGGAGAAGGATAACTTCAGTACTACTGTATGATTACCTGCCTAACATCACAGGATGAGTAATCATTGCCTGGGACCTAAAAGAAGTCATCCCATAAGAGAAACAAAATGATATCTGCCCAGAACTATTCATGAATGAATCTGTAAACGCATAAACTCTTAAAAGAAATATTACTGTATCAAAGAACATTTGGTGGGTTTGTTTGGCGGTGCTTATAAATTTTTTTCATTTCAATTTCTAATTTTATATTTTTTAATAAATTAAGAATATTATTATTATTTTTAATTTAGAAAGTATAGAAATTTATATTGTAGAATCTTGTTATTATTTATTATTTTATTATTATTTTAAATAAAAAAACAAAACTTATTTTTAAAATTTTAGAAATATCTTTTATTTAAAAAAATTATTTTTAAAATAATTCCAAATATCTCTGACGTCTACTAATTTTTAGAACAGCCGGAGGGCATTTGGTATTTTATTTAGAAAAATAATTTTTTTAAGTTCACGTTTTCCAATATATCTTTTACAAATTTTTAAAAATTTTATTTAAAAATTTAGTAAGTATAAAAAAATTTATATAATAAGATTTTTTATTATTTTTTAAAAAAATAAAATTTAGTTTTTAAAAATAAAAATATTTTTTTGTTCTAAAAAAATTTGTTTCGAAATTATTTTCAAACGCCACACGTCTAATACTTTAGCATCCATTTTGGGTGGTGCAGCTTCAAGCCTTCAAGAGAATAGGTTGAAATCGAGGGAAGTCTTTCAGGGTACCCTGGATCTAACTGTCACTCAGACTGCATGGGAATGCAGGATTAACCTTTGTTATGTGTTGGCTGTATTGCCTTGTACTACTTTTCTTATATTTCTCAGCATAAAGCTCGTGTTTGCCTTTACTTTTATAGTTTTATCTATTGAGTTTAATTAAATAATAAAATTCATTTAATTAAATATGATAAAAAATATTTTTTTAAAAAATATTTTCTAATAGTATTTTCAAACGCTTCCTAACATGTTACCTTCCGTGAGATTGTTGTTATTGGCTGTGCCATGAACAGGGTCTACATACTGCGAGGTCCTCGTTATTGCTTGCGCCATGGATATAATAATTTACGGTGCAGTTTACTTGTGAGGAAAACTAAAGCCTGTTCTGTAGAGTGGAATTTCTGCAAGTTGAAACGTGAAAAACACAAATTTCTTTCTAAGTACATCTGCTACTTTACTAGACCTTGTTCTGAAGATTCTCATTATGTTAACTCAAAAGATGACATGCTTATGATCAGTTGATGTTGAGGATGTATTGAGGTTCTTATGGATCTATAAATTTTCCATAAGGCGTATATGCTATAGATTACTTGTTATGAAATTTTGTGGTACCTTTCTAATAGGGCTTAACTATTCTATATGGCGTGTTTCAAATATCTATAATTAAATTTTGTGAAAGTGAAAAATAAAAAATAAAATTTTTTAAAAAATTTAATAAAAGTGAAGTTCAGAATTTATGTTTTAATAATTTTTAGAAGTGTATTAAAAATCAAAAAATATATTGTATTGAAAAATATACAAATAAAAAAATTAGAACTGAAGTTTCGAATATATAAGTGAAGTTCTGAATTTTTTAATAATTGAAATATATAAACTGTTCGAAATTCAAAATAATAAAAAAAATAAAATTACGAATGCTTGGAATATGCATTATATAAATCATCAATAAAGCTCGTAAAAACACTTTGTTCTTTGAACTTGTAGAATATCCCAAGAAACTATGCAATTGAAAAGCTTAACATTTAAAATCCCGTCTGGGCACTGAATTTATTAACAATTACCCACTCATATATGAAGAATGAAGAACAGATGCAACGAAAATCACACGAACAGCTTATATCTGTTACTTTAAGAAAAATAATGCTCTGGTATAAAAAACAACGCCGGTGGAAGAGCTTCTAAAAAACTCATATTTCACATCTCCAACAGATGAATAAGCAGGCGAAGTTTGACGAGCGAACAACTACTCTACTAAATGAGCACGAGATGGCTTTGAAAAGTTATCCGAATAATTATTTATTCGATCATTCAGGTCCAGTAGCTTACGTGTCTAACGAAGTTACACACAAACAGGAGTTTAGGACACACGGGCTCATGCGATCTTCGTTGCAACCAAAAAAAATAGAAAAAGTAAACCTGCCACGCTAATTCACCATAAAATTACTTAATCAACTTCTCTGAATTCCAGCAAGCTATTAGCGCGTCAAACCTGTAATCCAACTCTATATATCATTCGCTAGAGAAAAAGAAAAAAAAAACAGAAAGTTAAAAACTAATAAATAATAAGAATGACAAAAATCTTCCAAATGAATCCATCCTTCAATTCAAGAAAGATAACAGCAAAGATGTGTTATCGCCTTATCGGTGGTCTTTATATTATTCCCTCGGGAACAAACCTATTACGTCTGCAGCGCAGCTGCTTTCCCAAGCGCGTTTTCTTTTCTTTTTCTTCGTTTCTGTTCTAACTTCTCCTGTTAAGTAAACTACAAAAACACGCTAATCCCCCCTCTCTCCTTTATATACACCAAAACCTTACCAACAGATCAAGGACTCCTCTTCATAACACTCTTCTTCTTCTTCTTCTCTTTTCTTCTATATCAAGCACGAAACATCCAACATGAGCAACTACAACCAGCAACAAGTGCCTCAGTGTACGTAAAATCATCTTTGTGCACTTCTTTGTTTTGTATATGTTAGATTTGTTTTCGGTAACTTAATATATGTGTATTTGTTTGTTGAGCAGCTTACCCTGCACCAGGGCAGGCAGACCCTCCGCCAGCAGAGGGATTCACTGCATACTCTGCGCCGCCACCTGCAGGCTACCCTACGAAAGACGGCGCCGACGTTCAGCAGCAGGTACCTATTCAGACCAAGAGCCGCCGTGGTGATGGTTTCTGGGAAGGATGGTGAGTAGTGTTAAATTTATTCAATCTTTTAACTTCCTTCGATAAATTGTATCACTTCAATTTCAATTTTTTTGTTAAAAGGTTTTATATGTATCTCTGTTTCTTTTGTTTTGCAGTTGTGCTGCCTTGTGCTGCTGTTGTCTTCTGGATATGTGCACCTGATCATTATGCTCGATCCTATCCGTTTACTTCTTCAAATGTTCCCTGTATATGCGCATGTATGATTTTCTGGTGTGTTAGAATTAGATTACAAGAGTTTTCTATATTATGTTCTCTGTTTCTTCATTGTTAATAAAATCTTGTAGTTGTTAACTATTTAATCAGTGTATTAACTTCAGTAGAATTTTCAATACTCTCAGGCTCTTTGTTATGTATATATGCATTTTATTACGTCTCTTTAATGCATGTTCTTCAATGTTTTATATTTACCTGATCATTCAAGGAGATTCATATCTAGCTGATGGCACCTATTTAATTATATGAAGGCAACTTGTTGGCGATTTTGCAATTAATTTCGGTTGAATCAATCTTGATCAATTTATCTTGTCTTGTAATTCATCTTTATCTTCTCAATTGGTTGATAGTAACACTTCAACTACTCTCTGTTCAAGAAATTTCATCACCATATTGATGATAGGCCTAGTGTATCTTGGCTTAATTTTGAAGATGAATGATGAAATGTTGTGATTGGTATCTCCTACAAGAAATTAATCGTTTGACTTATTAAACTAAGCTAAGCCAATTACAGAATTCCTCGATCATTTGGACAATCCTGTTTTACCAATTCATGCGCAGCAATTTGTAATACCACGTGGAACTAAATGGCAGGAAGAAAAAGAACTGTATTCCATATCGGTACACGCAGGCTTTGAACTGACAGACGTTTGTACTAATGGCTCTTGTGAAAATTAAAATGTTTATTCTGACGCATGCATAATTAGAAATACTGCTGAAATTTCGGGAGATTCTAAGGAGAACATTGTACGAATAAGCAGTTGTATGAAATGGTGAAGATGTCGTTGTTGCAGTTTATTTCTTTGTTCAGAACATCAGATTAGTAGTAAAAGTAGTAAAATAAGAAGCAATAATTATATTCTACGTAAACTTTGTTGAATGTTAGAATTGGAGGTACGCATTGAATTTGTTTAAGTGCAGAATCTCTAATCTGAAAAAATACTCAGAGTAATGTGCTCTGTAATGTGAAAGAAAAAATAAAACAGAGATTGACCGGTAGTCGAAAAAAGAGGACAAAAAACTGTAGGTACAAAAACAGCAGGAGAAATTACAGCACAAAGAATTTGGACAAAGAGTAAGTTAAAAACTGCTAAGAATAAGATCGCCAAACTGTAAGGTATATTCAGATTTGCTTTTAAAAAAAAAATTGTAAAACAGATAATACTGTAATATTTTAAAAAACATCTATTTTTATATTAAAATATAAAAATAAATAATAATATAACTTTACTATATATAATTATTTTTAATTTTAAAATTTTTAAAGAATTTATAAAATATTACAAAAAATTTATTAAAAATATGAAATAAAAAATTAAATAAAAAAATTTGAAAAGCCTAACCAAACATCACCGATATCAATACCCCTACTAAGAAAGCTAGATTGGTATCCACATTCTATAGCCGTGCTTGATATCATTAAACCAAATGTTAACACTATCAAAACACATTAACCTAAGGGCGCAGTTCATAGCAGTTTTTAACTGTCGTGCAGCAAAGCAGCACAACCTTCCGCAACACAAGAAGCTGGCTTCAGAAACATAGCGGAGGATTACACAGTTTGGAATAAACACTTGGATAGTGGTTAACATACTGGAGGCAAAAGGTAAGTTTTCCTCTTAACAATTATCGCAAAGGTATACTTTACATAACGTTATTCTGTTCACATATATATACACAACAGCCATACAGGCTGGTGAGTGGAAACTCATCCATATTTACATCTTCTCATGATTCCACCTTCTGGTAGTTAAAATTCTTAAACTTGTGGTTAACGCATCCACATGTGCATTTAATTTGTTACGTCTTGTTAATAAGAACATTCAACGTTGCTAATGTTACGCACTTGTGGTTATGCTCACTGCTCTAAGTTCCACATGCTCTGGCCCTATTTGCTGGGGATGACTAATAAGAGAGGCGTGACTTTCACTCAATATTTCCTCCTTCCCGGTAGAGGAAATAGATATGCTGCACACAGATGACTGTTCATCATCTGATAAGTCCTCGGCAGAATTCTTGGTCGGAGGGATTATCTCCCACTCTTCTGTAACAGAAGTAATCTGCATGTCATTGTCAGAATGCCTCTCAATCTCAAAGGCAGTGGGAAGAATGACATAATCATTCACAGGGTTGTAAAAAGGATCAGGCTCCCCTGCTCCAAGCCAGTGCTTGAGTATCCTAAACACATGTCTGTCACAGACAATTCCACGATGATCAGCATGGACACCAACTCTTGCTACTGCATCAAGGCCATCTGCCTGGAAAGAGTATATCAAGTCATCTTGATGTCATAACAAAAATGTTCTGGCGATTGCTTTTTTAATAGCAACTATGTTGAATAGGCTTTCAAAAATCAACCTAAAAATTACATAAACTACAGATTCAAACAAATTTTAACAAAACATCATAACTTTGAGATGCTTAAGATCACCATATTTAATAGGAACAATGAGAATGATGATTAGAAACAAGATCAAAATCCATCTTCCAGAACGATTCACATGTTGTTGGACATAGCATTGAAGGAAGGACCATTACACTAAGCTCGCATAAACCATTTGTACCTATTATTGTGAAAACAAGAATCTTCAAAAGAATAACCACAGCAATATGATAGCATACCTTAGCTGATTCAGCAGGAACAGTGCCATCACCATTAACATAAATGTATTTTGCCTGAAACTCGGAAAAAAGCAGCGCTTCAGGTAATAATTGATTGTAAATCATCTCTGCAAGTACACATATTGAGCATGTATGTACTTGACATGAAATTATTTGATTGAATATCGTCCAACGACCTGGCCCTAACCTAAGAGTTGAAAAATTAACTTCAGTCTCCGCTGAGGTTAGAGCAAAATCTCATAGATCACACCTCTACACACATGCACACACGATCTTTGTGTCATTTGGCAAATATAAGATAGGCTTGCTTATAACTAGGTAGAAGAGTAGATAGAGTAGATACATCCGAAAGGTCAAGTTTCATATAAGTTTCATATTTTGTTCAATAAAATGAACATATCATGGGACTTGCGTCATAACAAGCATCATGCTATTCACACGATTACACAATGACCTAGAGCAAATGACCACATTTACAGTCAGTCAGGACATAAAATGAGATAGATGGTATCTTCAAAGGCAATTACTCAAGTCATCACTTACAATAAAATGTGTAGCTAGACTACCTACCATCAAGACAAAAATGTTTAAGTTCAAGGAATAACCTGAAAAAGTGGCAGGTCTTTTATATTTGACACGGGATTTTTCTCACTACCATAGCTGCAAAAGAATTGTTAAATATATAAATCAGTCAGATGGTTGAGAAAAGAAACCAAAAAACCACAGATTTTCTACCATTACAAGTTGACTGCAGTTGAACTATGAAATGTTATTATTAGAATGGAAATAGAGAGCGTACCATACACTATGTGGTGTGTCACAATTCATCCCATATATGTTGTAAAATTTGATAGATGATGGAAGCCTTGCATGTGACATAATTTCACGGGTCTCATTTGCCCACTTCAAGATTTCCATATTTAGAGGTAAAGGTATCTGCTGGCCATCATATCCAATCTACAGAAGATGCATCATACTTGAGTTACATATATGCATGAGCATTTCAATAGCATATATGGAAAAAGGGAAGAGATTACTACTATAATTTGATTATTAAAAAAAAATAAAAATCGGTGTAATAGACAATATCAGATCATGTAAAAAGAACAATCATTAGAAAAATTTTGGAGAACATACTATGTTGCACTCGACAGCATCTTACCGAGTTGCTATGGAGCGCTCCCTTCATTATATTTATAGCATCAATAGACCCATATGACTCCAACAAAGAAGTAGAATTACCATCATCACCAAGCTTTTCTTTCCACATTTGAAGAAGTGGGACGTCTTCCCAATGAAAATTGGGGCAACCCATCAACTCATATATCGATGGACATTCAATAAGCTGCAATTATCAGTATGACGTGAACACAGAGGTTTCTTTAATAATAGTAATAACAGTATTCAATAAACGAATAACAAAATCTATAACATTAAAAGCACTGTGTCACATACAAAAACACTTTCTTGCGATAATAATATTATTAGGTCACAAAATCCACTTTTTGCAGCCAGTTGGTAATCTGAGGGTGGTGATATTCTGCTTCATTCCAATTAAATTCAACACACTTAGAGGCAGAAGAATATAAATGTATAGATTTCATTGGCAAAGCCTTGTAACAGATATTTTAACAGTTATCCTTACAAAATTATTCTATCTATTTCACAGTGTCTAGGGCACTATTATT
Organism: Acanthochlamys bracteata; assembly: GCA_019914995.1. Lineage (NCBI taxonomy): Eukaryota > Viridiplantae > Streptophyta > Magnoliopsida > Pandanales > Velloziaceae > Acanthochlamys > Acanthochlamys bracteata. The sequence continues at coordinate 4,681,297 of CM034129.1, read as the reverse complement.
GTAGTGGTTTTTCAATAAATATTTTTAAATTCTTTCGTTCTCATTCTACTTTCTTGTAATTAGATCTCAGGTTTAGTTGGTTTGGTGTTGCAAGACATTCATGATTCCAACCGAGAACTGCATATTATTGTATCTTGCATGTTTTTCTAGTTTCACTTAAGCATGTCTGGCAGAGTATATATAGCAGCATGGTCTACTTGAATGAAATGAAAAGTTCAAGGCACCCCAGAATAAGCCTTCTTGCAAAGCAAACATAAACAGGAAACTGTGCTCTTGGATATGGTGGAGTGAGCCAACTAAAAACTATGGCATATAGCCTAAGACTGGCCTACCAACTGGTGCATGCTCCATTTGGAAATAAAGAAGTTCTGCTCCCACCCTTCTACAAATGAACAGCCATTCAGAAGACTACTTGTAATATATCCTGGTGCACCTGCATAAGCAAAAGCTTGTTTACTAGGCATAAGGAAGTATTTTTCGAATACTTCACAACCTAAACTAAATGCATATGGCACCACTGCAAGGATACACTAAGAAATATTAGATTGGATAGATTTTGCCTTCGCATATTCTCTACCATGTTGCCAGGCACAAATAAATTAAACCAACATTAGGCCCTTGTTTCAATTCAAGCTATCACTTACAGTTGCATGACTTGTATTGATTTCCCCTTAATCAGGGTCAACTTATTTTGAGGCATTAATATATTACAAATAGTTATGAAACACACCTCGAAATGGTGAAGCAATTGCAATCCAGGACTTCACATACTTCTCAAAAATCTGTAAAAGACAAAAATTAATGTCAGAAATGGGTAGCAATTGTTGCAGGAATGTTCATCTATCTATATGAACAAGGTTAGAAAAAACATGGATAGCAACAATAGACAACAAAAGTGCTTACTGCAGTATGAAGGCACATGAAGCATTTTACTAGTAAGCCTCCCATTGAGTGTGTTACAATGTTCAGCTTTTTTCCTCCAGATAAAGTGTACGCTGTCTCCAGCTTCGCAGCAAATTTGTCTAGAGTTTCTTGCAGTCTATAAAAGGAACACACTAATTAAACAAGATTGACCTTGAAGTATAACAGAAATCAAACTGGATTTACCCAAAAAGCGTTCCAAAGCTAGATAGAAAAACTTTATAATGGTAAAGAAAAACATCCATGCATATGAACATAGTTAACCTCTAGTGATGCTTCGCTTCAACCAACCACCATGACAACTTCAGTTCAAGCCATCAAACAATTCAAACATCAATGGGATTGGAATGGCTATATATCTCATATAATAATAATTTGTGCTGCAATTCTTGTTCTCCCATACTACTTCAGGTCAGCCCATCAACTTTTAAACAATTTATATATTCTTCATGCCTCTCTCTTGCCATCAGAGCCTCAAACAAATCAACTTATTCTAATCCATGTATGGCATATTTCAAAAATTGTTGAATTGAAACTTTTGCAGATGATAAATATATGTGCAACCCAAAAAAAGATAGAAAACCCTAGAGCAAAAAGAAACTGTTTTTTGTAACATAAGAGCGCCATAATTACCTATTACTTTGTCGGAAGTCATACCCAAATCCAAATAAGGTTTTTCCTTCCTTGAAGCCCCATTTAATCATTTCTTCTATCAAATCATGATAATAACAAACTCCACCACTCCCAATAACCTGCATAATCATATGCTAAATGTCAATGCAGTACCAATAATTTCTTATGAGCAACTACAATCAAAGTAATCTGATAAACCAAAAAATATGAGGAATAAGCTGAGGGTGGATCATAGCACAAAAAACTTGCATGTTTTAAATTTTATGATGGAATGGAACCAAGAAGGTTCGGAGACCTATGTAACTCCTTTTCCAAGAAAGTATACAAATTTCAAGACTACAGATTTGCTGGCATCCATAGTATACTTGCCCACATTTTTTGAAGAACATGAAGCATGAGTAACATATAAGATTAAGAATCTACCTCTTACTGCTTATTTGTAAGGGGAAAAATTGTAAATATTACCATTGGAAATGCTTAAGCAAAAAATCCGAACAAAGTACGTGCTTTGCAACATCAATGAAGCCTAAACAAAACATCAGACAAGAAGTAATACCAAATCAGGATCCAGTACGTCAATTGCATATAATCCATATCTGTTCTCGGGCACAACAATCTTGGTTTTCTCATCTAACGACTCTGTTTTACCTGCAACACATTCAAAAGTTGGCATGAGCTTTACAAAATGATAAATACACATCTCCTTTAAAATTTTAAACTATTGTTCAATTGCAATCTTAAGTTAGCACTATATGCATTAAGAAACAATGCACCGCACAAGTATAAGCTTTGTCATGGAATAACAGGCTGCTTCATGCTGGTGCCAGTTCTATCTATGTAATTCTTGAAACGTTTATTTTAGTAAGTAAGAGCCTAAGAGTTAGCATCCAACATCTATAGCAGCAATTACTACTAATTATCCTTCTCTTCTCCTACTTCACCTCCCAAATATTTTGTATTTCACTCCTCACTCGTCTTATTTCCAACAGCTTGAAAGAACAATCATCTTCACATAGAACTCAAAAGATATGTCAAACACAGTCAAAGTAACAAGCAGATTTCACACCTATCAGCGTCAATTACATTTTCAATGAAGACAGAGTGAAAATTAAGTTAAAAAGTAATAATGAAGTTGGCAAGTAACGAGAAACTTCAGATACCTGTTGAGGGATCGAATCGGGACCAAAGCTTCGTTCTGAATTCGTGATCAGCGTTAAGAATCCGAACCCAAACCCTCTCTTCGTTCCCGTTTTCATCAACAGCGTTGAGAATCGATCCAGCAATTCCAGGAACCAATAGCACAGGATCCAAATCGATTTCATCAGACAGCAACTTCGTTTTTCTGTTTCTGATCTTCAACAACAGTTCGATTGATCTCATTAGCTCCTCAATTGACAACACCGCCATTAATCGATAGATCGATCGACAAGGAATCTTTTATTGAAAACAAGAGGAATCGAGAGAGATCGTGAAAGATTTAGTACTGGTAAGCGTTAATAATTTGGTTTTAGAGATAAAACACGAAAAGAGAGAGAAGAGATAGGTGAGACGGGGAAGAGAGGAAAAATAACGTCAGCAGATTTGACGAGAACATAAAAGTCCGAGAAATATACGGCAGAGATAATGGCAGTAGATGTAATTAGGTGAAAATAGTGGGTGATTTACGGACAGGTTCTGTGTCGAAGAGAAGGATAAGTTTCGTCAGGATAACAAGATAGGTGTCACGGTCTGTGGCGTAACGGAACGGGGAAGCTAAACTGTTGATTTGGGCTGGACATGTTAATAGGCCTTATATGGGTTGTTTAGGAAAAGGTTCAGCCTGTTTCTTGAACCCAAAGGCCTGGTCTAGCTTAAAATTTGAAAACATGTACTGTATATTCTTTCTATCCTTACGACTTAGGGGCCGTTTGGATAAATTTAAAAGTTTTAACTTTTATGACAAAAATTATTTTTTTAATTTTTTTAAAAAAAAAATAGCTGAAAACTTTTTTTAAAAAAAGAGGTATGTGTTTGGATAAATTTTACTTTTTTTGAAAAAAAGTTGAATAAAATATTTGACAAAGACTAAAATATCCTTTATAATAATGATATATATATATATATATGTATATATATATATATATATATATATATATATATATATATATATATATATATATATATATATATATATATATATATGTATATATATATATATATATATATATATATATATATATATATATATATATATATATATATATATATATATATATATATATATATATATATATATATATATATATATATATATATATATATATATATATATATATATATATATGTATATATATATATATATATGTATATATATGTGTATATATATATATATATATATATATATATATATATATATATATATATATATATGTATATATATATATATATATATATATATATGTGTGTATATATGTGTATATATGTATATATATATATATATATATATATATATATATATATATATATATATATATATATATATATATAATATATTATATTAACTTAATAGGATCAATAATGTTATTTTTTTTCAAATAGACAAAAAAGTTATAAAAAAGTTACTCATAGTACTTTTTTTTTCCAATTTATAAGTTAAAAAAGTAACTTAAAAGTCATTTATCCAAACACCCATTGATTACTATTTGAAGCTTTTTTCAACTTATAAGTTGAAAAAAGCCAATCCAAACGGCCCCTTACTTCTTTCTAAACAATATTACTTTTTTAGCTCATTTTCAACTGCACCGATAAACAAACTCACTTTCGAATTATTTCTTCTTATAAAAAAAATTAAAAATTAAATTTACTTTCAAAGTAACTCAATTCTTGGTAACTTATTTTTTAAAAACTTACTTTCCGTAAAAAAAAAAGTACACATTTGAAATGTAAGTTCTTTTCAATGAAAAAGCTATTTCACTATAATATGAGTTGATGTTCAATAATTTTGGTCATTGTCACTAATTGGCATTTTCTTTCATAACAATAATTGATTATTTAGAGTCCGATTGGTAATTAGTTATACATTACTTCTCTATTTTGTTTTAATATTTTATTTCTTAATTAAATTGTTTACAGTATAAAAGCAAATTTTTAAATTTAAAAATATATATGAATTTTAAATTTTATATGTACAATATTCTCAAGAAAATATGTTGCAAGGTGCTTAAAATCTGTGAGCTTAGGCTATGGCAAAAAACTATTAAATCATAGCTTAAGCTTTAAATATGAAATGGTTTATAAAATGCAGTATGATAATATTAGTCAAATACATTGGTAATAAACTAATACATAAACTGGTCAAAAATAGAAATTAAAGACATTTACGAACAAATCAAATGATATAAAAGCATGCATTTTTTTTCGTTAAGAGAATCCTAAGATAAAGTGTGAACAGAGTTTGAAGGATTTTTAGGGAGCATCCCAAATTGAGGATACACTTTTAGAGTTCATATCTATTTTTAAGTGAAAATTTGGTGTATGCTACGTTTAAATATCTATAATTTTACTTTTTTTTATTGTTAGATTTAGAATTTCGAATAATTCATAAATTTTATTTATATGAAAAAGTTAAAATTTTATTTTCATATGCAAAACTTTATTTATAATTTTTTTATTTGCACATCTCTTAATGTAATTCTATTTTTTAATTTTTAATTTATTTTTAAAAATTATTGAAATATATATATTGAATTTTACTTTTAATTTATTTCAAAAAATTTTATTTTTTACTGTTATAAAATTCAGTTATAAATATTTAAAATGCGCACTAAATATATATTTTTGTTAGATATTATTATTAATACCAGCTTAGGACAGTTTTTTAGACAGTTAAAAATTGATGTAAATCCAAACAGAAAAATACAATCGAATCCTTCCCATCTGTACTTTCCAAACTATTCCAATCATTGTCCTTGGACATTATTAATGAACGGATTTCACGCTAATCAATAGTCCATTGGTCCAGAGAAGGCCCAGACCAATAATAGAGCCCATTATAAAACTGTAGCTAGTGACAAGCTTCCAACAACAACCCATCAAATTCAACTCCTTACCATCAAGAAAAGAAAAAGAAAAAGAAAGCAACCAATCAACTTCGGTTCCCGTTCCATTCCTTTCACTCCGTTCAAATCAACAGCTAAACGACGGATATATATAAACACAGAAAAGCGACAAACAGAAAAACAACAAGATGAGGTCACCCTCTCTTCTTCTTCGTGTTCGTCTTCTTATCACTTTCCCCATTTTCATTTTTTTTTCTTCTTCTTCTTCTTTCCAAAATAGCTAACCACGATCGAACATGCTACAGAGCTTGCGTGCTCAGTCGCCCATGATCGGACCGAAACGTTTAGATCGGGGCGGCGACGAAAAAGACGATCGCGTTCGCAAGCGCCTGCGCTCTACCGACCCCGATGAACACGGAGAACAAGAAACAGTTGCTATAGGAAACAGGAGTAATACTTCAACACCGGAAGCAAGAGGCATGCGATTGCTTGGCCTTCTTCTCCAGTGCGCTGAAGCTGTTGCGGCTAACCAGCTCGGTGAAGCCTGTGAAATTTTACCTGAAATCACTGAGCTCGCTTCTCCATTCGGTTCTTCGCCGGAACGAGTCGCCGCATACTTCGCCGACGCGCTTAACGCGAGGATTCTTAGCTCGTTTATCGGCGGATACTCTCCATTGAATATCAAATCAGTCACTCTTGCGCAGAACCAGAAAATCTCTCAAGCATTCCAGTTTTACAACTCAATCTCCCCTCTTATCAAGTTCTCCCATTTCACAGCAAACCAAGCAATCAACCAAGCCGTGGAAAGCGAAGATCATGTTCACATAATCGATCTCGATATTATGCAGGGACTTCAATGGCCGGGACTCTTTCATATTCTCGCTTCTCGGCCTTCGAAAATCCGATCGCTGAAGATAACCGGGCTCGGTTCGTCGATCGAATTACTCGAAGCAACAGGCCGGCGACTAGCTGAGTTCGCTACTGCACTAGGGCTTCCATTCGAATTCCATCCCATGGAAACAAAAATAGGTAACATCGGTGACACTACCACAATCTCGCACGGCGACAAAACGGAAGCAGTAGTAGTTCACTGGATGCACCACTGCTTGTACGACATCACTGGTTCTGATATTGGCGCGATTCGATTGCTCCGTGCATTGCAGCCAAGGCTAGTTACCATGGTGGAACAAGATCTTAGTCACGCCGGAGACTTTCTCGGACGCTTTGTTGAAGCGCTGCACTACTACTCTGCACTCTTCGATGCAATCGGTGATACAGAACAAGACGAACTCCAACGGCACGCAGTAGAAAGACAACTGTTGGGATCGGAGATTAAGAACATTGTTGCTGTCGGTGGTCCAAAGAGAACGGGGGAGGTGAAGGTGGAGAGATGGAGGGAAGAGTTAAAGAGAGCAGGGTTCAGGAAAGTTTCGTTACGCGGAAGCCCAGCGGCGCAGGCGAGCTTGTTGTTAGGAATGTATCCATGGAAAGGGTACACTTTGGTTGAAGACAACGGGTGTTTGAAGCTTGGTTGGAAAGATCTACCTCTGCTTACTGCATCTGCGTGGCAGCCATAGCACGTAATGTCGGCCGCCGGCGACTGCATAGGTAGTAGTGATATTAGAGCAGGTGGAGATAGAGGCGAAGGAAGGTGAGTCGTCAGTGTTCGTAGAGCATTGATTGATTACGGGAATACTCTGGTTTTTGTTTTGGTATGGCTAAAAGTGTTTTTCTCCTGTAGTTTTTTGCTACTGTGGGAATTGAAAGAAAACCTCGAGTTTTTAATACACAGGACTAATATAATTTCAGTTTTACTTATAAGAATATACCAAATATGTGATTCAGTTTTAAAAACAGATTATGTAACAAGAATACAGCACATTCATTCTCAAAATAAAAAATTGAAGTTTACAACAAATTGAAATTTTAATTAGAAAAGATTTGAAATTGATTTGGTAAGGGGTGCGCCGGGCCCGTGCAATAGTGCAACGCATGGGCGACGCGCGAGTGCCCCAATGGCAAGCCACTGTAGCGGACACTCTCCTACAAAAAATAAATTTAATATCAATGTGGTTCCATGAACCACTATCAGATATTAAACTGATAAGAACAGATACTACACTTGATCTTAGCCAAAAGGCCGAGAAAGGTATGAGTCTAAACTCATTCCATGGTTTCAATTTTATACCAGCTTTGGTTAGAGATGGTTCTTTCACGAAGGAATGTGGGACTAAAAATAAAGAGTTGGCCAGTGTGTTAGGCCGAAAGTTTGGGCCGTAACTTAGCTGGGCTAATTGCAGTACAACTATATATTTAAAATTTTAAAAATTTTAAATATTTTATTTTATTACTTATTATTATTATTTTAAATAAAAAATATAATTTATTTCAAACTTACTTTCCAAAGCCTCCTACCTTATATACTGACAAAGAGAGCGATGAGATTGACAGGAAATATTGCAAGCTGTCCTGCAAACTGAAAAACTTTCCCAGATTTGTAAATTCCATGAGAACAATATAGCTTATGATTTGTGTAGTTATTAACCAGTCAAGGATGAAAACAAAGCATCTACAACTTACATCTCTAGAATAGTTTCTACACATAACGCATATTATACATCAGCCTGGTGAATATATACAGCTGACACAAGTAAAATATTTCTTCTAGAATTTTCCTTCTGCAAACAACTTGATCTAATTTAGCTTTTGCAGTTTCCTTCAGTAGAACTTACAGAAATTTGAAGGTGTTTACGATGTTGCTATATGTACAAGCTTTCACTTATTTTCTTTCAGCAATCTGCTCATATGCCCCTGGTACCCCAGGAACCAGTTCTTGAGAAATCTCTGAAATACAAGAAAGTGTCTTTGCTTTGTCTGCTTCTTGAGCTATGTTGCTGTTCAAGGAATTTTATGTAGGACATTGCATAGTATGTAGAAGCATGACTGTCAGCTGTGACTAGCATCTTCAGTGATACTTCTGGATTGCTGCTTGTTTTGACTTTCTATATTTAAGAGTTCTGAAGTAAAATGAACTCCTTGTCTGTCCACATAGGGGCCTTCATCATGAGAAGATGAGACTTTGTCAAACTACAAGCTGAAAGGAGCTACATGTTAATGTTCATGGAGATGGACTCCTGCAAGGAAATAAGCCCGAAAGTCAAATATACATTAGTGAAACAAAGAAATGCAGGTATAGGTAGATTAATATCGTGATCTATTCCTAAGAAATTATTGAAAGCATGCATAGATTTGTAATCTAATTGCCAGAAAAAGTATCACTGTGACAGAATGTAGAGAACCATTCCTAGGAATACTTACTCCAAGTCTTGCTGAGATGTTGTCCAGCCAGGTTCATACGCTTCAAGGAAACCAATCTTCGCCTTATTTGGAAGATCATGAGGATGCACAAAAGGTACACCAGGTGGCCACCCTATCTCCATTCTTATACTGCCACAAGGGCTATCTAGCGAGTGTAGGTGGCCTTCACATTCCTTAAGACTGCAAAATCTTAGCTTAACTCCCTTCTTGTCAGCAATTTCCTGAACCCGTTCCTTGAGAACCCGCTGTGCCTCTAGCCTCAGTCTCTTGGATGGAGGCAGGGGCTTGCATGCGGAGTTTGTCTTACGTCTCTTGCTTAAAGTTTTCAATGGCACTGCACATACCAATAAACAAAGAAATTCACCAAAAGATGATAAATAAGATCTGAAGTTAAAACAAACCTGGAATTTGTTAAAGAACCATTTGCCAGCTCAGAAAAAAACCAGCAAGGTTCAAAACTCACAGGCATATTTAAGGTTCTATTAGGAACACCACTATAACACTGGGTGGGAACTCATTTATGTAGACAACCGGTCATATGAAGTAAGTCAGCCAAGCCCACCTAGTGGAATCAGGCTTTTGTTGTCCTATGAAGAAAAATAGGTGAGCACTATACCAATCAGATCGTATACCATTTAAAATGGACAGGTGATGTCAGATAGGAGGTGGTTTAAAAAGAATGCAGTATAACAAAAGCAAAGAATATAAGTTCGATATAGAATAGCATATTTTTATAACAACTATATGATGGATTATGTACAGAATAAATCTTCATAAGAGGTACAATGCACATATAATCATGCAGGTATGTCACAAACATTTAACCAAATGATACAGAACCAATGTCCAGACATAAAAAAGTGCTGACCTACCTTCTTGGCCTGTGGGGAAACTATAGGTTGAGTAACTTTGCCTTGTTATAAGTTGATCAGTGGAGTGAGATCTCTGCATGAAGTCATCAACTGCTATAGGTAGCTGGAATTGGGCTTCAATTCCATGACCAGCTGCTCTCATCTCTGAACAACTAATGCTTGCCATGGATCTGGGCATGATCTTCAAAGCCAAAGAACAACGCCCATACAGATTACCTTGCAGATTACTTATTTCTGTTCTGTACAGAGCTGGGCTAACATAACCAGCTGTTGCCTGATATAGGGCAAGACCAGGATAGACAATGGCATCCTGGGGGCCAAGGTCTTCATCAACAAGTATCCACTGACCGTGGAAATCTTTTATATGCAACCCAGCCCTATCAGACTTGAAAAGGGTGATCAAGCTCTTATCAACGTTATGACCATGGCCTGAAAACACAACCAATGAACTATCTTCTTGCGCTGTCATGTTATGGTGTTGCGCTGTTTGGTAAGAGGGTCTTGAGTGACAACAAAGTGAGAGGACTGACGATGATATTTCTCTGGTCCTTAGTGGCACATTATCAAGTACTTCAGCAAATGTAATGCTGCGTAGGTTCAAATGAAAGCTGATAGCATCCAGTATATCTCGAGCAGCTTTGGCAAGTAATGCAAATATATCAGGCAAACCAGAAGGTGGTAGTTCAATAGAATCACTAGGCTCTGTTGGTGTAAGTCCCGGCCTGAAATCAAAAGTCTCCTGCCATAGTTGAGGTTGTGCATAGTAACCAGAAGTCTTGCACCACTCCCGCGTATCACTAGCATGAACCATCTCAGTAGGAGGATATGGTCTTTGATGAAAATACAGCCTGGCAGAATCCAGTCCGGACCTTAAAAGAGCACCATCACTAGGTGGCAACTGAATGATTGCAGCAGAGTATTGTGCAAATGACTGTGTTAAAGTTGTTAGGGACATCTTGTATGAATCAGAAGGAATCCCTTCAGAGGCTATAAGATCAGTGAGCCTCACACGGCCAAGAGATGGTAGGACATTTCCAGCCATGGCCCCCATTTAACAAGGCCAGAAAGTTAATAACATATATAACTCTCAGAAAGTGTCACACAATGAGATATCAAGGAAAATCGTCAGCTGCAAAGTGGTCTACAAAGACCAAATGGTTAACTACATTAATTAACATGCACAGAAAATGTTTACAACTCCTACAGAGAATAAGAACAAAGGCATGAAGGTTGGTTGGTAAAATGGTAAGAAAATCAACTTTGACCCAAATACTGCAACAACAAGAGACTGAATATAAAACCTTTGTAGAACACATTTTAGCTTTAAGTAAGAAAGTGATTATAAACCAGGACATTAGCAATGCTTTTGCAAAGGATGTTAAAGACTTTGATAGCAACTACAACTATGAACTGAGGTCCTCAGCCAAATAATTCTGATAGAGGATGGATAGTAGAGGATTAATAAATTCTGCTTGTTAATATGATAAGGATAAAGCACACCTTTTCAACTGATAAAATAAGAACGTAACCAAATTTGAAGGACCTTACATGTTCAAAATTAAGGAGGCAGGAGGCTCCTCACAGAAATAGTGGACTAGTAGTAACTCCTACACAAACACCACTACTAACCGGTGAAGACAAAGCACAGACCTCATCATGAATGCACGGACCACTAAGGCTGTATATCAAAATTTCCACAGTACAAAAACCCCACTAAAATCCAACATTCAGACTGCATTTCAAAATTTTATTGATTATGGTGACCTAGTTGGTGAAATGAGTTGCTGCTAGAAGATGGTCATCAAAAGAACAATTCCTACAACTTTCCAAAGCATAACCTTGGAATGCTGAAGCTGTATTAATGATAATAAATCTCTAGAACTACTTTAAAACCGTTCAAATCAATTCATCAACCATCAAGCAGATTTCAAACTCAATTACCCAGCTAACTATTGAATGAATAAAATCAGTAATTTTAAAGCTTTCTAAGCGCAAAGGAAACTTTCAATGTAGTTAAATCACTCCAAATAAACATAAAACAGAAGGAATCTCTACAACTACCAAAAAAATCAAATGCAAAAATTCAAAAAGAATTGATTCTTACAACACAAAAAATCGCGGAATATTTTGATAAAAGCTGATTTCACACAGAAACAACATCAACTTGGTTGATCCCGACCCGCAGATTTGAACTCTCTGTTGTCAGAACAGATCGAATATCACAGAAGCAAAAAGAAAAAGTTGGACACTTTTTGTAGAACGGATGAACCGAGGAAGGAGGAAGAGAAGTAGGTTAGCGGGTTTACGGGTGACCCTGTTTGAAATCCAATTATTTCCTACTCGAATCGAATAGAGCCGTTTACGTTCAATCAAGCTCGTGAATTGAACCCAATGGACTAACCCAACCTCTCGTTTCGCGCCAACACTCCTGAAAGACGCAAGCAAAATTTTCTTTTTCTTCTTGCTGTTTTCTTTTATAAATAAATTTCAGCCAGAAAATTTAGTTCTTATTCTCTTTGTTAGAATCGTGAGAAATTCGAAGCAGAGTTTTGTTAATGGCGAATCTTCGTCTTCATTTTCTTCCCACCACGCCGCCGATTGCCCGATTCTCTTCTCGGAGGACAATTGTAGCTTCTTCTAACGGTTTGTTCTGTTGTTTGTGGTTTTTCCCCCACTCAATTTTCGATTATAGTTTTTAGTAGATGTGAACTGTTTCTTACATTTGTGGTTATGTTTTTTCTGAAATTTTCCATCTTAACATTCTAACTAATATGTTGTAATGAAGTAGTTCTCACATTCAAACTATTTTACACCAGAAAAGAAAAATGCTTCAATAATTGAATAGCCAATTTTATTATTGCAATTTTCTCCAGTGGTACTCTCTTTTTTCTTTCTCTATGGAGTTCGTTCCCTTTGTTTTGCTAGAATGATAATTACTAATTAACGAGTTGTTTCTATGATGGCTTAGGTGTTCCATTCTCGAAGCCGAAGTCAGGAGGGCCAGTAATCATGGACATTCCTCTGGATAAGATAAGGAGGCCACTGATGCGAACACGGGCCAATGATCCTGAGAAGGTGAAAGATCTCATGGCTAGCATCAGCCAAATAGGCCTCCAAGAACCTGTAAGCTCCAAATTTGAGTCAAAATGATCTACTGGTATGGCTTTTTAACATAATTGAACATATTGTAAAAATAATGAGTTATTCGGTTTTGTAAGACTAGGCAGTACTAACTAGCTAGTTGAACTCCAGATTACTGGTGGCTTGTGTTATGAAATTAAGGATGTAATTTTACTAGTACATGAATGGAACAAGTTAAACAAGCATCCGCTGCAAATTGATACAGTATCGAGTGCATGGTTGCTCAGGAAGATTTGTCTGGACATAATACAATTCCTCATATTTGAGGACCAATATTCATAAATTTTAAGAAAGCAATATTGCTCAAACTACTAGGGCTCTAGTTTCATAATCCATAATATGGTACCATATCGTAGGCTGTTTAAAGGTAATATGAGCAGTGTGCAGCAGCAACAATCATGCAGGCAATTAGAGGTTGATGCAATCTTTCAAACTTAGGGCAGGCTCTTTGCCAGCTCTATGTCTTAACTTAAATTACTCAACTTGGTCAAAATATGGTGTCAAATGACCTGATCATTGTGAAAAGAATTCTAGTTAAGAGAGGTGACTTCTTTTTCCCTACTTTACATAGAAATAGAAACAAAGATGAAGATTGATGGTTGTCTATTAGATGTGTTAGCAAAACTTGCCACTACTTAGTCATAGTGTTGTATTGAGAAGAAATACTACCTGCGATATAGATAATTTGGTGTTATCATTCCCTTTTGAGTTACTTACCTACTCATAATGAAGGATATTCTGCATGGTAAAACTAGTAACAGTCACTTCTTAAGACTTTGACCTTTTAGTGTGTACTTAAAAGATTAGAAGTCCTGTCTGGACTTTACTGCCAACCTGCAAACTGAAGGATGACTTGAAAATTAAATGATGGAGACACCAATATTGAAGCCAGATCTTGCAAAAAGTTTTCCCCCTTAAGAACATGAGCGGAGAGGTTTATCAATTTCTCGATACAATGGCGAATATTCAATAGTCTGCTTCTAATACTTATCCTAGTTGTTTTTTTGAATGCAGATTGATGTATTGGAAGTTGATGGAGTTTACTATGGTATGTGGGAGTTAAAAATGGATTGGGTATGATACCTTTTTGTAGCTGTATAAGGCTAGCAGCTACCTATTGATGGAGGACATTTGCTGTCTCCTTTCAGGATTTTCTGGATGCCACCGTTATGAAGCTCATCAACGCCTAGGCCTCCCAACAATCCGGTGCAAGATCCGACGTGGAACTAAGGAAACGTTAAGGTTAGATGTTGGAGATCCTTGTCTTCCTCCAGTATCAAGAGTGAGTTATTGTGTGATCTTACATTGATGTTTCTTGAATTCCTTTTTTTAGGCACCATTTGCGGTGAACTGAATGAACACCTTCGTGAATCCTCTATCTACAAGGGAACTGAATGCCCTTTTTATTTACCAAGGAAGGGATGGAATAAATAATGTAATCAATTGTCAGAACGCAAAACTTTAATGTTGGAAGAGTTAGCATGTTAGTGCAGCCCCCTGATTCAACTACTACACAATGTGCTTCGCCATTCCATCGTTTCTAAATATTTATTCCATTCGTCGTCCACGTTCGCATTGGAGACTTGTTTGTATTTAGAAGTTGCGCGTGGTTTTTATATTGTCAGAATGAGAGGATCCCATGATGAAATTGTTCATCTTGTTGTACACAATGCATAATACCAATATCTTTTGAGTACATTCAGAATATGTGTTTCCACCATAATTATGTTACTCTATGATTCAGACACAACGTATACGAACTGCTGCAACAACGACCGTTAGGTTATTAGATTGTAAGACATGTTATTTGCATGTAATAGCAAAAGCCATTGCCTCAGTGTACATACTGAACTAAAGTCTTCATCAGTGGTAGGTGCAAGCAATCCAAGGGCAATCAGCTATGATATATGATGCATCACTTCAGAATTAGAATACAACCACGTTGAGGTTGAACGGAAGTCCTTCGAATTGCATGATGCAAACTTTATTGTAAACTTGGTTGATCCACAGAACAAATGGATCCCCTCATTATGAACAAACTGAACAAGGACTCTACAACAGTTACATTCTGCTTTGATGGAGATCAGAATACTCCAAGCGGCGCTGCAATCGAATTCTAGTTTTTCCTGCACTGAGACAGAAGACTGCTAATCACATGATAAAAAAAATGACTCATACAGCTACTGGAACAGCTTCATCCAGAGCAACAACTCCAGGGAGCTCCTTTCCTTCCAACAGTTCCAAGCTGGCACCACCACCTGTTGATATATGGCTCATAACATCAGCTACTCCGACCTTCTCAACTGCAGCAACAGAATCTCCACCACCAATGATTGTTGTCACATCCTTTCTGCTAAGCTCTGCAAGTTTTTTGGCAATTGCCTGCAATATAGCAGTCACAATCAGCTTGACTTAGTTCAAAAAATTTAACTATATAATGTGTTTGAAATTTGAAAAAATTACAAAGAAAGTAATGACAATGAAGGTCACATGCAAATCAAAGTATGAATAAAACAAATATGAACTGCATACCTCGGTCCCGACTGCAAACTTGTCAAACTCAAAGACTCCCATAGGACCATTCCAGATAACTGTCTTTGTAGTTTCCAGTGCATCACTGAATGCTTTGATTGAGTCAGGTCCAATATCCAGACCCATCCACCCATCAGGGATACCTGATGATGGTACAATCTGCCAAGCAAATCATCTCTCCTCAACAACCGCATAAAACTTTTCAGACTTTACAAGGGCTTCCCTTGCAGTATACAGCATTATGAAGCACAATATTTTGCGTGGGATTACGTAGGTTCTCTACCAAGCTAAATTTACTAATAATAGAAAAGGCTATTAGGTACATAAATACACAAAGTTTACTTGTGGATTAGCATCCAAAGAGGAAAAGAAGGATAACCTGGCTATTCGCATCAGCAGCGAATTTATCAGCAACAACAATATCTGTTGGCAACATGAGAGAAACACCCTTTGATTTGGCCTTTTCAAGCAGAGATGTTGCAAGCTCTAGTTTGTCCTCCTCCACTAGAGAAGAGCCAACTGACAAGCCCTGTGCTTTATAAAATGTGAAGATCATACCACCACCAAGAAGAAGAACATCTACCTTCTCCAACAGTGACTCAATCACTCCGATCTTGGATGAGACCTTGGAGCCACCAACGATGGCAGCAAATGGCCTCTTGGGGTTGGATACAGCTCCAACAAGATAGTCCAACTCCTGAAAACAAGAACAATTGTGTAAGATGCACATGTATTCATCACTGATGTCAAATTTTAAAAATGAATCATTTAGAACGAAGAATATGTAAACCCTTCAGAGTCTACACAATATGATTGGAGAAACTTGTCTAGGCATCTTGAATTCAAAATTTTTTAATTCTTATTTATTTATTTATTAGTTCAAAGTTGAAGATCCTAACTTCTGCACTGTTACATTGGCTGTTTACAACCAGCTCGAAGTAGGAAAAAGAGAGCACGCGGTGCTTTCCATCTTGAACTTGAAAGACATTAGAGCTTAGATTGTCGTACCTTTTGGAGAAGGAAACCAGCAACAGAGGGCTTTAAAAACTTGGTCACTCCCTCTGTCGAGGCATGCGCACGGTGCGCTGTTCCAAATGCATCATTTACATAGAGGTCAGCCAGCAATGCAAGTTTCTTTGCGAATTCTGGCTCATTCTTCTCTTCCTCTTTGTAGAATCTAACGTTTTCGAGGAGAAGGACTCCACCTTCTGGTAGTGCAGAAACCAATTTCTCAACCTCTGGGCCAATACAGTCATCCGCCTTCTCAACCTATCAATTTCATAAGGTCAATCACTTGCCATTCCTTGTACCAACTAAGCATATGTCACTGAAATGGTCTGATAGATCTACCTTAATACCAAGGAGCTCAGACAATCTGGGAACAAGAGGAGCCAAGCTGAATTTTGGTGTAACGCCCTTGGGACGCCCCTAAATTTCAGAAGGTATAAACTTCAGCATAACACATTTTCTGGTCTAACTGCAATAGAGTTTAACATTAAAACGTCTCTATACCTTTTTCTTAAGGTAAGATATATGCACTCAGAATCAATGTTTACTATAATGTGCTGATCAACTATAATTTGTATGAATCATTTTGACAAAATAAATCAGGTAATTTGTGGAGGTTACCAAATCCTAATCTAACTTGACCTTTTTAATTGAAACTTACTTGGGTCATCTAATTGCTTTCACAAAATCAACTAGTCAAAGAATGATGCAATGAATTTCAGAAACGAATCAACAACATTCTAGCATGAACATATTCACCAATGCCAAAACATCAAACACAAATTATCAGATCAGAAACAATACTGACCAAATGACTTGAGAGAATAACTTTAGCTCCCTTGCTCATGAGATGCTTGATAGTTGGCACAGCTGCACGGATCCTAGTATCGTCAGTAATATTCTGGCTACCATCAAGAGGCACGTTCAAATCAGCTCTAACAAAAACTTTCTTCCCTTTCAGATCAGCCTCCGTGAGATCTCCAACACTCTTCTTCACCATCTTCACTACACCGCGTACTCCAACTCCATTCGCTCTCACACCATTCACTCTTTCCGAAACCTTAAAAAGCAGCGCTGAATCTCCCGTCGCCGCGGAAAACCCCAACCTCTGGGGCGCTGGCTTAAGCGATACGGAACGAGGTACAGCGACGGTGCGGCGGGATGAAGTAGAGCTAGTGCGGAGGAGAGAGAGACTAATCTGTGATAGTGCTGAAGCCATGGTTGGTTGTTTGATTTGTTTTATGGTTTGCTGCAAAACTTTAAAAAAAGAGTTCAGTAATGTTTTTGGTGGGAGAGCGAAGTTTATAAGAATTCGAAGAGAGGGAGGGCGAGTTTGTGGTGGAGTGAAGATTTCGCCTTATCGTTGAGCAATGGTCGATGGAATCGGAGAGAGCGTCTTTGGCTGCTTTTGGTTTTGGACTTTCTTTTTTTTTATTTATTAATTTGTTGTTGCTGTTTATATAAAGTGTTTGGTGGTGAAAGTGAAACAAAGGAAACGAGTATGCGAGTGAGCGGCGTTTTGATTTGCAGGGAATGGGAAGAACTTCAAACGAGACCAAAAAGTCAAGAGTGGAGATCTTAAATTGGGCATCTTTAAACGGGCTTCTTTTTAAAGTATAGCCCAGTTCACCAAGTTAAATTCTGGCCGAAAAGAATGGCCCTCAATCATTGGGAACTGGGATCTGTTTACCAACGTCAATTGCCAAACAGCCCGTTCGTGAAACAGAGGATGTAGATGAGATGAGATGAGATGAGATGAGATGTGAATGCAACACAAAGTAGCATTGCAAAATCGAAGCCACCAGGGATCATACCGTCTCAAAATTTAGTACAACTTTATCCAACTCTAAAAGAACTAGATCTCAATGTCAACTATCCCTCTCCGACTCCGTCCTTGTTCTAGACCCTGCAGATTTTTGTCTACACTTCCTTCTCCTTCTCTTATGTAACACCAACCAAAAATCGCTATCTGACAAACACGTACGTACATAAAACCATCTTCCATTGTTGATAACTTGATAATTTCATTTCGCCGTTGCACAAACCATGGACATGGGCGGGCACGGAGGAGCACAACAGCAAAAGTGGCACGAAGAATGTGTATTCGACATTCTTCTGGGGAAAGAATTCCAAAATATTCTTCACTGGATGGCCAGGAACACGAGGCGGCATGTACGCGCTCGTGCTGATCAACGCCTTCATTCTCGCCTTCCTCGTGTACCTCAGTCACTGCAGGTCCCAGAACAATCCAGAAGCAGGGGTAAATTGCATCGCTTCTTATTCATCGATAGGGTCATCGAAGAAACCGTCGAACGCATCGTTGGTTGCATCGTCGAAGAGTTTTTAGTTGGTCGTAAGGAATGGAAGAGATGAGAGTGAGGAAGGAGAGTGAGAGGAGGATTAGAAACAAAGCGATGCCGATTTGCGGGTGGATTTGTGGACGCCGACGTGCATGGCGGAGCATCGCCGGAGGGAAAGATAGAATCAGATACAGAACGATAACAGCGTCTTCTTCGCGTGCAGTGATCTCGCTCGGTGTCGAGTGTCGACTGGTTTCTTTCGGATCGTGGTTTTGTTCTGTCTATATCCCGAACTCTAGAGGAAGATGTCGAACAATGAGGGCGTGCTTACCTTAATGTAAACTAAGGGCATGTAAGGAAATTTTTCTTTTTCAATTTTTTATTTATATTTATTAATAATATTTTAAAATATTTTATAAAATTTTAAAAATTTTAAAATATAAAAACATTTTATATCATAAAAAAATTTTATTAATTATTTTTATTATTTTTTTAAATATTTAAAACATTTTTAAAATACTTTTTCTTTTTTAAAATCTTCTTCTCAGTAAGCATTTTTAAATATTTTTAACTTTTTTTAAAGAAAATTAAAAAACAAATAAAAAATTAAACTTAAATATATTTAATAAAAATAGTTTTTTTAAAAATAAATTTTAAATAAAATTTTATAAAAATAAGACCTAAAGTACACTCGGTATCATAAAATGGGCTTAGATGGATTATAGTAACCCATCTATCTTTATGCCCAGAAATATTCTTCAAATATTTTGAGACTACAATAATCCAATTCAGTTTTTATTTCCAGATCCAGAACTAAAAAAACCCTTCAAAAACCTTCGAAACATTTTCGTCCATCTTCCGTTTCTCAACATGTCGACTCCGCTCGATATCTCCCTCTCTCCCAAACCTCTCCACTGGTCCAAAACTCTCAGAAGACAACGCCAGTCTATCTCTCTCCTTCCCATTCCCTCCAAAGCTTTCCGCCTCCCAAGTCCGGCAACAACCCAAGCTTTTTCTGACACCACCACCATCTTCCCTCTCTCCATTACCCAAATTCCAACTTCTCTAAACAACCGCAGCAACAGTAGCAGTAGCACTACTGCCTTCGCTGGCCGTAGTAAGAAGAAGCCCGGGGGGCCGTCTTCGGGCCGTATCGAAGGCAACGCTGAAGTCCGACGCAAGGCTAAAGAGAACGCTCGCCGACGCAGCCTTCGCCTTTCTCAGAATCGATTTTTTCGCAGGAACAATCCGTCTGCTGTAAATCAGGCTGATTCGTTTACTGATGAAGAGCTTGAGATGATTGGTCTTGGGTACGACCGTTTTGTAAGGTTTATGGCTCCTGATGATCCCAATCTTCGACACCCTTATGATTGGTACAAGTATGGCAAGTATGGGCCTTACTCCTGGCGTGGAATTGTTGTTGGTCCGCCAATTCGCGGCCGGTTTTCAGATGAGCGGGTTTCTTTGATTGGCGAAGTTGAAGACCATGAGGAGTTTGAAGAAATTGAGCAGTTTGAGATGTCGTCGGAGTTCTCTCATCGAGTTCGTGCATTGGAGGAATCTAAAATCGGCATGCAGTACTTCTGGGTGTTTGTTCGGCACCCTAAATGGCATGCATCTGAGCTGCCTTGGCAGCAATGGACATTGGTAGCAGAAGTTGCAGTGGAGGCATCTCCACAGCAGCGGCTGGATAAGTGGAGCCTTATGGGACGGTTTGGGAACCGGACAAGGGCAATGATCACACAGTGTGCTGCATGGATGCGGCCAGATATTATATATGTCAAGCGACCGGTGTACCAGTGCCGGTTCGAACCACAGGATGACTTTTTCAAGCTGCTCGGGCCTCTGCTGGATCCTGACACTGAGGAGCAGTACCTCTGTGAGCTTAAAAGGGATGATGGCCGCATTGAGCTCTGCACTTACTTTACTGGTTTATGCAAGATTGTGAATATTTCTCAAAAGGCTTATGTAGATGATGTAGTTAATGCTTATGAGAAGCTGAGGGATGATGGCAAGTTGAGGTGCCTTGAATTCTTACTCACCAACCACCCTATGGAGCTCCTTCACCCTTACACCAAGGAGTGGAAGGCCAAGCTAGAGGAGATGGAACTCGGTTGTGATGCACCGGATGAGAGCGATGGTGAAGCCAATGAGGACAATAGTGAGGTAGTTGACTGGATTGAGGATGACAGAGATGGTGATAGCATTGATGAGTATGAAGTGGAGGAGGCAGAAGAGGATGATGAAGAGGTGGTTAGTGTTGAAGAGGACCACGAAGAGGAGGAAGAATCAGGAGCTGACCGTGATCCAGAAGAGAGCGAGGACTACTGGAATGAGCAGTGGAAGAAAGCTGTAAAAAGCTCAGATGCTATGGAGAAACTTGTGAAAAAAAGTATAGAGGTTTCAAATAAATTCTATGAGAAGCAGATGACGGATGAGCAGCAGAGGAAGGAGGGAGTTGAACAGGATGGTGATCCAACGACCATGGTAACGGACCCGGATCAGAGGAAAGAAGAGTTTGAGAGGGTAGGCCACAGCGGTGCAAACAGAAAAGCAATGAAAAGCAGGATACCACCCGAGCTGTTTTTGAGGGCTGGAGTCCGGCCATTCGCCTATCGAAATTTAGTAAAGGAAATAGTATTGCTAAGGCATGCCATCATAGATCGAGATATTAGCGTGAAGGGCTGAATTATGAGAAGCCTACTTGATGCATGCTACAATTTGAATATGGATTCTTCGTTTTAAGATTAATGATGTTCTGGGGTTTGAAATATTTTGTGCTCGGGGGTGTTGTACTAGAATATGTACGAAGTAAGACCTGCTCTATTCAAAAGAATGATATATATGTTCGGAGGATAATTATTGAGGGAATATACAGCAGTATTAGGGATGATGCTAGAATTGTACTTACTGATTATACCCACTTGTTTTTTGTTCGAAAGACTGGCTAGAGAAAGGTGCTAAACTCGTTAGAGAAAAGACGCTCTAAGCAGGTTTGAAGACCATGCTAATGGCAGAAGAGAAAACAAAGACAACGAACATGAAAACCAACATTAACAAACTTAACACAAAAGTACCAAGGGTAATATCAAGGCATATTGAGCGATATAGACAAGCATGGGGCACAAGGAATCATCAAGGTGCAAAACAAGTATCAGATTGTACACGAGTATTGATATGTACAACTTGATACACTAATAAACCCTCACATGATAGATAGATTGCTAATGACATGGCTGTTAAGTTTCTCCGAGAAACAGCATTTGAGATGACTAATTTTGACAGCATGCTACACCATTGGCAGGACGTTAAGGCTTCCAGAGTTTAGGATGCATTGGATTCTCCTGTTCTATTTCTGGAGGGGTAGTTTCAAGTATTCATTACCTGTATATATATCATCAAGAAAAGACATCATCACCAAACCTCTGAAGCCTTTAACGAACCACACTCGCCTTAACCTGAATAGGCAAACGAAAATTCAAGAAATCAACAATTTTTTACAGAATAAGAAATTCATACTTCAAAGCCATTCACACATAATAAGCGAACTTTCAGTAATTTCTCAGATTGGCTATTGCATTTTCAAAGGATGCTCCTACAGTTGTAGCATCTAGAACTGAGATTAAAATCATTTTACCTTTCACCAAAATATAGGCAACAGTTTTGTGTCCAATGCTGAAGACAAGAGTTGGTGGCAATCAAAGTGCTTCAGTGTGGACAAGCAACAATGCTATTGAAGGTCAAGAAATCACAAAGGAACAACTTAAGTGTTGCCTCATGCAGCATGCGGTTGCAACCTTCAAAATAAGGCCTTCCATGAAAAGCTTCGGTGGAAATAATGTAGATAGAAAAATCAGAAAGACGTTGCTGATATTTGAACAGATGAGAGAAAGCAAGTACAAGCAGAAGATTTCTTATTTTCTGAAAGTATCATGATTTTAGGATGATTGTTTAGCACTCATCTAAGGTTAATCAAACTAATGATATGCAACAGTTTTGAAGAGGCAGAGCAAGTAACCAAAAATATAGCTCAAAAAAGGGAAAGGATGCAAAACGTGTGCAGCAAAGCAATTGTTGCAATTCAGATAATGGTGAGCTGTGTGGACCCGATCAGCCCAAAGATGGATGGAGATGCAAGTGTATACAATCAGGCTACCTCGTATACTACCTTTGATGCTGCGTATGATAGAAACAATGGTTCATTTAAATTCTTTAAAATTAGGATCAATAAGATGTTTGTAAAAGTTGTCATTGACAACAACTAATAACCATTACATTAACTCTAGGATGACTTATTAACAATTATACAAACTACCATTAACTATTGACAAATAGAGGATTGGAGCCACCGGATGACAAAGCTTGGCAAATGACAAGCAAAGTTCTTGCTCAAATCTGTAAGCGGTATGTAAGTCCACATCTATATTGTGCTAATAAATGCATTGCTAACACAGTATTACATTAACTAAGTTGAGAGGTTATCATTTGTTCGCATGCTGCTTTATGAAGACAGACACATCGAGACATACATATTAATAATTTAAAGAATCCTTCATCAGCTAGCATTTGCCTTCGACTGAGGTTTGCTCTTTTATTCATTTGGAGTATAAAAATTCCTCCATGACAATCTAAGGAGAAGCATGGTTATCTCGGTGAAAGAGTTTCAATGTATTGCACTGGCTTAAAGTTCTACATCGCCAGCTGACTAGGGCGGTTCAACACAATACTAAATAGCTATCTAGTATAATTTTACTAGAGCCATTGCCAAGGGAAATATCAATTTGTTCATAAAATATTCAGAAGGAAACATTAAAATTAACTAGAGACAACGTCAAAAGTCTGTATTAAAGCAAACAACATAATTCATGTGCGGACGAGTGCTAAAATATTAATCAAACCAAATCAACATCTGGGAAAGCCATAAATCAAATCAGAAACAAGGGAACAAGTACAAATTTAGTTTCTAATTCATTCACAATTCTAAGAAAGACAGTGAGACAGAAAGATCAAGCACAGTGAACTTAAGATTTATTTGGTGAAAATATTATGATTATAGCAAGACAAAAGCATGCTTGACAATTTGAAATAGCTCAAGAGATAATCCAAACAATTAATAAGTAGTTACCAGCATGGAAAGAACGGTGTGCCTCGCAACATATCACATCAAAACTAGAGACTGAGATCAAGCGGAAAAACAGCTTCCAAACAGCAATATCAATAAATCAATCGACAGGCTGGTGACCAGCGAGACAAAGCGAGAGCGAGATTTGCGCCTGCTGACACTGTTGTCGTTTTATGTTCGTTCCGGCGCTGGCACACATGCTGCGCACAGCTTCAGACTCATCAGGGCAAGCAAAGGAAACGATGCACTCTGCTAACCCACGGTTGAGGTGGCGGCAGAGAACTGATCGCTGCAGTAGGTCTCCACGCGTGCGAGCGTAGCACTCATCAAGCGCCCGGTGCAGAGCCACACAGCGCGGCGGCAGCTCCGCCGCCTCACCGCCATTTCCAGCCATCTCACGATCACGAGTTCTTACGGTTCCCTTTCGTTCGGTTGTATCGTTTCTGGCCCGAATTTAAAATGGCCGTGCCTAATCTTGGTCTTGGGCTAGCTGTCTACGTAGTTGTTCATATAGGGTTGCTATTTCCTAATAATCATAAAAGTTTTATATATATTAAAATTAGATATTATAATATATAATTATAATTTTGATCATTTTTTTAAAATTAAAGTTTGTCTTTTAAAAAATTAAAATATTATTTCATAAAACTTTGTTTTATAAATACTTTAAACACTGCTTTAGTCAAATTTACTGCGGTTATGGTTTTTACTTTCTCATCAAATATATTAACAAAACCATCCATATTTTCATTAGATAAGTATTTCTAAAGTTTTTCTAAAAAAAGAAACTTTTTTTATTTTCCTAAACAAAAGTTAAGTGCAAATCTCTAATTAACCATCATCAATTTCCTTTCACTGAATAAAGTCAATAACAACTTAATCCCCAAAACCTGTCCCCTTCCCTTACCCTATCAGGGTCCTCACCCGTTCATTATACTAATAGCGTCCCAAACCATCACAAGTTCACCACCGTCCGATTAGTTCTCCGGCGCCTTACCTCCACAAAACCAAACCAGAGCACTTAATTTTCGCCATATGCTCGAGCATGCCCGAGCGCATCAGCAGCAGCAGCAAAAAACCTCGCAACCCTTCAACCAACACCACCGTCAAGCCCATGTCCTCCACCGCCTTAGCCGTCTCTCCTTTCCGTTCCCTTCTCAAACCAACCATCGCTCTCTCCCTCTGCCTTTTCCTTATCTCTCTCTACGCTTTATCTTCTTCACCTTTCTTACCTCCTCTCTCCTCCACCACCATCACACCTACCCCTTCCTCTTCTTCTTCTTCTTCTTATTCCGCCACCGCGACTACTACTACTCCTCCGAAGATCTATCTCTACAACCTTCCTTCCAAATTCACCACCGGAGTTATTCAAAATTACCTTCTTGCCCGCAACCCTTCTGCTTCTTCTTCTTTGAATCTTAGGTACCCTGGTCACCAGCACTCTGCTGAATGGCATCTCTTTACTGACCTTTCTAACCCTCGCCGACCGCTGTACTCTGCCTTAACTGTTGTTGATGATCCTGAATCAGCAGATCTCTTTTATGTTCCGTTCTTTTCATCGCTTAGTCTTGTAGTTAATCCTGCCAGGTCGCCGGACGCTAATTCGGCATCGCAGATGGCTTATAGTGATGAGAGGATGCAAGAGGAGTTGGTGGAGTGGTTAGAGGATCAGCCGTACTGGCAGAGGAATAATGGGAGGGACCATGTTTTCATTTGCCAGGATCCCAATGCGTTGTACAAGGTGATTGATAGGATTAAGAATGCAATGCTGCTGGTGTCAGATTTCGGACGGTTGCGGCCGGATCAGGGATCGTTGGTCAAAGATGTTATTCTGCCATATTCACATCGGATTAATCCGTATAAGGGCGAGATTGGTGTGGTGAACAGGCCATCCCTCCTCTTCTTCATGGGTAATCGATACAGGAAGGAGGTAACTTGATTTTTTCGACTACCTGTTTTCCTAAGAATCTTTAGTTGGAGTTGGACAATTTAGTGAATACACCTAAATAGAATCCATCCTGTTTTAATTATTATTATTACTATTATTTTCGTTTTGTTTAGTATGTTATCAACTATTATGAATTTTCTCACAAGAGAGGGGAATGTAAAGAAAACTACGAAATTGATGTATTGTCTCCATGATGAGAGCTGAGTGACAATTTGAAGATTTCCAATTTAGGACCACCTTTGTGTTGCTAGAAGCAGGGTATCTGATGCTTACTTTGCTGCTTTCTTGGCAGTCTATTTAGGACCACCTTTGTGTTGCTAGAAACATTTCCCTTTGATAGCACAGTCATTAAAGAGCATCTAAAAACCTTGCTTCATGTCTGTATGTTCCTTTCTTGTTCAGGGGAGCATCTGAGAACCTTGCCTCTGTAAAGAGCATCTAGGAATTTCGTTCTTTTTTATTGTTTAGTTTCATATTTGTTTTGTTGGAACTCGAAGTTTCTAATTTACGGGAAGGGAATTCAGAAATTGAAGACATACTTTCATACTCTCTCTCTCTCTCTCTCTCTCATTCTAAAAGTTGTTTAGTAATTTGTCTTTCTTAGCTAACCTTGTTGCTTTTAATTTTTCACACACAGAATGTGACCATGGACAAAACCTCTGAATGATACAACATCCACACAACATTCAGATAACTTTTATAGGTCGTGTTATATTTCTCTTCTTTTTGTAGGGTGGAAAAATCCGTGATGCTCTGTTTCAATTATTAGAAGGTGAAAAAGATGTGGTAATTAAACATGGTGCACAGTCTAGGGAGAGCAGGCGTATGGCAACTCGAGGCATGCACTCCTCCAAGTTCTGTTTGCATCCTGCCGGTGATACACCTTCAGCTTGCAGGTTGTTTGATGCCATAGTTAGTTTGTGTGTTCCTGTGATTGTTAGTGACTATATTGAGTTACCGTTTGAAGATGTTATAGACTACAAGAAGATTGCAATATTTGTTGAGACAATGAATGCTGTAAAGCCAAGATATCTAACTTCAATGCTAAGAAGGATAAGCTCTAAGAGAATCCTGCAGTATCAGAAGGAGCTTGAAGTGGTATGTAGTTTCTCTTCTCTTATCTTATTTCATTTGAGTGCTTCATATATACTATTCGATTTGTCTACTACTTCCAGACAACGCTGTCGAAATAGTTTAAATATATTTAAGATTAACAAGAAGTTGGAGAAGTTGTTCATTCACATTCTTAAACAAGACTACAAGACATGCGTGACTCGGTTGTCATTCTAAACCTGTTTGATATGCCTGGAAACATATTTATCTTTAAATTTGGTTAAAGTGCTCTGGGATGCCAGCTGTGATCCCTTTCTATATTGGGATCTCGGTAGTGGTTGCTAAATCAGTCAATGACGAGCTAGGTTCAGTGAACTTCAAATAATGTTCGTTTGTATCTCTAGAGTTATTGACAGAACTAAAGGAATACGAAATTTAAATACGACTAGGAATGTAGTTTACTGGCCTCCCATGGAACTGCTGCAGTTGTAAAACTTCAATGGAGTTGATGAATTTTGAGGCAGTTTGCTGTATCATGACTCTGATTATAGATGAAATTTCTTCTCTTGCACAAAATTGAAGACTATCAGAATCTGCTTATAAACGATGGTGCGGTTTTATGCCCTAATAATCTTGGAAATAATTTTATCTTCAGGTGAAACGATTTTTTGAATATGAGGATCCCAATGGAACAGTGCCAGAGGTATGGCGCCAAGTTGCTCTGAAGGTGCCTCTTATAAAGCTGATGATAAACCGAGACAAGCGTTTAGTCACAAGAGGTCCTGGTTGCTCTTGCGTTTGTTCAGGGCACAATGGTACATCCATTAGGGAATTTTGAAACCAGCATATGTCGACTGCTGCTGATTTCTACAATTTTGGAGTTTTGACTACCCGCAATTTAATTTGTTCACCCATTGAGGAACCTCTATGATTTTGAGGCTACTCTTCAGTCCTGTGACCAGATTTACAATCATAAGGTGTTAGCCATAGGGAAAAAACTGATGCCTATAGAAGAAAGATATAATTTATAATCCAAATGGTGCTATTATCAAGTTGTTGTTAGCTGTTAATTATCGCCTTGGTGAATCAGCATGTAAGTATGCTGCCAATTTTGTACAGAAATTATTGTTATGATACTGATCATAGATAATTACTCTTGTATCTCCAATTCTCCATTTGGTTGTTTGTTGGTTGCAGTTGTGTAACATGCACAGATCCACGACTCCTCTGTGTTCCTTGCTTGCGTTTATGTGCTGTTCTGATTATACAACCATAGAGCTTTCTTTCTTACCATTGATCTAACCAGGTGTTTATTATTTTGTTTGTGTTGGTATGGTTTATGGATTACAATCGACTATCTAGTAGGTCGACCTATTGGTCATACCAATTGCATCGTTCATATTTGCCATTTTCTTGGCCCTTGTAGTTGTGTATATAAGGTTTGTTTGGGAATTCTTTTAACTTCTTATTTATTTTCTTTTTAGTTTTCACAAGCCCTTCCATAGTACCCTAATTTTTTTAAAAGTTTAAGATATATGAGTAAATTGTAAAATATTATATGTTTTTTTTATTTTCTAAATGTTAAAAATATATATTTATTTAAAAAAATGTTTTTTCATCAAAAGAACTTTTTCATACAATACCAAAACAACCACTTGTTTGTTTGGTATGTCTATGGATTACAATCAACTAGCAGGCCGACCTACTTACTAGTCATACCAATTGCAACGTTCATATTTGCCATTTTCTTGGCCCTTATAACTTGTGTATATTAGATTTATTGGGAGTGCTTTTTTTTTTTTTTATATATTTTTGTATTTTTCAGAAAATCTTCACTAGTACCCTAATTCTTGTTTTTTAGATGTGAAAGACATGACTAAATTATATAATATAAACTTATTATATAGACATTTTTTATTTTTAAATGAAAAAATAAATGTCTTCTCAAAAATTTCACTAATTTTTTTTTCATCAAAACCATCTTTCTATGAACAATCCCAGCAACTGCCGCAGAATACCCTTTGAGCAGTGAAGCGACAATTTAAATTAAGGTAAAAAACCTTAACTGAATTTTAATTATTTGATTACATCTAGGACAGCACGGCAAATTTATTACGTTTGTCGAGATTTGAGCTCCATGACTTTCTCCTTTGTAGCCTTCAATGCTTCTCCATATATAGGCCTGGTATGGCTGTGCTTAAAGTCCGAAAAAAGCCCAGCACAGTATTATAAGTGTTTGATAAAAAATGCTTTAAGCTGCTTACGGCGGCTTTTAAAAATTAAAAATAAAAAGTCTCGATTCGGTGCTTTTCAAATAAAGCCGCACGCGGCTTTTCGCTTCGGGTACAGAAAATAACTATTTTACCCATATAAATTTTACAAAATTATAAATCAATATATATTTTTTATCATTTGTTCTAATTCTTAATTTTTTCATTTTCACTGCCTCCTCCTTTCCGATCGCTCCCAATCGCTTCGCTGTCTCCCTTTCGATCGTTTTTCCGATCTCTCCGTCTCTAACGCCGATCAAGTTTCCGTCCAAGCTCTCCGTCCCTATAGATCGTTTTTTCCGATCTCTCCGTCTCTAACGCTGATCAAGTTTCCGTCCAAGCTCTCCGTCCCTGAAGATCGTTTTCATTCCGATCTCCGTCTCTGTAAGATTTTTATTTACGGAATTGAAGCACGGCCGTGGGTTGAGGTAAAATTTTTTTTATTTAGATTTAACTATTTGATTGTTTATTTATACGTTGATTAGTTTTTTTTTATTAATTTCATTGGTGTGGATGGACGGATGAATTTGTGCGATTTTAAATTTTTTTTTGACTGTGTTAGTGACTGTGATTTTTCGTTATTTATGTGTTAGTGACTATAATTAGTGAATGTGATCGTTATTTATATTTATTTTTCGTTGCGTTGATTTTTTTCCCAAAGTCTATTGATTTATTCATTCCATAAATTTTTTTTCTTCTTTGTTTGCGTCCGAATCGATCAAAATGTTTACAAATTATAGTTATTTTTTTTTTCAATCGATTGCTTCTAAGAATTTTCGAAAGATCATCGG
This sequence comes from Acanthochlamys bracteata, assembly GCA_019914995.1. NCBI lineage: Eukaryota > Viridiplantae > Streptophyta > Magnoliopsida > Pandanales > Velloziaceae > Acanthochlamys > Acanthochlamys bracteata. The sequence continues at coordinate 4,651,351 of CM034129.1, read as the reverse complement.
TGCAGTTGTCTCTGTGCAGGAATTAAAAATTAATTCGGATTTTTGCAGAACTAAATATGTTAAAATTTTGACGGGTATTAAGAATAATTGATCATTTTAAAGATTTTATGGTTATTTTCTGTTGAAAAAAATTGCTTGGTGAAGTTGTTTGTAAAATTTGAATTTACTTGTAGTTTTCAACTATGTGTGTATTGTTGTATGTAAATGTTTGAACTTATCGCTGTTTATTTTTTTACTCAGTTTTGACATTTTGGTTGCTGATAGAATTGTTTGGTGTGCTTGTTGGCCCTTTGACGAATTTTGAGAGATTTTTGTGTATCCTTGCTGATTGCCTTATTACCTTGTAGCCCCTTTTGAACGGCATGGCAGGGATTGTCACCTTGAATAAGATGTTTGGCTAGCTTGATGGTTATTGATATCATGATAGTAAAATAGATGCTACACTTATCTTAACCAAATATATATAGTTGCTGCCTATACTTACCCTAGTTGGCCCAATGATGAATTTTGAGGGATTGTTGGTTATTCTTATTGGCAATTAATGATTTTTGAGGTATATTTCCCTATGCCTGTCCTTGCTGGCCTGTTGATGATGTTTGAGGAATTGTTGGCTATCCTTGCTGGTTTGGTTTAGTTTTTGAAGTGGTGTTGCATATAAAAACACTTGCTGGCCGTATGATGAATTTTGAAGGATTGTCGGTTATCTTTACTAGCAAATAAATATTTTTTGAGATATGTTGGCTATATTTGTCCTTGCTGGTCTGTTGATAATTTTTAGAAATTATTGGCTATCATTGCTAGTTTGGCTTAGTTTTTGAAGTGGTATTATCTATAAACACCATTGCTGGGCCTATGATGAAATTTTGAGAGATTGTCGGTTATCTTTACTAGCAAATAAATATTTTTTGAGATATGTTGCCTATACTTGTCCTTGCTGGCATGTTGATGATTTTTAAAGAATTGTTGTTGGCTATCCTTGTTGGCAAGTAATGCATAATGATGTATAGCTGCCCTATCTAGATTTTTGAGAGATTGTTGCCTAACCTTGCTGCCCCTATGATGATTTCTGAGGGTTTGTTGTCTTATAAAATACTCAAATAAAATGTTTGGTTGCCTTATTATCTTGCAGCCCCTTTTGGACGGCATGGCAGGGATCGTTACTTTGAATGAGATGTTTGGCTAACTTGATGGTTATTGATAACATGATAATAAAATAGATGCTACATTTATTTTAACCAAATATGTATCGTTGCTGCCTATACTTACACTAGCTGGCCCAATGATGAATTTTGAGGGATTATTGGTTATTATTACTGGCAATTAATGATTTTTTAGGTATATTTGCCTATGCCTGTCCTTGCTGGCCTGATGATGATGTTTGAGGGATTGTTGGCTATCCATGCTGGTTTGGCTTAATTTTTAAAGTGGTGTTGCATATAAAAATATTTGCTGGCCCCATAATGAATTTTGATGTATTGTTGGTTATCTTTACTAGCAAGTAAATATTTTTTGAGATATATTTGAATACGTTTGTGCTTGTTGTCCTGTTGATGATTGTTGAGGGATTTTTGTGTATTCTTGTTGGTCTGGTTTAGTTTTTGAAATGGTGTTGTCTATAAACACCTTTGCTGGTCCTATGATGAATTTTGAGGGATTGTCAGTTATCTTTACTAGAAAATAAATACTTTTTTGAGATATGTTGCCTATATTTGTCCTTACTGGCCTGTTGATGATTTTGAGAAATTGTTAGCTATCTTTGCTGGTTTGGCTTAATTTTTGAAGTAGTGTTGTCTATAAACACCCTTGCTGGCCCTATGATGAATTTTGAGGAATCGTTGGCTATTCTTGCTGGCAAGTAATGAATATTGATGTATATTTGCCTGTGCTTGTCCTACCTGGCCCTATCTGGATTTTTGATGATTGTTACCTAATCTTGTTTCCCCTATGATAATTTCTGAGGGTTTGTTGTCTTATACATTGCTAAAATGAGATATTTGGTTGCCTTATAATCTTGCAGCCCCTTTTGGATGGCATGGCAGGAATTGTTACTTTAAATGAGATGTTGGGCTAACTTGATAGTTAATAATATCATGATAGTGGAATGGATGCTACATTTACTTTTGAAGGGATTTTTGCTTTATACAACTCTCAACTGAGATGCTTTCCTTGCTGGCATGTTTTTTGAGTTGTTATGGTGGTGCTGCCTAGGCTCAGTATTGCTCCTTATGATGAATTTTGAGGGTTTGTGGTAGTGTTACCTATACTATCCTTGCTGCCATATGATATTTTTGAGAGATTTTTGCCTGGTGGTGCTGCCTATATGCTTCCTTGTTGCCCTATGATAATTTTTTGAGGGCTTGTGGTAGTGTTGCCTATGCTATCCTTACTGCCATATGATATTTTTTGAGGGATTTTTGCCTGGTGGTGCTGCCTATATGCTTCCTTGCTGTCCTATGATGATTTTTTGAGGGTTTGTGGTAGTGTTGCCTATGCTCAGCCTTTTGCCCTATGATGATTATTAGGGATTATTAGTTATTCTTATTGGCAATTAATGAATTTTGAGGTATATTTTGTATGCTTGTCCTTACTAGGCTATATGATAATTTTGAGGGATTGTTGGCTATCCTTACTACCATATGAAATTTTTGAGATATATTTGCCTTACATGCTATCCTTACTGGCCTGTTCTTTAAGTTAGTGTGTTGGTGTTGCCTATGCTTCCTTGCTGCCCTATCATGATGTTTGAGGGATGTTTGCCTTATGCAATGCTCAAATGAGATGCTTTCTTGCTGCCCTATGATGATGTTTGAGGGATGTTTGCTTTGTACAATGCACAAATAAGATGCTTCCTTGCCTATGATGATATTTGAGGGATTTATTTTCATATGTTTAGATGGAATCCTCAAAATCACATCAATCAAGAAAAATGAACCCGATTAGGTGGACAGATGCTATCCACTTTAAGTTTGTTGAATATTGTGAATAAGATGTATCTAAGGGGAATAGGCCAAGAACCTATATTAATGTGCAAGGCTGAAAAAATATCAAGAAATCATTTGAAAAATTTTATGGCCAGGAGGTTGAGCGGAAATAATTAAAAAATCATTAGGATGGTATGAAGAGTGATTACAATAATTATAAATCGTTGGTTCGTGGAGAGTCTGATTTGGGATGGGATTATACTCGCAATATAATCGCTGCAGATGACGAGTAGTGGAAAGAAAAAATTAAGATATTTTTATCGAATCGTAAAAATATGTTATTATTATTAAATTAATTTTTTAATTAATGAATTCTTTCTTTCTTTAGGCATACCTAAATTTAAAAAATTTAAGGGAAAAGATTTATCTATATACCGCGAACGATACTCGGTGTTATTTGATGATCTTGTTGCCAATGGTTCGCGGGCTTGGGCACCATCACAAGTTCAACAAAAGACTGCACCTTCAAACCCATCGAATTTGGAAGGCAGCGGAGATAGCGGCGACGTTCGAGCCAATGAAGAACCTCAACCTGCATTTCAGGTTCCCTCTCCTATAATAACTGATAATAATCTCTTTTCACAGTATTTTTCTATATCTCAAAATTTTCTAAGATCAGGAAGTAGTGGTAAGAAGCGAAAGAGTTTCGGATCATCTGGAAAGGAGCATATCGATGACATGACAGAGATAATGCGTCAAAGACACACAATGACGTTATCGATACCAACCATCCGTCAAAGTTTGGCGATATTGGACACTATTCCAGAGATAGAAGCCGGTAGCCTCCTAGCCCATTATGCAGCATGTGTATTGACTAAAAAAAAAATCGTGAAATTTTTATGAGTTATTCTAATGCTGCAGCTCGCTATAGTTGGTTGAATTTTCACTTTAACTATTTTGGACCGGAAAAATTTTAAATTAGTTATTGTATGTTGTAATTTGAACATTGTGAAATATTAGTGTGCTAGTAGTATTATAAAGTTAGTATGTTGTAAACATTATTGGAATATTGTTATGGTTGTAAAATGATATTATTGTATGTTGTTGGTGGTAGTTATTGTATGTTGTTATGATTGTTATGTAGTATTATTGTGAACATTATTGGAATATTATTATCGTGTTAATATGATGTTCGTTAAATAATAAAATTATAAATATTTTTAAAATAATTTTGTGGTGGGCATATGATGTTGGTATGTTATTACTGTGATTTAATTGAACGTTTAAAATATTATTTTGATAGTATGATGTTAGTATATTGTATAATGGTGGTAATATATAATATGATCAAAATTATATTATTAGAAAAATTTTTGATACCAATTATAATATTATTGTTTTTGAAAATTGTGAGTTTATACGTATTTGTTTAGTTAATATTATCATTTAAAATTAATTTTTATATTTGCAGTTAAATGGATCCGTGGGTTAGTGATAGTGAGGAAAATAATAGTGAAGAAGAATGAACAGACTTATGTGAACAAGCAAATTATGCAGCAATTCAGTACTACAATCGACATCTATATAAACGTCCGTGTCGTACATCTATACGCACGGATAACGTTTTCATAAATGAGATACTGGAAGAAAACGAAGTTCGTTGCTATCAAAATTTTCGATTGAAGGTATCTGTTTTTTTACAACTATGTGATGAGTTGACAAGATTGTACAACTTAGATGCAACACGTGGAATATCTGTTCATGAAGAAGTTGCTATCTTTCTCGTAACGTGTGCGCATGGTCTAGGAAATAGAATAAATCAGAAAATTTTTAGTCATTCGGGTGAAACGATTCATCGACATTTTTATAGAGTGCTTGAGGATGTGCTGAGATTAGCTGCAAATATTATAAAACCTCATGATAGATATAATGAGGGAAAAGCATTTCATAAACAACAAAACGCACGTTATCTTCCATGGTTTAAAGTAAATGATCAAATCAAATTTTAGCACTTAGGTTGTTATAATTGATAAGTTGAATTTTTTATTTTGATATCAAAATTTGAATACAAGATTGTATTAGAGCTATCAATGGGACATATATCAAAGCAACTATACGGCCAGAAGATGTAACACCTTACATTGGACGTAAATGATATGCTACTCAAAATATATTGGCGGTATGTGATTTTAATATGTGTTTTACATTTGCATGGACCAGATGGGAAGGGTCAGCTCACGATTCACGCATACTGAACAAAGCATTACGCATGCCTGAACTGAAATTTTCCTTATCCTCACGGAGATAAATATTATTTAGTGGATGCAGGATATAAACATACCTATGAATATATGGGTCCTTATAAAGGCCGGGACGTAAGATATCATCTGGAAGACTTTCGTCGTGTCAATACACCACAAATGCGGGCACCTAGAGGGAGAAAAGAAAAGTTCAACTTTCTACATTCTTCATGCAAAACTATAGTTGAACGTACATTTGGCGTATGGAAGACGCGCTTTGCAATTTTAAAAGATATGCCGCCATACTCAATAGAAGTATAACGTAATATTATTATTGCGATAATGGCGATACATAACTATATCAGGATTAAAAGAGCAAATGAAGCATCTACAGATGCTGAGCGTGAAACTTATCTACCGTCAGTATTTGAAGTATCTTCTAGTACATCAAACGTTCAACCCGAGGATGAATCCGATCGTAATGATAGATGGGATGCATGCCGGGATGCAATTGCAAGTGAAATATATAGACATTTATGAATGTTGTGTTTCTGTTTGATTTTATGATTGTATTTTATTTTGTTACAATATGTATGACCGTATAATATCTATATTAAGGTTTGTTTGATATTGTTAACAATTGACTTTATTAGTTGTTCAATATTTATTTAATATTTTTATACTATAAAAATAAATCTATAATTTATACAGATTTAAATACATATCAAAATTATTTACTAATTTATCATAATAATACTATATTTGTAAAATAATATAAATTTTTTTAATAATTATTTAAATATATTTTTCAAATTTAATATTATGATAATTATTTTATAATTAATATTATTCAAATTAATCATTGATTGGTATCAATAATATAATTTGTTAATAAATTTATAAATATTGATATAAGTAATTATTTATATAATTTTACATAATAAAATTATTAAATTTTAGAAAAATCAAATATATATAAAAAAGAATTAAAAATTACATAATATATTAGTTACCATATATTTAGGGGTATTTCAGTCATTATATATTTTATATAGAAATAAGCATAAGTTTAACCAAACACTTCATTCAGCTTTCAGCATTAAAAAATACGATACAATAAAAATTTATCCAAACACTTTTCAGCATAAAGCTGCTTTTATAGCAAAAGTTTTACAACCGCTTACAACATTCTAAAGCAGCTTTATTTCAAAAGCATAAAAATTTCAGCACATCCAAACAGGGCCATACTTACGAGCTGCAATTGAAAGCCCAGTAATTAGCACATATAGATACTGTTAGGTAATTGCGGGTATGCTCTATGCTTCATCGATGCTAATGCTAATTTACCTCGTCAACTTTTTTGTGGGTCATGATAAATGGAGGTGACATCATAATATTGTCCCCAGCGACAGGAACCAACATTCCCGTCTTCTCGCATTCAGCTCCAAATATTGCACCCACACCTGCAATACCGCCATGCAATCTATTAATCCAGACTAGCATCACAATTTCTTCATGAAACACATTACTGATGGGGCTGGAACTTTTTTTTTGGCTTCTAGTAATGTCTACATAAAGCAACCATTTCACTAACCCCACTCAGACGGGAACAAATCATTAGGTGATTTATTGTCAGTGAATTCAGTCCCGAGAATTAATCCAGTACCACTTACCTGCATGCAAGAAGTTCGATTATAGGCTTACAAGCAAATGAAATTGTGATGCAGCAAGAAAGTTCAGGAATAAAGCAGACCTCGCCGATAATAGGGCTATCAGAGTAGGCTGTGATGCCATCCTGAAACCTAGGAGATAAAGCCTTTAACCTTATCAACAATATTTCTTTCCCTGAAAGCCAAGAAATTAGTTAGTCTTAGAAACACTTAAATAATTGCGATAATAATCACAATAAGGCACACTTGCCGGAATGACTATAGTTAGCACTGTATTTATCAACTACCAATCATCTGATCCTGACAACAGCTAATGCATGTCAAGGAATATATACGTACTTGTATAGTTTAACTGCTTCTAAGGCAACTACACAAGATACAGGATGACCAGAGTATGTAAACCCATGAGAAAATGACCCTGAGATCAGAAGCTTCAATCAGATCGAGAACAATTTAATCATTACCAACACAAAATCAAGAAGTAAAACAGATATTCCAATATAACAAAGGTTGTTATGGAAGTACCAAGCTTGTTGCTCTGTGAATGTATAACATCTGAAATTTCGGGGCTTACAAGAATTGCACCAATGGGCATGTATGCAGATGAAAGAGCCTACACGTGATAGATAAACATGAAATAAGAAGAAATTTTACCTAACTCTTGAAGCAAATAGCTGCTAACAGGCCTTTGACACTCACTTTTGCCCCAGAGACAAGATCTGGCTGAATGTTATATTTGTCACATCCAAACATTGTTCCTAGTCTGCCAAACGCGGTAATCACCTACAATCGAAAGCAACTTTTGCTGTTGAAATATTATTACAACATTACTATAGAAAAAGTTCATGAATATTAAATCACAAAATAGACATTCACTTGTTTCAATATTACATAGATAAGGAGAGAGATCTGCATACCTCATCAGCAATAAAAAGTATAGCATACTTCTTCACAACAGCTTGAACCTGCAAAAAATTAGAAGGTTAATACTAATAAAAACAGAAAAAACATACAAATTAGTACAAACCCAGGTTAACCTCCAATCATCAAAAGGTAATTGCTTTTACTGAAAGATTGTCATTTGCCAAAACAAAAGACCTTTTAAAACTGCATTTTATATAATTTAGTCACGTACAGGTGACAAGATAAATATGGTTTCCTTCCATCGTATTCTGAAGGTTCTGGTTCAAACTTGAAAGTTAGTGCGAGAAAGTTGCCACATCAGATTGATATAGACAACGAAGACAGTTCGAGAAAATTGAGACTCTTATGGAGTTAAGTAATAAGCAACTTGTATACAAGCCTAGACGCATATTCCTCAAGACTTTCACTGTATTATATGTAGGATGGATCTTGTTGTTCATGCAAGGAATATCTTAGGTATCGAAAAGGATAAAGGGAGTCTCAGACCCTTGGTGAAAAATAAAAAATCATATGCACAGTTCACCTTATCAAAATAGGTCTTTGGTGGTGGAATAACACCCCCGGCACCCATTACAGACTCAGCAATGAATGCTGCAATCTGCCAACACCAAATGCAATTAGCAATGATAATCTTAGTGTTGACTCTTTTAAGCGAGAATGCAAAACCAAGTACCGTATCATGCCCCTCCTTTATGATTAGATTCTCCAAATTATTAGCCAGCCTCGTTGAGAACTCTTCCCCTAACTCACCTGGATGTTGCTTGCTCTAAATGCCATTTAAATAAAATTATATAGTCGCAGTATATATATAAATTTTAGCATATCAATACCTGGTAGATGGTAGTGCCAATAGTGTGGGCAATCTGTGTGCAATACAAATGGTGCTGGTAAATCAAACTTCTGATGTAGAGCTGGGAGTCTGTAGTTGATAAAACTGTAACTATACTGCTAGATATAAGACTTATAAATGCTTGAACCGAAAGAATTCTTACAATGAAAAGAAAATTTCATAAGAAATCTACACAACAGGAAAAACATAGTTATACACCATTTGATAGAAAATAAGCAACAATGTCACAAAGGTTCTTGTGTTTTAGAAGGGTGGTGAAGACTATATTACATTGAAAAGATTAGAATAACATACCCAGAAAGACTAGCTGATATTAGTGTTGATCCATGGTATCTGAAGACAACAGAAAGGTAAATGAACAGAAATTGGTGGAAGATTGACTTATATATTAAACTTCGTATAGAGTGCTAAAAAGACAAACATAAGTTGTAGAGTTCTTACGCTTTTGTTCTTGCTATAAATTTCTTTTTATTTGGTCTTCCCAATGCATTATTGTAATACCATACAAGTTTTACCTGCAGGTACACAATTCCAATGAGAAATGAGAATGAAAAAGTAAGACACCAGGGTCCTAAACTTCAATTAGCGAGGCGGAGGATCATGAGAAATTAGATGCATTTTGGAAAATCCATTACTTCTTCTGTCTAAAGAAGTACAGTGTCTAGAAAGAGATAAGCAAATTATTCCAGTATTAGACAATGAAGCTGTACAAGAATTAACCCATAGAGACTATCAATACCTACATTTAGGAATGATAGTAATTGGGATAAAAGATTATGATAGAAATTGGAATGGGGGTAAAGTCTTATTGTATCTTTATAACCATACATGGAATGGTGAATGATAATAAGTTGATATATATATATATATATATATATATATATATATATGGGGAGGATAGAAGCACTCTTTTTTTAAGGATATTTTCGAGCACTCTCTTTCCGGTTTATGACCGGTGTGACCTCCAAATCCAATTTCCACCGTTAGATATGAAGAATTATGAGTTAAAAATTTATCCATAAATTTTCAATTCAATCGGACCACGAATTTACCTATATCCGATCACTTGATCAAGATGACAGAAAGTAAGAAAACTTAATAATATATATGTTGTATTATTTCTGTTATCTTGATCAACTGGTCGGATGAAAGTTAATTCGTGATCCGATTGAGCTGAAATTTTACGGGTAGGTTTCTAACTCATACTTCTTCATATCCAACGGTGGAGATTGAATTTGAAAATCACCTAGGCCATAAATCGGAAAGGAAGTGCCCGGGTGTGTCCTTAAGGAGGGAGTACCACTATCCCTCCTATATATATATATATGGTGATGTGCACACACCTGCCACTGTGCGTGCACACCCACACACCCAATCTCAGCCGTCCGATCGTTCGATCGGACGGCTGACGAGAGAAAGTAACGTGTGAAGAAAGCTCGTTCATGCGGTATCTTTCTTCTCATTTTCTCCCGCGTGCATTCTTTTCTTCGTCGCCTCGCCCGAGCTCAACTCCTTCTCGAGCTCTCCCGCCGGTGCTCTCTCGCCGTTCTCCTTCATTTTTCTCCGTCTTTTCCTCTTCATCTCTTCCTCAGTTTTCTCTCCGGCGTTTCTTCATTTCTTCGGGCGGAATGAGCTCCCTCGCCGATCGCTAGGATTTCGGCTCACACCACGATTACTGGAATCCAAGCACATGTATGACGAATTTTCTCACTCCCCCTCTTTTATTGCTTCTCTTAGTCTCAATTTCAGCCGCTCCGGTCAGATTCACGGTCCGGCTCACCAAAACTGCTCCGGCTCGTCCTGGTAAAATAATTTTTATAATTTTTTATTCTCTTCTCTCAATTGTCGTTCTCTCCTTCAATTTTTTATTTTTTTTGTTTTTGCTGAATTTATTTCTTTTCTCCGAATTGACAGCGTCGGCTCACTAAGGCTGCTCCGGCTCTCGGCGGTAAGATAATTTTTTTAATTTTTGATTCTTTTCTCTCAATTGACGTTCTCTCCTTCGAATCTGCACTTTTGTTTTAGTCTTTTGCTGAGTTTGTTTTTTTCTCCGAATTGGCAGCGTCGGAGGCTCCCCGAGGCTGCTGTCGAAGACGATGTTGCGGTAAGTTTGAAAACGATATAATTTTACTAATTTGCTTCACAGAGCCGATTTTTTTCAGTTTTCATTAGATGATGATGTTTGGCGCTTTTTTTTTGGTTGCTAGTGGACAGAGAGGAATTCCTACATCAAAGCTTGCTCAAAGTAGCAAGGAGAGCTCCATCGTATTTTTTGTTATCTTGTTCTCCTTCTCTGCTGCAGTAGTTGGAACGCTTGAATGAAGAATTTGTTCTGTTCTCTTTCTGCTTGTACTGTCGATCTCTTTCTCATGTAAAGTAGTTGTGTTTAGAATGAAGAAAGTTGAAAACATTCATTACTGTGTAGATATTGTGTTGTATAGTTGTTGTGAACTATTAGCAGTTGTGTTGTGTACTTGCTTAGTTAATGAAATTCTTACTGAATGAATAATTATTCGAATCAAGTATTGACACAAAGTTGTGGGTGTTCTTTATGGATGAATGATTTCTTATGGATGCGATGATTGTTGTGGATGAAATGTGTGATTTATAACAACAAAGGAATGAGAGGTGTTGTGATGCTCTTTTTGAATTGTGTAGGTGTTGTATGTTAAATGAATGTTGGTGACCTCAACAATGAGTGTCTATTCTGTAGAGCTTCTATTAAGTTTGTGAATGCATCAATAAATGAAGTGTTGTCCAAGTGAATGAAGTGTTATTAAGCAGCAGAGAGTGCTGCAAGCTGAAGTACGTAGCAGTGAGTGCTGCCAACTGAAGCACTGTCTGTTCATTAGCTTTTATGTTAGTAAACAGTGAAATCAGACGGCAGTTAATAACAGAGAAATTAAACAGCATATATTCAATAGCAATGAAGTCAAATGCAATGTTCAAAATAGTTAAGTAGGTTCTATTTTTTTCCCTCCTTAGAACAGAGAGCAGATTTATACAGAGAGCATATATTCAGTTTTTATAAACAGAAACAAAAATAGAAAAATTTCATTTTACATAAACAGAATACTTCCTTTTACATAAACAGAAAAAATATAAAAGTATTTTATTTTACATAAATAGAAACATATCATTTATATAAACAGTAAGACTTCATTTTAAATAAACAGAAACAAAAGCAAATACATAAACACTTCATCAGTTTACTCCAAATGAAAAACTAAGTCTTCGTAATACTATCTTCATCTTCACTTGTATCTTTGTTTTCATCATCTCTACTAAGAACTATCAAATAGAAAATTAAAGATACATGTCAATTTTAAATTTTTTTTCCAAAAAAGATAGTATATTAGCAACTCAAAACTAAGAAAATACAATACTTACTTATTTTTTTCTTTCTATCTGGATTTTCAGGACAATTACGCTTGTCATGTTTAACACTATATTTGTTACAGTAAGCATATTTTCTTCCAGTTTTTGCTTTGGCTCTTGAAGTAGCTCTCTCCAAACCTCCTTTAATTCTAGTATTGCTCTTGTAAATATTTCCTTCTTTTTTTCTTCCCTTAGTTTGTGAAATATTAAGATTTAAAAGTAAAACTTGAGAGGCATCAATTGGTGCTGTTAAGTTGTCATTAGTACCTGAAGTGCCAACTGGAGTCTTACCCCTATCATCAATCTTCTTTACTTCTTTGAGCTTTTGTGACAGTTCTCTTGATGCTTGCAACATGATTTTGACATCCCTCGTCTGTTTCAACCGCTTCATATATCAATTTATTGAAAATCATCTAGAGTTGTGTTGTTCTCAATAGCTCCGATTTCTCATTACTCTTTATTGGTCCACCATCATACTTGGCTCTATATTTGTTAGCCCCTTTCATCCACCTTTTAACAATAAATTAATCCGGTATCTCTATATCACGACTCTGAAAAACTTTTATAAGGTGCCCACAAGGAATTCCCATAAATTCAAAAAGTTTGCATTCACAGTTACCTTCCTTTGTTGATGGACAAAATTTTACCTTCCACTCACGCCGGTCATCTTTAACTCGAGACTTGTAAATATAAGTCGTATACCCATCACTCTCCTTTTTATCATCATAAAGGGCATATTCTGTTTCAGCTTTCTCAAACTCTGTCTTGAACCTCTCGTAGATATTTTTTGTATATACTTTTGCTGAACATTTCAAGACAAGTGAATTACCATTGATAATGCGAGATGAGTGTTCATTAACATAATCTTCTTTTTTTTCTTTTTCAATCATCTTACTCAAACACTTATCATTCTTCAATACAAACTCTCGGAGAGTTGTTGTTGGTTGAAAAAAGTTCTTATATGTAGCATTCGTACGTTCAGAGCGTCGGGTAGTATTAGTGCCTACATAAAATGTATTCAAGTGATAAACAGGTACCCATTTTTGTCGAATTTCGTATATTCCTCATAGCTATTCATTTTCTTGCAACTCATATGCACATACCAATTCCTCCCATCTCTTTTCAAAAATGTTAGGAATATAAGTATTCCGAATATACGATTTGATATCCTTTTTAAATTTTGACTTCTTCAAATAAACATGTGAAAGCTTTTCGGCGAATTTTTTCATAATATGCTACAAACAAAATCTGTGTCGTGTATTCGGAAATACCTTCGCAATAGCTGCTGTCTTGATCTGTCATGATTGAAGATGGAGCACACCCACACATAGCTGCTAGCCATGTTTCAAAAAGCCACTGAAATAATTCTTCCGTCTCATCCAAAAGCAATCTGCAACCAAACTGAATTGATTGCATATGATGATTAACTTCAGTGAATGGCGCAAATGTCATATCATATACATTCTTTCTGTATGTAGTATCAAAGAATATCACGTCACCAAAATACTGATACTGAATGCGTGACCGACCATCTACTCAGAAAAAATTGATTGCTCTTGCTTCGTTATCCGTTTGTATTGCATAAAAAAAATTCTGATCTTCTATGCTTTTCTTTTTAAATAAATCAAGCACTGTGGTAGCATCACCACTGATAGATTTTTTGTATTCCTTCGAGCGGCATAAATGATTTCAACAATCTCTGCTATCAAAACCATTCTGTGGTCCATCAAGTATATCTGCAATTTTGTTGACGGGTAAGCCTTCGTCTCGAAATGAGTCAATCAAGCACTTCACTGCAGGCGGCATATTTCTACAAACTGGTATAAGCATCCTCTTTGCTGGACTAACAAGATCATGATTGTGCTTACTAATATACGTGACAATTTTTCACAATCCAGTAGCTTGTTTTATCACTCTCATTGTTGCAGGATATCCGCATTTCGCCGTACTCGTACTTCTCTTTTTTACTTCTTGTTCAGACTCGTGTTCTGTACTTTGTCTTGGATGACTTCTGTGGTTTCCAAAACGATCATAAGTCATTTGGCAAGTAGTCACTTCATCTGAACCTCGAACTCTCTTATTTGTATTTCGAGTCACCGCACTAAATCCGTTGGCTTTTCCATAATTTATATAGAACTGTTTGGCTTCTTCAAGGCTGCCAAATATCATCTCTGCACGCGGTGACTTGATATTTTCATTTGTTGTGTTTGAAGTTGGAAGAGAAGAATTAGGCTCAAAATCTGAATTTAAAAAAAAAGCAACAAAATTTAGAAATAAGTAATATATAAAATAGTAATGCTGTGAATTTGATGCTTGACAAATAAATACCTTTTAACTCATATGCCATAGTGCTGGAGTTTGAAATATTAGTGAAAAAATTTGATATGAAAAAAGAAATTAAAAGAAAGCGGACAGAACAGAGAAAGAAAGAAAACAGAGTGCAGACAGAACAGAGGAAAGAAGAAACGAAGACAGTGAGCTATCTCCCGCGTGTATATCATTCTCCCGCCCTGGCATGTCATGCATTTAATGATCACCTACTCATATTAAATATTATTTCGTGTGTTAGAAGAAACTGATGAGTAAATTGATTAAATTAGATTAATACAAACTTAATAAAAATTTAATGCTGATCATATTATTTGAACAGATTACCGAATTCATTCTCCATTTTTGTCATTCATTCGCAACTTCATTCACGACGACAACATCACAACCCTTCCATTCATTCACTAGTTTAAAACAACACTGCATTCATAGGTGATCGTCATTCATTCACAACAATTCAACCACAAAAAAATCATTCAAAGCTTTGGCTCAATACTTCAGTAAAAACACTTCATTCATTCATTGGTGAATTTTCATTCACCACAGTTACATAATTGATACAAAAATATGAGAAAGATGGTTTTGAACTGCTACGAGAAATAATACAACTACTGTGAGAAACGTTTGACAGCACAAATATGTGAAAAAAAATAATATACACAAGGATAACAGAACAAATTTGGTGAGCAGAGAAGGAGAACAGAACAAATTCTTCATTCAAGCGTTCCAACTGCTGCAGCAGAGAAGGAGAATAGGATAACAAAAAATACGATGGAGCTCTCCCGTCTACTTTGAGCAAGCCTTTGATGTAGGAATTCCTCTCTGTCTAATAGCAACAAAAAAAAAAGCCAACATCATCATCCAATGAAAACTAAAAAAAATCGGCTCTGTGAAGCAAATTAGTAAAATTATATCGTTTTCAAACTTATCGCAACATCGTCTTCGACAGCAGCCTCCGACGCTGCCAATTCGGAGAAAAAAAAACAAACTCAGCAAAAGACTAAAACAAAAGTGCAGATTCGAAGGAGAGAACGTCAATTGAGAGAAAAGAATCAAGAATTAAAAAAATTATCTTACAGCCGAGAGCCGGAGCAGTCTTGGTGAGCCGACGTTGTCAATTCGGAAAAAAAAAATAAATTCAGCAAAAACCAAAAAAAAGAAAGAAATTGAAGGAGAGAAAACGACAATTGAGAGAAGAGAATAAAAAATTATAAAAATTATCTTACCACGACGAGCCGGAGTAGCTTTGGTGAGACGGACCGTGAATCTGACCGGAGCGGCTGAAATTGAGACTAAGAGAAGCAATTAAAGAGGGAGAGTGAGAGAATTTGTCATACCTGTGCTCGGATTTCAGTAATCGTGGTGTGAGCCGAAACCCTAACGATCGGCGAGGGAGCTTGTTCCGCCAGAAGAAATGAAGAAACGCCAGAGAGAAAACTGAGGAAGAGATGAAGAGGAAAAGACGGAGAAAAACGAAGGAGACCGGCGGGAGAGCTCGAGAAGGAGTCGAGATCGGGCGAGGCGACGAAGAAAAGAATGTACGCGGGAGAAAATGAGAAGAAAGGTAACGCGTGAACGAGCTTTCTTCACGCGTTACTTTCTCTCGTCAGCCGTCTGATCGAACGATCGGACGACTGAGATTGAGTGTGTGGGTGTGCACGCACAGTAGGTGTGTTCACATCCCCATCATATATATATATATGTGGGAGAGATAGATGCACTGCAATTTTCATACATACTCCAGCGCACTTCACGACCGTGGAGATCTTCAAATCTAATTTTTACCGTTGGATATGAAGAATTATGAGTTGTTAACATGCTGATAAAATTTCATCTAAATTGGAATACAAATCGATCTCCATCCAGCCACTTGATTAAGATGACTAAAAAAGAAGATATATATATTTTGTTAAATTTTATTATTTGTGTCATCATTATCAAATGACCGGATGAAAGTCTATTAGTAGTCCGATCGAGATGAAATTTTGTCAATATGTTAACAACTCATAATTCTTCATATCCAATGATAGAGATTGGATTTGAAGGTCTCCACGACCACAAACGGCCGTGGAGTGTTTTGGAATGTGCATAAGAATTAAAGTGCCCCTATCATTTCCATATATATATATATATATATATATATATATATATATATATATATATATATCATAATACATTATATATCTTATAAGCTTCTATTTCTCCATTGGCTACAATCATTTCTCTCGACACTTTGCTTTGTGATAGTTGGAGTAGTTAAAGGCAAACCTGAGTATCATTAGCTTCTGAACCACTATTTGTGAAGAACACTTTCCCCATTTTCCTTGCCGTGAAAGTGTCAAGAACTTCCTTTGCAAGATCCTGTATGAATACAAGACAGCCATTTGCATGCAACATATAAATTTTTGACATATGCAAATATAGCTCTAGAATGTCCTGAGAGAGATGTTTAGAAATTCTAGTAGAAGATGTTTGATGGCACCTGTTAAATATTAGAGTTACTAGACAAAGACGATCATAACAAAAAGTAGAGGAAACATATTAAATCATGTAAAACTAGCAAAAATGCCACTAAGAAGATCTCTACTAAGGATGGCTTTATGGTGCGATTCCAAAAGGAGTGATAGAATGGCAACTTATTTAATTGTGCTATTGTAGCTTGAACTAGCCGAGGTTCATTTCCCCCTGAAAATAAAATAATAAAAATTGGAGTTAATACAGCATGCAATAGAATAGAACCGCAACATATATCCAATATCAATCGAAAGTCTTTGTGATTTATACAGACAATGCCATAAAATCTGCTTACAGGTCACCCATTATTATTTCAGCAGTGGACAACAAACTATTGAGGAGCTCATTATGCCAGGAACACAGTGAAAGATAAGGATGAAGGTCACCACAAATAACAAGTCTATATATACACACACCTCACAAACCTCTACTATAAGTGGACTTCTACTAAATAGACCACTTGACAAAATAAATAAATAAATTAACAAACAAAAATTGCATCAAATGAAAACCCAGACCGTTAATAGCAAAACTCCCTACAAAAACTAAAAACTTCTATAAAAATAAATGACATTTTGAAAGTGTCATATATAATACGATATAACATATGCACTCTTACTAACAACTGAAAAAAAGTGGAAGCTTATGTCTATAGAACGAATACCTAATGCTGTGCAACACAATCCAGCAAGCGAAGATATTTCCTCCCATTGATGTCATACACATAAGAACCCTGACATTAAAAGGTAAATTTTAGCATCAAACATATGTTCAAGTAAGAACCCTTAATGTAGATGAAAAGTGTATATTTACATCACGTCATGTTATGCAGGACGAATATAACCTAGAGAAAAAATAGCAAAATGAAACAAGATAGCAGTTAAAGATTCAAAAGCATTAGATAAAAAAAAAAAAGCACCTTTGTTACTGACTTCTGGTTAAGCTTTGTCAAAAAACAAAACCAGCAAAAAATCACCGGTTCATCTAAAGAGCATGGAGATCCACTCCAAATATTAAACCAATCCACCTCTTTACTTTATGTAGGCAAATAAAATGCATCCGTTAGTATGCTGAATAATGATTGTAAATGTAATTGTGCTCGGTAAGAAGTTATGCTGAATAATGAGATTATAAATCAAGTGAAACAAAGGTTGTTGAATTGGTTGTGTTATCTCGTTGTGGTAGGGTGCATCCTCCTGATTTTCCCTTTTATAAGAATTGCAATAGTAATTCAGTGTTTGACATAATAAGAATATCCAGGTTATTGTTATAACGACCTTTTAACTTCTATATTTAATCAGAATGTCTTCACAACACACTGGAAGAACAATACTGGATGCAAATCAGGAGAGAGAAAGCACAGCTATCTACAAATAGATTTAAATTTAATGTTCAAACCATAAGCTGGCCAGTGTACCTCAGAACGCTCTATCACTAGAGGATGGAGGTCAGTACTCTGCCATCCAGCCGTAAATGGTGCCAACATGTCATGTCCTTTAAACCTGATAAAATGAAGACAACATAAAAACAAAGCCCAGACAATCTTATCTTGATGAACTTCATACCCTTTCTCCTCTACGGTTCCCATCTCTATAGATGCCTGTGAGCTTGTCCATCTGGCAAATGTAGTATTGGTCTGAGGCAATCCGCCCGATGCAGAAACAAACCTTACAGTCTGTAGATGGAAGGACGTCAGGAGGATGTCTTTCATGGACTACTACCGATTCATATAGCTCTATAGATGTTTTAACTTATTTTAGCATCACGACAATATCAGCAAAGTCCAATTTAGGACCTGTTTATAGAAAGCTCTCCAGCGGAATGATTGAAAATTAAGTTGAATAAACTGATCTTATGATGTACTCGAAATGCTTCCAGTTGTACTTATCAAATGACGAGGACGTAGAATTGCCTTTGACAGCTCATAAGAAAAAAATTCGACCATGGTCACACTACAACTGGTACGAAATGAACTTCCTTTAACTAAGTGATTGAATGGACAAAAAAGTGAAGTCAACTGCAACGATGCATTCATAATGTGCAAGCAGATATGCATTCCATGTACTGCTATCATCAACAGGTGATAAGCCACATATATCGAATTCCACTGATTCCAAACATCATAAATGCGGCGATTTATAATAATACGTGTGATTTATTTGATGATAAAGATTTACAAAAAAAGTACAGCCAAACAAGTGACTATGCTTCTCAAATCTTAAGATTGTAGCAAATTTTCAAATCAACAATCTTTGTGATCTTAACATTGAAAGGATTAGAATAAAAAACCTGGAGTGAAGTCTTTGATCGGAACAAACGGCCGGGAATCATCTTTCTAGGGAACAGTGTTGTCAATCAATCCATAGCTAATCCAACTCCAATTGCAGAAGAAGAAGAAGATGACAGATAAAACAAAGGTTGCTATTACTATTTGTAAATATGTGAGAGAGAGAGTACGTCTGCCTACACCCAATATACAACCCACATCCAAGCTCACAATCGAAAGCCGAAAAATAGGCTCAAGACAAGCCCAAGCCCACACCCAAGCTCACGCCCAACCCAAGCCTAAGCCCAACCCTAAGCCTAAGCTAAGCCCAAGCCTACGTCCAAGATGACGCCCAAATTCGGAAGACGGCCCATTGCATTATCGAACCAGAGATAATGAAAACCCAAAACCTCTCTCCATAGTCTCTCTTTTCTATCTAGGTAGAGATGGAGCTCTTGCTCCGTTCAACACTACCTCCCCAACTCCTTCCTTCGCCTCACAGCCGTCGATGTCGACGGCGAATACTTGTCCTCCGTGCGACAGCTGCCTCGGGATCAGGAGACGAGTTTCTCTCATGGGAGAACATTTCGCGGTCGTTACGGCGGGGCTCGAAGAAATCTCTCACTAACTTCGAAGAGTTTCTGAAGAAAGAAGCAGGTGTAGATGTGGAGGAATCCAAGCGCAAGGCGGGAGAGCTTGTTGTTAGAGTGCGTGATGCTGCGGAGATGGTTCGGGAGGCGGCGGGCAGGTTTTGGAGTCGATCGATTCCGGAGTTTGCGGAGTGGAACCGGTTGGAACGGTGGAAGGTTTGGTTCTTTCTTCTTTTAGATCTTGTTCGGTGATAATTGGTCCGCCGAAATGTGCTTGAGGCTTAGTTACCGTGTCTCCAAAGTGATAGGCATTAGGGTGTGAGTAGGTACTACGAACAAGCTATAGAGCATTTTTTGGTTGAATTGTATCTTAGGGTTCTATTTCAGTATACAAATGTTCGGAAAAGGACTGAATTGGTGCAGTAGTTCATGCAAGGAGTGTTTCTTTTTTTACCATTTTTGGTTTGTAGTATTTAGTTGTCTGTATTATGCTCGAAGGTCAATCCTATTTGGTTGATAGTAGTTCCTCTGCACCATGCTCAAAGCTTGAACATTTTTTATTACTAATAGATAGTTCAACTGTAGTAGGCTCAATGCTAAATTCTGGATCTTTAGATGTCAACAGCCTTGATTATGTTTTATCTTAAAAGTATGTCACTCTACAGTTGTTTGTACTTTAAACAATTCAGGTAGTATTTGGGGACTTTTGCTGTTCTAACATTTGTATCTACAAAGATCATCTAAAATTAAAAGAATATTTGTTTCAGGACCTTGAGAAGTGGGAGCCTACACGTATTGGGGCGCTTATTTTGTACACTATTGCCATCACTGTTTTCTGCCAGAAAGTTTATGTTGCTGTCAGAGTACGTATGGATCAGCAAAGTAAACAGTCTATAACTGAGGCTTATCTGGAAGCATTAATTCCGGAACCATCTCCAACTAACGTTAGGAAGTAAGAATTTAGTTATCATGTTTAATGTTTCTTGGAGTTTGTGTAGCATCTTAAGCAGTCATACTTATAATTGCGGATATTGTAACTGCAAATTTTGCTAAACCTACATTCTGAACTGGTGCTATGCATAAGCAATAGTGACTTTATGGTTACAGAAACGTTCAAATAGCTTTCTGCAATTAATTTGCTCTGTCTGAACTATTTTAGTTTAACTGACTCTTTAAAGTGTAACTTTAGTAACAATCATCTCTGATAGTGTTCCAGACACAAACATTAATAATTTTTGTTTTTGAAATTATAAGCACTTCTAATTATTTGCATGATCTATCTCTTTTCATATAACTGCATCCACTGTTTGCAGTATGAGGTTCTGGTAAAAAATGTCAATGATACATTTAACATGCAAAAACAACAATTAAGCCTCATCCCACTATGATGAAGGAATAAATTAAGCAAAGCCAATTTATGATTTCATTGAAGAGTTTCCAACATACAGAATTAAAATGGGGGATAAAACATAAATGTAAGCAAAGTTATTACTAAGTTTCGAAAAAGAATAGAGATGGACTTAAAAAATAAGTTTGCAGGACTATTATTCTCTGTACCTTCCAAGTCGGTTATGCATCTTAAAAGTCTACGGAAGCTTTTCAAATATATGGCTTTATTCAATGCATCTTTACAATTCTTGCATTATGCTTTAGGTTGAAGTTCTGTGCAGATTATGACCTATTTTAAGTGCAGATTTAAGAAAAGCTTATGGAGGAAGACTATGCCTAAAGGACTTAAACTCAAAAAGTTTATCGAAGGACCTGATGGAACACTCATTCATGACAATTCTTATGTTGGAGAAGATGCATGGGATGATGATCCAGAGCCCTCACAGACTATCTCAAGTAAAATCAGTAACACTGCAAACTTGAACAATGGAGAAAAGAAGGCATTGGAAGAAAGTCTTCGAGTTTCAGGTAGTTGTGCGATAATGCATTAAGTATGTACAGAGAAAATAAGAGATGCATACATGTAATGTTTTCCTTTTCCAACTTTCAGAAAAAGAGATTACAAGTCAGAAGACTCAGAACTTTAATATAAATAAAATCAAATAAATTCACCTGTATTTGGGTGTTCTTATATGCACATCAGTGGCCCAAAAACTTGGGAGATGGGTGGTTGCACATGTAAGAGTACCTTATTTGTTGCAATGCTCAAATAAGTTTGTTACATGAGGGAACAATATGGGTGAATCTGCAATGCTCAGAGTCATTTGGTTTTTCTACGTCCCCATTATGCTTTTGACAGGTTCCCTACCTGATGCTGAAGATGATTGTTTCAGATGTAACAAAACCATTAGGTTCACTTTTAACTGGAAATCTTACTGTTTTATGTATACTTAACTTTTATGTAGGGGGAGCAGAAAGTGAAGAAAGTGGAATGACCTGGCTTGAGCGGCTGGCAAGGTGGAAAGACATTTTAAGGAAGGATAAAATGGCTGAACAAGTTGATTCTTTAAATGCTAAGTATGTGGTTGATTTTGATATGCAAGAAGTGGAGAAAAGCTTGCGTAAAGAAGTTGTGGAGCAAATGTCACATAGACAGTCTGGTAGGGCTCTCTGGATTTCAAAGAGATGGTGGCTTTATCGTCCAAAGTTACCATACACATATTTTCTTAAAAAGCTCGACAGCTCTGAGGTACAATTTCTTACTTTAGTTGTAGTGAAAATATCATTCAACTTGGTAGATACTGGAAGCACATTTACATGTTTGTCATTTTGCTTGCATAGTGCGAGGGACACTGACATTGTACCCAATCTCTTTGTATTATATATCAAACACATGATGATTATTTGTTTGGGTACCTCATATCCTTAGTTTCTAAAACACAGTTTTGCTACTGATCCTCTTGTTTATGTTCAGTGTACGCTCGTCTCTTGCATTCTTTATCTAGATTTCCTCTATCTCAAAACTTCTGGTAGCTCATAGTTTGCAGTGACTCCTCTTTTGTTTATCCTGTGGTAACTCTATTCTCAAATCCTTACATATTCTTGCCTACATTATTTGCAATTATTTGCCTTTTTTTAGCTCTTTTAAGTAATTCCAGATATGCTGCAGACTTGGCAACTCCCAAGGTAGAGACGACTGAAGCTAGTTTGAACCCAGCTTACAGACAAATTTATTTCTTCGCCATTATACAACATGATAGGTTTTACTTTAATTTCATAATTTTTTTGGAATTAGATCTTTCTTCTTTCACTCAAATGTTTTCTTTGTCAGTTGCTCACTTAAGTAGTTCATTGTAGCATTAGCAATGAGGTGGATTTTAATAGGTTGTAAGAATACCTAACATGGTGATTAACCTAATGGATAGAGGTATAATCTTTGTCTTCCTAGGCAGATGCCTTGGACAGAATGATTGTCATGTTAGTTGATTTTTTATGCTTTGGACTATGTAAGTGATTAAAATATTTAGGCTACCAGTTGATACTACTAAGTCCTGAAAATCTTAGGATTTTAAGACTTCATGGGATTTTAACACATTCTCTATATGGCCAATGAAGTTGTAGCATTATATTTCTAAACGCAGGCTCTACGTTGTTTCCTCTTGATTTTAGTTGAATTTGTCCTGCTTTAACTCTAATGAAACGTGAAAATGCATTTATAAGGTTGTAAGGCTTAAAACATCAATCACTGACTCCGTATGATAGCTATCACTTGCTGCTTATGGCTTTGATTTCTTATATTAGTGTTTATATTGTCATAATAGGTCTCTGCAGTTGTATTTTCTGAGGATTTAAAGAGAATATATGTGACAATGAAAGAAGGTTTCCCGATGGAGTTCGTTGTAAGTTTTTCAACTTTAATTCTCCTTAGTGCCAAAGTTAAACTTCTGATGATGTGTTCAGGTCTTTGTGACTGGTCAATATTCATTTCACAGGTTGATATTCCTCTTGACCCCTACCTTTTCGAGATAATCTCAAGCTCAGGTGTGGAAGTTGATCTCCTTCAAAAGCAGCAAATCCATTATTTTCTTAAGGTGGCAATTGTATTTCTACCGGGATTACTTTTTCTGTATCTTATAAGAGAGTCTGTGATGCTTTTGCACATAACTTCTAGAAGGTTTCTGTATAAGAGATATAATCAGCTTTTCGACACGGCTTATGCTGAGAACTTCATCCTTGTAAGCTTCCGCCTCTAACTTTATTCCAATGATTTTCTGTGCTATTTTTGTCCATCATCCTACAAATTCAAATATGTGGTTTCAATCTTGAAATTTTTTGTTATGATTTTCTCTCGACATCCAGCCAGTGGAAACTACTGATGATGCGAAACCTATGTACAAAGAAGTTGTTTTAGGAGGTGACGTTTGGGATCTTCTTGATGAAATAATGATATATATGAACAATCCCATGCAGTATTATGAGAAAGAAGTTGCATTTGTCCGGGTATTTTCGTTATTCTTTTTACTTTTTTATGGTTGTCCACAGAATTAGTATTTGCATGTGAAACTACATCTCATGCCTGATCCCTTAATGTTGGTAAGTAAGATCTTAGTGATATAACCAGGGCATTCTTCTTTCTGGGCCACCTGGGACGGGCAAGACACTTTTCGCAAGGACACTTTCTAAGGAAAGTGGCATGCCTTTTGTTTTTGCATCAGGCGCTGAATTTACTGATAGCGAGAAAAGTGGAGCAGCAAGGATTAATGAAATATTTTCTATTGCAAGAAGAAATGTAAGCATTTCAATCTCCTTGTCTGTCTCTCTTGTTTATTATCTCTTAGCTAGTATTATACTGTCATCATGTGCATTGATAACTATCTAAAAACTTGCTCAAAAAATTAGGATTGAAGCTGTAGGTGTTGTTCTATGTAGCTTTAACAACTTTCACCATTGTACTGACTTATTCTGCTATAGAGTATATGCTGTCTGTTGAAACTCAGTGCGAGACTTTATTTTTGCTGTACCAGATCATTGTGAACTTTCCTATATAATTTAGCAGATGCCGTTTTAACTCTATGATTATGTCAGCAAGCCTATTCTGTTTACGCTGGTTCTTGCATAGTCAGAGCACTCTATACTGGCCGAACTTAAGCTCATGCCTTGAAAAATACCTTTGAAGTTTGAAGTGGTTTGTAGGAAAGGTTATCAGAAAGTAATCCTCTTTCTTGTATAAAGACAAACATTCTTTTCTCCTATCTATAATGTGATTACGGTTGATACAACTTCTACCAAACATCAATGAGCACCGCATGAAGAGTTAGGGAGTCTATCCTTTTTCTGGCATTTTCCCCTTCCAGAAATATACCTTCATAAGCAGCCATCTGAGTTCACTTATTGCAAATAAAAGACATGCTAATGCTTTTTAACACAAGATATTTGACTTGCTCTTATAACTTGTTAAGATATACTGATGGTTTTCTGTACAAACTGATTTTATCATGATTCTAACCATCATGCCACTGTTGATGTGTTATAATGTCACTAGTTGTATCGCATTCAATATTGGTTGTTTCAACCACCAACCATGATATTTCACATCAGTCATGTTTTGGATCATATTGGTTGTAATCATGATGTAAGTCGGTGTTCTTTCATATGGCTCTATTAACAACAAACATTATCAATGACTGTGAAGCATTTATCTTCTACTGTTCTACAATTTATATATCTTTCTCTTCTCCATTTGTCTCTTGTAGGCTCCTTCTTTTGTGTTTATAGATGAGATAGATGCTATTGCTGGAAGACATGCGAAAAAGGATCCACGAAGACGGGCGACATTTGAAGCTCTACTAACACAACTTGATGGAGAGTAAGTACTTCTTTTTTCATTTTTGTGCTGGTTCTTAATTTTTATTGAATCATATCTGTAGTGTTAGCTCTTGCAAAATTGTAACATGATGATCCCTTTTTCTGTTGAAGAATGATGATCATTTTTCCTCCAGTTAAGATACTGTAGAATACTGCCTCTCTTTTAGCCATTATTTGTCCTTTTTTCTGGTTTTTCTTTTCTTTTCAAGCATTATCTTAAACTTCTTGTAGCAATCTAATTTGCTTGAAGTCTGACCTTTACTCTGTTTCTGCAGGAAAGAAAAAACTGGTGTAGATCGTTTTTCCCTCAGACAAGCGGTGGTATTTATTTGTGCAACTAATCGGCCTGATGAATTGGATCCAGAATTTATTCTTCCAGGACGTATAGACCGGCGCCTATATGTTGGTTTACCAGATGCCAAGCAACGTGTGCGGATATTTGGTGTGCATAGTGCTGGAAAGAAACTTGCTGAAGATGTAGACTTTGAGAAGGTTAGCTTTATCTTCCATAGAATCTCAAATTGTAGAAGTCTGCCACTAGATAGTTCTTATTCATGCATGCTTCGATGGTAATGGCCCTGAGCAGTCACAAATCGGCATTCAGGAATAATTTGGTGAACTCGAATAATTCATGATATGGATAAAATTGGTGAATCTGGATATCGGAAAAAAGTTTGTAATATATGTAATGTTTTATATTTTTATTTGAATTTGAATATTTGAATGAATTTTCAAATCATAACAAAATTCTGGAATGATTCAGGGTTATTTGCGAAGAATTTGTAAAATTGGGGAAAAAATGGTCTGTCCGAATTTTTTCTCAGGATTATTCAATTTTCTTTTCAAATTTTGTGACTACATTCACGAGAGGGTGAAGCCTCATAATTCCATCCAATGGTTTGTGGTTTAGTAATTGTTAGAGTTAGTATGAAGTGTTTTCTTATGGAACCAAAATTGACCTTCTGCTGAAGCATGTGTGGACATAGTTTTCTTATTAATGTAGATGTTCCTCTTCAACCAAGTCTAGGCTGCAGTTGTAAAATTTTTTTCACTCATTTGAGTTTCTAAATTTTCATCTTGTCGAAAGGTCATTTTATGTTGTGCTAATAAACTAATTTATGATGTTGTGTTAAGCATTATTTTGTGGGTAACGTTATTCATTATCTTTTGCATCTTTTTAGTTTTAAATTGGCAATCAACTTTTCTGCTTCTCCTTTCTTATACTGATAAATTATTTCAGTTTTACTGGTAATTCATGGTGTTGGACTTCAGATGTTTCTATGACAGAAGACCCCATCCTGAAACTGACACCTACCTAACTGAAGTTGCTATCCTGAAATGACTCTATAACATACAATCTGACTGAAAAATTATCTAACTAAAGTATGATAAAACTTGCAACCCCTTGATCTGGCCTGATCCAGGCACTTTAACTGGTCCATAATTGCTCCACCCTCTGATCAGTAACTTAAATATCATTTTCCTCTTTAAGGTTGTTAGTTTCAGATTATATCTGATTGAAACAACTACCAGTGAGGAATGAAATCTATTAATATTCTTTCAATTCAGGAAGGTCAAGACTTATTATCTTTTATTAGTTGTATACATAGTTAAATCTAGAAGGTGGGTGGGCCATAGGGAAGCAGGGGAAGATTTTCTCTTTTCATTCTATATTGTTGAGCTAGAAAGATGCATACCATGTACCTATAATGCAAAAAAGCGTACTCCTTTTGTTGAGTTCTTTCTCTTATTTGTTTTATGATCCATAGCTTGTGACAAGGCCTCTAAGTGGCATAATTGCACCTTCTGCTAGCTGCGGCAGTGTTATCTAGTCGTTCACCATATTCTGAGATCTAGTCAAGTCATTTTCAGAGTCCTTAGTTTACAATATTTTCATTAATGTTTTTGATTGTACCTTCTCCAGCTAGTTTTCCGTACGGTTGGCTACTCTGGAGCTGATATCCGCAACCTGGTCAATGAAGCTGCAATAATGTCTGTAAGTCGAATGCTGATATTCCTCTTCTCTTATGCCCAGAAAGTATACAGGACTAAAGCTAAAAGGAATGCAACTGATTTACTTATGTTCCTTCCTTTGATAGCTCATTATTAGGCATATATTCCAACTAAACTGTCAACCATGGATTTGAAAAGAATAAGAAGTCTGACAACACATCAAGACTGTTTTGATTGCAATTTTTGTCATTTTTCTCCCGTGTTTGTGGAGTCAAAGCTAAAAGATTTTCTCTTTATGTTGACCCAAATATCAAGAGATGTGGTGAAACTAACATGCATCTTTTTCTCACTGCAACCACATGACTTTCCTTTCTGTGTCATAGTTCCTAGTTGTACTTATTCTAGAAGTTAAGCGGCCACAACTTTCTCTCCACAATTCAGATATTCTTTAGGGACTATCTAAAGAAGGAATTTAGAAGAATCGGTTGTATTTAAACTGTGTCCTTAGCCTCCCCAAAAGTGTTTTGACTGATTGTAGCTGTTCTCAGGTGAGGAAAGGCCATTCAATGATTACCCAAAAGGATATTGTTGATGTCCTAGACAAACAGTTGCTTGAGGGAATGGGTGTTCTTCTTACTGAGGAAGAGCAACAAAAGTGTGAAGAGAGTGTGAGTTGTTAGTCCTTGCCAAAGGACCAGTGTATATTGCTAATCAGGTGCAGCTTCTATTTTTAGCTAAATTTTGTTCAGTAATTTGTTTTTCCTTTCCCTTTTATCTTGGGATAGGTATCCATAGAGACACGGAGACTGCTAGCTGTGCATGAAGCTGGTCATGTTTTATTAGCTCATCTGTTCCCAAGGTTTGATTGGCATGCATTTTCTCAGCTACTCCCTGGTGGCAAGGTATTAGCTATTCTACCTGGTATTATCCTAGTCAAACTTTCACTTTCTCTAAAGCGATAATGTTTCTGCTGCATTCTTGTGTATACATGTGTTAGGAAACTGCAATCTCTGTATTCTATCCAAGGGAAGATATGCTTGGTCAAGGCTATACTACGTTTGGTTATATGAAAATGCAAATGGTAGTAGCTCATGGAGGGCGTTGTGCAGAAAGAGTTGTTTTTGGCGAGAACATTACTGATGAGGGAAAGGATGACCTCGAGAAAATAACGAAGGTAAGGTTTTTATAGCTTAGCTGCAATGTTTCCAGCTGCGTTTTTTATTGTGTGAAACATTCATATTCAGTTAGGAGTTTTTCTTAAAAACATTTAGGGTGTGTTACCTTGAGGTAAACTCACTTTTTTGGAAATGAGTTTAAAAAATAAAATTAAAAATATTTAATAAAAAATATTTTTTTCTATTTATTTTGTGTTAGAAGTGAATTTTAAAAAAATAAAGTTTTAATAGAAAGAGTCTATTTAAAATTTTTATTTATTTGTATTAAAAGTGAGTTTGAAGAAAAGTGAGTTTAGTGGGTTGGTAACATGCCCTTAGTGAAAGCATCAAAGCAAACTGGGTTGAGAAATTTTGTTTTAGTTAGGAGCCATTTCTTGTGATGTTTCATGGACGTGCTATTATTGTATTTTATCTAGTTTTAGTGAAATTAAAATCATTGCAGCTCCATTCCAAATGTTTGTTTTAATAGAGGTCACAGTTATACTTGATGGAAGCTGATCATAGTTAATGCAGCGAACTTATATTGAATATTTACACAATTGCAATCAATCGTCACCTGAAACTAGACCCACAGATATTATTTTGGAACAGGCCTTAAATACCAGCCTCTACACCCGCCGCAAAGTCCCTTACTCTTCCTATAGCATAAGAAAATTTGAGCTATGAATGGCGGTGGTTGTCAGTGGAGGCTGGTGTAGAAGCTGCAGAGGAGGTAACAATTGGCTAAGTAGGAAATAACAATGAGCAGAGTTGTCAGGTGCAGGTGAAAGTGATAGTGGCTTCAGGTTATAATAGGAGAAAACGTACTGTGAGGTGTTTTGTGACAGTTGAAGGAGGCAGTACCAGATGGCTGTGAGAGGTGGACAAAGGGGAAATATTTGATGGGGTGGAGAGGGCAGCAAAGAGCACATAGAGAATGGAGTGGCATGAGCTCAAGATAACCAGATAATCTGAGAAAGAGTATAAACAATTTGTAACTTGATTTATACTCAAATGGCTGTAGATGAAGATGCTGCCAATTGGACCCCTAAATGTGGCACTTATTGGTGTAGCCATCCATTTATCTTGAAAAAAAAACAGCTGTTTGGCTGAACTTCATTGTTCTTGTTCCACAAGCTGTAGCTTTATTTGTGGCATTGCAGCATTCTAATATTCTTGTCATTACTATACCTATAGACTTTGCTTATGATGCTTGATCTGTTAATCAAGTTGTGTACTTGGAATGCTCTAGATGAGTTTGCCTCATGTGTGTTTGAATATAAATATAAATACAATTGCCTCCTTTTACAGCATTGCAGTATGTATCATGCTTATCATGTTTTATACTTAAATGCGAAATTTTCTCCTTTATTTGTTTTTGTGTAGCAAAATGGTATGCTTGCTCCTACTTCTTTTTCTAATAGCTTACATATATCAAGAAAATGACTAGTCTATAAGTTACAGCAACGAATTGCAAATCATACAGTTCTTTCTCCCACATTTTCATGACAGATTGCTAGAGAGATGGTGATTAGCCCAAGAAATTCAAAGCTAGCGTTTGCAACATTGGTTAAGACAGTTGGAATGATAGACCAGCCAGATAATCCCGATGGTGAACTGATAAAATATAAGGTCTTTCTTCTAACATTATAAACTTTACTTTTGCTTGAGTGTTTTTTATTTATTATGTCTGACTGTTTCATGATTTGTCTTCTATTAGTGGGATGATCCTCATGTAATTCCAGCTGATATGACTCCTGAAGTGTCTGAACTTTTTACTCGAGAACTTACTCGGGTAAGTTGCAAACATGCTTTATATGTAACAAAGGTCAGATAAATATGTATGAGATCTGCTTTTATATGTTTTGATGGTTTCCAAAGGCAAGTCGCAATGACTTGTTATTCTGAAGTGCATGCTACCTTTATAAGACACATAGAAATTATAAGACTTGTGATATGGCTTCTCGAAAGCAGGATCAAAGCGACCTCTATGTGTAATTGAGTTTTGGAAATTAACAACTTGTTAGCCAACCCCACACCCTATCTTAAACTGCTAGTTCTAGGCAGAGTTAGACAATAGGTCATACTGCTAATAGATTTCTAGAAATTCTGGTGTTGTGTGGACGAATTCTGTACTGTGTATTGTCCAAACAAAAGAATCTAAATAAGTATATTTCATTTTCGTCTTTGTTTTGTTAAATAGTATCTGTAGAAATGCAGATATTACGTCACCAATCACACTTGTTTGTGAATGCTAAAGAGAATAGTTCCGCTTTGATTACTTCTAGTTGAAAGAACATTTAAATTCACAGCTATTCATTATTTTCATGTCTTGTACAGTACATCAAAGAGACAGAAGAGCTCGCCATGGATCGATTGAAGCAGAATAGGCATATATTAGACATGATTGCCCGAGAACTCGTGGAAAAATCAAGAATAACTGGACTGGTATGCATCACCAAGCCTTTCTTACGTTGAGCGGTTGTTTATGATTGGTCCAGTATACATTCGTGTCTGTACTGAAAATTTATAGAGCTTGCTGCTCAATCTAATAAGTCTATCTTGCCAGCTCATCTTAGATATACATACAACTTTTAGGGTGGCATTGCAGTGTAAGCTTCTCTGATGCAATTCTTTTGATGCTGTTATCAACTATGTAAATAGATAAAGCTAGTTAAAATTGAAATCAGTATCTTATTTCATAACCTGTTAAGTGGCCATTTGATGTGACGAAGAGTTGTTATGTTAGGCAAGCAGATCCAGTTGAGTATATAGATACAATTAATTTATCTACCCACTGAATGTGCCAATTTACATGCTTTCTTGTTCTGGAGCTAAAGTAAGCTGATGCATGAGAAGGTCTGGTAAAATGTTAGGGACCTCTTGTGTTATGGAATATTTTCATAAACAGAGTGAAGAGATGCATTTTGTTTTCAACTCAGAAGGCGGTTGTTCTACAACCTTGCGTGTTTGTTTTAATGTTGTGTGGTTGTATGCCTTCTAGTTTGATGGACGGTGTCCCTCAGTTGTATTTAGACAATGTCAATGAAGCAACTGAAAGGCAAATTGCTAGAGCCAAAGAAACATCCAGGCTGTAAACATACAATGAAAACAAATTTCAGTCGCTAGTGAAAATCTGGAACAAGTCTCACATTTTGCTATAATGAAGTTTTTGTACAAGGCCAGGTTCTGTAAAATCTTAATTAAGTGTAAAGTAAAAACAGTATGTAATGTAGCTATGTTATGTAATATTTCCTTCTCCTTCCCACCAAAATTTTGTTGTTCTTTATTTGAAGAACGGAAACAATGGACATGATTGCTCTATCTTAGTAAGCCATTGGATAGAGAGGGCGTGATCTTTATATATGTATGAAGCAACCACCTCAGCTTTCAGCTTTAACTTTGTCCAAGAAGCTGTAGCATGGAGGATCATTCCCATGCCTTTGCTGAGGAGACTAGGGGCACTTCGAACAGCCAGAGAAGAGAAGCAGATGCATAGACGCTTTTTTTGTTTGATAAATCAGCTAATTAGTTGTGCCTATCAAATTTTCTGGACAGCTCATATGTAGTAATGTCATTAAGTTGTCCAATAAACGTAACTTAAATAGATTAAGTGCCTTCTGGAAACCTGCTTGAAACTTTTTACCTCCCTTCTGTGTCTTTTATCTTCCCAGGTAGTTCTTCAGGTGATTTATTCTGTATTTTATTCTGTTTTTTTTTCCTCCAGGAAGTAGATGGAAGGATGAAGAGCATGTCCCCTGTGATGTTTGAAGACTTTGTGCAACCATTTCAAATAAACATGGATGAGGTATATTACCTTTCTGCCCAAATATTCATTATTACTAGGGGATTGCAGCAGTGTCATTTTTAGTTTGGTCTCTCTGTTATTTTTTCTCTTAGATCTCTCCATTAATGATCAACATGCTATTGATTCAATCCTCTTTTCAAAGTAATATGAAATAAACAAAACGTACATTGACTGCATACCTTTTTGGCGTTTAGTTCATCCCTCTGCAGTAATCTATTATGCATGATATCATTGATTGGTAAATGGCTTGGCTTGAATTTGAATCGGGTCTCTGGCCATATCATCTGTCAGAATGTTATTGGAAAATCCAAACAGTTGATTGTCATCTGGAATATAAACTTTGTAGAGGAAGAACCAAAAATTATTTGACATCTCATTTCTTATAGTCAATCTAATGCAATGATAACACTATATAACAACCCCACGAATGTCCTGTGTATATAGCCTAGTGGGTTCTAAACATAGATAAGCAGTTAGTCCATTTTATTGGGTTTAAATCAGTATTCAGGAATTCATGTTCAATGTTTGAATTTTATGATAGTTGTCCTCTCTGTATATAGCCTAGTGGGTTCTAAACATAGATAAGCAGTTAGTCCATTTGATTGGGTTTAAATCAATATTCAGGATTTCATGTTCAATGTTTGACTTTTATGATAGTTGTCTTCAATGCTTGAGCAACGGTTCTCTCTATGTACTCATCTGTGTAGACCAAATAAACAAGGGAAGTAATGGTATAGTTTCAAGTGTTCCGTACTCTGTAGTTCAAATAAACAGTGAGAATCATCTGTTTGAATATTTCAATATAAATCGGCCTCTTGCTCTTTCAGTTAAAAGATTTCTCTGCATTCTACACTAGATTTATATCTTCAAGAAATACATAAAATACAAGTAATAATATCGTGGACTTAACTTGATATGTCTCCGGGTTAAAATCTTGTGTTTAACCTCAGTATTTTCAAGATAATTTGCATATAGGGAGCTGGAGTCATAGATAGCTTAATATAGATTTGAACCAGTCTGTTAGAGCTGAAACAGATTTTGCATGTATATAACCTTAGCAGCCACTTCAATTAGAAAACACAATACAATGTTCAGTATCAACAGCGTTTTAGGTATCAAAGGTTCAGATGGAGCAACTCTGTCCTGCCTCCTTTGTTGAAGGTGTCATATCTATAACAAGAACCTTGTTCTTTTAATCTCTACTTTGAAGCATGTCATATCTATAACGAGATTCTTATCTTGTTCCTTCAGTTAAAAGCTTTCTCTGCATTCTAAACTAGATTTATAGCTTCAGAAAATAAAAGATACAATTAATAATATCGTGGACTTGAACTTGACATGTCTCTGGGTTAAGAAATCTTGTGTTTAACCTCAAGTTTAACAAGATAATTTGCATATAGGAGCTGGAACCATAGTAGCTTAATACAGATTTGAACCAGCCTGATAGAGCTTAAAGAGATTTTACATGTATCTAACATTAGCAGCCACTTCAATTTGAAAACACAATACAATCTGTATCAACACCGTTTTAGGTATCAAAGGTTCAAATGGAGCAACTATGTCATGCCTCCTTTGTTGAAGGTGTCGTATCTAGACAAAAACCTTGTCATCTCTACTTTGCTCGAGCATGTCATTGAGATGTAGATATTTATGTTTTAATTCATTTGCAGTTGATCTTAGTTTTCCTTCAAATAAGAATGCCTTCAAAATTTAGCATAGCATAGAATATTTAGAAGATTCTTTTGCAGTTGATACTATTTTTCCTTAGCCTATTCATTTCTTTTCAACTACTCAAATTGCCAGGAGGGCCCATTACCTGTTAATAGCCGTTTGCGGTATCAACCATTGGATGTATATCCTGCACCACTCCACCGATGTTGAATATCAAGTTGCATTGCATAGAATTGCAATCCCAAGTCTCTTTTCCCAAATGGTACAATGTGTATGAACCGGATCCTCCTTTTTTCCTGAAGCAACTGAGTATGGACTTAACTTTGAAATCACTTATCAGAGCTTAGATGTTCAGAACTGAGGGGAAGTTCCATTTTTTCCTAACTACCCGATAACTTGGGTTCATGTCCGACACTGCTCTAAGCTGCTAGAATTTAAGGCCGTCAGCTATTGGGAGCGCTAAGGGTATTATAAAGGATGGAACCTTTGCTAAAACAGGCTTCAACGTGAACTTCCAGATTTCCTCCATCAAGATTTCAAGAACTTCTTGGATTGGTACTCTTTGTATCATCCCTGACATGGATGCTTCTTTAGGAAGGTCGGGCATCATTCACTGTATCGATGGATAATGCTATGGCCTGCCAGCCTGGTTATTCCCATGGCTAAAAAAGCTTTGAAGGTGAAATCGACTTGGATTGCCCTTGAAGCAATTGCAGGTATGTCAAGGTCATAGCATGATTGGAACCATCCTTGAAGCAAGTGCAGATTTTTCAAAGGTTTTGTTGTCAGATTTATGAGGAGTTGTATGTGTAACAATCTTTTTGGTTGCAAGTATTGTACCATTTCTTGCAATGAAATGTGAAGTTGTATGAACTTTGTCATACTTCAGGTTTCCCCCGTTGCTAACTGTATGCTCATTCAAAACAGCGTCTATGTTTGCCTATTCTAGCACTTCTGAACTTGCAAAGTCGCTGATGTTGGCAGGTTAAAGTAACCTACTTTACAGAAGTTGCATTTGAGATGAACCAGAGCATGTACGAAAAATCGTTGCTCGTAACTGAAACATTTTACAAATTTTGATATACAACAAACTTAACATATTGTTTAAGGACGTAATATGGAAATAGATTTTGAATGTCCACATCAGTTGCAACAGAGTCATACCCGGAATACAAAGTTGAAGGTATCAAGTCGCAAGTGTCAAGTGCCTCCATATACCCGTAAATACAATTTTATGTATAAGTGATACGTTTGCATGACTTGAGAGAGTAGTCCATTCAACTAGTAGTCCATTCAACTCCACCAGTTTATATGCAAACTTGGCTGCTTTGCTCGGAAACAGATTAACAACAGGTATGTAGACAACAAGCTTAACAAGGTAATATACATCTCTACAGAATAACTAAAATACGCAGATGTTTGAGACAGACAAGGTACTGACGTCTACTACATCCTGAGTCCCCCCAAAGTAAGGTCGAGAGAGAGCTGCCACTCTGAAAAGAAGATACCATAATATCCGTACTTGCTAGACACAAGCAAGAGCATTTAGCGTGCAGGTTATGCACCATATATCCCCACAATGCAGCCATCTAACAGAAACTGCTATCATCATACAGAAATATCTTCTACAGTAACAAAATAGTATAAGAAATAAACAACAGACTAGGTACGAGCATGAAGGAACCCCAGATGGCACTTGAATAACTGCTCTCCAAGGTACATAAAATTAAAAACCAAGTGTGGTAGAATATATAGACCACTACTCAGTTTGCATATCCACAATGAACTGCTCCAGAAGTTGGTACAACTGCGAACAATTATATCAAACGCATATGTTATATCATGTTTATTGACAATCACAACTCTGTCATTGATGCATCATACAGAAAGCATTAAATTTGGTGGAATTCAATGCAACTATTTGCAACCAACAATCAAAAACCTTATATAAGATACTTAAAAGAACAAACATGTTGGGACTTACTAAAGGCAAGTAACCCCATTAGTAATCACACAGGTTAAAAAAGGCTATATTAGTTTCTTTAAGGTTGAGGAGGCATTTTGAGTTTACTGTTGTTTTGGAACTTGCACTCACAATCTCTTAAAGCTAGTATAATGTATGAATTTGATAATTACTACAACATCAAAGACACTCCTACTTTTTACTTCTATTATACGTGTTCTAATTTATTTTAGCTATGAGATGTTACTAAATGGAGTACAAGAGGCATGCAGTGACAAAAAAATATGGCTAATATTAAACAAAAGAACAAGACCGTGGCAATAAATATCACAAATCATTCAAATTATAACCAAAGTACATGTTTGTTTCCTGATTAGCATAATCAGATATTGCTAGCATACACCACCAAAAAGAGCCACCCTCTAAGCTAGCATTCCTATGCAGCACCCAAAACAGCGGCTAACCAATATCCAACATCTTCAGCAAAAGCTCTCTTTTTTCTTTTTTTCTTTTTTTGAATTAGAGAGAAACCTACCAGGCTCCTGGATGCATATTTGCTAAACTAGGACTTTCAACTTGGATGCAAATGCTAATTAGTCTGAAGTATCACCATAACCAAATACCAGCTGTGTAAGCTGCTTCATCAGATCTAGCCTACGGATCTCGTTCTTGGTTACCACAATTCTGTGAATCCTTAACTTCTCCTCGAGTCTTGCCAACTTCACAGAATCCACGCCACTCAGTCTTTTCCTTGCTACGGGTTCAGGAAGATTCATTATCCCTACTGAAGTACATAGCTCAAACATATAAGGATATGATTCAGCAATATCCACAGATGAAATACCAGTTTTGGTGTTGCGACGTTTAAGAGGTACGGAGCTTGCATCGAGCTCTCTGCGCTCTTCATTGCTGTCATCATCATCAGTCCCAGCATCACTGACATTACCATTCTCTTTCAGCCCCCAAATCTTCTTGGAAAGCTCAAAAACCATCTGATCCACAGGCTCGATGAACTTAGGTGACCCTCCATGCTTAGTAAAGGTGCTTTTGAACTTATTCCTCAGCCGACGAATCTTACCTACAAACTGGCTCTTACTGAACTCGCAACTACCGAGGCTGCTTTTCAAAAACTCAGAAATCCCGTCAATGTCCGTCTTGTAAGTTGGAAGCTCTTTACCCTGGCGGTCATAAAAATCAATAATCCCTCGCAAAATCTTCTCGTCAGCATCACCACTCCATACCCTCTCAGAAAGCCTCCGCTTTTTCACATCCCCATTATCCAGCTTAGAAGAACTAATCGGCGTCAACACAGCAGGCAAAGCATAACAAGTTTTGAAACCTAAAGGAGTAGCATCATCCACGGGACGAGAACTGATTCGTTTAATTGAAGGATCAGGACCACACGGAGATCGCCTGGCAGCAATGAACTGATCTTTAGTGTCTGAATCAGACTCATCACTAGAACCTGATTCTTCCATCTTCTCGCTCTTCTCCTTGTTTTCTTCTCCCTCTAATTCTGACCCATACTCAGATTCTTCACCATCAGCATCCGCCTTGTTGTTCAACTCATGCTCCTTCTCTTGCTCTTCTTCTTCATCTTCGGTTTCATCATCAGAAGGTGGGGCTGGCTTGGACTTGCGTTTGCCCGGTTGAGTCGAGGGCAAAGTTTTGCGTTCAGCTTCGCCGGAGAAGGAGGAAGATGTTTCTTCACCGGAGGAAACAGATTCTTCTTCCTCGAAGGGGGCTGGTGGAAGCGGCTGTTTCTTCGGAGCCATTGCTAATCACGGCGGCAGGAGGCGGTGAAGAAGCGCGGGGTTGGCCCGTAGATTTCGTAGAACAACAAAAGAAACCAGAGTTAGGGCTTTATTTATATATAAATTAGGCATGAAAACCAATATTAGGAAGTTGGAGGGGCTTCATTGAAACACGAGAAAATAATTAGAAATTAATTACGGAATTAATTTTACATGCACCCAATCAATGAGGTAGTTGGATTCGATTAAGACTCATTTAACCAACATAGTCCTAATCCAATAATCTCTCACCGGCAAACCTTCAAGCTCTGAGCCAACGCAGCAACGTGTCAACCTCATCTCGACACGTGACCTTCTCTATTCCACCACCACCGGACCCCTCGTTGAATCGACTCCACAACAAAATTTCAATCAATAAAGATTGAATTAAATCCCAAACCAAAATCAAATCAGTTGATCGGAAACCTTCCCGGCGGCTATGGATTTCCAGCTAGAAGAACTACAAGCGCTCAGCGTCAGCGACGTGGTTAAAGAATCAATCCGAATCCCACGGGCAGCACCGCGGACATTCGTACTTATCACGATCTCTCTAATCTTCCCTCTCTCGTTCGCAATCCTCGCTCACACACTAATCACTCACCCAATCCTTCGCCATCTTCAGAACTCTTCTTCTGCTTCACAGTGGGCGAAACTCTTCACTCTTCAGTTCGCTTACCTTCTCTTTCTCTTCACTTTCTCTCTGTTCTCCACTGCCGCCGTTGTTTTTTCCGTCGCTTCTCTTTACGCGTCAAAGCCGGTCACTTTTCGATCGTCGTTGAGCGCGATTTTACCGATTTTTCCGCGACTCTTTCGGACTTTCCTTTGGGTTTCACTTCTGATGCTGTTGTACAATCTCACTTTTTTGTTATCGATTGTGATTCTGTTGCTTATCGCCAATGATAATTCGGTTGGGTTTGTGCTTGGGCTTACTGTCGTTGTTGTTGCTTTTCTAGCAGTTCATGTAGGAATTTCTGCTTTATGGCATCTGGCTAGTGTTATTACTGTGCTGGAACCTGTTTATGGCCTTGTGGCAATGCGGAAAAGCTTTCATCTGCTCCATGGTCGGTTGCGCATGGCTGCTACGCTGATTACTATCTACCTTGGCGCTTGCGGAGCGCTTGGGTGGGCTTTTCGAGCTATGGTCGTCAAGAATCCGCATGAAGAAGGCAGCTTTGGTTTTGGACCAACTGGTCGAGTGTTCTCTGGAGCTGTACTGGTTATTCTCCTTGTTCTTGTTAATTTGGTGGGATTGTTGGTGCAGAGCGTGTTCTACTACGTATGCAAGAGTTTCCACCACCAGTCAATTGACCGTAGTGCGCTTTATGAACACCTTGGGGGTTACCTTGGAGAATATGTGCTGCTTAAGAGTTCCATACAGATGGAGAGCATGGATAGCATGGACAACATGGAGAGCTTATGAGCTTGAATCCTTTGTTCTAGGTAAGGTGAATCACATGTGACTCTCTCTTCAATACCTAGTGAAATGTGTAGTGTAAGTAGATTACTTTAATTGACCTCTACTTGTTAGATTCTGCAGAATAATGGGTAATATAGCATGAAGGAAGTTGAGCGAGTGTAAACATTTATTTTCTTCTTCTGTGTCTTCTCACAGATACATGACATGCATGGGTAATAGTACCTATATTGGAAATAATATATGTATGCTGATGTGAATCTGAACTACTATCTTATTCACATACATAGTGTTTTGAAAGCCATTAAACTGTCTATCCTTTTAGCGTGATTGGTTTGGTGGTCTAAGTTGTTGGCTATTTTTTCTTTCCCATCAATCTTGTTGGAGAATACAAATCAATTCGGCAGATAGAATTGCTGTAGTAGAATGTATTCCGCTTTAGTTTAATGACTTGCTTTTTTATGCCTTCTGCTACTATCATCTGTGGCTGTGTCGAGAAGTTTTGCCACACAAACCTGTCAAAGTATCGCTTTGGAAATTCTGCTTGAGATTTCTCATATGTCTTATGGGCTTCCTGGGGAGGTTTTAATAGAATACTTTCGCATGAATACGCACATGTTATATGTATGGGATAGAACAGTTGAATTGAATTTATGAGCACTTTGCAATTCATTGAGTTCCTTTGAAATCTATTTCGAGGGAATCCAAATTGTGTCATGCCTTTCAGAACTTCTATAAGGACAACAAAACCTTTTCTCTAATCGATAGCCTATTGGTGAATCTTTCCTCAGGTCTTCACCTGATTTGGGAACGAGCAATGTCATTGAACTTGATAGTCTGCAAGTTATGAAAGCTCGTGAGAGCTGTATCCTTGAGAGTTTTGGAGTTGATACTTCAAGTTTAGAAGGGTATAATCTTCTTGTTGTAGTTGTAATTGATGTGTTAGTGAAAGTGCATATTTTGATACTGTCATGGGGAAAACCACATCAGATTGCAAATTTGATTGCATTTTAAAGAGCTCCTGTGGTTGGATGTGAACTAAGATAGTTAAACTGTATTTTGCGCCCTTGAAGAGGAACTAGCTTGATTTTTGGGTTCTATTGTGTAGTTTGTAGTGTGTCGACCTCATGAAAGTATGAGATGACATTTTTGAGGTAAATGAGGTATTGTAAAAGGTTTGTCTTGAGAATGGTTGAGAAGTTGGATATCTGAAAACCTCTTATGGATTGACAGAAGCTAAATGCTAGAAGCTGAGGACAAGAAATTTTAGGAAATGTGCCCTTAGTTTCTTTGAAAGTAGTACACATCCAATCTATTAGACTAATAGAGGCATACTTACCGTGCAACTTTTCTAGGGGGAAGAAACTTATGTACACCAAACTTCTTATGTATGAGTGAAGCAATATATTTGATACTTGTGACCTATCAGAGTCCAACTGGTGGAACTCAACTATCCGCTCTTCTTTGTCTGGGTTCTGCTTGTGTATGAGAAGCTGGAATCAGATTTAGTCGATGGCATTCAGAACCTCAGTTGGTGGTATGAAGCAATCCATAGAGAGTCCATGAACATTGAACACGACATCATCAATCCTCCAGATTTCCTCCATTCTAGTCCTTCTGTGATGCATGGATGACTCGCCAAAACGGAAGATGGTGGCATTTGATTTTCCCTGATGAGCTATGAGAACATCATCAACTTCTCTATAATCATCGATGCTGGTTCCAATGGTTGTTTCCCAGTAAACAGTTGCAGAACCTGGCAACTGAACTCTTGCCAGAACCGAGTCCTCCATGAACACAAGCAAGCCGCTCCTTTGGCTGAAGTAACCATACATAACATGCCTGATCACTTCAGCTGGCCCCTCAGTTCTCTCTGTTACAGAAGCTCTGTCTGCAGAAACTTTTAGCATGAAGCAGTCTTCTTCTCCAATCCGTTTCTCACCTAGGCACTGTGCTTCACTGAACATGCTTGCGGTGCTTTGCGGATCTAATCCCTGCAGCCGGGTGTGGAACCAAGGTATGTAAGAAGAGATGTATTTCTGTTTTAGCCTATATAGTCAACAGGTTTAGGTAGATATATTCTGTTGTTATAGATAGAATTTAAGTTGTTATTGCAAGGCTGTAACTCATTTAGTTACTGGCTTCTATGTCTATCAAATTCTATTAAATAGCCCCTGATATTCTAATTAGAAATGTATATGGTACAGCTTAGTAAAAGTTATTGCTTTGTTCATATTGGTTTCTAATAGCAGATATACTATGCGATTTTCTGTAAAGTCATCCTTAGTATACCGTAGAGATGTAGTGAGATGTACCTCTCAGAATGGCTGCTGAATATGAGCTAGTGGATTTCAAAAGAACAGGCGTGCTAAGTTGGACTTTAGGAGGGATTCTAAGATCTATTCTTCTGATAGATGTTCATTTCGCGTGCTTCTTTATGGTATTAACAATGTGAATTGTACCTGAATGCTGCGCCGAAGTGGACGCAGTGGACCTTTTGCAGCATGTGTACCAAGCCAGGGCACATGACGCCACACGATCCTGCCATTGCTCCCTGCTACAACCTTGCAGCCAGCAACCACCAGCTCCACCAGCCACATCTCTGGCACCATTTGCCACAAAACAAAGCACCCACGCTCTCACTTGACCCTTTGGATCCTCCGTCTGCCATCCTTGCATTGCTTTTGAATCGACCGTCTTTCTCGTAGCACACCATCTTGACCGTCCCTGTTGCGTACATGCTCTTTACATTCTTTTGCAGTTTCGCAAACCCTGTTGCAACAAAATACTGGTACACAATGTACCTAGCAGAAGAGGCCTCCTGCACAATTATATAACAGGAATTGTTACGATTACACAGAAGTCAGAATCATCTTTAGAATGCCTTTGGTAAAAGAATAGTAAGTTCGTCTGATGGTTGCATACGGTTGAAGAGTCTCTGAAGGATAAAGGGTGAGTTGGCTCTGATGGCAGCGAAATTGGTGCAAGAGGGCAACCAAGAACACCCAGAAGCAGCTTTAGGTCTCTTCTTTTGCTTCTACTCTTACTATTAAGAGAAGACATGTCGAAATGGCCTCGTTTAAAACTTCCATTTCGGACCAGATTTCGGATCAACTTCCATGATGATGAATTCTCTTTCTTTCCCTGCTCTTCTTGTGCTTCACTGCTTGGACTTTCCATTAATGGAGTCAGTGGCTGAACTCCTAAAACCGAGCGTTTCCTTCCATCTCTCCTACCCATGACAAATTCAAATGAAAAGAAATGCGTTGAAAAACCACAAGGAATGAAGATTTTTTCAAGTAGTGAGATTGAAACAGGGAGG
Source organism: Acanthochlamys bracteata (assembly GCA_019914995.1). NCBI lineage: Eukaryota > Viridiplantae > Streptophyta > Magnoliopsida > Pandanales > Velloziaceae > Acanthochlamys > Acanthochlamys bracteata. The sequence continues at coordinate 4,608,838 of CM034129.1, read as the reverse complement.
GTTTGAAAGAGGTTGTTCAGTGCTTGTTGTGCACAACAGAAGTGGGGAGGCGGGGGAGAAGAGAGAGGTAACGGATGGGTTTTGCTTTAGAACAAGAGACAAAAGGGACACCACATCTGCCCCAACAGCAGAGAATAAGACATGTTATAAGGTTGATTTTGCTGATGTCTGTGGGCCTTCGGAACTATGTTTGTTTCCTCCTTAGTTGCTTTATTCATGTTCCACTTTACTTGCTTTATCTCACCATGCCTTCTTCTTTGAGGCAACATCATACCATATTGGTTATATCATAATCACACTAATCCAGTGCTTTAGCTTTTGGGATTCTATATCAAATTTAAAAGCATTATTTTCACTGCAACTCAAAAAGCAAGGCGTATGACATAAGCCTCATGGTTTCGAAGAGCTAGATACACCAAAAGCAGCGAACTTGTCTTTGTGAATCTATCTTTGAGAGAACTGATTTTGGTCTCAAGGTGTTAATTGATTATTAATTTTTGGCGAAGTTGTTTATGTGATATTTACTTTGAAATAGACCTGACATCGACCGCTCAAGTTGCTCGTGATTCGGTTTAATAGTTTATGTGAAACTCCAATGTCCGCGTGCTTGAACTAGCTAGCAGCTTCTTATCAGAAAAATGAGAACTGAATCATTTTCTTGAAAAATCTTCTTGTGAAGTGTCAAAAACCAAATGCAGGAAAGAAATCTACAAGCAAATTCCTATGAAACTCCACTTCACCACTTGGGACATGAAAATTGACATCAGCTAAACATTATTTTTGGGATCATTTGGCGTTGCTTAATGAGATATTTTCACTCCTTCATTTTATTTTATATTTTTTAATAAAATTTTTATAATAATTTATAAATTTTATTTAAAAATTTAAAAAATATAAAAATATTTTACGTTATAAAATAATATTGTTATTTTTTGGTAAAAATAAAAACTTATTTTTAAAACTAAGATTTTAATAATATTTATTCTAAAAAAATTTTATTTTAATATTCATCTTTTAAAAAACTTGCAGCAAAAGGGACCCAAGCATATAATGATATCTGTTTTCATGGCAGTTTTGTGTTAGTGTTGTTTGTGTGGGTGCTGGTGAAGGGGTGACATCAAAGGGCCAATGAAGCCATTCGGTTCCCTTCAAGGTTAAGTTCCGGACCCTCGGCGGTGATCGCTCAACGACGAGTTTAAGTGCCTGTTTGTTTTTAAGTCTCTGTACGTGATATGCATGGTCTTGGAAGCTAAGTTAGTATTAAGTTGGAAACGTTAGGCAGTAGACATCACTCACCAGAATTTGATAATGTTGTTAATGCTCTACGTTGCCAATGCTAACAAACTATACAGAAAGCTTTAATTATTACTTAGACAGATAGAATACATGATATCTGTAGCTTAATATTAAGAAACTGCTAGCTTTTAACATAATCAATATATTGATTGATCAGATGATTGAGAATACCTCAATTCAAGACATTCTTGGTAGGTGAAAACAAATTCTCTCGGGATTATAAAGGTTCCATTCTCATGTTATTATTTTACAAGTAAAGCTAATAAGGAAAGATCTAGGAGACGATTTGCATGTGATTAAAATAAAGAGTTTTCTTAAATAAAATTTATTTTAAATTTTTTTAAAATGAGTGTGATTTTTTTGACCTAAAAAAAAATAATTATCTATATAAAGACTGTACGCATAAATTCACATGTAATTTCTATATTTCAAAAAAGAAAATTTTAATCTGTCAAATATTTATTATGAGACGTGATATTTTTATGAAATAAAAAGTTGTGCCATAAACACCTCCGATGATCCCTCTAATGCTATGTTATATTTGTGCATTTTAATTGATATCACTTTAATATAAATTCTTGCTGATAAAATGGGCAAGTATTTTAAACTTCGGAGTTCTGTAAGAAGAACTTTTGTCTTAAATGTTAAAAATGACAATATATAACTCGACTTGCAAACTCAACCGGAAACCAATCCATTTAAATTAAATTTAGGTTTGACTTTAGCAAATTCCGATCAGTTTTCGATCGACCGAATTTATTCAAACAAAATTATTGGATCTCCAAATTAGGCTAGGTACGAACTAGCTAATTCGGAAGTGGGCCAGCAACTCATTTTGGATTAGGCCAAGTGAATTCTAATTTGATGAGCTTAACAGACCAAGCTCTTTAATAGTCTCACGTTAACTGGGTGCTAAAATGAATACGTGTTTATAAGTGAGGAATGCTAATCGTTAATAGATTGGTCAAATTTTTTAGTGTGAGGACCCGATTCTATATTTGATTTTAGAGTCTGGCGGGGGGGAGAGGTGAAGCCATCCAGCATATTGTTGAGGGAGAGATTGTGGTTCGAATTAGTTGCGTGTAGGATTTCACAAATTCTGAATAAAAAATAGGCTAGCTAATTTGAAAGTGGTTCAGCATTTCGCCTTAGGTTGAGTCAAATGAACCCTATCTTGGTGGGCTTAACAGTTCACGTCTTTTAATAGATCCATATTAGCTAGATGTTGGAATAGATATGTGCTTATAAGTGAAGAATGCTAGTTTCTAATAAGTTGGCCAATCTTTTTAGTGTAGGGATCCGATCCTACAGACAAAATGTATTTAGCGATCGATTGTTACCGATCGAGTACCAACTGAAACTTTATTAGTCGATAGTAGCTTGTAGGGTTTGATGAATCCTGAGTGAAAAATGGAGTAGTTAAATTAGAGGTAGGCCAACAATTTACCTTAGGTTGGGCCACGTGAACTCTGTCTTGGTGGGCTTAACAGTCCACGCTTTTTAATAGTCCCATATTGACTGAATGTTGGAATGGATATGTATTTATAAGTGAAGAATGTTAGTTCCTGATAGATTGACCAATTTTTTTAGTGTGAAAATTCGTTCCTATAGTCAATAGTTATGTTTAGCGACCGATTCTTTTCGCATACGGACTGCTCTCATCAGTCAATAATTATCTTATTTATAGTAATATTTTTTTTTTAAATCTGTTAAAATTAACACATATTGAATTTTATTATAAGAACTTATAATTTGTATATACTTTACTTTCAATTGATTTTACTATAAAACTTAATTTGTAGATTTTACCATAAGATCAAATTTATATCAAAATAATTAATTTTTTAAATTATATATAAAACTATATTAAAAAATTATATTCGAATTTCTTATCATAGGTTTATCTTTATTACTCATATTTCATTTTCTATCCAAAGAGATTTAATTTTTTACTCTTACTAATTTATTTATTATTTTGTTTTCAAACAACGCCATAAGCAAAAGCGTAACAAAATGTGTAGTTGTATAGATATAATTTTAACACTATCTATTATATGTTAAGGCACCAATTTTGGTTTCATTTTGTGACTAAGAATAGTGATTTTTATCCTAGCCAGCCATCCGGAATAAGTCTCATCAGACACCAATTAGGCATGCACCCAGCGATGAAATGAATAGGTAGCTCTGAAAATATTTAAATTAATGTTCTAGAAATCTAATTAGTGAAATGTTTAAACTAATGTACTTGGGGTTATTTAATAATTTCTCACACCCAGCTATTTATATACCTAATCTGATCTGTAAATCGAATGCATACCATGGATGCGCCAACTGGGTACGCATGCAAGAATCCATAGTTTCCAATTTCCAAACTTCTCAACATACAAACAACAGAACACAGCCCGTAATTATCCCAGGACTTTCTCATCCGGATCAGCATCGATCTACGCTTATCATAACATATTATCTAACAAAAATGCATATGATAATAATAACAATAATAATATCAGCACAGCTCATTACCGCAACGGCAACCAATCTCTTTCAGACGTGGCTGCTACATGCCAAAAGAAAATTTCAACATCTCTTCAAATCTTAATCTAAGCAAACGCGCTGAGTTGAATCTTGTTTTCACTTCAGTCTTTTTTCTGGTAATGCATTTGTTTTGCTGCGTTAATAGTTAAGAAGTCTGTAATTCCAGCATTTGTTTTTTATGACAAATTTTTGCATCAGCCAATCATGGAAGAATGGAACGTCTCTGGTGCTGCCGTTGTCTGTGTTCTTCTTCCTCGATGGTGTCGCAGATTCCAACTCCTCTCGTCTCCGGCAACCCAACGGCGAACAATCCGCAACATGATATAACGAAACCGAAAACACCAAACGACAAAAACCGTTTTTTCCTACCAGCAGCGACCAGCAAGGGAGCCCACACGCCGCCGAGCACCAACGCTTGCCGAACCATTGAGATAGCGGAGTTTCTCACACACGTTGGGAAAAGTTCGATGCTGTAGATTAGTAGAACGTTGAATGCCGTACATGCGCAGAAGAACGCTGCCACCTCCGCCGCCATCTTGATTCCCTCGGTTTCTAAAACTACGCACAGTGCACTACAAACTCCACTAACTAGTGTGAACCCAACCACAGCAGTTCTCCTATTCATTCGCCCGACAAGAAAGAACGTGATCATTGAAGACGGAAGCTCAGAGATGGCATTCAGGGTGACGCTGATGTATAGATTCGATCCCAAGCTGCCTACGCCTAACGGCATACCATAGTAAACTGTTCCAACACCGAAGGCTACTACCATAACGGCAATCAGTCTCCGAAACGCCCAGTTTCTTTCCCATAAAACTTTCACGACCGAGAACACATTTGTGTTTGAAGCATCAGTGCTCTCTTCTACCACTGCAAGTGCGGAGAAGCTTGATGTGACGGTGCTCATTCCGTTCGATGTAGCGATGACTTTTAATGTCTGAATTGCTTCTTCTCTCCTGCCTTTTACTAGAAGCCATCTCGGTGATTCCAGGATGAAAAAGAAAACCATGATTGAGTAGATGAACGATGGGATTGATGTCCAGAGATAGAGAGTTCGCCATGAAGAGTCTCGATTGATGTAAGCAATGGCAGGTAAAGAAAGGAAACCCAAGGTGAAGCAGAAGAAACTTGCGATGCTGATTTTGTCCCTCGATTTCTTTCCGACTAGTTCCGTTGATAGCACGAGAGCGCAGGTGCCCACTGTCGCTCGACCAAACCCGCAGATAAACCTTGCGGCAGCATAGAACCAAATGTTGGTAGCGACTATAGTAAGCAAGGATGTGAGCGACATGGTTAGGCAGGAGAGGAAGAGCATGGTCCGGCGACCTACCCATGTATCTGCTAGTGTCGAGAGAAGAAACCCGCCAACTAAACAGCCGGCGAAGAAAGCCGAAGCGGGAAGGCCAACAATCGCCGGACCGTCGCACTGCAGTTCCCACTCGGAGATAACAGAAGTTTTAGCAGGATTATCCCATGCCCAAGAGCCAGAAGGCAAACCACAAGGAGAAGAAATTGCAACTGTCGAACAGGGCCTGTCGTCTCCATCAACGCAGTGCCATGCCGGCGACGCGTCAGTGAAAACGCTGATGAAGGTCTGCTGCGCATCGAAAGCCCAAGCTAAGGCGACAAGCAAAGCTTGTAGAAACTGGGCAATACCTGTTGCACCAACGTACCGCTCGATGGCGTCGTCTAGCGAGGGACAGCTACCGTGTTTATCTCCAGGAAGCTTTGAGTGGGAGAGTAACGGAGTTGCGTCGACCATATTGCTTGATCTCTCTAGTCTGCGCAGTGTTTTAAATTATTCTGGTTTTGACTACGAAGGAGATTCTTTTTAAGCACATGGTTTAACAAAATTAGATATTTTTGTAATTGGTACATGATTAGATTTCATTACAGATTTTACTGGTAGGAGTTGCGTCGGCCATGTTGCTTGATCTCTATAAGTCTGTGCAGTGTTTTAAGTTACTCTGGTTATGACTACGAAGGAGATTCTTTTTAAGCACATGGTTAACAAAATTAGATGTTTTTGAAATTGGCACATGAATAGATTCCATTACAGTTTTACTGGTAGAAAATTGACGGAGATAATATAGCTACTATTTGTCTATATGTATGATCATTCATTTACTATGAGGATCTTTAATAACTTGATTTAAACGATTATACCATTCTAATTCATAATTAATTTTTAATTAATTTTATAATTAAAATCAATCTTGAGATTTCAAAAAAATCAGTGTCATAGCATCTGGTCTATCACAATGAGAGTAAGCATAATGCACTCCAAACTAACAGGTTTGATAGGAAGAAATAATCTTGAGTGTTATACCCACACTCGTACCACCAGATAACCAAATTTAGATACTACACAAGTTAATCATTTTCAACTTAAAAAGCATTAACTGTAGAAACCAACTGCTATGATGGTACATCAGAGGATGCAAAAGGATGTTTACTACCTCATAGAATGATTAGTCGTCAATTGGATGAAAAAATCTTTTAAGCTCATCCAAGAAACTTAGCAGTATGTGGAGGCACCTGTTCGTTTTAACTTAACTGTTCCTTCCTAGGTGAGATCTGCTGCGTCATGTTTCAGATCTAGGTACTAAGAGTTTAATACCAACTCAGTTCTTGAGTTTAATAAACTTTGAAAATGTTGTTTCCTTACAGACAGAATTCCAGCATCATGAAAACAGCTTCCTTGCCAACTATGGTTGGAGGAAAATTAAGCTGCTTCTTGAAACCAAACCTCTAGTAACACCTAGTCCAGGTAAACCAAAATGCCAAATGAGGTCTAGTCAAGATAATATGCTAAATTTATCATGATTTCTAAAGTCCAATTGACATTTTCATTCGACACTCACTAATTTCTTCTAATTTCCATCCCCAGGCACCATGTAGCGCAATGTGCTTGTCCAATCTTGTGTAGGCAGCCCAAATCTTTAGTTTGCAACTAGGTAGAGGAGCTAATCACTTATACTGACTCCTTAAATGAGACCTGCAGCTTCCCAGCGACAAATTCAATCAAGATGAATCATCTACGTAAATTGGTGATCAAAGCAAGACGTATTAGATCAGCATCTGAAATTTTGGATGAAGGCTTTGCCCGGCATCCATGAGTTTCACCAATAGTCCCCACAAGAACAAGAACCTTCTTTAAAATGATGGAACCTTCTCACATCTCTCAAAACTATCTCCCTTCCTACAATTTTGGAGATAAACTTGGCAGCTGTATGGCAATCATTGCACACTCTAAGGTTTTTTGCAACTCTAATTGGCATACCAGGTGGAGAGTTCAATATACCAAAGGCAATTGCGAGCTTCTCACTGTGGCCACAGAGGAGCCTCTCCTTCTCATCTTCATCTACGTTATGTAGGACACACGAGGTATCTGGCACATACCCTTCTTTCTTCATCTTATCACAAAGAGCCTCAATGTAGGACTGGAGCTGTGGGCTTGCAGGGTGCCCAAAGTCACCAACCATAAATTGGTGAACCTCATCCCCAACCTCTATCCAGCTACAACCAGGCTCTTTTATCACTCCCATTTCCTTCATGTTCTTCCTAATACCCATCGCCTCCTTCCACATGCCAGCTGCAGAGTATATGTTAGAGAGGAGTACATAGTGACTTGACACATTTGGTTCCAGTTGAAAGAGATGGCTAGCTGCTACTTCTCCTAGATTTACATTCTGGTGTATGCGGCAAGCACCTAGCAAGCTACTCCATACGCCTGCATGTTGGGGCTCTTGCTTCATAGATATGATTAATTGATAAGCTTCCTCCAACAGTCCTGCCCGACCAAGCAAATCCACTACACATGCATAGTGGTCAGGAGTGGGATTCATATGGTAATCTTTTTTCATCCTGTGGAATAGATGAACACCTTCCTTTACCATCCTGGAATGGCTGCAAGCTGCAAAGACAGCAATAAACGTTACTTCATTTGGCTTTACTTCTCGTTTAGCTGCCATCTCTTCAAATAGTTTAAGTGCCTCCTCTCCATGACCATGCATCCCATATGCCATTAAGAGCGAATTCCAAGTGACTGCATTTCGTTTAGGCATCCTGTCGAAAACCCTTCTCGCAAGGCTAAGGCAACCACTTTTTGCATACATGTCGACCAAAGCACTTCCAACAGCAACATCAGATGTAACCTCATGCCTGATGGCATAGGCATGAATCTCTTTTCCCTTACCTACTGCTGCTAAACAAGCACAAGCAGGGAGCAACGTTATTAGAGTAATATTATTAGGTATGATGTGAGTAAATCCTTCCAAGGCACCATGTTCATGATTCCTGCTTGAGCTTTGCATCTTGCGCAAAGCATCGAATGCTTGAATAAAGAGACCGCCAATTACATATCCACTAATCATGGTGTTCCATGAAACCACGTCTACAATCTCCAAGCTATTGAAGATCTTCTCAGATATTTCCATCTTCCCCACCCTGGAGTACATGTCCATAAGGGCATTTTGCACATAGTTGTCTGTCCCCAAGCCTCTCTTCACTATATATCCATGAATTTCTTCCTTCCGAGGAAATGATTCTGAACGCACACAAGCAGGCAGAACACTTGCTAAAGTTGTTGCATTCGGTATTAATCCTGCACCATCCTCCATTTCAACAAAAAGCTTTAGAGATTCTTCATCAAGTCCATTCTGAGCATATCCAGATATCATGGCATTCCACAAACCAAGTCTACAAGCTGTGACTCTATCAAAGACAAACCTACCCTTCCCAACTTGCCCAAAGTTGCAATACATGTCTACTACAGCACTTGCAACATAGGCATTCGCACAAAGGTTGTCATTCCTCAAGGCATAGGCGTGGATCTCTCTCCCGAGATCAAGCATTTCCATGTAGGTACAAGAAGGGAGCACACTTGACAAAGTGACTCCATCAGGCTTCAATCCTAAATCTACCATCTTACGCAACAGTGCCAATGCCTCTAGGTATCTCTCATTCTGTACAAGCGAGCTAACCATCGTGTTCCAAGAAACCAAATCAACGGTACCAAACCGTTCAAACAGTGTAGCCGAGTCTTTGAGTCTACCTAACTTGGCATACATTGCAATCAAAGCATTGTGCGTATGTGTCCTCCCATTGCAATATATTCCTGTGCGAAGTCCATATGCATGAACTTGCTTACAAAGCTGCAACCCTATGCGTCCACTAAGGTTTGAGCAAGCCAGAGCAGCACTAACCAGAGTGAAAGAACTCGGTTCAATACCCTCCACCACCTGCATAACCCGGAACACGTCCAGAGCAAGCTCCCACTCCTCAAACATGCACAGGGCAGCAACAATCGAGTTCCACGACACCTGGTCCCTGTCAGTCATTTCATCAAACAATTTCATCGCAGAGTTAAGATCACCACATTTCGCATACATAGTAATTATAGTATTGGAAACAGTAACAGGATTGAATCGGTAGCCATATTTAACAGCGGCAGCATGAATCTGGCGACCAACGGAGACGTCACGGAGACCAGCAACAGTCTTAAATACAGCAGGGAACGCGAAGTGATCAGGAGAGACACCAACAGAGGTCATGGAAATGTATGTGGAGAGAGCTTCATCAAAGGAATCGGCACGGGCACGAGAGCGGAGGGTTTCTATCCATGCGGCAGCGCTAGCCGGCGAGGTGACAGAGATAGATTTGAAAGGTACAGTAAAGTTGGAAGAATTTTGTAGAGATATAAGAGAAGGTGGAGATTGGCGAGAAGTTGAAGAAGTAGAGGGAGCCGGTGGAGGAAGAACCACCAGAGATGATGAAGAAGAAGAAAACATTCTCTGCTTGGCGGTTAAACGGTTCGATTACGTTCACTGAAGATTGAAACGATAACAAATAAATAACGTTTCACGTAATCAGTCCTTGAAACTTGTATCTTTTCAATAATAGCCCTTGCTCTTCCAAATCCTCATGTTTCTATTTCCAGATACTTTCAATATAGACTAATAATAATGGTATTTAGCTTTTTTTGCCTGACGATTGGATTGAATAAACCGTTAAATTGTATAATAATACTCCAACAAGTTTGAAGCTATTGGTTATAGCCCTTTCTCTGAAAATTATGTTTGCAATTTAGGACGATATAATATTATTTAGCAAGAGTGGTAGGAAGGTAGACTAATATTTTTCTCTTCAGTGAATGCCGTTTGACAAATGTCTGAGCTATGCTCTTAAAGATAAACGAGTAGATATGGCGATTGCATCTCGATCACCAACTGCTGACGTTGCAAGACATTTCTTGCAAAATCGGATTCCAAGCCTTTTTTGTGGCTAGGGTAAGTGTCCATATGCGCAATATCAAATGCATCAGAGCTACTGTGTGGAAAAATTTTTACCATTTTTCCTAGAGCCTTAAAGTTGTTTTGAGTTCTCATTTTGAGGATTCGGAGGAGGACTGGAGTACCTTTATAACTAATGCTATTTTTTGACGATGAGGGCACAAACGTAAATGCAGTTTGCTCTTAGACTTGATCTTACGATGTTGCTTTATCATTCTTTGCTTTAGTATTGTAATTGATGCTGTGCATATATGCTTAATTTGCTTTCATTGGGACTCAGTTCTTTGATGCTTCAACATGAATCCATCTTGACAAAACTAATTCACCCTTCAAGTTCTTAGATTGGAATAATTAAGTCTTGATGCAAATGTTAGTTCAATATAAACCATATGAAATTATGCAGATGGCATCAGGATGTACTAAACTTCCACTTGATCTGACAGCAAGCCATGCTACTGAAAATTTTGGGAGAACTCTGTTTAACCTGTCCGGTACTCTTATTGTTTCAGTTCATACCCCTAATGTAGTGCTACTGCTTTTCATTATGGAGGATATCAGAGTGCACCAAGTGCATTGACATCCTCTTCAGTGTTTTTCTATGTTTTAATTATGTTTTCTCTCAATGTCAGGTAACAACAATGGGTGTCATAACCATTCTGGTGGATGATCGGGTGAACCTTAAAACATTTAGGTAGGGCTGCAAAAGTTCGCCAGTAAATCATCTAAAATCTGCAGATAGTACTGCAAAAATAATTAAATAGCACGGTTCATATACAAACTTTATGGTAAACTCTGCAAGCTTTCACTGAAGAATGTTTTAGCATCAGTTTTTTATTATACTGAGAAGTGCGGCTCACTCCAAGTTGGCTTTTGTTGCATTACTGTTCCAATTTCTTAAGTCACTATTAACTTTGTAGATTTGCATAACTTTGCCACTAAACAATATAAAAATATTAGTTATCATGAAAGCGCTTGCAGTTCCAGTGGAAACCTGTCGTAGCATCAGTTTTGTTTTATATTGTTGGAGTTGAACTTTTTTGTTTTGGTTGCCAACTTTTCACCATGCGGCTTCTATTTGTCAATATTTGTGTTTGCATGAAACTTCATGGTTGTTCAATCCAAAAAATTATTATTATCCTGAATTGGTCTTCTTTTGGTTTTGGGTTTCGGATTTCTTAAAGTAGTTCTTGTTAGCCATGTGGTTTCCTGAAACTATTGAATTCATCTCTAGAACTAGTATATCGGCATGGTCTTGAAATGGGAAATTGAGGATATGGTTTTCCTATTTTAAGTATCTGTATGTTCCTGGGTAGACTTTTCAGTTTATCATGTTTAGGTGTTTTCCTTTGGCACTCACAAGTTAGTGCTGGATGCATTGTCAGTAACCAAAAGTTGTGATTCCATTGCATTCTTTAGATGTTGCATCAGTTCTTCATAGATGGCAAGACTGTCAATGGCAATTATTCTTTAGATAGTTACAGTTATTTTGCAATTGTTCTCTTAGCTCCTCCTGATAACTGAAACATGATGATGGCTTTGCACCTTGCATAGTAGTGCTATGCATACTGAAGAAACATTGGCATACATATTAAATAGCAAACAAGATTGTAAGTTTGAGGTATTTGAGTATTAAGAGAATTTACTGCCTTTACCGGTAAACCACGGCAAAATCTTCGTAATATATACTAAGTAATATTTACTGAAAACTTTGAAATAACTTGTACAAGCATGTTTAATCAGAGAAAACAAGTCTACATAAGTCTGACAAAATCCCAGTTACTAGCCTCTAAAACTTTTAGAGACTGATAAGTCTGACTGTTGCAAAATTATGTTAGAATACTTTCTTTTTTCTTCTTTTCTCCTGTGCAAAATGCAGCCAGTTTGGTCGAGAGTCACGAGTATATGGCGAAATGACAACCATCATAACCTGATTAAAGAGAGAGATCTTTAGAGGTATATAAGAACAAGGAGTGTGCTAGTTAGTTTTATCTACTTCCAGAAAACATTTGAATCAATCATGGCTATTGAAGCAATGGACAAATACTGAAGTGGCAGCTAAGCAAATGTCAGGTGTAGTGCTAGTTCTATTTTTAAGAAGTGCTCATAACAAATGTTGTTAATATTACTGTAGGACTTCTACTGGTAACTCTTTGGTTGTGCCAACTGAACCACAAATTTAAGAAATCAAAGATACTAAGTAAACACATAGATAACGGTGCTAAACTGCGATTTGACTTTATGAGGTATGTATTTGTATGGAACCTCCTAGAAGTTCCCCTTCTCATAGAAAGTAAGCTATATAGAGACTAGATATCTTTTTATATCAATAGTTTAATTTGGATGTGCATGCAAAGTTTTTTATATTTGTGCAGCATATCTTCATGTTTTTGTGATCACCTTTATGAATCTATCCAAGCAAATTGAAAAGTTTATGGGCTTCCGTTTACATTAGGGATTATGAGATCTAATGATGAGTTGTAAGGAATCTATAGGTTTATAGGCTAGAAGCGGAGAAGTGAAATCGAGATGATCTCATACAAGTAAATTAAAAGTTTTCTTAGTAGAAGCTCAATTGTTGATATTGTGGAGCTCTACAATAGATTTTTGAGATTGATTTTTAGCTTAAATATTTGGAAGGAGTTGAACTGCATTAATTCGCCGTAGCTGCCCTTGTGATTGTGCCTCTTTACATGCGCACTTGAACTCATTCTTTTAACTGTACTTGCCTAAATTATAATATTGGTGACTAATACATTTAAGCATATATAGAGGTTTGTCGTACACAAAAAAACATTAATTGCCTAGGAGCCATTGGTTGTGTGACTTACTTGGGTCCTTGATCACAAGTACAGCTGTACCACCAAAATCACATGTACCTCCAGCTACCTTAGTCTTCTGCCAGTAGCTATTGAAGGCATAGGAAGCATGCGAGATGATTGTATCAGGCTGGTAACAAGATCCATTGCGTTGGATGGGATTGCAATCAGCTCCAGATCCACATGCATATTCCATCGCCTCTTGGATTATTGGGTCTGGCACCGTTGGCTTTGCAACACACCACAGAGTATAGCTTGTTCCTCTAGATGATGGTGGTGGTGCAGTTGGTGGTGGATAAATTACTGGAGGTTGGAAGTATGGAGTTCCTGGCTGAAACCCTGGTGATTCTGGTGTATATTCTGGTGGACTTGGCACATTTCCTGATGGAGGATTGGGCATATACTCTGGTGGGCTTGGCACCATACTCGGAGGGCTAAACTCAGGTGTGCTGGGAGTAATACTTGGAGGAGTTGGCTCATAACCTGGAGGGCTAGGGAGAATGATTGGAGGACCTGGCTCATTCTCTGGCGGGCTTGGTACAATGCTTGGAGGACTTGGCTCATACTCTGGGGGGCTCGGCACAGTGCTTGGAGGACTAGGCTCATACCCCACTGGGCTTGATTCAATGCCAGGAGGACTTGGTATGTACTCTGGTGGATTTGGAATATAGTATGGTGGGTTCGGAGCATATTCAGGTGGGCTTGGCTCGGAATACTCTGGTGGAGAAGGGGTGATGCTTGGTGATGTTGGTGGTGGTGGTGGTGTTGTTAGTATGGGAATTACAGGGGTTGGTACAATGGTGGATGGTGGCAGAGGAGTAGAAGGAGGGTAGATGCAGTATGGAGGATTTTCTTTTGGTGATGCTGAAGGTTCCGTTACATCATAAGTTTGAAGTGGGGAGCTATTGTAGTAAGGGTCTGATGAAGAGTATGGTAATTCATTCAGGCGTCTTGTTGATTCTGTCTGCTGAATGCTTTGCTGATTGGCATTCTGAAACTCCACAGTGTTCTTGAATTGCCTTGGACTTCTAGCCTCTGTTCAGGTAAAAGAGTGTAATAACCAGTTTAGCATATACTAAGCAAGCAATAGAATTTCTTTTTATACTACCTGACTTACAGTAGTTGTAATATGTATCATTTAATTGATCTACTGAAGTTCTCTGTTCAGTTTGTTGTTAGTCACTGGCAGTGGGAAGATGGTCTTAGACTATAAAAGCACAATGCTAGTCAAATAGCTTGGTTGCACTGCCAATTGCATGCTAGTTACTTCTCTTATTTTGTATTTTCTTTCTTTTTTCATGGTGAATGTTGTTTGTGTCAATGTTTGTGAACACGCTGATCAAAAGAAAATATAGAAGGCATACATAGTTTACTCCCTTTTAATATTTGATGTCATGATCAACTCCTAAATTGGTAAAAAGAGTTAGATGAGAAGTTTTCTATCGTAGAGCTTTTGTGTACTTACCACTAAAACCGAGAAAGATAGTTGCAGGGGACAAGTAGAGCAGGCAAAGCAATCCCAGTGAGTACTGCTTGTTTATCAGCATGGATACCAGGTGAGAAGACCTCGTTTGTTCTTTTGATTACAAAATCCTTTTCTTCAAAAACTCGAGACTTCAGCCTGGAGCTCATAAATGGGGAGGTATAGCTTCTTTTTTTTTGCTGTTCTGCCCATCTTAAATATAGAAAATGGAAAGGAAGAGTCCCCAATTCTAGAGGCCGGCACTAAAGCAGCAACAGAAGCTCACCTTTTGTCAAAACCCTTCCCTTTATCTCCACTTTGTCGATGATAATGAAGAGGAAATAGTGTTAGTTAACAAGTTTTCATAATTAGATTTCGGTTTTCTTACTTCCTTTTCTCTTGCATCAGCTCTAGTATCTGTGCTTTCTTGGCATTGGAGGAAGGGAAAGAACTGTTTTTCTGCTTGGCACTTCACTTTTCCTTGTGCCCCACTCAAGTGGAAATTTAGTCCCTGGAAACAACTCTGTTAAGTGATTTCAAGATCCCATATAGTCCTTGATTGCCAGGTTTTCAGGTTTATATATATGGTCGCTTCTCTATGAATGACTTGTATGATCATTTCTTCTGGATTCACTTTTGCTTAATAAAGATATTCTCATATTCTACACTCCACAGTTTTGTATGATCGCTTCTCGAGCAATTTTTCTTATAAGCTGATTTTTTTCCTGTTTAATGCAAATGAAAGACTAGAATTTCGTAATTGTATAATTTTTTAGTTTGAACTGTTGATGCTTGGCTTTGGGAAGTTGCAGTGTAATTAATCACATTGATATTTTCTTTGCTCATGTCCTACGGGGTAGAAGATCGGTATTAAGTGTATATTATAGCTAGATAGCTACATTGGTCACGAGGATCCTTTTTGGTAAACTGCATTAGGCGAGAAACAATAATCGGAATGACCGAGTGCATTTGAAATTACTTATAAAATAAAATTTTTTTAAAATAAAAATATTTTTATTTTTTTTAAAAATAATTTTTATTTTTTTATTTTAAAAAATAATAAAAATATACATTATAAAAATTTTATTATATAAAATTTTTATTAATTTTTTAAATTTTTAAATAAATATTTTAAATATTTATAAAATATATATTAAAAAATATATAATTGAAAATTAAAAAAAAGTGTAAAAAAAAAGCTGAACTTAATATCCCTTCGGGAATGATCTTAACTTGACTGCGTACGTTCAAAGGAAGGCCACGTTTGGACTTTTTATAAAAATTTGGTAGTATTTTTGAAATAAAATTTTTTTTAAATAAAAATATTTTAATTTTTTTTAAATGAGTTATTCTTTTAATTTAAATAATAATAATAATTAGTGAAAAAATTTATTAAATTTATTTATATTTTTAAAATTTTTAAATAAAATTTTAAATATTTATAAAAAATATTAAATAAAAATAATAAGTTTATGAAAAAATAATGTCAAACGTCTTCAAGTTCAAAAAAATCATACACGGTATTTCTTTTTAAATTTGAAGAATACGAATAATTTGCACAAGTCTTTTTTTAAAAGTCATAAATAATTTTCTTAGAATCTTTTTATTTTAAAAAAGTTTTATATCTTTTTAATCTTTTTAAAATTGTCTAAATCACTCAATTAAATGACGAGTCCATTACTTCTTTTACATCTTCTTCTCAGCTTAAATAAGATCTTTCAGCAATAAAATAAGAAAAGACATAATCTAAATCATTCTTCCAAATCTAATATTACGAAATTAATATTATTAGTTATTACAAATACAAAGACAGTTAGTTTCTTTATACTTGTATTATAAACAAAAGATTAATGAATAAACTTTAGAAAACAGTACAAGCGCAAATGCGTTATTAAAAGTAAGATTAATAAAAAAGGATACAGCTAAAATCTACAGACCAAATAACTAGTTAGAAATAATAATAATAATAATAATAATAATAATAATAATAGAGTAATGAATTTATTTGCTAAGAAAGTAAGAGATGTAGTAGAACTGTATTTTCGAATCATTTGAAGGTACGGTTGTCTACGAAAGAAAGAAAAAAATAGTTAAAGAGTATGAAGCACGTTTTTCTCTTCTATTGAGATCTTCTATCTGTCGTTTCGGTTTAAATATCTATCCAATTATTAACAATTTACGGTTGTGAAAGTCTTTGAAAGTTAACATGTGTTGTATGCGTGAAGAGCAACGTAACAATAAGAATGTGTTTCAAATATTTATAAAAATAAAAAATAAAAAATAAAATTTTTAAAAAATAAAATAAAAGTAAAATTTTATATTTATATTTTAATTATTTTTTAAATTATATTAAAAATTAAAAAAATATAATTATATTAGAAAGTGTATAAATAAAAAAATTAAAATTAAAATTTTGTATGTAAAAATAGAGTTCTAATTTTTTGTATAATTAAAACATATAAATTATTTGAAATTCAAAATTTGATAAAAAAATAAAATTATGAACCGTTTGAAACATACTCTAAAATTAGCATATATATTACATCTTTTCTACGTCAAAACAAAAAAAGGAAAATAAAAGAAAAGCTGCTGAGGGCGTATTTACTTTGGTTGTAAGTTGTGTTGTAAGAGTAAATTTTTAAAAAATAAATTATTTAAAAAATGATTAATATAATGAATTTAATTTATATTTATATTTATAAATGTGAGTTTAATAGTAAATTTTTAATTTTAAAAATATTATTATTTAAATTTTAAAAGTGAGTTTAATTTTATATTTATTTTTATTATAAGTTAGAAATAAATATTTTAGAAATTAATTAAAGTATAGATAAATATGTTTTAAATAAGTTTTGAACCATTTTATAATGATTTATGGACTTTGAGCCTCCTAGATTGTTTGGGGACATAAACAATGGCCTGCCAACTAGACGGCCCTATACTCTCCAGCGCGCCATGAGAGCGAAATCGTTCTGCACTTGGGAGGGAAAGGAGAAAAGAGGTGGAGGGAAATCTGAAAATCTTCGAGAAACGAGAATTGAGAAGAACCAACAAAAATATCACCAGTTCACCAGATTGATCGATCGATCTGTCAGTCGGTCGGTTGATCTATTGATTCTTGGTTAACCACTGTTTGATGCCGATAGCTAGACGGGAGCCGCAGGGCACTCGCGTTATTGCCCATGTCGATATGGATTGCTTCTATGTTCAAGGTCTCTCTCGCCATATCTCTCTACACTTGAATTTGAAGAATTCATTGGTTGTAAATCAATTTGATATTTTCTCTGAGATATTAGATTACGAGATTTATTATTGGTTATACAATAAACAGTTGGTGAGCGCTATCTGAACGATATTAGTAGTATTAGTAAGCGTTCGTTCTGGTGATAAAAGAATCAAACGATTGAACTTAAAGTGCTCATGGGCAGAATTCTCTAATTTGTTGGCATTAGAGAGTTAGATAATCCTGTTGTTCCTACATATAAAAACATATTTACCTGGTTTGAGTTGCCTAAGCAGAGCAACATTATCTGGCATCACTAATTTATCTTGTATTTATCTGTGTATGATTTTTATAACTCAGTGGAGCAACGGAAGAATCCTGAATTGAGAGGTTTGCCTGTTGCTGTAGTGCAATACAACGATTGGAAAGGTGGGTGCCTGATTGCTGTTGGTTATGAGGCTCGTAAATTTGGAGTAAAGCGGTGAGTCGCTCTCTTTGTTAGATGCAGTGGCAGTCTACAGTAGCTGGTGTTGCTAAGACCATTTGAAATTCTTTTAAGATTTTCAGTTCCATGAGAGGAGATGAGGCTAAAAAAGTCTGCCCAAGTATTCATCTTGTCCATGTTCCAGTTGCCCGTGGCAAAGCTGACCTAAATTCTTATCGGAATGCTGGTTCAGAGGTAAGTCTCTACAAGCAATTTCCTTTCAACTTGCTAATTAATTGCCATTGGTAATTGCTAGATTATTCGCTTACAACGGATGAGAGGTGAACCATCAAATTTAATGTCTTCAGGTTTTTGCAATTCTTGCAACTAAAGGTTGCTGTGAACGTGCATCTATTGATGAAGCATATATTGACCTAACTGACGCAGCTGAATTGATGCTGTCAGAAACACCTCCTCATATGTTAGATTCAATTGAAGAGGAGGCCCTTAAGTCACATATCTTGGGTCTTAGTGACGTGAGTTACACAGCTCAATCCTTCATTTGGTGCAAGTCTGTTTCTTGTTTCCTGTTAAATTATTCCCCACTTTTTTTCTTGAATCCTCAAATGGCTCCTAAGCCTATAAGACGAAAAGGTCAATTTCCTTATTGACCAATTCAGGTCAAGCTGAGGTTCTTTGCTAACCTTAAAAGTTGTCTTTTCTTCTCTGCATTCCCAGAATGTAGATGGACAGGAATCAAATGTTAGGAGTTGGCTGTGTCAAAGTGATGCTGACCATGGGGATAAGTTGCTGGCTTGTGGAGCCATAATTATTGCCCAGCTTCGACTAGAGGTTTTGAAGCAAACAGAATTTACTTGCTCAGCGGGCATTGCTCATAATAAGGTGGGATTACAATATTAACTCTCACAATTTTGGAATAGACTTTTTTTTTTTTAGTGTCCTGTTACTATAGGAATTAGATTATGTTGACTGTATGTTACTATTGGATGTTTATGTTATCTTTAGTTCACATTAAATGAAAAAAAATAAGTGGTGTATGCTCTAATTCTACATTCTTTTGGTCTTTGTGTTTTAGTTAAATTAGCTAAGATCTCTTAGGGATCGTTTGTGGTTCCTTAAAATAAGGTGCTCTTTTGGAAAAGGAGTTTTTTTGGTGTTATTTCGAAAATGTGCTCATCTTTTTTTAGCTTAATGAAAAGAATAAAAATTATACATATAAAGATTCAATGGCGTACGATTCATCCATACCTTCCAAATCTTTTAAAAGAATTTCTAGAATACTGTAGAAGGTTTTTTGGGACATTGAAAGTTGAAATGGAGATGGAGAAGCACCCCAACTGCAACCCAAACAACCACTTAGCAGACACCCGAGTACCACGTGGATGTTTAGCCTATCAAGTGCACCAAATTGCTTGTTTATGTGCCATCCTGATTTCTACTCTCTCTGTGTGTGAAATGCATAGCTAAGAGCAGGGGAAGATGAACGTCTCAACCTAAAAGAGTATATTGTGTCTTTCTGTGTTACCTAACCTATGCAGAGTTAAACCCCTTAAAAGAGGACTTATGATGATAAGGGAATTGAGATAAATGGCTTTAGTACATTTTTAGTTCTCAGGGCCACTTTGAATTGCTGAAAGGTGTTTGTCTGAGCTGGGTTTGACAACTTTAGATACCTTAGGCTTAGTCATTTAATTTTGTTCATCATCATGAACGTGAACGAATGTTTACTGCTAGCATTTTAGTGATGATTATGTGCAACACACAATTTCATATTTTCAGGTAAGAAGTTATATATTTGCATTTCTGTTAAATAATCTTTTTGTGCCATATAAATGAATATGAAACTGCATTATATGTTTGTTATCGGTTGCTTGTCTTACAAACTTTAGTGGTCATATATGCAACTGTCCTTGCTTTCTTTTTGGTTTTCAGATTTTCGCAAAATTAGCAAGTGCAATGCATAAACCGTCACAACAGACTGTGGTGCCCTCTTCAGCTGTGAAGGATCTGCTAGCATCTTTGCCAGTAAAGAAAATGTAATAACTTGCATGACAGCTGAATATACTATTTGTTTAGATTTATTGTTAGTCGTACATGAGAGCTTTATCATTGTTTAGCTAAATCAGTATTTGCACTGCTTTTAGTAAAATTTTTAGTGATTAATGCATGCATTATGTACACATTATGCAATATATCTACTATATGCAGGAAGCAACTTGGAGGAAAACTTGGTACTTCTCTGCAGAGTGATCTTGGAGTGAGCACTGTTGGAGATCTGTTAAAGTATTCCATTGATATGTTACAAGAACTTTATGGCACAAATACGGGGTAAGCCCTGCATACATAATTTTCACACTATTATCTGCACAGTTGATATAGATATGCCTCCAAGATACTTGAATTGGTAAGTATACATTGTCCAGACTACACATATTATCAATATGTTCTGTCATCAGTTGATCAACTATATATAATATATTTGGTAGGGAAGCTCCATGTCAAATAAAGTAAGAAGGCCTTATCCACATTGGACGTGCTCAATCTGAAAAGTAATTACCTTGTAGACATGCATAATACTGACTAGCTAGACTCGAATTTGCAATGATTCAGTTCTATAGTTGCTACCATTTCAATTGCAGTACATTTGTGTTCCTGTAAATTCTGTATTATCTTCATTACTTAAAGCTGATTTTAGGACTCGATATTTCATTGGAGCTAATAGTTGATTTTTTACTAAATTGTGTTATTGAAGTAGCTGATATTTCAGTTTCATTGTTCTCTAGCACATGGTTGTGGAATATTGCAAGAGGTGTAAATGGGGAGGAAGTCGAAGGTCGTCTTTTGCCTAAGAGTCACGGCTGTGGGAAAACATTTCGTGGCCCAAATACATTGAAATCTGTAGCTTCTGTAAGTATCTCCGTCCTGCATATATGTGCAGAAAGAATTATCCATGATTTATTACTGTAACATTTTATCTTGTATATGGTCTCTCTAGATTGCTTTGCAAGTCTGTGCTCATTTGACCTTGTGTATTGTAAGATTTTTATATTTCTGTATGAGTTCAGTTGTTTGAAGCGAAATATCTCTGGTCATTCCACTTAGGAAGCTAATGGGTTTTGCTTATCCTAATGGCTGAAGTTTGCTAATATCTTGTCATCATTGTTGTTTTCTACTTTTCTGTTGGAGCCTTGTGGCTTGCAACCATCTTTGGCATGGACTTGACATCATTGACATGTAACAATCTAGGTGCAACACTGGCTAAATCAACTGTCGGGAGAATTAGATGAGCGTTTGCAGATTGATTGGGAACAAAATAAACGAGTTGCACAAACTCTAACCTTGCATGCCCTAGCATTTAAGGTATTCAGCCTTGTCCTCCCTACACTTAATCTTTGCACATTACATATTTTTAATTTCACATGATGGATGCCATCTGCTTCCATTATGTATTGACAGGCAAATGACAAGGAATCACAAAAGAAGTTCCCTTCCAAGTCCTGTCCCCTGCGTTATGGAGTTGTGAAAGTACAGGAGGATGCAGTGAAGTTGTTTAATTCTGCGCTTCGTGATTACTTAGGTTTCTCGAGGACTGGATGGGGAGTAACGTCTCTTTCTCTCACAGCAAGTAAAATCTTGGATGCTCAGCCTGTAAGTTTATACATTTGGGCAAAATTTTAGTGTTGAATTGAGGTCCTGCTCGCATTGTTAAATTTAATTTCTTTTGTTGGTAATGAGATCAATAACCATGTTACTCATTTGGGAGTCATGATTCCCTGACCATCAACAGCCACCCCTTGAAGTAGTAGGACCTTGGATTCAGCATGTGCCTTCTCTTGTACAAATTCCCTTGGTAACCTATGCAGGAGCCCTTCTTAGACTATTTTTTTTCATAGTAGGAATTTGTGGCGTTTCTAAGTATTTCAGTCAGCTTCTGTCTCCTTTGTTATTTGTCTATTTTAGAGCCCTTACGAGCAGCTATTTCTTGAATATGTGAATTGTTGTGGGGAGACCAATTTTTATAAGGCTTGCTTTTTTACTACACCATAATTTGATGTGACACACCTCTTCTGTTCCCCATCTTTATTGAAAGAATACTATATTTTCTGATTCTACATTCACTTTAAGAAAGTTGTATTGAATTTAGCCCTTAAAAGTAATTGAACCATATAATATATCATTTGGTACTTTGCTGCATATATGATCACACGGGTCCCTTTTTGAATATTGTCTATCCAACTACATCTTTTTAACATCCTTCAAATTAGTGTGCATGCCATTGTTTGTTGACATTAGAAAATTAAGTGTGATATGCAACCATAGGGATGTTCCACCTGGCTCTGAATGTCCTACGAACATAAATATACCTTCTAATTTTAAATGGGTTTCTTTTTTTATCATGTTTTGCAATTTTTGCATACGCCCATTTTTTTGGTTGAAATTGTTATTTTCAGGGAACATGCTCAATATTAAAATTCTTCGAAAAAGGGAGTTTATGTGGCTCATCAGTTACTGATAATAAAGCTGTGATTCTTGCTGCACACATCCCTTCTCCCTCAGGTTTGATTTACATTATTTGCTTTTTAGATTTACCTGCTTTATTTGCTCGGTGCTCACAGTTTAGTTTTATCCTCAGGGAACACTATGGCTGATGTAGAAGAGCAGCAGCAAACTAGGTCTAGCAGCAAGGATCCACTCAATGGTAATAGCAAAACACAGCAAAGCCCTGTCACCAAGGATGCCTCTAAGAGAAAGCAAAAAGGAAAGGTATTCCATAAACAGTTAGCATGTTTCTTTCTGGTTTTGCAACACTTTCATTGTTGTATATAAGTCTATGAAGAATCACATATCTACATCTCTTTATTTTTCACTAAAAAGTATTAGCTGCCAGCTTTTAAACATTCCATTTTGCAGTTGACCAGCAAATTGCTATGCAAATTTGCAGAATCAATTTTGTTTCATATTGCAGAACTCTGCAAAATTGCATCGCTTTTGCTGGTCACAGGTTCTAGTCTGATCACAGAATCAAATTTAAGTCAGGATAAATGCTATCCTGGTTACAATAACATGGTAGCATGATTGCTTTTGTATGCATTGCAGGACTCTGGTATTTTGAGATACTTTTCAGACAAGGGTTCATTTTGTTCATCAAAACAAATGTTGCACAGAGGTGAACAACTATGCAAAAGTTTAATATGGGTCAAGTATATTATTTGGAATTTATATTCTCTATTCTTATCTGGACACTAACTTCAGATTAGAATCAATCCAGGAGATGACAGTTGTTCTGGCTTAAACAAAGCAGATGAGCAAGGAAGGTCTACATATGAAGAAGGTACACTTAGTTGTGATGTTCCCAGCCAAGGCAGAAGCCTGCAGCAAACTGGCACCTTCAATCTTGAAGATATTGAACCCTCTGTGATTGATGAGCTACCTCCAGATATCCAGAAAGAAGTCCGAGGATGGTTTCATTTGCCAAAGCGTCCAAATACTGCCAAAAATCGTGTCAGTATTGCTAGTTATTTTCTCCCAGCAAAATTTGATAGATCCAATGGCTCAGGCGATAATCCACAGTCTCATTCATGAAGCCAAGATGCAGATAATCAGGGATCTACCTGGGAATTCCACATTTCATGACCTCATCTTGTTGATAGAAGTGTTTTTTGCATCTGGATAAGTTATCGCCTGGGCATCTGCTTGCTAAAGATGCAAAAGTGCTACTCGAGATGCAGATATATTGCTATGCCCCCCATGAACAGCATGGTAGAAGATTTGAGGCTATGAACAAATATCCTTGCTTACAAGTATGTACTTGCCATATGAGGCTAAATTTCTGCATTGTGGCCATATAATATTTCTTTACAAGTGGCCTTGCCCAATTTCTACTAAACATAAAATATTCCAGTCAGGGATTGGTCTCAAATGGAGCCTTGCTGAATTTTATGCCTCGCTGCTACTGAATCCTGCAATTTACTGCATGTGGTGTTTGCCGAGAGGACTATTACTTGCAGAATTCTGTAAATATTATGTTGTATCAGATCCAATGTACCACAAATTTGTACTACAATTCATTGTAGAGATGTTTGTATCTGTATGATATTGGTTTCTGATGATTTTGAGTTTCAGTAAACATCGTACTTGATTGACAATACAATAATCTGTACATTTTCAAGTACCAGTGCTGCTAGAGACGCGAAGCATGTAGCAGATTTCGCAATCCTGGGGGGTATTACCTTAGGTGAAATTGTAGCCCTTGAAATGTATGGACATGCCTTCTTAAACTCTGCTTACTGCATTTTTTTTCCGTGAATTCTATACTTAATTTGGATTTACTATACCCAAATTTTCTTCTCTTTCCAGCCAGTAGTAACCCTTGTGAGTAAAAACTGGTGAGTCTCTCTACTTCGCTAAGTACGGCAGTAATAACTTTCATGAATCCCATTGCTTTGCACCTTTATCCACTCAGTCTTAAAAGATAATGGTTCCTTATCTATCTTCTGTCAAGCCTCTGAACTCTGTACATGGCTTATTCTGTTCTCTCGAATCCTCTCACAACGCAAACCAAGGCCATCTTCAAAGCTCAACCTCTTTCCCCGAACTCCCAATCTCTCTTCCATAACCTTTCTTTCTCTCCTTCAGACAATTCCTGCTACACAACGCTTTCGTTTTTCCGGAAACCTCAAAGAACACAATGCATCAGAATTTCTGCCCTTGCTCAAACTCGGCAGAAGCTTTCTTCTCCGTCACCACCCAGTTCAAGAGAAGAAGCTGTTTCACAAGCAAAGACATCACTAACTGAATCTCTACGGAAACCTTTAAACAATTATTTGCCTCAGATCCCTACCAGAAAACTCAAGAAACAGCGGCAACCCCGGTTCCGAGCTGAAATCCCAATTGTCGACGATTCTACTGAGTCGCTGACTCAGCTTGCTGTGGATGTCTTTGCTGATATGTCTATCGCGAGGAAAGGCCCCAAGATAACTGTAATTATCATTTGGCCTGATTACTCGTTCGCGACATCAGCTAACCAAATTTTCTCTTCGGTAAAGAAGTCGGCCAACTCGGTTGTTAACTCGGACTTGGTTTCTGTCACTACTGAAACCCTTAGTTCAGCTGATGTACTTGTTTTCATGGCTCCGTTTACGTCCCAGCTGGAAGACGTGAAAGGTTTAACTGAAGCTTTCGGTCCAAAACCAGTAGTGTTGTTCAACCCCAGATGGAGTTATGAAGAAGAAGAAGAGTTCAGTAGTACTGCTGGGCTGAAAAATTTTGCAGCTTCCTTTGATGTAGTGTATTCTTTCATGGGGCTTGAGGTAAAAGGAATACTAAGCAAGAGAAGGGGCGTTGTGTTTAGGTGTGCGAGGGATGGGGTGGTGAGTGGTGGAGAAGGGTGGGCTGTCATGGTGGAAGAAGATGACCGCAGAGGCGGCGGACAAACAGAGATGAAAGTGGTCTCTAAGTTCAAGAAAAGACCGACGGTCGGCGAAGTGGAAAACCTGCTGTACAATTACATGGCGGCGAATTCACCGGTGACCAAGTCGGTGAAGTTTCTAAAAGAGTTAGCCTCCAATGTCACTGGGAAGAAGGTCAAACAGTAGAGTAGTCTCTGTTTTCTTCTCTACGAAATAAAAGAGAAGTTTAGTGAATGTGTTTTCTGAGGAAATTATTACAGGGATTGGGTTCATGAAGTACGTTCTAACTTTGAATGATCCATTTTTTGGTGTACTTAGTGAGATTCATTGTTTGATTTGCTAGAATTATTAATGAATAAAATCCATAGTTTAAGCATAGATAGTTTAGGTTTTTAGCCTCTCTTGTCAATTTCATCCAACGGTCAAATTTATTCTCCCAAAAAACAAAACAACAACAACAACAACAACCAACGGTCGTTTCTTGTTTGCTATCTCCCATTTCAATCTTTCAGTGCTCTCAATTTCTTCCTTCTACCTGTTGTTGTTCTAAACATTCACTGCAGTAATGGCGACGGAGCGAGTTATCACAGTTGAATACTTGGAGCCATCCATGTCGAAGGAGCTACTAGGAAAGTTCCCTGATCCTTCAGCATTCGACTTCGACTACTCTCAGAGCAGTCTATGGTCTCCGTTGTTGCCTCGTAGCGGCGTTAGTCGGCCATCGGTTGATTCTGCTCTGTTGAAGAGATTGTTTGAGAGTTCTGGAAGCAAGAAGCCGGTATCGCCGATGAAGAAGCTGAGGAAGATTAAAGACAAGGTGATACAAAAGAGCACCAAGATCACCGGAAAGAAGCGGCCGTTGGAGTTCTCGTCACCGGATTCAGTTCCAAGAAAGGTAAAGCTTCTCCTCAGTTCAATTATCCTCCAAATCAAAGAGTTCAAAATTCAAACTTTTCTTCTTTGATATGGTATGGTAGGGTTGGAGAAAGATAATACGAGCAGCAACTAAACGCTTCAAACCATCACAGAGGAAATCTCCATGGAAGAAACTTCTGCCCAAGTCATAAAGATCGTAGATTCGTAGTTGGATCTACAACTGTGTACTTGTTTTACCATGCTCTTTTCAAATGCTGCCGTATGCATTTTTGTTGTGCTTAGATTTTAGATCTTTAGTGTTATTTTTTCTTTTGGCTAGCTAGTAGCTAGCTAATGTGATTGATCCAGGAGCGACGAAGTATGAAATCAGCTATGCTGTTTGTTGATATGGCATCATTTTCCTTTGGAATGGTAAAAATTCATTGTGTACTGTGCGCTGTGTAGTGATCCTTGGTTTGTAGCTAGCTTTAATTCTCTGGTTCTAGTGGCATACTGTGGATACTCGCAAATTAAGTTGTAGATTTTTCAGAAAGAAATGATCAAAGCAAAATTATTTTACAGATCCAACTTTCACAAGAAGAATTAACAATGAAATGTTAAAGATAGGGATCCTGGTAGACTATCAGACCTTATTTACAGAAGCTATTGTTGATGATCTTGTGGACTATTTACTTCGTGCTGCCAAATTAGTTCCTTTGTTGGACGCATCGGTTCTATAATTGAGAGTGCAAGTTATCCTATATCCGTTTATCTAGAAAATGAGCTTAGTGGTATTCTAGTGGAAAATTTTCCTTTGGTAACATGAAATGAGAATAATTTATGGCTCCGTCTGGACGTGCTGAAATTTTTGTATTTTTGAAGTAAAGCTATTTTAGAGTACCGTAAGCGGTTGTGGAGTTTTTGCTATAAAGCAACTTTATGCTGAAAAATGTTTAGATAAATTGTTACTGTATCGTGCTTTTTAATACTGAAAACTGAATGAAGTGCTTGGCTAAATTTATGCTTATTTTCGTATAAGTAAAATGACTGAAATACTCCTGAATATATAATAATTGATATATTGTGAAATTTTTAATTCTTTTTGATATATTATTTATTTTTAAATTTAATAAATTTATTATGTAAAAATTATATACATAATTATTTGTATCAATACTTATAAATTTATAAACAAATTATATTATTGATATCAATCAATAATTAATTAGAATAATATTGATTATATAATAATTATTATTATAATATTAAATTTGAAGCTCTGAATATATAATAATTGATATATTGTAAAAATTTTAATTCTTTTTTGGTATATTATTTATTTTTAAAATTTAATAAATTTATTATATAAAAATTATATAAATAATTATTTGTATCAATATTTATAAATTTATTAACAAATTATATTATTGATATCAATCAATAATTAATTTGAATAATATTGATTATATAATAATTATTATAATATTAAATTTGAAGTTTCTAAATATATAATAATTGATATATTATGAATTTATTTTTAAATTTAATAAATTTATAATGTAAAAATTATATAAATAATTACTTGTATCAATATTTATAAATTTATTAACAAATTATATTATTGATATCAATCAATAATTAATTTGAATAATATTAATTATATAATAATTATTATAATATTAAATTTGAAAAATATATTTAAATAATTATTAAAATTTTTATATTATTTAAATAATTAATATAACGTGATAATTTTACAAATTTATCGTGGATAATATAGTCATTTCGCAGGAAGAGAAAAAAAATAGCCGCGTGCTTTTTTTGAAAAATATCTCTGAAATGCTTTTCAAAAAACACTGTTGAAAACACTCTAAAGCAGCTTAGGGCGTGTTTCAAATATCCGTAATTGAGTTTCGTGAAAGTGAAAAATAGAAAATGGAGTTTCTTGAAAAATAAGTTGGAAGTGGAGTTTAGTTTTTATGTTTTAATTGATTCTTGAAGTGGGTTGGAAATGAATTCAAAAAGAAAAATATAGTGGAATTTAAGTTTAATTTGTGTAGAACTGGAAACTCGAATTTCTAATTCTATTTGCAATTAAAACATAAGAAGTTGGTGGAATTCCAATTCTGACGGAAAAAACTGGAGTTCCATCAACTTGAAACACGCCTTTAAATCTGCAATATCTAAACGCTCAATACTCTATTTTGTGCTTTTTTCGGGCTCACAGCCAAACAGGGCCTATATACCTCTTTCAAAATCCTCGACTGACAACATTGATCATCTTTGGATTGGAGCTTCCTTCACATCACTAGTTACTTGCATTGCACGTCAACGGAGCAACATCAAGGAAGCATAGTTCATTCTTCTGATGCTTTAAGGAAAGAATGCTCAAAGAAGAAAGCTTCAGACCTTTTACAGTGATGGTTTTCGGCAGCCTAAGGATTCACTTTGATTGCATCCTTTTTGCTATTCTTTTGGTTGTTCGTTGTTTCACTTCCCCTTACAACCACAGTCTTGTTCAATTTCTCAAATTTCAACCAGAAACCCCTTTGTGGTAGCACTGACTGTATCATTGTCCAA
The DNA here is from genome assembly GCA_019914995.1 of Acanthochlamys bracteata. NCBI lineage: Eukaryota > Viridiplantae > Streptophyta > Magnoliopsida > Pandanales > Velloziaceae > Acanthochlamys > Acanthochlamys bracteata. The sequence goes on along the minus strand of CM034129.1, from coordinate 4,579,924 downwards.
AGTGTGCATTCTTCATACATGGAATCTAACTGAACAATAAGTCCAGTTTAAGCACTGGACGAGCTGTGTACTTTCAACCGTTGTCTCTTTGGGACCAGGAAGCTAGTCTTACCAGCTTTGTCACACACCCTCTCTCCATACCCTTCTGAAATTCCATCCGGTAGTTCGGAAGAGTACCTTGCGTTATTTGATAGAGGCACAACATTTAATGAAAAGATGACAATAGTGGCCTGGAGTTTGATTACTACCAAAATGATTGGGATACGAGTGAATATCATTTGGGGCTTGATGTGAACTCAATCGAGTCAGCCGTCTTCACTAATTTGAGCAACGTCATAGTGGACTCAAAACCAAATGTGTATGTAACTTACAATGCAAGCACTCACAATCTTAGGGGCCGTTTTGGTTAAATTTAAAAATTTTAATTTTTATGACAAAAATTATTTTTTGATTTTTTTTAAAAAAGTAACTGAAAATAGTTTTAAAAAAAGGAGATATGTGTTTGAATAAATTTTACTTTTTTTTAAAAAAAATTGAATAAAATGTTTGGCAAGCAAGAGCTGAAAAGTTTAAAAAATTATAAAAAAAACTAAAATATCCTTTATATATATATATATATATATATATATATGTAATTATGTTAACTTAATAGGGTCAATAATGTTATTTCTCCTTAACAGACAAAAAAATCACGTGACTTTTTTGAAAAAGTTACTCAATGTAACTTTTATTTTTGTGACTTATAAATTAAAAAAATAACTTATAAATTATTCATCCAAATACTTTTATTTTATTCAACTTATAAATTGAAATAAGTCTATCCAAACGGCCTAGTGTTCTTCTTACGTACAATGGTAATTCCTATGACTGTGGGAGGTCAACCCTTTCTTGTATCATCTCTACTTTAGAAGCATACTGCCAGACAAGGTAGCTTGGATTCTCTGCTGCAACAGGTTCGTCGATTGAAATGCATGGATTACTTCATGGAATTTTTTCTCAACACCGGATCGTAATAACAAATAAAAGCAACAGCTCAATGCCTGGAACGTGACAGAAGCAAGAATTGATCCAGCAGCGGTTAGCAAAAGGCATAAAAAAGTCACAGTGGTGGTAGGATTGGCTGCTGGTGTAGAAACTGTTCTATGTTTTGGGGGCTTGGTCCGTTTTCTTTTGTGGAGGAAGAGATCCAGGACAGGATACAAAGACGTTCCATCTATTGACAATGAACTCGAGAAGGGAACAGGTCCAAAGATTCCACTACGATGAATTGGCTACTGCAACTAATAATTTTGCTGAGGAACTCAAGCTGGGCAAAGGAGGTTTTGGATCAGTTTATAAAGGGTAACTACAGGATTCAAATTTTGAGGAGGTTGTTATCAAGAGGATATCTACTGCTCTAAGCAGGGGATGAAAGAATACATGTCCGGGGTCAAGAACATAAGTCTGCTGAGCTGCCGCAACCTTGTGCCGGTCATTGGTTGGTGCCATGAGCATGGAGACTTCCTGCTTGTCTATGAGTTCATGCCTAACTGGAGCCTTGACATACGTCTGTACAGCAATCAAAACCTGCTTAGATGGCAATTGAGGTATCGCATCATTCTTGGACTAGCATGAGCTCTTTTCTATCTTCACAAAGAGGTTCCACAGTGTGTACTGCCCAGAGATGTCAAGCCAAGCAATGTAATGCTCAACACAACGTTCAATGCACGTTTGGGTGATTTCGGGCTGGCGAGGCTTATAGTTCATGAACGTGGTTTTCCGACAACGGATCTAGCAGGAACATTGGGCTACCTCGCCCCGAGATGTGCAAGCACAGGCAAAGCTAGTATACAGTTTTGGAGTCGTTGTCTTAGAGAAAAGTGGTAGAAGACCTATAGATAACAATCAAAATAGGGAGAGAGCTGGATTGGTGGAGTGGGTCTGGAGTCTTTACAGAGTCCAGTCTATCTTAGATGCTGCTGATGAGAGATTGACAGGAGTTTGATGAGCTGCATATGGAACGCGTGATGGTGGTAGGACTATGATGTGCTCACCCTGATTACACCCTTCGACCTTCTATCAAACAGGTAGTTGGTGTTCTAAACAATAAAGCTCTATTGCCTAACCTTCACCAATTATGCCAATCCCAACACACTTGTTCCTGCAACAACTGCATATGTCATCAAAAAGTAGGCCTTTAAAAGTGAAGTGGAGTTAAGTAGTAAAAGTTTCACCGATCAATGTGCATCAAGTTCAATTGTTTCAGGTTCTTCTTCCTCTGTTGGAACGCGCACAAAACCGATGTGTAGCTAGTTCTCACCTTAAGGATCACCAAAATGAAGCTCTTGAATATAACCCAGTAAGGTGTTTCCTATCATGAAACAAGTAGTTTCTCCCTTTTCCGTTCAAATCATCATCTGTTTGATATGTAAATTGTGTTTCTCACAGAAATTTTACTTTTCTGTCTTGTGCAACTGGTATCATGTAAATTTTTTTACAGACCAAGTGCATATGTGTAAAACGTTATGGTGTTGCTTACTGGTATGCCATTGATAAAAAAAGAAAAAAAGGAACTACTGCAATTCAGCAATGCTCATTGGAATGGCTCATTCCAGGAAATAAGTTACCTTGTAAGAGATGTGCTAAGTAAATGCTGTATCAGAGTGACATTAGTTTACTTCTGCGTCTTTCATATATTGCTTATTGTCTGTTTGCTATTTTCTGAAGGTATAAATATGCTGTGAATAATTTTCTTCCCTGCGCAACTTATTTTTACAAGAGATGAATGAATTCTTACCTGATATTTGATATTTCAAAGCCTGAGTAATAATAAACGAGGTATTTGGTGTGTTTTCTTATACTACAAATTCTACTATATTTAAACTCACTTTTAATATAAAATAAAATTTTTATATTAATAATAAATTTTAAAATTAATTTTTTTAAAAATAAATTTGATTGAAAAAATGTATTTTAAATTAGTACATGTATTTTAAAATTAATTTTACTTTTTTTAATTTAATTTTAATTTTCAAATTTATTTCAAAATAAACACACCCTTTTTGTATTTGTAAACTAACATTTTTCTAATCTGTCTGATCGGACGGTCATGATTTATCTCATATATGTTAGAAGAAAAATAATGCATTTGCTTTCTGTGTATTCGCTTGATTGAATAAAAGTAGTTCTTAATTGGAAGGCTAATAAAGTGAAGTGCGGACCAATGTTTAAGGGTCAAGTCAGAGTTTGTTTCATATATTCTCTATATTAAAACCTCGCACTTGCTTCTATAGATCTTTCCTGTCAGAGTCAAGTCAGTGTTTTTGCTCGTGTTTTTATTTTAAACCAGACTCAAATGATGAAGAAGTCAATATTATAAGAACTTAAAGAAGAATGTTAAATATTATTCCATAACAAATTACAGAAACAAAGAGCAGAAATCGCTTACAGTTTGCTTTACTGAACTCGATCGAAGCGGAGACACAGAAGAAGTAAGAAGAACAATAAAACCATGGTGTCTCGCAAATTGATCGTTTACCACAACGACTCTGAATTCCCTCTTGATTACAACACCGAAGATGGGCTTGAAGTATGTATACATCATGTAATCCATGTTCAATTTGTTTGATTCTGGATCTAAATTCTTGTTGATTCCTTGAATTTGAACAGGTGCTCAAATTTCAGATCTATTCCGTAACTTCAGTTCTACCCGAAGAGCAAAAGGTTTCATTCTTTCTACCCAATTTGCATAAATTCGTTTTTTTTTTTTTTTTTTTTGTCTTACCAATAATCAATTGGGCCGATTTGGTTAAACTGTAACAAAAGTACAGATTTTATGGAGGATAACTATTGTGTGAGTACAGATTTTGATGGAGGATAACCATTCCTTGAGGATCACGGAGTCATCGGACCTTGAAACTGTTGCCGAAAAGCTCCGCCTTGTGTCTCTTTATGCTACTGAGCAACCAGCGGAAACTCAAGAAAAGCTTGAAGGTCTCATGTCCGATGAGGAGTTAGCTAGGATGCTGCAGGTGAATGATTTTCTGTTGTTGTTCAGCAATCTTTGTGAAGTTGAGTTGATTGCTTGAATGTTGGTGTAATGTTTTTGTTGGACTTGGTTCAGGCTGAAGAGGAGGTATTGATGCTGCAGCAGTTTAGTGTAAATCAAGATGGAAGTGAGTTTGAACAGAGGATACGACCTTATGTTGCTCAGGCTCGACTGGTAAATTTTAGTTCTTGAACATGTTTCAGATTGCAGTAAAATAGGCAAGTGCTATTAAAGAGTGGGTCTTGAGCATGTTTTAGACATGTCTTTGAATGGAAAAAATGAACTTTTGAAATTTCTTTGTCATCGAGGATGGTGTTGAAATGCTCTGAAATGCTCTTTGTTGAAGAAATACTCCGCATTTTAAAAATGCATGTCTTAAAGTTGAGCCACATGCTAATTTGGTTTAGCATCTCAAGGCTGGTTCTTTTCAAATATTTTTCATTCTGCCTATGTGCTTGGTCACATGTAGTATGAGGATGCGGAACGCCAAGAAGCTGCACGCAAAACTGTTTCTGTAGAAGAACTTGAAGAAAAGGCAGCAGTGGGTTTAGCTAAGGTAAAGACTATTTCTGTATATAGCGGTCTCTTCCTAATGTTTTGTGAGTGATGGGTGTACTCCTTAAGTATTTTATATGCTAATAGTTGAAGTTCTACTCTGAAGTTCCATTATACCATCTAGTGTGATTCTCAATAGTAAAATTCGTTAGATTCAAAAATTTTGATCTAATTCGATTTTTGTGGTCTACATGTATTTGCATTTCAATATCTTCATAGATCCTTTCATATATATATATATATATATATATATATATGAATATGCGTTAACATATACAGATACCTCTTCAATTTCTTGATAGCTCATAGACCTCCTCTGATACTTCTGTTTCTGTTCTTCTTATAGGAGGGGATATTCAAGCCTTCAAAAGATGAACTGCAGCATGCCTTCTTGTTGCAGTTGCTCTTCTGGTTCAAAAGATCATTCAGGTCTTCTGTAGCATCATGTGTAAAACCACTTAGCAATGTACTTATAGGAGCCATCTGTAAACAATTTTAGGCCTTTAAAGGTGTGAGTTTTTCAGGTCCTGCCGACTTTTTATAGTTCTACAGATTTAGCTGAAAAAGGTTTTCCAACTCCATCTTACTAATATCCTACATAAAGTTTTTTTGACTTTCCTCCTGCATATTTGAGTTGGCTAATTCCTTCTGAAAGCACATCCCCTGGATTTAGACAAGGGTTCTTGTTATTACCTTCAAACGAAGGCTTGCCACCATTGACGTAGTTGTGCTATGAAAGTTATAGATTTGGGAGGAGCTCATTTTGATACCAAAAGTATATGAGCATGTTATAGTTTTGTTTTTTATGACAATAGATCAAGGGGCAACATGAGAAGTGTATATATTCTGTTCATCTGAGATTGTGAACTGAAGATGAAATTCTTAGTCAGTAGTAAAAATTACTTTAAAAGGTTAGTTTTGTGATCTCAAAAATGTAGTGAATCAGTGTTGTTATGTAGAACAACATGGACTACACTGGAACATCAGTTCCAGCAATCTAGACTGATGTTCGATATGGGCTGGGGTTGAGTTAAATCGTGATAACTATATACTTCTGCTTGTCAACTTGAAAAAATCTGAAAGGCTAACCTGAAAGCAGATTTTATGGTACCTGAAGACATGGCTGGATAACTTGAAAAACAGTTTCCATTGAATGGTACTTTTGGCACCCATCAACTTTAACTTGATGGGCGTAGGCCTGAATAAGGTCAGACGCCTCTCTGTCAAGGACCATCCTGAGGGAAGGAGATGACTGATAGACACAGCATTAGGAGCTCAAGTGTGAAATTAATTAAGGAATACTCTAACAAAGATTGGACAACACCATAACAATTTATGTACTTTCTTTAGCATTTACTTCATTTTGTTACCAAGCACATCTTGCTGATATTTTCCCGGAATTTTATTTTCAGCTGGGTCAATTCACCACCTTGTGATTACTGTGGTAGTGAGACTAGCACTGTTGGCATGGGCTCCCCACTTCCATCAGAGACCAAATTTGGAGGTTCTCGTGTTGAATTGTACAGGTAAAATAAGAGACAGACTCCTCGGAGGTGCTTCTATGTTCCAGCATTGCCTTTTTTCTGTCATTAGCTATGGTTTGTCTACAACAAATAAAAGTTTGGCGCCGCTACCAATTTGCTAAAGTTTCTTCTTTCATTTCTAGCACATTAACGGCTATTTACAACACTTCATGATGGAAGTAAGTAAGATTGAACTGTGGATTCATAGAACCAGTCTCCAGTTCCACCTTTGTGGGATTACTGTCTTACCGTAGGATGTTTAGTCTAATCGAAATTTCAGGTGTATAAATCTTTGACCAACTACAATGGGAGCATCATTATCAATCAGAGTGGTATACTTCTGTTTAAATTGGGAAGCATGGATTAGAGAAAGTAAAAATAGGATTTAGCTTATCTCAGCTACATCTATGCAATCTCTCATTTTAGTCCACCATCTCCAGGTGCAATTTGTGCTCAAATATTACTCGTTTCCCAAGATATAATGATCCACTGAAGGTAAGGATACATCTTAAGTCTTCTCATTTGTAGGTGTTACCTAGATATTATATTTGTTTTCATTTCTAATGCTCTGATTGTTTAGTTGATGCAAAGCCATAATCCATCCTCATACTTTTTTCAGCTCCTGGAAACTAGGAAAGGGCGGTGTGGAGAATGGGCTAATTGCTTTACCCTCTACTGTCGAGCTTTTGGATATGAGACGCGTCTTGTAAGTTTGAACTATAAACTTGTACAATGCACTGCATTTTATTGTTATAGTTTTATGATTGCAAGTATTTTCTTCCTTCTGTCTGGCCTTTTATGACTAAGTAATACTTGCTTGGTGCATGCTCTGCATTTGGCCTGACTTGTATGCCAATCTTCTGGTCAACTATGACCACCTGAAGTTGGTTTAGTAAGAAGGCTAATGCTATGATTCTGTCACTGATGCTTAATTGGCTTCTTAATGAAAATGTACAAACAAGTGAGCAAGTGAAAAAAACCTTATATTCTAGAAAACGTAAAAGGTTTTCTTGTAAACAAATGTTTAGTTCTGTAGACATAGCCATGGAGAATATTATAAAATGTGAATGTCTCCTTTCCGTCTCATTAAGTGATTTAAGCTCCGTGTTTCCATGTCCCATGATCTTTGATCCTTTATCCCAATATCCTCTCCAATAACTTCATATTCTACTGCAAAAATACCTGCAGGTTGTTTACATGTTAATAAAGGCTTTATTTCTGACTGGGAACTAACCTTTTGATGTGGTTGAAGTAGCAAGCTAAAATGAAGTTTACCTATAACAACAAATTTATTTAGCAAGGTATGTTCATGTACTATATGCCAGAACGTGGCTATAACGAGTTTAAACTATTAGTTTATGAAATTAAAATATCTTGGTGAAGTTTTGTTGGACAGGACATAATTAAAGCAACTAGGCATTAGGAACTTATTTGTGTAACGCTCGGTCTTGAGTCTATTAAATATGCAGTTGAAATTTGTCTGAGTTGCCAATTGTGAAATAGTGATAACATTTGGAAGAAATGCATTACGACAATTCAATATGAAAGGTACTGGCAGTGTTGCACATGTTGGGAGAACGATGGTGAGGAAAACATTAGACTTTAAGTTATGGCACCTTCATTTCTCCACAGGAATGAAGAGCTTAGGATTACCAGAGAGTTTGTACATTTGAAGCGCCCATGTTGATAATCATTCAATAAATATGCAACATGATTCTCTCGAGTAGGAAGTCCGAAGATGGAACATTAAGATCTAAACGCATTGATGTAGAATAGGCACATTTCATATTCCTAAGCAATGAACAGTTTGAGTATTCTCCTCTTGTATATTTTGAGTTTTCCTGTTGATGCTTTATAATGTTATTTGTGCTGTTTTTACCTGTCACCAAGGTACTGCTTAATATCTCTTATTGTCTGAAAGTTGCTTCATCCGTGTTTTTGCTTAACAATATAGACAAAAAGATTAAGACGACATATTACTGAATTGTTGCTACATGTATATATATGTCTCAAAAGAGGGAACTGTTAAGTTCTTATAACTTATGGTTTACTTCCAGATATTAGACTTCACAGATCATGTCTGGACAGAGTGCTTTTCGAATTTGTTAGGGAGGTAAATATGTTGCTATGTTAATTGTTGATTGCATTTCAATAATTTTTTCTCAGACTTTATGTCAATCCATGTTTTAGCATTCCTACTTCAGAATCTCATAGTTGGACTAACTTTGGAACTACACAGATGGATGCATCTGGACCCATGTGAAGGAATATATGACAATCCACTCTTATATGAAAAAGGGTGAGTTTGGTCCCAATATTCCATACTCAAGGTTTTTCTCATAATGCAATCTTGGGAACTACACAAGTGATGTTATAATGTATTCCTTTTGGGAAAGGTGGAATAAGAAATTGAATTATCTAATCGCTTTTGCAAAGGATGGAGTTTATGATGTCACTAAACGTTATACAAGGAAGTGGCCAGAGGTATGTTTTCCCTTTGAAAACTTTCTTTCACTATTATACTGTTCCATTTGGTGGGATTCTTAAAAAAGATGTGCCCTTTTCATTTAGGTACTTTCTAGACGTAATATTACAACCGAAGCTAGTGTTTCTGCTGTTCTCTCCAAACTCACTAAAGAATGCCGGAATGGGTTTTCTAGTGAAGTACTTTCAATGGTTGAACAACGTGAGAATCATGAAAAACAAGAACTTGAGAAGACATTGGCTTTGCAATTTGATGATTCGATATCACTACCAGGAAGACGAAGTGGTGCTGTTGAGTGGAGGATGGCAAGATCAGAGTTGGGGTTTACGGACAACAAATCCTTGACTAGTTCTTCATGCCCTGTTCGTAAATGTGTTGATGAGCATGTTAGGAGCATTTATGATGCGTTTTCATTATGTCTACATCACCTAATTGATTATAATGTTCCGAAAGATAGAAGTATTGAGATTATGGAAACAGTGAAAAAGTTGCTAATAGATCTTAGAGCATCCCCCTATAAAGATCGACAATCTCTCTTCAATCTAAGCAAACCACAGTTTCCTACAAACTTGATGCCCTGTTTTGAGAAAATCATATCTGGGATTTCAATGAAAGTAGAAGAGAGTGTGGGTGGCACATCATGCATTTCTTTACTTGCTGATCCTGTTCAAACTTCTGTAGCTTTGCCTGTAGCTTTTGATGTTGTGAATGAAATAATTGACAATGTAAGTTTAAATTATGATGTTGGGAAGGCAAAACTAAATATTCCTAGGTCGAATCGGATATGTTCTGCCTTTGTTCTTGCTAGCGGCGAAGAGCTTCCTTTCGGAATCGTGAGTAGACGTGACTTATTTATTATTGGCTTCCTTCAGTTCTTATCTGAGAATCTTTTTTCTACTTTCCAGGCTACATCAGCATTTGATGGTACACTATCATCTAAATGGGAAGAACCAAATGGTGCAAAAGGTACGAGTTTATGTTGCTCTTTGTTATTTTGATAAGTGCAAGGTCTTTTGAAGAGGGTGTTTGAGGTTTCATGCACTTGAGCACACATCATATTTTGAAAATTCACATGTCAGCCTTCATATGAAAACTTGTATTTGATTATTTTACTTCCTTGCTGATAAATTTACAGAATGATTCAAACAATACCTTCTGTGTTTTATATTATACTGTTGATTATGTTTGTGTTTCATGTCTAACAAGTTTTTATTAAAATAAATGTATATCTCTAAATATTATAACTTTAGCAAGTTAATATCAAATATATATTTTTATCTTTGCTGCTGTTCTCTGATTAAATTTGATTTTGTACTCTGTTTTTGTTGACAGGTTGTTGGTTAATATACAAATTATCCAATGATAAAAAATATGAACTTGACTCGTATGATTTGATCTCTGCTAATGATGCCCCGGAAAGAGATCCCATGGACTGGTATGTTGATGTATTACAGAAGCATCCACTTACATTGTACTAAGTACTACATCCTTGCACTGTCTTGAATAATTTGTTGTAAATAAAACTCATGATGCGACGGTACAAAGAAAGATCTATTTGTGTTTCCTAGCAGAGTAGATTAGCTTAATCCTCTTGTCGATTTAGAAGGTAAAGTATCCCAAATACTTCACAGCATGTACTTGATAGTTAGAACTGCAATATTTTGGTAATTTTACTTGATCCAGCCACTTCTTACTTCAAGGTTAAATACATATTTTCGTATTGATGCCTTATTTTTACCAGATTCTTTTTCTAATAAGTTCTACGTTGGAAAGTGTTACTTTAATCACTAGCTTTCAGCAGTTACTTCAACACGAATTTCATACTATACAGGGTTCTCGAAGGAAGTGAGGACGAAGGTCGCAGCTGGATTGTCTTGGACAAAAGGAGCTCTCAGTTATTTGAAAAGCGTTTCCAACGCAAGATGTACGATGTGGAAGAGAACCGCAACTGCAATGCATTCAGGTATCTAGCAGAAAATTCTTTGCTCGGTGTTGTTTTCATCTTATTAAACTTACTAGCCTCGACAGGTTCCGTTTCTTGGCGGTCAGGGATTCTGCATCACAGCCAAGATTTCAGATAGGAGGCATCGACTTATATGCAAGAGCCAGTTGAGTCTTGCTCATGCATATATTCCTTACTTGTGCAGAGCATTCAGAATCCCTCAATCCCAAACCGTGAATTTGACTTGAGTAGATTTCTATGTAGCTAAATTCTTCAGTGATCATAAAACTCTGGCTTCTCTCTCAAAGTTATTCTTTCCAACCTTAATTTTACATATTCAAAAAAAAAACATGATCTGTTTTCTTCTGAAATGTGGATATTTTCATGTATGAAGATCTGATCCATTAATAAGTTAACATTCTATATCCAAACTGTTCTGTGTAATCAACAATCACTTTCATGCAATAAAAATTTTCATGCAGTAAAGGCCCTTTTTTTGTTCTGCTATTCATCTTGAAGCTCAAATATTGAGTTCAATTCTATATACCTTATGTTGAAGCTTAGTTTTTTCTCTTTATCATTAAGTAGTGAATCTGTTGTGTCATAACAGTCAGCTATCAACAAAAGCTATACAGGTCACTGTTATTGACATATATAATCTGAAACTAAAATTCAAGTATAAATTTTTACTTTTTCTTCCAATGAACCTAATACGCGGAAATAAGGAGATGAAAATTCTGCTCTACAGATTTCGTAGAAATGGATTTTACGAACAAAAATAACGCGCCATTCATGGAGCTATCAGAGTTGGTAAAAGCTTAGCTTGCTGATTAACCACAGCGGTGCGTAGAATTGGTTTTTGTCAAACTAGAATGAGTCAGTTTTTCAGTTCCACTCTATTTAATCTTGATTAGCAGCAAAAAGGAATGTACGTAGGAGACGTGAAGGAGTAGGTGTTTGTTTTGATTTTAACGTTTGAGTCAATTATCTATAACAACAAGAAAGAAAATGAACCAGAATAAATATAGACTAACCCATTTGCAATACATCGATCATCCATATGAAAGTGATCGACTGTCATTTCTTACGTAGTACATCTTTTGTTTTCTACAATATTATTTATTTATTAGTTTTTTTTTTTTTTTTTTGTGCTAATGTTGATTTAGGGTCGTCTGGGAATTGGGATTGCCGATAATAAGGGGTTTTTTAAAAATTAATTCAATAATTTTTTTTAAAATAAATTTATTCTTTAGCTTAAAAATAATTTTAAAATTATATAATATGATGCACAATTTATCAATCGTTTCTAAACTAAAATAAAATTAGAAGTGTTAAAATTCATTTTTTTGGACAATAGAGGTGCTTTGAATAGACGGTAAAACAACACCCAAATATTTAGAGGTGCCAATATATCTTCCTGACTTTCGAACTTCAATTCGATATCGACTTATTTAAATCGGATTTGAATTTGATTTTAGTTGAATTTGTGTTAAATTTGAGTTAATTTGAAATTGATCCAAAAAATTAAATAAGGTACGGATCGATCTAAAAGTAATTCATGTAATCCGTATAAATATTTATATATCATATATTATCTAATTATTAAAAAATATTTTGAATAATTATATTAAAGTTGAATATATATATATATATATAACTTATCATATTCTAATTAGGTTCTTGCTTAACTTATATATTTTATCGAAATTAGTAATTTTCACATATTGATATTATTGTTACAAATTAATTTTATAATTCTTTTTTTAATAATTTAATTATTAAATAGATGATCTGATTATTAAATAAGTTATATTAAATTAATAATTTTAATCTATATAAATATATAAATATAATTAATTTTGATTTAATTATTATACGATAAATTCTAATCAGATTTATTAATCTATTTTGTCACTCCTACGAATAGCTTTGTTATAGAGGTTGTTTGATCAATTCTTGCTTCCATGATACGTGCATGTTTATTTATGCCAAACTGAATATCTAAAACCTAAGTTTTTAGTAGTTATTAAAAATAATTTTATAAAAGTGTATATATATAATAAATTGAAAATTAAATTTTTTGATGAGGAAAGAAGTACTATTACTGGGTGAAACGAACATGTCCTATATATATGTACGACAGAGATCTATCATTCTAACCTAAAAAATAAAGATATTTAAAAAAATATTTGAAAGTATTTTTGAAATAAAATTATTTTAATATATTTTATTTTTTTAAAAATGACTATTATTTTTTATTTCAATAAATAAAAATAAGTATTAAAAAAATTTACTTTGTAAATTTTTTTATACTTTTTAAATTTTTAAATAAAATTTCTAAATATTTATAAAAATATAAATTAAATAATTAAAAACTATTTTTTTAAAACGGTTCGCAAAACGCACTCTCAGTGCATTTTTATATACCATTTGCACTCACCTTTTTCGACCAAAAATTTCATTTTTAATTTATTTTCAAAAAAATTATATAAAAATTAAACTTAATATTATTGAAAAAAATTAATTTTTAAACTTTAATTTTAAAACAAAAATTAAATTCACGTTTAATGAAAGTAAATTCAATTTAAACTCTATATTTTAGAAAATGTTTTTACAAGAACTAGTTCAGACTTCAGAGAGCGAACAAACACACCCGTTAACGAATTTTACCGCTATTACATAACTAATATGACCAGTGGTAAATCTAAAACTCAATGTAAGTGATTTCTTAGCTAAGGGCTTGTTGAAAAAATAAAATTAAAAATATTTTTAAAAAATAAATTTTATATTAAATTTATATTAAAAATAAATTTTAAAAACAATAAATTTACAAGCCCTAAATCAAAATGAACGGTGGCTCAAGCGGACGTATATATGCTTCGTGATAAACATACCTATATAATTAAGGTTCTATAAATTAAAGGATGCACGAGATAAACATAATTAATTAGTCTTAATTACTGTGCGTTATGTTTTCTTTTTATAAGCACGCTTCTCTTTAATTAATGAATATATATAATTTCTTAAGTAGAGAGACTGCAACGACGTGTGATTTTTACCTGAATTGTACCTTAGTTATTGCAATCTTGATGTGACTTTCAGGTCTCTATCCTTGATAGAACCAAACGAATAAATTTTTATAATATTAGAAGATATCTTAATTTAAAAGAAACGATTTTGTTAAAAAGATGAATCTAGTGTTGCGGATCTTATATATATCTTAAATAAGAACATCATTAATCTGCGGCAAATACACTTACGACAAAGTCGGTGTTTTAAATAGTCTAAGTTTCGTAAAAATAAAAAATAAAAAATAAAATTTTTTAAAAAATAAAATAAAAATATAGTTCAGTATTTATATTTTAATAAATTTTAAAAATATGTTAAAAATTAAAAATTATAATTATATTAAGAGGTGTATAAATAAAAAAATTAAAATTAAAATTCCGTAAGTAGAAATAAAATTTTGAATTATTTATGTAATTAAAATATATAAATTATTCAGAATTTAAAATCTAAAAAAAATAAAATTAAGGATATTTAAAACACGCCCGATGAAGTTTTGAACTTTTACTTATTTTTATCGTTATAGAAACATTTCAGTTAGAAACATTTAAATATATATGAAGGAACTTATCGCACGGATAACTTGCGAAAAAGATGTTTATATAATTTTGAAAACCAGTAACTGACGAGGAGATAATCGAACCCAAAAAAACAAAACAAAAAGCTAGAACAGCCAAAACAAGGCTAAAAAGAAAAAATATTTGAATTGGGGCCAATGCTCACAAAACAAAAAAAAGTTTTATTAAACTAAAGCAAACGATATTGTATTACACACATTTAAACGAAAGAAACCAAAAAAAAGAAGAAGAAAAAGAAACGTAACTGCGAACTTTTTTATTTGCCTTGGAAGACATTTCTGTTCTCTGCACTCTCTGCAGCAACATGTAGTAAGTATCTCTGCTCTGCTCCTGAGACGAGAAACAAAAGTGCACTGCAGTGTTGGGGACAAAACACTGAATTGTTTTTTATATATTCATCTCACTGCTGTCGGCAGGCTAGTATAAGACCTCTCCGGCAATTATTTTGCCGTACGTTTCGCTTCAGACGTTTCAGCATCTATATACTAATTTCCAAATGTATGTATAAAAATTTTCTTTTCAGTATTATCAGTATTTGGTTTTGACAACTTGGATACCATATTGAGTATGATCAGTATTTAATTACAACTGGTGTGCTGTTTTACATATTTTTTGGTTTGTTGTTTTTCTAAATTTTTTCCTTTCTTGTAATAAGCAAGCACCAGTTTTATACTTCACTCAAACTGCTCACACCAGCTAGTGCTAGCTGGTTAGCTAGCTTCAACTACACTAGATTGATACCAACCGGATGAGCATATCTGAACCAGTTTCCTTTGAAGCTTGCATGCTTAAATGAATCTTCTGATTATGATATGATTTGTTCTATATGTATGTATGCATGCAAGTACTATATATATACTCTTTCTCATGAATATATAATGACTCGAAGGAAAATCTTGAGAAAGCTTCAAGCAAGTAACATTATCATAGGTAGAAAATTTTAATCAAAATTCTTGTTCCTTCAAATAATTAACACAGTCTTCAGGTAAAAAAAAGTGGATAATGGTAGAGAGTGCTTAAATCTGGAAAATAAAACTTCGCTGATCCAGTCGTGGAATGAAGTAATTAGAAGGTTAATAATTTTGAAACTTATTGAAGGTGTTGTTGGCTTTCTTTCCACGTGAGTGGATTTGTTTGAAGGCTTGAAAGAAAAGAGAAGGAAAAAACCAAAGGTGCTGAGAGAAAAGAAAAGAAAAAGACCAATGGGTTTGTCTCAAACGTTGACACCAAGAAAAAGACAACGACAAGCAAACCCTAACGTTGAGTGAAGTTAAATACACGGACCATTCATTAACGCACGCATATAGTATTGATTTTCATATTAAGTAAAATATATTGATCATCTGGAACGATAAATTTATGTTGTTTTGATAATAACGATGATGATTATTTGAGAAATTAAGGTTTTTCGTTTTGGTTTAGTGAAAGCAATCAGTCCGTATCGAGCAATTTTCCTAATTATATATATATATATATGATAGAAGTACATAGTGTTCTTATAGATATATTAGTGCAAATGCCAGCCAAAAGTGGTCGGCGAGATTTCCAGATCTAATTTTCAACGTTGGATATGAAGAATTATGAGTTGCAAACATGTTATTAAAGTTTCAGCTCAATCGGAATACGAATCGACTTCCACCGAAATTTTTGATCAAAATGACACAAAAAGTTAAAATTGACAAAATATATATATTTCGTTTTTATGTTATTTTGATCAAGAATTCCGATGAAAGTCGATTCGTATTTCGATTGAGCTAAATTTTAATAACATGTTTGCAACTCATGATTCTCCGTATCTAACGATAGAGATTAAATTTGGAGATCTTGTCAGCCACTTTTGATCGGTATGTACACCAATACGCCTATAAAAACACCATATATCTCTATCCTATTCCATAATATATATATATAAACATAGTAGTTTTTTATCCAAAAAAAAAACGTTAGCTCATATTTCACTTGATCTATACTATTTTTTGAAAAAATTTGAAACATATGATAAACAGTACGTTTGAATTTTTTTTTTCAAAAAGATCTATGTTTTCACACATTATCCCTACGTGTTAGAGAGATTTTGTGTCATCTTCTAGTTAAGCTTGAACTGTAGTGATTAAGAGAGTTGGTCGTAGAATCCGGAGTAAAAGATTAGGCTGATTAATGAAAGATCTATATATTACATTAGGTGATACAGTTTCATGTTCTTCATCTCTCTGATTAAGGGGTGAAGGATTTAATCATATATAGCGAATGAATTTAAATTTGTTTTCCCAAAACTCTGGACTTCTGATTAATTAAAGTGATGGCAATACTCAATTAGATATGTGATTAGACCTTCCTCCAAATAGCTAAA
Source organism: Acanthochlamys bracteata (assembly GCA_019914995.1). Classification (NCBI taxonomy): domain Eukaryota; kingdom Viridiplantae; phylum Streptophyta; class Magnoliopsida; order Pandanales; family Velloziaceae; genus Acanthochlamys; species Acanthochlamys bracteata. The sequence continues at coordinate 4,563,398 of CM034129.1, read as the reverse complement.
GCATGTAGCTAGCTAATCATTCAGTTTTCTTCTTTACGAGATGAACAGCTATATATAGTGATGTATTTTCTTTTTCTAAGTTGTTTGTTAATCACTGGTGTAAGCTTTCCGCATGAATAGGTGATGTCTATTTCTTCCAGACATCATTGGTCATGATGTTTAACTACAAGCATTTCTTCCGAGAAAACCTATAACAAAGAGATTGAAACAAAAAAACAGAAGAAAAAGTTTAAACAGCATAAAAAAGTAGTGGATTCATGCTGTTGATTTTGAACTCTCTATTTTGATCATTAACTGATTGTTAATTCTATATTTTGGTCCAAAAGAGGTTGAAATCCAAGGCAAACCACAACAATATAAACGGGGGGACAGTAAATTATAAAAAGAAATTTATTTGTTGTGATAAGATACTAAACTAAATGAAGAATATGTAAGAATTATACTATATAGATTCACACCAGCCAATGCATGCATATGCTTCATGTTAACTTCAACCAGTACGTCTATCTATATATCTTTTAGCAGATTGATTAATTCCTTTAGCGATATTACTTTTTACATGCATGCTAGCTTTACTTAGTCGTTGTTAGGCTTTTAATTAATTGGAACCCTTGTTAAACAAGACCCATGCATGCCCATGATTAATTAATTAACTCCAATATATAGCAAAACCTTGAGTGGCAAAACAAAACATTGATGATTTCTTATCTCGTTTCATCAAAAACAATCACAAAATCAATCAAGTTACTCACAGCAAAACATTTCTGGGGCCACCGACAGTTTTTTGAATATTTTCATGACTATATATGTTAGCTAGGGTAAGCAAACAGAAGCTTAAATCTAAAGTGTCATTTTCTTCTTGAATATATATAACTTGATTACAAGTAGTGACAGATGTTGTATAAGATAAAAAGAGGGGGTTACATTAATTGATGAAAGGAGAAAAAAGGGCAGAAGGTTGGCTGGCTATATATGTATGAATGAGAAAGAGGACTTGGTCTTGAATGAGTAAAAGCCAAGTTATTTCCAATAATCTATTTTATTGACCGTGGTCCAACTCCTTCAACAGCCTACATCACACACTTGGGTTCGGGGCATGCATTTTTTTTTTTTTTTTTTTTTTTTGTTGTTGTACTTATTTTGATTTCTATTTAGTTGCCTTGAAAGATAGAGAAAGGAAGAAGAAAGCTGATTCATTGGTTCATATTCATATAGTGAGAAAAGAGAAGGGAAAGATTAATTTGTTGGTTGAGTAGTGGGGTGTGTGTGATCTCCTGCTGTTGCTGGTGTGTTATGGGTCACCACTGCTGCAGCAAACAGAAGGTGAAGAGAGGTCTCTGGTCTCCTGAGGAAGATGCAAAGCTTGTCAAGTTCATCACCACCCATGGCCATGGCTGCTGGAGCTCTGTTCCCAAACTAGCAGGTATTAATTCATACATACATACATATTAATGTTATTTACTAGTTTTATTTGAGTTGGTCTGAGTTGGGTTGTATGTTTTGGCTTGGTTGATTTCAGGGTTACAGAGGTGTGGAAAGAGTTGCAGGCTGAGATGGATCAATTACCTGAGACCTGACCTTAAGAGGGGTTCATTTACAGCACAAGAAGAAAGGATTATTATAGATGTTCACAGAATTCTTGGCAACAGGTAAACCCAAATCAAGAAAAAAAAACCCTAATATAATAAATCATGCATCTCTGATAAAACACACTTCTACCAGGAAGAACAGGTTAACTAATCTATTGTTTCTCTTTTGCTTTTTTTACTTTTGGGTTTGATCCAGATGGGCTCAAATAGCAAAGCATCTACCAGGAAGAACAGACAATGAAGTGAAGAACTTTTGGAACTCATGCATCAAAAAGAAGATGATTGCTCAGGGTCTAGATCCAAGAACTCATAACTTGCTCCCTTCTTCAAAAACACATCATCGCAACACTAGAATTACTACTACAAATGCATGCAACAACAATTTTATCAACCAATTCCAACACTTAAATCATCGCCAACACCTCTCTTCTGTTACTACTGATACTACCCCTTTGAACAATAGCTCTAACTTCAAAGGTTACGAAGGCGCAATCAGGGAGAATTCTGCAGAGATGATCAATAACAACCCTCCATCAGTACTGATAACTTTGCCTAGTGCTACAGATCCTGTAGATCATCTCCAGTTGCATGACAGTACCATGGTCAATAACAGTTTCCAGTACACCGACCACCCTAATGTCTTGTTGAACTTCAGAGATCATAGTTCGCAAAGCCCGCTTGATCAGATCCACACTAATGGTTCATCTTCTTTGGATCAATCGAATATTTCCTCCTCCTTTGAGCAGCCTGTATTTGTCGATGAGGCTTGCCTGTGGCCTGGAATAACCGATCATCAACAGTCGTTGGAGAAACCGAACATCGGTGATGATCATCAACATCTACAAGCAGCACACCAGCAAGGGCTTGATGGTCACGACATGGGGCAAATGCATGGACAATCTTTGATGTCATCCAAGATGCAGTTCGGCGATCAGAGTAATACGGCAGTGTACAACAACGCGCAATTCGATCTGGATCTCATCGATTCTGCATTGATGCCTTGTGGAGGAGTTTTCTACAATGAGGGTGCAATGGAGCAACTGCAATGGGATTGCTAGCTAGCTAGCTAAAGAAAATTGTATTAGTTGTAGCTTCTTCATTTTATTTAACAATTGTTGTTCTTTTATATATGCTGAATCGAGAAATGGTTCATGTGTCTGATGAGTGAACAAACTATAAGCAATGCATGAACTCTGACATTATATTTTACTGAGCGATGATGAGTTGCAGTTAAATTATAGGACTACTACACAAGTAGTGTTTAATTATTGGATGAAAAACTTGAGTTTGATATTTCATCAGTTGCTTGATGTATATATATCATGGTTTTATATGGCTAATTATTCTTTCCATTTCAAATATGAGGTCTTTTGCATTGTCATAAGCTACGAAGTATTTGTTTGTCATGTATGAAATATGCCATAAAACAATTACCGAATTGAGCATATATAATCTCTTCTTCTCAGTTATATGAATTGGTAATGTTTTTTGTTCTTGCTAGAAACTTGCTAGCGTAGCATATACATTATACATTAATCAGCAACAAAGAAGCAAACATGAATATATCCTCACGTACTTAATTAAAATCTACTTGTGGCAAAAGCTTGCTTCAGTTTCTTACACAAACTAAACAATATATATAAAGCATCTCATGGTATAAACAAAGAGTAGTATAGAGGAGTGATTGAGACGATAACTATTTGTTAAACTGGAACAGACTTCTGTGAGTTTTCTTGGGTTCTAATTTCAGTGCTGCAATGGGAGTCGGTTATTGTTTTTGACCAAAAACGAGAAAGGACAATTCGATCATTTATCTTTGGTAGTGCTATTTCAAAGATTGCTATCTTTACCAATGCAACAGTTACCTTTTGGAGTTAATTCAAGTCAAGGCTTTAATGCATAAGTTAATTGCCAATTTACCGTTCTAGTAATTAAACTGAAGGTAACTTTTATATTTTCCATTCCAATATTTTCATTCCATTACAAGTTCCAAGAGTAAGGAAAATTACGGGCGTGTTTCAAACGCCCGTAATTTTACTTTTTCTCACCTGAGTTCCGAATAATTTATATGTTTCAATTATATAAAAACTCAGAACTTCACTTCTACATTCGAAACTCTAGTTCCAATTTTTTTATTTACACATTTTTCAATACAATTATATTTTTTAATTTTTAACACATTTTAAAAAATTATTGAAACACAAACGTTGAACTTTACATTCACTTTATTTTTCAAGAAATTCTATTTTTTATTTTTTATTTTTATAAAACTCAGTTACGGATATTTAAAACGCTCTTGATTACAATAACCTGTGGCAGTTAGCCCAAACAACTACCTAAACGTTACTGGATCAATTATGAATAATAGGCTGGCTTATCAGCCCAGCTCATATATTATGTTGTTAGAGTTCTATTTTCAAATCTCCATAATGCCTACATTAGTTAAATTTTTCTAGAGAAATTGAGTGTGATGCGTACAACAATAATCAAGATAAAATTATTTGAATAGGAACAATAATTATTGATTCTAAAATCATAGGCTCTCAATTCAAAATTTTCTAATTGAAATTCTCAATTCTGAATCATTATGATAGAAATAATAATCATGATGAACCTGAATCTTAGATAATTAACAAATATGTTTATTACTGAAATAAAAAATGAGTTAAAATTTCTTACAAATTAACCATATAACCTTTAGCAAAATTTGTCATTAGAGATCGTAGGAAGTGTTTAAAATATAAAACTTTTTTTACTGCAGTTTATTTTAAATTTTTAAAACACGAGTTTACTTTTGTGATTTAATAAAAAATAAAAAATTATATGTATAAAAATTTTACTACATACCATTCACATGTACTCTCTAAATTTTTATAAATATTTTTAAAATTTCTATAAAAAATTAATTAAAAAATATGAAATTTAAATGGTATGAAACGCAATGCAAAACGTACTACAAAACAACCACCAATTTATTACCTACGCAAAAAAACTAATCAGTATATACGAGTTGAAGAACAAGAGAAACTGTATCTTCTTATGGAAGAGCGAGAAGATCTTCGCATCTATTTGATGGAATACCCAATAGAACTGTTGTTACTTCAACCACTTCCATTACATGTTACACACGAAATGCATGTTTGGCTTGCTTCTTTACTCATTTTCATTTCATATTTTTTATTAATTTTTTTAATATTATATAAAATGTATTTAAAAATTAAAAATATTTAAAAAAAATTATGTCATAAAATTTAATATTAATTAATTCTATTATTTTTATGTAAAAAAATAAATATATTTTTGTTTTAGATTTTATTTTAATAAAAACACTCCCAGGTCACTGTTATTCAATGCCTGAGAGAGATACTTGGCGTCTTGGTGTGCTATGTTTGGTGGGTACTTCGAATAGGAATCAGTTGCAGGGGATTTCGTTGTTTCGGGATAAGATCAATGATGCGGTGTTGACGCCTGGCCCGATGGTTCTAGTGACGTTGCTTGCGGGGTGCTCTAGAGCGGGTACCAGGGAATCGATTACATGCGTATCTGGTGAAAGACGGGATGGAGATTACTCTGCAGCTGGGGACTTCACTGATTAAAATGTTATGCCAAGTCTGGAAGCTTCTTGCTAGACATTTTATGCTAAATATCCAGATAATTGCTTCACACAAGTTATTCTGTCATGATCATTGCACACAGGTCTGTAACCAAAACTGTTTGGATGGACACCAACAGCATCATAAATTTTGGCAACTAGTTTCAGATTATATAAGATGTGCCTGAATGCCATAAGTTTTAACAGCAGTAGCTATTCACAAACATGACAAGGAAAAAGTACTACATCTATCAGTATGATTTCGTAATTATTGCCAATACGTTGGGACATTTAAACCTAGAATATGCAATTCCACTGATTGTTGTTTAGCATAACATGAAAATACAATACTAACACAAACACTACAAGATACTTCTCGCATAGAGTATTATGAGGGCAGGAAGCAATGAACTTCATGGTTAAAAGCAACACCTTTTTCACTTGTCTACTTTGGTGTCCTTTGGTTGCTCAGGGACTGGTTGAATCCTCTGATATGGTTTCCTTGTAAGTGTCTCTCCTCTTAAAGCAGCCACATAACGGTCATTGGTATCCTCCTTCCGCTGCAACTCCCCAAGATACTCTGCCAGCCTCTCTCGGTTAACTTGCCCCATCATCTGCGCAAAGTTTGGAGAAACCCAAGGTTAAACTTAATCAGAAAAAGATAACGAATTGGACTGTGCTGGATATTAAAATACAGAACTCAGGTAGCTGATTTAGGGATTGATCTATACATGCATGTTTACATTGGTTTCTAAGCAGTATTCAAGGATTCTTTTGAAATGCATACTTGGTCCTCAATATATAGCACTGAACCACTCGTAATAGAGCAACAAACAAGAGTTACAAACCATATAACCTGGTTAATATTAGGGAAAGAGTTAAAAGATGCTAGAGCTTAACAAGTTTCAATATCAGAGATTGTTCTAAATTAAAAGGATTTCTCATTAAATACTCGAAGACATCACAATACCCCCATCCAACAAGTCTAATTTCTCAACTATAGCTAACATATCATACAAGAATCCCAGTACAACCATATATATCAACCAAGGTTGCTGGTCAGCATTACTTTCCAAGAAGACTTAATTCTGATTATATCCCATGAGCTGTGTCCCTTGACTTGAGTAAATACATTGTGAGTTGAAATTTAACAGGCTTGGTTAAATAAGCATTCCATGTGTTCCATGTGCGGATATGTGAAGAATTTCTATTCGGTTAAACTCCAAACAAAATGAAAGCTGAAACAGTACTTGGCAAAGACATAACTCCACAGAATTAACCCTCTGCAACTGCTACTCTCTTCTGGCTTTAACAATGACTTCTTCTTGCTCAACCCTCTAGCTGACTACCTTATGCTGGCGAGAGAAGCTGGTTAATACTTTTTGGTTGTAGATCGCTGTGGTGGTGTGTCATTTACTGAGTTTTCCTCCATCAAGTTGTGGCTGCTCTTTTTATTCTTCTGGTGGCGGCCATCATCTCCACATTTCGCTCTATAGATCGGGGGAAATCAGATGAAATTGACTCAGCCCACTCTTCAACTACTTGCTGATGTGGCCACTATCGTCTTGACTGAGTTGGCTGGAATAACTCCCTGCTGATGTGGCCATTTCTGCTCAGAATTGGACGGCCATTATGGGTGAGTTGAACGTTTTTTACTTTCTATGAGCTCTTTGAGCACAAAACACAATGGCCGGGGTAGACTGTCTGGATTCCTGACCTAGTCATGTGACGCGGTAAATAATGTATTATGTGGCAGTATGGTTCACAATTCAGAGTTTCATTAATATTTGACCGACAAATATGTGTTATTGGAAGATGATTCATGATCATCTTGAACTGATACGCATTATCAAAGAGCACCGGGAAAATATTAGATGATGTCATTCTGACATCCTGAGCTTCACATAGTGATAATCGACCCTTGGCTTCTTTGCCTCACCTTGGCTTCCTGACATAGATGGAATCAAATCTATGACACTACTAGGCACTTATCATGCATCTCATTAAACTGCATAAAGAGCATGATATCAATCCAACACTCTAGAGTCTAGGCATCTCGTTTTGCAATCTATTAAATCCAGGACACCTACAAGAAGTATGGTCGCAAATACAAACCACATATTGCAAATCTTGTTCCAGTTACTGGGTTCATTTCTGAAGATGATTATCCATATAACAATTGCTCTCGTAAATTACACCGCTGCTTATGTAGCAATGCTTGTGTGAAGCATGCAACATATAGAGTCACCACCATCTCTTTGAATCAGATCACAAAAGTTGTAATAAAATGTTTTCTTCTAATAAATCATTTATTGATCTACAAAATCCCAAATATACTAGAATGAATCTGATCAGGTATTTCTTATAACAATCACATCACAACATACACACAATTAGTCTTCTTAATATTCTTAAAAACCCACTCATATGACCAATAAATGAATGCCTACAAATGTTTGGAACAAAAACAAAACAAAATCAAACAACAGAATCCAAAAGAGATATACCAGTGAGTCGGGGCGTGCAGTTTTCCGGAGCTGTGCTTCGAGCTGTTCGTTGCGTGAGCTAGTAACCTGCATCACACAGTAGCCAATAACACCGGGAACAACTCCACACAGTGTCGCGAATGTGAAGAAGAAGGGCTTCGAGTCACGCGTTCTCCTCACCAACCATCTCCACGTCTCACTCTTCTCCCACAGCACCGACATATCTCTCTGTCGCTCACTCTATCTCTCGATGTGTTTCTTCTCCGGCGAAGAAGAGCAGAACAGCGCCGGCGAACCGGAATCTTCGATGATAACTCAACTCGGTGGAGTAAAGAAATCGTATATCGACACACAGAAAGTTTAATGGGCCTTAAATGGGCCAAGTTTAGAGCATAGTTATAAGAGAGCCCGTTAAGCCGATTATAATCTGGATTTCTATGTTCCTCGTCTTTTTTTTTTTTTTCCAGGCGGAGTAATTTCTGTCGACGGGCGGCAAAGGAGGAGAAACAATTTGATCTGAGAGAAGATGCCGGCGACGTCGACAATGATCGGTGCTCTTCTGGGTTTGGGAACCCAGATGTACTCCAACGCTCTCCGTAAACTTCCTTACATGCGCCGTAATCAACTAACCATTCGATCGATTTTTAACTCTTTCTCTCTTGTTTGGATAATCCATCTCTGATTCTAGGACTCTAATTTTTTTTTTTTTTGGATTTTTAAGATCCTTGGGAACATGTCTTGGGAATGGGATTGGGAGCACTCTTCGTGAATCAGCTAGTGAAGTATGATGAGAAGCTGAAGGAGGACCTCGATAAGATGCTTGATAAAGCGAAGGCTGCTAATGAACGCAGATATTTCGGTTTGTCTCTTCTCTTTACGCAATTCGTTGATCTCCTTTTTGATGAACTACACATTGTATAACCCTTGTTGCTTTGTAATTTTAGCTGCATTCGTCTAAATTGTGAAAAAAGTTCATTTTGAGCTAAATTGGCTGTAAATAATGTTCAATACATGTCAATAGCTAGTTTAGGTCTGTAATAGATAACTGAAACCTAAATTTTGTTTAAAGAGCTAGAAGGAGTAACATTTTAGAACGGAACTCATACATACGTTTTAGAAAACAAATTGTTTAGAAGACAACTAGGCAAGAATTGAAGTAATGTGAATAAGCAAACAGTATACTGCAGCAAAGACTCAAGTCTCGACTTATGTTTAATTTATAAACATTAGATATGATTTATTTATAAATTGAAAGCTTGGTGCATGTATTCTTTTGTTGATTGACTTAATTATGCAAAAAGGAGACGCATATTATTCCCACATATTTGTCAGTCGTCTGTTAAATTTGAGACTCTTTTATAGATAGCTTAGTGAAGTAATGTGCCTTCATAATCCCACATAAATTTGCTTTTAGTACTTATCTGATTCATGGAAGGCAAACATTTATGATGGGAGTTTCGCTGGTAGGCCTTCTTCTGATAGTGGAGGCATTTCATTGGTAGCTTCCAGGCATTGCTAGAAGGGTTTTATCACCTTCTTACTATTTTATCACCATGTTCTGCTGGTTGTGTAGAATTGAAATATGATATCCTCTTAAGTCAATCAGGGGAAGTTGTAGTGTTTGTGGCCGTAACAGTTGGATGCTATTTTAGTTTAAATGTACCTATGTAATGCTTCAAAGTCTATGGATTATGACAAAAAACAGCAACCTATGTTCTTAGCTATTCCTTATTTAGGATTCCAGGTATATGTATGACCTGTAATTGCAAAACTTACAAGCCCCATACTCTTCTTCTATACCTCAGCTGCTGCTATTTTTCTTTCTTCATCCTAATCACCCGACTCAAATGTGAGCAATGTCGCTTGTACAACTGCTTGTTGAAACTTCTCTTGTACGTGGTCTCATTGATTACGAGTCATATGTTAAAACTACTGTCTAATTATTGTTTATTTATTAGGTTAATTTGCTTGTAATTAAGATATACCACAATATCCTTCTTTCATGAGTACCTATCAAATCTTTGGGGGTTTGTTTACTTTTATTTTCTTGCGACATCCATATATCTGAAAATGTTATCTCTTACTTTTTTGCTCTTTATTCGTCTATGAATAGCTTTGATTTCATTGAGTTACCTTTAAGATGCTTTGCAAAATTTCAGCAGTAGAGCCTGATAGCAGCTAACAACACTGCTGCTGTCATCATTGTTTTTTCTTTTTTTTTCTCCGGCTGCTTTTGCATTTGTGCAGCCAGTAACTTTATATTCTGTATTCAGGTAATCATTATCTAGATGTATTTGGTTTATCTAGGACAATGAACTGAACTGTGTCTGAATACTACTTGAATTTTGAACTTATTATAATGCTTTTAAACAAATGAAAGGTTATGGATCAGATTCCATATGGGCTTGAATAGGAAAATTTTGAACTAGGTTATGAGTATAATTCAGTTAAAGGCTTGTATGAATTTTTACCCAATCTAGTCCTACCTGTGACTGGAAAATGTCATAGTAAACCCCTACAATAAACCGTATGATTCCAACCCAGCACTTTCTGTGATTACTTTAAGGTATATTCTATGCCTACAGAGCTCATAGCCTGCCACTGAACTTTGAACTCATTTCGTTCCTTGATTGTTAAATGTAGCATAAGCTGCATGTTGAGAAAATACTCCTTTTTGTCTTCGTCATTTGGTCTTATGGGTTATTGGTCTAATTTCATTGCATCCACTCATTTCAGATGAGGATGAAGATTAATGAAGAGCAGCCATCACCATCAAGAGTTGTTAGATACCTGTTTACTAGTCAAGTTTTGTATTGTCAACTGAAGAAACTGTACTCCAATCCAAGCTGTGCTTCTCCAATAAGGTAATCTTTAAAAGTAGTCTGTATATTGGAACGAATTTCAAATCATCTCCTCTTTATTTCAGCAAGTTTAGACTGATTAAAAATTCCAGAGTGTTAAATTGCTGGTAAAGAAAATCTTGTCCTTGGTAGCTACGAAAATTCAAACTATAGTAGCTGATTTTCTCTATATCCTTAGACTGTACCATAATTGGAAAATGACTGAGCACGTCAGTTCCGCTAGACATTTTGGATGACATTTGAAGCCCGGTAGGTTCTTTTGCACAAATGCCTAGGCTGGAATCAAATTCATGATTGTAATATTTGATCTATGACTGTTTAAACTAGCCTTAAGAATGAGCCAGAGAGTAAATTCTTTAGTATGAACTTCGATATGAGCTCATGATTGTAGTGTTACTGCATATTTTGAAGGAAAAAATATTACTTTTTGACAAATATTGCATGATAAAGAGTTTACTTCACTACAGTTTCATTATCTGAAGACATTTTGTTAGGGGAACATATAAATTCTTTAGTTTCATTTAGCCAATGAACATTGAAGGAACTAAGTTTTGCTGCTACCTTCTTTAACTCGACAGCAAAACTTCTCCAGAACAATTCCTTGCTTCACAGGCCTAAGCAAATCCCAAAAGTGGGAACAGGAAATTTCAAAAAATCAAAAGAATTCGATGAAATGAAACAAACTGTCTTGATTTCTCGTACTGGATACTTCTTATTAGAAGCCACCCTGTTAAAACTTAATGCAACACACCGGAGATTATCAGACACCTCCCTCGAAGTTGGTCGCTCAGCTTGAGCCAATCTGGTGCACTGAAAAGCAATTTCCATTACTTCAAACATGGACGATTCCTCTCTCGGTGTTAACAGCTTCAACAGAGAATCCAACACATCTTCCCTCGCCGGAGCAGGCATCACCATTCTGGTCTGCGTCCACCTGACTATTTCCATATCTCCTCCAAGTCTACTATCCGTTGGCATCAATCCGCTCACAAGCTCCATCAGCACTATTCCCATGCTGTAAACGTCGCTCTTCTCTGTCGCCTTCATGGAGTATGCGTACTCTGCAACACATTTGGACAATAATCAAAACCGAATTCAAGTGTTCTATGCGTTTGATCCGTGTTAGTGTTTAGAGCTTTTACCTGGAGCAATGTATCCATAGGAACCAGCAAACCACGAGCCAGACTCGGTATAGCAGCTTGACTGATCAGGTCTGCAGTTCTCCATTAGAACCTTAGCAAGACCAAAATCTCCAAGGTGAGCTTCCATGTTCCCGTCGAGCAAAACATTGCTGGACTTAATATCACGGTGAACAATCATGGGCACGCAATCGTGGTGAAGGTATTCGACACCCTCGGCTAGCCCAACAGTAATCTTCAACCTTATGTCCCAACCGAGCTCTCCCTTCTGTTTCCGGCTCACCTTTGGCTTATGCAACCAGTCCCACAGGCTTCCATTCTCCATGTACTCGTACACAATCATGTTTGCCTTTCTGCCGTTGCCATTGGTGACGAACCCCAGTAGCTTCACCAAGTGCTGGTGTCGGATTCTTCCTAGAGTCTTGATTTCTCTTGCGAAGCTTTTGTCAAGCAGTAAACAAATCGTTGCCTCTTTGCGCCATCTTCTTCACTGCGACAGTCTCTCAAGTAGGGAAGACAGTCCCTGTGCACCAGTGCCAATGATGAATTCCTCGCTGAGGTTTCCAGTGGCTTGCATGATAGCCTCCCATTTGAATTCTCTTCTTGTAGAGCCTTTGAGTAGAAACTGCTTTTGCGTCTGCGTGGAGCTCCCATTTGGCGCAGTTCACTTCACTGCTTCGTTTCACAGAGTTTTGCCGGAAAAACAACGCAAACGCAAAGACAAGCATTATTGTAGCAACTGTTACTGAATCAGAGACTACAGCAACGAATGCAGCACTCAATGTTGTTGATCTATGATGAACAGGTTGATCAACGCTGCATGACTGCAAGGGACTGCCGCAGAGACCCAAATTAGCCGCAAAAGCTTGAGCCGGCCACCGGGGGAATTCTTTACCCAATTCCCCTTGCAGCATGTTGTAGGAGAGATCAAGCCTTACCAAACTGTTCATATTACTAATCTGGCTGGGAACTCTTCCAGTGAGCATGTTGTGAGAAAGATTGAGCTCTTCAAGCTTCGATAGAGACTGCAGAGTCTGCGGAATCTCTCCGGTGAGGTCTAATGTAGTCTGCAGCTCCTGTAGTTGCCCGAACTCGAAAGGAATCTCGCCGGTGAACAGATTGTGAGATAATCGGAGCTCGTATACTTTACTTAGGTTTGCGATGGAAGCAGGGATTGCGCCGGAGAACCGGTTATGTGACAGAGTGAGCACGTTGATGATAGCAAGCTTGCTGATTTCCGAAGGAAGCGTGCTGTTGAGCTGATTATCATCAACACATAGCTTCAACAGTTTGGAGCAATTGAAGAGCTATAATGGAAGCTGTCCTGAGAAACCATTAGAAGATAGCTTGAGCTCTCCAAGCTTCTAGAAACTCCCAAGCCACGCGGAACAACTCCCGTTGGATGATTGTTATTCAACTCAATGTGGGTTAGATTCCGGCACAATGCAAGCTCCTGGGGTATCTCTCCGGTGAGTGAATTCCTCGAAAAATCAAGCAAAGCGAGTGCTGCAATCTTTCCAAGCATGGGCGGAATTTCTCCTAAAAAATTGTTGCTTCCAAGACGAATTCTTTCGAGCAACGGTGAGTTTCCGAACTGAGCGGGAATCTCCCTGTTGAAGGAGTTGTTTGTTACGTCGAACGACAACAGCGAGTTCGAGGCGCAGAGCGGTAGAATGCTGCCGTTGAGCTTGTTGTTTGACAAATTCACTCTAGTGAGTTTGCGGCAGTTGAACATCTCATCTGGAACATTACCTTCGAGCGAGTTGTTGTACAACATGAACTGCTCCAAAGACTCCAAGTAGCCAAATGTCACCGGAATTTTGCCCGAGAGATGGTTATCGGCCAAGTCGAGAATTTGCAGCTGCTGACAATTTCCTAGTGTCGCTGGTATCTCACCGGAGAGACCATTACCTTTAAGTTGCAACAAGTTTAGTTGTTTAAGCCGGCCGAGTGTGACTGGAAATGCTTCCTGTGTACTGATTGCCGAAGAAATCTGTCATCTGCAAGCTCGAACAGTTTCCGAGAGCCAGCGGTATCTCTCCCGACAGCTGGTTCTCGTACAGATAGAGAATCTCGAGGTTGTTCAGCTTTCCTATCTCCTCCGGCAACGGACCAGTGAGCCCGTTGTGGAACAACGATAGTGTCTGAAGATTGCTTAGGTTACCGAAACTCCGAGGAATTGAACCGGTGAGGTTGTTGTTGTTCAGCAACAGATCAGTGAGATTATAAAGCTCGCCAAGCTCAACTGGAATTGTTCCGTTGAGACTGTTGTTTGCTAAATCAAGCTGCAGCAGCGACTGACATTGCACCAAACTCGACGGAATTCTTCCAGTCAAATTATTTGTAGACAACAGCAAGTGCTGCAGACGAGAAGCGTTCTTGCATAGATTCTCTGGCAAATTACCAGACAGCTTGTTCTCGGAAACAACTAGGAAGGTAAGCTGCGTTAACTCGCCTAAACCGTTCGGCAACTCGCCTTCAAGCAAGTTCATAGACAAGTCTAGTGTTTGAAGGCTACCAAGCTTGCCTAGAGATTTCGGAATCGGTCCTTGAAGTTGGTTTCCCATAAGATTTATATACACCAACTCGCTCAACTCGCCAAGTTGACTCGGGATTTCTCCCTCAAGCGAGTTGTTAGCAAGGTTCAATATCTGCAACCCACTCAACCCACCGAATTCTGCAGGTATCGTCCAGGTTAACATGTTCTCTGCAGCAGTGAAGACTACAAGATCATTGCAGTTACCAATCTCCTGCGGGATTTCGCCGGTGAGTTGGTTTTGCTGTAGTACAAGATTCTGTAGCCGAGCGAGTGAGCCGAGCTGGGGGGTTATTGGTCCGCTGAGATTGCAAGAACCCAACCCAAGTACTGTTAAAATCACCGAACGAGTCAGGAATCGGTCCGGAGAGTTCCGGGTTGTTTCCAATCCTGAGTACTTCAAGAGAAGACAGCAAGCTAAAAGAAGGCGGGATTACGCCAGAGAGTGAGTTAGAGTAAAGAAGAAGCTTAGCAAGCGACGATAAGTTTCAAAGACTCGACGGAATTTCACCAGTGAATCGGTTATCAGAAAGGTCGAGCACTTGAAGACCATGAAGCTTGCTTATAGACTGAAAGATATCACCGGAGAGATGAAGAAGAAAGATTGAGGCTGATTACTGTTGATGACGACTGATCACAAGTGACACCAGTCCAGTTGCAGTAGTTGTTTTCTTCAGGTAACCAGTTATCGAGCACACGTAAAGGATCTTCAGTGAACGACCTCCTCACTTGTAGTAAGACGTCAACTTCAGAGCCATTATATGCTCGAAACAAGCAGCTTATAATTAGAATCAAAACAAGAGTCTTTCCTTTTAGGGAAGAAGCAAAAGCTTGCCATTTTCGAACAACTGACTTAATAAATTCAAAACAGTCAAGAAATGTTTACAAGGAGATGAAGAAGAAGAAGAGCAGAGATCTAGTTGGGTGGCCTAGGGAAGGAGCGAACTTGCATGCATGGATGAACGAATGAATGCTTCGAGTTCGACATTTACTATATATGAATGAATGAATGCATGAGATGAGATGAATAACTGGGGCGTTGACATTGTTGTTGTCGTATTTACTGCAATGCATGAATAACAAATGACTGCAAAGAAAACCAAACTCTCTTGCTCAAATAAACTCTGACCAAATTAATATATAATAATCTACGTAGCTAATTAATAAAATTTTATTTAAATTTCTCTCTGTTTTCACACTATCGTGCCCCTTAAATTAGACATAAATGAGTCGGTGAGATATATATAAGATGTATCCAGTGACTACTTTGATTATATATAATACATGTTGTTGTTTAAGTTAATAATTAATTAACTTCGCGGGAGTTCAATAGAAGTCGAACCTCTCCGATATCGAATATCATTCCACTGCATAAACCAAATTAGAGGAGCGCGTTCGGGATCACGTTTCAAAAATTATTTTTTAATTTTTTTTATTTATTTTTTTAATATATATTTTATAAGTATTTAAAAATTTTATCTAAAAATTTAGATAGTATAAAAATATTTTACGTAATAAAATTTTTTTTACATATTTTTATTATTTTTTTAAAAATAATAAAAATTATTTTTTATAAAAATAAAATATTTTTTATTTTAAAAAAATTTTATTTTATAAACAATTTCAAATGCATCTTAAGTGATCTCTTTTCATTCTTTGATTAATCCTTTCATGCAAAATCAAATAATTCCTTTCATTTTCATGCAGATTTTGAAGATACATATGAAATCGAATAAATTTTGACTAACATGATAATAAGAAATTATTGATAAATTAAAACATTAGAGAAAATCTGATCTGCTACATTTTTTGACGAAAATTCTATATAGATGTGATATTAATCAAGTTGTAAATATCCAATTTTTGTCAGCCCTAATACACACTATAATTAATCAATCTTGAAAAACAATTTAGATAGATAATGATGACTTTTAAGTTGGAGCTTTAGTCAAGAGATCAATTTTGACCTTGCAGAAATTGCAGAACTACTTCAAGGTTTTTAGTACTTCAAACTTGTGAAAAAGGGCAATATAATTCAGAAGTCCAGCAATCAACCATATATATTAGTGTAACAAGAGAAGAAAACACTCTAAACTTTCTTCTTTAATTTTTCTGTGCACATAATGATTGAGATTGTGGTCAAGCTGTTTTGAGGGATTTCGAAAAACAAGTTACTAGAGTCCAGAAAGCAGGAGAGAAAGAAAGGAACATAACAGAGTCATGGAGACCACAGCACACACTGCTCGTAGTAGTACTACTTGCATGTGAATGAACAACCAAAAAAAGCTCTGGCTTCTATTGTTTGACAATCTGTATTTATCAATCCCGTGAAACGAAAGAAATCAAAACACGGAGTAATGTACATGTCACACTCACCTGCAGGTATCTATCCGTAGACGTTTGGCATTATTTTTTAAAAAATAATTTTTTAATTTTTTATTTATATTTTTTATTAAAAATTAGAAAATTTATTTAAAATTTAAGAAATATAAAAAATTTCATGTAATAAAATTTTTTTATTTTTATTTTTTAAATAAAAAAAATAAAATTTATTTTTAAAAAAAACAAAAATTTTATTTCAAAAGAATTTTCAAACGTATCTTAAATATTGTATTCTGAAATTATCTCCATTATTGGTTTGTCAAAACTGTGCGACTATTTATATGTATCTTAATACTCTTCTATAATTGAGATTGAAGAAGGGACATGAAGTATTAACAAATGATAATATAGAAACTCTTCTTTATTATCTGTTCACGTTTTGAGTAAAATAATTGTGATAAAGAGGGGAAATAAAAAGCTTGACTCCTGCTTAGAAATGGACAAGATCAATCTTGAAGATCTCTCAAGTATTCTTTTTCTTTTCATACCTGTCAACACCTTGAATCTTTTTGTATCTGCTTCAGCAAAAGAACAAGAAAAGCTTTAAAATCTAATGGAAAGTTTATTCTTGTGGATTACAACACAAGAATAAACTTTCCATCTAAAACCAAGAGGAATAACTTCACTTATTGGGAACTTCACTTAATATTGAAGCTGTATTTACATCTTTCGGTAGTTATAACTACTAATACAGATGAAGTCCATCCGTGTGTTTTCTTTTACACAGAGATGACAATCAATTCGGAGATGCAAGAGCGACTATTACAAAACTATAAGAATTGGTATAACTTCCTTTAGAATTGATGTTGATCTTGTCGAATAGAAGAAGAAAAAATAGGTCGCATCCAACTCTCAGAAATACTGAATGCCTTCCACACAGCTAAGCTTAAGCACCCTTTGTAATCAGAGAGGGAATATAGAGCTTGCACCTTACAGCCGGTATATACACTTATCATCAGAACAAGAAATCTCTACTCTGTTGCAATTCGTCAAAATGAAGTCGAGAAATATCTTCTGCTACCACTTCATAAATATCCCGAGTGTCTACTTGATTTCCATATCCTGAAATCATCATCACTTAATTTCTTGGAAAGAATGGTTCTAGTTAAATTGCCTTTCACGGAGGACAAGTATCCCCACCCAGCAAAAACAATATAGGCAAATAGAAACCGGAACCCCTCCTACACAAAGCAGCTCTTATTCAAAATCATAGAAGTTTGCTAGTGCGTCTCTTTGATGGACCTCCAGGGAAAAGCTTCATTATCCAGCTCAAAACTCTCTCTACAACCTGCAAGATCAGGAATTACAAGGAACTCAGCAAAATAAAAAACGGAAGCAGAAAGATCAACTAATCAGGTAGTTCTTGAGAAACTGCAAAGTCCCTATCTAGATATGCTCGCACTCTAGAAAAGGAGCACCAGCTGTAGGAATGGCAATATATAACCCGATCCGAAAACGCAACCCAAAATCGACCCATTTAATCAGAATTAGGGTTAAAAATTTGACCCGTATAAATATATGGGTTGGATTAGGGTTGAACGAATTAGACCCGAATTAATTCGAAATTGATTTACCAACCCGAATTATCATATCTTGAAAAAATAATATTTAATTTTTTTCTTTCGTATATTAAAATATTAGCAATAATAATAATCAATAATAATAATTTATAAATTATTAAATTATATAGTATTTATAATTAATTGTTATTTTTATATCTTAGTAAAATAGTGTAAGATGAGAATTATAATATTATGGAAAGTATTACTACGTAGGTATTTCTATAATGACGAATTTGAATTTCGTATAAAAGTTTTTAACAAAATTTTGTTAGATAGTTATGTTTATCAAAAATTTTATCAAAATTATTAGTATACATTTATAATCATAAAATTTCAGTTGTCAACACATATTTTCAAAAAATAAAAATAAAATTTTTTTGGATATTTTAAGAACCGATGAAGATACTAAAGAATGCACATTTTGACGGGCATTCACTACATATCGTCTTTAAGAACATCGTACCTGATCTTATAATTTCGCTAAATTTTAAATATATAGAATTAAAAATTAATAAAATTAATTATTAAATGGGTCAATTCGAATTTGACTCGGTTATTAATAGGTTGGGTTAGGGTTAGACAATTTTGACCCGTATAAATTCATGGGTTGGATTAGGATTGAACGAATTTGACCCGATTATTAAATAGGTCGATCCAAAACCGACCCATGAACCCAAATTGCCACCTCTAACCAGCTGCAATGTTATTTGCAAAACAAGATTCTCCAATCCTGCACATGAAACAAGCCTGTGTTTCCTGAATATACTGTCCCGCATATTGAAACTAACACTCAAAAGATAACAACTACTCATCTCTGTTATTCGTTACATGTTAGACACCTATAACAGTCAAATGGAAAAGATAATCTCTGCGCCTCACCTTTATAATTAGGCAAATGTATTTCAGATAAATTATTTTTTTATACTAAAGCTCTCATATGTGTTCACTTAAGTCCGCACCATCACTTTCATAGGGTGATGTTGTTGCTCTTTGTAACAGAAAAAATGATTGCTCGTAAAGCTTTATCCCAAAACCGAGCTAGCCCCAGTTTATATTTGCTCAAGCAAAGACTAAACCTTTTGCTCAGTTTTATTTGTCATAATTCTTAAAACAGTCTCACAACAACAGTATTGCTCTATATTCAGCTCTTTTGACAAACATGGTGTATACATATTCTTAATTTTATGCCCTACTTAAGACATTATGAAGTCTGTTGCATTAAATCATGTTCAGATATAAGTCCACTATTAATTTTGTAATAATTGTAATATATCAAGTCTTTATCAGGTAAATGCTTGTATATAATAACAGCATTAAAAGCAACGTAAAAGTCTAAAAGAGAATATTATCCTCGAGTAAAATTATTCACGGGATTTGGTTGAATATACAGAATTAGCACTTACCTCATCTCCTTCATCAGCAAGCTCCAAGGCATCACTAGCAACAGGCAAGTCCACTGGTTTCAATGCTACATTAGCAGGCGCCATATGCTGAGCAGTAAGGAGCTCAAGCCGTTGTGTCTGTGTCTCCAACTTTTGTGATAGATCCTTGTTTAATTCCTTCATTAATTAAAAAAATTAATTAAAAAAAAAGAAGACAAAGGTTACATAACAAAAAGAATTCACCCAGAACGTGAGGGAACAACAATTGAGAATTTCTATAGACATATATCTGTCACTTCTACTGGGTCTAGCGAGACATACATATACTGTTTCTTAGTCAATATACTTTTCTGAAGCAGAGCAGAGATAGGAATAAAGTTCATCTGCTAAATTGCCCTTGCCTTCCTACTCTATTAAGTCATCTAACTAGATTGACTCAGATAAATTAACTTTCCTCAAAAGAAAGTTTATGGGGAAGATACCATGTGAAGAGATAGGGAAATCGACGTGAGGGAACAACAATTGAAAATTTCTATAGACATATATCTGTCACAGAATGGAGGAACCTTACAGAACACTCTGATTATAGTGTGTACAGATTTAGAACCTTGAAAAAGCTTAGGGACTTTGAGAGCTATTTATTAGTCCAGTAGCAGGGATCCATGATAGAACTCTTGAATTACCTTCAACTTGGAGTTATTAGAGGACTCAATTGTCAGCTTTCGCATCAGTTCTTCTTTCTCCATTGCCAACTGAAATAATGAAATTGATTACTTATTGACAGAGTATCAGTAAAGATATCAATAATGCATTTATAGTAAAAACAACATATAGTAACACATACAGCCATGTGTACTCATTTTCTTACATCCATCCATCACATAGACTTAAGGGAATAGAAGCAGGAGCAACATACCTCAGATATCAAAGACCTAATGTTTTCAATCATTCTGAGCTGATCATGTGGTATATCTGCGGTAGATTCTGGAATATCATGTCCTCTCTCTTCCGGGAGGACAGGAAAACTAGAAGAGTTAAGAGGCAGAAGACCTGAAGGTCCAGCAACTTGTGTATTGGTGCTTTGACTGGACACAGACTCTGCAAGTTAGCAACATGACATTAATTTGTCACACTTCAAAAACTAAAAGACGGAACATGAAATATATGGACAGAAAATTAGCCTTAGGCAGAAAATAGTAAAGCAAAATGGGCAAAGGCAACATCTCAGAACACAAGCTAAACAAGGAACTAGGTCTATTCATAGCAATAACACAAATTTTCTTCCGCATTTACTTGATCATCTACAACTATAGTAGCCCCTCTATCACGGACAAGGTATAGTACTATTAAAAACCAAATATACAATTATGGCTACAGAGATGCACTTTCTACTGGGAACAGAAATGGTGGATAAAGCCACTTCCAGTAGTATAGCAGGGTATCGCCAATACAAACCTAAGTCCTCGGTAGAAGTTGCTTCATCTTTTCTGTATATGACACTAGTCTTTGTACCAGTAACTTTTTCATCAGTAGATGCTTTCCGGAGCTTTGACTGCAACAGCTTTTTTTCTGCATTCAGTAGAAAAATGTGTTGATTAATGTGCATGGTTGATCATGTTGGAGAACAGAAAATAGTAGCGGTAAAAGCTACTTCATAATAATACCACAAGAATGAATCTATTTATAAGTAATAATGTGAGAAGGTGAAACCAGAAATTACATTCAGAAAAAAAAAAGCCGACAAAAAGTACCTTCTCGCAAAGCATCAACTGTGGACTGAAAATCCTGGCGTTCTTTCTCTAGGCTAGACACTTTTCGTCTATGAGGTACTAGAGAAAATTAGTGGTCGAAGACTTCAAGGCATTCAATTAAACAATAAAAAAAGTTATATCACACATAAGACTAAGAAATAACACAAAAAGTAGAGTTGGACGCACTTGTATGAAGAAATTTCAGAATTCAACTTCTCCAGTTGCTTTTCTAGCTTTAGCTCATTAGATCTCAACCTAAGTGCCTATAGAAAAATTAGAAAGTAAGAGACGAACCAAATATCAGATTATAGACTGGCATATAAATAAAGTTTCTGTTGTTATTCAACCATCTTTCATACTAACAAATAGATTCCACAGGGAAAAATGGAACATGAAGTCCTCCAATTCTGCCTTTTCCATAGACATCCAGTTCCATCAATATATTACACTAAGATAGATTACATGGAAGCCACTTAAGTGTTAAAATAAGACTTACAATTAATAATCCCAATTTAAAAGCAGTAGTAATGCTTTTTGGTGCTTCTTTTATCAAACTTGTAGGTGAAGTAGCAAAAAGGCCAATTAGATCATATTTACTTTAGAAATGGTTGACCTTTGGTTCTATAGCCAAAGATGTCTAGTAAGTTACTAAGCATATGCCCCATCAATTGGCACACCCACTCTTTAAGTTCATGCACCAATTCTATGTCGATAGCAGTAAAAAAAATGTAAAATCAATAAAACATCATAATGAGATGTGGCATTTAAAAAACATTGACATAGTATGGACATCCATCCGGAATCCTCTTCTTTATGTAAAGAATGACCGGTCAAGAATTTTTCCCCTTAACAGATTGTGTGAGAGACCAAATATGCTTAATAGCTGATGATTTAAATAACAACAAACCAAAGTCAAAAGTAACAATGGAACTTCAGGAACTAAATGGTGCTTCCATAAAAGTAAACAAAATTTACTTCTTCAAAACAAGTAACAAGTATTTTCTTCTGAAGTTGAAATTAGCTTCTCAACAGAAAAAGAGCAATACCAAGAGATCCTTCTCATCTCAACTACTGCAAGAGCAGTAATTGGCATTGAAGAACATAGACTAGGAGTTTTAGCTATTCTCTTATTTCCTAATCAGCATCCATTTCCTAAAACATAAAAATAAACTCTACTATGCAGAAAGCAGATACCTTCTCTTCTAAACTAATAACTTCTGAAGCAAGTACTTTAGCTCTTTCGTCAGCAGCGCTGCATTCCAGCTTTGCATTTACATACTCCATTTTGAGAGATTCAAGTTCCGACTGTAAATATAATGCACATAAGCAATATTCGTCCAGCAACAATAACGGGAGACCCGAGCAAGAAATCACTTTTAGCTACCACCAACGTGTGAGTCAAACATATCGTACCGTAATCTAGACTAAGAACCTAAAATAGTTTTAGTAGACTTGTAGCACTTTGACGCTTTTAAATAAAAAACTTGCTGGTATATATAAAAGTCACTGTATGTTTATAATCTACCACCAAAGGCAAGATGCAAAACAATAAGGAGAAGATATTGTGCTGCAAGATGACTGACCAACTGAGCCTTGATCTCCTCCTGCAAACTTTCCAAGTCAGATCTTAGTTGGCTGACCAGTTCTCCCTGAAAATTGAAGTTATGCTTTTCAGAAGAATAATAGTTTCAAATGAAGGAACTTTAAGACGAGCAGGGTAGACATAAAGGAGCTCATTACATGTAACTCTGTAATGTACATACTATCTCAATACAACTGTAAAAGCCAAATTGAAGAGATAACTTGAATGTAAGCAGCATATGTTCTGTTAAATAAAATACTATATTGCTTCATTAAAAGCCCTTCAATAAAGTCGTGTACAAGTCTTTTGAGAAGCTGTATCTAAGAGTAAGAATGCCTAGCACCCATAATCATGGTAGAGACTTCATAGGAGAAGGATGGGACACAATGGAAGGAATGGCAGCAAGACAAACCCAACTTTTTCTGTATACCCAGCAGATGTATAATGTACATTAACACATATTTTATCAAAAAGACCTAGAGATGACCTACTTGAGCCAAAGACTTATGCCAGCTTCTCAACTGCTCCTTAAAGATTGTGAAGCATGATGCATGGTATCATGTAGCATTTCATACAATTTGCAGTCTTGCAGAAAACAATAGAGTAGCATGTAACAACATATCGATAAAAGTCAACGCCCTTATAATTAAATTATATCAGCCACAAACTGTTGAAGCACTTCAATAAATTTTCCATAAAACAAAGAAGGCAACCATTTTGAACCTACTGATATTAGGGGAGTCGACCTATTTCCCAATCTTTAACATAAGAGTTCGACTTCTAATGCTCAAGCTGAACCTTCCATGTTCAAACTGAACCTACTTCAAATTAATTTTCCGCCTAATTATTCGGCATACTTATCTTCTTAACTAAGCTACACAAAACTGAGTGCAACATATAACATTTTTGTTATGAAACCTGCATTTCAGTATCACCGAGCAGCATTTCTCCAAAGAATGGTGGCACATGTTCTGATTGCAAATTACCACTTCCTACGTCAAGTTGTTCAGGAAGCACAGGTTGTTTATTCATTGTGCAAGTAAATACTCCTGATTGGGGCTCTATTATATATCCTTCCAAAAGTAGGCCTACATTGTTACAGTTTTGCTTCCATGACACATAACCCTAACAGAACAAATAGCTTAGCCAAAAACATCGTGTGCTTCGAGTAAAAATTCATGGGGAACCAGCAAAAAGCAATGCAAACAGTGTAGCATACAAAAATTTGAGAGCTAGTGTGAATATGCAAAACCAAAGTAAAGCAGCCAGACCTGCTGATTGTAGCTATCTGTCAGCGATGAATTCTCAGTGGCCAAGGACTCAGCTAATGCCCTTGATGTCTCAAGAGCTCGTTGCAATGCAAACTTCTCTTGTGTTAAATCTTCAATGTGCTACAGAGAAGGACACTATCAAGTCAAAGGAAACTATTTTTGCTTGACCAGAAATTGCACGTAGGAAAATTATGGCAGATAGCACCAAGCAATCATAAATTCTCATCAAGAGAGGTATAGTGCCTCTCTTGCATAGAGATGCCAATATATAAGGAAAATCTACACTTCAAAAAAATGAAACCAACTATCTCAATCACAAATGTTCAACAAAATTCGTCAATGCAAAAGACAATTGACATCACTCACCACAATCTAAAGATACCTAACTGACATTCAGTAATAAGGAAATAAAACTAAATATAAAGAATGTTAAATGATGAATGTGAAAAATTGAACTAATATCATCGTAGGCGAATTAAGAGGCTATGTTGAAAGCGTAGAAGAACGAAGTTTGTGCCATTTCAACCTTAAGTATCAGATTTTCAAAAGATTAAACTTAAATTAATAGACTAAATATTGATACTGCTAGTACCATTACTTCTTGAAACCAAAAGAACAAAACACAAAAATAGATTTATCTTAGCACCACGGTCTGTACTTTGCCATCTAAATATCGTCCCAATACTATTTCATCCTTTTTATTTTCATTTGGTCTGATATGATCTTAGTTTACTAATGAAATCTTCACATACAGCAAGGCCAAGGTGTGAGCACAGAGATTAATGCAGGCTAATAGATTTAACTCTGTATCCTTTCCTAAAAGCTAAATTTAATGAACATAAAAAATGTTCAACGTCAACTACTCATGAGGAAACTAAAAGACACACTTACATTTTCAGTTAATATCGTCTACTATTTATTTAGATACATTATGAGACAGGCCAAAGTCATTGCAGCTCGCCATTTTGACTTCGTCCAGAGTATCATACCATCTTTTTCCCGAGATTGTCAGTTGCATGGCAGAATTATGACAGCCATAAGATTACTACCTTCCCCTACTACAACTACCACAAAATTAAAAGTAGCAAATAGAATGAGAACAGATAATAGAGAGTTAGTATGGCTTCTATACTTAACATCATGACCACTTGACATATGTTCTGGTTCTGCAGCAAAGCACGAGGGTAGCAAAAAATGGCCGAGTATGACGGCTGTGAGGAGTTAGATCTGAGGTAAGTAAAGCCTTAGCTAAAAACGAACTCAACACCAAATGAATATAGGGTACACTAAAGACAGAAATGAGACAACAAAGAGTGGAAAATGTGGCTTAAACTTAGAATAGGATTCTTCTTTTATTGGCTAGAGATTACGTAAATGCAGAAGTGAAAATGTTTATGTGATCATTAGCACTTGTCATCCACAAGGTAAACTGATTTATTATTCACTAAGCATGCTGTTTATTTGTCTGTTTAGCATAACAATTTTGCAAAATGTGTAAATAAATAACATCAGTTACCTGCTCAAGGGTAGCAAAGTCTTCATCCTTCTTCACGCCCAGAAAACCAGAGTCTGCTTGCACGTGATTATTTCCTAGATCCTGCACGTGTCGCTGGCCATCTTCAGTAGAAACTGGAGATTTCATTGACAGCTCACTAGTATTGATTTCAGGCATTTTTGCTATAAAAGAATGGTCCTTTGATTGAATATCCTGCTGAAGGGAAGTCAAGAAGCGAGATTCCTCTATCTGTGAGTTAGATACCTCTGAATTAGCGTTCTCGGCCTCATTAAATGGCACATGAGGTGTTGAAGAAACTCTAGGCATGCCAAGAGAGTTCAAGAAAGATGGTCTAGAGCGACCAGGAGTAGCTCCATAGAGATTTGATGGCAATGATTGCTCACTAAAGGAACTTTTAAACCCCGAACGATAATCTACAGAAGAAGGCTCTGACAGACGCCAAGAAGAACCTTCAAGATTAAGGTGGCGACTGATAGAATCAGCTATCTTACTTCGTCCTCCATCAGATTTGATGTCACTGCTTTGATTGAATTTAATAGAAGGATACTGCTCAACTCCAGAAGCCAAGTCTACATTTTATTTATCAGACAAGCAACAGCAAAGAAGAATGAATTATGACTTAAAAAGGATCATGCATAAGTAATTTGGCATAACTTGAGACCAAGTTACCTTGGAAATTAGAATCACCTGTATGAGAATTGTTGGAGATCCCCAAAGTGTTCCTTTTGTTGTGGCTTAACACATCAGTGGTCGCACTTGCAAGATCAAAATCTGATCTCCCAGTGAAGGCCGTGCTACTGCTAAAAGAAGTACTAATTTCTGCAGACTGCTCTGTATTCGAGGAATAAGGGCCCGAGAAATACTTTTCAACTTGAACACTCGGAAATCTATTACTTGAAGTCGAAGGATGAGGGTGGTACGCTTCCATGGTTTCACCGGATCCATTTTCAAGTATCTGATCACGATTTCGACTTGCATAACCTTGATAATCATAATAACCATTGGGTACTTCAGAGATTTCAGAGCGTCCACATGATCCAGATGAATCATCCCTCCCATTTTCTTGCCTAAACTCACTTAATGGGGCATAGTTGTTCTGGGGCAATATAGATGGTTTAGAATGCCCCTCATCCAAATAAGCATTATCAAAATTTTCTGATGGATTAACAATTTTAGCTTCACTATCTGTGTTTGCTCCAGAAGTTTGGTTGATACGATTAGTGTCAGATTTAGCTTCATCTTCCATAATTTGGATGTTTTGAGGTACTTTAGCTGTCTGGTCCATTTCAGCAGGTTGACCTTGCCCAACAGATGCAGTTTTTTTTGCTCGTCCTTCAGCTTTCTTCTTACGAAATTCTTCTAACTAAAGGAAAATAGAATTTAGAAATAACAAAAATATTATTTATTAATTGACAGGGAGTCAAATCAGAGATGTGGCATACTCCTAAATTGCGCGTCGACTTCCAAAAAGGGAAAAATTTTAATAATTTCCAGTCTTCTTTAGATCACCAACAAAACAAGATGCTATTATTGTTTAAGAAGAGTAAAGTGACTCCAACATAATACATTAACCAAAATCAAGGACAGAAGGAAAAAAGCTACCCTGTGTTGGAATCAGGATGGATAATGTATTTTTGATGGAAACTTTGGGCTTGCCTCGTTAAAGAAAAGTCAACCCAACAACTGGAATTAATATCGATGACTTCAATTGTTGTTTGGTAAGGAGGTGCTCCGATTCCAATTATAATCCATCCAGAATAGGGTTCCTCTTCTTTTACTAATTTCCAATGTTTTACTTGAATAAGACTTCAATTCCAAATGGAATTTGGTTCCGATTCCTTGGATAACCAAACATATTTAGAATTACTCATTCCGATTTCGATTCTGGAGCTTTTCAATTACTATTCCAGTTCCAAGAGTTGGAGGGAAACCAAGGTGTTCAAAGAGAAGTATGGGACATGAAGTGCCCAATGTGGCAACTAGGATGGATAAGCATGTCGTTTTGGAAGATGGTCAATACCAAGTTACTTGTAATCTTCTCTTAATCTGCTTCTTATCCTACAAAGGTTTCTTGATATACTTCCAATTTTCTTCTTGTAGATATTCTCTAGGAACTTCTCTTATTACCAATTTGTTGGTTTTGTAAAGTTACAGGTAACCATGGTTAAAGCCTGCAACTTCTTAGCTGCAAACTCTTGTCAAGCAGTAAGTTACAAGCTAATACACCTTGCCAGCAACCCACCTACCCAGGCAGCCCGATCTAATTTTCAGAATCCATTATGATTCATACATAGAAATGGTCTATATTACTTTAATTTCCACGACACATGCAATGCCCGCTCATTTGTATTGTAAACTCTACTTCCAAATACCAGCTAAGCATGGACGCTTTGTCGTAATGAAAAGTAAAATCATAATACATGGCCACTACCCTACTGCAACCTAGCACAGGTGAGACACTTGATTGGGCTATGATCCTGACAAAAAAATGCAGTCTTTTTTTCAAATTCGTCAATAGTGCTAACCAAACAGCTATACCAAGATGAAATTGTAAGCTCTTGGTATCAACTATACCTGTATATTAAGGAAAGCTCCACCTCAATCTCGAAAATTCTGCTATAATAAACACATTGCAGAACCTAATTGTACTTCTTCTAAATAGAAAAGAGGATCTTTTTATCTAAGACTTAGCAGTTCATGCGGAACAATTACATATACAACCACAACATTCTTCAGGTAACAACGTTGAGAAACCAATTCAAACTCCCAACAACAATAAAAAAAGCGAAGAATCCAACACAAATCTCTGTCGACTCTAACACAAAAGATTCTCAACGAGAAGATTTAAACACCCACCTTCTTCCTGCCCAATTCAAGGTGCCCCTGCTTCTTGTTAGAAGCACCTGAGCTCGACGGCAACACCTGTGCTGAAGCCATCCCGCAAAATTTCTCTTCAAATCTTTCAATCTCCGTTACTAAGATTTCTCCCAATCCAGAACCAGTCCCCCAGTTCGATATGGTTAACAAATTCTGTTAGATCTCGAATTCTCAACAAAAAGAATGAATCTCTCCAGAACTACAACTACAAACAAATCAAAGAATACAAAAAGAATAGACCTATAAAATTTAAGCGGAAATATGCAAAATCTAATTGGAAATTTAGAATTTGAACAAAAGGGATTGGTGTTTTTGGGGAAACGTGAAGATCCGTTACAGCAAATCGATCGATCTCCAGAACAGTTTTATTTCAATTTTTTCTGGAATTTAGTTTTAATTCATTTATTTATTTTATTTTATTAATTGATTGAGCTAATAATAGCCAACTCATACGTTTGGGGATTGTGGTTGGGTTCGGTGACGTGTTGCAATCAAAGTAACGAAGCGCTTGCTTTGCATTTAGGTTTGGTCGGATAAGAAAATGATCGAGGCAGGTTGAGTGAAGCCATGTTTGCTATGACTTTTTGCAAATATTTTTAAAACTTTTTAAGTCAAAATTTTTCTTCATAATACTACAATAAAATTTTATTTGAAATTTAAAAAACATTAACTTTACGCCACAAAATTATAATATTTTTATTTATAATTGTTAATGAATGGTTTGATGAGTTTAACGTAACGTTTGGCAATGCATTTCAAATTCTTATCATTTCAAATAAATTTTATATTTTAAATAATTTATTATAATATTTATAAAATTTAAAATATATATATACATAATCGTAGTCATATAATTTTTATATTATAGTTTTTATTTTTTAGGTTAAAATATTAAACTTTTATTTTAAAAAAATTAAATATACCTTTTATTTTAAAGAAGCTTCTTTTCATAAGTATTTTTAAATATTTCTTCAATAATTGTCAATGAATGGCTTGATGAGTTGATAACATTTGTGTTCCAATGACATTATAATACCTTCAGGAACTTTCGAATTCCTGCTTATATTAAGAAGCATGTTTTAGTTACTCCAAATTCACTTTCTTAATTTTAAATTTAGATTTTGAAATAATTTTACGCATTTTAGTAGCAATTTATAATTTATTTTAAATTTTAATTTAATTGTAACTGAAACATAATAATTAACTTTTGTTTTTATCAATGCAAAAGTGCATGCTCAATATTTAGCTTGATCTTATTACCGTGAAAATTTTCATATAAGTTTAGAGTGCGTTTGTTTGAGTGTTTCAAAAGCTGCTTTTCAATTTTTCTCTATTTTATATTTTTTAATATATATTTTATAAATATATAAAAAATTTATTTAAAAATTTAACAAGCGTAGAAAAATTCTACGGAGTAAAATATTTTTATTACATATTTTTATTATTTTTTTGAAAGTAAAAAAAATATAGCTCGTTTTTCAACAACAATAAAAATATTTTTAATTCCAAAAAAACTCTATTTCATAAGCACTCCAAAACGCTCCATGATATTTCTATTAAAGGCGTGTTTACTAACACCCCAGACTCACTTTTTTTTAAACTTACTTTCAATATAAAATACATACAAAAATTAAATAAAATTTTTTATTAATAAAATTTTTTTAAAAATTATTTTTAAAACTTACTATAAATATTACATTAATATATAATTTTAATTTTTACTAAATATTTTAAATTTTTAATTTAATTTTTTTAATTCATTTTAAAAAAATTTATTTCATCTATTTTTTTTATTAAGGTAAACACGCCCTGAACCACTCGGAGGCGATAGCTTTTCCATCTTTAAGGCAAAATAGACGTCGTCAATTGCTCTCCTCCATCCCCAACTTGAGAGAGAGCACTAAAAAAAATTCTAATCTTTTTTATTTTTAAAATTATATAATATTTCATTATTTCTTTCCTTTATCTTATGTAATATTTTTTTATAATTTTTGTATTTCTTTTCTATTTTGTAATTAAAAAGACTATAAATAAACTTATTTTCTTTATTTTTCATCACATACAAATTAAAATCTTGTGTTTTACAAAATTGTTATTTTCTTTAAATTTATTATATGCACAGGTTTTCAAATATGCGTTTGGCATTACTTTTTAAAATAATATTTTTTAATAAAATTTTTATTTATTTTATAAAATTTATTTAAAATTTAAAATTATAAAAAATTTGTACATCATAAAATTTTATATTATTTATTTTTAAAATAAAAAAATAAATTTCGTATTCTAAAATATAATAAAAATATTTTTTATAAATATTTTTTAACACTCTCTAATAGATTTCTGAAGCGTTTTACTTCTTGCGAGAACTTGAAAAACTAATTTACTTTTTTGTTACTGCTTAAGAAAAACCACAGTTTTACCTAGTTACACAATTTTTTTTTTACAAGGTCCAGCAAGCAGGCCAGGAACGAGTCGTTCTACTCTACATCTGTTTTTTTTTTATCTCCTTATATGAGCGGTTGAACATGTACCGCCAACTTTTCATGCACAATTGAAATATGTAAATTTCCTAGTTTCCATTTGCCTTCTCATGATTGTTGCAAGAATGTCAACGTGCATATCATCGCCGGTGCAGTTCGTGCACTCATGGCTTGCACGACCCATTACAAAAACTCGGCTTCCATCCATTCAAGAACTAGCTGTTGCGGAAGCTCATTGCAATCATGGCTTCGGTTAAACTTTGATCTCTTATTAACCAACGCTTACTTTGTAATGGCAATTGCTGTTAATCCGGTGAAGGCACCAACGGGACAAACGAAGCTGACACCAGCTCCGGTTAAGTACCGACCACACGCACCAGTAGTGCCATCCAGCGACTCTTACGGGCTATATATCCTACAGCTATTACCAGGCTTCGTCTCCCAATTTGGAGGCAATCATAAGCCGAAGGATTGGGGCATGGAGTGGAATTGATCACACCCTTATGGCATCCATAATTCGCCCTTCATTTCCACGACTGCGCTGTCAGTGTACGTTACTGACACTTGCAGTTATGATCAATGACTTGTGTCTTCATGCCGACCATGAAACGTATATGTTTGCAGGGATGTGATGCATCTACCTACTAGACCACCCGGGAAGCGAGAGAAACGCAAAAGCTAGCGCCACTCTCAGAGGTTTCGAAGAGATCGACGACATCAAGGCTGAGGTTGAGAAGCATTGCCCGAAGACCGTCTCATGTACTGACATTCTCACCGTCGCTGCTAGGGACGCTACCGTCAAGGTTCATAAAAACTCAGCTATTCAAATTGTTGTATGTATGTTCATGGTTTGAGTTATGTTCATGGTTGCTGTAACAAATTGGAGGGCCATTCTGGGGCAGTGCCTTACGGCCGGAAAGATGGACGTGTTTCCCTTGCCAAGGAAGGAAATCTCGTCCCTGCAGGGCAGGAGAACGTTACCCACCTTATCGAGTTCTTCCAGTCGAAGGGCTTGACACTACTTGACCTTGCCGTTCTCTCAGGTACTTACAAAAAGTTAATCATTAGGCATGGTAGATTCAATAAAGACTATAAATTTTGAATACGTAATAATGCAGGATCACATACCATCGGAAGGTGCAGTTGCGGTGTGATTCAGGATAAGATGTACAACTACAAGTGCACTGGGAAGCCAGACCCTTCAATCAATCCGTTTTACCTGAACTACTTGAAACGCAAATGCCAATTGGCATCTTGAGTTTGTTGAACTTGACGCAACAACACCATTGAAGTTCGATGAATCCTACCACAAAAATCTGGGAAGAAAATGGGACTGCTCTCCACTGACCAGCTTCTGCTCTCCAACTCACGTACTTCACCGTTGATCGACGCGTTAGCCTCGCAGCCGATGCTCTTCTACCAACAGTTTGCTGTGTCCATGACAAACCTTGGCAATGCACAAGTACTCACTGCTAATGAAGGAGAGATTAGAACAGATTGCAACTTTGTTAACAAATTGCCATAGATCATTCACGATGACTTTGATGATTGATTGATTGATCTGAAGTTATTGTAAACGATAGAATTTAAAGAAGATGGCAGCTATCATTGTTCTTGAGTTTCAAGTTTTGTTGCTCGTCTTATCGATTATAAGACGTTTCTTTTTTCTAATCTCTGTTTAAACTTCACCACGTTTACTTGTTTTTTGAGCACTAAAAGCATGTAAATATATATTCACATAAATCTGTTTTGGATGAATAGTTACATTTAAAAGAAGATCAACTTGTCTCCAACAATGAACCATGTCACAGATCAGGGACGGAAGTCTCGCTTTACCAACGAATGCTAACAGAATGCCACCATTACATCACTAAACAGTTCACAACTTTTCTCTCGCATCTTGCAGCATTTCACACACTCAAAATATATCAGCAATACCAAGGCGTATCACTAAACTTCACCTTAGCAAAGCCTGCAAGCCCTTCTAATATCTAAGGGGACATTTTGTGAAATAAGCTATGGGTTAGAAACCGGGACAGGTTCTATGGTTTCTAGAGAGGATTATAGAGAAAAAATACATAATTGCGGCATCAAGAATTAGAATACGCTCGTACAACATCCACAATTGGCTCTTGACATTTCGGGCATCTGCCACTGTTCCATTGCAACTCATTTGCACACTCGAAACATGTACACATATGACCACATCTGAAATAAACGAAGAGCAGCAAATAAATAAAAACATTAGATCCTACACATTCCATTGTCTAAATTCGCCTTCATATCTATTTTCAAAGAAAAGAGTATCCTCAAAATATTCGCCTTGATTTGTATTATGTGAATTGTGAATTTGAAGAGTTTCCGCATAACATTTATAGGAATTGGGATCTCAGATTTATGCAGAATCTTAAGATAGTATAAGGAGAAACCCAAAAGGGAATGTTCTTTGACAATGTAAAATGGAATAGCCATGAGATCTAAACCTGTATAGTAGTGAATCAATTTGCATCTTGTAGCAGACACAACAGAGCCCCTTCTTTGCTGATGTCTGCTTCAAAGTGGGCAGACACCTCTCTGTCTTGCCTGTCAGAAGAAAACATAAAACATCAAATATGAAATATTAAATTTGAGATATAAGATTCTGCGATTATAAGATTGTAGATATTAATAGAAAGATTTAAATGAGATAAACCCAAGCATATGGAAATAGTTAACTAAAAGGTCAGGCAGCACAAGTAGACATCTAATGTGAAATGTGGATCATGTAAACTTGAGAGTACCACCACATAATGAATACCGGTACGCGTATTACGTAACTTAAACATTTCTTTGAAAGGATACATATAACCATATAAACCCAGTATTAACAAATGACCAGCTTCTCAACAGAAGTGGCTGAATTTATGCAGGCACTTCATATGTTCCAACAATTCTACTCATCTACGCTAGCTCACTTTTCAGAAATCAGTGCTCTTTCATTGGTGTCTCGGTGGTCTATTAAAACAGAATTCTTCAAGAATTTTCCAGGTGAACTTATCTTCGCCTTACCACACATCAAGAAAAGATATCTCAGCTCTGTGGCACTTGCAACTAGTCATTCTTGTGCCTAAAGGTTCTGCCATAATCTGACCGAAAGGAAAAAAGAAAAAGAAAATGGCATGCATGAAACACAAGATAATGCTCACAAATGACAATACTGGAGAAGATTGTACAGTGGTGTACATGTAGCATTCAAGCATTTGTTAGACATCCGGGTTGCTGACATATTTATTCATCAGACTTAAGATTATGTTGTAAGTTCAAGGATTTCGAAAATTATAATAGAATGAGCAATACTATACTACAGTAATCATTCCATGCTAGTGCACTATAACTGATACACAATATATTCTCTTAATTGTTGAAATTAAGATCTAACTTTCTGATGAGAAAAGAAATGAGCTAAAGAAAATCCTACTCAATTGATGGACAGCTGCAAGAACCTCCTGCTTAATAGCATCTTGCAAGTTTACTTTCCAATCCATGAAACTCTGTACCAACTTCCGAAGCTCAGAAATCTCATGACGTAGTTGTGCAACATCATATCTCAAGTCATGTGATGCTTCCATTTCCTACCATATTGTAAGTGTCATTCAAGCCATCATATTTGCAAGTTTAATATACTTACAAAAGAGTGAAGGCATAGAAAACTTACAAGGAACTTCTGGGATGAATGGCGTACAAGTGAAGCATGTTGCCAATAATCTCTGCGCTGGGGTTCATTATAAGGTAGGGGTAACAAGGAAGATGAAACAACACCTTGGTCTGTACTCTCATACCCATCATACTGTCTCCAAGAAGTCTGATGGTCATATTCCTCAAGGAAGTTATCATCATCAGTTTGTTGTCCTTGTCTATGTAAGAAGGACATGACCAAACGATCCATGGTGTTGCGGAAGTCACTTGCAAGGGAATTCGAAACTGTTCTCCTGTAGAAAGGTGTAATAAGAAATACTTAGAAGTAGCTAGCTGCCCATTAAGAAAAACTATAGCCTATAGTTACAAGTAGGTCAAAGTAATGGGAGAAAAAAATATAATCAACCAAAAGTAAATCACTCATTCACTAGATTTGTTTCCAAGAACAAAGTGCAGTTAAACAAAGGAAAGAAGGTAACTTCTCCTGGAAAATTTGACGCATTTCCCAATTTTAAACATTTATGTCAGAGAACTCTCTGGTTAGCAGTTCATATCCATTAGTATTAGCTGATGAAGGAAAAGAATATCAGCGGGGATACCTTTCCAAAAGATCATGAATTTCCACATTATCAGGGAAGCTATCGAAGAAGCTATCGTACATTGTTCGATCACTTTCACCCCATACTCTCCATGAATTAGAAGGGCTAATGAAGCAGTTTAATTCTTGGCTTCTGTCATCTTCTTGATTGGAAGGGCTAATCGACCAATTGCATTCCTGAAGTCTCTCATCATCTTGATTAGAAGGGCATATCAACCAGTTACATTCTTGACTTCTCTCATCTTGTTGATTTGATGGGCTATTCATACATGAGAATTCCTGAATTCTTTCATCTTCTTGAATTGGGGGACTGCTTGACCTATCACATTCATCATGTCTCTCATCTTCTTGGGCGCATGGATCTATTTCATCTGTTATGGCCTCAAAACTCCAGTTTCTGAAGGACGAGTAGCCTAAAGGTCTCTGCCAATTTGGTTTGTTAATCTCTACATTTGTCTCCTCCCATCCAAACTCTGAACTTTCACTCTCTCCATATGAATGTTCACTTGTAGCTGGTGGCGAGTTCCCTTCATCTTCAATCATTTCACAATTCCTCAACTGAATTGCTTCTTCAAACTGATTACTTCCAATCACAAAATTATTTGTCGATCCATTATTGCATGAACTTTGATAACCGTTTGACAATGGAACACAGGGACTATTAGGAGGTACTGCATTTCGTATCTTAGAGCGGTCTTGCTCTTGTTGGCTTTGCTGGAACCTCTGCCTGTTGATCAAGTCCAACATGAGGCTCATTGAAAATGGTCTAATTTGGACCACATCTTATGATGTTCTAAAATGAACACATAATACAAACAAAGAAATAGCACATAAAGTGATGCATCCTTCAAAGTAATGAACTGACTAATTTTAAAGCTAATACCAATTTGAAACATGCATTATCTCTGGATGACCAATTTCTGCAGAATTCATACACTAGCAAAACAATTGACCAAAATTTGAAATTTCTGCATACATAAAGCTGCTTGAAGTGGTAAATTGATCTCTTTTGATACTTGAATGGCAAAAATCCTAAGTACCAAAAGAATGTAAATTGGATTTTAGATGCTACCTAGAAATTCAAACCAACTCAAGATACAGAATTCTTAGAAATATCACCATTTATTGACTGAAGGGGTTTTCCTATGATTCTTGCAGGTTCTTTGAGCTATGCTTACAAACAAGCCGACCTACAAACCACATAAGAGTACGTGCACAAAGTACCTTAGAATTGAAATCGAAGATCTGTTCTGCAGCTGGTCCAATTCGATTGGTGCTGCAGAATGTCGAAAATTATCCGGACACCTTGTTTCTTGTCGAAGAGTTAACAGCTTTAGCAAAGACTGAGGAAGAAATATCACGATGTCAGCAACATTTGCATTGACTAGTGATGATGAAATTATAAATGGCAAGGGTCTTAAAAGAGTAAACAAAAATATGAGTCTAGGATTAGCACATCTTGGCATGCCTGCCAAAAACACCAAGGGTCTTAAGAAAGAAAGACAAAACTATGAGTCTAGGATTAGCACATCTTGGCATGCCTGCAATAGAATGCTAACCATCATCTTCAGGAATTAATCCCTATTTCAATGCCTATCACAAAGAGTATTTGCCAATATTGATCATAGCACATAGCCCTGAATTTTCAAGTGTTTCTAAAATTGGTTTCCCTGCCATTTGCATCATATGACTGCAAATCAGAATTAATTAAAAGCATTCTTTTAATCATTAGCAAGCTCACCTGAAGCCGGCCTCGGTAGGGAAACCGTGATACAGCATGCTGCTCCATCAATCCAGTAAGCTCCCTCCGCCGCTCCTTCTCCAATCTCACCAATAAATCTTCCAACTCTTGCCGTCCCCCCACGCGCATAAGCGCCGAGCTTCTCCTATATTCCCCCTTTTGGTCTCCCAACCCCGGGACCCTAACATTAGTTGCCTCACTGTCATTATCACTCAATGGTGCTGTCTCCGGCGCCACAGTCATTGACTTGCTGCTGAGCATTCGAACAATGTCGCCTACCCGCCTCCGCTCGCTCTCCGACATCGACCTCGAGCTGTTCTGCGTCACGGTGGTGTCGGCTTCCGACTCGGTGTAAGCCTCTGAGTCATAACAGGTCTCTGAGCCGCTGAATGGTTCATCACCGACAACACTGCTAAATACCAAACTGGTTTTCTCATTGGCGGAAGGGGTAGCTCGAGGGGTTGAAGGGGAAACTCCGGCCTCTGCTTCGAGTTCGCGCCACATTTGAATGAGCGAAGAAGCGCGCACGTTTGGCGGCAAGTTAGCTGTCTTAGGAGCGTTAGCGGATGCCCTAGAAGGTTTAACGGTAGCCCGAGAACGTTCAGCAGCGGCGATGCCACCGATGGGATTGTTGGTTACAGAGTCGGAGATGGTGAGATTGTTGGGTACAGAGACGGAGACGGTGGAAGTATTGGTTATAGAGACCGGAGCGGAAGCAGGAGCGCTTGAAGCAGCGGCAGCAGGGACAGGGGTGGGATCGGCGGCAGTGGTGGAGGAAGAGTCAGAAGGAGCAGGTGAATCGCGAAGGAAAGTAGCGGCACGGGCGGAGACAGGTTGTGATACGGTGGTGAGCGCAGAGATCTCAGCTTCGTGAGCTTGTCTTTGAATCGTCGCCACCATCTCTCCCGCTTGGCTCGCCGCCCAACGATCGAGAATCCTCGACTGACACCGTTTCTCTGCTTCTCTCGAAGCCGTCGGCTGCGGTGCAGAAGAAGAAGCAGCTTCATTGATTTCAATCGCAGCATTCGAAGAAGTTGCACCGTTCTTTGGAGTCGAAGCAAAGAAAGGAGAGTGAGTAGAATCACGAACACGAATTCTGAGAGGTTTAGAAAAAGCGGCAGCGTAAGGTAAATAAACTCCACCGCCGGCGCCGCTGCGCCATTCCTCGCTTGGCATCCTAGCTACAGATGAAGCCATGATCAAACTCCAAACAATCAAAATCACAAACTTGAAAAAGAAGAAGAAGAAGAAATTTGAAGTAGTCAATGGTCAATAATCCCGTTCCCGTCTTGCTTTGCCTATTCTAGTCTAATCACTCAAATAGATGGAACAGAGAATGAAAGAAACAAAGAGAAGAAGAACAAAAGAAAGAAAATTGAAAGAATGGAAGGGGAAGAGAAATCTTCGGTGGAGCACAGTCGCATTCAGTTGGATGTAGGCTATTGTTGGCAACGGCGAAGAAGAAGAAGCCAGAGATAGAGAAGAAAACTGAGCGGGGATGTTGGTTACAAAGATTGATATAAATTACTAAATTAAGAACTTCATTATTATTGTTACTCGCGTATGGAACAGTTTTGCTTTGAGTATTTCTTTATACTAACATATTTAAAATTTAAAATCTGAATCTTCAGATTTTCTGGCTGCACTCGCGGCGCGAAAGGAGACGGAGGAGCTAAGTTGGCTCGGTTCGCGTAGCATTTTAGTCGAGTCTGGAATTTTCTGGTTTATAAATCTGGATACACAAAGAGGTAGTCGGTTTTCTATTTGGATGAATTCATGTGAGCCACGTGGACCGTTTTATTTTCTACTTGATTGTTATAACGTGTTGCTGACAAATGTACCAGAGGGAGCGTTCTTTAGTAATTATGAAATAAAATTTTTTTAAAATAAAAAGTATTTTTATTTTTTTAAGAATAAAATCTTTTTTATTTTTAAAAATATAATAAAAATATATAATAAAAAATTTTATTTCGTAAATTTTTTTTATATTTTTTAAATTTTTAAATAAATTTTTTATATATTTATAAAATATATATTAAAAAATATAAAATAAAAAAAAAATTACTAAACAGTTTTTTTATAAGCTCAGCCAAACGCATCCACAGGCGGTTTCGCCTTCACGGATTTTATGTGAGTATTAAAAGAGTTGGTCTTTCCCTTTTCTGTTTTCTAAAAGTAAAACAAAAAAAAAAAATTAAAGAGGGTTGGGTTTGTTGTCTGCGTGTAGGGAAGAACACGTGAAAGAAAACGGTGACGAAGATGAGGAGGAGGAGAGCTGGATTATTGCTAATTATTAATTAGCTGAGATAATCATGTGATATCTACGATGTAAGATCTAGTGACACGTGGCATATGGCAGTTTGATTTTCAGTTGTAGTCTGACCTGAAGAAAATGGGTTCAGGTTCGAGTTTGAATCATTAGTAAATCATCTTCACTTTGTCATCGATGATCCTACTTACTACTATTAATGCCTAAAACTACATCTTTACACTATTTGCATGAGTACGAGAGTTTGAATTGGAGCTTATTTTAAATACATATTTATAAAATTAAATTTGTAAAAAAATTCAAAAATAAAATTTAGATGAAAGCAAAATTTGAAATAACATTTAAATTAAATAAAATTAATTTTTTATAAATAAAATTTAGTATAAAATAAAATTCGAAATTACAAATAATATATAAAAATAATCAAACTCAAAATATGAAAAAAAAAGAATTCGATATATTTCAAACGTGACTTTAGACAAGCTTATTATTCAGAATTTCAAACATGGAGAAATATTTTCAAAATTTTTGGGGTTACTTAAACTTAACTATTTTACAAAAAAGAAATTTGTTTAGAATTTATTTTAAATGAATTTTTTAGTTAAAAATAAAAAAAATAATATATTGAATTGTTAGCATATAAGTTTTATCTTATTTTCTAAAAATTTATTTTAAAAATATAAAAATAATATAAGAAAGTATTTGAAAAGTACTTCTGCTTGCATGAACTTTTTGTTCCTAATTTAAACAACGCTATTGCGTATATGGTTTTCCAAGTTGTAAGAATTTTATGGACATACATAGCTACAAATCTTAGTGATAGAACTTTGATCGGAATGTTTTTAATTAAGATTTTATGTTCTCCCCACTCGCACATACATACATCTACGTTCAATTAAACGATTGAGGTGCGTTTGGGAAAGCACGCTGATTTTTATTTTTTTATTTCATATTTTTAATATAATTTTTATAAATATATAAAAGTTTACTAAAATTTAAAAATATAAAAATTTTACGTAATAAAATTTCTTATTATTTATTTTTATTATTTTTTAAATAAAATATAAATTTGTTTTTAAAATAAAAATATTTTTTATTTTAAAAAAATTTTATTTTATAAGTATTTCAAGCACCTCTAATTAGCCCCTGATTAGTTGCATTCTTTGATGTTCCAGAAGCTCTTGCTAAGAGCCGATCTGTTTGTTTTTTAAATAATTCAATTTTTATATTAATAATTAAGTTTTAATAAATTCACATATTTATTTATATTAAAATTTTTATTTTTAATTTTTACTTCTCACAATTATTTTTACAAACATAAAAAATCATTTTTACTATTAACTTCCAATTATAAATAATTATAAAAATAAATTCACTTTCAGTAATTATTTATTTAGTAATTAACATTTACAATTACTTTATTGGAAAAGTAAATAAATTCGGATTGTAATGTATGACGATTAAGAGAAAGTTTGATATTATTTTTCAAGTATTATTTAAATAAATAAATATATTTAGTAAAGTTTTATATTATTTTATAAAAATAAAAAATATAAAACTTATATGTCATATTTGTATTATAATTTTATTATTTTTTAAGATCAAAAGATTTAATTTATTTTAAAAAATTTATTTCATAAGTATTTTTCGATATGTCTTCTATTGTGTTAGGAGTAATTTTTATCTTTTTGGAAGACGACCAAGTTTAAGAAACCTTCAATTTTACCGAGCTATTCACGTTGGCTTTCTCCACCTTTCCAGAAATCGGCGCTGCGGCCTGTTTTGCATTACGTTTTGAAGAATAGATTTTTAATTTTTAACTTATATTTTGTAATAATTTTTAAGAATTAATTTAAAAATATAAAAAACATTTATATAGTAAAATATTATTATTTATTTTTATTTTTTAAAAAAAATTAAAATTTTATTTCTTAAAATTAGATAAAAATAATTTCCGCTTCAAATATATTTCAAATATTTTTAAAAAATCTCCTAGCACCTTCAATAATTCTCTTTTATTGCGTATCTTTTCTTAAGAACAAAAAAGAACTCATATTAAATAAAATTATAATACCCAAAATGTCTACTAAGATTTTTTTAAAATAAATATATTTTAAAATTATTTCAAGAAATAAGATTTTTTACTAATAAATAAAACTAAACACTATTTAAAAATTTTTAATATATAATTTTGTATATTTTTTAAATATTAAAATATGAAATAAAAATTAAATAAAAAATCTCCAAACGTGTGCCTTAAACTAGTCGCGAAACTCATAAGACATTAAGACCTGCTAAATTTGGGCTGGGCCAAAAACCCGTTTTGTTAACAGCCTTTTCCTGCCCAAGTTACGTTAGCAACCGTTCAGGCCGATCACGCCATACTATATATTGAGTTTATTTAATTTTTAAACATCTAAAAATCAAAAGGGGAGCGCGAGAGATAGACGATCTTCACTGAAAACAAACGCAGATCCAATCGATCTACATGGATCTCGATCGAGTGCTGCAAATGGGGAAGAAAACTGTGCTGATCGGGATCAACTACCCAGGAACCAAAGCGGAGTTGAAGGGTTGCGTCAACGACGTCCGTCGAATGCAACAGTGTTTGATCAAACGGTACTGATTCGCCAAAGAAGACATTGCCGTTCTCATCGAAACTGATGAATGTACAATCTGCCTACAGGTGTTAACATTCTCAGAGCAATCATCTTCGATCAACCAAGCCGGAGGATTACTTGGTTGTTCTTTACAGTGGACATGGTACTCGGTTGCCTGCCGAGACTGGAGAGCGTGATGATACTGGCTATGATAAGTGCATTGTCCCCTGGGACATGAATTTAATCACAGGTCATATGTCTCGTCAACGATCTCCGAGAAAATTAATATGAATTTCTTTATCGTTACTGTTACTGTTTTTGCTGCCTCGTTGCAGCATGTTAATGGATCTATTTATGAAATTGTTTTAATTAGCTTGACTGTATATAGGAGAAATGCTTTGACAAATTGGATTTGTTTGTTAATTGTTAAGCGGCACCAAAAAATCTAAGGAAATTGTGGACTTTCGCCAAACTTGAAAAGTGGAAAGTACCTGTTTTAGTATGTAGATAGATTCAGGTGTTGACAAAATTAAGCTATAATATGTTTCCTATTTTGTTCGAAATTGTTTCTATAGCATGTTAAATTAGGTCAAGCTTATATCGTAACACATATTCATGGTACACACATTTCTTACATGTGGACCATTGCGAACGCTGCTGTTGCTAACTTGCTATCTTTGCGCATGCCTGCTCACTGCTCTGCTGTTAGTTTTCCCAAGGGACCTATTGGTACATAATCACTTTGAGCTATTTTCATTGATTTTGCTTCCACATGGTCTTTCTTGTAGTTTCATAAGCTTGTGGAGTGGTCCTTCATGTTCCCTTCTGTAATTATGTGAGTGGGTGGCACTGGTGATTATATCATTTATATGTGAATTGTGGGCGAGTGGCCCTATTTATTCGAATGTGTGAATGTAACACCATTGTTTTAAGGTGGAGTTAATCCCGTTTTATTTTGAAAATTTCGATTTTGAGGGTAGACTCTGCCATTGTTTTGTTTGTTTCAGTTTTCTTTTGTGGTTTTCATGTTTAATTGCTTTTTTGTCTATAATTCATTTAAGGTTTATTAGCATAGAGTAAGTCAAAAAGTTTGGTTTAGGTTAGTGCCAGTCACGTTTTCATTTTGGGACATGACAAAGATGGCTGTTTGAAATACATTCTTTTCAGATTATGACATTATAGGTGGAGTAGCATTAAGGAGCCATTGCTCAAATTTTGTGGTCATAAATTTTCAGGGAGATCATAGATGCGTAATGATATGTTTGTGTCTCTTTTGATATGTCAGTTGGTGTACGATCTCTATATCAATCAATTTCTGTTTCTATCTGTCAGCTAGCTAGCAAGCCACTGTAAAATTAAATGTCTTGTTTTGCTCCAGTTCTTATATTTATTTCCTTGTTTCCGTGGACTCCATGCAAATTGATTGCTTAGGGGTTCTATTTGCTGCCCAGTTGTATCTTTTCTCGGACTGGATTGAGGGTCCGTTTTGTTTTTGGTTTTTTTTTTTTGTTATTTTATTTAAAATCCATCTCTTATTTCATTCTTTAATTTCTTAGGTCGTTTCCAGGTTGCGAGTCTGATTGAACTTCTTTATTTGTAACTAAGAACAGAACAGTCGATACTCCCAAATCGCTTTCTCTTTTTTCCCTCAAAACCACCACTACGACCTCATCAGTCTTCTTGCAAGCATCTCTTAATTGTTTATTGGGTATGAATCTAGTTGAATGTTTGTCCTCCTTTATTTCTAAATAATGAAGCAGTAATTTAAGGTAGAATCTCTAACTACCTGTCACTTTCTCACTCTCTTTTGAGATGTGCAATCGATAGACAAAAATGCTTTCTTATCTCTGCCAGAATTTCCATTGTGTGGGCTCTTAAATTCCTTGCAAGCATCGTTCTGTATCCTTTTATCAAGAACCAAAATGCAACCGTGAAACTGCAATAAAAATTGATTCTTTGATGTTTTCAATATGAAGATATGCATCTCTTTTTCTTTCATATGGAAGCACGAGTTGTTGCACCTTATGGAGGTATGCAACAGACGAATATGTCTCTTG
The DNA here is from genome assembly GCA_019914995.1 of Acanthochlamys bracteata. Lineage (NCBI taxonomy): Eukaryota > Viridiplantae > Streptophyta > Magnoliopsida > Pandanales > Velloziaceae > Acanthochlamys > Acanthochlamys bracteata. Next base: position 4,519,452 of record CM034129.1, on the reverse strand, counting down.
GGGTCAGTCTATGTATTAACCATGGTTTAATGTTGGTTATAGAATTCATATCTTGCTTGTTTGTATTTCACTAGAAATTGTAATATCTTTTTGAAAAAGCTGGCTATAATTTTTGGCTCCAATTCCTTGAAGTGGCATTCTCATTTTCTATTCTCATTTCACAATAATGAGCTAGCAATTAAAATTTCCAGAAAATGTGAATATTATGTCAATATGATTTAGACTGTAGAGACATGCTTTAGCTTGGAACTGAGCTCTGACTTTGAGTTGCTTGTGCATATGATGACTATAGAAATTTTGTTGACGAAGTCCCTGAAGACTGTCGAATTACCATATTGTGTCGGATTCATGCCATAGTGGAGGCCTTATAGATAGAACCGAGGAACAAATTGGTGAAAGCACGAGGCATGTCAAGACATCCGACTCTGGATTCGGCTTCAAAGGCTTTATCAAGGACAGTTGAAAGGATGCATTTGAGTGAAGGGGAATTCACATTCCTCACCGAGACCATGATAGCCTTCATGGATATGAACAGGAAGATGTAGGCAGCAGGGATGCTGAGTAACACGGTCATGTTAACGTCAGAAACCGTTCCCTACCTCTGTCTACGCTGATTGAATTCTTACAGGAAAAGACTGGAAAGCAAGACATTGATGTGGGGAAGTTGCGGCCGACACTCTTTGACATTTTTGGTGAAGATGCTAGCCCAAAAGTGAAGAAATTCATGAAGGTGATAATGAGCAAGCTTCAGAAAAGCGATAACAATGAAGGAGGTGGGCTTATGGGGGAAGTCTTGCTTAAGAATTTCTTAAGGCTAAGCAGGAGGAAAATGATGAGGGATACTGAAGCCTGCAATGGAAACTGAAGTTCATGACGTTAAGTTTATGCTGGAAAAACAAATTGAGTGCTTCCGGATATTGAAATTCTGATCAGTGGATGTCAGACAAATCAAACATCTGCGGATGCAAGTAGCCGTCAGGGTGCTTATGGAGCTGCAAGCAATGCAATACAAATTATTCTGTCCCAAAATGAAGATGAAACCAGCAACCACGAGTTTGTTGAGAGGGTTCGTCAGCTGCTTGCTAAGCAAGGTTTTGCTCAACGTCCTGGTCTCTACTGCAGCGACAAACATGTTGAAGCACCTTTTGTTTGCTGATGGAAGAAAGATGATCGCTGCTTATAAGATTTGTTTGAGGTGAGTGTCTTTAGGCTTTGCGGCATGTTAAATGATCCAAAAAAACCTTCCTTTGACTCCGAAGTGTGTGTATGTTAAATGTTCTGTTTTGCTGCAGCTGGCAATTTCTCTTTAATATGTGGCGTTATTTATGTCCTTTTGCAATTGTTGTCACTGTGCTTTGTAAGATGTTGATTAACAGCATAGAAGTTGTTCAACTGGAATAATGGTTCTGGTGCCCAGCTGCTTTTTAAGTTCAGCTGTGTATGATGAATGATCTTTCAGTGTAGGATCTCAAATTCTCCATTGAAGATGGGAAAAATAAATTTATCAGAGATCATGTTGCTTACAGCGGAAGATCAAAGATCTTTTAAATGGAGCTGCTGCTTATTGTCCATGTTCTAGGTCCTGCTGTTATTTATTATTCATAGTTAGCTGCCCTATTTTACAAGGTTGCAATTTTGAGTGGATCTTTCATTTGGTTGGTCTGGTCTTAAACTTTTAAAGAGTAGGGGTTTTATAGGCCAATTATAACTGGGTTCTATGCATGTGAAATATCTAAGACATGTTTACTTTGACTATGATATTTTGCATAATCACTTAGAAGTGATCTGTTCATTGTTTACCAGTATTGGAAGGTTGCAACTTCTGAAAACTAGTTGTCTCTATGCTGGTCTTTGTACATTTGGATCCACTTGTCAAGGAGAAGCAACTTTGCATTCATTGTCGATGTATTATTGTTGTTTGGATCTTTCTGCTTCATCTTGGTTGCAATTTCCTTGAAGAAAAAAGGACAAATATTGATCCCCTTGCCAGCATCTACGTGATTCGTATTATATTCTCTGCCCTTTTGCTATAGATCATGTTATAGCATGGACGGTAATACAGAATCACGAGAAGCTTGTTGAAAAAGAAGTGTTTCCGTTGCAGGAAAAGTTTAACATGAAAGCTGGAAGATCTTTGCGTTGGTATCTAAACCCTTTGACGCATGCAAGCATCCATTCTATCAGAATCTAGCTCCTCCGTAGGTAAAGGCATCGACACCTGTTGCATCTAAGGAAATGTTCTGGTATGTCGTACGACTTGGATCCTTTTAGCAAATTATTACACTTGTAGCATCTAAGGAAATCTGTGCCCGCCGGATCACGTGCATGAATTGTTAGGGATTGCTATCATTCGAAGAACCCTTCATTTCTTAGTCAGATATCTACAATAGCCCGGATAGCTGCTATTCAACTGAATTATCTCTTCATTCAAACTAATTGAGCTTTATGCATATCCCATGTCAAGTCCTATATATCTAGTTCGGTTCAAGGTAACTAATACTTAATCATCAGGACTTAAACCAGAATGTCTAGCATTGTTGATTGCTTTTTTACCCGTTAATGTTCATGCACATCTCTATTCAAGTGATGGATCAAAACCAAATGCTAGGGGCCACACCTCCCAACAATCCATGTGTATTCCTTGTAAAATCCAGTTGTTGAGAGTTAGGGGTTTATCCAAATGGTAACCAGATCGGAATGAGAAAGTAGCATAGGGACTTCTATTTTTTATATGTTTGATTGAAGCAAGTGGGAGTGGGGAACTTATGAACTGAACCCCTGTCTTTCACAAGGATAGGAATCTCATAATGGGAAGAAGTTGGGAGACCACATGCTATGTTTTTCGCATTCTTCAAGTGAATTAAGATGTGGGGCTCTTATGAAATGGGGATGGAGTTGTTCTTCAAGAGGTTGGAAGAGGAAGAAAGGAATATAATGTATTTGCCACTGCTAATGCCAGCTAGGTACTATTCTGTCATTCAAGGGCAGTGCATACCTTGTTGTGCCTTTACTCTATTCTGGATGGTTGAGTTGAAATATCCGTCTGTCTACCACGGACATGTATTATGATTCTAGTTCATATTTTTAGCTATCGATCTCTCTGGGATTCTCTTTGAAGCTCATAGCTTGTCCTAGGAATTCATTAGGAGGGGTGCATCTTACGTCTTCTCATCTTATAACAGAAGGTATTGATACATATGAAGAGATTAGTGGAAGAAGAATCTATCTGGCTGATGGGTACATGAACCATAAATGGTATTTCGGTGTCAGCGTGTGCTATATGTTTTTTGAATTTTTAAGTCAATTTTTTTCTAAAATTTCACTTCGAACTTGCATTTATATAAAATAAATATTAAACTTAAACTCAATTTTTTTAAAAAAAATTATTTTAAAAAAGCAGTTTAAAATAATAATAAAGTCCATACTGAAGGGGATGTCAACGGACTCGATAACCAGAAACAGAACTGCTAATAATTGAAGGGACTCGTAGAGAGATTGACGACCTTTAACGTTGTTCATGTAGCACTCCGAGGGTGTCTATAAGATGTTCTTAGAACGTTTTGCATTTTGATTTGGTTGGTATGCCAAATAATAAGGTAAATCATTAGGCAAGCATCATAACCTCCTCAATGTTAAATAAAGCCCATTAATTTGGTTTAAATCACTGAAGAAGCGTGATTTTAATGAATGATCAAATCGTCAAAACACTATCTCAATCTATATGCAATTATCTCAAAGAGAAAAATGGGGATGATTATAGAGCACATGTGAGTAGACTCATATTCTTATATATATAAAGAGAAAAGAGTATACGATACTTTAATTATCTGTCAAGCAAGCCGCAGCACTCTTTCTTTTCCCCCCTTTCTTTCCAAGCCTTGCAGAGAGTAATAGCAATACATACATAACACATCCATACTGGTGAACTTTTAAAATAGAAGAAGGTAAATGGGTTTTGCGGTGTTCTGACTCTGTTTCTTTTCCTTTGCGTTTCATTTCATATCCAGGCTAGACTACAAGAAACAACAGCAGAATACAAAACAACTTCAGCAAGCTTTGCCCTGCCTTGCTGTGCTGTGCTACAGTGTATGTTGTTGAAGAAGATTTTAGAGTGTTGTTCAAATATTCATAACTGAATTTCGTAAAAATAAAAAATAAAAAGTAAAATTTTTTTAAAAATAAAATAAAAATAAAATTTAGTATTTGTATTTTAATAGATCTTAAAATTATGTTAAAAATTAAAAAATATAATTGTATTGAGAAATATATAAATAAAAAAATTAGAACTAAAATTTCGTATGTAAAAATAAAATTCTAAATTTTTTATATAATCAAAATATATAAATTATTTAAAACTTAAAATTTGATAAAAAAATAAAATTACAGATGTTAGAAATATATATTTAGACATAGAATGAAAAAATTGAAAGGAATAATGAAAGATCACATGGACATGGTCTAACTATATTAAAGCAAGTCCAGACTCTATTGTACGTGACACAGCTCACATGCTTCTGCCTCTCACATGCGTTTCCTTTACCCCACTCCTTCCATGCTCCATCTCTATCACCGCAACCAAAAAACTGTAGATATGACATATGTGTAAATTCTGCTTAAATTTTCATTGGAACATTTTTCATTCATTCAACACGCTACTACTTAAAACATTATCTCTTCTTGTCTATGCACACCAAAAGTTACATGAACACAAAAGGATCAATCCCTCCCAACTCATATAATCTCTAGGGGGATTCAAATACATCTTACATATTTTGAAGTAAATTAACAAACCTCACATCCTTAGTTAATTTTAATTAATCGTGTCAGAAAAGTACGTATAATGGAAGCAGCCTAGCTTAGCAGCTCGCTGGTGTAGTACTAGTAGGTGGTGCCGGAGACTATGTGAACAATATCGGAGCAATGACGGTGCCGGGGACAAGAGATAAGATGGTCGTTGGTGAGTCCGGCGGCTTGCATGAAAGAGTGAACGACGGTAGGTCCGACAAAACGGAATCCACGGCGGATGAGGTCTTTACTGATGGACTCAGACTTGGAAGTCTTCACCGGAATCTTGTGGCCGTACTTGTAGTTAGTGACAATCGGTTTGTAGTTGATGAACCCCCATAGATAGTTGTCCAGTGAACCAAAGTCCTTCTTGACCTTTATGAATTCATTGAAACAAAAATGAATCATCAGTAATGATCGATGTTTATAAATTGCATAAGAGAAATCAACTGTAAGCGAATTGAAATGCAGTGGTTCGTTTGGATCAGATTTACCTCCAGAATCTTGTTGGCATTGTCAACAGCACCACGGACTTTACTAGGATCGATTCCGTACTCTGTGATGATAGAATTGATCATCTTTTCTGTGAATCCGGCTACAATTTCAGCGTCGAATCCGGCAAATGCTTCTCTGCAAACATTCAAGAATAAACACGCGCACACATTTAAGATGTTTTTATACATCATATAAATAGCAAGGTATGAATAGCATTCGGTCACTTTATCTAATGTTTTATACCTGAATTCATTTCTTTTCTTGAGAATTGTTGTCCAGTCTGATCCAACTTGAGCTCCAGTTAAAACCAGCAATTCAAACAACATTCTGCAAAGAACAATTTTTTTTTTATCAACTCTGTTTTATCTTATATTAATTCTTGTATGAAGTTGATTAACTGAGCAGTGCTCTGATGTATCTATAATACCTGTCATCATGAACTGGAACTCCCCATTCTTCATCATGGTAAGCAACATATATAGGGTCTGCAACATCACATACATAGTTATTATATATTTATCATGAAACCAATTGATGCAGTAAAATAAAAGAAGATCAAAACTACGACTCTGTTTTGAAAATAATAGTTAGTTACCTGAATTTGCAGTAATGAAGCTACATCTCTTCTCTTCTTGGATAGTAGTGGTACTAGTGGTGCTATCAACAGGGACTACCTTCCCTTCAAGCTTCGCCGGAGTTCTTCCGTAATGTGCGATCTTCATCTTGCGTTGCGCTTGTACGAGTGAAGCTTGCTCTCTCTGTGCAGCTGCAAGTGCGCCTGGCGCCATGTCGCTCCAGAACAAGAAATTTGTAGAAAGAGTACTACCAGAATGGCTGTTCTTGCTACCTGCAGACAACAACTGATCTACGGATAACGGAGCAGCTGGTACGCTGTTGAATTTCTTCGACTTCTTTCTTACTAAAGCCGGAGTAGTAGCAGCAGCAGTAGTTTTCGTAGTTGCGGATTTTGGTAGTACCAGTTTCTCAGTACTGGAGTTAAGACTGTTGCAACGTTTCAGAACAGGCTTAGTAAAGGTCATCTTCGCCGTTGGCGACACAGGCGGAGATATCTTTGGAGGTGGAGAAGTAGTAGCCTTTACAGAAGATAGCTGAGCAGTCTTAACAGAAGCAGGCATGGAAATAGATTTGTGGAATGTCTTCTTCAACGATGGCTTCACGGGATCAAACGACACGGTAACGCGGTTGCATGCCGGTTGCAGCACCGGCCTTCCGTCGATCTGCGCTACCTCTACATGGCCAGACTTGATCTTCGAGCTACACATGCTGTTATATATGCAACCAATCACAAGCGAACAGAAGGAAATCTACAAGCAATATATGTTGTTTCAGTTTTTTGTTATCAAGAAGAGAAAGGAATGAATGACAATGTTGTTGTTGATGATGATGATGATGATGGAGGGAAGATGGAGAAGAGAAGAGGTGTGGTATATAAAGACCAAGGTTGGGGATTGTGGGGACTGACAAAAGCAAGTAGGGGAAGTTGTGGAACGTGGAGGGGTTGGTGTCTGCCATACAAATTAAAACCTTGTGTGTTTTTTGGTTGTGTCAGTGCCTTCGTGCTCGTCCCGGTGCCCAAGTCCGCGGCTTGTCCCTAATAAATTAACTGCAACGGTTTCATGTCATTCTTAGTGATGGTTTTACCCTTGGTTAAAGCGTAATACTTCATTAATCGATTGGTTTGGGCATAAACGTTGGGGACATGGAACGCAACCATTCCCCACTTTCATTTCTAGCTGTCAAGGGAATCTGCATTATCTTATTTTCTAATACATCACACATGGGCTTTGGTTTCAGTACTAAGTAATCAACTTAACTGATTATTTCTTATATATAATGTCTGTGCGCATGGTTTTCTGCAGTTTGTGTTGTTAATAAACAAACACAATAACTAATAATAAAAACACTGGTAAGTCTGGAAACTGGTTTTGGTTTTAGAAGAAGTACAAGGGACTTGTTATTATTACAGTACAGATACAGTAAATGAATAGAATAAACAGAATGCAAACGAAGCCCCTCAATACTTCATCAGTGCAAGTGGAGATTTTCTTTTTTTTGGAGTTCAAGGTAAGTGGTTGGCACATGATTGACAACCAACATAAATACCTTCTAGGCAAGAACAAGTAGATGAAATGAAGAATTTGTAAGCTGTTGTTGTTAGAACTAAAAACGGCGGTTGAAAGAGTTTGTAAGAGAGTTGGGATAGTGAGTTGAATGGATTAGACAGGGTTTTCTCTTGAATCAATGCTGCCTTTCTTATAGATAGAATCAATCTATCAAAAACTTTATTCATCAGGGGCTTTTATTAATTTAGAGAACAAAAGATTAGGTACTTATTTGGGAACTTTTTGCTGATGACTACTCTTTTGGGTTCTTGCCTTGCAAAGTAGAGAATCCAATGTTAGCTTTTAAAGCTACTACACTATGCTGTACAAGAACTGATTTGAGTCCAATTGTACGGTTGCCGCCACTTACCGCAAACATTCGCACTTAGAATTTGTTTCAAATACATCAAATTTCACTTTTTTTTTAAATTTTAAAATTTAGTTACTTTATATATTTCAATTACCATTCTGAACTTTATTTTTATTTTTATGCCGAATTTTATTTCTATCAAAATTAATTTCAAACATTTAGTTTATTTGTTTCAAATTGTCATTATGAATTCTATTTTCACCGAATTTCACTTCTTACTGAAATTTATTTTTACAAAATTCAGTTTCGAAAAACTCAGTTACGTGCATTTAAAATACGCCATTAATTAGTGTTTTATTTCTTTTTTGAACTTTATTTCTTTACTAAAAATTAAGTTGCAATGAAATTTTTTTATTTATTTTTATAAAATTTATAATAATTTACTAATAAAACTAACTTTTAAAACTAATTTCGAATTGCTTTGTGACTAGTTGACAAACCCTTCTATATACGAAAGAAATGGTAGACCAAATCCACGGGTATTTCGTATTCAAGCCATAACACAAGCAACTAATAAGCAAACGCTTACATTCAAGTATAGCAGTTTTATTCGGCCGAACCAATTTCCGATATTCACTATTTAATCAATGTAGTTTCAGTTATATATGTACGATAAGTAAATTTGTTTCATATATTTATATAAGAGGATAGAAATATTTTTTTAAATATTGTTTCAGACACTATCTTTCCGTTTATAATCAGAGTGATTTCAAATTCAATTTTCACCAATGATAAATATAAAAAATCATGAGGTAAAAATATGCTTATAAAATTTTCGTTCAATCGAATTACGAATTTATTTCTATCTGATCATGATCAAAATGATAAAAGAAAAAACAATATATATTTTCAAATTTTTTTATTTTTTGAAATATATAATATATATCTTTCTAGGAAAGTTTCTGAGAATAATTGAGAGATAAACTCTAAGTAATAATCCTGTTGAGCATTGAATTTTTTAAGTAAAAAGGAGACAAAAAACCAGAGAATTGGGCCATTTTAAGGGACAAACATAGAGTCCTGTGTGACAATTACGTTGTCTCCAAGCTTAACTTGTACATTTATCAGCGGCAATTAATTAAAATTAATTAATTGACAGATCCTTTGTCTCTAACACTAAATGAAATAAAAGGGCAAAAAACCAAAAAAATATTCACATAACACAAACTAAATTATCTTTTTTTATGAAAATTAAACGGCCAAGTGGCATTAATGTTATAGAAAGAAAGGACAATTTATGTTACAGATGGGAATTAGTCAATCAGCCGATTGGTAAACTTCCCAAAACTAATAACATTCTTAAACAAAAAAGTCCCATGCATTTTTCTCGTTTCTTTAGGGTGGCTCTTTTGGAGTACTTTCCAACTCTTCTTCGTTCACAATTTTTATTTTATATTTTTAAATAATTTTATAAATTGTTTTTATAATTTTTGTAAAATATAAAAATACATCAAAATTTTATATCATAAAATTTTATTATTATTTTTTTTTTTCAAAAAGTATTTTTATACCTAATCAACTTAAGCGGATGCAGGATTCGAAGTATTCGACTCCTGTCCGATTCAGACATATCGCAGGATCATCCTTTTTTTAAAAAAAATATATAAAATACCTTTTATTTGAAAATATTCCAAATATCTCATAAATTATAAACATTAAGCAACTCAGTAATGGAAAAGAACGCAGCACTAAAAAGTTCAACAGCTGATGTTGGATTAAGAGCAAGTTTATTTATCCGAAAAATGAAATTTGAAATGTAATTTTTTCAAAGTTAAGTTAATAAAAAGTAAATTTGTTATAGTAATTTTAACAAAAGCGCATCTCATAATGTGAATTTTGAGAATAAGTTCAAATATTTATGTATTAGTTGTATGTGAAAGTGATCTGATAATAATTTTTGAGTGAAAAAATAAATATAAATAGTGATCTCATTATGGACAAGACTTAAACATATAGAGTAAATTCGAATGTGTATTTTTGGTAAAAAAATAAGTTCAAAGCAATGTGTGCTAATGTAAATACTTTGTGATAAATGGATTCTGATAGATGGGCTACTTGCCCGACATAGCCTGAGGGCTTTTCATTATAGCCCATGTTATATTTGGTTGCTGTTAAGAGACAATGTTTTAAAAATATTTTTATAAAATAATTTTTATTTTATTTTAAAAAATAAATATTATTTTTTTAAATAATAAAAAATAAATTTTATTACGAAATTTTTTTTCTAAAATTTTAAATAAAATTTATAAAAAATTATAAAAAATTTACAAAGAAATATAAATTAAAAATTAATTTTTTGAAACGCATTACCAAATAATCTCTAAGTATATGGTCCATGGTTTGCAACTGGTCCTCCGTCTCCGACGCTGAGATTGTTGTGTTGGTCCATCTTCTACTTTAACTCGTTGGTGCTCTTACTCGTGTGGTTAAAGTAGTTCTGGATTCGTTACTTACTACTTGCTTGTTTTTTTTAGAGATAGTGTAGAGATCTAAGAGATGTTTCCTTTTTTTTGGGTTTTTGAAGTTAACAAGAACAGGCACTTTTAGGGGTTATCAGATCAAGAAGAGCTCTTTACTGTGATACCTTACGAAAATTATAAGTTACCATAAAGGGAGATGGGAAATTCAAGAGCTATGTAAGATTATATAAATTATCATAGAAAATATAAAATATTTACGGAAAATATTTTTTGAGGGAAAACCCCCTTATTTAAAGATGTTATGTGGCGTTTTTTTTATTGGAAGTTTGGAACATTTCTATTTTATTTTCTGCTAATGTTATTTTTGGTATGTAAAAGACTGAGGTGCTTCTCTTTTGTCCTTCGTCACTGATAGCAACACTGGTAAAAAAGAAACCCCACTACGCTACCAGACCTTCACCAGAAGTAGTAGTACAAGAAGATGCCTGACACAAGGCTGCACTGTGTCTGTATTAGTCTGTCCCATGGTTGGACAAGTGACCATTAATTAAAACATGTAACTACCAACAGGTAGATCTTCCCAATTTCTGTCACTGTTTTTTTTTTTTCATTCTTCACAATGGCAGCAAGACACAGCAACTCATCCATTATTTGTAGCAATTAATTAAGAAACATTACTCCAAGATTTAACATGGTACACCCTGCATCACACATATATGAATGCATTTCTTCTCTACGCAATCCGTAGCACCACTCCCACACTGCTGCTAACCAAATTAGCAATCACAATGAATGAATGCTAATGAATCAAATGAATAAAATGAATGAACCATCTGCCTTCATTCCTCCAACTAAAGAATCATCGTATGCCAAAGTCCCTATGATCTATGTTTATGAGACAAGAAGCTAAACAAGCTATCTATGTATGTCTGTATTTATAGCAAAAAAGGAGTAACAAAAAAAGAATCAGCAGAGGGACTTGTCATTGTAGTGCAATCTAGCGTGAGCACTGTTGTGTTTGCAAACTCATGGCAAGGATCATGGTGGTCTGCAATGGTGCCATGGTAGTGGAAGTACTTGATCCGACGTTCCATTTTGTGTTATCCGCCCAGCCACATTTTGTGACATGTGAACGTCCTGTTGCAAACACATTGCGAGGCTGGAATGTGTACTTGCGGACCATCCTCGGAGCTGTCTTCACGTCCCTGTAGACTAGCTGCTCAAGCCCGCATCCTGTTGAAAATTTTGCTGAGAAAAGTCCATAAATTAATAGATTAAACCATATGCTTCGCTCTAATCAATCCATTTAAGCACACCCAAAACTCAATTTTCTGTAGTCAAAAGATAAAAAGTTAGGATTAACTCAAGAACTCAAGAAGAACTAATTCATCGTATATCACTTGATCAAAGAGTGGATTTCATATATAACTCAGAAGCTCAACAGAGTTTCACGGTTTAATCACTACAACATTTAGCATCCAAATATTCTTCTAACATGAATGACATAATCTAAGCTAACATTCCAAATCGATGGAAAATCCATTGAGATTCTAGCTAGAGAATTTATTTAGTGATGAACTACATTCCACAGTAGGGCAGATACCATGAAGGGCGAACTACTGCCTAGGTATAAAAGAGCCTGAAAGAATAAAATACAGATTGTTACAGCAAGTATGCATTTGGGAACTCAAGTTTCATCAAACAATTACAAACTAGATAATAAGAAAACTGGTGATTCCAGAATGTTAACCAACAACAAACATACAGAAACAATCTGGTTGTTGCATAGTTTTATCTTTTCCTTCACAATTAAATTATATACTAATACAAATTATTTACTACAGAGCAATACAATTCTCAATGTCAATCACAGATCAACAGAAAAACAGTGAACCAATAGCTAGTAATTGAAGCAAAATTGCAAAAAGAAAGTCAATCTTGCTGTTACTAAAACCGTTATAGAATTACTCACTGGGGAGTTTTACCGGCGTTGGAAGCAAGACAGATCTTGCTGGACATTGGCATCTGTTCAATGGTGAACTGTGTGAACCCGGACAATGAATCAAGCAACAAATTCAACCTCACTCTTTCCTCAAGATAAATGAACTCATCAAGATCGAAGATAAACATCCACTTTGCCATGAACTACTACCGATACAAACAATCCTTTTCAACCATGAACTGGTTATGGTAGTAACCATCAAGCCTCTCCGATCTCTAACATCATGCAATGTGACCAATCCCCGTTCCATCCATGGTTGCAGAACTTGTGTCACCTCATCATGAACTCCGCCGGCATCGTAGAGCACGAAATGCGATTTCCCTTCGCGGAACATGGCAGATTTCTTAGCAGTTGATGATTCAATTAAAACACATACACTATTAGAGGGCAGGAGCCTCCTTCTCAGTCAATAGGACAAAAGCTTGCTGTTGGATGTTACTAATTAGGTCCCAACATGGCAACTAACTAGGGATCCAGAGTAAAGATAACTTGAATGAAGCAGCCTTCATTGATTGAACATTACCAGGAAAATATAGACATAAGTGTTTGTAACATATCAATTTCTAATCACTTAAGAGAAAACCCAAAACTACGAAGGACAAGATATTCCTGACCTCACTAAGCAACATTCTCTATTCTTCTTTAGAAGCTCCAGTACATGGAATACAACTAACACATGAGACACCAGTTTTTTTCATCCAAAAATCAACCCAGTAGAATGCCAACTTAGTATCATTTTCAGGATCTTGTTTAGGTTATAAAACATAATCCATCCATGATATCACTAGCTACAACCTACTTATTTGACAAGGTGGTCTCTAGTGTGAGACTTGCAACAACTATCAAACAGCTAATTGTGCAAATGTTTTCCCTATGCTGCAATGGCAGATTCTAAACTAAATTTAATACCAAAAACTTAGAAATTGCCAAAAATATAGCTTGCGGCACCTAATTTTCTTCCGTTGCTAATAATTCTCATTGCTACAGTTCTCTCTGGCCATTGTTACCCAAATTTATTAAACAAACACCTATATTTCAAAACCAGTCCTACTTAGCAGAAGTGCAACTGGGAAACAATTGATATATGGAAATAGAGTAACACCCTTTTAATCTGCCGGCGCTTGTCTCTTCCTTACTAGCGCCTCAAGACAGTAATAGCTTTGCCCTGCTACGCTTACGTAGTTGGATCGACCCAAAACTTCGCTGTCGTGAACACGGCAGGCGTATAATTGATGCATTCTATCAATTTGGTAGCGGCGGTGAAAGAGAAGAAGAAGAGACTGTTGCGGTTGGAGAGTGGAGAAAACACGGGAGCAGTCGAAGAGCCATGGAGGAAGTAGTGGAGTTGGAATATTCTTATCGTCTTCTTTTTTTGCTGGGTTTATTGTAAAATGGGCTTTAATCTTCGAACTTGAAGTTGGGGCCTGTTATAAGTAAGAACAATTAACCTTATGCCCAAATAAAGCCCATTGTTTCACTCCATAGAGATGATTTAGGATTGCTTAAAATAATATGTTTTTATTTTTAAGTTCATTTTTAATGAAACTTTTTAGGAAAACGATTTTTTTTAACTTAACAAAAGAAATAAAGACTTTGCTATAACTTTGTTTTTTTAGTATAGTATAACTAGAAAATTATTTTAGAAGAACGAGATAATATATATTTTAAAAATTTAAATAATATATATTAAATGCTGTTGAATATCTTTTAAAACAAAAAATTATAAAGAAACAAAAAGCTAAATTACCCTTACCTGCATGTTTGGCTTTGCATTTTTGCTCTATTTTATTTCAATTTTTATTTTATATTTTTTAATAAATTTAATAATATTTTTATAGAATTTATTTTATTTTTTTAAAATACAAAATAATTTACGATCATATTATTAATAACTATTATTATTATTTAGATAAAAATATAGTATTTGTTTTCAGAAAAAAATGAAAATAGTTTTTATTTCAATAAACTTTATTTAATAAGCTCTGAAATGTCTCCTACTTTATGTTATGTTGCATGAACGGGTAGGAAATAAGAAGGGAATACCAAACTCAAACAAATCAATACATACGCGCTTGTTAATGTTCTTGTTATTTTCGACCTCATCATATGCGTGTTGTTCTCAAAGAATTTGTCATTATCAGAAAACTTTTAAGAATATTTTTTAATTAATAGAAATTGAGTTTCAAAAAATTAAATTTGGTATTAAGTTCAATAAAAAATAAATTAGAAATAAATTCAGTAAATTAAGAGCTAGATAATTGAAAATCTGGTAGAAAATAAGTTCTGTGTAATTAAAATATAACCTAAATCTCGTTCTGAGTCTTAATCATCATGGCTGTAACCATTAAACTAAGCGCGTTCCAATATATAAAATGAGAGCGTGCTACAATCAATTCTTTCATCTCATGATAACCAGGTTAATAGAAGCAAGAAAATAATTACCTCCATAATGATTAAAAACTTTATTTAATAAAAAACTCAAATCTAATACGAAAGATAAATATGTCGCTCTCGTACCGGATCAAAAATCTTTGTGTCGCTAAGATTGTAAACCAGATAGACCCCAAAGGACTGGCCTGGGAATGAATGATAGCAAGTCCCCTTCCAACTTTAATGTCTACACCAAATTAATTAATTCTTCACACCTTCCTCACCATTATATTGTTTGCCTCCTTATATGATCCATCTTGTCTAATGCAGGGGGTCGTACATTTTTTTACCACCTTCCAATTGCTATACCTTCTTATTTCTTATGCCTCACTACTTTTAGTGCGTGTTTATTTATTCTAAGCATAATTATTAAAACCGGATCGGATATCGAATTAAAAAATTGTAAGGATCACGATTCTCGAATTAACGAGTTGAACCGTTGGATTCATAATATTAAAGTATTTTTAATCAATAATAACAACAATAACAGTAAAAAATTTACTGTAATTATAGTACTAACAATAATAACAACAGCAGCAATCACAATAAAAAATTAAAATATTTTTATTATAGTATTAGTATCAACAGCAATAATAATCACAGTAAAAATTAAAATACTGACACTATAGCATTACCACTACCAACAACAATAATAATAACGAAAATTTATAATAAAAAATATTTAAATAAATTAGGAGATTAGAAGAAGATAAAATTATAAAATAGATAAATCATAAAAGAGATATAACTAATTTTTTGAGGTATACATATTTGAGTCTGAATATTTTACAATATAAAATTTTAAAAATCACTAATAATTGATATTTATAAATAAAATATAATTAATTATGTTTACATTATCACATCGAAATACAAAATATAAGCTACATATTATTTTTCAATATTAAGACTATTAATAGTTATTTTTGTATTAAATATATTATCAATTTAAATTTTTTAATTAATTTTTTAAATTTTATTTAATCCGATTTGATCTGGACGGCGGATAAATCGGGCTAAAGCGAGTCGAAATGGGTCAATTATATAGATGATTTTTTTATAAATCTAAACCGATTTACCGTTTGGATCGACGATTTTTGAATCGATCCGGACGGATCGGTCCGAATCTGATAATAATATTTCTAAGTTATAGAAAATGAATTATTTAAAAAGTAATTGTTAAAAATAACTGGAATTAACTGGACTAGAATGATAGTCAAGAAAATCGTAATACAATAAGTACGTATTTATGTACTTGAAATAAAATTACAATTATTATTACATTTATATGTCGATTGTCTTGATATGTAATATTCGAAGTCGAAAGATAAACAGCGACCTAGCTAGCAACCTAAACCTCTATAAATCTCATTATTTAAATTGATTTGCGTATATATAGGAGTACGTGCTAGCTTTTTGCAAGATGCAGGTACTGCTAATATATCTAACAACTATCTGGTTATCTACTGGTTAACGTGGCATTAGTTTTAAGGATTGCATATTTTATATATTTCAATACATAGATGAAAGCATGGAATCTATACATAATATATTCGTAATGAGATTTTAATTCAAACTTTTCAATCTTGAAGACCAGATTTTCACGTGATGAAGCGTGCTAAAAGCTACTTAAGTAGTAGTACTCCTGCTGAAAGAAACTTAAACTTTTGGGTATATATAATATTTGCCTGCTTTCTTTCACCAGCTGGCCGGCATGGCCGTTCTTCTTTCTTCAATCTCAGATATTGAAAGTGGGTGTGGTAAAATTCAGAGAGATTGATTAAATGGGTCTGCAATAAGCTGGTAGTAGTTGTCGTTTGTGGTCACAACTGATCATGATCAGAGCTGATATCTGATTAGATTAATTAAATGATCAGCTGTATTTAATTAATTTCTTGTAGTAGTTAAGTTTTACGTCTGAAAGCTGTAATGCAGCTGTCCCTAAATCAGTTACAAGTAGTTAAACCTGATAGCTTGCCTTATAATGCCTTGATCTTCTTGACTATGAATGTTATGACCATTGACTGCATTAACGTAATATATGTATATAACAATTTGTGCTCTGACGAAAACATGTACTGTAGACTTTTATAGTTTTCTTTCATTATTTAACAGATGGTAGAGAAACCAAAAGTTTCAGTTAAGTATTGCGGTTCCAATAAAAGTTGTTTTGCCTGATGCGTGATCAGATATCCTGCAGCAGGGCAGGAAATTAAGCAAGTTGTTCAATATATGTTTGTTTTCTCAATCTTCAATCCCTTGAACAACGTATTTAAACCACCCGTATATCCAGCTGTGGGCAGAAGACGGAAATTATAAACAAAATACTTGTCCTCGTGCATGCCCCAACCATGAAGACGACATCTTTGAATTCAAGTACGTAACGCGTACATCGAATTAACATGAATGGATACAGAAATTTTTGGTGCTGCAAGTACCGGTGAACAGTAACAGTACAGACACCGACAATCTATTTCACGATTAATTAAAAGATGATGATCTTCTTCTTCTTTCTCCTCAATTAATGCATGGCGTGCAGGTGCAGACTGCAGAGAGAAAGAGAGATGATCGTCTACCTTTGCCATGCCATGGCAATTAATCATGGAGATTCCTTCCGTGGTTAATTGGACAGAAGGCAGTCTACCGTTAGGTCCGTTAGTAGCGTTAGGACGAGATGATCCGTTCTAGTAGGGTTTAGGGTTCGTTGTGTCCCACTCCATGACAAGGTAGGCAAAATGGCTGTTAGAAAGAAATACGTTAAAATAATAAATGAAATCTTCCGTCTGCTTTAACTTTTATACACAGAGATTGAGCATTTCTTTCGAGGAAGAAGAATAAATTCGCTCTTTCCATCAAACCAAATTAACTTATATGTATAAATTATGGTATGAATTCTTAAGCTTTTGTATCAAAACGATTGAGAAGTACGCAAATGAAGATGGGCCTTAGGGGAGCGGGAGTGGGGGCGGTCAATGCGGAGGCTCTCTTGAGATTTGTTTAGTCCGGAGTATGTCCAACGCATGGGGCGCATCTCCCCGCAATTCGTGCGCCCAATTTTTTCTTGGTAAAAAAATAATGAAGCTGTATTCAAATCTCTTCCTTTGATTTTCTTTTCTTTCTCTGCTAGCTAGCTTTGGTTTTGACTATTACGGCGTGTTTGAAGTTGCTAAAATTTTAGTTTCTTTCCGTTAGAATTAAAATTTCATCAATTTTTTAATATTTTAATTATAAATAAAATTAAAAATTCAAATTTTTAGTTCTGTATAAATAAAATTTAAATTTTACTGTATTTTTTTCTCTGAACTCATTTTTATTTATTTCAAGAATTAATTAAAATATAAAAATAAAATTTTATTTCCAACTATTTTTCAAAAAATTTTATTTTTTATTTTTATAAAATTTAATTACGAATATTTGAAACACGCTTAGATCGTAGAGAGAAGATGTTGATGTTGTTGTGTTGATGAGGAAATTGTGGTTAGACAAAAAAGCATTGTTTTGGATAGGTGAGATGAAAGAGGTATACAGCACACGATGACCGTAGTTCTGTTCTGCTGAGGACAAAGTGTTTGTTTATGCCTAACGATGCACCGCCCCACTGCCACGCACGTGCTCACGTGACTGTTCCTCCCCTGCCTTTCAATCTATACATACTACCACGAGAATATTTTTTTTTTTTGGGTAGTCTGTGGACTTGCTTTGCTTATCATCAGCTCAGGAAGAGCCAGGGCTTTGGTCAGATACTGCTGATGAAGAAATAATCACTTCTCAGAACTACTACTTATAAAGCTAGAGCAAAGTAATTCATTGAGCTACCTCTCGCTAGACAGGTAAACTTTTTGTAATAATAAAGTAACACGAGTATTGCACTTTGCATGCTGGACTTAAATCCATGAAACATCTCAACTTAAATGATAGTAACAGTTTTAAGGAAGGATTCCTATACAGATAGCTCTTGAAGAAGCTAGCTAACTTAGCTTAGCTAAAGAAACACTGATTGATCATTCATGGGTCCTGGCATGGTAATGCATGGGTATATAAGAGATTGTAGAATCGAATTCCAAACTAAAATAATTAGTCAATTATTTAAGAATTAGTATTTTCAAATATAAATACATAATAGTCGTTCTATTACTCAAATAATATGAGACTATTTAAAGGTATAAATTGTAAAGTATATCAAGTGCACTTATCCAATTCGAAATAAGTTGCTGATATATTTTCAAACTGACTAAACCACTTTTTTACTTGAACATTATTGTAAGCCTACTTCGCTACTAATATGAAACTAGTCCAATTTGTAGTCTCACCAGAGTTAATGAGTGAACTAAGTAATAAGGTTAAAAAGTTAATAGGTATTGAGAATGGACCACTTGATTTTTGCTTAGAGAAAACCAAAAAGAATAAAGTTTATACCCACCAAGTTTTTGTTTTTTTCTTCTAATTTCAGATATTTGTATATCGTATAATCCTTTTCTCATTTTTCATGTCAGGAAGTAATCGCCAAACAGCATCAGTGCCAGAATCCCCCACTGCCAAAAAAACAAAACAAACTGTAAAAGCCTCTCTCATCACCTTCTTCTTTCTTTCTCGCTCATATCCCTTTCACCTCAGTCTCTCTGCTTATTAGTGTACCAAAACCCTATTATATGCTTCTGTTATTAAAAAGCAAAAGCAGCTAGCGAGGTACCTAACGAAATGTGAGTAGTGAGTTTTTTGCATGGAGGAAAAAAAAAAGAGTGGATAGAGATCACCACCAGGAACTACTACATATGGACCCTTCAATTTGATTCCTCTTCATGCTTCACTGCTTGCTAGCTAGCTAGCTAACTGCAGACTTTCATCTTTAACTTTTTGATAGATTGACCGATCAAGACAAAGTTCAAGATTTCTTCTTAGCTGTTGCTTAGCTAGATCGGAGCAAGTAAAATTAAAAAAGAAAGAAAGAGATCATGGTGGGCTCTGGAGTTGGAGCAGGTGCTGGTGATCACACTAGTAGTAGCAGTAGCAGAAGCAAAGAAGCTGTTGGTATGATGGCGCTTCATGAAGCTCTCCGCAACGTTTGTCTCAACTCTGACTGGGCTTACTCTGTCTTCTGGACTATCCGTCCTCGCCCGTATATATACACTTCTTCTTATTCTCTTTATTCGATCTATATCCAATCGATCAAAACTATGTCAATTAAAGCTTTGTGGGATACTTTAATTATTGTGCAGAAGATGCAGAGGAGGCAATGGATGCAAGGTGGGAGACGACAATGGCAGCTTGTAATTTCGCCTCTTTTTGTTTACTTGTTTGCCACGTATATAGCTTGTTTTTTAACTAAACAAGCTTAAACTTTCTGTTTCTTTTTTTTTCCCCTCCCTTTGTGGGTTGGTGAACGATATATTGTCGCTTATTGAATTATGATCTCTTTGTTATTTTGTTTTGGTTTTATGTTGTTTTTTGTTGTTTGTGTGTTGAAGGATGTTGATGTGGGAGGATGGCTTTTGCCGGACAAGAGCAAACGAATGTCTCGAAGACATGGACGGCGGCGATGATCCAGTGCGTAAAGCTTTCAGCAAGATGTCTATTCAGCTCTACAATTATGGAGAAGGGTGGGTACTGGGTAGGTGGTTTTTATTTTTGGGTTTTGTTAAATCAAAGTATACATCTTCCCTTAGCTAATAAACCTCAAAAATCAATAATTACTCCTATATAAAACCTAATACATCCAAAAAGATTTGTTTCTCCCATTCTTCACAAAATCCAACAAATGGAAGATTAGGCAACTGGTGTTTTTCTAACTTTCACTTTATTTTTAAGCTTATTTTAAGTAAGTGCTTATTTTGTTTCGTATGGGTGTATTTGAATGATCAATGCTTGAGATTGATTGATTTGATATAAACATGTTTATTGTTTATCTTATTTGATACAGGTTGATGGGTAAAGTTGCATCTGATAAGTGTCACAAATGGGTTTTCAAGGAACCTTCTGAATGTGAACCCAACATTTCGAACTACTGGCAGAGCTCCTTTGATGCTGTATGTAGTAGTAGTAGATCACTAGAAACTCCATCACTCCACTTCTTTTCTTCGTCTTTCTTTCACTTTCTTTTCTTTAGCTTCTTTTCTTTAATCAGTCTTTGAATTAGATCTCTGTACTCTGTCAAGGAAACTGCAAGAATTGGTTATCTGTGCTGTTGCTTCACTTTTTATTTCATTTGAACAGTGCTGTAACAGTAAACTTGAATGAATGTGCAGCTTTAATCTTCTAAATTTTGCTTTTTTGTTATTTACCGTGCAGCTTCCTCCTGAATGGACTGATCAGTTCAATTCCGGAATCCAAGTATTAACCCTTTTTCCCTCCTCCGTTTTCTTTCCTGATGAAACTTTTTCTTTTTATGCTTGACGACCTCTTAATCCTGACTGTTTCTTTCTGGAACAGACAATAGCTGTTATTCAAGCTGGCCATGGTCTTCTTCAGCTTGGTTCTTGCAAGACTGTAAGCTCTCCATTTCTGTTCCACATCTCCGCATTCCAAATGCACTAAAATTTACCCGAGTAATTAGGTTTTAATGTTTGGATTTGAATGGATGCTTCAGATACCCGAGGACCTACACTTTGTACTGAGGATGAGACACATGTTTGAATCACTAGGGTATCAATCAGGATTCTACTTGTCTCAACTCTTTTCTTCTACCAGAAACACAAGCCCTGGTGCTGCTGCTGGTGCTGGAGCTTCCCCTGCTCCTCTCAAGCAACTCCCAACAAGGTCCCCTCCTCCAATCATCAACTGGAACCATGCGGCACTCCCTTCAGTCGCCCCTATGCCTGTTCCAACAAATTTTCATCCTGCCGCTGCCGCTCGTATTCCCATTACGGGTCATAGGGATGATTCCCATCTCTTTGGTGCTCTGCTTCCTCACTCAAACAGTAGCGAAACACACATGGAAGACATGCTTCAAGACCATGATGCTAATCTGAAATGGCCCAATGGATTATCTTTCTTCAGTGCATTGACAGGAAGACAAGAGGATGCTAAGCTTCTCTTTGGTAGTGAAGTGTTAGGAAACAAGCCAGCTGCTAATGACAACAACAATAACAGAAGCAGCATGGCTACAGCAGCCAATGACACTACCGAAGATTACCTAGGACTTGAGATGCATAACAATAAGGCAAGGAAGGTTGATAACAGCAACAAGTTCAAGAGAAGCTTCACATTACCAGCAAGGATGAACTCCTCTACTTCGGCTTCACCGCTGGAACACCACCAGCAGCAAAATCAAGCAGCATCAAATCCCCATGGGATTGAGTACAGAGGCACTGAAGCCGGCATCTACTCTGACATCATGGAAACATTCTTGGAATGACTTTTAGTATGTTTGCAAAATATACCAAGTTCACTCTTGCTATAAGAGATTGTAGCTAATTAGAATTAGAATTGAAGAATGTGGTGTATGCTTTTCATTCGCTTTGGCAAGATTAGTAGCTCTGCTTCAAATGCTTCGCTGTATTACTTTCTTTCCTTTGCTATGGGAAAGAATGTTGTAGCTTGGCATGCGGCAAGTATGTACAAGGTAATAATGAAGTGTGACGCATGCTAGTGAATATTTGTCAGTCTTGGCAATTTGTCTTGAACAGGACAAGGTGCTCTTTTATGTGAGCATTAATGCCTAAACTTTTCCCATCTGTTCTCAAATGCCAACCTACTGGTGTTATAGTAGTATCACAGTGCAGTTCTACATCAGAGACAGGAGCTGCAATATTTAGAAACATGTTAGTGCACATATCAAATATCTACTTCCAAGTTACAAAAAGTGCAAGATGTAAGACAGCAAAATCGCTGGTAGCCAACTCAGAACATAGCCTGCTGCAGATTTCTTGAAAACAATATATCGAACCACATTATACAGAGTGAGCTCAATCAAAATGAGTTAGCATCTTTGCAAAGATAAAAGATTAAAATATATTGTTAGTAAAAGTTTGGACTTTGGAGTGATTTGTGACCTTGATTTTCATAGACAGAACTTACTATATTACATTCTTTAACGAGGAAGCAACTCATTATAAAGATCCTCAAGTTAAGTTGCTAACCACATAGCTCATACAGTTAGTGAGCTATCTTCAGTGTACATCAGCACCAAATATGGGCACGTCATCCACATATGCGGAATATATGTTATGAAATGTACGTACGTATAATGTATGATAGAATAGTCCTATAGCTTTAGAATCAAATTTTTTGATTCATATTGGAAGGATGTTACCATCCATCTATCCTCATAAATTTGTGACGCCTGGGATGATTAATTGTAGCTTAAGCTCCACTTCTCCACTTTCCACGTTCCTCAGCCTCAAAATGAGATCTTGGGTTACTTTTCCATCTTTCCATACAATAAGGCTGGGTTCTGATAAACAGTTTTCACTAGACGGGTGTAGAGTTCTGAGTCTGGTGTCATCAGCAAGGCTCTTCAGATCCACTTTTGTGGCCTCTATGAGTGGATTTACATCAAACTCTGCATCTCCCATTCTATCATCCCTTGTAAATGTGTCCTTGTCAAACACCTCCTGCAAAATGGATAATAACAATGTGTTATCCTCAAAGTTACAGTTCCTTATATGGACATAGTTTGTCCATTGGTTGAAAATATAGAATAGTGAGGAAACTGATTTGAAATTTTGAATAGGTCAGTGTTGAAAAAGCAGATGTACATTCGCAATAAATGTACATATTATGATTTGGTCCATAACGAATTCGTAAAGCAGGAGAAAAATGTATGATGACAAACTAGCTCTTCCAATACTTCAATAATTGGTGAGGCAGATTCAACATCTAAAAGCTACTTCCAAAATGTCATCCTATTCTCATAAAGCTAGCTTTATACCACCTCAAATATGTATGTGACCTCCTGTCATAGATGAATCAAAAGATTCACACGAGCTATATAGATAGACAAAATCCTGACATAACAAGACTGCCGCAAGGCGAAAAGTCCAGGTCCACTTGATAACATCTTCTGTTAATCAATGCTGTTGTCATGTTTTTGCATGCCAAAATCCAAAGTACGGACTTTACCATATCAAATTATCAACTCCAGGTATCCTATTTACATCACAAATAGTGATTTGTAACAAAGAAGTAATAAGAAGAGCTAGGAACATGCTTTTATGTTAAACAAGAATGTCTTAGGGAGAAAACAAATACAGAGATCAGTTTGAGGAAACATACGAGCTTAACTCTTAGAACAGGATTTGAAACAGAGAGAGTCAGGTCTTCATTCCATACTGGATTGACATTTGCTTTTTTCACACTGGTCTTCAGTTTCTGCCCGAAAGAGTGAATACAAAGAGAAAAGGCAGCATGATGATATAAACTGCTTAAAACAATCACTTTAAGAACAATTATGTCACAACATAATGAGGCATACAACTGATATATTCATCTGAATTATGCGGTATTGCATGGGTGCATAATGGAGCCATTACATTATATATTCTCATTAACGACTTTCTGAATTTCATAGACAAGTAATTGACATGCATGTGCCTGGTACTAGTTAATCCATCCTAGGATGGGGAAACTATCTTCTGAAATCTCCTTGACTAGGAAAGAGAAAGCCAAATCTATGCCTACAAGAGATCCTAGTATCTTCAATTTTTGTATAAGACCTAGTCGCTTCAATACTCCTTAAACTAAACCATGCCGAATTAGACATTCTTTTGCCCTTCCAAGCAGAACCCTCTTTCTTCCATTTCTAAATGTAGCTTAGAATCTCTTTCATGGATCAAGATTTGCTTTAGAATAACATGACAGCTCAGATCATGAATGTCATTGATCCAACTAAAATTACTCTTTATTTTTTGGAATATGAGAGACACACTATGAATAAATCACAGAAAAACTTACTTTTTTATCAAGAACAGATGAAAATAACTGAACTACTTGCAAAGTAAACAGATAATCCTACCTATCTGAAAATGAAAAGCTCAAGAAGCAACATATAATTAAGAAACAACAAAGATCACTCTTCATGGTGCAAGGCGCTTAAAATTTCTGTTTCTCAAACTACAACCGTTTCGTTTTTTTTTTTTTTTGTGCAGATTTCCTTGTATCTAACTAATCTTAGAGACAAACATCAGCGACAACAATATGTCAATAACAGCAATGGAAATGTAAATAAATTTACCTGCCCACCCATGCGAAGGACTACGTAAGGATCGCTGCCCCTGGTATCGCGCCAAGCAAGATTAACACCACGTACAACCCGCACCTTCAAGAGCCCCAAAAACTTATCCATTATCACCGATTTACACCCGCCGTCTCCAACAAAGAACCCAGAAACCCAAATCGAGTCCGGCAGAAAACGAAGAAGAATTGAAGATCTTTTGCAGTTTATTGTTTTCGTTTCTTGGGATATTTATTGTTGTTTTTTGGGGAAGAACTGTTGTAACGTTGTAAGAGAACCGAGGGAAGAAAGAGCGAGCACCCGTGGCTTACGCGCGTAGGTTGACCGTGTGTTATGGTTGTTTGAAATTTGACCTTCTTGAAGCAAGGCCGCAAGATTTTTTTATTCATTTTTGCAAAATTGGTCTTTCTGAAGTTAGAACGTTGTTCGATCACATCAAAAATAAAAATTTACAAAAAACTTAGTATTTAAGATACGCTCTAAATTTATTTTTAAAATTTACTTTTAAAATAAACAAATAAATAAATTAAAAAGCTTTTCTCGTTAAAGTTTTTTTTCAAATTTAAATATCAGAATAAAATTTTGCTTTAAAATCACTTTATTTATAAAATATATAAGAAATATTTTTTATTAAATTAGTTATTAATTTAATTATAAATATATTTCAAAATAAATTTAATATCCAAATAATTATGTCCGTAGTAGCAAAACAAGATTTAAAATAAAATTTAAATAAATTAATATTAATTAGAAATAATATTAAATAATAATAATATATAAAATGTCTAAATCGAAGAAAGTAAAATTCGGTGCTGAAAATAAGTCCTGAGAATATGGTAGTTGCCACATGGTTGTCATAACTGGTTCCATGCCTCCTTGATCTCTCTGGATTTTTTTTTGTTCAATTTCTTCTTGACTGGAGAAGAAGAGATGGAGAAAATGATCGGATTGTTGAAGGTGAAGGTGTTACGTGGAGTTAATCTTACTCCCCGCGACGCTAGTGGCACCGACGCTTTTGTTGTTGTTTCAAATGGTTCGCAGGTGATCAACTGATGATCGATCTTTAGTTAGTTCTCTTTTCAAGTTTTTATGAGAGGGAGTTGGTTCTAGTTCTGGAATTTTACTTGTGATGTAATTGTTTAGGTGTTTTAGATAAAAATAGGATCTTATTTATAAAGTAAGCTACTGAAAAATTAGTATCATAAACTATAAAATCATGGACATGTGGTGATGTTAATCTGATCTTCTTGGATTTTGAGATTCTTGTCAACTAGTTTGAACTGACAAGAATGAGTAGTGCTATCAGCAATCTGTCGATACCTTTAAACAATTGCATACAAGTGTTTTTGTAGTATCGAGTAGTGCTTGTTCTTGTTTATAACTCTATGTAATTTGTTGATTATGTCTATTTACCAACTGGCCTTTATGTTTGGAGCAATAATTAATAGACTAATAAGCTTATTTTTCAGCGTCCCATGTAAATTATAGAGAAATTCCTGCGATGTTTGCATGTCTTTAGTTGATAAGAACTTTACTTTTGTAAGCCTGAGTTTCCTCTGTGCTAATCCTTTGATAAAATCAGAAAGTCAAGACTGACGTGAGGAAGGACGTTTTGAATCCTGAGTGGAACGAAGATCTGACGCTATCTGTTAATGATCCTGAGCAGCCAATAAAGTTTGTGAGTCCTTTTCTTGCCATGCTTTTCTATAAGATCAAATTGACTTGGCTGGAAATCTGTCATGGTTACATTTGTTAAGAGTCATTATTCTGTTGTATTCATTTTCGTAATATATTTTCTTAATACATGACATATTAGCATGAGTTCAAGCTTGATTTACTAATGTCATCTCATCATTTGTAGAAATAATTTTTTTGTTGACTCTTCACAGTGAATGCATAAATGCTTTCTTGCATAATTGAAGTATATTATAGTACCTAAAAGTGCGCTGTTAATAAAGGCTATGAGTATTTTGTTTGTAACTAATAGCATTCTTCACTGTGACTGTTGTATAGAATGGTCCATGATTGTCATTGATTGTTGGTCAATGGCCATTCCGTTCACTGGTCTGTTGCTTCTTGGCACGCTAAGGCCACCAGTAATAAGGACTAAGAAACAATGTTATTGACAATTTGATATTGCGTGCTTTTACAAGTGATTGGTTGGAGATAATTACTGTGTTGATTATGGGGAACTTTGGGTTTCTCTAAATTTAAAAAAGTTAAAAGGATTAAAGTTCCATGTTCATATTCCCGGGCATGTAGCGTAAACACTTTTGCATGTGATGCTTATCATGTATTCTGTATCGATGTTGTTTACAGTTAAGTCATTGGCAAGGAGTTTATAATATTGAAAAGATGGAAGTTTGTTCTTATCTCTGAGAAATATCATCTTTGGAAATTCTGCTGATTTTAGTAACAATGATAAAACTTTATAATGCTGATCTTCAATAGAAATCATGTGAACAATATATACTTCATAAGACAACAGATTAGGTGCACTCCTTGGATAAGTAGTAGTAACAAGACTTCTTGTCAGATTACCCTTAAACAGATATTGAATCGATTGAAAAGATGTTGGACTTTGTAATTACTGTAGAAATTTGTGTTCAATGTTTTCTTAGTATGTCATCATAGTAAGAATTATCTTGAAGGTGCTTAATGATTTCTAGAATGACATTTCGAGATACCATACCCATCCCTTTAAATGGAAGCCTATCAATGACGGATTAAAATTTAAAAATACCTTTTTAACTCTTATTTGTTTTGGATAAGATACTTGGGATTCTTCTTCTAACTTGTATTCAATTCAATTTTACTTCCCTTTTCTTGCAGGAAGTTTTTGACAAGGACACATTCACTCCTGATGATAAAATGGGAGATGCAGAATTCAGCATCAAACCACTCGCAGAAACTGCAAACATGAATTTAGAGGGCATCCCAGATGGTACTGTTATTAACAGTCTGAACCCCTCTACTGACAACTGCCTTGCCAGGGAGAGCCACATAACACTGAAAGATGGTTGCGCTTGTCAACAACTTGTTCTCAAGCTAAGAAACGTGGAACACGGTGAAGTGGAGCTGCAACTCCAATGGGTTAACATCCCACACGACGCAGATATGTCCTTTCAAAATAGCTGAATAAAACAATCTTCGTGCATATGTATATGTCTGCAAGCTGTGCTTTTCTATGTTTCCCCAAGATATGCTTTTTAGCGTAAACCAGGATCTTCCTAGATTACGTGGTGTGTAGTTTTGTATCTTGTATTATTAATGGTTTAAAGATCCACAAGGCATGTATAGACTTTGAGCAGCTGATAGATGTACCTTTGAGCACGAATCTTCGTGTTTATTTCGGTGAGCTATTTGTGATATTTTTATTGACTCTTAGTTTGTTTTATATTAAATTATGATTTACGATCTCATGTTACATTGAGTAGAACCGCTTGAATAACGTAAAGAATATATATATAATTTCGCGGACTGCCCGCACAAGGATCGGTGGCATCACGCACGTGTGCCATCACCATTTTTAGTTTTAATAAAATATTTGAAGTATTTATTGAAAAAAAGTTTTAAAAAGAGAATATTTAACAAAAAATTAAAAAGTTTTATTTTTTTAATTTTAAAAATAATTAAAATAATAATAATAAAATTATATATATTTTTTCTAATATTTTTAAATTAAAAAACTTTATAAAATATTATAAGAATTTATTAAGAAATATAAAATAAAAAATTATAGTGAAAGGAGATAAAGATATTGCTTTCTCAGACATCTACTTAGCTGCCCAAACAAACACCAGTCTTTCCCTGCAGCTGCTCGGCCTTGTTCACACTCGTATCAAACATAAACATAGCCAACCAAGAACTACTTCTCGAATTCCTTTGTCAAATTCAGAACGAGAGAGAGAGAGAGGTTTTTAAGAGAGAGATATGGGAAGAGTTTTCACAGTAGAGTTACACGGGCGGACATACAGCTGCCGCTACTGTCGAACGCATCTTGCTCTCGCTGAAGATCTCGTCTCTAAAGTAAGCGCCAGTTTTCATTCCGACACACTTTTGATGAACGATGTCTGAAACTTGTATTGTAGAATTCATTTTAGGTATTAACATCAAACATAAAATAATTTCTGATTACGTTCAAATTACATGTAAAATTATGTTCGATCACGGCTGAAATCAACTCTTTCCGCTATTAGCACTTTCCTGAGCAACTGATCGACGTGCGAATTCAGACTTGAGGTACAACAGGGAGATAACACCTTGAA
Organism: Acanthochlamys bracteata; assembly: GCA_019914995.1. Classification (NCBI taxonomy): domain Eukaryota; kingdom Viridiplantae; phylum Streptophyta; class Magnoliopsida; order Pandanales; family Velloziaceae; genus Acanthochlamys; species Acanthochlamys bracteata. Next base: position 4,490,391 of record CM034129.1, on the reverse strand, counting down.
TTATGAATAATCTGAAACAGGTAAGCGGATATCATGGGAAGGAAATGATATAGATGGTGAGTTGGGCAGTGCTGTGGGAGGAGAGGTGGGTGAAACTAAAGAAGGGATAGGATGGTATGCGAGAGACGTTTTCAAAACATCTGTTTAGCAATTTCATTTGCGTAATTTGTTGTGACTTGTTGCTGACACTGGTTGCATTCGTCAAAAGATAGTGGCACTCTTGAGGCATGTCTATATATTTATGAAAGGCAGTTTACCTGCATGTCAACCTGTGCTTTTACCTGCGGTATAGGTTCACTCTTTCAAGGAGTACTTGCAAATACCCAAAATGTCAATTTTTTATAGTGATACGATCGGTCCTTTTGTATCCTATTGATTCTTACTTGGCAGCGGGCATAGTTCCTCTGACACAAATGTCTCTGTGGTCTTGTCATATGTTGCAATATTAAAATAGCGGATGCCAACAAAGCCATTATCTTTTGGAAAAAGCTGAAGTTGAAGAAAAGATAACTTAAGTATAACTGGTTCCTCCTATCCTGTTTAATGAATACATAAAACATATGTTTCCATAATCTACTGGGAAGATTACTTTGAGCATCAAGCGCCAACGATTCCATCTTCTCCCCCAAAAAATAGACGCAATCATCATGTTGTTAGTTATGTATACGGTTTTGGAAGATACTAGAACTCGCCGTTTCATGTTCATGATAACTGATTGACAATCTGACCAGGCTTTCCATTGTCGTCATGGCAAGGCATATCTTTTCAACAGCGTGTAAGTGTTTCACATCATTTATTCTTCTCAATATTAAGTGCTCTCATTAGAGTACTCATGCTTTCTGTAATGTGAATCTTCTAGTGCTTTCTGATACTCAGATGTCATTATGTGGTATACATCTTTTAGTTTTGTATTGCCAGAAATGTCATTCCTTAGTAGCATGAAGACTTAATACCTTCTGTGAATAGTATTGGTGTATTGGAATTCCAAACTAGAAAAGGTGAACATTAACAACTTTTACTATTTGTAGTAATGAGTAACCTTTTCTAGTCATAAGTTCTTAGTATTAGTGAAGAGCTGTATGCTCTGGGTCACTCGCAGCACAAAGCATTGTATGATCTTGGAGGTGCTTTTGGCACCTGAAAATTGCCGGTCCACAAGCAGTATTCCAAACTGCTACGACCTATGGCACAAACATGCTCAAAATATAACAAAGGCAAGCACATTGCTGTAAGTAATAGCAAGCATAACAGAATGGAAACGTAGTTGTGGTTTTACACACTCTAAGCCACTTGTAACAGTTATATGTATATTGCAATAAATGAACTAATGAGGTATTACTGTGCACATGCAAATCTATGTTAAAATCATTGGACATCATACTTGATGAACATATTGAAATTATATTTGATGACAAAAAATATATTAGGAAAATTAGCACCAGAATCAGAAGGTACATACTATTATTCATCTTCTGTTGAGCTATAAAGAAATTGTGAAAGTGCATACAATCTTACTCCTTATGATCATTTCAAGTATTTTTGGGGTTGCAAAAATGCTTCTTGTTGCAGGTCAAACGTCTCAGTTGGAGATCTAGAAGAGAGAATGATGCAGTCCGGAATGCATATGGTTGCTGACATATTTTGCTGCTCTTGTGGACAGAATGTTGGTTGGAAATATGTGAGCATCTTAATCTGTTGTCCTAGTTATTTTTCGTGTCTGAATTGTCAAATTTTAGATACGTTGCATCACCCTTCTTATTCTAGATATAACCTAAAGTTGATTTACTGTGGGTACTCATAAAGCCATGTAATGTTGTCTCCTTTCACAAATTCTTTTTATTGAGTTATTCAGTTCCAGAATTTTCTTCTGTCATATATATAGTATTGGAGTGGATAGTAGGTTTGCTCAGTCATGAGAAGTATCTTCCCCAGGAAAATATTTTATTTCTGAACATGTGTCATGACTAACAAGCAGCAGTTTCCTTCCATTATCTCTGTTCATTTTGATAAGATCCTAGCCGAGAAACGTAAGATGCTGCATTTTCTAATAACAGCAACTTCATAACATGCACCTTATCCTTTTTTATGATAGTCATCCTTTAGGACAAGCTTGTAGGCGCTACTACAAAACAGATGTTTATAATTCTCCCATGTTGGGTAGACATGCATGTTATACATGCTTGTTCTTTTAACTCATATTGGTTGAAGTTTGCTTTTCTACCTGGACATCGGACAATCTTGCTTACTGGATGTAGGAGGCAGCATACGAGAAGAGCCAGAAGTACAAAGAAGGAAAGTTCATCTTGGAAAGGGGAAGAATAATGGATGGGATCGACTCAGATTTCTTTATTGATACCTATCCATTAGGAAGTCCTACAGATGATTAAATATCCCATCTCCATAGATGCCATGACAGTGTATAGGCATAAGTGATGAAGCATCTAGTTTCTGTACAATTTGTAATTGTATGGGTAGGACAATCTCATTTTGTTATCTTTGTATGAGAAAGGGCAATTGTCATGGTCCTTCAGGCTAAGTTCATACTCAAGATTGCATCGCCTGCGGACATAGCAAGGAGGTCTTGCCTGGAACGTTCGTGGATTTGATGAATGCTGTACATTACTTATGACTTCTTTCTTGTATGTTTGATTTGCTTTTCTGGAATGACATTGTGGTTTGTTTAAATGGTTTCATTTGTTGCAACTTGCATCTCCAACAACTTGGATCTGATGATGAATGTTTCTACACCCTTTTAATTCACTTCCAGGTTGAGTTCTAGATACAGAAATCAAGTTCTTAGATTCATTCTTGAGACCTCCCCACAATATACTTCTTCCAACCAAAATGCCAGTACTTTTTCACCTGGTTCTTTCCTATGTATCGGAGTGTAGACTTCCTGAAAGAATATAATAACCAATTCCAAGCATTAAACCCATGCGACTGAAGAACTTTAGAAATTCTATTGATTCAAAAATTAAAGAGCGAACGTATGTATTCGGAGTACAAAGTACAAACTTAATGGCGTTCAAGCCTAAACCTTAACATCCTAACAAAAGCAAGACTTGGAACACCTACAGAAGGAAAACAAATGTATATTAACGAAAGGTTGAAAAGGAGCTAAACGACCAAAATTTAGAACGAAACTGATCTTGATACACACTGAGATTAGACAAAGCTAGTAGCTGTAGCTTAAACCAAAATTGAAGCAGTGGCAAAACACCACCAAAAAAAAAAAAAAAAAAAAGTTAGTCCGGGAAGTATCCCAAAGTTAAATCAAACAGAACATACTGCTGACAGGATCCTGCTGTGTACTTCACTAAGCTTAAGAAAATACCCCCTAATAACTGAACAATCCAGGAAGAAACATTCTTGATGATTTTGAAAATGTAACTACTTGAAACACTTGGCATCAAGCAAGGCCTCTCCATCAAATGGCTCCTGGTCTTCAATCATGGCATTTACACGCTCCTTTTGGGCTTCATCATTGATGTCAACCTTCTTCCACTCATACAGATCCATGTCATAGCATTCATCAGTCACAAATTGTGGTATCTCCTGCCCACGGAAAAGCCAGAGTCCCTTCACCTTGTACGGAGGCTCATTACCAATAACAAGCATCTTCCCAAAAGCATACTTTCGAGCAAGATCCATTCGCTGCAGAAACCCGCTAACCTTGTTAGGGTCACAAAAGAGACGGTATTTTCATCATTGTACTTGTACTCACAGAACCACAATGAGTATCCCCCCGGATCGTACATGTCCCAGAAACCTGGATGTAAAAACAAACAGTTAAACTATAAAGTTGAAATATCTGATACTGGTAAGTGCAACACAGTTAACACATTTCAAAATCCTTAAGATTGAGGCCGAAGTACGGACTATGATTGCCATCTAGCATAGATGAAGGCCAACAAACTAATCCATTTAATCATAGCAAGCAAGACAACTGCTACATTTTACATTGACAAACTGAAGGAATCAAATTCCAAATTAGCACCAAAACAATTCACATTCTTAAGAAAGGAACCAAAATATTAGATAAATTATCCTAGATCCTAGAGTCAACAAACTATAGTAATATGCCTGAGAAAAATCATGAAAGTTACCTTTAATAGCGACCTCACGGAAGTTGGTCTTGGTGTTAGAATAGAGCCTCTTCCAGTCATCCAATATCATCTTACTTGGAGGCAGAAGGTCAAGAGGATTCTTTGGCTTTGGTTTTGGAGCTTCTTCCTCCTCCACGAGCTGTTCTGCCTTTGGCTTCTCAGGCTCCTTCTTTGGCTCTTTTGGCTTTGCTGGCTCCTTAGGTTGAGCAGGCTTCTTACCTTGGGAAACAGGTGGGATAGATTCTGCCTGCTTCACTTGTCCAATGACCTTGCAGAAATTTGGTCGATTAACCATTGTCCAAAAATACCTCTCAACATGTGGGAACTCTTTAGTAAAAGTCTTGATCATGATTCTACTAAATCCTAAGTAAAGGTTGCAGGTCATGATAATGTCTGCCAGAGTGACAGTATGCCCGACGAGGTATGTGTTTGTGGCAATATGAGTATTCAAAGCACCAAGGCCCCTCTTCAAAGCAGTAATTGCAAGTTCCTCAGCCTACGAAAAGTTTATGCCATCAGAGAACAGAACAAACTTCCATATGTTTCAAACACAAGCAACGTATAAACTGACAGGGGGGAGGAATGTAGCAAATCCAAGCCTTGGAAACAACCACAGAGTAATGTTAGAATCAATCTCATTGCTTGCAAAATCAATCCACTGTTCAACATGAGCCTGAAATGAAGTGGAACATCAGCACCAATGGTCATGAAGACAAACAAACCATATTGTGTCAAAAAAAGACTTACATAATCAATCAGTGATGACCCATAAAGTGGATTGTCAGCCTTCAGACGAGTAACTGTGTAGGCAAAAACTTTATCAGACAAGGTTCACATAGCCAGTAGGGTAAGTGTGAGAACTAAACTATGCGTACCATAGCGTGCAATTGCATTACTCTCAAAGATAGGCCCTTCAGGTGTCTCCAGCACTGGTATCTGCAGGAAGATTGTTAACTCAGAAAAAAAGTTTAGGTAAAGTAAAATTTAATAGTGGAAACCATTGGATACCTTTCCAATTGGGTTTATCTTAAGAAACTCAGGGCTTCTGTTTGTAACACCCATCTCAAAATTTTTTGAGAGTTCAACATTGACCCCACTGTACTCTGATGCAATGAGTGCCTTGAAAGCATTCTTGTTGGTACTTCATGAATGCAGTACCTATAAGGTTTCATTTACACACATTAGTGCAGGGTGGACACAACAATAAGAAAAAACCAAAAAAAGTTGCCAAAAGGTTCCTGCTTACGTATGATCAAACATCTCTTATATTACAAGTAAGCTTACAGACACATAACACAAACAACCACCTATGGCGAAGGCATCTAAATTTATGATATAATTTCTACAAACAAAATGCAGCAATTTCCCTAAATAGTTAGGCAGCCATTCGGATAAGGATGTATTAAGATTCCAAATCAAGAGCAACACAATTGATCTATAAAAGTAATCATAAGCTCTGCAGATATTATGGGTGAGTGGATCCACTTATCATTTGCAAAGTTGAGCATGTAGAATGATAGAAAGTAAACTAGCTCTTCTCAATCCAATAACAACTATAACTCTTTCAAATGCTTAGTTCCGCACTGAAGCAAGTGCTTCGTATTAATGAAGGGTCCAAAAGTAAAAGTATAAGCCAGGAATGTCTCTTATGACTCATGGTGGGAGCCCACATAAAACAAACGATAGGAGGAATTTGATTGCATGCGTCTCACCACTCCTCTAAAATCCATATCAATTACTTTAATTTTTTAATTCACAGAAATTTTATCTAACATTATCAACCAAAAGTTGAATAACCACACAATTCGTTATGCTGGTAACCAGCACTCTAGGTGAACTTAATCCCTATAGTGGAGCAGAAACCATTTCCAGATTCTGATGCAACAATACTCAAAAAAAAACAAACCTAAACCACTCAATAATACGAACTAAATCTAAAAGTACAATCAAGTAGCGAGCAATAACTTGGATTATCATATTCGTTGAACTTAGCTAATAAAAAAAAATCAAATCCCGTAAAAACATGCCTGTTAACAACAGAGGGACTCAAAACCCTAAACCCCAATAGACAGATGAGCAACGGCGACAAATTCAGAAAAAGAATAAAACAAACGCAATGAAAGAACTAGAAAATCAGAGATCAAGACTCACCAGCGCCATTGCTGATCGAGATCTGTTCTCAGCTGCGGGCGCTAGGGTTTGGGAGAGAGAGAAATACATGTCATCGGTGAGTGATATATAATTTACTTCAGCGGTGATTTCCCGCTGTGCCCCTTACCAATTTTAGGCACGAAACTACATTAAATTACTATAATTTCCACTGTGTCGAGTTTTCTGTTGCCGTGTGAACCAAGATTGAACTGTGGTATACTATAGACGAGAGTTATTGCTTCGACCAACGCCGCCCATCAGGACGGCTGATGTTGGCAGCTAGTTTATACTCCTTTCTGGGAGAAAAAAAGAAAGAAAGAAAAACAATGATGAATCTCTACGTCAAGAAATCTTCGTAAGGGCGTTTGAGATTGCCGAACACTACTTTTTTATTTTTCTATTTTATATTTTCTAATATATATTTTATAATTATTTAAAAAAATTATTTAAAATTTTAAAAAATATAAAAATTTTAACTAATAAAATCTTTTTATTATACATTTTTATTACTTTTAAAAAACTTTTTAAAAAATAAAATATCTTCTATTTTATAAAAATTTTATTTTATAAATACTATCAAACACAAAAATTTTATTTTATAAATACTATCAAATACAAAGCGTTTAAAAATAGCTATAAAATAAAAAATTTTAAAATAAATAATATTTTTATTTTTTTTTTTTTAAAAAATAAAAATATATAATAAAAAATTTTGTTATATAAATTTTTTAATTAATATTTATAAATATATATTAAAAAATATGAAATTAAAAATTAAACAAAAATATTTAAGAAATTCTATGCCAAACAGCTCCAAGCAATTTCTATCAATGAATGTTGGTGGAACATTTTAACTTGCGGTTACACGACAGTCTAAAGAAGAACTGAAGAAGCCAAAATATCGGAAGTGAAAGGAACGGAAACTAGTTAGGCACCTTGAAATTGATACTGTAGCTAATTACAATTATGGGTCTCCATGAACTGATTGTCTACATGGAAGACCTAAATTGGCTTCGATTTCTGAAATTACATATTTAAACATGTTTCTACCGAAACACCGTATATAGGTTTTCTTTTTCTGGATGTTCTAAATTTGATTATACAAGTGTGTTTACATTCTGGAGTAGCCTCTGTAATCTTCATATTGCTCCATGAACTCATCGTTAAATTTCTTGAAGCTTGCCATGATAGCAGGCATGTCCTCTTCTGCTGGCAATATGGTGGTCCGGAGATGGAACACTCTGGTACAACGAGAAAAGTATTTGAAAGTTTGATATACAATATCATAAGGCAATAAAAAGAATACCACAAAAAAAGAGACGAATTAGCCATAATATGTACTTGCAATGGCACCTCATTTTAAGTTTGACAAAAATAAAGAAAAAAAATGTTCTGTCAAGTAAAAAAAACCAAACAAGACAGATTCCCTGCAAGATATCTTCAAAATGTAAAGACGTCTAGGCACATGGCAAACCCTACTGTAACTAAAAACATGGACTTAGAGGAAACTCCTGCATTTCGGTCTTTCCCCTGAACCCTTTTTTGCACATTTATGCATTTTATGGCATCGCTCGCAGACAGGTGTAAGATAAAAGATATAAAACGCAAAGCACTGGAAGATATTGGCATTAACTACCTTCTAGATATGGTCATTGGCCTAGCTGCTAATACAGGTTCCTTGATGAGTTTGAAGTCAAGTTAGTAGCAGAAAATGCATTCATATATCAGATGTCAATTCCTAATGACTACCAAAAATCATGTATGAATGCTTATTCCCATTTCCTTCACTAGTATAACTTTGAAAACTTCAATTATATGTGTAACTAAAGAATTGTGTTATACATCTAGTAACTAGAAGGGTGACCAACTTAAGGCACCCTATGTCCCTTGTTTTAGATACATGTGCCGGATATAGATCCATCATTAGGCGCCAGATTTTTTAATTGCTTTATATCACCAAGTGAAGTCTTGAAAAATCCAAGTTTTAGTACTCATAACAGCATTCACCAAAAATATACTGCTGCATATAAATCTAAACTGTTCAAATATTTTATGACTAATCTAAAAATCTGACTTCAAGGATAATGGCTGCGGATACAGACTAAACTCACAGGAAAGAGAAGGTCGTATTTAGGCACAGTTCTCAAAATTATTTAAGTTTCACAAAATAATGTTATTAATCTTCAAAAGCATTAAGCAGGCACTTACCCTTCTTTCTGTCCAAAACCTGATCCTGGAACTGTTGAAATACCTGTTGCTTCCAAGAGTTTCAGGCAATAGAATACATCAGGGACCTTACCAGCTTGCTTTGCAGCCTCAATAGCTCTAGGTGGCAAACATATTTGGGGGAACGAGTACATAGCACCTAAAGCAACTTTCAATATCAGCTCTGAAGCTCAAGCCCAGTGAAAATGCATTAATAAAAAGTACTGACAATATTCACCTTCTGTAAAGTTGCAAACCACATTTCTGCAACTGTTAAATCCATCAGTCATTATGCGGGCTCTTCTCCTCAGAGAATCCAAGACGGTCTTGCTGCAAAATGACAAAAAAACAATGATTTATTATGAAATTGAGAGTATAATGTACGGCATAAGTCCAAACAAAGATAGCTTGATGTTTTCATTAGTCAGTCCACTTCTTGACTCCTAATATAATTTCCAGTATACTATCACTACCTCCTGGTGCACCATTTTTTGCACATGGTTGTTTTTTTTTTTTTACAAATCTACCATTCATCTTCAAACAACATCCGGAGGGGGTGTTTTCTCACCGTACATCAAAGAGAAGGGAACAAAATAGAGTACATAAGGATGTACCTGCAGTATTACTATATGATTTCAAAAGGCTAGCTAGTCTTTAAGTTTAAAACAATGAGGCAAGTAATCAATGCACTGGAACCATGAAACTCATAGATTCTGAGAATGATACCAGTTGCTACAAAATTGCCATCCTTTTAACTATTCCTACATATATTAAGCTTAGGGCAAATTTTTCCTTCATCAGTAGTGAAATGATGCAGAAAAGACATAATTTTAGCAGGAAGAAAATAGAATCCTACAGATGTGCATGTTACATGCAAGCATACTTTGTGATGATATCACATACTGATCAAATAGCCTGATAGCTACAAATACAACAAATACAGTAGAATTTTCAGAGATACCATCTGCAGTTTTTAGATGGTTTTATTCATGTTATGTGATTCCGTCCTTGAGATGTGCAAAGTCACTTTCAAGTAGAGCACTAGAACCTCTTGATCATAATATAATGTAGTTGAGGAATAAAATGACTAAACTTCAAAAGTTGCAAAGCACGTATACCTCTCTGTAGTGAATTTCAAGTACGAAATATCTCCAGGTTTCAGAGGATTCACCATCAGCCCTAGCTGGGAAGCAGAATTTCTTGTTAGAATTGCTATGTCCACTGATACAAATTGGTAGACATTATGGAGTACTAGATTTCAAACCAACCACTTTCTAAAACTATAGCACTTACAAAGATCTGCCCAGGGACATTAGGACTGAGTGAGACAGATGCAACTTTGTAGATTTCATCTACCGTCTGCACGAGGACAAGATATAGGTCAATGTACCCAGCAGATCAAAGTTTCGTAACACAAAATGCCCAATCACAATCCAAAGCACTAAAAAAAGTCATCATTTATTCTCAAGTCCGAACCCCCTTTTCTTCAAGGAAGCAATTATGAAACTTTATAGATATTGTACTGTTCGAGTAACTTTGGGTTCAAAGAAAGCTATTCAGCTGCAATATTTTTATCAGGTAAAGAATTTGTATTCACGTTCAAAATTAGGCAGAGCATGTATTTTATTCCTTTAGGCAGAAATGCAGTAACCATAGAAGGCTATCAGAAGGCTTTCCATTTACAATGAAGTTGCTCTTTCTTTTTTATTTTGGGGGAGGGGGGTGTGGAGTCACTGATTTCTATCCAGAATGATTGCGATGTCACAGTGTCAAAAACCCTACAACTTTAATCTACATTCATCAAATGCAAATTGTAAAGCATTTATTCCAAAAAACAGTTGTATAAAAGAAGATTACAGTAGCAATGTACCTCAGGAGGAAGATTAGTCATCTCAAAATATCCTCCCCGCTGCCCACACTCACCCCAATATCCTTTAGATACGGTGTGGAAAGACACAAGTTGGACCTCTCTACTGATTGGTGGACCCATGTCCAGCATAATCTTGCAAAAGTAAAGAGGATTTGCTATGATTGAGTATTATTCTATTATATAAATATAAAAGAGCAGCACAATCCCATGCATGTTAGCAAATTCACCTTTCTTGCACTTATGAAAGGTTTTTCATCTTGATATATATTCTGCTGGTAAACTTCGTCCGCAAGCAGCACCAAGTTCTCTTGGAAACAGAACCTCAATAGATCCCTTAGATTATCCCCACTAAGACATTGGCCAGTAGGGTTTCCTGGGTTTATGATGACCATTGCTCTAACCTGTATCCATCAAAAGGGGATTTGTTATGGAATCATTCAGTAAAAGGGTAATGGAAATGGAGTTAAGGAAAACTCCACATTATTCAGAAACTTCAATAAACTCAGCTTTTACGATTTAAAAGGAACAGTCATGAAAAGTGATCATGTTTTCATTTTATAATGAACTATGATAACAATAACATATAGACAGGACAGCATGCAGATCAAACTTCTCATCACATCGATCATTATGAATCTTGTTACATAGAACTGATTTCTTTCTTCTGATGTGCAGCATGTGCCTGACTTGGCCTAGAGACTCCTGCTGATGGTTCATTTAGTAACATTGATTAACAAAGCAGAGACAGCAAAAGGATGGAGAAAGATAGTTTACACAAGCTACAGTAAATTTACAACTGCAGATGAAGGATATTTCCTGAGAGACAGTCAGCAGTCCAGTGTCTACCAAAGCATCTTATAACCAGGAATAAGACATGAGATAGGATCTGAGCATTTTACTATGATAACCAATAAGCAATTAGATGTAGTTTTCAATAGAATATAGAGGCAGGCTAGAAGCAGAGTTATCGAAATCATGAAGTCCTTGACCTGGTGAGGCCAACAGGTCATAACTAACTCTATACAATTAGTATTTTAAACTATACCAGATAGATTCATAGAAACTTCTTTATATGTCTAACCGTGAAATATTTGGAAAAAGAAAAAGCAGTTATGTTCAGACTTTTTCAATACAGAGAATCATAATAATGAAGCAACTTAGCTCAGCATGCTTACAGTTATTCCTTTGAACCTTGCCTCCGCCACAGATTGGCGGATGTGATTTATGTCAAGTCCCCAATTTGCTTCCTCTTCTAAATAATACGGAACCAGGGAACCACCATATAAAGATATAGCAGCAGAATAAAGAGGGTATTGTGGGACAGGAACCAATATCTGTAGAATGCACCATCCAACATCCAACGTTGATCAGTCATAAGAAGCTAGTGAGTAAAGCCACCTAACATTAAAAAGTACAGGTTCGAAAAAATTTGCAAGATACAAAAAATAGTATTTTTGACGTACCCCATCCCTTTTGTTTCTAATGATGGTCTGGAGAATTTGCATGACACCTTTGCTGGCACCATCAGTGAGAAAAATAAGATCTGGATTACTGCAAAAAAGTACATGTCAAAGCTGAGCTGCTTGTGTAGTGATAGAAAATCAAACTACAACTCTAAATATTTTATACTGCAAATTACTCGCGATCAAATTAGATCACCTAGGATATCCATCACGCCTTTCAATGAATTCGGCAACTTCCTTCCTTATGCCAGGCACACCTCGGGAATCACTATAAGCACCTTTTGGAAAAAAGATGAATTCATCAGATCTTAGCCTGTATATTCATTACTTTGGTTATGATGCAGTCGTGGTTGACATGGTTTATACACGAATTGGCAACTGTAAGCAAACTTATTGACTACTTCATCATAGTCCTACGAGTGCTTGGTCATATCAAGTATCAAATATGAACTACATGGTAGAATTATGTAACAGTAGAGATACTGGTTCATGAATAAAAGCACAACTCCATGTCGTACTTCATGAGATAATAACATAAAACCTACAAGTGAGCTACACTATACTTGACCCCAGAAAGAGCTCAGTAGGTTAATAGCCTAAAGCATAATCAAGGATGAGCTCATCCAGAGATAAAAACCTTTCTTAGAAGGTTGAATAGAAAGGAAAGCTAAAAGAATTAGATTAAATGGAAATGTATATAACATGACTTCAGATTATTGAATCCACGCAATGAATATTAAGAGCCCTTGCTGGAAAGTCAAGGCAAAATATAATATAAGTTCATATTAAATGAAAATCTTTAACAATTAAATCTGAAACCATTAGAAATACACATGGAAGTAATTAGATGGTATGTAACTTCTCTTTAAGTTGGAACAAGAAACGAGTGTTGCAGAACAGCATCAAATACCTAAACCACCAGAAGTCAATGAAAGATAATGCTTCGCTCTTGCTATTGCATCTGCTGGAAATAGAAGTCCGACATTAGGATCATCTAACAGAAAAGGAGCCTGACATAGTGCTATAACCTGCAAAGTATATAGGACAGATTCACAGAAATGAAGAGATAAAATGAGCAAAGCAAATATTTAATGCTCAATGAAATTCCTACTTCCATGCCCTTGAATCAGAAACCACAACAATAAAATAGTAAAAGAAACATACAAAATACCAATTACTAGATTGAGATAAGCAATGAAGCTATTTCAGTAAAATTGTATAGTTAAAAAAGAACTACGAAAACCCAACGAACCTGGCGAGGAAATGTCAATGGTTTCTGTCCCAAAGCATGTGGGTTGCCAACATTTGTGAAGATTATCTGCAATAGAAGTGTGTGAGTACAATTACTCAACTATTAGGGACCAACTGACTTTCTCTTAGAGCCATCAAAATATATCACACGGCATATTCAAAAAGTGACCCTTCAAGGAGAAACAAACTTATTTTCATGCAGAATATTTTATATTATGCTACACTAATGGAATGTAAACATTGAAAGCATAGCAAACTGATGGACATTGGACTCAGCACTGGCAAATCAGCAGTGTAGATCACTTATAGCACATTAGTTTCCTTTACAGTGGATTGCTACTCGGATTTCGATGACATTACGTATAATTAATTATGTAAGACATCTTATATGACAAAAACATCGAACAAGATGATGCAAGAAAGAAGAGCATAAATATCCCCTGTACTTAACGCCTGGCTTGGTAAGTCAGTTGTTGTCTAGAACATAATCAGGGAAAACTCAAATATATCTAACATCCTTAGAAATGGAGAAATTCTACTTTCAAACTAGCCAAGATAGAAAAGAAAACCTTTTTTCCTTCCTTCTGAAGTTCTGATGCCCTTAGATACAGCTCACCTCTAACAGCATAAGCAACTTTCTTCACGTTCTCGTTTATGGACTCATAGTCCAAAGGTTTTGGAGCCATGGTGGTCTTTCTCACCTGATATTAAGGATTGAAGTAAATATTCAGGTAGTCAAAGGAAACTAATACAACAAGTACCCATCAATAAACGTTTGTCTAACCAACATATAACAATTACTTAGAGAATTTTGGAGTTAAAATCTAAAAAGAAGCTTTTTTTTAATTGCCGCTTAAAGTACTACTTCATAAATTCTAATTTATTAGAAATTCGCAGTCCAATTTCACATCAGCAAATGATGGTCCCTAAAGATGATCCACGATTGACGATAAATTTAAGTAAAGGACATGCAACCTGAAACAAATAATAAAAATAAAAACAAAAGCTAACAAGCATAAAAACTCCTCCCAGTAGTTCCGTTAAGCCAGTCACAATGATCTCTCACATTCTCATACAATCAACATCGATGAACTACGCCTAGTTCTGCTCCTAGGATACGACCATCTCCTAAAAACTGAGCCGGTTTTAACCATAACTTCTACAACAGACTACTAGGCTTCTATGATTAAATCACTTGACCAAACAAAACCAGAACTCAAAGTCCTCGATCAATTAACCAGAGGAAAATTCTAACACATGCAACAAAGAAGCAAATCACATTTGGCCAATAGTAAATAAAACCCCTACGTAAATCAACTGCTAGCTATACACATATTCCGAACAATCAATCAATAACAATAGAACTCGTCAATACCTAGGAGAAGAAGAGAACGGAGCTGAAACAAGAGCAGCAGAAGAGCTCGACTGATTGAAGAAAAACAGAGTTCAGCAACAATAATCAACAAAAATGGACCCACAAGGGAATATATACTATACTACAGGAGAGATATCATCCACCGAATAAATCAGAAGTGTTGATAAATTATTGAAGATTTATTGAATGTTTGGTTAGTGTTATTTTGTTGATTTTCGGGTTTTTTTCCCCAAAAGAGTGATACTGATCGGAAGATTAAGGAGTGGAAGAGAGCGGGAGGCTGATCCAAATGGAGTAAAGTGTGGTGGTGGAGGAGGGCGGAGAAGGGGATCCATTGCCAAAGGAAATTTGGGAGTATCTTTTTTTGGGGTGTTTCAAATAACTGTAATTAAATTTCGTAAAAATAAAAAATAAAAAATAAAAAATAAAATTTTTTAAAAAATAAAATAAAATTAAAGTTCAGTATTTATATTTTAATAAATTTTAAAAATATATTAAAAATTAAAAAATATAAATGTATTGAAAAATGTGTAAATAAAAAAGTTAGAATTAAAATTCTACATATAAAAATAAAATTCTGAATTTTTTATATAATTGAAATATATAAGTTATTCGAAACTCAAAATCTAAAAAAATAAAATAAAATTATCGGTAGTTTAAAACACGTTCTTTAAGAATTCTAGTGTGAAGTTGGAAAACTTGCCGCACGTTTGAATGAATTTTATAAATTTAAAATATATATATTATAAAAAATTTATTAAAAATATAAATTATTTTTTAAAAATAAAAATCACTTGATATGTGTTGCCAGACGACTCCTTGAACAAGCAAGGGACTATTAAGATTTGAGAAGGAGAGTGATAACACCAACAATGTTATATTTGCTAGTTGAAACTTGGACATTCGGAATCGTTTGACGTTTTTAAAATAAATTATTTTTTGGAAAAAATGCTTTTGAAGTTCTTTAAAAATAAAATTATTTTTTAGTATAGAAAATAAATTATATAAAATTTTCTAATATATAATATATTTATATTTTCTGAATCTTTTAAAGAATTAAAAAAATTCTTTTAAATGAAAAACAAAATTAAAATAGAAAAGGATTTTACAAATACTCCAAAACACGCATGTAACATTTTCAAGTTTTGACTCAGTTTTTGGTTTCAGGTGTTGGCTCTATAAGGCTATTATGTTTCTAGTCTCGTGGAATCAATATATTGCAGATTGACTCAAAAATTAAAACAAGAAACATCATCAAATATATATTATTTTCTATAGCTTATGGTATTTTCAACATAAGTTACAAATACAAAACATTTAACAAAAATATTGGCATTCCAAATTGATCTAGGTCCGATTAATATCAGAAGGGTTTAAAAATAGTATCCAAATAAAAAACAGACTATTCAATTTGGAGGTGAATTTCAGTAACTTGTATTATATTTTGCCAAATAAATTCTGATTTGGTGAACTTAACAGTCAACATTCTTTAATAGTTTCATATTGACTGATTACTGAAATAACTATGTGTTTGTAAGTGAGAGATGTTAATCTCTAAAAAATTGACCAATCATTTTAGCATAAAAATTCGATCATATAATTGGTATCAGAACTCGGTAAGATAGAGCCACTCGGTATGTCGCTAAGAAAATATTGTTAGACATCTAAGTTGGTCTAAACGTGAATTAATAGTGAAGAAAACTAGAAATGTGCTTAAATATAAAACAGACTAAGTCAATTTAAAAATAAGCCAGCAATTCGTATTGAGTTGGGCCAAATAAACTATAATTTGGTGAATAACAGTTCACGTATTCTAATATTATCATATCAGTTGTGCGCTGGAATGAGTATATGTTTATAAGTATGGGATGTTAATTTCTAAAAGGTTGAAACGCAAATCTATTTAGTATGCAGATCATGTTGGGGAGATACAACACTGGAAGAGTTAAGCAAAGACATCCAAAGGATCCGGTCCATATATTAGAAAGCTCAATCCAACCCAAAAGCTTAAGCCAATAGGTTATGAAACTCTCTTGTATATTAACTCCATTCTTATCCTATATTTATTCAATGTGGGACTAATTTACTCACTCTTAACCCAACAATTTCTCCCTCAAAAGTGAATCATATATATTTTTTCCTCATCCAAGTACGTCGATCGGTCAGATTCCCAGCCACTTGGCCTCGAGCATCGTTACCGCACATCAAAAGCCAGCCATCAGAACCCAACTTGCTCTGAATTTTTGCTCACATCTTGCGGAAGCCCTATGTGAGTCACACTGCTCTTAACATGCTCACCCACTGTCAGTAAGAGCTACTACGTGCATCGGACTCCTTGCCAAACTATCGGCTCTTATACCACTGTTGGGGAGATACAACACCGGAGGAGTTAACCAAAATAAGACACCTGAAGGATCTGGTCCATACATTAGAAAGCCCAATCCAACCCAAAAGCTTAAGCCAATAGGTTATGGAACTCTCTAGTATATTAACCTCCTTTTCATTTTATCTTTATTCAATGTGAGACTAATTTACTCACTCTTAACCTAACAATCTTCCCCTCAAGAGTGAGTCATCCATATTTTCTCCTCATCCGAGCACCTTTATCGCGCACCAAGTACGTCGATCGTTCAGAATCCCAGCCACTTAGCCTCGAGCACCGTTACTACACACCAAAAGCTAACTTTCAGAGCCCAATTTGCTCCGAATTCTTACTTACACCTTGCGGAAGCCCATGTGAGTCATACTGCTCATCGCACTACCAGCTAGAGCTATAACATGCGCCGGTCGTCTCGCTTGCACCGTCTGCGCAACTAAGAGTGAGCCATCAGAACCCAACTTGTTCCGAATTCTCGCTCACATCCTGCGAAAACCTTACGTGAGTCACGCTGCTCTTAACATGCCTACCCACTATCAGCAAGAGTTACTACGTGCATCGGACTCCCTGCCAAACCATCGGCTCTGATACCACTGTTGGGAAGATACAACACCGGAGGAGTTAACCAAGATAAGACACCTGAAGGGTCCGGTCCATACATTAGAAAGCCTAATCTAATCCAAAAACTTAAACCAATAGATTATGAAACTTCTAATATATTAACCCCCTTCGTATTCTATCTTTATTCAATGTGGGACTAATTTACTCACTCTTAACCCAACAGATCAATCCTATAAAAAAATTTAATAATCAAATATGATTAATTATTTAGAATAAAATAAATATCTCACTATTCTATACGACGTATTACTTTTAATATTTGTATAGGTATGTCTAATGCATCGAGGGGTCCAAGTGCATGCCACGATCACCAGACTATCTATGATAATAAAAATACTTCAGAGTCTAGTGCATAGCGATTCAATCTTATAATTAGTATCAGATTTTTGTTGAATTAAGTTACCCAATATATTGCTAGATTGAGATTTATTAGCCACAAGTTGGTTTAGACCCAAATTAGAAATGAATGAATCTGAAAATAGTGTTTAAATAAAAAATATACTAAGTCAATTTAGAAGCGAGCTAATAATTCATTTTCAATTTGATAAAATAAATTATGATTTGGTGGGTTTAACGTCCCACATTTTTTAATAGTTTCATATTAACTGAATATTGAAATAAATATGTAATTATAAGTGAAAAATAATAATTTTTAAAAATTTAATCAATTTTTTTAAATGGGGATCCGATATAATCAAATATGATTAATTATTCAAAACAAAATAAATATCTCATCATTTTATTCGACATCTCACTTTTAATGTTTGAATATATCTGTAAATGAATAATAAATTAATGCACGGAGGAGTCCAGATGTATGTCACGGTCACCTGTCTCATGATGTAGATAATAAAGATCACATAACTCCGGCCAAAGCAAAAAGGCCTTGCGCAAGAATACGAAATGGGCTTACGGAATGGCCTTGGCGGGTTTGCGCTGTGGAGAGAAGAGCTGCCTGGTCGAACGTCGAAGGTGTCGAGCGAAAGACCGTTCTTCTTCCGTGAATCTCTTATCTCTGCTGCGTACCTTCCCCAACGGCCGCTTTTCTCAGTCCCAGATAGGGTCCCTCTTCTCTTCTCGTCGCCATTACTTGCAACGCCCTTCGTTTCTCCCACCCACCAACACACACAGTACTTGGAAGAAGATCTCGTCAGTTAAACAACGAAGTGGGATGGTTGTTGGATTGAATTAAATAGAGATGATCGATGATGGACGGGAAGACGTCAAAGCACACGCACGAAGCTGCAGAGCGGGAAGCAGCAGCTGTTGCAGAGATGAAAGCAGAACAGTTGGAGTGTTGCGTTAACAAGACATGTCATTGTAAGAAGAACATGTGACCATGTAAGGGCGCAGCAGTCCTTGCAGGAACGCATGCTGCAGTAATAGCAAACGTAAGCGATGTCGTTTACCCTACAACGTACGGACTACAGCGGTCTCGTTCTCCATGATTTCGTCTCCCTCTCTTTTAATTCTTTTATTATTCTCTCCGCTTCCTTTTTATGAAAAATTCACAAAACAGAATGCATTCCGGTAGCATCATTTACAATTCATCAGCTTAATGTTTTTTACTAGGACGTGTTTATTTATAGATAAACCGGTTGAAATAAATTTTTTGAAAATCAATTTAAAAAATAAAATTGAAAATATTTAATAAAAAATAAAATTTTATATTAATTTAATGTTTATAATAAGTTTTTAAATTAAATTTTTTTAAAAGAAAATTAAAAAAATAATTTAATTTTATATGTATTTTATTTTGAAAATAAATTTGAAAAAAATGAACTTGAGGTGTTGGTAAGCATAAAAAAAATTCATAAATAAAGTTTTTTTGAAATTAAAAATATTTTTATTTTTTTAAAAATGAATTTTATTTTTTTTTATTTAAAAAAATAAAAATATAATAAAAAAATTTCATTACATAAATTTTTTTATTTTTAAATTTTTAAATAAATTTTTTAAATATTTATAAAATATGTATTACAAAATATAAAATTAAAAAATTAAAAATTATCGTTTGAAAAATGAAAAACTAAACGCACCGGACATATATTTGATGTATTGCTGTATATTTATTGCAGAAGATTCCTAAACTCTATATTCAATAAATCAATGTTATATTTATCATCATCAGAAGAAGATATTATCTGCTACTAAGAAGTTAATACGAATTTCTTTCATTTGACATCTCTAATATAAACTCACTAAAATTCAAACCACAATTAATAAATTCATTTATATGAGTACTACAGAAGAACTAACTATCTATTATTATCATTATATTTTGGAGATGTCTTTGCCGTGACAAAAGTTTTTGTGAAAAGTTCTAGCTAAGAAACAAGCAACCGTGCTTAGAACTTTAAAACGAAAATCCAACACGAACACACGCATCTTGTTTTCACATTGGAAAAGAAGCTCTGGTGTTTATGAATGGCTTAGGTGAGAGATCTCATGTGGAGAGCTGACAAGGGAGACGAGCATGGTGTTTTATAGAAGGAGACAGGCGCGGCGTGGGGTGGGGTGGCGCGTGTGACTCATCAAGGGTGGTCGGGCACGGCCTGTAGGATCGGCAGGTGGTGGCCAATTGCTTACTGGGAAGTTTGGATCGGCAGCAGGTGGAAAACAGATGACCAGAAAAAAAAAAAAAAAAAAAAAAAAAAAGCTGAAGCTAGAGCGATAGTAGTGTAGCGCCGCTGGGACTCACGTCACACACAATGGAACCTTAGTTGAATGGTCAAAGTTGAATAACTGCAGCGTAAAAGCTTGACACAGATTATTTGGTTGTTTGAATTAAAGTTCACGAAAAATATTTAACATAATACTAATACTATTACTAATAATAATAATAATAAGTTATTATTAATAATAATATAAACATTGCAAAGCATCCCAAAAACTATATTTAATAAAAACTTTCGAATAATCAAAGAGATAATAGAAGAACAGTAAGATTTTGAGCTCAACAAGACCAAGCGTCGTAGGTGTTAGAACGACGGCAACGTTCAACAAATATAACAATGGTCCAAAGAAATAAATTTTTGGTATAAAAGCGAAGCGATAATGCGAATTACGGCACAATCAATGGCCAAATCATAGTAAGAATGCTTGTAATTTATAAAAGTCAAAGAACGCCCACATAAGAATTAAGTAAGGCGAAAACTCGAATTATAATATAGGTATTATACTGACGACCGAATCACAATATAAATATGCATGCTTCATAATGCACCAATATGTTGCGGAAGCAGATAGAGAGCACCAAATACATAAAAAGAAGAAGCAAAATATTTTCAAAAAAATAGTCCATATCTACTATAAATAAGAAAGTATTCAATTCTCCATCACTAAAAATCTAACAAGATTAGTAATAAGTAGGATAAAATCATATTAAGATCAATAAATATAATATTGAACAAATGAAGATAATAATTTACGTGATGCGGTCTCAATAGATAACCTACATCTACGGAAGAGGAATAAATATTTTGGCTATTAATATAGAGATATACAAATTTATAGCACCTAAATAATTTTACATAAAACTCCAAACATAATAGAAAAAGCTTTCTTATAGTCTCTCTCTCCACTCACGGAGAGATAAATTCTCTCTTTTCAAAATACTAAAATTGAAACAATCAAGATAAAACGACCATTTACACTTCTTTCAAGAAAGAGTTTTACAAAAAATGGTAGAAATAAAAAACAAATAATAGAAAGACTAAAACAAAAAACTATCAATATAGAAAGAATATAGCCTTGCGCGACCAGTGCAACCATAGAAGGTCGGACATAAATACAGAAGATTGAAAGGAGCTCAAATAAGATCGTCCAAAGTCTAAAAGAGATCACATAAGGTCATTAACTCTTCTGAGTGGATAATAGGTCGACAAATTTCTTTGATGCGATAATAGATTGATAACGGATCTCAAAGTTGGTCGTTCAAATTTGAAATGTAAGGCAAAACGTAACAGCTAGAGTGCAAGAGAACTCTAGAAACAGAGTTTTTCGAGTCTAACATCGATAAGAGCATTGGAGTGAGAGGAAGATAGACAAAGGACATGTTCAATTCTCATGTAACTCTACCTTATTCTTTTAGATTTGAAGTTTAATATTTCAAGTATTTCAATTATTATTCTGAATTTTTTTATTTTTACGCTGAATTTTATTTTCATTAAAATTTTATTTTTGAACTCCACTTATATATTTCAATTATCACTCAAGATTTCATTTTTATCGAATTTTAGTTTTTGCCAAACTCTACTTTTATTAGACTTATTTTCGCAAAAATTAATTTTAGATAATTGAAATATGTCCAATAATAGGAGAAACTTGAGTTGGTTGATCTTGAATACCATGGCTCCAATTATAATCCGAAGTGAATTATTAATAGCAAATCACATGTTAAGTTAAGATTTTGTTCGGAATCACATGTTAAGTTAGAGATTATGTTTCGAAATAATGTCTTAAATTAGAGATTATGTAAGCCGCCTATATATATTAGTATTATGGCAGGCTTTTAATTAGTAGCTGCAAAGGTACAAGTTTGTTTGCCATCATCAAGCTAAGTAATGGGCAGAGAATAAAGATAATTTGCTTGGGCGGTGTTGATTAGGATCACTGAAGTCAATTACTTAATTAGAGAGAAACGTGGTTCTAATAGAAACAAGCCCTTCCAGACGAAGTTCAGAAGCAAACGGTTTGAACGTCGAAGATGGTATTTAGAAATGCATCTCAACTGATTCTCCTCTTTTTTACAAATTTTTTAGATTTTAGACCGCATATATGTTATATATGAAAATTTTATGTTATATATTTTTAAAACAAAGTTTATTTTAAATTTATTTAAAATGAACGTTCTATAAAAAAAAACTTTGATTTAATACACTGAATATCCTGTAACAACAGTGTAAGCATGGTCCAAAGACTTTAGCTTTTTGTGGTCGTTAAATAGTCAAATGTCCTGAAAACTATACACTAGTACCTTCCTAGGCTAGGTCTTTGAGTACTACATCTGTCAGTTTAAATTTAAAAAATAAAACTAAAAATTAAAAATATTTAATAAAAAATAAAATTTTATATTAATCATATATTTATAATAAATTTAAATTTGATTTTTAAAAAAAATTATTGATGAAATAATTTATTTTAATTTTTATATAATTTTTATTAAAAATAAATTTTAAAAAAATGGAGTTTGGAGTGTTGTTAAATAGAATGAGCATTATTTGTTTCTCTTCAAGTGAAGTACTTACTGTTCTTTACGAATCAACACCTATGAGAGAGGCACAGTGTGATTGATTGCCTGCGTACATACGGAACTATTTACGTGCTTCTAGCGCTTGACGCCGTCCAGCCGCATCTAGTTGGGCTTCTGTGGTAGCCGGTACCACTCAACAAAATTGGAAGTAATTTTAAAATGAAGTATTTTTAAATAAAAAATATTTTTATTTAAAAATAAGTTTTATATTTTTATTTTTAAAAAATAATAAAAATATATAATAAAAGATCTTATTATATAAAACTTTTTATTCCTAAATTTTAAATAAAATTTTTAATATTAATAAAATACATATTAGAAAATATAAAATAAAAATTAAAAACTGCTTTCGTATTAAACTAAACTAAACAGGACCTTTCTAGGTGTTTTGTGAGTAATTTCAAAATTTTCTACAATAATACAAATTTAATTTTAGTTAAAAGAATTAGTTTTTTAAATTAAAAATAAAATAAAATTCATTAGTAGAAAACAATTTATTAGAATATAATATGTAAAAGATATCTTAAAAAACTTTAGATTTTAAATAATTTTTTATATGTATTTGATAAATCTTTTATATGTATTATTAAAATTTTTCAAATTTTAGAAAGTATTATTTTATAAACTCTTATTATTATTTGTATATTTTATAATTACAAAATAGGAATTAATTTAAAAAATTTTAAAATTTTTTTGTTTTAATAACTTTTATAAGCAATTTCAAATATCTCTTTAAAAATTTAAAAACATAGGATAAGAAATTTAGTAAATTAAAAATCTTTTAAATTTCCTTTAGAAGTTAATTTAATTTTATTTGGAAAATAATAACTATATAATAAAAGAACTGTTAATTCAAACACACATTACAACTACTACTTCTATTTATACTTGCAAGTCAAGCTTGCTTCTAGACGTCACGTTGCCCATACGCCAACAACCCTAAGCTAATATCTTCCAAATATTCAATTAATTCAACCCGTAGGCCGCTGTCAAAAAATTAGAGACATTTAGAAGTATTTTAAAATAAAATATATTTTTTAAAAAATAAATTGTATTTTCTTTATTTATAGAAAAATAATAAAAATATATAATAAAAATTTTCATAACATGAAATTTTTTATACTTTTTAAATCTTTAAATAAAATTTTTAAATACTTATAAAAAATATAAAAAATCATAAGATAAAATATTAAAAAATTAATTTTATAATAAACTAAACCAAACAGTTTTCAATATCCATCACAAGTCTTTCATGAACCAGCTCGCACGCCCCCATTAGTTAATAATCAGACCATGTCAGCTAACTTGTTTTGTTTGTGCGTTAGCTGGCCGCAAACAAAACGGGCGTTTAGAAATACTTTTACAAATTATTTTTTTAAAATAAAATTTATTTATTTAATAAATCATTCTTATTATTGATTAAAGTATATATCACAATATATTTCTACTATGTATATATTTTTATTTTAAAAATATTTAATAAATTTATAAAAAATGATAAAAATTCCCAAAGCCAAGTCAAGGAGTGGGCGGTGCGCATGCCACGTAATAGAGTTGATTAAATGCTCTTATAATCTGCCGCGTACTCTACGGACACAGCTCCTTTAATAGGCGGCACGTAAGAGAGCGTGTTTAAATCTCCGCTATCCTGTCCTTTCAACTAACCAGTGCCAGCTGCACTAAACTAAATTTAACTACCGAAAAAAAATATACATGTATGATGTTTGAGCTAGATTCAATTTTTGTCAAATATTTCACTTCAAAATATTTAAAATTAAAATTTACTTTCTCAGATTAATTTTAAAAATAAGTTTAAAGTGGAACTAGCCGAAACAAAAACATATAAGGCGTATTTCGAAATCGGTTCAAATAAAATATTTGATAAACAAAAATATATTTGTTGATGTTTTAAAGTAAATACTCTTTTTTTATCTAGGACTAAAATTGTAAAAAGTTCTATAAAAAGATACAATAAGTTATGATAAACAATACCAAATACAGTTTTAAAAATATTTGAAAATATTTTTAAAATACTTTTTCTAAAATAAATAATATTTAAAATTTTTAAAATTAACTTTTTAAAAATTAAAATTAAAATAATAATAAACTTTTATAACGTAAATTTTACATTTCTAAATTAAAAGAATAAAAATCACTTAATTTGAACGGGTGGTTTAGTTCGAAGGAGGAGAATAATTTCGTTTTGCCACGCAGGGGACCTGCGTCACTTTATGTGCGGGGACGCACACGTGTCTATAGCTTCATGCGGGGGCGGGCCGAGAGCGAGCAGTACGTCTTCGTTGTTCGCTTTCCGTGATCCATGTTACACGGCGCGGTTACGATTCCCGCCGATAACTGTATGGGCCCGCTAAAACGCTAGAGAAATTTATGGCGTGCTTTCTCATGCGCCGTGACCGCCGTCAACATATTTCACGGCCGTTAAGGAATCATACACCCTGAAAGTGTACAAATAAACGTGACCAGTTAGGTGAAGAGTTGAATTGGTTTTGTTGTGGGCAAGTGTTTGGGGTGAAGAAGAGAAAGCGGGGGGTTAAGGACAGAGGAACAGTCAAACGGGTGGTTGACTGCGCCGAATAATTTCAATTTCTCCGCTCGACCACTCCCTGTTTCCTATCTGGGCCCACATACATCTATCCGTTCATCAGGTCTATATATCTCGCCTACCTCCTGTTACCTGCAACGAAACTCATCTTTCTGGTTGTGTTTCCTTTCAACCAAAACCGAAACAAGCACAACAACAACAACAGCAGACGCGCTAAAGATCAAATCTTTTCTTGTTTCATTTCTTCTTCTCCATCTTCATCTTCATCTTCTAGCTGTTTTTGCTTCCTATAATTATACATGGCACCAAAAAGCAGCTCCGGAGGAGGTGCTGCAGCCGTCGTCGGCGGAGGCGGCGGCTGTGGTGGAGTAAAGGAGACGCATTTCAGAGGCGTTAGAAAGAGACCATGGGGAAGGTATGCGGCGGAGATAAGAGATCCTGGAAAGAAGAGCAGGGTCTGGTTGGGAACATTCGACACAGCAGAGGAAGCGGCACGAGCTTACGATACCGCTGCCCGTGAGTTCCGTGGACCTAAAGCTAAAACGAACTTTCCTTATCCAGATTCATTCCAGTGCCATAACATGAACTCCGCCGGTAGCCCAAGTAGCCAGAGCAGCACGATCGAGTCTTCAAGCCCAACGAGAACTCTTCCTTCAACAACAATTCCTACCGTTGCTTTTCCACCGCCGCCGGGGCTCGGTCTTGAACTCTTCCGCCGAAGCGCACGGTTTCCGTTCCAGCAGTATCATGCTCCACCGCCACCGTTCTTCTTCTTAGACACAATCATGAGACCGTCTGAAAAAGTGACGGTTGCAGCGATGGCGCCGCAACAGCGTCACTGCTTCATTTTGGATCCGTCGATTATCACGGGCGGATTCCGGAAAGGGTCACATGCTGTCGGCGTTCAGAGTGACTCGGACTCCTCGTCCGTTTTAGATCTTCACTCACCTCCGCCAAAGAAGAGCAAGCCGTCAAAGGCGACACCTTTAGCCCTTGACCTCAATCTACCTCCAGCAGCAGACATCGTTTAACTTTTTGGCAAGGCTGTCGAAGTACCCTGATTTCTGACGAAGAAGACAATTAAAAAGAGTAGAACCGTCCTTTTTTTTGTTTTTTTTAATTTCGTGGCATTTAAAAAAAATTATCTTCATGAGGAAGTATGCCATAGCCATCGATCTTACAAGGGGAATTGACTCTTATGTAAATAGTTGTAGTTGTTGATTAGATTTTGTTTCTTTTTTCACTGAGGTAATGCCGAGTTTTTAAGATCTCTTCTCAGTGTTGTAACTTGCAACTCCCCTTTAATGAACGGAACATGTTGGGTTGAAACTTGATTCCTTTCGTCAAGTTCTTTAACTCCAAAATAGTTTCATTTTTACGTGATCATTGGCTACTCCATAAAAGAATCCACGAAATAACATAACCTTTTATTATGCACAGCGCTGGCATCAGCGTGCTCTACGTGCAGCCGGCATTCTCTCGTCCTCATCTTCCGCCATTTCTTTACAATTTTTCTGTGCTTCTATTCGCGTTGAGTTTCTAGTTTTCAATCCAAGATAAAATCATATCCAACCGTTCATCGGTAATTTTTAAATCGAATCACGAAGAAGCGAAGCGTAGTAGTGAGTAGTGTCAGCAACAGCGGTGGCTCTCGTTTTCACGTTCGCACACGCGAGCGAGTGGAGCGTACCTGCTGCAGTAATGAAGGCGTGTTTGACGGACTAGTTGTCTCGAGATCCGCGCAGACACGTGTGTTACGCCTACCACTGCCGGCCTTTCTCCCAACTGGTGGTCCAAAAACTTTTTCCTCTTCCACGTCACAATAGCGTCGGTAGCGCTGTATGCGCGGCTGCCGCTTTATTTTCCGGTCCCACTTTCTGTTCTTCGTCGTCAAGAATCTGCGCAGAAGATCTCGCTCTATTCCTTCCCCCCTTATCTTAGTTTTTTCATCTACTCTATTTATTGATTCCGAATAGTAGTGTTACTTTTTACATAATTAATGAGGAAGAAAAGTAGCGTATGAAGTGGTAGCTGGTAGGTGTGCCTGTGTTGAGCGAGATGTGCGTGCAAGGAGGAGACACAGAGGGACCCGCAGTACGGCAATGACATGAGCATGTAATAGTGCGTTGTGGGCCGCGGGCGATGGTTTTGGTTGCACGGTGTGCGTCGGCGTTGTTGGTTTAATGCATTGATCTCTATGTCTTTCAATTGGGTCCCTTGAAAATTGTAACATATGCCACGTTCTTTCCCTAACCCTAACCAGCTCGCTCGATCGCGCACGCATGGACGGAGCATATCTCTGGAACCCAGATCTGATCTTTCCAACTTCTCCCAAAGCGGGTCCTACGCACTGTTCGCCAGCTAGATAAAAATACAATTGTTGCACCGTTGACGGAAAACCGGGGAAACGGTGCGGTGTGGGTCAGTCGAGTCACGGTTTAATATCACGTGTGGTCCAGCATACAGATGGAACCCGACAAGGCGAGACGCCGCTGTTGCGGGTCCCACTTGTCCTTTTAATCTGCGCCTGGATTGGTTTACCAGTCAGCGCCGCAAGGACGGACGGTTGACGGGAATTGCGGTTGTAGCGGGACCACTTTGTTGGAATACTAATTTAGGAATTTGGACGGCGATCGAGACGGCGCACTGTGCGGGCGTGGGCTTCTGAAAACATAGTAATACTACTACATAACTAACAATAATTCAAACTAAATACATAAAGAATAAGGTTTAAAGATATTGCCTTATTGGAATGAGATGATTAGATTAGTATATAATTTGTTAAGGAGATAGTTATGGTTGTCTGGCTGTAGAAGTGTTTATATGGAATAAATTCAGTTCTTCATTTGTTTAAACTGAGGTTTAGGTTCTGAGAAATGGATTTTATAAAAAGTATATAACTAACTAAATAATTGCAATTTTTTAACCAAAAAAATCATCTATAAAATAAAAAGTAATTTTGGAATATATATATTTCAGTATTCAATATAAAAATCTTAAAATAAAATATTTTTATTTTCAGTCATTTTCTGCCAAAACAAATGAGTGTTGAAACATTTTTCATACTTGTTACAAAAATCTTTTCCTTATCACTTTCATAATTCATATCTCTAATAATTTTATAAGCAGCCGCTTGGCTGGAGATTTAGAACAAGACATTGAAGCAGCCGCCATCAATTCTTTATTTTAAAAAATTAATTGGTTTGTTATTATTGTAAGATTAGAAAGGTAATGCTACTTTAGCTGCGGATAAGGTTCTTCGATGAGAGAATGACACTTTAAAATTTATTTTTTTAAATAATAATAATTATAACGTGGAATTTATTTATATTTTTAAATTTTTTATAAAATTTTTGAGCTCCAGAGAGCGGTATTTCAACGTTCAAGTCATTTCACTATTGGTACATATGCCCAGTCCATGAATACAGCGGCTGCGTCTTGAGTTCATCGGAACTTTCTTTCGTTAAAAAATCATTCTAAGTAACTGGATTTAACTTTTTATGTTCACTTTTTTATAGCTTTTATTTTTATAAAATTACTTTAAAAATTAACTTCTTTTTTAAAAACTTATTTTTACGCAAGCAAATTTGTCTTACTTCTGTACTTGGAGCAAAGTTTCCAACTTTTTTGTACCCTGCCTCTTTGCTAGAATTCAGCTTATAGCGCTACGGTAAAACTATAAGCTATTTTAGAATTCTCTTTTAACTTATATGATTAGCACAACTCTGACTAATATATTGCAATAAACAGCTGCAACTTCAATCATCTTGAAGGAAACTGCAGCTCATCACAGGAAAAAATCTTACTGTATAATGACGATGAAATGTATAAGGTGTACGAACCGATGGCTTTTGTACAAACTTGAAGCTCTACGCGTTGGGTCCTGCAGCTCTAGTATACTTATCTACATATTCTGCAAAGGAATACAAGTTTGAGTAGAAATATGCGCAGAATATCTTGAACTTGATGTTGTGTCTCAGTTTAAGCTACGGACAACAGGCATTGAAAGTCATTTCATGGCAACTCTGACTAACTTGTTCTACACATTAAGACTTTAGATGGGTTTCGGTTGCTCGGAAGTGGGTTTTTAAAAAGTAAAATTTGAAAAATAAGTCATGTACAAAATTGGTTAAAAGGATGAGTTTAGTTTTTGTTTATGTTCCAAAGTACATTTTTTAGTAAGGAAGTGAGTTCGCATATGAATTTAAAAAGTGAGTTCACTTCGAATAAAACTGAACTACGGGAAGTGATTACAAACTTATTTTAAGTAAAAAATGTGAACTAAGAGAACTGAAAACACGCCCTTTGCATCACACTGTGGCTAATGTTTGGTAAATGATGCAGAAAGCAAGAAACTGCTGCCCCATCAAGCATGCTGCATGCAGGCACCTCCTTCAGTCTACTACATGAAAATTTTGACAATAAAATAGCTTTCTGTACAAACGTGAATTTCTGCATAATGAGAGCCTGCAGCTGCAGCATCTATCCTTCCCCGCATATCCTGCAATAGAGATGCAGGTTTATTAGCGAACCTTCGTGCATTTGGAATGTAAAGCAATAATTGATTAAAATTCGAATACTACCTCTACGAACATCACCAAGCTTTGGTCGGGATAAAGAAAGGAGCTCGTTCACTGAGTCAGTATTACTAGGCACTTCATAGTGCTGTAACAAGCCAAGAATTGGTCTACAGCATATTTGGCAGATTCTTGACGATCTCCTTCAGAGCAGCTTGGAAACGCCTCATCATTCTCGATTCTGTACTGTTGTTGTCAATGTTGACTTGGCTTCTGAAGTAAACATGCTCCGTCGCACTAGCATTGACACCAGCAACTACATTAGTCAATGTAGAAGCATTGCTACTTCCATCCACTGAGCAAGGTCCAAGTCTTCGGATGTATCCTTTTCAGGAATTTTGTATCGGTTTGAGAACAATTTGCGCCAGTCCAGATGGTTGCACCTTCAGATGTATCCTTTTAAGGAATCTTGTCATTGGTTTGAGGAGAACGAACAGTTTGCAGCAACTTGATGCTGGCTTCCAGGTGATGATATCTTTATTGGTAGAGAAATGAAAGATTATTTGAATGGTTTAGACACTTCGCAACACTCTCACTTGATTTGAGTTCTCGCCAAATTAGAAGATGACTGATCACCTGAAACTGATATCTATTCTAAACATACGGGCCTGTCATTAGAGACAAGTCCGGCCCAAATACTTCCAAATGCAACAGGCGTGTTTCCCGCAACCCAATCAATAACATGACTCCAGCCCAACTACTCACTCACAGACTCACAGTGCGTGACAGCACGATTCCTTCGTAACCAAAGGAATAAATGCTCGCCCGTGATTAGCGATAACATCAATGGATTTGGAATTCATAAATCGTTTTCAAGTCAAACCACTGGGACAAAAACTTCACCATCTACCCCTCTCTTTAATTTTCTTCTTTTTGTTCTTATTAACCTACTTCTCACTGCTATAATCAACACTCCGTCGTTACTCATGACCATCAACAGATTCCATGTAAAACAAAGCGTAAGGAGAAAAGGATAACAGAGAAAAATATTTAGATGCTGCTTCGATTTTAAGTGGAGAAAAGAGAACTGAGCGGGTTTGTTGCTTGCAGAATGTCTTTGCTCAGATCCGGCATTCTTCTTGCTGTTGTGCTGATGACGTTTCTCTGCTTTTTAGAACCTGTTGATTGTAGTGGTAAGGTGTTGTTTGATTTCTTTACTCCTTTCTATTGTTTTGTTTCTGTGGAGAATGGGATTTGAATGATTGAGGTGGCACTGAATGCTCAGTATGATCGTAGTTGAAGAATTGTTCCTGTAACGCTGCTCTAATTGAGAAATCCAATTTTTTAATTCGTTCGAGTTTTACTCTCACTACATATGCTGCTGCTGTGGGATTTGTGATTCGTTTGAAATTTACGATAATTGCTACCTGTTTGAATTCTTTGTTTGTATGTTTACTTTTGTTTCTCTCCAGCTGTTTTTTTGCCTTCTGCCTGTTGTGTTATGAGATAAACGTAAGCTCTTCATCATCTCTTTGGCATTTTGTGTGAAATTTATCAGCTTATACTGAATTTGTTTGCTAGTTATTGCAGAGTATCCATTTTTCTTGCAGTAAGTTTGTTTTATTTTTTTTAAGGATTATTCTTGAGTGTGTTAGGAACTTTGTTTTTATTCCTATTACTTGCATACGTTTACGTCTTTGCTTTTAGTTTGGAATTTCTTTTGTGCTCATTGCAGAGCCCTATGCAATCCGCATAAGCTGTGGAGCTAGAGAGGATTTTCGTACTCCATCTACAAATACCCTGTGGTTTAGAGATTTTGGCTACACAGGTGGAAAATATGCAAATGCAAGTCGTCCAAGTTTCATAATCCCTCCTTTAACCACTCTTCGGTATTTCCCATTGTCTGATGGTCCAGAGAATTGCTATATCATCAACAGAATTCCTCCAGGGCACTATTCAGTTAGATTATTCTTTGCGTTAATTGCTGACCCTAATCTTCAAAGTGAGCCAATCTTTGACATTTCTGTAGATGGAACTCAGTTTTATTCTTTAGAGTCAGGCTGGAGTACTAGTGATGAGCGATCATTTGCAGAAGCCATGCTGTTTGTCACAGATTCATCAGTTTCCATTTGCTTTCACAGCACTGGTCATGGGGATCCATCGATCCTTTCAATTGAAATTCTTCAAATCAATGATAAGGCATATTATTTTGGTCCATCATGGGGCAAAGGGACAATATTTAGGACTGTGAAAAGACTGACATGTGGTACAGGAAAGCCTGCGTTTGACGAAGATTATAAAGGAGATTACTGGGGTGGGGATAGATTTTGGTTAGGAACTACGACTCTTTCTCAGGATTCTGATAAAGCAATATCGACGGAGAACAATATTGCAAAAGCATCAATCTCTCCAAACTTCTACTCTAAAAAGATTTATCAATCGGCAATTGTGAGCACTGATAGGCAGCCTGAGATATCCTTTCAGATTGATGTCAACCCAAACAAAAATTATTCAATATGGTTACATTTTTGTGAGATTGACACGAGTGTCACCAAGAAAGGGGACAGGGTGTTTGATATATTGTTAAATGGTGACACTGCGTTTAAAGATGTTGACATCATTGGAGTGTCAGGGGCACCGTACACTGCTGTAGTCTTGAATAAAACTGTGGCTGTGAGTGGGAGGAGCTTAACAATCACATTGCGACCATCGAATGGAGGCCTTGTTCTCATCAGCGCGATCGAGGTCTTCGAGGTGATTGCTGCAGAGTTTAGGACTTCAACCAAAGAAGGTTGGTATGTTGCATTTACATTTTATTGTCACATTGAATTTCACGCTTTCATCAAGCATGTATTGATTACCAATTAGCACTGCTGATATTGTAGCTCATGTCCTCTTCTTCCATAGGAAACAAACAGAACAACTAGAATATCTTGTGAAACTACTGTTTCCTAACTGTAATACTGCGTTTAACGTTTGCAAATTGCCACTCAGTCTTTGTTAGGCATTTTGACTTGGACTTCTTGATGCTGTATTCTGGTAGTCAAGGGAACTTGTTAGTCATATTTTTCTTTCAATTGTAATTTTGGTGGGCCATGTTATAGTTATTAGTTTTATATGAATTATACCTTGGTATCTGTTGGATACAACTTATTATTTGAAGCAGTTGCAGTCTTAAAGGCATAGTTCAAATGTAGTATTTTCTCATCATGCAAACAATTTTGTACCATGTTTTTCTATTAATTGACTAGTAGACTCAACAGCCCTGATGTTTGCTGTTATTGAGTAAACTATTGAGGGATACTTAGAAGTTGTTTCTTGTCGCATTGCTCAGTTGGGGCTTTACAGGTTTTGAAAAAATCCTTAGGACTCCCTCTTCGTTTTGGCTGGAATGGGGATCCTTGTGTTCCTCAACAGCATCCTTGGAGCGGCGTAGACTGCCAACTTGACAGTAAAAATCAACAGTGGGTCATAGATGGACTGTAAGTAAATGCCGTTGTCAGCTCCTGCATAGCTTATCTCAGTTGGTTAGATATTTTTTCATGTTCATATTTCTTTGACTTCTGTAATTTATTTTTTGCAGCGGTCTTGACAACCAAGGTTTGAGGGGAGTCTTGCCAAATGATATATCTAAATTGCAGCATTTACAAATCATGTGAGTCTTCAACATCCTCTCATTTAGAGGTTCCCTTTTTAAGTCATACTAAACTGATTCCAAGAGAATATGTTGTATTCTGCCAGCTAATGTGGTTACCGGTGCTTGCCTAGATTTGTCCATCTAATACTGCACCTACAGAGAATTTTAAATTCAAGCTTATCTCCCTTACTTTGAACTGAATACAATACATGCCTTTTTAAAAATTTCCATAGGCATTTTGGATGATTCATGTTACCAATTTATTTCTAACAGCAACCTCAGTGGAAATAGCATCCATGGAGATATCCCATCGTCTATTGGCACTATTACCAGGCTGGAGACATTGTGAGTACATGGGTAACATGATTGTTGTAAATATTATTATTATTATTATTATTATTATTATTATTATTATTATTATTATTATTATTATTATTGCTTTACTATTGTTTTCCTTTATGTAAACTACTAGTTCCATTACATCTTTAACATCCTGAGCTATCTAATTTAAACTATTTGCACTTAAAAGAAGTTTTTTTTTAAATTTGAATTTGTTTTCTATATAGTGGACGATTGCTCGTTTATTCAAATGTGTAGGACCATTTAGCTTGCTTAAAGAGTTGGTAATGAATATTAAACTAGACTGTTTCTTTCATAGGACTACATTGCATTTTGCTGCCAAAGCATGATTGATGAGCTTGTAGTTGAACCATTTCCTTGATTTTGTTAGTGAAATTCAAACTAAAGTATATTTCATTACAAGAGATGAGGCTGTAATCTGCAAATACACTTCTTTATTATAGTTTTTTCTTCTTGGGTTCAGGATTGTTGTTTTCTTTCTTTCAGTTTTGAGTTATCTTAGTGAAATTTGCAGTATATCTATACTTTATTATGGACAAGTTCTCTACTGGCTTACCTATTTATCAGGGGTCTGATGAGCTAAATACTCTTCCTTCTTAGTACACTGTTGTCATAAGTCTGCATATCATGTGGCCTATGCAGCTATTCTTCCTTACTCCAATCTCTCAGTAAAAAGAAGTGGATATTCTCACACTTTTTAGCCATATGTAAAATAAAAGATCTAAAAAAAACAAAGAGGAAAAAGAAAAGAACAGAAGGAAGCATAATAGCTCAGGCCTTGTTTGGTAAACTCTTTGCTTGTAATTCATTAAGATCTTCCCTCACAATACTTGTATAAACTGAAGTACACTTGTAGAACAGTGTGCTTATACATAAGAGGAAGCATCAGCTTAGGTTTTGTTTACTTGTCAGGAAGTGATTGGGAAGTGAGTTTATTAAAAAAGTGAATTGTTGGGAAGTGAGTTTATAAGAGTAAATCTGTGAAAGTAAACACAGGAACTTATTCGGAACTCGCTTTTTGGCTGGAGAAAGTGAGTTATGGATACAGTAACACACCCTTAATGTCTCTTCTACTTTTTGGGAAACGTGGAATGTTTTTTTTCTGGATGGTACTATATTGAGACAAAGTCTTTCACTCATGTTCTATGTGCATATCTGAAGTAATCTACTATCTGATCTACTAGCATCTTTATGTGATGTCTAACTCCCTTTATTGACAGAGATCTATCGTACAACCAGCTGAATGGATCTATTCCTGAGAGCCTCAGCCAATTGACATCATTACATATTCTGTAAGTATGAAGGAGAGTCGTTGTTCACATCTAGTGCTTAATCTGCATGAGGTTTGCGTTTTTCACTTTTCTTATCCAATGAGCATGTGCCAGGAATCTCAATGGGAACTCTCTTTCAGGAAGAGTGCCAAGTAGTCTTGGTGGGAGACCTCTCCATAGAGCTAGTTTCAAGTAAGAAGAAAGAAGATTTTGTAATAAAGTTTTCATGACATTTTCTTACTTAGGTAGTAATAATTCATTGGAGAAGTAATTGAGGTCGCAATATCACGTTTCATATGGTTTTGGGTGATAGTGTGTGGTAAAATGGTCCTAGTGCTTTGAAAATTGGCAAGTGGTTGTCTTAAGTACCTGCGTATTCTTACTTCTTAGCTGTCAGCATCATGGCATTTATTTCGTTAGCATCTACTTGTGTTATGTCCACGTCCATATTCATTTGTGTTTGCTATGATAATTATAGATAAACACTGGGACTGCAATCACTGAAAAGGACTTGATCATACACTTTTTGCAATTTAAGGAACTTTTGCAATAGGGAGACTTATGAAGTGTTTTCATTGTTGTAAAAGAGTCCACTTTTGGTGGTGTTTTTGTACTGGATTGATGACATTCCTGTTCGGTTTGTTTTTCCCTTTTAAGCAAATTACTGCTAGTTGAGCACTACCATGAGAAAAGAAGTGCAGAATAAGACCCATAGGTAAGATTACTGCAGGCTGTTGCTTTAAATTTTTAAATGATGCTTGTAGTGTCCAGTCTCTCGGACAATTTTGTTTATCATAATATGTATGCACAATAATTCCTATACATTTTACCTGTTGTCTTTCAATTCACATGTCTCGAGAATGAGTATTTACTTTGGCAAGTATAGTTTTACTGGTAATGCAGGTCTGTGTGGCATTCCTGGCTTACCTACATGTGGACCACATCTGTCTATGGGAGCTAAACTCGGCATTGCTTTTGCTTCGTTGTTCGCATTTCTACTGCTACTTGTCTTTGCTATATGCTGGTGGAAGAGAAGACAAAACATCCTCCGTGCGCAGAAGATGGCTGCAGGTGAGATCTGAGGATTTTACTTGTTCTTAGATAAAGAAAGAATTTTAGTTCATGCTAAGGCTCATGTGCAGAAAATTTAATTTGTATCATATCTTATGTTACCACTTCAGTTGAAATTTACTATTCTCAAATTGAAATTTCACATGCAAATGTTGGTCTTCCTTTGTTCTGAGTTGAAACTAGTTGTATTTAGATCAGGTTTGACTAGTGTATGTGAGTTTTGAATGCGAATTTCAGCTTGAGCAAGTGAGAAACATGTAAACATTCATAGTCTCAAACGTTACTCATATACTAATGCCCATTTCTTCTGTGTTGCGTTCTTGCAGCTAGGGAAGCTCCGTATGCTAAAGCACGTACACACCACCCCAGAGACGTGCAAATGACTAGACACCATCGGGTTCATGATCATTCCAAGAACCATGTTGAGAGTGCTCCCCTGAAATAATCAGCTTCACTTTCCAATTTCGGTGCTTCATTCTTTTGTAAGTTAAATGTGTGGGTATCGACCTGATCCGGATACAAGCAGCAGAGGTGAATTCCTCCCCTAATTGTTGCATAAAAGCATGTTGCCAATAGCATTGACATGAGTTTGATGTAAGGCTTCAAACGTTTTGCCAATACAAAATGTAAATATGTTGTTCTAACTTATCAACGAAAGTTGGGACATTACTCAATCAAGTTCGTTCGAAATATCATGTACGTACGCAATGGTTGTGATTGCTTACCAACCTGTTTCTTTTGTTCGAGTTATCAGGGAACGCGCATGCTTCCTACGGAATATGAACTGTGTCAACTTCCGTCACTATTATGAACATATGTATGTCAGAGGCAAAGCATATCTCAACATGTTCAATATTTGTCTTCAATTGGTTGTTTTTACTTGTGACGTTTTTAGTACTGAAACTAATGTACAACCATGGTCGCTGCTGGTAGGTTTCGATTATCAGAAAGGGTTCAACTTATAGATACTACTATTACTACCAAATACCAATTACATAAATGTATCGGAAGTAGATTATCTCGCAGGCATTACAAAGACGGTTCTAAATTAAACATCTTGTTCAGCGGGGGAAGGCGGCGATCTCACCGGCTTTTTGGGTAAGAAAAGGCAACGGTGCTTCGTAAGAGCTGAAGAGCCTGTAGGACGAGATGAGCGAAAGCAACATATAGCAAACTACGGCGGCAAAGGTTGTCGCCACTGACACCATTGCTCTGTGGCAGAACCTGCCGAACACCCCGCACTCTTTGCTCCAAGTCACTTCGTCATCGCCGTTGTATGCCATGTAGACTATCTCCGTTGACGCAGTCGCTGCTGCTAAGATCACGTATGTAAACACCTGCAACAGTTGCCCCCCCCGAAAAAAAAGTCATTCGAAGTGATTAAGAAATAGCTATAGCTGTAGCTAGTTGTTTTAGTGCTTGCCTGGTCGAAGAAGAAGAAAGACCAAGCTCGGGACATGGAGGGAGGACGTGGAAAGGCAGTGAAGAACGCCGAGAGAAGAGAGTAGCCAGCACAGATGCCGTTGGCGTAAACAAGATACCTGCAGATATGAAGAACCCATCACTTCATTCACTACATCATTAATTACAAAGCTTTATTAAACTTTCTACACAGTTAAATTAAAATAAATAAATAAAGATGAACATTGTTTTGCTTGATTACTTGAAAGATCCAATGTTGGAGTAGGAGATGGATCCGTAGTCGTTGCTCTGTGAGTTGTTAAGCATGGCGATCAATGC
This sequence comes from Acanthochlamys bracteata, assembly GCA_019914995.1. Taxonomy (NCBI): domain Eukaryota; kingdom Viridiplantae; phylum Streptophyta; class Magnoliopsida; order Pandanales; family Velloziaceae; genus Acanthochlamys; species Acanthochlamys bracteata. The sequence goes on along the minus strand of CM034129.1, from coordinate 4,452,559 downwards.
GGCAACGCAAAGCCCGATAGGAACTAGACGAAGCAGCGTCTCAGATGACCGGAGAAAGCAGGTGGCTCCAACAGATGTAGCAGAACCATGTTCTTCGCCGTCTCCGATTTCATCAGCAGCTCTCTTCATCATCTCCTCATCCTTGGCGTTACTACTCGTCATTCTTTTCTTTCTTTTCCCTTTGATCTATCTATCTCTGGTTAGGGAAGGTGTGGATGTTGTTGTTGCTTCAAGAGCAATGGTGGTTGTTCTCTAGTTCGGAGCATTTATGAGCAGCTAGGTAAGGGAGCTGCGGTAGCGTGCATGAAGACTGGAATTGAATGAGAGTAGTTGGAGTGGGTGCACTTAAAAGGTTGATGGATGAGATGTGACGCAGTCAGGTTGAGAACCAGGTACATGTCTAGAAACTAGAAGCTCTTGCTAATAATGAACTTTAACGGCACGCATCTCAATTCGATACAGTCTTCTCTGATCCAGCTAAAAAAACCACCAGACCAAATAGGATAAGTACCAACTTTGAAATTGTTTTATTATTATTTTTTGGCAGATTTTGGAGATGGTTCCTAATCGTTAAGGCATGAATAAAATAAAATTCCATTCAATTTTTGGGATCATTTAGGTAATGTTTGAAGTATTTTTTAATTTTCTTTTCATTTTAATTTATAAATTGTATATAATATTTTATATTAAAAATATAAAACAGATTTTCATAGTAAAATTATTTATTATTTAAATAAAAAAGATTAATTTTTAAACTTTTAAAATATTTTTTATTTTGATGTGCATTGATTAACCTTTCTTAACAAATTGTTGCTAGTTTCCTCTATGAATTTGGTAAAACTATTAAGAGAGCTATGGCAAAATCAATGATAAACCTATTGAAATAATCATTACTAGGTTTCATAAACACTACAATACTTCCATATGTGTCCATTGTTATTAATTTATCAGTAAATATATTAATATCAATAAATAGAATGAAAGAAACTTATAACGAAAGAAACCAATTACCACACTACTGATTATTAACTTTTTTTTTAATGCTCCTCGCATAATTTCGGTTATTTTATTTCCTCTCACCGCTTTATTAAAATATTTCGGCCTATTAGATTCGGTCTCTTACGGAAGCCCATACTCTATAAAAACCTACCGTCTCCGTAGTTCTCTGCACCAATCTTTTCCTTTCTTTGTTTCCGATTCTCTTCAACGACCTATTGGTGCAAATGGAAGAAGAAGAACAACAACAAGAACAGCATCAGAATCTTGCGTTGCAAACGCCGGCGAAACGGAAAAGCCTTGGGCGGCAGAAGATAGAGATAGTGAAAATCAAAGAGACTAAGCGTCGCGACGTAACCTTCTCAAAACGCCGTACAGGCTTGTTCAAGAAAGCAGCAGAACTCGCGATACTGTGTGGAACACCGATTGTAGCAATCGTTTTCTCTCCCGCTGGCCGTGCTTATTCTTTTTCTCACCCTTCTGCTGACGCTGTTATCGATTGTTATCTCACTGGGAATCCATGCCAAGTTCTTCCATTAGTGCACCCGCCCGAGAACAATATTGATGAACAGCTACGTGCTGCGAAGGAGCAGAACGAAGAGTTGAACCAGTTGAGACCGTTGCTTGATGTGCCTGTGGATGGGTTAGGTCTTAGAGATCTTGAGCAATTTCTGGCTGTGCTGGAGAGTGTTAGAGCCGACATGTTGCAAAAAGTTCAAGCTTTGCGACGACAACAACAACAACGGCAGATGCATTGATCATGAAGTACTTCTCTGTTATTTCGATTTTATGGTCTTTATTTTTAATTGTAAGCGATTAATCAATAGATCAGGAATAATTTCTAGATAGATATCAATACGTAAGAGTTCTTGGAGTGAGAGTGCATGGTTGCATGCACTAGTGTGCAGATGCACAGTTTTGGTATAAGTTTTCCTCCAGACTACTGTAAATCTTTCGAAAATTGCATATACTGATTTTGATTATATTGGCAAATTAGTTTAATTTTACTTAAATTTGTTGATTGAATTAAATTTGCTGTAATGCTGATCCTATTCATGTTGAAGATTTTTTTCTGTTTGAAGTTTTGTAAATGTGCTTCTGTTAATTAATTAAGTGCAACTGTAGGTTGTTATGTTATTTCCAGTATGTTGACAGAAATATTTTGCAACCTTTTTGCTAGTGGAGATTTCTGATGAAGAACGAAGAACTAAACTTTCCATAATTCTGAATATCAGCAATACTTTAGAAAAATTTTCTTCTGGGAACTAAATATCTCTGCATTAATTTCATGTTTCAAGATTTATCTTCTTGCTACCAGCTGGATTTGATCAAATATGGGAAGAAACTTAATGCTTAGGAACGACGCATGAAGATATTCTGCATGCTTCATTTATTACTCTATTCGGTTAAAGATTTCTTCCTAACAAAACCATTTCAAATTCTTGTTATTCATTTCCTTCAATCTCTCAAAGGTTTCCAAAATAAATCTTATTGATCGTTATTCGTTGCTCAACAGAAATCTGTTTAGGGTTTTGCTCATTGCTATACAAACACGTGCGCAAGCCTTTAAATGAGACATTTAACCTTCATTTTTTTCATGATTTCAATATTTCTCGGCTCATCTTTCAATTGATCGCCGGAAATGGACAGAGAGCAGCAAACTCAGGCGAATCTCCAAAGCGGACTGCCGTGGAAAACAGAAGATGTAGAAGATGGCGAAGATCAAACGGAATAGCGTGTTCAAGAAAGCTGCAGATTCCTCTGTATCCTTCTACTCCTTGTATTTCAAACCGACGATGATTTAGGTCACCTTCCGTTGAATCTATCATCGATGGGTACATCAATGTTGATGCAGTTGCTCACAAGGGCATTCCCTCATAGAATATAGGAAGCAGTTCATAGCGTTGACGGAGAAACCCATTGAAGAATTGGAAGTTGCAGAGCTCGAGCAATTGTTGGTGGCTTTGGAGGAGTTCAAAATTAGGATCCGCGTTTGAACTTCAGTCAATGTACTCTTTCATGCTTGAAAACGGGCTTGCTTTTTTTCTGTGGGGTTTTGCGTATCATCTATTCGATCAAATGCGTGAACAAAGAATGACCATTATATGCGATGCTCTTATTAATTTCCTGAACATATATACACAACCACAATGGAATAAGTAGCCGGCAATACAATTTGTCAACCGCATTGATGACGATATTTGAGTATTTGAATTTTGCACATAGGTCGCAAACAGAGAACAGATGCTTGGTTACAAGAGAGATGATCAGATGAGCATATCCTCAGAGCTTTCTGTCTGAACATTTATTAACAAGAATTGAAGTTGTTAGATCGTGTAAACAACAATTATTTACATCGAAGAAAGATTGATGCACTTGCTGCTCTCAATGAGGTCTTGCTCCTAGCGTCTCTGCTATCTACGTAAAAGCTAACAGTTGCTTCCAGAAGTATGAGATGTACACATGCGTCGAGAGATTTGAATGTATGTAAAAACAACAATCTTACACGATCGTAAAGCTGTAAAATGAATAGCAATATCTTGCCTTTGTACAAAAACATATCTCCTATAAAATTGTGAGTCTTGCCTCATGCTTGTACGATTGTCTAAAATCTTCATCTGTAAACTGAAACAAGTGTAACAAGCCATTTAAAGAAATTTGTTCTAGAGTATTCGAATATAAAGTAATAACCATAATTCTCCAATTGCTTACCTTTAGATTGCAAGACAGTATTCACAGAAGAACCTAAGCTGGGGGAAGTGAGCGCCGACATGTTGGGCATTCCATCTTTATATCCATCCATCTCTGCAGGCAACCAGAATGGAATATATGATCGCAGGGTGTTACCTGCAGCAAAACAGAACGTTAAAATATATTTTGGAAATTAGCTACAACAGTTTTCTTAAGTTGATTATGACAACTCCTGTAATACCATGTATTCATTTGATCCTTGCGTAATATCAATTGGTGCCATGACGCAATCCACAGCTAGACTTGCAACATTCTCAAATTTTCTATAGTAGCTGTATTTCTCTGGTAGAATCTGCCAACATGAAACATGTAGATTAAAGTTGGTTGTTATAAACTGAGACAATTTGCCATATTCACTTCGAGCAAATCCTGATGGGTACTTTATGCCATCACTTCAAGAAAATGATTAGTAACTTTTATAATTTATTTATTGAAAAACAAAAGTGAAGCTCTCAAACCTGAAGAGAATGAACCATCTTGCACCAAAACAGTACTGAAGTAAGAGAACTGATGCTTGGAGTCCCATGAAGACGCTCAAGGAGATGCACCAGCTTTTGTCAACTTCGATGCACATGAAGTTACTTGGGCAACCAAATATGTACAGAGGAATTGCAAGACGCGTTGGCGTCATGCCCATTACATACTGAGGATGCAATGGCTTTCTTGTGTCCCGAATTACATTCGTTACAATCTGGGGCATCCAGAAAGAATACATTGCGAATAACAGTGGCCGAAGAAAATTATGCAACTTGTACATGAGCAGAATGCCACCTAACAGAATTCCATCTGCAGTGTAAGAGCAACTTTGTTAGGTATGATGCCAGTCTAAACTAAATACAAACAACACAGCTAGTTTGGAGAAAAAGATACTGACAGAAGCGACTATAGAGAACTGAAAGCTCCCGTCTCATTGTTGCCCAGCCTTCTCCACTATTCACAGGCCTGCTTGCTTTCCAAATTGCGAGAAGATATCTCATCTCAAAATAGAAAACACGACAAACTTGAAGAAGGCAGCCGTTGCAAATGCATTAAAGAGAGACTCTGCAATAGGACAATACAAGCCAAAGACTATCAGCTCCGTCAGAAGATACAACATGATGACTCAAAGCATCAAAGAGAGCCTTTCTCCATTAACAAAATTAAAAATCATAGCAAACTTCCGTAGAAAGTGTCAAGGTTTTTTGCTTTATCATGAAAGGATACATTGTGATTCAATATCTCAAGCTTACCTAACCAATAAAGGAATACAGAATGACAACAAATTTTAATTAAAGCAACAATTAAAAGTATGCAAGTGATGATCATGTATTATTAGTCGAATGCCTAACCTTGGAGTGCTCATGAATGAAATCACAGCATTATTCAGAAGCCAGATGCACATTAAACCTATTAATAGCACGCAGCGTATGCTCAAATCAGCCTGATTGCTTTTAGAAAAACATATAAAAATGAGTTTGGTGCAAGTTCAGCAAGACAAGTTAACATCACCTTTCAAAAGTCGACGATTCTTTCGGAACTATAACATCTTAGGCTAATACGTCTGTACTAATTCCAAAACTAGTAGTAAGTTTATACTTAATCACTCGAACATACAAACAATGACTTAAATGCATATGGTACTCACGAGATAACTCAAGGTTGATTGAATAAATACAAAGATTGAGTACGGCAGATTAGAATAAAATATGGCTATATAAGAAGTAAGTCAAACAATAGTGTTACTATGAACAAAGGAGTATGTGAAGGACTATTTACCCTATTGCTAGGCTGATATTAGGGTTTTGGGAATGTGGATTCTAATTTACCTCAATAAGTTTCTACTCATATTTGTGAGTCATCCCATGCACCCATGTCAAGAATCCAGATTTTCAACATATGTACGTATATCAGTAAAACCTGACCAATGTGAGCAACATAGGTTGTTGATCAAGGTATAATAATACTCACCAACTAATATCCCAGCAGTTAGATGTAAGAGAGAAAGATATGCATCCATAATTGTTTGTTGACCAATCATTAGAATAGAAACCTTGGTAGCACCCTGTTAACAGCAATAGAACATTAGAGGAAATGAGTATCTCAGTAAACTTCATATAGTTAATTATCATCTAGGTAGTGACCTGTGAACACAACTAGAAGAGTAATCGAACATTAGAATCTCTATTAAGATAAGATATAGAGATCTTACTGATTGTGTATTGCTGTGTTCCATTTGCCGTGTTAACAAAAGCACTTGAAGAAATGACCCCTGTTTAACTGGTCATTAAGTAATACAAAGGAATCTAATACAGATGAAGAGGATGTAGAGGCGCCTATGGTTATCAAGGATACAAAGGTGACCATGAGTGTGTAGTTAACTGCTTTGTTGTAGTAGACCTCAACGTTAATTGATTTTTCATTCAATAAAATGGGAGAAAAGCACTCCCCATCATCATCCACTGCTGGACTCTCCATAAGCCCTTCTAGATGATAGCGTTCATGCTCTCCATCTAGAGATGAGATGGAAGTCATAAATGGAAAAGAACATAATGCGTTACCTCACAATAAGAATAAACAATTTTTTCTCTGAATATAAAATGTGAAATAGAAACGGTAAAGTGAAACCAGAATGAGAACAAGAAAGAGAATCAATTTTTCACTAACATCATATAATCTTGCTATCTAGTAAATACTTTAAGAGGATCAGAATGGATGCACAGAATATATCTAGCAAAGTTTGTAGCAGGGCTAATGCCTCTTTAACTATGAGAATTAGATCCACAAGCATAAAAAATTCTAGCTAAGATTTGGAGGTGTATGTACCACTTGTGCTGAAGAGAGCCTGTGAGACCTGGGCAGCTATTTCTATGTTACAATGCTTCTCCATGTCATAAGTGAGTGCTGAAAGTGAAAGTTGAAAATACTGTCATATGTCACAGTATGTAACCTGGAAATAAGAAAACAAATAGACAAATTGATTTAGTTACATTTCTTTCTTGTGCCACCTCCACGAGCAGATTCTTGAAACACTTGAGAGGAAAACATACCAAGCTGATTGGATAATGGAAAAATAAGATCGAACATTAGTACCTTGAACGACAACCACCAAGATTGTTGGAGAAAGAAAATAATAGATTCATATGTGTATTTTGAAAAGTGAAAGAACCATAAAAGCAAAAGTAACACCATAAAAGCAAAAGCAAGATTGATGGATGATAATTTATACTTGAAATTAAATGTATTTCATATCCTACTAGAGATTGTCTGTGTCCAGAAAAGAGATGGTAGGCAATCTTGAATGGCAAATATCCACTACCTTAAAGCACGCCTAGAAATAACAATATTACAGTTTGAGCTCGAAGCTTTATATATAGGATCTTAAAAGTCCATGATTAGTCTTCAACAAAAAGGAGACAGACAGTTTGTAGCATGCCTCTTATTCAACCCAACTGAAGTTATTCATAAAAACATCTGAATTTTTCACTAGCTATTGAGGATTTGCGTATATGAATAACAGCTTGTATTACATGACTAGCTTCATATTGAAATTAGCATGGCTGCCTTTTAACTTGAACTAGCATGGGTAGGTTGGGACTTCATTCAGACGAATAAAAGAAATCACATTTTATTTATAGTTTCAGCTCAATGAATCTTTTGACATGGTTATGGTGAAGTCTAAATACAGTGGGGAAACATACTTTTTCAGAAGCATGCAAAAGAAAATCCTTGTTGACAGCAAAAAATTGCAACAGCGATTCAATTAGTGATTCGATTCAATTGAGGTTATGATTAGTTTGATTGAGTTCATGAGAAGTTAGATTAAACTATAGGATCACATATTTGATTACATCTACCTGGATAATTGAATAACACACGCATATGTTGATCAAGCGTGGAAATGAAGTAAGTAGGCTTACTATTGCGTGACTTAGGCAGTAGATGTAAAGAGGTATCCCAAGTCATCACAAGTAAAAGTTGAGATAAAGAGGTCTCCTATGTCATCACAAGTAAAAAAAGAATGCAAAAACTATATCACAAATATAATGCAAGTTACACACTCTTGAAGTAGTCAGAACTAAAAGGAAATACTATTTAGCATCTATATTTTTCAGTTGGCAATTGTAATTTTAACAGAACAAAATTATCAAAAAAGCATGCACTGGTTTACCAAATGGTATGGATTGGAGAGGAAGAAATCGTCCTCCTGAGTCGGCTTACCATCAGCTCCACTACAAAAATCAATACACAAATAATCATTTTTTCCAAGAAATGGCCATGCCAAAACAATAATATCCAAAACTTAGATTTCAAAAGTAGGCCAAGATATATTTAAAAAGTTATCCGTGACATTCACAAAGACCAAAAAGCAAACAGCGAGAGAAAAGTATTTTAAACATGTTATTTGTAGCAAAATTCATCAAGTATTGATTTTAGTACGTGGAGAAATCAGCCACAGGAAGAAGTTAAACATAGCTTCCCATTGCTGAGAGTTAAAATGACAAATTTTAGGGCAATTCTAGAGGAGTTTTATGTCGTTTTACAAAATATAAAATTGTCCTTTAAACGGTGTCCAATAATTTCCAGCTAGTCTTTGCATAACTGTCATTACCTGTCATTACTCTATGCAAACAGCATGTAATCCTCAATGATAAAGACTTTAAGAGCAGTTGTCTTAATTTGGTGCCATCTTTTTTCTGCCTCTGTGTAATCTTTCTTAAATTTCTTAGAACCTTTTGATCAAATATCAAGGAAAGCTGTACCTGCTTCATGCAAATAAACTTGCCCTCAAATCAAAATGTAAATTGGTGCACGAGCTATAAACAATTTTGCAAAGACTTGGATACATTGTTTTACCTGTTAGCTACCATGTGAAGTTGTCTAAAAGGCCAAACGTATACTCCTACTCTCATCTGAGCTACTCCAAGATCACGCTCATTGTCAAAGACATCATGGAAGGTAACTACCCCCTGCCAAAACATTTGATACATAGAAACTTTAAAAACACCTGCTGTAAAGAGATTCTATTAAACATTCCGCAAATTAACCAAAGTCAGTCATACAAAGACGTGAAGAAAGTACACTACATGGTAGCCTTGACATGTTAAAAGTATAATTCAGAAAAGAATGAACCTCTTACAAGGAACTAAGGAGAAAATAAAAGCCCTTATGTACAAAAAGAGGATGTGTCAATGACAGAGGTAAACTGCAGTCTACCTTGGATTACTATTTGAGGTTATTATTTGCACTACACCTACTAACCTAAAACATCTTCAGTTTAAGTAGAAACATAGCTTACTGCTTACTGCTTCTAATACAATAGAAAGGAATCTTTAAGGTATGCTCTCTCCCATCAAAGTAGTTCAATATAATTAAGAGACTACCTATGGAGTGCACTCGTTAAAAGGTTTGAAACTTAGTTGCATGACCAATTTAACATTAGTTGTAGTTCTAACTGATGAAAGCAGATAGGGAAAAGAGGCCCGAATGAATATTACCAAATGTGTTGTCTTAGGGCCAACGTTCATGATCATAAAGTTATTGTTATGAATGAATTATTTTCAAACGCAAACGACACAGGCAGTTATTATTGCTATTTCATAGATGGTTCTTTCAAAAACTAAAGAACAACACAACAGGAAGCTGGGAAAAAAGAAAGAAGGTCTTGCCAAGTAAGGTTATCTGATACAACTTATGCACCCAACTACAAGTTACACAGAGCAGAGACAGGAGAAGGTCAAAGCTAGGAAATTTGATAACCTATAAGCAGTAAAGCAGGTGCTTCTCATAAGCTCAAGAAGAACTGAGAATGAAGTCCAAAGTACAGGTCACCAGAATAGGAGAAGCTAGAATACATGAGTAGTAACTGCATGTGCATCTATTACGTATACATTGAGAGATTATAGGTGTGCATGCTAATGTATATATACTATACATTTACAAAGTTGAGATGATCCTAGTGCAAATATTAGACACATTTCTATATTTAGACATATAAATTAATGAAAAATACATATAAGACAACAGCCAGTAGAGTAATATTTGATGTGGTACCTTGTATCTTTCTTTTAATTGATTATGTACCATCCAGATGCTAGCATTCAACATTCATGGAACTAAGGTGAAGATAACAAAAAGGAATTCCAGATGCATCTTACCTGAACATAATGTACACCGTTTATCTTCGTTGGAGAACTCACCAAATCCAGTACAGATATCCCATTAGATTTGCCAAAATCTATAGACCTTGAAGAGCTGTTTGTGTTTTGCACAAAGCTCCACTTTCCTACATGCAACGTGTCCTCATAAGACAAACTAAGAAACTAAAATGCAGGAAAGGAAAGGAAACGAAACAGTGACTGCATCTATTCCCATCATAATAAGCAAATCATATTTCTGTGGCCATGGACATAAATGAGATGTATAAAATATTAGGAAATGATTAATCAACCCCTCATAGTCAGCCTCTTTGCAATTGTACATGCATGCGAGTTTACATATACATACATATATGTGTATATAAAATAAATATTCAGAAAAAAGTTGATTAGATTGCTTGGAAACTACAACAACATTGAACATTTCTGATAATTCAGGCACCTTAGATGAGAAGATATGAAGCAAACCTCTATACGTTCCGGTTATATTCCAGGCAGAATAAGAACTGGCATCATTAACATTCTTCTAAGGAAAAGCTTCTGAAGGAGAAGAAAACAAGAACAGTGAGCAGCAAATCTAACATGAATCCAACTTATACACTATTTAATGGGAATATCTACAATCTTCATTCTTCAAGCAACGAAAGTGCTTTGACACGGAACCTTCTTCTCCAGATATAATCCTAGTAAGATTAAACCAAAACACATAACAGAAAGATCACATAAACAAGAAAAAGGATGAAAGAAATAAGAAGTATCTTAACAAACAAACGCATTCAGGACCATCTGCCTGATATCATGAGAGACAACTTGTTCATGCAGCAAGCAATAGAAAGGCACGTCTGTAAAGCTGCAACCAAATAAACTTAAAACTCCTATCTTCACATAACTATTTCGACTTCAGATGCTATTATAAACAACTACTCAATGGCGCCTGCTTTAAAGCTATGACAGTACTCTATACTAAGGAGCCCCCAAAAACAGACAAATAATCACTTCTAGCTCAGGAAGTGATGCCGCATGAAGAAGGACCAAAACCATGTAGCCATCTGAAATTGCCAACGCCAAGAACCAGTATAATTGTACTAACTTCAACTGTAACGTTTAACTGATCCATGATACAAACTTGCTAGCTGCACAATTAAGCCTCCAATCATACTCCTCAAATTAAATCCAAAATAAACAATGCCCACAAAATATACTTCTAATGGAGACTCCTCATGCTAAGTATCATCAATTCAACCCATTTAAGAAATGAAAACACAATTTAATGGGGAATAACTTACATCATCACTGAATGCTGCAGCGGTAGAATCCAAAACACTCGCTCTTAGCGGTCGTCGCGCCCACGAAGGCTGAATAAGCAACCAAACACCTACAAACAAAAGCTCCCAGAGTGCCAATTCTTTCCCGGCCATCAACCACAACACCAATTATTTTGGTTTTCTTGTCGACCCAGAACCTATTCTGCAACTCTACATCTGATTCAAACAACTACTAAGCTTTAAGCACGCTTCATCTCCCCCAGTCAGATATTGAACCAAAATCAAATTAAATTAAAGCAAATTAAAAGCAGGGTTGGAGTACTAGCTTCTTTCAAATGGGGGAGAAAAAAATAAGCAGTTCCAGCACCAGTTAGGAGCACAAAGACTGCAGGCGAGTGCTCAAAGGATTGACAGTGCAACAACCGCTCTGTTCCCTCCCGTCCTCCCACAGACAATAATAATAACAAAATCAAAACCAAGAAAAAATATTAAAAACTGGTAATTACTGTTCAGTATAGAACTATACGATTAATTTATCAACTGGTACCAAAAAGAATCTAAGAAAAACAACGAAAAAATGGAATTTTTTTTCTTTTTTTTTTGGAGTTTGGGAATTGGGTGGGTTTTGGTTTCTGAATGAAATTGAACAGTGAACTAATGTTGATTATGAGAGAGAAAAAAAAGGAAGGTAGACGAAGAAGAAGATCGAGTGTATTGTGGTTGGAGTTGAGTTGTGAATTGTGAATTTTTGGAGTAGAGTTGAAGTCAATAATGATTTGATTAGTAACTTTGTAGAAGGGACATAGATGATTAATTTTAATGAACTCAAACGAAATGATTCTGATGATTTATTCTGAAATGAAATAATTTAAACGAACTTTGTGCACCATTTCAGTACATCACACACCTCATCCTAATACAAAATCGGAAAATGTTAAGATCTACAAGCATGTATCAATTGCTAAAAATAAGTTTTATAAAAGTTTAATTTTTATATTTTTAAAATCAATCAAATGCATGTTCGATAGATCCGAATCAGTCGGTCCAAATTAACTAAGAAATCGTTAATCCGGTGCTCAAAATCGGTTCTTTGCAAAAAATTTATCCATATAATCGATCCAGATTGACCTGTTGACGTGGTTGAATGAGTCAATTCGATAGTTTTTAAAGTAAAATTTTAAAAATAAAAAACTTAATCGAGTTATAGATAGGATAGATCCATCGTCCGCGTTTTTTTAGTTTTCTTCATCTTGTCTGAACTTCGTTGAGCTCGATTCGTGCTCGATCCGCTGTTGCTTTGCCGGCGCAGAACCCTACATCCGCCTCTACTACGCCAACTCCACTGCTCCGACGTCTGGATGCTTTCGTTACATAGTTGCTGCTCGAATTCGATCGCGGCTCCAAACCCTAGAATTTGGTTGCTGCTAGAGTGCGATTTCTATCAACTCCGATCTGCTGCTTCTCCCCGCTCCACTGATCCACTGCTCTTTCGGCTCTGCAGCTTGGCTTCTCTATAACTCTGCTCCTTCGGCTTGAGGGTGCGTTTGAAATTACTTATAAAATAAAATTTTTTAAAATAAAAAATATTTTTATTTTTTTTATTTAAAAAAAATATGATAAAAAATTTTTATTACGTAAAATTTTTCTGCACTATATAATTTTTTAATAAAATTTTTAAATATTTATAAAATATGTATTGAAAAATATGAAATGAAAAAAAATTAAAAAGCTATATTTGGTACGCATTACCAAACACAACTAGGGGTGACAATATGGCTTAATAGGTCGATTCCGTATCGATCCATATAATAATCGGGTTAAAATTATTCAATTCTAATTTGACCTATTTATTTATATGGATTAAAATTGTTAATCCTAATCTAACCTATTTATAATCGGATCAAACTAGATTGACCCATTTAATAATTAAATTATTAAATAAAAATTATAAAAATTAATTTTTTTAATAATAATATATATAAATTATTAATTATAATATATTTAGAAAGAAAAATATTAATTTTGACAAAATTTATAAATTAAATAAAAATTAGTTAAAATTAAGATAAATTAAAAATATATATATATAAATTAAATTCAAATTTTTTGTTATTTTTTTTATTATTAAATAATATATACTATATAAATAGTTATACGGATTAAACAGGTCAATTTCGGGTCAACCCGAATCGCATCCGTTTAAAATTTTCGGATCATTCTCGGGTTGATCCGAAATCGATCGAACCAGAATAAAGCTTGACCCGAATTCGATTTTTTCGGGTCGATTTCGGATCGGGTCAAAATTTGCCATCCCTAAACATAGCCCGAAAGATCTCATCAAATTGGTTGGTCGACGGGTCTGGAGAATATTTACAAACTCGATATCATCAAATACTTAAATCTTTTATATGTAAAACTAGATACGTGCAATTATATATCTCAAATTTTAATGATATTGGAAAAGAAATAACTTCTTAAAAAAGAACTAGAAAATCAATTGGAGGCTTAACAAATATGGAAGGACATATGAGAATTTGAAATCCGATCTTCACTATTCATAATAAAAATATATTGATAAAATTTTAATTTAATTAGATAATGAATTATTTTTTATATCTCTGATATTTTAATCAAATTGAACAGTTTAGAGTTTTTTCTCCGTCATTCTTTTTTTAAAAAAATTTGTGGCTACTGAAAATTTACTAAATTAGGATTAAATATGCGTAATGTTAAAAGTGAAAGTGCTAAAATGTCTTTAAACTTTCCACATGGATTCAGTAATGTGGACTTTTTACTCACCACCGCAGAGGAGGAAAAACCCGACACTTTAACGTATCCCCTATTGCTAGTAGAAAAACACTGTCAGTGCTATAAAGACGGATAGCTTCAGCGTCACTGCAATAGCATGTTCTTCCCTCGCTGTCTAGTTTCCAACACCAATCTCATTTGACATATGCGTGCTGCGTTGGTTTCTCGGTGCATGCACCGGAAGCAGATATGAGCTTCTTAATCACTAGTCCAAAAAATGAAGTTGGTGTCATTGGATGCATACCTCGCTATAGCGGCAAGCCATATGTCCCATGCACGCAATGTCTTCCGTGTTCACAACTACGGCCATTACACTTAGTTCTTGGTGCGCCTTAGGGAGAACATATATGCACGATAAGTAAACTTACCACAAAGGAAGGGGGGAAGTTTTTACGTACCACGTAGCTAACAGTGAGGTGGTATGTTCTGGTTTTGGCATCAGTTCGGCCGATAAAACCAGAATCTCAAATGCCAATACTCAAAAACTGTGATAGCATAGCAAAAATGTTCTACAGTTTGAAGTATGGGATGGTTTAGAACTGCATAAAATAATGTACTTTTGGTTAAAAAAAAACTGTTTTGGTAAAATTTTGAAAAAATAAGCTTACAATTTTTTAGCTTAAAAAACAATAAAAGTAACATATAATTTATCTTCTATTTCAAAAAATAAAATGTTTTATAAATTTTTTTTTTGAAAATGAAAAACTGAAAACGAAAACACTAAGCACTTATAAGCGATCCCAAATATGCCCCGAAATATATATGACAACCTAAAATGTAATTACAGATTTTGCAGGTACAAGTAGAAGCAGAATGACATCAAACTACTAAGATGAGAATTACCATTATATATTCGATGTCTTTATATATGAACTCTCTGTTTAGCTCTGTTTTTTTAATGTTCAGATTTAACCCGGATTCCTACTGTTAAGAGGTCTACTACTGCAAAGGAATTCGGTCGATAGTTGATAAGAATCCTTGAGTTTCTATAATAATATACATCTCATTCAGCAAGTATACCTTCAAACGCTTACAACAGCTCTACATTCTCAAAAACATTCAACAGATTAACCCAGAAACGAGATTGCAACCTGAGTTTTCATCTAATTCTTCATTAATCACAGTTCGGCAAAGTCACGCTTTTGTGCAGTGAAATATCAAGTTCAATACTTATGAGATCATTACCGCAGGTGGTATGGCTAGCTTGACATTTGGAATTACACACTGGAATGCCTAATGAGAAACCTTCCGAAGTATATCTGCATTTTGCTGAGTAACTGACATAACTTGCCAACATAAAAAATTAAATCCAAAAAGATACTGACGCAGCTAACGGTCCCTTGGAACCAATATATACATAAAAATACATAACATAAGCTCCATATAATTTACTTGTTCCTAAACCTTTTGGCTTATGGAATCATTTACAAGCAATAGCTTCTTTTGGAATGAAATCAAGACCCATGCATGTAAAACAAACCTTCAAGAGATCCTAACCATGCACCCCAACTTTGGGTTGGCTCATACATCCTTTGATCAAAAGCTTGTCCTTGTCTAGCTGATTCTCCATTATGTGTCCAACAACAGGTCGACACAATGGAATTTGTCACATTTTCTGCAAACAGTAGCCGACCATTCTTTATGCTCCAGATACGCACAATATTATCCTCTCCACCTGACATGCAAAATCTTGGAATCAGTACTGAGTCATCAACAAAAGAACATATAATCACTAAGAGTACCGTACCAGACATAATAAGGTTTTCAGATGGATCAACCGCTATCTTGAGCCTGGTGTGGGAATTCACATGTCCATTATAGGACTGGACAGCTCCTCTTTGTAAAAGACGGAGATCATACAGCTTAATCTGTACCAAGACAAAACACAATTGAGAGTTGCAACTTGAAATTAAAGACCCTAAAATCGAAGCTTAGTTTTACTTAATATTGACATCCATATAATCCCGAATTTGCATATGGATAATGGAAAAGTTATACTCACAAATCCATCCATGGAGCTGCCCAGTAAGTACTGCTCATCAGACTGAAGCATAACCATACTGCAGGTAACAAATGGTGTGTGATTGAGCATAAACAAAAACAAGTTATTGGATGTTTAAGCATGATATAGCCATGAAACAATACCTGCAAACAGATGAGGACATAAAAGTGGAACTCGAGTTGCTCTTAAGCTGTAAGAAGCAACAACGGAAATTCTTATTTCTTGTAATTAAAAAGACATTTGAAAAGAGGTCCACACACTATTGAACAACAATATGAGTTGCACCATACAAAGACAAAATCTTTGACAAGAAAATTTCCAAGAACAAACATTTTTTATTTAAGTCAAACATGGAACATTTCATGGGTGTCAATTATTCCAAAGTTTGATAAAAAACCTTGATATTTCATGTTACAGATGTCACTTGTTATTTGACAAAGCATACAATTCAAAGCATTAACTATAGATAATCAGGCACAGTGTCATTCTAGAGGTACCTCAGCCTTCTTTCTGGCAAATCTTCCGAGAGGCCTCGATGATGGTACATGAGGCACGTGGGCACTTTGTCTCCCACGATATCTGACAGAAGGTTCTGAGTGCACAGGTTGTTTCTGACGAATATCAATAGGAATTATAGCTCCACTTCTGAGTCCACACAAAAGGATATTTCCCTGAGGAAAGTAGTAGAAGTGTTCTAAGTGCTATTGCAGCTGCTTCAAAAAGATCCTCACAAGTCATCCGGGAACTGAGTAAATAAATGCAAATATTGATTTCGTTATGTTAACCCCGAAATTTTAACTATGATAAGAACTTTTCAAAGTAGCTATAAACTTTGCAAAGTAACTGGGCCGCCGTAGTGAGTTTAAAGAGCTTCAGTGGCGTGTTACTCTTTACGACTTGCAACAAAATTAAGACAAGTAGCAATATCACCTGAAATAGCATCAATAAATATAAATCTGGAATGTGGAATCATGTATTAGCAGATAACAAACCAAAATCATATGAAACGATCACCAAGATAACTAACAATGATGAGTGATGCTGATAAAGAGGCAAACATAACCTTAGAAAAGAGAAAAAGAAAGCATCAAGAAGAAGACCCATGGAAAGAATCATAGTTTGTAATTACCGATCTATCAAATTGTTGTGAAAATACATCACTTTTTGAACGATAGACCCATGATCGCACCCCATTCTCTAAATTTACCACAGCAGCTCCCAAATTGGTGCCTGCAAGAGGAGAAGCTTCCATGGTTAAAAGACTGCACATAAAAAATAACGATAATTTATAATAGAAGCTTTTAAGAGAAGGTCTCACCGACTGCAGCATGTATCCCACTGGGACTACTATCACCAGTCCAGATGGTGCAATCAAAAGATGCAATTTCAGTCATCCTTCCCCTAAATAGAGGAGCATGAGTGCTAAAATCTATAGGATCACTGAGGTTGAGTACATAGACAGACCCACCAGAAGCTCCTGAACCTAATGTTGTCACCATGTTGCACTGTCAAGGAATGCAAGTTCTAGAATAATTTAAATGAATTAATTTGCTGACAAGGATATGAAACTGGCATATGGAATACCAAGAAGATCACGCAAGTGCTCCACATCTTAATTCCAGTTTTGGATACAATGCATGTGGGAATGAGTTGTCATCACCGGCTGAAGAAGAAGAATGTTTTCTGATTGTCGTTATGCAAGAGATGTAAGATGAAAAACTTGTAGATGCTTCAGAGGAAGTCCAAATACTTTCAAGTATATTATCTCTCCCACAATCAGATCTGGAAGGCCAGACAAGCTGTGGCATACATTTGATGCCATAATCACAATTTCTCCAATCATTCCCAGTATCATAAAGTCTGCAAAAGTAGTCCTCTGTTACAAAATTTCCAGTATAATTCGAGCCAAATATGCTCCACTACCAGAAAACATGATAAGTTAAACAAATGTTGCAAGAGAAAGAGACAGGAAGCGGAACCAAGTTCGCAATTAATGGGACGGGAAGTTATGAGAGGCACTTTAGATGAAGCAAAGTCATAATCATTTTCAAAGAAGCATCTTTGCTGAACCTTTTTTTATGACAGCCAAAAGAGGACTATACTGTAAAATTAATTACTTGAGAACATATGCATTAGAAATAAGAGGCAGTATGCTCAGAGACGGCATAACGTAGTTGAGAAGGTTGCGGAAAACTACAATCTTCAGAATTAAGGCAATTTTCATAACCCAAATATGAAGACCACATATCATCATTCATAATAAACATCTTCTATATATGAATCATCCAACCTAAAGGATCCTTTGATGCTGGCAGTTGCGAGAAGATTTGTCTCTACTAATCCTCCTGATGTTTGAATGATACCAGCAAAGTGTTCCAATGCAGTATCAGCTACACGAGTCGTGTTTTTATATTGCCAAACCTGTTGGATACATTTACAAAAACAAAAAGATAATGTAAATAGAAAAAGATATCATCTCTAATCTAAATGCAAAATTTATCAGATGTCAGTTGTTCTCAATCACCAGAGTGAAAGGGTAACACCTTTTGAGAAAACACTAGCAATTCTGAAAACTAAGAGCAAAATGCTCTTACTAGATTAATTAACAGAGAGCATACATGTGTAACAGCACTCTGATAGGATCAAGAGTGCAATGACGGATAAAATAGAAAGAGTAAATCAATTCACATGACCGATATCAAGAGCAAATATTACAAAGAGAGATACATGCAAAGCAAAGTCTAAAAACAAATTATAAAAGAGACAAGAGCTATGTGTCAGCTTTGTGAGACCAATTACAAAAAAGCTAAGCTAGATCTGATCATGTTCCAAAAAAGAAATAAATTTGAGTTGAGCCAAAATCAACAAGGAAAATGTATACCAAACAAAATAAAGAAAGAAAAGATGTTTAAGTAAATTTTACAAGAAAGATAGAAATACACAACATTTAGATCTTCATGAACATTGCATTAAATAATTAAAAAAAACATGATTCTTGTAATTGTGGTCAACTTCAGCATCAAAATCTAATAGTAGAAGTTCAAAGTTGTTATTCCTTAGCCCAAATCATACAGGAACAAATAACAAACGAAAGCAATCAGACATAAGGATTGTGGAAATCATGATTTGCTGAGAGCAACCAAAACATACCATAGGGTGAGCAGCTTGCAAGTTTTGATATTCCTTTTTAAATGTTCTTTTACACTTAATTTGAATGAGGCATCCACCATGCAACTCCCTCAACCGAAGCAATTCAAAAGACTTTGATCTCTTTTTCCTGCTTCTTTCATTGAACTGATCTACCTGCAATACTCATAAGATATCAAGCCAATTGAGTTGTGTTCTTACTTTGGCATACAACGTTTCAAAGTGGCTGAAGTTCAATACTTCAAACTCTACTTCTTCTGGATATTAGACAAACGTTTTCTTGAGAATCGGATACAGGCAAATTCAAGTGGTCAAAATCCTTGAACTCACTTTAAAGATGTTGAGTTACATGATTCCTTAGACAAATCCCAGAATTAAAAAACATAAAATTAAGAAAACATCTTTATTCTGTTAATTAAGTAAAAATCAGCTAACTAGTAGCAAATACCTGGTTAGAAGTAGAAGGTTCGCCTAGAGAATTCTCACAGCGCCGCAACCGAGCAGCACCGGAGGTAGAAGAAGAAGCTGAATACGGGCGCTTAGATCCTGGAATTGGTCCTTTGAGTGGAAAATATCTATTTCTTTCCGGATCAAAGTAGAATCCAGGTAGCTCTGCACAACAACGATCTCACCACAATTACATAATCCAGCAAGGCTAAGATTAATATCATAAGAGAATCAGAGCCACAATGAATTCTGATTACCTTTCACCGGCGGCATGATTCTGGAACACCGCAAGGTTTAGGTTTTAGTTTATGAGTTTCTCAGAGGTTTTTGAACTATAGAGAGAGAAGCAATTGCGTTGAAGAAAAAAAGCAGTGTCGTGTCAGTGCATCGCTGCCGGAAAGCCCAAGCGCAGGACCAGGACCAGGACCAGGACCAGGACCAGGTATTGCAGTAGACAACCCAGGTCTAGCAATGTTGAAAAGGTGACCCACTGTAGGTTTGCTTGGCGAAACACGCTCGATTAAAATAAAAAAATAAAAAAAGCACCTATACAACGCACACAACGAGAGAAGTCAATTATATTAACAAAATAATAAAAGAGAAAACAGTAGCAGTCCTAACCAGCGAGAGAGAAGAGAGAGGGAGAAAGCATAAAAGACGAAAGCGCCAGGGCGGGTGTGATAGAAAAAGAAGCGAGCGAGAAAGAAAGAGTTCTCAGCGACACCGACCCGCTTCATGCTCTTCTCCATCTCCTCGTCTATCACGCGATCGAGCGGAACAAAGGACTCCTCTCTCTTTGTTTCTATTCCGGTCTCTGTTTTTTTTTTTCCTTTCCTTCTCTCCTCACGCCGCTAGTTCTCCAGCCAACAACGATATCCAGCACCCAGCTCTACACCTTTAGCCACCACCTTGAGTCATACCGTGAGATAAACTAGTAATGCCAGCCCATAAACGCTGGGCGGTCGTGACCGACGAGAACAACGACAACAACTCCGGCCGGCGGATGCGTTCTCGTTCCACGTCTCCTTCTTCGGAGCTGCCGACCGACGAGAAACAGCAGCAACAACAAACGGAGAACGATGAGGAAGAAGAGAAAGAACAAGCGGTACAACGCTTGGAGACCAATCCAGAAACGGAACTCGTTGCGGCGGAGAGAGACGGTAACGTTCTCTCCTTCTATTGTTCTCCGTGCTTTTGTTCAACCTTGTCTGTGGTGAGATTCTCACTCTTTATTCTTCATCTGTTGGCCGGTGCCCGCTCGGCCATTTTTGTTATTGTTCCTCTACAGAATCTGACGAAGATGAAAGCCCGTCTTCTGCCGCCGGCGATAACAATGGGTACGTTACTTTAACTCTCCATTCTTCTCTTCTCTTAAGACAAAGCTTCTCCTTCTTTTTATCTCTTCCACTGGTATCGACATTTCGTGGGATGGGCACCGGAGGGATCCAAGGCTGGTGATCAGCCGCCGTGGGGGTGCTTTGACCTCGTGCATGTCATGTGTGTTAGCTTTCAGTATGTGAATTAGCAGATCTGCAACCGTTCCTCGGTGACATGCGTCTTTCCCCTGATTTCGTCGTAGACTATTGAGTGCATGCACACATGACTATTGCCTGTTTGTCACTGTTTGATGCGTTATTATCTGATGAATCGGAAGAAGCTGTTTGAGTTACGAAAATAGGGTTGGGGAATTGTTTCTAACGAGATATAAACTACACCTCTTGATGAACTTGTTAGTAATTACATCTGTAGCTACTTTCTTTCACTTTCTTATCTTGGTCTGTGTTAGTTTAGATGATGCTGAGCCTTTACCAAAGTTCATGATTTATTTAATCTCAAAGTTAACTATATGCTGAATTCTAGTTTAAAACTTGACTAGATAGTTGGTTACTGATAGGGTATTGACAGTTTAGGACAGCTGCCAGATTCTAGTGCTGTATTCTGCAAAGGTAAGTGCTAGGGTGGTAGACATGATATTCTGGTGGTATTAAGAACTAACAATTAGTATCTCAGAGGTTATAAAGGTTTATTGTCACATTTTTTCAACAACTATCTGAGTTTCTTTGGTCAAATAGCTCTTCTTATACATAGATGTTTACGTTACAACCACCCTGTAGCTAGCATTCTGAGCTGATATATGCCAAGATCATTTTTCAGCTGAAATGTAAATTGCAAAAATGTCTCACGATTAAGACGCTGAAAATGGTTAACATTGGATGGATGCATTTTCTTTCTTTAGTCCATCAACACCTTCCAGTGCTCCTGAAGCATAAAAGGGTCTTGATGTATATGACCTTGTTAATCTTTTACTATAATGCTTGTGCAGTAACTGGTAGGGTGGTTCTCCTATGCATTTAGCTTTGCGTTCAAGTACTTATCTTCATCTATAGAACTCCTTGACAATGCAGATCATTGAGTAAGGAACAATCTGCTACTCTAATGACCTATTTTGTATTTGAAACTGAATTCTAAACTTAAGGTATTCTCTTTATCTTGGTTAGACTTAGGGTGTGTTTCCCTACACCACAAACTCCACTTTTTTCAAACTCAATTTTAATATAAAATAAACAAAAAATTAAAAAAAAATTTCTATCAAATTTTTTTTAACAATTTTATTTTAAAACTTACTATTAATACAAAATTAATATTAAAATTCATTTTTTATTAAATATTTTTAATTTTTAATTTAATTTTTTTAACTCACTTCCCAAAATTCAAGTTTATCCAAGGCAAACACACCCTTACATCCATGATGATGCTCTACTCCTAAAATTTATTAGATCCCTATGCTTATGAGAAGCATGTTTCGGAATATCGTATCATCTGCAAGTCAACTCCATTAGTAGAAGTGTGCATGCCCGCTTTAAGTTATTGGGTAGAGTTTATCTCAGACCTGTTCGAGTATTTGAAGTCCTAGCATTGGTTTCATCCTTTGTTGTTACTTGTTTTTACCTAGTTTTAGGTGTCATTGTGAGCAAGTGCAGCTTCTATCACTTGAAGGCTTGTTTTCAATTATTGTTTGATTAGAGGCTCTCTCTCTCTCTCTCTCTCTCTCTCTCTCTCTCTCTCTCTCCTTCTCTGTGCAGAAGTTTTGGCATTTTTGTATGCTTGGATTATCTAAACATGCCATGAGTGTTACAGTTGTAGTCCCAGTTATTGTTAAAGGATTGGCAAGCACATACAATCTAATGGAGGACTCTTACTGTCGAGCTTTCTCTGGTGACTTCTTGTAAACAAATACCTATGAATTTCAGGCAACCCAATACTTTTGTATCTGTTACAATCCAAAATACTTATACATCTTACTAGCGAACAACTATGTCAGGTGAATAGAAGAATATTTTATAGCTTCACAACCTGATTCTGAGTTTGAATGATGTTAACTATACCACTATGAAATAATTGAGAATATGTAGTTTCTTAACCTTGATGACTTTTTGGTTGGATTCCTGTTCTTCTTAATGATTCTACTTCATTTAGTTAAGTGTTTTTTTGGTACGAGTGTATGACATTTGCTTGCCCACTTTATGCACTAAAATTGTTCTTCCTTACAGATTTGTACTTGTGAAATTAGCAGAAATACGCAAAGAAGTTCAATGTCCTATATGCTTAGGTATGAGTTTATGTTCACTCCTTGTTTTCTTATGAACTTTAGAGTCGGGTGGCGGATCATTGTTTTGACGTATGAGACACTTTCATGATTGGTTTTTTACTTGATTTATATTTTGAGTACATGCTGGGTCTTCAGATGTTAGCAGAAAGATCTTCATGAAAGGGATGCACCTAGGTTATTTTGCTGCCAGCAAAATTTTTATATGTATGGCTGTGCCTATTTTGTATTATCTAGAGGTAGAAGCAACGAATCATGCCTTTCCAATTCCTAAAATGCTGCAAATTTAAAACTTTCATGTTTTTTGCTTTAATTGAAATATTGTCGTAGCTTTAAGACTAAATTGATAAAAGAAAATGACACAATTACAATCATATTCAAAATGTACTCAGGCGATTATTCTTTGTTATAAGAATATAGGAAATTGAACATGCATTTTAAGACAAATGTGAAACTTTGGAATAAAAAAAGTTGCTAGTGCACTTGTAACTAACTAAAAGAATGTGGAAAAATATGGTAGGCGTGTATCATTAGCAAGAAATTAAATTTGTTCTAACAGCATGGTTTTGGAGTTCCTGTGTGTACTTGCAAAGTGTTTTATTGCAAGAATTATTTTTTGCACAATGATGCAATATACTAGATCGTTTGTATAGTACTTATGAGGAATTTCATTTGACATTGTCTTTGAAAAACATTTGAAAGCGGATGATTGAAATTGGGGCCTTTGCACCTTTGGCATTCTATCTTTAAGCTCTCATGTTATGTATTGTTTGAGGAATATTTAGCACGTTGAACACATACAGGTTTTAGGTTCAGTTTTACCAAATTTAGAAAATCGAGTTTGGGTTGCAAAGATTCTTATTTTCTCTATGTTATTCTAATGTTATATCTTCTTTTGATGGTCGTTGGGCTTTCTTTTCCTCCTTGTAGGAAAACCCTTGAACTTTTGTCTATATTTGCAGGAATAATTCGAAAGACAAGAACAGTTATGGAGTGTCTGCATCGGTTTTGCAGAGAGTGTATTGACAAATCAATGCGACTTGGGTATTGCTCTAGTTTTAGCCACCTATTACATAAATACTGTTTAAAACATGTTATGATTCATGCTGTCATCTAGCTGAACCACTACTTATAAGAGAGAAATTTGGTGCACTTGGTATGACTGGCATCTGTGTTTCTTTTTTATATTTAAAACAACCAATAAAATATCATGGATTATATTATGGAACTAGTATTTGACAAACTATGTTAAGCTACGCATAATAAGTTATATTTGCATAAATATGTAAAGCTCCTGTATTCTATTATTTTCACATTTATTAGATGTAGATAGCTAATATTGTTTGACAAGTATTCTGGTTAAATCTGATTGCTATGCTATTGTCATGATATTATCCTAATCTAATTTCAAAAGTGAATATTAAGGCGTAAGAAAGAAAGAATAACTATTTTAAGATATAGAAGCAGATAAGCGAGATGCCATTTCTCTTTAAAGAGTATGTTGTCAGTTCCAACTTAGGTAATTTAGCGTCTATTGGTGTTTGTCCCTTTGGGTTATTGTTGTGACGAATATTCAAGTAATTTGGCTTGTTTCCTAAGCAAATCCTAATCTCATTTTGACCTCGTTGGTTATTGTAATACTTCTTTTTCAATGCAGAAATAACGAATGTCCAGCTTGCCGCACACACTGTGCAAGTCGGCGTTCCTTAAGGGATGATCCAAATTATGACAATCTTATTGCAGCTTTGTATCCAGACATTGACAAATACGAAGAAGCGGTAAGCGATTAGCCTAGTGAATAGGTTCTGTTTCTGGAGTATTTAACTAGTGCTCATTGGTGATTTCCTTATCTGAATTTTGGGATTTTTCTGTAGGAACTGGCCTTCCGTGAAGAGGAAAAAAATCGCAATAGAAAGGTACAAGACAACCATTATCTGATAAACTTTGCCTATGAAATATCTCAAATATCTTATTGCAATTCCCTTAGTCTACTTTCTCTTATAAATTTCTCTTGTTGGAAAGATTCAAGAATCCATAGCAGAGACGATAAGGAGACAGTCAGAAGCACTTGGTAAGAGAAGGTCAACTAGAGCTGCTGGAAGATCCCAATATCGTAATAATCATGGACAAACCAGCTACCTGCGTGGTAGAGGTAGACGTAGCAGTCGCAACACGTCATTCGCAGGTTCTGATGATGAATATGAGGATGATGCAAACGGTAGCCTTGCACCCAGAGAATATTCTTCAGCAGATGATAATTCCCCTGATGCAAGACCGAAGAGAAACAAACGTTGGACTGCATCTAGATCTTCACCAGCCAGAACAACAGGGAATATTGATGCTGGGGGTGAGGAAGCCCATGATGCAGAAGGCAACAAAGATAGTATCCGTGCATCACCTTTGAAAGCTGGAAATCCAGAAAGGCTTTCATGGGGTAAAGGTGGTACCCGGAGCCAAACACGACACGGTAATGCTAGTGGTTCAAATGGTAGATTTGTGAAAGGTGGCCGCATTGCTAAATTGGTGGAATACCTGCGCAACTTAGGTGAAAAAGATGAGGAGGTATGCCATGATTTAAAAACTAGTACA
This sequence comes from Acanthochlamys bracteata, assembly GCA_019914995.1. Taxonomy (NCBI): domain Eukaryota; kingdom Viridiplantae; phylum Streptophyta; class Magnoliopsida; order Pandanales; family Velloziaceae; genus Acanthochlamys; species Acanthochlamys bracteata. The sequence goes on along the minus strand of CM034129.1, from coordinate 4,426,813 downwards.
GAATACCTTAAACACCCAGAATTTGCTCATTTCCTTTGATTTCAATTTCAGTTTGACATACACTATACTGTTCTTCCACTTGATGCAAAGAGCATTCCATGCTTGGAAAGGCCACACCTATGCAGCCCGCCCAATTTGTTGATGAGACAACTGTGCAGCGTAATTCTTGCTCTCTGCCCTGTATCTTGTTTAGTCAACTATTGTAAGATTTTGTGTTTACACAAGATTTTTTTGTATGCTTGTATGCAGTTCATCGCAGGTGAGACACAATGTTGTCCGCCTAATGAAGTCGAGATATATGTAAACAGGGCTGAAGATAAAGCAGCTGATTCCAAGCCTGCTGATGAAGGGGAGGAGAACTATTCTGCGCCTTACAAGAAATTACAAATTGTTGGGGAAGAAGAAACTCTTGCAGGATTGTATGCTTCCAATAAAGCGGATCTGGTGAGGCTAAGAAAGTTGCTAGCTGAAAAGAGCTGTAGGCAAGGTGTATAGTCTGTTAACCTAATAAGCTTTTAATGCATTGCAGGTTTTGTTATACAGGTTCAAGAATCAATAATCATAGATGAGATACATCAGGTTATTCCTGCACCTGTTAGGAAGTAATAGAAGTTCCTCTTTTGGGAAGTTGTATATAATAGATGTATACAGATAACAAGGATTATAACAGATCCCTGTAGTTCCATCCTTCAAGTGGGGATTGATGTAGGTGGAACTGAGTTGAAAGCTTTCACTTACGAATCTTTGATGTGATGGGAAGAGTGGAGTTGAGCAGCAGGAGGCCTTTATTGATTGAAGGAAGGAACCAGTTTCTTAGTCCTTATTCATGATTGCAGAACCCCCACATCACCTAGTTATCAGCTTATGAATAGAAGGTTGGCCATCAAATATGTTACTTTATAAATTTTTTTTGATGTACTTGTGTAGTGGACACTGGTGTATACAATTTTGCCATTCGTTTGTTTAGTAGACTGAAGTGTTTCGATACGCTCATCTGGTTCTACATCCAAATATTTGCTCCGACCTTGCAATAACTTAGCAGTTTAGCTTCACTAATATATTAGAGAGGATGGTGTTACCAATGGAAGGGTCACGATTTTGTTCGAAGGGAAGGTGTCGAATCGCAACTTTTCACAAATTTTCATTGAATAATTTATGTATGTATTATTAATAGTGTTCTAGACTTCAAGCATGTTTTGGTGTTCAATCACATCATTGTTATTATCATTAATATCCGCCAACTTTCTTTCATCGCTATTATCACTGTTATTATCATAGCTGCTTCTTAGCTGCGTATTTATAGATCTGCCGTAACGGAAACTGATATCATTTGTCAGTGCTCATGTTCATATCTGGAACCAGAATTGAACCAAATGTTGGCAAGATATAAAAGTAGTCCGTCGTATAAGATCATGTGATTTGAAGTCTATACAGACCTTGATTATGTTCAATCATTTTCCAGGACTTTTGAATTGCATGCAGTTTGCAACTAATGTGAAAGAAACAAGCACTTATTAGCAGCTAGAAAAGTTCGCGACTTTGGTTGTCCATTTAACAACGTATTCCTACAAAACGGATACAGCTTTGGAAATTTGGATGTCTAATTCGTTTGCATTAAGCAAACAGACAAATATTTATAGTATACAAAAATCGTCAAACGTGAAAATTCAAACTCCCATCACCTTCAGAGGTTCCCTAAAGTCAATCGATAGAAGATCATCCCAAAGCAGATCCAAAGTACGATGGGCCTTGCGGCTTTTTAATGCAAAGAAATAACAATTTTATAAGAAAGACCACCGTTCTTCCACAACCACACTGAAGGATGGAAAACCTGGCAAATGACTTTAGCAGCAATTTCAGCCGCAAGACATTATGAGAGAGCCCAGTTGTTCAACTCGGTCATCAAAACTTACAGCTGGACATTAGCGCAAGGTCATTGCTAAAGTTGCCTCCAATGATGGTACTTGAGCATTCTTCGCTCCACTACTTTGCTATTACATCAAAATTTTTAAAACTGCCATGCAGGCCCAAAGTATCAACTCTGGTTGATGATATTGTTCGCCAGATACCAGCTAAAATACTACCATCCACTGAGTGGCAAATGCTAGAAACAGCACATGGAACTGCAGTGAGAGGATTTCCAAAATGCTGACCAGCAAGGACCACACCAAGTACAGAATTCTGCAAAGAATGGAAGCAACAAGGTTAAAATACAAAAGTCAATGCATCGGCCATTCATGTTGTTTTTTATATCAGTAATCTAATCACCTGTATGCCAACTTCAATAGATATGGTCCTTGAAGGAGATGAGTCGAGTCCCAAAATTCTTGAAAATGTGTAACCAAAGAAGAAGCCCGATGCATGAAGACAACACACAGCAGAACTACCTGCAAGCCAGATGAAAGAATGGCAGAGGCATTCTGTGCAATTGCACTCCCACATAGAAGGGCTACAGTCGCCACAGCGATATACGGCATTATGGATGAAACCTGCTCAACAAGATTGTTGCAGTACTGGTTTAGTAGAGCACCGACCAAAACTGGAGCAAGCACCGTCTGAGAGGGAAAATATATAGAATGGTTTTTGACTGAATAAATTACAAGAAATTCAACTAATAGGACGACTAGGATACCTGCACTGTGGACATAAAAAGCCCTATTGGATCGACTGCTACAAATTGGCCAGCTAGTTTGGATGTCAAGACAGGTGTTGCTACCTGCGGCGAACGAACTTCAGAAAGGCTTCTGCACAATGCTTTACAAAGAACTACTTGGAAAATATGGTAAAAGCATACCACCGCAGCGAACATACTTGCTGCTGTTATCAAAACCTAGAAAGCAACATTTCCCCTGAAAATTATATTTAAGGCAGCTTCAGGCAGATGTTGTTTCTTTCGATAGTCAATTAATGTGGGCAAACAAAGGGTCCATCTGATTACTAAGCAAGGTATGTGACGATGTTGGCTATCCCTGCAGTAAGCAACTGAACATCTATTGGATTGACACATCTAATGGCTGGTAGAGGGAAAGAAAGAAGAGATTTACATACCTCCAGGACAGCAGGAACAAGAATTAAACGAGCAGCATAGTACGATGGTAACCCCAAAAGCTTACTCACAAAAAATCCTGACAATGGCATGACCTGCAATCATATACTTCAGCGAAAAGAAGCTAAATGGTGGAACCCAAAGAACTTTGTGGGACAGAGGTGAAAAAGGTCGCTACAGTAAGCAAAAGTTACAACTTTAAGATCAACATTAATGCGGACTACTAAAGTAGAAGCATGACGACTTTGCAGGTATGAGAGACTTAATTGATAACGACCACTTCAGAAGAGCTAGGTCACAGACACGGATGATAACCTTATTGACTAGTAACCTTTTCTGACAATTGTTGTAATTAATGAAATCAAGCAGAAAATTTCTTTCATGGTCCCGAAAGCTCCAATGACGGGATACTGGAATTCAATCAGACACACTAGCCATATGTGCTCACGCATAAGAACATTAACCAGCAGGCACAAAGGGCATGACCTATACTCCCTTTCTTGATTGGCATTATCCACACTTTTGTTAATCATATCTTCTTATCATATTAACTAAAGGATCCATGATGAGAAGTGAAAAACAAAAGGAAAGCCACCCTCCAAAGAAACCAGTTTTGATTGCAGTAACATAACTAAGGACAGCTTGAATAGCGAGAAAGGCCAATGTTTTATTAATCCTAAATGGTTAGTGGAGAATATAAAGGACATACGTGTACTGTAGGACGAAACCAGCGTTGAGTTCCTTGGGCATCAGAAGCGCATCTTTCAGGTCTCTAATGTTAGTGTCATCCCCATACCTTTGTCACAATGAGGACTAACTATCACTCCATTCTCCATTTCTGTAAATCCCTATTGTAAATCAACTATGAAACAGAATCAAATGCTTCTTAGAAACAAGTCTTGATCCTTTCAATACAAAAATGAAAGCTTTAGGATGGTTTTTCTATCAGTTTTACCCTCCTAAGTGATCATTTTAGTGGTAAACTGCAAAAGAAAGCAACTTTAATCATTCTTATCGTGGTACTACCTGCACAAACTTGAAATTAACATGAAAAAGGAACACCTTTCTCACTATTACCAATTACAATGAAAACTTCATAAACAACTTAGAAAAACAGTACGGCTAACTAACCGAGCATAGTAAGAGTGAGGCCAATGATCTGCCATACACAAGTCACCCATCCAAACGCCGATGGCCGTTGAAGAGCGAAGAAGCAAGCAAAACTAACCAATAGCGGAAAACCCAACGATAGCAACTCTCCAGCATTAACTACCACCCTTCGCAATTCTCCACCGCCCTCTACCACCAACCGTAAAATTCCCATTACCATTGCGGACGGCGTTGGCCTTAACAGTTGTTAACTGTTGGGTTGTTGTTTTCTTGATTGAAGAGAAGGAGAGAGATAAAAGAGATGATTGAGAACTGGTTTGAATTCTAGTTGCCCTTTGGTTGTTATTATAGTTGTGTTGCTTGTTCTCGAAATTGAATCGCATAGTTTGGAATTCTTCAACGGAGAAAGGGAAGAAGTTGGGCAACGTAGAAGGTGTCTGCAGTTGGCAACGATGAAGGTGGCTGGAATTTGTATCAGGGGCTGTTCACGGACTGGGCTGCAGTGCGTTGCAAAAGCAAAACTGCATATGCATGGGTTCCCATTCTGGTTCCAATTATGCACTATTCTTTCAGCACGAGCCCATTTAATTTCCTTATTTATAAAGACTGGTTATTGGTTAATAAAAGTTTCTCTTCCGAAATATTTCTCCTCTCTGAATTCTCTGTGCCTTCGAGTTTTCCAAATTATTTCACTGATACTTCTCCGCTATGTTGAAGCTTCCTAGTCATCTCTACAATACCAAATATCGCGAAGCAGAAGAAGAAGAGTTTAACCCGCTGGAGAAGAAAATGAAAGAAAAACTAGCGCGGCAAGAAGATGGAGACGGAAGGAAGACGAAGAAAAACTTTCAGGAGGAGGACGGATGGAGGTTATAATCTTCGACGACAACTTCATGATGTACGAGTACAAGGTGAGGATGTGCTCTAGATTCGGGTTCCACGATTGGACTGAGTACCCGTTCAGGCACACAAAGGAGACGGCTTGCCGGTGAAACCCAATTTACTACGACTACTCCTGCAATGCTTGTCCTGAACACCGGAAAAATGAAAGGTGTGACTGGATCTTGACTGCAATATGGCCCACGGTGTCTTGGAAGTTGAGCTCCATTCATCGCGTTACCGCACCGAACTCTGCGACCACGCCGACCAATGTAGCCGGAAATTCTGCTTCTTATCTCATTCCAGTGTGCAGCTTCGCATAGTCAATCGCCTTAATTTTCCTTTGCCCGCCAGTCGAACGAACTTCACCATTCTACCGTTCAAATTCATTAAGAACATTCATGGGTTCGGGTTCTTCTTCTTCTGTAACACCTCCGCAGCTCTCCTCTTCAGCAGTAAGAATCCTTGGAAGATTTGCGGCAAACAACCTTGCTCAGACTTTTCCTGGCTTCCACCATTCTTCTCCACTATTGGCGCAACTACCTTCAGGATCGCACCATTCAAATTCTTCCAGAACGCTCATGGGTTAGGGTTCTTCTTCTCTAACAGTACCTCAGCAGATGTCTTCATCAGAAATATCCCTTGAAAGAATGTTACAGGCCCAGCACTTTGCTCAGTTGCCCTCAGGCGCTAACCAGTCACCAAACAGTACTTCACCGAATTCGGTTTTCATGGGTTTGAGCGATTCAACTTCTCCGGCAACGCCTTCTGATCGGCTACATTTCCTTGAAATATCGACCCCTTGACCACCCTGCTGCTCAGCTGTCAATGGCCGAAGTCGACCCGTCTTCTCTGTCACTGATGCAGTCGCCATCTCACGGTTCATACTCTTCAACTTGAGTTCTCCGTGTTAACGTGCCGGGCTGTGGTTCTTCACTTCTTTGCAAGAAAAGCCCACAAAATGGAACAATATTTTTCCAGAATTTTGGATAAACTAAAAATCCAAAAATTGATTTTATTTTTATTTTTAAAAAAAATATAATGAGTCGCACTTTCTCTCGAGTCTCGACATCTCCATGTTTCCAGTCTCACTAGCCGCTTCTTCTTCATTCCCTCCTCTTCACCTCCGCAGCTACCGCCGCTGTTGCTCACTCTACCCTTCTCCACCACCTCTTCTTCAACTCCACCACCGACATCGCCGGAGCTTGAAAATGTTGAATTGGTTCCAAAAATCTCTAAGTCAACGGTTTAACTCCGGTGGAATTGCTTTGTTTATTGATGTGGTTAATAACAACCCTCAGCTAGCTCTCCCCCACGCCACCGTACCTGATGCTCGATGGCTTGATTGGGAACAACTGCGCCGTCTTGGATTCCAAGGTGTTGTGTTTGATAAGGATAACACGCTCACTGCCCCGTACTCGCTTTCTCTTTGGCCTAAGTTAGAGGAGTCTTTACGAAAATGTCTAGAACAGTTTCCTGGACGGATCGCTGTGTTCAGCAATTCAGCTGGTAATGATTTGAATTCATGATAAATATTGGATTTCATCATTTGATTACGGAAATGTGATCTAACTCCCTTTAGGTTTTGGAAATGTGTGATTGGACTGATAAAAATTTGTTCTTTAGCTTAGTAGCTCCTTGTTTAATTATTCTACAGAGTATGGGGTTAACAAAGTTTAGAGTCTAGTTTACTGAAGTGGGTTTGGTGTTTATTTCTTGTGAGATTGTTTCCAGGCTACTGTATTGAGCTACTCAGCCAGTGATGTCTCTTGATATATTGCCCTTTTCTTTCAATTTGTATCTTTCTAGCTATATAAACGAAAATGCTACTCTTCTTGGCGACTGCTGTATCAATGCGGCTATATAGTATTGGATAGTTAACATAAGGAAAAAATACACAAAACTTTTTAGATGTTCATTATTTTATTTCCAGGTCTCTTGTGTCTTATTAATACGTACTATTGTTGACAAATAATCATGATGGATACTCCACCAAGTGTAGATTGTCGAAGTATTAAAAGTTTGCATCGTGTTCTGGTGTAATTAACCAAGTGCAGCGAATGAACTTTCTTGGGTTATCCTTAGATATTATCTTACTCCCGGGAACTAACCATAGTGATGCATTCTCTGGTGATGTCTCCTTCTAAAATTCTTACTATTAATGGTTACTTCCAGAAATGTGATCAGTTTCCTTTTCCAATGACATTTTTTGGAATAACATGGAGTCAAATGCTTCAAACTATTTATTTTTCTCATTTACATATGAAGGAAATTGCTAAATGTCATGAACATAGGGGCATGAATTACAATATTGATTATTTGGAATCTGTTGCCTGAGACTAGATGTCACAATATTAATTATGAAGGTATTCTGATCATTCTTATTTGATGATTCAGGCTTGTACCAGTATGACCCAGATGGTTTGGAGGCTAGAGCACTTGAGGAAGCTCTCGGAGGGGTTCATGTTATAAGGCATGGCAAGTGGTTTCTATGTCTTCCAACCATTTTCGAATTTATATTAGAGAATGACCAAAATCTCAAGTTTATTGTGCTGATTGTGTCAGTCAGAAAACCTATTCACTTCATTTTTGTTCTTCAAACACTCCAATTCTTTTACTTCCTCAGTAACTCATGCTAATTGTACAACTGGACATTTGTGAGTAATGTTGATGCAATAACATAAGCTGATGAAGTAGTTCCTTTTCTGATTGTAGAGACTAAGAAACCTACCGGTACCGCTGAAGATATAGAAAACTACTTTGGTTGTTCAGCCTCACGTCTTGTCTTCGTAAGTATCTGCACTCACTTTAGCTATGTGACACTTAAACGAATGTGCTAATTGTTGCTCTGCCAGGTGGGTGATCGGCATTTTACTGATGTTGTCTTTGGAAACAGACATGGGTTTCTAACTGTTTTAACTGAACCGCTAAGTGCGTTAGGGGAGCCATTGATCGTGAGGCAGGTATGATCATCTTTACGTAGTTTGGTGTTTGTCAGCTATATTTTTCAATAATCATTTTAAAGGAATATATTATGATTGTTGCTTGTTTCATGGTCAGTAGATATAATTGTTGTTTGCAATCATCCGAACTTCGTAAATCATCATTGTGTACATCCAAACTTATTAGTTCACGGAACTACCACGTTCCTGAGGTGAGAACTGGTCTGCGTGTTGACTGAAGATGTTGGTTGTTATTAATTTTACTTCAAGATGCAAATCCTTTTGCTACCGTGAACTTGAAAGGTTTGTATGCTCTGGTTAGTAAAAAATATCTTCACACACATTCCATGGTTGAATTGATGGCGTTCTTTGAAGCTGACTTTCCCCTTGCCACAATCTAGAGATTGTATATCAAGGAAGTCCTAGGCTCTTTTCCACTTAATAAGCCAAGAGATTTATATTCATCGAGTATATCTATTAAATGGTCGAAATATTTTTCATGTCTTCCAATGTTCCAGGTCAGGAAAATTGAAGGTTACCTTGTGAGTAGATGGTACGAGAAAGGTTTAAAGCCAGGAAAACACAAACTAGTATCGGACATCAGCAGGTGCATTCAAGCTCCACCTCTGTAGTGAGCTGATTATTATAAATTCAAGAATGAGGAGAATGTATTTGTCCTGTGCTTCAAAACTACTTTGTCCTTGCTGCTCTAACCACACATCGCAATTGCTGGCCTGAGCAAAGCAACTTTTGTTTGAGCAAGGACCCTGACCTTGATGTTTATCTTTTTGTTCCATTGATCTTTTGGAAAGGAAACTGTTCACTAAATTAGCAAGGGATGTGTCCATTTTGCTGAAGCCATTGCTTTCAGAAGATTAACCGGAGAAGCTTGGAACAGTCAAATAAATCGACGGAGATTCCATTCAGATGGACACTTCTTCTTGATACTGTTTTTATATTGAATTTCAGTTAACTGTCATGTGACTGAAGCTATACAAAACTGTGATGAACTGAAACGAACATGGCTGAGATGGACGGTTTCATTGTCACGACTTTAATGAATGTATAGAATCGGCAGGTTCACTTGACTACTTATATGAAACATGTAGCACGACCTGTGCGGCAGTTGATTCCTTGCCGTTGACCAAAGGACTGTTTCTTAAAGGGCATTCTCCTCATCTGTGTATATGCTATACTAAGGGTCTGAATATAAAAGTAATAAATAAGAGTAGAATTAAATAAGAATAAATTATTCAGATAAAATAAAAATAATAATTTATTTTATTTTATTTGGATATATTAATAAAATTAATAAAGAGTATAAATTATTTTTGTTTGATAATTGAAGAGTAAATAAGACTAATTTTTATATAAAGACTGAAATATTTTTTTATAGTCTTTTGTATTTTTTTGATTAAACAAAACATAATTTTATGTAAATATTTATTGTATTTTGAGTTAAAAAAATGTTCCCTTATGTTTCTGCGTAATAAATGTTTTTTATGCTTCAATTTATTGTCTGATAAATAGAACTGATTATGTTATGTTATACATTTCAAAGAATGTTATATCAAAGAATGTTACTGATTATATTACGTTACATGAAATGTTATAAGTATCTCTTCTGTTAACTTAAATATACATCCAAGTATTGACAATGTATATGGAGCTAGCAGTAGCTTTCCTTCATCTTCATGTTTAAGGTCTTCCTCGAGTGTTCGAACCTAAGGTTGGCAATTGTTGCCTGTCCAGCTTTCACTAGCAAATTGTATTCATCAGGTCCCAGCAATAATGAAAACTCTAGCAAGTCAAGCAAGAATTGAAATGCCCTGCATCAACAAGAAAATCAATACTTTAATGATTTTAGGTAATGAAAGGGAAAAGAAACTAGTGCAACTTTTAGCAAGAATTAAAAAAAACATACTTGTCTTGGTTTAGCATATCTGCGTACATTTTGAGATTTCTAGGCAAAAGTTCAAGCAAGCTCATTAATTCATGAACATCAATGCTTGACTACAGTAATTCAGGAACACCGACGCCTTCAACATCAATGTTATTGCTGCCTTCTTCTAATCTACTAACAACATATACTAATTCATTAACATTCAATTGTCTCCTTCTTGCGATGGAAGATATAAACATAAAAAATCACTATACATTCAGTAATATGAATTTTGTAAAATTTTTATTACAGCCTACCTTCTAATACCTATCGGAATCGAATCAGCCAGAGAAGGTGAGAGAAACAATTAAGGGAACAAAAATCATCTACAGACAGCAGCAATGATAACTCGTGGTGGCGGCGAGCAACGGAATCGCAGCGAGAAGGGAGAAGAAGGGAGTAGCGAGCGGCTGCACAAATGCTCAAGCGAGGGAGAAGAAGACACCTCACAATAACAGCCAATCTCGGCGGACTCGCGTGGGACGAGTGAAGGAGGGAAAAAAGGACACGGCGGTGGTGAAATGATGAATTGAGGATAGAAAAAGATGTATGAGGGAAGAAGAAGACGGGGCAAGATCCTCATAGAACCTCGAGCGATGCCGCTCGACTATGACAGCGGCGACGGTAGTGATAGTGGTGGTGGTCTTTATGGCAATGAAAAGGAAGAGAGGGAGAAGAGAAGGAGATCAGCGAAGAGGGAGAAGGAGATCGCCGGCGTGTAGAAAATGAGATAAATAGTGTGGCAAGGAGATCGTCAGCGTGCGACGAGTAGTTGGGATGAGAGGCGATCGAGATCGACGATTGAAGAAAGTAAAATCAAAGCAGTGCGGTAAATATAATAATATTTGATGGATAATATAGAAACTTTAAAAATGAATAGAGAGTAAAATATTTTTTTATTAATTTTATAAATTTATTTTCAAACAAAATTAATTCACTTACTCTTAATTGTTTTTCATTACTCTCGATCCAAACATAGTCTAATTGGCCTTCTCATTATCGACTGTAAGAGAGCGAGAGATGACGGGAATTGGTCTGATCTTTGCGCCTGGTCCGGAAGCTGCATTACCTCAACAGTCGAAGCGGCCAAGCGTATCCTCGCCTACTGCAACTTTGCTGGTCGCAACTAATTGTCTGTCACCGTCCCACCAGCCCCCCTTCTCCGTCCGGCCAACAGCCTCCTACATTGAATCGCTTTCTTCTCCAGGCGTCGAACTCCGTTTGAGCACCTCCCTCCCGTCGACGATTCAAACTTAAGGGCAAGGAGAGCTTCATTGACTTAATTCACAAGCCCCATTTCGGGGATGTTTTGGCGTCCTTGTCTTTCCTCCGTGTCTGCTGCCGCTCTTGTTATCTACGCCTTCTCTCTGTTCTTGATGCTGTTCACGAGCTCGGCGTGCCTGCTTACCTCTACTACTGCACTTCTGCTGCGATGCTTGGGTTTGTTGTACATCTCCATACTTTTGATGAAAAGATAACATCGTAGTTTATAGATGTGAAAGGAGGGATTCAGGTGCCAGGGATTTCTATACTCCCAACATCAGCAATGCCGTTGTCGTTCATGACCAACAAGAAGAGCAAGGCACACGGTTTGTTCTTGTACCTCACAGAGGGCATGGAACCGGCACAACTTGATGGGTTAGCTGCTGGGCTGTGCATCCTTGGTCGCCTCCTGTTTATCCAATTGGTACGATACTGTCAAGCGGGTTCTAACCTGACCCGTTAAGCCATGATGATCAACAGCAAGAGTGCTTGGTATGCTGGACTTTCGGCCACTGGAGTCGGTGGTATACTTCTGCTTTTGGAGCAAGGGTCACCACCGCGTTGGTGTGTCACAAGTGAAGGTGATCGCTGCTGTGTTGGAGCAGAGCTGGCAACAATTCTTGTGGTGTTTGTCCACAGCTGCCAACGAACACGCCAAGTAGGTCTCCGAAAGGATTCCAGGACTGGACCAAGGGAAGAGTGATGGAGTCGATGAACTGGGCACCACAGAGACAACTTCGAGCATTCCCTCAATTTGGGGTGACACATTGCTGCCGGAATTTGATCACAGAGAGCTCGCATTTTGGAGTCCCATGCTGCTATGGCCATTGTTTGTAGAGTAAGTACATGAATTCTCTCGAGCTGGTGCGGGACATTGGCGTGGCAGTACAGCTTGCCGTGGCCTGTGAACACAAAAGTTTTGTTGTCGCAGAGGAATTGTAGAGGGGTATCAAGTGTTTGATGAACAGAGAAAGAGCAAAAGCTAAAGCATTGCAAGAGGCAAGCAAGAAGGCATTAGACTGTGGTGGGTCTTCTTTCAGAGCTTGTGCCAACTGGTCGAGGCTCTTATTAGTAAACTGAAATAAGCAACTGTCGCAAAACTTTTGAGCAGCAAGAGCAGCGAGAGATATTTTAGTAGTTGTTACATAAAATGAAGTTCATGTGTTGTGGTTGGTTGAATTCGTGGGCTCAGTGAAGCTATCTGTACTCTGTTGAAATATAAAAGTTTCAGCCCATTGGAGAACGTTAATTTGAACTTAGAGGCCCATCTTGCAGCCGGGCTAAATCCAAAGTCCACTTTCATCCCCGCTGCGCAGTGCCAAGTCAAGGCGAGCTCTTTGAAATTAATGACAGGCTCGGAGCGAGATCGATGAACGAATCATGACGAGAGAAGCTTAAGAAGAAGAAGAGTGCGTTGGAAGAAGCCATGGTCCGCAGCGAAGTTTCGAAGGAGTACGCGGCGGGCTTCGCTGCCGGAGTCGCTACTGTTATCACCGGCCACCCATTTGATACCATCAAGGTCAAGACCTACGATCTCTCCCTTGATATGCTTTTTGCAGGAGTTTGCTTATAATTGATTTTGTTGCTTTCTTGAATTTTCGATTGGGAAGCAAATGAGAAGCTTAATTGGATAGAGTGGAATCTGGGTTGGTGTGCCATTGAAATATCTCCTTCCTTTTCTGGTTTGGGGGATATACTTGTATTTTATTTCAGATCAGTTCTTTGTCAATTATTGTTCGAGTTTGAGATGTTTTTGTTCAAGCTAGTTATTTGAAGTTGTAATATGACACAAATGAGCTCCAATCTGGCAAAATGAATAGTTTATTCATTAAATGCACATCCTTTCTGTTTGTTGCTAGCTATCATTAGATTACTGATGGTTCTACTGTCCTGCAAATTATAATTATATTTCTCTTGATGAAAGCGTTGACAATTTACCCCTGGGTTTATTCTGTTATTGTAGTACAGGTATAGACATATAGATCATAAACACGTGTTCATGGTGCTAAAGTTTACCCTTTATTCAGCTTGCCAACCTTGCAAGTATTTTGTTGCAGGTGAGGTTACAAGCGTACAACACGAAATCACAAGTGAGGGAGTACAAAAATGCTTTTCAATGTGCTGGGCTAATTTTGCGAAACGAAGGGGTATGTTGTCTCCATGGTCTTGTAAGATAGTAGGATGACATTTATTAGCATTTTGTATATCCTTCATTGTTCATGGAAATGGTCTTCTATGGGAATTAAGCTCAAAGTTTCATTCCTTTCTGTTAATTTCTTTTCTTTTTGTTACCTGTTTGTTTGTGGTAGTTCATGTGATCTGTGTGTATGAAGTACAGTTTTGGTGTCGTTTGAATTTATGGAGCTCTACCTGATATTAGAAAATAAGCAGATGAAAGAAATGCTTTCCAACACATCGGTGGTTCTTATCTTTGTTAAGGAATAGAATTTTCAGAGGTATGCAACTCTGGATAATGATATAATGTGAAATATTTTCTGTAGGAATGTCTTACAATGAGAAGAAATGCATGAAGCTCTGAATATGTGTTTCACATAGTGAAGATATAAAAAGGGCCACTGTTTTGACTAGGGAAACTCTAATTGACTGCAATTTTTCCTCAAAATGGCTAATCATAAGAGAGAGCCTTCAGATATGTCAAATGGACTGTGAGATGCTATTTTAGAGCCTTCAGTGAGGTTCATGGATTTGCATGTGATGTGAAATTTTATGTCATCCACACAAGTTTAATCTGCTTAGAAATGCTATCAGCTTCTTGACATGTTCTTTGTGTACACCATATAAATTGTGTCAGCAGGTAAATTAAGTATCTGAGACCTCGTAATTTGTTTGCTACTTGATAGCTTTTCTTTATCTATACATGTCATATGTACTATTACGAATATGGTTTTGGGATGACGAAGCATTCAATAAATTTGAAAATACTGAATCATATTGCATGTTTGCCGTCAACTGTTGTACAGTAACTAGTGTTGCTTATAAGGCAAACCTTAGACCTGATGGAAAGAATTGCATAAGCAGGATTAACCATACTGACCGACTCCAACTATCAAACATACCCTTTCTTAAGTATTTGTAGGTTTGCTCAAGTTGTTTAACTTGACAGGTCAAAGGTTTTTACAGGGGAGCATCATCTTCAGTTGTTGGAATGGCATTTGAAAGCTCTCTTCTTTTTGGGATGTACTCTCAGATCAAACAATTCTTACAGGTTCCTCTTAAAGAAAACAAGTTCTCACTACTTTCTAGGGAAATCCATTGCATGATGATACATTCTTGATCTCTACCTAGCCATTGCAGCCTTTTTGTTTTAACTTTGATCGAGTGAGTTATGTCATCCAGGGAGGATCCCAAAGCAATAAGCCCAAGCTCGAAGTAATTATTCCCTCAGCCGCATCTGGTGGAGCTATAATCAGTTTAATACTAGGTCCAACAGAGCTGATCAAGGTGTAGCAGTGTATATATATTTACTACCAGTGCCTTGTACTTAATCGTGCTTGCTTTCCTGCTTTATTTTCTTCTTGATTCATGACATTAAGATTCTTGTCAGTGTAGAATGCAAGTCCAAGAAGCAAACCCCAAGTATGACAGATATACATATACTGGCCCTCTCGATTGTGCTTATAAAACACTCAAGAATGAAGGGGTGAGTATTTATGTTTGTTCTTCTTTTTGCACAACATAATTGATGGAACCTAACTGGTAGATACTCACCATGTTAGATGACAGGCCTATTTCGTGGCAGCCTTGCTACTATGTTGAGGGAATCAATTGGGAACGCTGTCTTCTTTACCACTTATGAGTTCAGCCGTTATTACATGCAAATGAAACTTTCTTATGCTTCATCTGATCATAGCTACCAATCGAGGCTTTTAACTGACGTCGGAATTGGGATCCTAAGCGGTGGTGTTGCTGGAATGGCTGTGAGTATTTACAAGCAAGTAATTATGAATTTAGTTTGGCTGGCAACCTTCTTAATTTTAAGCTGTGCATAATTGACAGTTCTGGACTGCTGTGCTTCCATTGGATGTTACAAAAACATTGATCCAAACAACAACAAATGCGAGTCATAGTCGCAATCCTCTTTGGACCTTACGATCGGTCAGTATTTCCAATTCTCTCGTCTTGGGAACTTAAGGATTTATTGTAGCTAAATTGTGGATCTTCTTAATAACAGATTTATCAGAGGGTGGGGCTAAGGGGCTGCTATGCTGGTCTTGGGCCAACTTTGGTGAGAGCCTTCCCTGCAAATGCAGCTGCAATTGTTACCTGGGAGCTGACTGCAAAGCTTCTTGGCGTTCGAAGGTCCTAGAATCCATATGCTGGTTCACTTGCTAGTTCTTTACCTGATGGTAGCTGTTTTTGAGTTGATTTTGCTTTTTGAACTTTCAGCAATGCAGCTTCATTTCATAAATTCCGGACTTCAGTTACCAATTCTATTTATGTCAAAATTTCAAAACTTAAACAAAGCTTGCTTTTTAGTTTTCTTGGCTACCTAGGAAAATAAAGTAGAAAGAATTTGTTGCTTCTCAAGTATCAGTGAGTTGATATTAGCACCAACCTGGTGACTGTAGATTTGGAGTCCGTCTTTCAGGTGTCTAGCAAAGTCGTAGTTACATTGTAATAAAATAGGCAACCCTTCAGTGCATGGATTCATCCTTACAGCAAATTGTTCACAAACAAGAATGTTATCCCAAGCACACTTCAGAGGCATTCTCGTAATTCATCGTAAAGTTCATTCAGGAGAATGCTCTGGAACACTAATGAAGTTTGTTTCATTTATTAGAGACTAAGATGATAAGTTTAAGTGGGATCGAGAATAAAATAAAACGGCAAGGAGTCCCCATCATTATCATCAATTATTATAACTTAGCCCATCGTTCAGATCAGAAAATGTAATTGCATTTGAAGTAACAGATATGTCTGCATAAATAGATAACACAAGCTGCACCAACGCCGTTCACTCTAAACTACCTGGAGAGTAAACTCGCACAAAATAAAAGTTGTAAGCATAACTAGAAGCTGCGAGCAAAAGCAGTGAAGATCTTACACAGCTTCTCATAAGCTATCGCTATTTACAATAACAACCTACTATGATCCCTTTCTTTCGCAGTGAGGCTGATGATGTGCTCAACGGTGGGTGCTCTTGGTGTCTCCACTGTACAGCCTACAATACATAAAAAGGCTTCAGACAAATAACATAAACAAAACCCATTTTGTCTTTGTTAATAATAGTAAAATTTTGCAAGTTCAGCTCATTTGTTTTGTTTTTCTTAGATCTATATCCTTATACAAGAACTACTAGCTTTTTAAAAAAGAAACACCAAGACAAGAACTAACCGACTCCTTGCTGATTAGTTATCTATAGAAATGAAATACCAAGAACAAGAGCAAACCAGTCATAAACTGTGGGGGAGTTGCGCTGCAGCGGTTTGTCGAACACAGCAGCGCCGATAGTCTTGGTAGCAATGTTGCTTCCCGGGTGAAACACGCTGCGCCAAACGTTCGCCTTCTGGTTCGGTGTCGTTGGTGTCACTGGTGTTCCTGGCGTTGTTGGACTCGCCGGCATCGATAGCGATCTCTGGTATTTACCTCCACTGCTCTCTCCTTCCCCATCTAAATCCAAAACAACAACAACAACAACACAAGATCTTAGTCAATAACTTCATATAAAAAAGATAACAACGACAATAACAAACATAATACAATCAAACTAGTTACCAGGAATCTTGAGAGGCTGAGATGTGGCCAGCTTGCGAAGCTTGCCGAGACCTTTGTCAGGGTGAGGACCGGCGACGACATCATCCCAAAGCTTCTCTAGCAGCACCATCTTGATTCTTTTGCTCTGTTTTTCCTTTCTTTCCCTGCAAAGTTTTATTATTGATTGATTGATGGAGAGCTTTATGCGCTGTAGTGGTTGCTGATTTATAGTAAAATGATAGAATCACCTGACGGTGGGATTACCACTAACCAATAAGCTGGATTATTATGTTTTACCTAGTAAGCTCGGTTACCGTTCGTCCACTGATTATTATCTAAGATAATATTTTTTGTTTAATCTTAGAATAAAATGATACTTGATCCAAATTAAGGGTATAGATCAGAGGCGTTATTTATCTAACATTAGAATAATTATAGTAAATTTGAATTTTTTATAGTACGTTTACGGTAAAAAATTATGATGATTAAATTATAATTATTACGTTGCGTGTGTGTCATCTCTCAACATATGTTTTTAAAGTGAAAACTTTTGTTGCTTGAATTAAACTTATTGAAATATGATCAATTTGGCACATCCATGATTGCTACGTGCTACTCTGATAGCACAAAAAAATAATGCTGATTATTCAACACCAATTTAATTGGTAGTTGTAAGATCATTCTATACGTAACACTGACTACAATATTACCAGCCACATATTATTGGTGAATTTAAAATTGCTTATAAATTTAAAATAAAAAATATTTTTTTAAAAAAATGAATTATATTTTTCTATTTTTTAAAAAAATAAAAATATATAATAAAAATATTTTATTATATACAATTTTTTTTATATTTTTTAAATTTTTAAATAAAAATTTTAAATTATTGAAAAATATTAAATAAAAAATTAAAAAAATTTGTTAAAAAAATAAAAAACAAACGCACCCTATTTCCTTTCTTTCGACCCTCATCGATGACACATGTAAAGACATTTTTAACATTTACCCTCGAGTCTATGCTAGGGATGATTTGATTTAGTTTCCAAGGTTTTGGAACAATAATTGTTCTATGCAACTAAAGATGAATTGGTAAATGTTGAGGGAGGTGAAGACAATTCTTAAACAAAGGACAAGTTATTAGGTGGAGGACGTGGTGGATAAGGATGAGATATCGGTCCCACAGAAACAGAGACAGAAAAATATCAAAAAATATCTTACCGGGCTTACTCAGTTGGATATTTGATATGTTTATTGCAAAAAAAATTTTATTTAAATATTTTAAATTTTTAAAAGAATAAGTCTTATTCGTTTTATTTAAAAAATCAAAAAACTAATAAATAATAAAATTTTATGATGTTAAATTTATGTATTTTATTTTAAATATAAAATATTTAAATAATTTTATTAAAAATTATAATAAATAAATATAAGCTTTCTGAAACATCCACTCAGGAAATTTGAGCAGTAGCGCCATTCAATTGCGCCGTCGCTACCGGCGGGGAAAAGTGTTAGCCAATCGTGAGACCCACACACATGTCCGGTTATCCAGAAGTATCTGTTTTGGTAAATTGAAATTTACCGAGCGGCCCGGTCAACTGCCTGAAGGAGAGGAATAGAAATCTAATGCGTGGTCCGGTAAGCCCCGGTTCAGGATTTCCGGAGGAACCTTAGAAATTTACTGTGGCTCGAGTGGTCCGATCTTTTTAAATATCAGTTTTAGAGTGCGTTAGAAGTATTTTTAGAATAAAATTTTTTATTTTTTTTAAAATAAATAGTAAAATAATTTTTTACGTAAATTTTTTTTATATTTTTATATTTTAAAATAAATTTATTTAAAATATAAATTAAAAAATTATTTTTTTGAAATGGAATATTGGTTCCTTTGCCGAGTAAGCTCAATATTAGGGCCATGTTTGGATGTGCTGAAATTTTTGTGCTTTTGAAATAAAGCTGTTTTAGAGTGATGTAAGCGGCTGTAGAAGACTTTTTTTTGTAAAAAAATACTTTATCTTTGAAAAGTGTTTTGTTTTCTTGTATCGTCTTTTGAATATTGAAAAATTTGAATGAAGTGTTTGTTATGTTTTATACTTTATTTCTATATGAAATATATAATGACTGAAATGTCCCTAAATATATGATAATTAATATATTATGAAATTTTTAATTCTTTTTGATATATTATTTATTTTTTTAAAATTTAATAATTTTATTATGTAAAAATTATATAAATAATTACTTATATCAATATTTATAAATTTATTAATAAATTATATTATTGATATCAATAAATGATTAAATTGAATAATATTAATTATATAATAATATTATAATATTAAATTTGAAATATATCTTTAAATAATTATAAAAAGTTTTCTATATATTTATAAATTTAATATTATTACTGTAAATTAATAAATAATTTTAAAATATATTTAAATCTCTATAAATTATAAATTTTATTTTAATAGAGTAAAAATATTAAGTAAATATTGAATAACTAATAGAGTTAATTATTAATAATACCAAATAAATTCTAATATAGATATTGTACGGTCGTACATACTATAGCAAAATAAATACATTCATAAGATAAAAAAAACACAATGTTCACAATAAACAATAGATAGGTGAAATGTGACGAGTCTGTTGCATACTCTTGATAAATATTCCCTGCACAAATTAGCACGCTGAGTTAAAATCAAGAAACCTTTAAAAGCATAAAACTGGAACAGAAAAAGACTTGAAAGGAGAAAGAAAAAACAAACAAGGATGGTGCATGAGGACATCAGTAGAAATAGGGTCACCTTGAGTTTTGCTCATGACAATGTAAAACGTATATTACCCAAGTAATGGAATCAACAACTCAATAATGATACAGTAACAGCAAAGAAGTCCAAATTTTATAAATAAGACAAGTAACAAACAGCAATTACTTGAGAAAGCAATGCCAAGCATGATGACTTCTTGATCTACACCCTTTAATGCAAAGCTTCTTCAGTGCAAGCTTGCACTTGTCAGCAATATAAGCAATCTCATCATCCCCAAATGTCTCCAACCCACAAAGGGCTAGTCACTCAAGCCCACGGCAACTAGCCATCAAGTGTAAGACTTCCAGCAGTAGGTTAACTCCAATAAGCACAAGCTCCTGCAGTTCAGGACACCTACGGGCAACCGCAGTAAGCGCTGGATCCCCAATCCTATTAGTCCTTCATCCAATATGAAGCTTCCGCAATCTACGGCATCCTTCACACAATGCAATCAATCCAGCATCCGTACACCCAGGTGCCTTAACAAGATGTAAATTTCACCAACCTGGAGCTTCTCAAGATGAACTTCAATCAAACCAGTAGCTTTGGGAGCAATCTCTTCAAGCAACTTATCCCAATCTCCAGAACACCGGGAAAGCCGTAAAGCTGTCAAATTTGGGGCAGCAGCAGACACTAGAGGAGCGAAACACTGAGCATTATACAGCTCCTTCCACGAAATCGATTTCAAACTACCTTGCAGAGGCGACCAGAGAGTTCGGCGACGTTGTTCGGAGAGGGGCCTCGGATGCGTTTCAGCGACAATTCTTCGAGGGACTTCGAATCGTGAACAATCACAAACACGCCCTGCAGGCCAAACGTGCACGAAGCACACGAAAGCTTCCTAAGCTTCCGACAATTGGAAGCTAGCAACGGCATCGCCGCCGGAGTTAAATTTCGGCAATACCGAATCTTCAACCCAGTAGATTCGAGCACCTTGAAACGATATCAGCGAACTCCACATCATCAATCGACTCCGCCCGCCGATCGCATTTGAGCGCGAGTTTAGCGACGAAATCGAACCTACTAAGTAGGCCAGGAGCTCCAGCAGCTAAAGTAGCACAAGCATTGAGAGAAAGCCGGCGACGGCTTTGTCCTTCAACAACCAACCATCGGCGACAAACAATTACTGCTTCTGCGCCACCGCCGCCACCGCTTCTGCTTCAATGCTACCGCGGCTACGAGAAAACAGAAACAATTACCGCTTCTGCTTCTGACCCTGCTTCAATGCTTCAAAGAAAATAGAAAAAGTCAGAGTCGGAGAAGCAAATCGCTGCTGTGGGAGAAGGATCGCGGCTGCGAGAGAGAGCGACTGACTGGGAGGAGAGAAATGAGAGAAAACGAGTGGTGTGGGTGTGGTAGAAGATATATCTATCTCTGTAATTTAGCAAACTAATAACGGGCAAAAACGTCATTTCCATGTCTTTATGAAAAGCCGCCGCGCGGCTTAACAATGAAAGCACCGAATTGGTGCTTTTATTTTTTCACTATTGAAAGCTGCTTAAAGCAACTAAAAGCATGTCATGCCAAACGACATTTTTACTGTGCTGTGCTTTATTGAAGCTTAAAGCACCAATAAAGCACAGCCAAACAGGGCCTAGGTAATGTCGTTTAGACAATGTCTCCTATAGAAGCACAGTAGACAAAATCAAGTTTACTAAAGAAACCGGAGTGATGAATAATTGCCCAGACATTTCCTGCATGCAAGCAGGATTATCACATTCTGAACTTGATAACGTCAATTCTGAATTGCATTTCACTGTTTATGTTGATTTTGCATAGTTCTTTTCAGTAGTTTCTTCCTTCATCTCCATTACATTTGCTAATAGCATTAATTTCATTCTGTACATTTCCAAGACGACATAATATAATTGTACGTATGTAAGTCTTGCGTCCTCCAACTTCTAGAAGAATTATACACAGACCTGCTTGACACCTATAAGCATCACGAACAGATGGGTATGTTAGAAAAGAATACAGAGGGCAGGCACTTGGAGCAATAGTTACAAGAGGATTTGGATTGAAGTAGATTTACAACTTTTGCTCTCCTTACTACGAACTCTCAGGTTTCCAACTCTTCATCCTTGGTTAGAATGCTTATACCTGACTGTCGATTTCCTATGAGAAACCTAACGGATCCGGCACCATCAGTGACCAACCTGTATTTGCCCTTGCCATTCCCTATAATGCAGCCTTCTTCCACCTAGCCATCAATTAATACAATGAAATTGATCACAACTAAAAGGAAATTATAAGCTCAGCCCTTATCCAAATTACAAGGTCTTCAATTTTATCCATGAACTCATTTCATAAGATCTGCAAGCAAGAACATTCAAAAATCTCAATTTTTTGTGATTTAAAATTCTACATTGGTTTGCAACAGTAAACCAGATTATGTGATTTATACAATGACATTTCAACTCAACTGATGCATCTTGGAGGACAAAAACCAAAGAAAAGGCACTCTCCTTATTGTACATAGCAAAGCTAAGGACCAAAAATATCATAAGTAGCAAAACCATGCATAGCAACATCATAGGTTAAAAATTCATAATGATTTTTCATCCTTAACGTAAGACAGGGAGGCACCATCAACCTGATGCTTCCTCCTGCTGAAGATGCCACTAAGGCTGGGGAGAAGTGTCTTCTTAGGTGCTGGCAAGCTGCTAGCATTTTGCTCTCCTTCGGAGTATGTTGCAAAGTTCAGTTTCCTAGTCTGCTGCCTCGACGGTGATGCTTCTACTGGTGCTTGCTGGGATTCTGCCAGTATCAAAGCTGCAGTCTCAGCAGACCTCTTTTGCTCCCTCTCACGCCACCTCCTCAGTTCACCTTCCACCACTTTCTTGGCTGTCTCTGCCATCTCTGCTCTCTTTAGAGCTTCCTCAGTTGCTTTTTCAACGTCCTCCATCTCCTTTTGTAGTGCCTCTAGCCTCTTGATCGACTCATTTTCACTAGCCTTGACAGCATCAACTTGAGCAAGGGCCGCAGCAACCTTCATCTCTGCCAGTTTATCAGATTCCTCAACTTTACGACTCAGGGAGTCATACTCCTCCCTTGAAACAGTGATCTTGGTCCCAGATTCTGAAGTTGAAGCTCGTGATGCATTTGCCTTTTCAGATAGGTCCTTGATCTGATCAAGAGCTTTAGCTTCAGCTGCTTTGGCTTCTTGTACCTCCCTCAGTGCAAACTGCAAATTCTTTTCTGCTTCTTGTAGTGCAAGTTTCGTGGCATCTGCTTCACTTCTTAGTTCCCCAGCAGTCGTTTTCAACATTTCAGCGTACTGTATAGCATTCTCTGATTCTAAGGATAGCTGCTGAAGACCTGATACTAATTCATTCGATGCTGAGGTCGCTTTGGCTTCAGCAGCCATAGCTGCCTCAAGATCAGCTTTGGCTTTCCGGAGTTTAACGTGAAGGCTTCCAACAGTAGATTCGGTTTCAGCATCTTTCTCCTTCAATTCATTATGTTCCTTCCTAACTGTCTGCAACTCCAACTTCAGCGACTCCACAAGGCTCCTAAGGGAACTTTCTTCTTCTGCTACTTTCTGCAATACTTCTTTAGCCTCATCCAGCTCCTCTGTAACATTTGTTATAAGCTCAGACTCTGAGGCCTTGGCATCCTCAATTTCCTTTCTAGTGGTTCCAATATCAGCAATTCTTTCAGCAAGTTTTGCTTCAAGACTTGCATTGAGTTCAGAGTCATGTTCTTTCTTCAGAGAAGCCACTTTCTTCTGTGTCTCTTCTAAAGCTTGCTTGTAAGACTGCCGCCTAGCACCTTTATCAGATATTATTTTTGTTTCCTCCTGTTGTGCTTGCTCAAAAGCAAGCTTCACTTGGGTTAGTGATTCTTGGGCAGCTGCTATCTCTTTAGATAGTTGGGCAGCCTTCTGCGTGTTAGAATGCAACGAGTCATTAGCCTCCATTTCCTGATGAGCAGCGGAGGTTTTGGCATCCAGAGATGCTTCAAAATCCTTCTTAATTTTCCTGAGCTCCTCTTTTGCAATCTCAAGTTTTGTGACTACAAGGCCATATTGCTCTCTTGCATTGTCCAATTCTTGTTTCCAGGAAATATCAGTGACTGTGCCATCAGTACTGCTTCTCTCTTCTAATTTGCTTGTCCGAGTTTTGGCATCTTCTGTAGCTTTGAGTGCGTGCTCTTTGGACTCATTGATGCTATTTAGCTTGTCAGTTAGTTCCTCAACTTGTTTCTTGGCCCTCTTTAGCTCAGAAAGAGCTTCGGTTCTGGTAGTTTCAGCACTGCTGAGATGTTCCTTCAATCTTTTTAACTCCTTTTGGATGAGGTGAAGCTGTGACTCCTTTGCTAAAGTCCTCTGACACAGAATTTGCACGTTAATGATAAAAGGGTAAATATAAAATGCCTATAGAAACAAGAAGTTCATCTGCCTCAAGAATATAAAATCATTCTGGGTGATGCTTAGCAAAGGTGATAGAAAACTTAGGATATAAAAGCATACTTCAAGCTGGAATCATCTCAACGTTCATTCTTCGTCATTAATTTAGCTATAAGAATTGTGTCGTTGACTTATTCAAGCTAACAAGAGTATTCTTATACCCAAGTTACTCAAGAGTCTAAGTTCTAGGCACAAGTTTGACTTGAATATCTTTCAAATTATAGTGCAGAACAAAAGCCCTAAAGCTTAAATGGGTGCAAAACAGAAACTTAACGTCGAACACTCACAAGGCCATGATAATGTAGTAGAAATGCCACTTTCTCCATCATCAACTCTACAAAAATCAGTTTTAAAATGAACAGAAAACTAGTTACACGCGTAACAAAACCATGAGAGAGTTCAGAATATAGATTATCAAATTTAACGTTGAATGGCATTGAAGGGTTAGGCAAAAGTTGACAGCTATCCTGATATTAACCCATTTACTAATAACTAGGAAACGAGTGATAACAGAGAGCTGACAGTTTTAGTTCATTATCTAGAAGTTTATGACATCCACATTCTAGTGCACTCACTTAAAAAATCCCATGACCATAAGTCATGACAGAACAGTAACGTATTCACCAGCATCCCCACCTATTCCCAATGCCAGGAAAACAAAAAGAAGGAAACCTCTTACAAAAGAACAGCCATGAATGCAAAAATTTTGTTTATTAAAAAATAAAAACATTTAACAGAGCAGCTTTGATATAGTTCTTGAATGGATTTATGGCTGGTAGAGCAAAATTCTTGGACAATACCTCTGTATAGGGAGTCTTTGCTTTCTTTGGAGAAGATTTATCGGATGAAAATGCAACCTCGCCAAATAAGCTAACAGCTGCTTTAACCGATGCAAATGGAGCCCTGGTGTCAATTTCCCCAACTTCTGCTTTGGGTGAATCTGTTCGATTTTGACGAACTGCCCAGTTCATAATGATCCTTTATTCTACCAACACCTGCAGAAGTCATTCCAAAGAAAATAAAAGAAGAAGAAGAAGACCAAACATCGATATGATTATAAAGAAGGCTGACATGTTTGTTCTATAAAAGATGAACATTAACAGCAGGATGAAAACACCATAGGTAATGTGCTAACAAGAAAAAGGAACTGATCTAAGACAACAAAACTCAACACTTAAAGGAAAATTTTAGAGCACAATACTTGTCCAATCTGACATATGTCAGCAAGCAAGAACCAACTAATAATAAGATCTACCTACTATCTAAGGTTACAGTCAGCAGAAGGCTACAGTTTTCACTGCATGCATTCTCTAGCCAAAAATATCCTAGCATACAGATTCTTGCACATATCGAAGATTAGAGTGCTCATAAGACTCTTAACCCATGTATCTTCATTTTATATACCACATATTGCCCTCTTTTTTAGCATGTCTAGTACACCCCTAACTCGAATTCCACTTGCACCAACCAAAAGTTTATACCAAATCACACTGCCAACAAAGCATTCAATAGAATGGATTTGATTCCTCTTTATCTAATCACCAATCTCTACCACTCCAGTGCATCAGCAGATGTTTATACTATATTTGCAGTATTGGCAAAAATCCTAAAGTAGGAACATTCAGGATTCCTCTTCCATTTTGCTCTCTCTCCCCTGCCCTATTTCGCTTAAGGTTTATCCAACACTATGTGTTCTTCTCCAAATAGGAGAACATAGGCGGTCCACTAAACTTGTATTTATCTAAAATGTACTAAATCAACTTGTAGGTATGATTTAATATAGAGGTTGAACATGAGAAGGATCATATCGATTCTGAAGCAGGATGCAAGACACAAGCAAAACAATTCAAAGAAACCATAAGAACAGCCCAAACATAAGTCATTCAGATGCTGAATCGTAAGAAAGACCAAATGAGAGTGTACAAGGCAGTATTTCCCAACAGAACTAAATGCAGGTAACATAGATTTAAAGGCCTACGAGTGCAAAGATGAACCACAAACTAAAGGTTAGACATAAATAAGACCTTAACAAGAAGAAAGAAAAATGGTATCCTGATCAACAATTGATTGCAGCTTTACTGGCACAACAAACAGCAACAACAACACCACCACAGTGAATAAATCTACAACTAAAGTTTGTAAACATTTCAGACAAGGTCGAGCTGGAACACTTAGCATCTCTTATAATTGATCATAACATATAAGGAATCACTGCATATACTCTCCATGACTAAATGGACGAGTTGTCTTTGTGATTCCGGTTAAACCAAAACAATTGAAGTTCGGTGACAAATACCATTTGACCAAATTCCACAGTTTCCATTGTAACAAATTCCAACAGGAAATTTAAAATTAAGAAAGAGAAAAAAAAGTGATCAAATTCACAAGGTAGAGGACCCCTAGCAACAATCACGAACACATTACTGTAAACAAGCTAATAAACTCACCTTCGACTGGACAACTCTACAAATCGTCTTCAAACACAATCCTTCTCAGCGATTACCGCAGATGAAGAAGAACAAGAAGGGGAAGATTAAAGAATGGAGTTTTATAACAAGAGAGGGGCAAAAGGGAAATCACATAAAACTAGAAAGGATCGAAGAGATGCTAATCGGTGACGAGATTGAGAGTGAGTTCCGGCGACGGCGTTGCGGCCGCCAAGGAGGAAGGAGAGCGACCGGAGAGCTCTTGGCAGGGAAGCGGGTAAAGCAGAAGCAGACAACGGAAAAATGTCCGAGAAAGATTTGTTGGTGGAAAGAAGAAATTTAGGAAGGAAGGTTTATTTATTTTAAATAGCAGCTCTTCTTGGTCTGATAATAAATAAAACAAGACAAACCTCAGCTTTCCTTTTCAAGTTCTCATTTTTTTTTAAAACTTGTTTTTGAATGTTTTAGCGTGTCCCGTGCGACGTTTTTATAGAATTGAATTGGCCTGTTTGGGCCAACATAAAAGATGTGAGAGAAAATGAGCCCAATCGTCGATGTGTTCAGAGATATTCATCGTGTCTAAAAAGTATCTACTAGTAAGATAGTTAATCAAAGAATATCTGATTATGAAAGGGTCGAGAATCACACGATGACTACGACGACTTAGCTACAACCATCTCAGTTTTTCCGTCAAACGAATCACTATTGTTTCAATCTTGAATTTATTATAATCATCAAACGAGTTCCATCTGCAATGCGCCATGAACCCGCTGACTGCTGGGTGTGCGAGAATTTGCCTGCGGTGCCCATTTTTTAAACACCGACTCTTACTTTGGTCCTCTCCTGAAATGCTCAGGGGAACTTGCTCCATTTCGTCGTGTGCATTGGATGGGCTTCGCAAGCGGCAAAGGAGCAGGTGCCACTCCGTCTAGTTCCGAAGCTTTTGTCCTTCGCTTGTGAAGCACCGACTTTGGAACGGTTTGGAAGTAATTATGAAATAAAATTTTTATAAAATAAAAAATATTTTTATTTTTTTTTAAAAATGAATTTTTTTTATTTTTAAAAAAATAATAAAAATATGTGATAAAAAGATCTCATTTCGTAGAATATTTTTACACTTTTTAAATTTTTAAATAAATTTTTTATATAATTATAAAATATATCTTAAAAAATATAAAATAGAAAAAAGTTGAAAAATAGCGTTTGAAACGCTCAAACAAACGCGCTCTTCACCTTTACTCCCAAGGCCCATGCACAATACTGATTCTTCCGGCTCACTTTGAAATTCATTCGTTTGGCTTTAGAAATAAATTTTTTAGAAATAAATTATTAGAAATAATATTATTAAAAATAATATTTTTTTGTATTGAAAAATAAATTAAAAGTAGTTTTTTATATTTTTTTATAATAAAAAATAAATTAGAAATAATTTTTTAATAGAGAATAAGTGATTTCTATGTGTAAAAGAATAGACCTTTTATTTGAGAGCGTTTGACATTCTTTACTCTAAAAATAATTTTTTAATTTTTAATTTTATATTTTTTAATACACTTTTTTATAAATATTTAGAGAATTTATTTAAAAATTTAGAAAATATAAAAAAATTTTACGTAGTGAGATTTATTTATTACTTATTATTTGAGGTAAAAAATTATAACTTATTTTTCAAAAATATAAAAATATCTTTTACTGTAGAAAAACTCTATTTTAAAAATACTTTCAACGCCCCTAAAGATTGACACTGCCTGAACATAGTGAGCCATGTGAACCAATAGTTGCTGCAGTTCATCGATTTAGCGAGAAACCAGTTGACACTGTCTGACATTGACAGAGTTGAGTGGCCAGGAGTAGAAACGCCAGCAGCTAATTAGATATACAATACTGAAAAAATTAATCAAAATAAAAATCCAAAAGGTTCAGTCCATATAGTAGAAACTTCAATCCAATTCAAAAGCTTAAACTAATATATTATGAAACTCTTTATTATATTAACTTTCTTCTCATCTTATCTTTATTCAATATGAACTAATTTATTCACTCTTAATCTAACAATTTTTCCCTCAAAAGTAAGTCATCTATATTTTTTCTTATCTGAGTACCATATCGCGTACCAATTACTTTGATCATTCAGAATTCCGGCCATTTGGGTTCGACCACCGTTACAACAAATCAAGAGCTAGCTATTAGAATCCAACTTGTTCCAAATTTTTACTCACATCTTACGAAACTCATGTGAGTCATACTGTTCTTAACCTACTCATCGCACTACCTACTAGAGTTATAAATGTACAGGTCGCCTCGCATGCGCACCGTTTGTGCAACTAAGAGTCAGCCATCAGAGCCTAATTTGCTCTGAATTTTCTTCACATCTTACAGAAGTCTTATATGAGTCACGCTGCTCTTAACTTGCTCACCAACTGTCAACGAGAGTTACTATATATATCGGGCTTTCTATCAACCATCGACTCTGATACTACTATTGGAGAGTTATACAATAGTACAATATCGAAAAAGTTAACCAAACTAAAACACCAGAAAGGTTCGATATATACACTAGAAAGCTCAATTAAATTCAAAAACTTAAGCCAATGAGTTATGAAACTCTCTAGTATAATAATTTTCTTCTCATCTTATTTTTATTCAATATGAAACTAATTTATTCCCTTTGAATCCAACAGCTAAAGCATCCATTGGTGCTAGCTCGAGCTCAGCTAATCTATTGAACAATTATGCCTTTCAACACCTAGCATCTTTGTGAAAGATAAAATGACCATGCGGAAGCTCTTGCTCTTCTTGTTGGCCAAGCATGATGGCAATGCAGATGAGAGAAGGAAGGAGATTCCTGGAACTTGGATCCACTCTTTACCATCTCCAAAAAATCAGAAATCTTTAAGGGTACTGCAGAGCTGCAAAAGTAATAATAAGTTGGCACACGGAGCTCATGGAAAGCATTGATTACAGAAATTGAGAAGGCATGGACAACAAGGGCAATGAGAGGCAACGACGGAGAACGTCTTATGGACCAGAACATGAAACTGTGCTTTCAGCTTAACGTCATCAACTGGAGGGAGAAGCTCAAAAAAAAGATCAATGCTGGAAGACGAGAAGGAACCAGTGAATGAGGTAGTTGCTTGGAGGAATGAGCCAGGGTCAGGTGGATTCATGAGAAGAATTGCAGAGAATGTTTGCTGAGGGCTACTGGTGTGATTGTGGTTGGAAATTCTCGTTGCAGCTTCGACTGTTGAGGTGATATGGCTTTCGGAACCAGAAACGAAGATTAAAGCAACCTTCTTCGCAGGAATGTCACTTTTACCTTTCAGGCACACCGAGAGGAGCTCTATAGAAGTAACACCTGAGTAACTAATTAATACAAAATTTAACTCCAAGATCAAACTCATACACTAGAAAGTTCAATATAATCTTACAATTAACCAAAAGGTTAAAGATCTTCCTAATTTATGAACCACTTTCATCTTATGTTTTTATTCATGTGGGACTAATTTAACTCATCTTTATACTCAACAATCTTAGCAACAAAAATGAATTATCCACACTATTTTTCATCATCCAAGCATCGCTATTGCACACAAAAAACTTCCAAATTTTAACTTATTCTAAATCACTACTGACAATGTGAAAGCTTATAGGAGTCGTATTTACCAGCTCGTTGCACAGCCAAGAAGGACCACAATATTGTTGATCGTTCAAATCGCAGCCAAACTATCGACTCTCATATCAATGTTGAAAAGATACAAGGCTAAAGGAGCTAACTAATACAAGAATTTCAATCCATAGTCTGCTCATACACTAGATGGTCCATCCTAACAAAAAAATTTAAAACAATAGTTTTAACAATTCTCTAATATATGAATCATGTTGTACTTATATTTTCTATCCGCAAATGGGGCTAATCTAATTTATCTTTATATCTAACAGGCAGAAGGCAATGTTTCGGAATGCTTGCTTGTACCCTATGCTAAAGGAAAGTCTCGTTGTTGTACAGAAAAACTGTCACCTCTGTAAGTAAAAGTGATTCATCACTGTCCTTAGCCCTCCATCAATTTGGGCAATTTTGTTTCCCTTCCTTGCGCGATTAGTAGGTATTCGTTTAGGTGCGTCACATTTTAGGGGTTTTTTCATGTAAGTTTACTCTCATTTGAATAGATCTTCATTGATGGTTATCATATATCATTACTCTTATTTTTAAAAGTTAATATGGAAGGCACACATAAGTTAGCCACTTATTATATGATTTATGAAGTATATGATCAACAAAAGAAATCTAATTTTGCATCTGCTCTGAGATAAAACAGAGAGAGTTTAGAATTGAAAGACTCCACTTTTATTCATAAATCATATGGTTTCAGAGCAACGGGCCTTTGCTTTCAGATCCTCAACCAATTGGCTTAAACTCTTGAACGAAGACCCGCCTTGTCCCAGTGCCTTCCTGCTCGCCTCTTGCATTGCTCTAGCTTTTGCTCTTGCTCTGTTTCCTTCTTCAGAGTCCCCCATCAAACACTTGATACCTCTCGCCAACTCCTCAGCAGCAACAAAACCTCCATGATCTCTGTCCACTATTAGCTTCACTGCTACGCCCATTTCTCTCACCATCTCTCGAGCATTCAAATGCTGCTCAGCGAACAGTGGCCATGGCAGCATAGGAACTCCGAACCACAAACTCTCTAATATGGAATTCCAGCCGCAATGTGTCACGAACCCGCCGACTGCCCGGTGAGCTAAAATCTGCGTTTGCGGTGCCCAGCTCGGCAAGACCACTCCCCTTCCTTTGATACGTTCTAGAAACCCCTCTGGTAACACCTCATCAAGCTTGGCATCGACAGGTAATCGTCCTCTGCCTGGCGGAGCAGGGCTCCTCAAGCACCACAAGAACCGATGCCCGCTCTCTTCAAGCGCCATGGCGATCTGGTGCACTTGCGGAATTGCGAAGCTTCCCATGTTGCCAAAACACAAGTACACTACAGATTCCTTCGGTTGCTCGTCAAGCCATCTGATGCACTGTTGCTGTTGGCTCCCTTTTTCCAGCTGTGGCCGAACATCCAGTGATAAAACCGGTCCGATTGGGAAAACCGGCGGCGTAGAGTGGTCCGGTATGCAGACGCCTTTTGCGATTGCTTCTAACGGCCCGGGCTCTAGCTCATTGAAGCTGTTAACAATCAATCCCTTTGTTAATCGATACCGCCGGCCATGGTAAACAAACCATGTGTACGTGTAGCTCTTCTTGTCCATAACAGCTGTCGGCAAGCACTTTGGCGGAACAGTCGATAACCCAGGAATTGGAATCTCTCCTTCCACGTCCGCAAACTCCGACGAGATCTTCTCTTCAAGTGTCGGTAGGTGTAGCATCAGTGCGAGCAACGAAGCCGTGGAGCAGAAGTACAAATACGTTGGTATGCCGAGTTCGTCGGCTACATCTATCACGCGGTTCCGAACAAATCAACGACAAGGGCCGCAACAGGCCTAACTTCCAGGATCCTGGACAAGGCATCTTTGACATGGCTCTTGTTAAGCTCGCACAAGAGAGAGATGAAGTGTTCCCCGGGGCTTTCACAAGCAGCAGACTCGATTTCGACCGGCGGGAGTTCTTCGAAGAGAAGATCTATATTAGGCGGCAAGTTAGCGTAGGTAGACTGAGCGTAGGAAGTAGCTGCTGCGGCGAAGCCGGGATCGGGGATGTGCATCAGTAGAATGGTAGCAGATAGAGATCTCGCATTGTTGTGGGAATGGTCAAGTATAAGCTTTGCTGCTTCGACCATGGAAGGGAAATGGCTACCTCTTACCGGCAAGAAAACAACAGTAATCTTCTCCATTGTTTCTAGTTTCTTTCTTTTCTTAGTTGCTTTCTGTTTTTCTTCGCTGTTTGTTAATTGTTATCTTCTGCAGCGGTGTAGAAAGTGGAGTGTGAGTTTTCAAGAAAGGGAGAGCCGGGTGGAAAGAATATGATAAACCTGATAATGGTTGCGGAGATGAGACGAAAGGAGTCCTCAGAAAAGTTTCAAACAACTCAATTTTTTAAATTCACACTTCTAATAAATTTTTTTATAATATTTTATAAATTTTATATACAAATTAAAAAATATAAAAATTTTACAATTTTATTATTATTATTTTAAATATAAATACAAATCTTATTTTTTTAAAAATAAAAATATTTTATTTCAAAAACTTTTTTAAAATAAGTTTTAAACATTCTCTCGATCCAATACATAGGCCACGGGCCCACTTCAGTGACGGTCCTACTTATGATTATGAGTTATCACGATAGTTGGCTATGTTCCTGTTCTTTAACTTAAACTAGTTAAAAGAATGCATTATTTTATTTTATTTTATTTATATTAATTAATAGTCACTAAGGTAAACAAAGTAGAAAAAGCACCAATTTCTGTACCAGTTCCGGAAATTTTATTTCGATTCAGATGGCATAGATGGTCCAAAAAGTCCACATGATTGAATTAGGCTGTGCTTTATTGGTCACAGCACAGTAAAGCAGGCGTTGAATACGCCTGTTTTAATTCGTCAAAAGCGGCTTTAAACAATTGAAAACGAAAAGCTTCAAACTGGTGTTTTCATTTTAAAGCCGTGCGGCGGCTTTTCCTCAGGACAATGCAAATGTCATATTTGTCCTTTTTTAGTTTACAAAATTACGGAGACTGATATATTTTCTACCACCAGCATTAACTTGTCGGTTCGCTCATTTTTCTCCTCGCACCTGCTCACTCTCGCTCTCCTTCCGTCGCGATTCCCTCTCCCTCCGCCGTGATTTGCCTTACAGACACTGAATATTTCCTCTTTCTTCCTCCAGTATGTTATCGTAGCTACTATTTGTTAAAGAACGTCGGTCTCTTGAAAATGCTTGGGTGCTGTAAATTTTTTGTGATTGGATAAATTCCTGCCCAATACATGTAACATAGGCTTCTTCTTTCCACCCTCACGCAACTCTCTTTTACCCACCGCAATTCGGTTTGCTTCCGTTCTCTTCAACTGATCGGAGTTGGTATTTTCTCTCTCTTGAAGACGACCAAGGAGGCGAAGCCCAACGGTGATTCCGCAACCGTCGGAGATGCTCTCTCAAAGAGCGCCGTAAGAAGCTTCTGAAGCGAGAGCGTCAGGCAGCGCGCAAGGCTGAGTGTCGCGCTGCCGAGAAAGAATACCGCCGCGTCGGTCTAGAACGCCGTAGAGCTGAGTGGGGTGAGAAGCTCGCTGCTATTCCTGAAGAGGAGCGCCAGAGGCTCGTGGAAGAGAGGTGCGTCGCAAATAAGGAGCGGGTCGAGCGACGAGCCCAGGAGCGAACTGCTCGGGCTGACCGGTTGCAACGTGCCTCGGAGTGCAGACAGAAGCTTGTAATCGACCTGGATTTCGCTGACCTTATGACCCAGAACGAGATCCAAAGCCTCGTCCACCAGGTCTTCTCTCTTCCCTGTTTTCTCCATCTCATTTCTGAGCTGTTGTGAGATTGAGAAAACTGCCATTGCTTGTGTCTCTTTATGCTACTGAGCAACCAGTGAAACTCAAGAAAAGTTTGAAGGTCGCATGTTTGATGAGAAGTTAGCTAGGATGCTGCAAGTAAATGATAATGTTGTAGTTCAGCAATCTTCGTAAAGTAGAGTTCATTGCTTAGTGTAATATTTTTACTGGATTTGGTTCAGGCTGAAGAGGAGGTGTTGATGCTGCAGCAATTTAGTGTAAATCAACATGGAAAATAGTTTGAACAGACGATTCGACCATGTGAGGTCATCAGAAATGTGAGGTTTATGTTAGATCTTTGATTGAAGACATAAAAAATGTGAAGTTGCAAAGTAGAAGAAGGTGTGTACTTGTATTTAATTTGATTCTTTATAGTCTGTGTTAATTATGATTATTATTTTGCTAAAAATAAGTGAAACAAATCATAGTTTTTGTTTATTGTAAGAAAGCTATAAGCTTTCTATAAATATGATAGTCCTGATAATCCAGCAACTAAAAGCATCCGTGCTGATGTTCTAACTGACCTAAATGTTATTTTTGGTTTTGCATCTCAAAACTGATTCAACGTTTTTGTATTCTGCATGTGCTTGATCTCATGTAGTACGAGAATGTCAAAAGCCAAGAAGCTGCACGTAAGACTGCTCCTGTAGGAATTAAAGAAAAGGCATCAGTGGCTTTGGCTAAGTAATCCCTATTTCTGTATAGTTGATCTCTTCGTAATATTTTGTAAGCGATGAGAGTACTGTGCAAGTATGTTTTTAAATGCTGGCATTCAGGCACAAGCTGTACCAGCTCAGGAAGAGAGGGATATGAAGCCTGAGACCTTTGCCAGCCTTGTGTCAGCGATGCTCTATCAGAAAAAGTATGTGATTTTCATAGCCTTTGGGTTTCTGTATGAAGCAATTATGAGTTTAGTGAGAATTGTAATTAGATTCGATATGTTCTTTATAGTTAGAATATGATTGTCTGCTGTTTCGTAAGAAGTGCAATTTTTTTTCAATTATGCATATATGTATTGTTAAAAAATTAGGGATTTTTTTGAATTTTTGTTGAACTTTTTGATAAATTTTCTTGTAGATGGAGAAGGCAAATTCACTCCACTCAGGAGAGGAAAGAAGTAAGAAATCAAGATGTAGAAACCCAGAAAGAGATTGCCAAAAATAATAGGATTCTGTAGTTAGTTATGTTGAACCAATGTTTGTATTTGTGTTGAATTCATTTTTTGTTATGTTTAGTTGAACAATATTTTAAGGGTTAACTATGTGACACAACTCTGTCGTCTCCGTATTCCTTGACTTTGGTTGTGCTTAATCAATATTTGTGTTTTATTGAACACATGTTCGTAAGTAGTAGTAGTAGTACTATGTGATATATGAAACAATGGAATATAAAAGGGTTTGGTTGTTATCTGTTGGTATTATCTAAATTATTTTTCGTTTTAGTGTATTGATGTTTCTTGATGTTCTCAAAAAGTAGAAAAATGTCAAATTAATATCAAAAGTAATAATAAACTTATTATGTTATAAATTCAAAAACTTCAAAATAACTATTGGATTTTTTAATTTAATAATATAGAAATTATTATATAATTAAGGATATTTTAATCATTATATATTTTATATGGAAATAAATATAAATTTACCAAATACTTTATTGAGCTTTCAGTATTTAAAAGCACGATACAATGAAAATTTATCCAAACACTTTTCAACATAAAATTATTTTTACAGCAAAAATTCTATAGCCACTTACAGCACTCTAAAGTAGTTTTATTTCAAAAGCACAAAAATTTCAGCATATTCAAACGGAGCCTTAATATGAAAAATCTGAAAAATATTTAGTCCTTTCAGTTTACAGATTTTTTTAAGGAGTTCCTTAACTCTAATTTCAACCGCCACGACAGACGAGAAAAAAAAAAGAGTGGAGAGAAACTTCTTACAATAGAGTTTGATCAAAACAGCCGTTGAAGGTTAGGTATCGTTCGATTAAGTAAAATTTTTATTAGCGTGTTCTTAATTCTCTTTTATAAAGTAATTTCTTATCAAGATTATTGAATTTTAATTTATATAATTATATGCATCTAGTTGCATAAAAAGAACTTGCATATTTTATTATTATAATAATAGAAATTTATCGGTTACCAATGATTTTTACTTCTAATAGTGATGATGAGATTTTCTATGTAAATTGTATATATGTGTTTGTGATTGTGATTATAGTAATTTTTTAATGAAAGTAAGATGTGAGTATTTACAAAAATTTCTCTATTACTATGTTTCTATTAGGTTTCACACAAAAGGACGATGAATTTTTGTTACGCATTATAAAATATTCAGTTGAATATTAGTAAAGGTTATGTTATACCATCAACGATATTAGAACGATAGTTTGACTGTATTTTCAGAATGACCAATGTCTGTTGTGATCGATGTATTGAGGTAGTTAAAAGTAGTATAATTTTCATAAAATATTCATATAGTGAATGATAATTCAAAACAAGTTGCGTTTTGAAGACTCTTTATGAGTAAAAATATAATTTATTTTTGAAAAAGAAATTGTTGAATATAATAAAGTTAAATTAATCCTATATGGATAAATAAATAAGATAAGATGTGGTTAATATTAGAGAGTTTCAAAACTACTTTGTTTAAACTTGGAGTTGGATTAAAGATTTTATTATATGGTGGTGGGACTTTTTAGATGCTTTATCTTAGTAAATTCTTTCGTGACAAAATAATATCATATATCACCTTTAAAGAGGAAAGCACCCAGTCTGAGTAGGGAAGGATTCAAGTTCATGAGCCAACTTGTTGTAGCCTGGAGATATCTCCTTGCATTTTGCTCTTCTTTGATGGCACCGTACCTGCCCATTCAGTAATAAAAGGATGAGTATTTAGGAGACATCTGAAATGCTTTAAAAAAGTTTTTTTAAAAAGAAATTTATTTTAATATTTTTTAAAATATGGTTGATTTTTATTAAAAAAATTATATATAAAATAATTTATAACATCAATTTTATCTATATGATCTAAATTAAAAAAACTATTTAAAAAAACTATTTTAAAACAGTACAGCACCTCCTGCTAATGAATCTATGAAAATGCTCAAAGATGCCTTCTAAAAGGACACATTTCAAAATGCAGAAGTACATTTGATCAAATTAGTATGAATACAGATGAACAAAGAAGAGGGATGGTGGTCTAATGCTAACGGTCAAGCTCAAACAAACTACTTGATGGTGGTCATTGCTGGCGTGCCGCATGTTGCCCGTGTTGTGATCAGGTCATTGGAGCGTTGACTTTTCGGACTCAGTGTTGTGCGAACTTGGCGCTATTTCCAACTCCCAAATTGAATTAAAAAGTTTTTTTGTTAATTTTTGTTTTAGTTTGTCTTTCTCCATGTTTCTTCGCAGATTGAAGAAATCTCCACCCACATGTAAACAACATGCCCCGCTCCGTCGCTCCGACGGTTTCGATGAACGCATTTGTTATTGTACTTGCTGGTTGCTGCTCGAATTCGATCAACGCACTCAAAATTCTAGATCCACCGCTGCTACGCTAGCTCCGCTGATGCGCTGCTTCGCCAGCTTCATTGTCTAACTGAAATTTCATTGTCTCCCCGCCAAAAAGAAAAAGCAACGGTTGCTTTCGCACTTTAGAATTATCATTGATCAATATGCATATCTATTGAAACCGCACTTTAGAATTATCATTATCAATACGCATATCTATTGAAACATCCGTTAATCTTTAGTTTACAACTTTTTTTTGTTTAAGATCAGAAAATATAGAGTAAACAAATTACTCAAAGTATAAATAAATCATACATTATCTATTACTATCAGTACTATTCAGTAGCATTGGTGTTTGCTTTCAGTTGCTCGATCATTTGGCTCAAGTTCTTGAACGAAGACCCACAGCGGCTCAGTGCTTTCTTGCTTGCTTCCTGCATGAACTTGGCTCTTGCTCTTGCTCTGTTTTCTTCTTCAGAGTCCTCGTCCATCAAGCACTTGATACCTCTCTCCAACTCTTCTGCTTTAACAAAATCTCCATGTTCTCTGTCCAATTTCACGGCCACGCCCATTCCCTAACTCTGCTCTGCCAACATTGGCCATGCAGCATAGGCACTCCAAACCACAAGCTCTCTAGTATCGAGTTCCATCCGCAATGCCTCACGAACCCGCCGACTGCTGGGTGTCGAAGAATCTGAATCTGCGGTGCGCATTTCGACCACACCAGTCCCCTTTCTTTCGTCCTCTCCAGGAAGCCCTCTGGTAACACCTCAAGCTTAGCGTCCATCGGCACCTTACTTCCGCTTGCCGAAGGACTCCGGAGACACCATTAGAATCGATGCCTGCTCCGCTCCAGCGCGACGGCGATTATCACTTGTGGACCTTTAAACTTTGTCAAGCCTCCGAAGCACATGTACACAACGGAATCATCCGGTTGCTCTTCAAGCCAACTGGTGCAGTCTTCCTGCTGCTTGCCATTAATATCACTAAACGGCGTCGCTTCCAGTGATAGAACTGGACCAATCGCGTAAACAGGCAGCTTGTAGCTGCCGTTAGCTGCTGCTTTAAGCGGCCCTGGTTGAAGGTCGTCGAACGTGTTAACCGTTGACCCTTGGTTTCTCGAAACCGTCGGCCATGGTAAACCAACAATTCGTAGCTCTTGCTTTGCTTGCTAACAACAGGAATAGGCAGCCACGTTTTAGGAACGCTCGGTAACCTAGGAACCCTTACCTCGTCTTCAGTGTAAGGAAGGTGCAACATGAGCGAAAGAAAAGCAGCTGTGTAAACAAAGTAAATGTAAGTTGGAATTCTGAATTCGTCAGCGACGTCGATGACATTAGCAGCAAAGAAGTCGTTGAACAGAGCAGGAACTAGTCTGGTTCAAGAATCGTCGACGAAGCATCTCTGACATGGCTTTTGCTGCGCTCTATACACAAAGATGCTGAATATGGCAAAACAGAGCATTCTTCCGCATGGAAGCCCGTCGCAGCTGGGAGGTTGTTCGAAAACCAAGTCGATGTTTGATGGCAAGGAAGCCAAGGTTGACTTCGCGAAAGAAGCAGCGGCGGCAAAGAGATCTGAGTCAGGGTCTTGAAAGAGAAGAGCGGTACCGCTGATGGAGTTTTCAAGGTGGCAATGACAAAGAATCACTTTTGCTGCTTCCACCGTGAATATTTGGCATTGTTTTTTCAGAAAATAGATTTTTAATTTTGCTTAATTACAGACGAAATTTATTTTCTGAAACTGCGAAATATTCAATTAGCATTAGTAGTTTTGGTTTCAAAGTCTTCAGGAATAGCAGCTGCATGTCATTATCCGTGGCTTCCTGCGAAAGGAAAACAACAGTTAACGTTTTCCCTACCCAACAAAATATTTGTTCCAACTTGTAGTAACGACAAAATTGGATTTGGGCTAATAAGGTAACTGATTGGGCTGGTCTTTTCTTTTGTTGAATCAAACATTTAAGTCCGACTTTGTCAACCAAGGTAGTTGTCCAATTACCATCATGTGACAGCAAAAATAATGCTAGATGTCTATATTTCTTGTTTAACCGACATTTCATTGTTTGACAAAGCTACTGCTTCATTAGCTCTCTTTTGTTGCTCCTTGTTAAAATAGTCCATCGCGATATAGATTATGTATAAGATGATTATAGAATTTCAGTTTCATTACAATTATCTAACTACTACTGGCATTTCTTTGAGTCCAAACTGCAAAAAGGCTTGGAAGTTTAGGATGTGTTTATCTTAAGTTAAATTCAAAAAAGAGTTAAATTTATTTGAAAGTTAGTTTAAAAAATTAAATTAAAATTAAAATTATTTAATAAAAAATAATTGTTTATATTAATTTTGTATTAGTAGTAAATTTAAAAATTAAATTTAAAAATAAATTTGATAAAAAAATTATTTTAAATTATTTTTTTATTTATATTAAAAGTATGTTTGAAAAGAATAAAATTTAAGTGGTAGGTAAACGTATTAGTATGGTGTGTTTTTTTCACCAAAAAATTAACTTCCTTGTACTTTTAATATTTTACTTTCAAACACCAAAAAATATAAAAATTCAATTCTAACTCACTTTCAATTATAAAAAAATATAAAAATTTAACTTACTTTTAACAGTACTATTTCTAAAAATTTACTTAAAATTCACTTTAAAACCGTAAATGAAGTTCGGCCATAGCCGTTCAGAGAGATTTCTCTTTGGTGTAGGGGGCTTGATTGCCTCAAGCCTTTTCTAGAATGGGCTAGGCCCAAGTGATTAGAGCCTACAGGTTCACAAATATCTTTGGGCCTTGTAACACTTCCAAGCTATTTGTTTTTATATGCTAAATATTTCATGCTGGTTAGGTTTTAAGGCTAAAGATCTATCTGAACTGATTAAACGTTTATTCTTAGGTTATGTTTGTGATTATGTTATAAATCACGTATCATTTTTTTTCTTATATTTTGATAGTTACATGCTAAATATTCATTCATTATCATGTGCATGTTTAGTGAAGAGCCTTAATGATCATGTTTTTACCTATACATGATCAACTAGTATAGTAGCATGTAATCTGTGATTTACAAGGAAATTATGTAGTAATAGATAATTTGATTCTTTTTATTTATATATATTGTTGTATGAATGGAATATGAAGAGATATAAAAATTTTTTTGTTGAATCGATTATATATCATACTACCTCAATATGCACATAGATAATTTGATTATGTTATAGATAGATTTTATTAGGCTTACTTATATTGTTGAATTACGAGTTTTGTTGTTGATAAAATTTTCGTTTGTCATGTTTCATGCTTCTGAATTCTAATCAGTTGGACTCCACACACTGAGTTTACTTACTCAAAGTAAATTTTAAGA
Organism: Acanthochlamys bracteata; assembly: GCA_019914995.1. Taxonomy (NCBI): domain Eukaryota; kingdom Viridiplantae; phylum Streptophyta; class Magnoliopsida; order Pandanales; family Velloziaceae; genus Acanthochlamys; species Acanthochlamys bracteata. The sequence goes on along the minus strand of CM034129.1, from coordinate 4,385,914 downwards.
TAAGAAAATTTTAAAAGTGAATATATTAGTAAAAAATATAAAATTTACATAGAAATTATTTTGAAATATTAAAATTAATAAATCTTAGAATACATTTTAGGTGCCACGTAACTGTATTTTTTCTGAATTTAAATAATATATTTTAATTATTATTTTGAAATTAGTTTTTATTGATCAATAGCAGTGATTTGATGATGCTCGTGTAACTAGTACACTACCGATACAAAATTTTAAAAAAGACTTTACAGAAGTTTACACAAAAGAAAGAGAGAGAGAGAGAGAGTCCACCCACGTTCCATCAATCTCTTTGCAGTAGAGTAGTGCAGTTTGCAGAAAGGACGCAATCGCGAGTACACGTACCACACTCCCTTTCGTGTCGATTTTCAAGTGGCTCCATCGAAACTTTTTCTCACTTTCTATTTACTAGCGTCGGTGTTGTTACTGTGTCACTGATTGGATTTGCAGCAGTTCTCTTTTTTTTTTTTCATTTTCACCGCTGTGTTTGGATAAAAAGTCACTCCTGACTCCTGTCTGTGTGCGAGGAATCTCATGTGAATCGCACGGTTATAACATCAATAGTGGCGTGCCTAGCTAGCTGTAGTATCACTAGTTAATGTGGTCCGCAAAACTAAAATGCATATCAATAATATAGGACAACAATTTTTTATGGGCCAATCCTTTACTGCCATTATAGAACTGTCAAAAACTTTTACTGTCCATTGATGTTTATATTAGCTCAAAATGAAGTTATTGTAGACAAAATCCCTCTAATTAAGCTCCTCAGTTTAGGGGGAAAAAAAACCTTCAACATGTGTTCTAAAACCTGTCCTACACTTTTAATTCTTAATTAAAAAGACGCATACACATAAAACGCGCGCCGCATGAGTGTTCCTACATGTTCACTTTTTACAGTTGCGCAATAGTGTTTGTGGGGTTTGCTTCAGTTCTGTTCTCTTGTTTCTAACTGTTTACAATACGAATGATTCATTGTGCTTTCAATTTCAAGATTTCAACTGCAGCAGTTGATCACCCACTGCCTGCCGGTAGTCGATTCGATCAAGGATCCAAACAAAACACAAAAACTTAATATTATGCAAACAAAAAACATTTTCTTTTAACATGTTGTTGTTGTGGTCCTCACTCACCCACCACTACCCCCTTTCTTCTGCTCTTCTTTTTATTTCTCTGTTTCATTTCTTCTTTTTCTTCTTACTCCCCTCTGCAATTTCTATCACACTACTCATGGAGAAGCAGCAGCGAAGCAGCAGCAACACGGCAGGCAACAAAGAGAAGGAGAAACCCATCAACGATGACGATGAAGGTTGCTTATCTATAGCTGTCGTTGCTGCTGCCGCCGCCGCCGCTGCTGCTGCCGGAGAAGAAGAAGAAAAGAAAAAGCGGTCTTACTCCGTCTCCGCTTCTGCTTGTGCTTCATCTTCTGCTGCCGCTTCTGTTAGGAAGGGAGGAGGAGGAGGTGGAGTAGGAGGGGGAACGGTGCAGCCGTGTTGCCAAGCAGAGAAGTGCACGGCGGATCTCACTGAGGCGAAGCGGTATCATCGCCGGCATAAGGTCTGCGAGCAGCACTCCAAAGCTGCTGCTGTTGTCGTTGCCGGACTTCGGCAAAGGTTCTGCCAGCAATGCAGCAGGTAATGTTATTCTTTTCTTTTTTTTCTTCCTATATATAAATATATTATTAGTTCTCTTAACTTTGAAACCTACAGTTCTAATTAGCTATAAACTCATGAAGTATCCTGAACGGGATTGCAGGCACAATTAGTTAGTTATGTTTCTAAAGAACACTAAATTCATGAAAGCCAGAATGGACAGTTGTCAACTATCTTACATTGTATGGTAGTAGCTATTATGGTTTTCTAGAATCTGCAAAACCTTGTTTGTCCCAAGCTTTTAATAGCTGGGGTGGTTTGTTTGTGGGGTCAATTAGGGACCAAAAACTATCAGCAATTGCTATGTTGTTTTTTTTGTTTTCTTCTGTGATGTTCTTCTGTTTAGACTGTGGGAGATTATGGATTCTGGAAATTCATGTGAATCTTGCAAAAGAAGTTTGCTTCAGCTTTTTCTGGCTTTCTGTTTTCTTCTGCTCATTGTAAGCAAATTGTTACTGGTTTTAATTCTCACATCCTAAGGATCTCATTTGACGAGGAGAAATGTAGTTAATTCTTATACCAAAGGCAATAGGCTTGCATAATTCCTTTCTTCTGTAAAACTGCTCTTTGTTGTTTCTATGATATGAGCATCTGCATACCAACCCCACTTCAAAGTTTGTCATTAACTCAATCGTTGGTTAGCATTAGTTGCAAATTCTTCCCTCATAGTCTGCTAATTAAATGGAACCACATGCTCCTCAAAAAGATTTCAATTTTTAAAATTTATGTGCAGTGAAGTTTTTCTTTACCAGTCCAAAAACTTATCCTATAATTAACCGCAGGCATGGAAACATTTCGCTACCTCGATTATGTGAATTGTGAGACCTATATTTTTAAAAACGAAGAAATTCTTTCAAAAGTTTTTGAAAAACGAATTTGGTTTTTAGATTTATATATATATGTATATTATCAAGAAGAATTATTTGGGTGTATGTATAGATTGTGCATGCTATGGGCTTAGGAAAGAGAACGTATCATTTTTGCGTGCATCTGAAACCATGAGGCTTGGCTTGGTATCCATAACTTTCATATCAAGTTCTTCCTGACGTGATAGTTATGTGAATTGTGAGACCTAGCTATATGTAGAACTAATTGGAGATATGTGTAGATCAATGTGCATGCTATGGGCGTTAGGAAAAGAGCAGCTATCTTTTTTGCGGGCATTGGCAATCATGATGGTTGGCTTTGTATCCAAAATTTGGGTCCAAGTTTTGTCCAAGTAAATTTGTGCTTTTATATGTCCTGTCCAGGTTTCATGAGCTCTCGGAGTTTGATGATTCAAAGAGAAGCTGCCGCAGGCGTTTGGCTGGCCACAATGAGCGGCGGAGGAAGATGTCCGCCGAATCTCAAGGAGAAGACTCGAAAGGCTGCAGGCAGGCAGATCCAGGTGGAAGGACGCCGATAAGCCTTCCTGGAAATTCAAGCTTTAAGCATTTCCAGATCCGATAAGCACTTCACCATGCTCCCTCTCTTCTGTCACTGCTAGGATCCTGTCCAAGGGTTCCCGTCAGTTCGGATGCCAATTGTATGTATATCCCAAGTGAAACTTTGATCATCATTATTTATATATTTATCTTATGGTTGTGATGCGTTCGTAGCTGTAATACTAAATAGAGACTCCGTATAAAAACTAGCAAGTACTTCTACTTTGATGTAGCAACTAATGTTTAGCATCTATGAAGCTCTTGCTTGAGATAAATTTCTAGATCTAAATTAGTTGCGAACTGTGTGATAGGCCCCTTCAGTAATCTAAAAAATGAATTGTCTGCAATTTGTAGTAGACAGTGATGTAACATAGTCTATATGTTCAGAGAAAACGGGATCTTCTAGCTTATGCCTATACCACTAAGATTCTAGTAGTTATAGTTTAACCTGTATTATTGTGTGAACATTTACAGAAAATATGCTATTGAAAGAAAGTTGAACACTATTTGTGTTCCAGAGTTTAATGCGTTCCCTACAGTTTAATGCGTTCAATATGGACAATAATATATAAAGCTTCAGAGTAGACTCTTGATTTCATGTATGCACATGAAGTGAGTAACCTCTACGATCTATTGCTTGTGAATTTTACTTCTATTTACCTCTTAGTGAAAACTGATCAATTCTATCAAACCCGGCGTCATGCGTACTATTATATGCATGCCATTCTATTACAAATAACCATTAATGCATGAACTTGTGTTTTAGACGAAGTGTTTCTTCTTCCTTGTTTTATCATCTCTACAAACAGAAATCCATAATTCTGATATGTCCCAACTTACATGCTTCAAGGTAGTAGACTAAAGATTCACAAATACTAGAAAACATACGTTGATCTCAGGAATTGGAAAGCATTTGGCATAAAAATAATGACCTAATTAAGACTCTACCTATGTCAAAATATGTAGACATGATCCCGCATGCACTTGAGTTAACAATCATCTGTGTCACATGGCGTTTAACAGACTTTCTTATGCATAGTCAATTATAATCTTGAAAACATGTTCTTCTATTCAGTAGAATAATAATCAGCAAATAACTCACAAACCAGCGTTGTTCTCCGCACAGTATTAATGGAGCCAATATGTAAGGCAGTTAGGAGACAGGTCCCATGCAAGATACGTTATCAGACAAACCTAGTTAGGATGCAAGCATTGCTGCAGGAAAATATATTGGAAATTTATTAAATCACCAACATATCAGTTTGAGCAGATTCAACTTCATGATCATGACCAAGAATATCTTGGCTGGCAACCGTATAGTATCCTGCTAATGCCAAAAGTATATAAGAATCTCCCAAAACCACCAGCCTTTTTCCCCACCTTAAGTTCAAGTATCATAAATCTAGTACGTCTCCAAGAGAACAATGGGTCAGCTGGGCCAATTGTATCCAAATTAATCAGCTTAGTCATGCAAAATTAACTACGCATGGCTTGTTAGCTGTTCGATGGAATCTTCAAGTTAGGGCCAGGCTGTTGCAAGTGCAATAATATGGACAGTGATAGCAGTTTATGTTTGAAAATTATATTTGTTCCTATGCAAGTAAACAGGATGTACAACTCCAAGGCTACCTTATATCTTATTTCTATCTCAGCGTTCAAAAATAGTTCCTAAAAGTTTTACATTTGCGTTAGAATCTTCCTGCTCATTGAATTCCTTGGATATGCTGGAGATTCCAGTATACATACTACTGAAGTGGCCTTTGGACTCAGATCCACCTTCCTTGATGCAAGCACCATCAGTTAGTGGAAATCTAATATCCAATTTGAATTTCCACATATCCTGTACATGAGAGGTGCCAAGAAAATACTTTACAGGATATAGAATTATGTCCCAAATTCATGGAAACAAAGCATCGGTGGTTACAATAATTACAATACCTGAACTGTAGTGTTAAATTGGCCATTCTCTTCTGCTTCTCTGATAATTGTGGCGAATACTCAGAGATGGAGACTCAACTATCATCCCGCTGCAGACAAAAAAGAAACGTTTAAAAAACAATAAGACGAAGATAGATAACCATGATTTATTGCTACAAGAAATGTCAGAACTTCTAAGAGAAGTTTCAAGCAGTGTTACTAACTCTTTGAGAGAAAACCAATAGATTCTAGAAGTGTGAAAAAGCTCAGAGATAATAAACCTCAAAGAAAAAACATACATTCATAAAAAATCAAAACCAAGTGGGCCCTAAATAACTGAGTCTTGCTGCAACTACCAACAGATTGGATCAGAAGTACACCCAACTAAATCAGAACCAGAGTCTGGCTTGCACCAATTTCTTTAAAAAAATGTCCATTTTGTGAAAGCTGATGCACAAAAACAAAAAAACAAAAAACAAAAAAAAAAAAAAAAAAAAAAAAAAAAAGCGGAAAAGCTAACCTTAGAGTTAGATTTTTTTTGCTACCAGGTTCAGGGATCAGCTAAGTGTTCTACTTCAAGTGCACTTGATCTATAAGGGTAAACAATCTTCTTATTTGAGTTTGGGTCAAACCAATCGTTTCTTTTTGTGTATCAAGAGGAATTTGGATCAAATTCTGATTAAATAGAAGTATAACACATTGAGTAGAGCAACTTACAGGAGAGAAAAAGGCCTTAACAGCATGCATACTTCGGATATCCTAAATATACAATTTAATTTAGCACACTGATATGTAGTTAATGATATGCATTTTTAACCCATACTTCCCCTACTACCTTTTATTCTTTTATAATCTATTGGGTTTGGTCAAGGTCAAGTAAGGAGTAACGCAACCTTAGCCAATCTTACCTAACTTACAGCCAAATCTAGGCCGCATGCAAGGAGCCTATAGGTTATAATCCACTTTGCAACAGATCCAGATTGTGACATGCAAAGCTTACGTTATGTATGTTATGCTCCTGGACCAAAGGGAATGAGTTTGTCCATTCTCCCTGCAAAAAACATCATGAGATTCATAAGCTCAAATAAATATTGTTCAATAAAGTACAGGAAATAACGTCTTGACTAATTGCAGAATGACCTCTGTTTTCCTGATTGTTTTGACATATTAATTCATAGTTCAAAAACCATGAAAATGCATCTAACTATACACAAGTCACGGTATATAACTAAAAATATGAAGAATTGCCACAAGGATAATGGTGGTGGTGGTGGAGGATCATAGTTAGATACCCTGTGGCAATTTTTTCATATTTTTAGTTATCAGCATAACACATGAGAGTGCTTCTATGGTGGTGGCTGGAAATCGCCTGCGTGATAGGTGATAAATTTGAATATCAGTATGGAAAATAGATTTGGCTACCATCCATTAGATTATTACGAATCTCCAAGCTATCAGGCTTGGAATATCTGAGCCTTTGAATTTAATATAACTAGAAAATCTAATGATAAGAAAATACATATATTTTGTTATGCAGGTCTATATATAAAAGTGAGAATGTGCACAGATCTGCATGTACATGTACTGGAATGATATAGACGTCATTTGGAATGCTATAGAAAGCATCACACTGACTAACCAGCAATTGAAACTAGCATTAGTGCTTTCATTATGCAAAAACAAAGAAGCAGGTCTTTTGACCATGGGGATGCATATTTGCAGCAAGATGTGCAAGTTACTGACTATGGTTTTAAGAACAGTGCTTTGGTAATTAGTATTTAACCTGCAATTCATATGCTAGTCATGCATATCGTATAGATTTTCAAATGAGAAAAATATTACTTATGTACCAAAAGAGGCAAACTTCAGCAGGATTTTTGTGCCAGGATGCTTTGCGCCCATCAGCAATCTGCAAATCATGCTTCATAATTTGCTTTAAAAAAATCTTACGAATTTAAAATCTTAAATTTTAATAAAAAGAATGCGATACCTTGGAAGAAAGAAATGCTTGTCAGCAGAGCTCAATGTTTCTTTCCAAGATTTTTTTGCAAAAAGCAAGGAACAATATTATAGATGCAGATGTTATCACATGAAAGAAAGTTTCCTCAAGAAGTATGTTTCTTGAATTATTTTAAGTTGCCATCTTGCTCCAACCATGCACTGTTCTAAATCCCGTTCTCTCAAATTCAGTTCTGACCATAGACGCATCTGACCACCTCCCAGCCTCTGCAAACATATTTGAAACCAACACATGGTGACCATAGTTTGAAGGGTCTAGCATAAGCAGCCTCTCAGCCGCTGCAAGCCCTATTTCAAAGTGGCCATGAATTCGACAGGATTGAAGTAGTGCACTCCATGACCACTCCCCTGGCTCTGCAGGTAAGTCCTTCAAAAAAATATATGCATCTTTAGCCAGACCCTTGCGCCCAAGGAGGTCAACAAAGCTGGAAGTATGTTCTCTCGTTTGGGGGTAAGAGTAAGCCCTGGTCATGAGTTCAAAATAGTACTGACCCTTTTTTATATCACCAGAGTGGCTACAGGCTGATATAAGGATAAGGAATGTGACTGCAGTAGGCCTCATATCTAACTTGTGCATTTGGATGAAGAGGTTGTTGGCTTCCTCTGAAAGTCCATGCAATGCATATGCACAAAGCATGGAATTCCAGGTTTCTACATTTTTTGATTCCATTGTATCAAACACCAATCTAGCTGTGCTTAAATCACCACCTTTAGCATATAGATCTAGGAGTGCAGTCCCCACAGCTATATTTGATGCATGGCCAAGCTTACTTGCATTTGCATGAGCCCATAGAACATAGGTAATAGTTATACAAGCCTTAAGGAGGCAGAGAACAGTAACTGAATCTGGTTTTATATTGTTACTTTTCATTTGACAAAATAGTGAAAGAGCTTTATCATGCTGACCTTTATAAGCATACTCTGCTATCATAGTATTCCACATAACTGAACCAACATTTTTTGTTCTATCAAACACCATGTTTGCCTTGTCAAAGTCATGGAACCTAAAGTGCATACGAATGAGTGAAGTAGAGACAAAGTCATTGTTGATGAAACCTGATTGCAGTAGGTATTTATGTGCGTAGTTTGCTTCGTCCTGGTATCCTCTCTTGGCAACGGCCTCGAGAAAACCAACCAAAGATGTTGCATCTGGTGTATATCCATCTTGTTGGTGCATCAAATGAAAAAGTTTAAGTGAAAGTCTAGGATAGCCGTTCTGGAGACAACCATGTATGAGGGCATTCCATGAAATCAAATTTCGATGTGGCATCTTCGAGAACAACCAGCACAATGAGTTTATAAGGCCACATCTAGAGTATAGCTCCATCAATGATGTACCGAGAAAAACATCTGACTCAAAGTTATTCCTGATAATGTATGCATGGATGACCTTGCCTGATTTCAAATCTTGTTGTTGGATACAGATAGACAGAGCATTCACAAGGGTACCTGTATCAAAGGAACATGACTTAACCTGCATGTGGAGCATAAGATCTATTGCTTTGCAGAAGTATCCATGACGAACATATACAGAAAGCATTGCGTTCAAACAAATAGTAGAACTTCTCCTGCCACGTTCCACACTATCCAAGCAACGATGAGCAAGAGTGACTTCAGAACAGTCACCATAAGCAGATATCAGAGAACTTATAATGTGTGCATCATAACCGAAACCCAATATTATGGCCAATCCATGCAATGACATAATCTGCTTCGGGAATAAGGCTATTTGCTTAAAAGCATGTAAAGTACTAACTAGTACATCAGAACTCATACCAGGTTCAATGTAGCGCATACTCTTAAATAAATCGATGGCCTTCTCGGGATACATCACCCTCACATAACCATTGATGAGAATACTCCATGACACAAGATTTTTCTCCTCCATCCTACTGAAAAAATATTGCCCAGAATCCACGTCTCCGCATTTGCAATACATGAGCAGAACAGAATTGTCAGAATAAACATCTAGGTGAACACCCGCTTTAAGCTGTAGTGCATGAATGATTAACCCCTTGCTCTTAGCAGCGTTGCCGATGTGACCGCATGCATGCAGTACTGTCTCGAATGTCACATGGTCTGGCTGAACTCCATCTTCCCTCAATGACTGAAACACATCTATAGCTGCCCATGGCATATTATTTTGAACGTATCCTGATATCAAGGCATTCCAAGAAACTATGTCTCTATCTAGAAGCCTTGTGAAAAGGTTCTCTGCTAGATCAATGCAACCACAACTTTTATAGTATACAATCAGGGAATTGTATAAAAACGTATCAGCAGCAAATTTGAAACCAGAATGCCTGCATATATATGCATGTACCGACCTTCCAACTTGCATGTCGTCTAAATAACAGGAGACCTTGAGGAGAACCGAGAGCGTAAGTGAATTCGGCTTCAAACACATGCTACGAAATAACTCCAGAGCCTCATGAACACAATCGTTCCTAGCATATCCAGATAACATAGCATTCCAGCACGCTATATCTCTATTACACATTTCATCGAACAGAAAGCGAGCACTGGCGACATCCTCGCACTTGCATAATGCCCCAATAAGCGCAGTGACGACAACGATATTGTCACAGAAGCCAAGCTTCAGTACCTGTCCATGGATGGTAGCCGTCAACTTGTAGCATTGTAAAGCCGAAGATGCTTTCAGAAATAGTAGGAAGGTTTGCTTGTTTAAGAATGACTGTTTTTGTTTGGACATTTCGACGAACAGAGAGAGGAAGCCATGGTGGTCACCGAGCTGGGAACGTGTTAACAATTGAGAGAAGGAGTTGCAAGACGAGAAGCGGCGGCGATCAACGGCGGCGGCGAGACGGAGAAGTCTAGAGCAGAGAAGATTGGTGGTGGCGCGCATAAGAGGGACAGCAGGGTGAAAAATGTTTTAGATTTTGAATCGATGTACATTTCTTCGCGGCAAAATGATGCATGTAGTTTCTTTACTGCAATCTGTATGTAGCGACATTACAGACGGGCTAAAAGAAGTCTTATAGGAGAAACAATTGAGCTTTGGTTTTATTTTTTTGAATTTTACTTTTACCTATAGTGTTTGGTTTATTGTTGACTCGGACGGTAAATCGATCCGAATTTATAAAAACATCGTCTATGTAATTGACTCATTTTGATCCGCTTCGATCCGTTTGAGCCGCTTCAACCCGCCCGTCCAAATCAAATCGAATTGAATAAAATTTTAAAAAATAATTAAAAAAATTAAATTAATAATATATCTAATATAAAAATAATTATTAATAGATTTTATTAAAAAATAATATGTAGTTTAGATTTTGTATTTGGATATGATAATGTAAAAATATAATTGATTATGTCTTATTTATAAATATTAATTATTAGTATTTTTTAAAATTTTATATTGTAAAATATTCTGACTCAAATATGTATAACTAAAAAATTTGGTTATATTTTTTTATGATTTTATCTTCTTCTAATCTCCTAATTTATTTAAATATTTTTATTATAAATTTTTGTTGTTGTTATTATTATTGGTAGTGGTAATGCCATAGTGGTAATACTTTAATTTTTCTGTAATTATTATTGCTGTTGTTGTTGATAGTAATGCTATAGTAAAAATATTCTAATTTTTTGCTGTGATTGCTGCTATTATTATTGTTGCTCGCACCATATTGGCAGTAAGTTTTTTACTGTGATTGTTATTATTATTAGTTAAAAATGTTTTAATATTATTGACCTGACAGTTCAAACGGTTGACCCGGCGGTTCAAACAGTTGATTCGGCAAATCCACCAAAAAATCGTGATCTGGATAATTTTTCGATTCGATATCCGATCCAATTATGACAACTATGATTTGGTTTGAGGTGATGAATAGAGACGATTATTTACATTCAACTCCATACACCGTATTTGCCTATTTGGCAACCTTAAGTAAGGGAAGGAAAGGTTACGTATTGAATCCTGAAAAACACTATTTAAAAGTTAAATACATACACTCTATATATGAAATATAAGGCTATAAGCAGAGTAAACATTCAATTCTAAACTCTTTTTCTCTTATTATCTTCTTTTGTTTCATTTAAAAATTAAAACTTTAAAAAAATTTAAAATTAAACGTATTGTATTCTACTATTAAATTTTAAATTATAATTATATCTCTAAATTTAAAAAAAAGTTTTAACAAACAATACATCAATCGCAATTATTTTGGTATCTCATATTATAATTATATCTACTATTGGTATCTCATATTACAATCTAAATTATAATTATATCTCGTATTGTATTGCATGACTTATTTTGGTTTTGAAAAGCCCAAAAGCATCCATGAAATGAGATGCCAAACAGGGCCTTAACAAACAATGCATCAATCGCAATTACACGCCGACCACTCTTCAGCGACAACTGAAAGTTTAGTATCTCATTTGACAACTATGCTGATATATAGAATGGGATCTTAGCTTGTAGGGGTCAATCACTGTAGGTTTCAACATCTGGCCATCCTTTCTCGGCTTGAGATTTGACAAACTCTGCCAGCATTTTTATCTCGTCATCTTGCAATCTGGGTCCAAATGTACATTGACCAGCTGGAGTGCATTTTTCACCAAAACCCTGAAAATGAAGGAAAGTCAAAATTATGAATACTTTTTTCAGCCATAATGAACAGATACAAGTGTGAACTTGGGTGAGAAATTTACTGGCATTCTTCCTTTCCCATAATATGTGATGTTGTATATTGCGTCCTCGCCAACCAAACCATTTCTAAAAAGAACCACAAAAAGATCCTTTGAATGGCAGGAATTTTTCATAAGATGATAAGAGAGATGGTACTTTATACCTTTCCAGATCTTTCATGAACAGAGTAGCACCCTAAAAACAGAAGCAGATGTGAAGGTGCACAGCAAAAAGCTTCAGCAAGTCTGCAATGAGCATCAGAAGTTAAGAGTCACTTACAGGCTGCAGTATGTTTCCAGCCTTAACATGGCAACCGATGCACGCTTTCTGAAACAGCATAACATTCTTTGAAGCCTCCGCTGCTTGAGAAAAAGCTGCAAAAGAAAAGCACAAAAAAAATCTTGCTGAAATAATATTATTATAGTAGTTGTGACTCTTAAGGATTCAGTTTGTCATTGCACATGATGCAGGTCACACAGCAAAAGCATCATAACTGCATTAGTTGCATGCATTAAAAAGCTAGCCAATCAGTATACCTCGACACCCTGTTTTACAGTTTGCATTTTTTAGGAAATTAATCTAGTAATAAAGATACTGAATCCCCAGGACTTCTTGGGATGTTTCAGGTAACATGGCTACAGGGTTATTCATTTGAATGACATGGTTGTGCGGCTGCTAAATTATGCTAACAATGTATATTTCTACTTTCTCCATATTCTCTCTGTAACCTAGATTATCATAAAATTTATGGCTTTACTGCATGCCAAGCAACCATAACGATAAATAGCTACTTACAGAGCAAGATTGATGCATGATGGAACAGGTGGAGTAAGAACCCAAAACCTATCTAAATCTTTACAATTTTGCTGCAAATTAATTTTTCAGAATAAAAACCAAGGCAAATTGAACTTTTTGAAAAGTTTATTATCCAAGTAATTAATGTTTGAACTTTATCTTATCGACTTCATCAGAAAGATAAGCATATGATATTCATTGTCAGTTTTTTTAGAAGACACGCATGCCACTATGGGATATTCAAAACTTCATTCACAGTTATCCTAAGGAAATACCTCATGCGACTTCATCTACCACCAGAGCTTGAAGATCAAATGAAAAAGAGAACAACATTCCCATTTTAGATACATGAAAGGGGAACAAAGGAAAACTGAAATATTTACTGGAAGATGCAATAAATGACAATAGTCTAGAAGTACATCTCACTGATATGCTAGAAGAGATAAGCTGTAACAAACCTGGCAAAGCAATCAGAACAGAAGTAGATAAGGTGAGAACTGTTGCCAATAATGTTAGGTGAGTAGCCACTCTGTCCACAAGTCCAACTCTGAGCTTTTCTCGCTGCTGTGTAGACTGACTTTCAGCTTTCCTCAAATTCATCTGTTCATAGAACCTTTTAAGAATCTATTATGTTACAACTGTGACAGATTCAAGTGAGAAAATTCTAATGACATGAAAATTTCTTAATTTCAAAGTAAAAGCATAGCTGGATTAACTTTTTGAGAAGAAAATGGAGATCAGAATTGAGTAAGATGGAAACACAACATAGCATCTGCCAGTTTGAAACTCGGTTTGACACTGGAACAGCCCAGCATTGGATTCATTCAGTTTGCTTGTGAATTCAATTTTAGATTTTGGGAAAAACAACAATGTGTAAGTAAATAAACTGAAAAGAACAAGATATTCAATACTTACACAGCATACTCCCTGCTTCTTATTCTACTTGTTAGTTGTTATCTTCTACATAGAGGATTCATCTGCACATCTTTATAGAATGCCAGAAGTCATAACTGATAACTAGTTCAAAGACCAGCTACTCAACTAATAATACAGTAACGAACCCATATTAAAGGATGTACGAAATACTGCCTTCTAGAATCAATATACTTTACTATTCCATAGGAAGTCATGTAAGTGAATTGTAACAGGAGGAAAACAGCCTGTAAACTTTCACTTAAAAAATGCTGCTTGCATTTCTTCACATCAGTAATGTTTCACTTATAAAACTAATACGCACAAATATAGTATACATCTCACATTTCTTGGTCAATAACATCTTCTAGTTACTTCCATAACACAACTCTTCTAGCCTTCAACTAGATAGTCAATACATAATGCATGATGATGTTTGGTTCTATTGGAGTTGTTATCTCAATTTAGCAAATGAATTTAGGAATTGTGTTTGATGACAAGCATTGTTCCTAGATGCACGGCACTGTTTACAACAAAGCATCATTTAAAAATTCAACCATAGTTCTGCAATCCCATTTCATGATAGTAATAAGATCTAATAGAATACTTAAATCTTCAGTATCCAGCATCACATTAGTCCCAGTAACTTAACAGATATCTTTGTTTTTCAATTGGGGATTTAGAAAATGCTGAAGCTTACAGATTGTTTGAGATCGAATTTGGCATTTGAAATCCCTGAAAGAAAATGCCAATTATATTCCATCAGTCTTATCTAACCATCAAGCAAAATGATGTAAGAAAATGAAAGAAGTTCCACCATGAGAAGAAGGTAACGCTCTATGAGATGAGAAGCTACCGAAGAAGGCTAGCGGCGATGGTAGATGGCCGATGTGAAGAAGATTCGACATTCACTGAAGCTTGGATTGCCGCTCCAGCACTGGCGATGGATTGCCAAAAATGTTATCCATACCTTCGGCAGCAAACCTGAATTTCAATTTTTCCTTTTCAGAAAGATGGGCTTAGATCAGGCCCAATAAAAGATGTGCAAATAGGCCCATTTACCTCTTCTTTATTAAGAAACTAGAAAAATTTTCCGAAATAGCCCTATCGGTTTCTTCTTTCGTTCCTACTCGTGTACCCTCCCCTTCGCACGGCCGTGGCCAAACAGAGAGGTATCTCACTGTTATATTTCTGTCCTTCTCTCTAAAATTTTGTATACACAGATCCACCGATCGAAGATTGCTACTGTAATTTCTTGTGTTGCTGAAATTATCAACACCTGTTCAGCAATGAATCCGAAGAAGAAGTCCTCCGAGGTATACAATTTGATCTCTATCTGAATCAGTCCTAATCTATTTATTCGAAATTCTGTTAACATGATTCAGTTGGAATCAGGATCGGAGCAAGAAGAAGAAATCTAAATCATCTAAGCGTGTTCGGGACTCATCTCTATCTTCTTACTCTTCTTCGGATTCCGATGAAAGCTTACGGCCTCGCAAAAAGTACGCCCAGCGTGATTCGAAGAAATCGCGACGACCGCCGAGCCGTGGGGATGCGAAAAAGAAGAAAGAATCAAAGAAATCGGGCATGAAAAGGTCTAAGAAGGTTAAGAGCCGTCGTAGTGTTTCTTCGATCAGTAGCCGATCGAACGGTAGTTGCTCTACTAGTCGTAGTAGTCGCAGCTTGTCCAGCCGGCGTAGTCATTCTTATAGGTCAAGAAGTCCTGTTAGAAAGAGTAGATTAAGTGGGCTGGAGCGTGGGCGGGGGCGGTCAAGAGGTAGAGAGATAGAGAGGAAGAGTTCAAGGAAGAAGAACTATGATAGAGGTAGGAGATGGCGGAGGAGTTGCTCGACTTGCAGTGGGTATGTTAGCTATAGTGGTAGCAGCAGTCCTGGTAGGAGTCCCAGCAGAGAGAAGTACAGGGGCAGGGACTCGTTGCGGAGTCATAGCCGAACCCGTCGAGAAAGAAGCAAGAGGACTAAATCTGAAGACAAGGCAAAGATTATCAAGGCATATGATGATTTCCCCGCTTCTAAGAGTAATGATAGTGATCATTTGGAGGAGAAGAGGAAGGAGGATAAGACTTTGTCAGATTCCAACCATATTGAAACATTGAGGAAGATCACAACAGATGTAGTTGATGGTATGCAGCAGGATGGTAGAGAAGTTTCAGTAAAGAACAAAATTGTTGACGAGAACCAGGAGCTATTCTCAAATTGCAGCTGTCAGAATGATAAAGCTGGCGTAATTGGTGCTTGTCAGGAACACCTGAAGAAAGATGCTGCTGCAGGGAAGAAGATTGAGGTTGCTGCAAATTCTAGTGATCTAGAGGCAAATAAATTGGAGTTGATTTTGAGAATGAAGGCATTGCAGAATTTCAACAAGTACCTAGGTGGTAAAATTATACCAGCTGCTCCTGGTCGGAAGGATGATGCGGTTGCAACTGATTCATGCAAAGATACTGGGAGACAGATTGAAGCAATAGAAGCGCATAAGGGTGCAAAATCAGTTACATTAGGTAGAAACAAAACCGAAAATCCAATAGAGTGTAGCATTTCTAAAGATGCTTCGCTTGCACCCCACCAGTCACGATTGGCTAGTGTGGTTATTACTCGTGAGAAGAATGAAGAGAGCACGAGAGACCATTCTGGTGATGATAACGCAGCTAATCAAGTAATTAATCTAGGAAATTATAACAATAATTCCAATAAGTTGGGCTCTATAAATGATCAAAAGGCGTCTGATCTACCATCCACAACAGTTTCAAACCAGGAGACAGGGTTTGGAAGCAGCAGTAAGCAAGACATCCCTAGTGTGCCGGAGTCTGTACCTATGTTTTCAGAGAAAACCTTGCTTGGAGAAAATATACAAGAGAACAATGCTTCTCAAGCATCTGCAAACAGAAGTGTGTATGGCGTCCCTGTCTCTGCTACAGGCAATTCACTGGATTTTAAGATAGACAACCCAAACTGCAGTTCAAATGAACCGACTGATGGATCTCAGTTTGAGAAAAAAACATTTTCTAGAGTTCATGATGGAGAAATGGTGCAGGTGAGCCTTGTGACTTGTGGTAGTAGGTAGGATTGATTGACAATGCATTTTATACTAGAAAAATACTTGGTTCATCTATAATGTTTGATCTGTTGATATAGCGTAGTTAGTATGTAAAGGTAGAAACAATTTGGTAGTCTAGCTCTACAGTCTTGACAGTTTTTCATTGATGAGGATACCCTTTCTTGACAGGTTAGCTACAAGGTGTACATACCAAAGAACAGTCCAGCCTTGGCTCGGAGAAAGTTGCCAAGGTAAAGTATCTGTTAGGTTTAGATTTAGTGGTCAACTATACTTAAAACATTAGGTGGCGCAGACTATCTTTGGTTCTACTCATTTGCAGGAACACAAATTCTTAATCATTTCCTTAGTCGGTGAATATATTAACCCCAAGATTGGAGTATGCATGATCTACCACATGAGTGAGACATTCTTCTGAAGTCCACGGAGGATCAGTTGGCTATGTTTATTCTTCACGACTGGAAGCTTCAGATGGAATGATCTTCACAGAAGTCTTTTTACATAATGTCAGGTTCTGCAGATTCAAGCTAGGAGGATGCTGTAGAAATTTTATTGTGCAAAAGTATCTTGGATGCTACTTATCGCAGATATCGCTAAGTTTGGAAACCACATACTGGTCTTTCTTTGTTGAAATTTGTTGGAAGTCAAAATATGATTTGCTAACATGATATTGTTCTGCAGTTATATCAATCTTCTGTACTAAACTACGTTAATTCTAAAATCTTTGATCAGTAAATGCCTGACTCTCCTGATCACCTAATTAATTATAAAATCATTCTGCTTATAAAAATCAGCATAACTTCTCAATTTTAGTAGTAATGAACAGTTAGCTGCATGAACTGTTAAGTTGACCAGGTAGAACTGGTATAATGTTTCTGTATTCCATCAGTTATGTTCAATTATAATCTGAAGTTGATCTGGCAGAACTGGTATAATGTTCCTGTATTGACCTGGTAGAACTTATTTGAGTTGGAATCTAATATCCATTATTTAATTGTATGATTATAGTCTTCCAATTTCTTTGGTTTGTAACTCATTCTGCTTTGACTGGACTTGTGCAAATTAAAGACGTAACTATTCATTTCCTAGCCTATGTATGCTTATTCATATTGAACAGTTTTACAAGGTAATCAAGTGCTCTGTCCAAAAAGTAGTTCTTGTAGAAGCTTTTTGGTAATAACCTTGCTCGGTATTTGTTCATGTAATGCTTACTAATATATACCATATCGAGAACTTACTAATGTACTGAGAAGCTTGTGCGAAGGAATAATACTGGAATCTGGATACAGTAATAGATGGTGAATACTTTCAAGCTTTTTCTTATATACGCTGGCAATGAACAGCACCGGAGCTTCAACTCATTTTCATTTCGTTCTCTCGTATGTCTAGAATATATGAAGCCAGCATGAGGGAATGAAATGCTTCAAGACGTCTGTCATGTACCTGATACGTGTTAATTCAAGGGGTTGAAAGATAAATTTCTGTTTTATGTATCAGGAGAGTTATACTGTTATGTGATCACATAACTCTACGCTAAAGTGTGCTAATTGTTTGACGTGGAATTTGACGCTAATTAAGTTCATGTTAATTTGGAAGTGGCACTGAAATTGATAGTGACCCTGGTGTCAATGCACTAGTTACAACTTGTCCTCTCCGCCGTTGATATATGTTGATCGATATATATCTCTAGATTAAACCCTTGATGCTGTACAACGTACTGTAATGTAATATAATGCAAGAAATTAGAGGGGATCGAGGTGATGTCGATATGCTGCTGCGAGCAGAGTGCAGCTCTTATGGACATAGGCATGATTAATGATTAAGGAATGGCTTCCATGCAACAAGCAAGGGAGGGGAATTCTCGTTCTTTTTTTCATTTTAATTTTGCCGTGCTAGTTCTTCCACTTTCTGTGCCTCCAACTCTTGTTCTTGTTCATGACAGTTGTTGCCTGAGAGATAGCTAGGAAGATTAGACATGGCATGAGAAGTGATCAGTGAAAAAAGCTGAAACCGGAAAACTTGAACAAAATTCGAAAGCAGAGAAAATATTCGAGAAACTGTGACACATATGAGAGAGAGATGAACTCGCATAAGGTTGACAGTCTCGTTGTAACTTATAAATACGGAAACTAAATGGGCTGGATTGTGCTGAAACGCTAGCAGGAAAATTTGAACCCAAGCAGGGCCCATTTAAGCCCATTTATCTCTTATTAATCTTAAAGTAACACCCAAATCAAATTGGAAATCGTTAACTTCTTATTAAGAGACTTTATGAGCCAAGTGTAATGTCGAAAAGTTGTAAGCTGGTAATTGATTTATGAACATGGAATAGAAGCTCGTGTGCAAGCTGATCTATATTGTTGGATTCATGAATATATACAGTAAAAACTTCCTACTTCATTCCGAAAATAAATTTTTTTTAAAAAAATTTATTTCAAATAAATCTCTCTTTGTTTTTGTTTTGCTTTCTTCTTATATTTACATCCAACAATAGAAGGGTCATTTAACAAAACATTTCATTTCATTACATTATTTCATATTATTTTTAATTAAAAAAATTTAAAACCATAATAAAACCTTATATATATATATATAAATATATATATATATATATAGATATATATGAATAGAAAATCCTCATTCTTAAGGCTCTATGAGCATCAAGTACAATACTCTAAATTTAATTTTTATTATTGAATATAAAGAATAATTAATTAGAATCACTGTCAAATCGAATTATAAATCAACATTCTCTTAATCAAGAGGCAATATGTTTATTTTAAAAAAAATTTATCATTTTGATCTAGTGAAGATTAAGTTTTTATCCGCTTAAATTGTTTCTATTTAAATGTAAAAATTAAATTTAGAGCATGGTAAGTAAAACAGTATTTATAATGCTTTTAAAAATAGAGATATTTTTATTTCTATCCACATATAATATATATATATATATATATATATATATATATATATATATATATTATATATATTATATATTATATAATATAAAAATAAATTCAAACTAAACTCTTTAGAAAAAGGAACCCACGAGATAATATGTGAAATTCAATAGTAGACATGCTTACCAAAGTTGATGTGTTCACTTTTTTAAAAATAAATTTAAAAATTAAATTAAAATTAAAACTATCTTAAAAAATAATTTTTATATAAAGTTTGTGTTAATGATATATTTTAAAATAAATTTAAAATTTTCTTTTATAAAAAAATATTTATTTTAAAATATTTATTTATTTATATTAGAAATAAGTTTAAAAACAGTAGAAATTTAAAGAATCGGTAAACACGCACTAAATGAAGAGGCAAGTTCCACTTGCCAATTGCAACTTATTAAAAGAACCAGGATGCTTTATACTTAACAATTTGAAACAAAACATCATAAGTTCGATGCAGATGGACGGGAACAAGCCTTTGCAATAGGTCAAAGAGTAAGGACATTACAATCCAAACTCATCGCCCAACAAAAGAATTATTAACATGTACTTAAATTATTAATCTAGTATATATAGATATAGGTAACTAATTAACGGCATCATCGTTCTTTCAACTGCAGTCATGAATCATATCAGTAGTAGCAAGCTTTGTATGTTCATGTCTTTGTTAGTACTTAAATCATTCCAACAGCAGTTCTTCAACCCACCCAAGGTCCGGTCCCGTGTTCGACACCGAACCAGCAGTACTGTTTTGCTTCGGAACATAAGCTTCCGCCATTGCTGTTGTAGTTCTTGTTCCAAAACCGGCAGAAGCATCATCATCAGCACTTGATGCAGACACTTGCATGGCCTCCATATTATTCAGCAGCTCAGCGTACAATGTATTGTAATCAAATATAGTATTATTCCCCGCAGGTGCGCGGCTTGCTTTCGTCTTCGGTGCAGGGGAAGTTGTCGGTGAAACTGTCGGTGACACAGGAGGAGTTAACGAAGCCAAACCCAATAGTATAGAAGTCGGTGAACCGTAAGAAGGTGAAGGCGGAGGCGAAGAAGGATGGACAAGACGGAGCTGAGCACCACTGTGAGCAAAAAAGCAAACTTTACGGCGACACCGGCGACCGTCTTTGCAAGGCATAGTCCTGTACTTAGCCGGGTGAAGCCAAACTTCAAAAACACCGTGTGCGAACTCACATGCATCGCCACGTGGACAATCTCCATCTCGACGGTAGTCAGGACAGGGAGTGCCCGAGTAGTGAAACCGTCTTGGGTCGCGCCGACGAGCCTTCTCGCCAGGGTGAGCAAATGGGCAGTCTGTCCAGTCATGACTCCGGCCACGAACGCAGCGCCGGACTTTGAACTCGTACATACGGAAATCGTCACATGAGTAAGCATCAACTTCTCCTTCTTCACCTTCTTGGTTCAGTGCTTGCTCTTGTTCTTCATGTGTCTTTCTGTTCTGGTTGTTGCTCAGGTAGTACTCGTCTATTTCTTCTATTTCGTTAGAGTTTGAAAGATTAACAGAGAGCTTGTGCATGGGTTGGAAATCAACGTCAAGCAACAAGGTTTGTTTCTTCTGCTGCTGCTGCTGTTTCTGCATGATAAATGAATGAAATGAAACAAAAAGATGAATCAATCAAACAACTAGAAACTAACTACTGCTACAACACTAGCAGATTTCATTAGAGCTACATGCAGGGATAGATATAGAGATCATTAACTAAAGAAGAGATGAGGTGTTAGAGAAAAGCTGCAGACAGAGAGGAAGAGGGGAAGAAGGAATGAACGACGAGGTGTTGAAGCAAGAGAAAGAGAGGGTTGTGTAGAACAACAAGAAGAGCGTGGATGGTTCTCAGAAGCTTGGAATCATGCAAAAACATTGATAGGTGTCAAAGGCGTAGAGCTCAAGCACAAGCCTCAACCATGCCATCTGTATACATCAACTTTTCCCTTTCTCCCTGTGTCTTTTCTTTTCTTTTTTTTTTTCTTATTTTATAATCCTTCTTTAAAAACTTTTACAGATTAATTTAAATAATCCTAACTTTAGATTACTGGCTAACAACAGCTGATGAGATTTGAAGAGAATTAAAGGGAAGAACCTAAAACTATTCTTGCTTTCTTGTGCCACGTTGCAAAATATTTATCATAGCTTATCACCGCTATCTCTTTTCTCATTCCTTCTGTTAGCTTTTTACGTTCTTTTACAGAATTCAGAGTTCTTTTTAATGCTTTTGTTTTCTGAAGAAGTAAAAGATTTAAAGGGAAAACTCTACAGACGCTGACGTGATTAAGTGAATGCTGATAAAAGTGAAATAAAGTTAATTAACACGCAGCACATTGTATAATAGTTTCTTTTGTATAAAAGTAAGTACTGAATAAAACAATCGAGTAAATTTGGAATAAGAGTAAAGCAAAGCTAGTTCTGTTTTCTATTAATTGTGTTCTTTTGCGATAAAATTGTCAAAATGTTTTTGTAGGTGTTACTACACGTACACATTTTAGTTCCCGCAAACTCAAAAAGAGTAAACGCACGTCAATCGTTTGTAATAGGCACTAACAACCTAATGAATTTCCGGTATTAAGATCTATCCAGCCAGCATTGAAAGAATAGATATTCTATTTTTAAAGCCTTCCACAAACAAAATATATCCTACTTTTTGGCCAATAAGGAAATCCTTCAAACAACAGAATTAACATCCATACTCGAATATCACTTGAAAATTTAAAATAACACAAGGACCAGAATGGAAGCCTGAGAGATCAAGAAGTTCTTCGTTATTCCATGATTCGGTATGCATAGCATCCAAAGGTAGTTAACCTCATAGATTAAAACTCACAAACGAGACAGACACCAATGTACACATCCACACAAACTATTTGTGATCACTGGTAAGTGTCAATCAAACTTTACAACTATAACAGAAATGTCGTCTTTGCTCTTTCTTGCAAGAGCTGCCTCTGTCAGTTGCTTGGCTGCTGTATGGGCATCCTCAGTATCCTTGATATGGTTTACTGCCTCTTCATTTGACATGACCTATATCGACATAAAATCATCACCAATAAGGTAAAATATAAGAGATGAACATAACAGAGCGTGTATGAGCTTCAAATTGAATTTTGCTTTCATTTTAACATGTATAAAATGTAGGTGAAGGTAAAAAAGGGAACACTTCATCACATCATGATGATAGTGGAACTATTATGACCCACCTTCCACAATCCATCGCTCGCTAGGATTAAGAAATCTGTGTCTGAATCGATCTCCTCGTGTATAACATGGGTTCAAGAACTAAGGTGTGCTTTTAAACTCTTGTCTCCAAAGGCTCGTGCAACTGCCAGTTGGCCGTCAACACGTGGTACATCTCCTGCATCAAGACATGTCAGATATTTAGCTGCATTTGGCAAATTTCAAAGGTTTAGGTCTGTTTCAGCTACAAGTATCTTCACAAATGTTGCATTCAACAGTCAAAAGTTTTACTAACTGTCAAATTACAGTCATAGCCAACTAAATTTGAAGTACACATTAGCGTTAAACATTGTCAAATCAAGTATGACAAGTGAAAAAGGTGACTGTTTTGGTCAATGTTGAAATGAGAGCTGAATCACCTAAGGCTGGATACTTAGTCAGCAGGAAGACACCCCGAGAGTACAGACTGAAAGAAGATCTCTAGCAACATAACATGCGAAAACTAGATCGTAGCCAGAAGAACACGATCTCACCCTACCAACAAAGCACAACATGCATGTTTGTTCCTCCAGTATAACTACAGGTTGGGTAGTCCACAAATAAAAATGGTACACAAGCTGTCTTAATAAGCAACTATTGAAAAATTTGATCCCAATCAAGAATAAAACTCTCCGTTGTTTCCAGAATCTCCGTGCTCAACAGCTTGTATAGGAGAACCTGACTTTTTGTGCATGTACCAGTTGAATTGCTATCACTGGGTACATTACATGTACTTCTCCGTATACTGAAGTGTCTTAGCATGCTTATTCTTCTCTGACCTACATTTCTTGAATATTTTATCCCAGCTATTCATCTCAATCATCTCAATTTACTTATTGGGTATCTGTGCTAGCATGTCTTTGATCATGAAATAATTAATGACGCAATTGGGATGTCCTCCCAGATCCATTTAATGACGTTAGAGGTCTAAGTTGATTGTCATATCGATGGCGACATGGTCTTATTATCAGACAGAGTACTGTCACAACAAAATGAATCATTTCTCTAACTTATGTCAGAAAAGAAACTAAACAGTAGGTAACAGGGAAGTGCTCATAGCATATGGTATTGCAGATTAGCCCAGAGTTTAGATTGTAGATAAAGAGAACACTGGCATATCATACAGTAATTATTTAACATATAGAAGTTTCAAGTGCAAGTACTCAAACTAAGATTACCTGGAAGGTTTGACACAAAACCACCCTTTCCCTCGATTGTCTGCCGCTCCATGTTTGGTTCGTGATCAACTGTAAGCTGCTTTGCTATACCATTCTTGCAGAGTACTGCACGAGAATCTCCAACATTGGCTACTACAAGTTTCTCACCATTTAATAATAATGCTGTAACTGCAGTTGAACCTCCTCTCCAAATTCTACTGATTTCTCCAAAATCTTATTGTCAGTTAACTTGTATGCTTTCCTTATTGCAGTTTCAGTATCAGTCCAGAAATCAGGCTGCCAACACAAGTATAGAGGAAGCGTAGTTATTTATAAACATCTCAGTGTTATATAAAGCAATGTATCAGTGTTTACAGGAAGTAATAAGCAAGAACGACACAAGGACGAGTAAAAGAAATCAGTATATTATAGAGCTACCTCTTTCAGGATATTATCAAAAAGATGGGAGCTCAAGTAATCAGGCACATCATGACCCAGGTGACCATCAAATATTGCAAATAAGCCCAAATGATCATCACCAACTTTCTTGAATTATGAAACCACGTAATCTTCCATTGGATGGTTTGCTGGCCCCTTTACCAAGTGGTAGCCATGTGTGATGTCCTTGCCTGACATCTTGATCTTTCCTTTCCCACTTTCTGGGGTGGATGAACTAAGACCGACCTTAGCCTGTTTTAGATGTCAAATCAGAGGACAGAAAATTGAAAAACCATGCCTACTTATAATAAAAACATTAATCTTGCAAATAGTTCAACTTTAACAACCTAAATGTATAAGCCATTCTCACACTGCCCTCCTAAAGTTTGTAGATTTCCAATTTGGCAAAATTAGACTCTTTTAGAAGTTACCTATCTCAGTTGATTTACTCATCCACAAAACACGTTGTTTCTGTCTTATCATACCTCATGAACATGGAACTGACATTAGTATCTGCTGTATGTTTCATGCCAGTATCAAATAAGGGATTCTTAGGTTGACATGAATGCTACCCACTACTCCCATGTTTATATGGTATTTAATAAAGCAAGAAATAGAAGAGTTTAATAGAACATATGATGGCATAATCAGAAATTCTTTGGATGGGTAAACTGGCATAATTTTGAAGTTCCTACGAAAGGTCACTCACAACTTCACTCAAGTTGGTGTTACAGATGCCAAACTCCCTAACATCTATGCACATTTAAACTAACTAGGATAATTACTTTGTTCCAATCCACAACTTTGGGTGAATTTGAAAGCTTCCAGTCAAGAGCACTGAAGAAAGGAGACACAGAACAGTAGGCATTAATGCACATAAGAAAGAAAAAATAACCACGATATAAATGCATAACTGGAATACCAACCCAAGATGTTCACATCTATAGCCAATATATACTACATAGCTTAATGCCAAACAAGACTGACATAGAGACAGTCGATTGAAATGTACATTGATTCTACTGTGCCACTAACTTTTTTATAAATAAAGAGCATCCAAAGTTCACGGCTAGGCCAAATAATAGAACCATCAAAACTCTTTGTAATTCATCAGGGAAAGCTGGTTAAATTGATAATAAATGGAAACTGAAAAGAATTTAGAGAAAAGAAAATTCATCTTCAAACAGTTTCCGAGCAAATTTCTCTTCTTTGATTACCAAACTAATTAATCTCTAATTGTATGCAGTGCTTCCTACTAATAAATTCATTAATGAATATTAGAAATAATATCTAATCACATAGATTCTTGGACAACATCAAAACACGCACGAAAGCAACTCAACCATTTCTACAAAGATAAAACGTAATTTAAATCAATGTTAAAACACTAGCTAAACTCTAACATGGAATCATAGACAATCAAAAGCAACAACAGTTCTCATCAAGCATCTAATTAAAACAAAGCCAGAAAAACCAGAGAAATCGGAGTACTTTGACCTTCATCTTGTTCAAGATCTCCTTCCCTCCAGTCATGGTTACACCAAATCTCAACTCATCAAGATTTGAAAATTTCTCCTGATGTCTTCTTCCCCTATCAATCAAACACAATACAACGTTCCACTTGTACTTCAACAAGTCTGCGAAGATTAAATGAATAAAAAATGGAGAAAAAGGAATAGTTGTGACAATACTGGAAACGGGAACATTTTCAGAAATTCTAGTTAAAATTAAGTTGGTGGGGATGTAGGAGTTGACTTTTCCACGTGGGATGTGAGGGTTAGGTCTGTTCTTTATTACATAGAAATTATTTTTCTCTATAAAACCTTATTTTAATTTATTTTTAATTAAAAATATACAAATCAGTTTATTTATTTATTAATAAAAAAATATTATTTTAAAAATTTTAGGTTTTAAAAAATTCATTTTCAAAACTGAAAGAACTCACCTTTCACGCAAAGTAAACTCAAGACTTTTTTTTTCCTTTCTTTTTTGCTTTATCTATGGTTATCGATTTCTTTTTTGAGCGTGTTTGAAATTGCATTTTAAATATTACTTTTTAATTTTTTTTATTTCATATTTATTAATATATATTTTATAAATATTTAGAAAATTTATTTAAAATTTTAGATAGTATAGAAAAATAAAATTTTTATCATATATTTTTATTATTTTTTTAAAAATAAAAAAATAAAACTTATTTTTTAAAAAATTAATAATATTTTCTATTTCAAAAAAATTTTATTTTATAAATAATTTTAAACACACCAAAATCCTTAGCCGGCAATGTAACGCGGGGACCACGTACATCGAACGTTAACTCGTTAAGAGCAGGTTTACCTTATCTTAAAACACAAATTTTAAATAAGTTGTAAAAATAAGTTATTTCAATAATAATTAGTAAACATGAGTTTAAATTTTATATTTATTTTTTATTTTAATGACTTTAAAAGTAAACTTTGTGTTTTAAAATATGATTATTAAAAGTGAATTTTTTACATAAAAAGTTAGATTTAGTTGTTATGTTTATTTTATTGAAAATAAGTTAAATTAAAATTTTTAGTCCAAAAAAATTAAATCTAAATCTTATTTAAACGTGCCCCGAATTCAACGATCATCTTGTCTAGTTAACTAAATATTTGACGATTTTTTATTAAATTTTGTTCCACCCTTCTATTCTATTTTTTTAAATTTTTTCTCAAACAAAAATTTTCTGATCTACTTTTTACCCAAATTGATCAAATATTCTCTATTCAATTAAAAGCTCATTTTGAATTCTGTCTAATGACTTGAAGTTGATTTTTATCTGGTCTTGTAGTGTGATTCTAAATACATCTATAAAAAATGTCTATTATTGATTCATAAATATTAAGATATCGTGTACATGTTTGAAAAAAATTAACACCAAATTGTGCTCAAATATAACAAATATTTAGTAAAAAATTGATAAAAATACATAATAATTTATAAAAATATAAGAAATAGTTTTGAAGACATACAAAAATATTTTTGATCAACTTCGAATACAATATTAACAATATAACTATGATATACAAAAAAAGAATTCAATCAAGAACTATCTGCTTATGTTATTTTTATCGATAAAATTTGCTTTTCTATTTTGATATTCAGTTGTACATTTTATAAATATTTTAGAAGAAGATTCAAAATTAAATTTGTAAGAAAAATTATAGAAATTCTTATGAGAATATAGTTAGAAAACTAATATATTAAAATAGAAAATAAGAAGAAAATGAGGATCTTCTAGAATCACATATGGTTGCACAAAATCAGAAAGAATCATAAGGTGTCAGTCGATGGACCAGCCTCCATCTCGCCGTCGATGCATGATTCGATGACCGGGTTAGAAGAACCGAAAAGGAATTGCAGTTTAGCGACTCCCCTGCTTTCGTCAACTTTGGGAGTGGTGACCCGAAGTTGACACGCCAATATGAAAGCGACGGTGGCTTCATACGGGGACCGATTGTATTTGACCTGAAGTTGTAAAAATTGAAGCAATTTTTCCAACAACTTACCCCCACTTCGTTTGCCCTCCCGTGGGGGAAAATTATCTAGATCTCAAGAGATTTTTGAGAAGACAATTTATAACTGGATTTCATAGTAGAAAAACTCTTACCGAAAATATTATTAGAAATTTGGAATAAATTTAATGAAAAAAATATGAAGAAAAAGAAATGTTATAAGATCGCACAATGTTGATTTAAAATGGTTATAAGGTGTGAAAAATTATCAAGATTTTGTTGGATATTTTAGTAAGAAGTTCACGATTAAATTTCGTAATGAAAAGTGTGAAGCTCTTGAGGAGAATATCATTACAATATGTAACAATGAGGATGGTATATGGAAAACGATTATAAGATATAGAAATTATCTAAATTTTGTAAGATATTTTAAGAGAAAATTATAGCTGAATTACAAAATAAAAAGTATAAGAAATCTTACTAAGAATATCATTATAAATCTAAAATAAAATTGAAAAAAAAAATTTGAAGCAAAACGTAGTTAGCATAGGATTGCAGAGGATGGCACAAGATAAAAAATGGTTATAAGGTGTCGGAAATCATTTCATGAGAAACTTTGGTAAAATATTACAATTGAAATTTGTAATATAAAATGTTAAGACTCTTGTTGAGAATATCCTTAGAAATCTAAAATAAATTATCCTTACCGCTGTAGTCCATTTTTAGTCTTCTGCTAAAATTTTCAAATCTGTTATGCTCATCTTACTCTTTTGATCCTTTTCGTTCTTTACCAGTGACCTAATATAAGTAGTTGGCAAACATCATCAATAATCATCATGCGTCTACAAGCAACAGTCAAATTTTGATGTGAATCTTAATTCATGCAAGAAACTGATTTTAATCTCTCCAAACAATATGAAGTGTAGGACACTAGGACTTACGGCGAGCTACATTCAAACTGAACGTATAACGTACATCTGTATGAGTCTCACCATTCTCTTCCATCCCCTGTTGAGAGCACTTCTGCCACTGTGTGCAGTAGCTAGAGAGTGGAAGTTGCTCTGACGTCAGTAGAGACATAGATCAAGATGGACAAGAAGATTAGGAATAAGCCTTAGTCTATAAGGACAAATCTGATAATGGATTTGATAGATGACCATGACGATAATGATCAAGGCCTGTTGAATCTGATGATGATGCATGATAGTATCCAAATCAGGCAAAAGACTAACGCGCGAAGTGGATCCGCCCAAGGAAGAAGAAGATTTCGATAGGGAGCTCAGAGCGTTGTTACAGGAACTCACTCTTTCAAGCTAGAGCTCCATTAAAGCCCAACTCTAAGCATGACGATTCCGATGAATGTCTTCGAAAGATCCAAAGATCCCCGTCCTGTGGAGGTACGGATAAAGGAAGCAGCAGAGCTCGAGGAGAAGCAAGACATCAACAGGAGGATCTTACAATACAATTTCTGGCTGGAAAACATGGTCAGAATGCTGTATAGCTAGCAATGAATCCACTCGTCTCGAGTCAGAGGAGGGCAAGCTTTTGTATAGACAAGTAATTCGTGCAGTAAAAATGCCATGCGTGAATCTCCGGTGTGTCTAGAGAAGGCTGTATCTTCTATGTAAATTGAAAGTTAAACATATCTATTTATTAATGTAACTTGGTGAAAGCATGTAATTATTGTCGTGACACATCACTATAATTATAAATTATGATAGTTTGATTCACGATAGATATCATTCCTGTTAAAAAAACCTAATTCAGAACTTAAAAAATCTATTTTGCAGTTACCGTAAAAAAAGGGAAGTAAAAAGTAAGCTGCTTTTTGCAAAATCGATTTATTATTACATGATTTAGTGTTTTATGTCCTTACATTACATTCTTACGATTATTGCCGAGATCGAGAAGAAGAACAACTGCCAGAAGACAAGAAGAAGAAGAAGAATTTCGATCGCAAGAGAAAAAATGGCGACGAGATATTTCATGGTTTCCTTGCCCGTGCGCAGCGGTTCTACTGCTTCTGATCTATGGACTAATCTTCAATCAAGAATCTCGAAGCAAGCATTCGACACGCCTCTCTATCGTGTACAGATTGCTATTTCCCCGATTCAATTTGGTTACCCTTTCTTTAATATTTGAAGATCTTTTTTAGTTTTTGTTGTTTATTTGGTTTTTTGTTGGTTTAGTTCAATACGCCGGATCTCAGGGTGGGAACGCTTGATTCGTTGCTAGCACTCAGCGATGACTTGCTCAAGGTTGAGGTTCTTTTATTTTATTTTATGGCGCCATTCTTTTTAAGTTTAAGTTGATTTTATTTAATTTTTGATGAACCTTTTGAATTTCGATAAGGATTTGGATTTGGAGATCATGTGTATGAGAAAAAGTGGAGTTTTGCCAATTGATTTGCATTGATTTGAATTGCTTTGTGAATCATGAGGATTTTAGTTATTTTGGATTGCAACATTTATGTGAATCTTGATTTGGAGCTCATGGACCATGTGTACAGAGTTGAAATTTGCAATTTTTAGCTTCCAGCTTTGGTCTTATGTGAGTACATTTTCGTTTGGTTATTTAATTTCAAAGCTGATTTGGAAAGAACGTGTTTTTAGTCAAACAGCTTCATTGAGGGCGTGTCGCACAAGATCAGGAGGCAGATTGAGGACCTTGAGCGGGCTTCGGGAGTGGAAGGAGGGGCGCTCACAGTTGATGGAGTCCCTGTCGACACCTATCTCACCAGGTGTCATTTTTAATTAGCATTGTGATTCTCGTTAGGTTTTCTTGTCACTGAGGAAAATTGCATGTATTTTCTCCTTTAGTTGTCTGCATTAGTTGGATTGCTGGTTCTTTAAATATGAAGTAGACGAGTTATATGTGGTTGGCAGATTTGTGTGGGATGAAGCCAAGTACCCGACAATGTCTCCTCTCAGGGAGATTGTAGACAGCATTCAAGTCCAAGTTGCCAGGATTGAAGAAGACATGAAGGTCAGCAAGTGAATCAACTGTGCTTTTCCCATTCTAAGTCCCACCTTGTATGCCTAATTCGCCACTGGCATTTTCAAGAACTGGGATAGTTCCCCTTGAAAGATGTGAAAGTTATTTGTTGCATATCCAACATGAATTTTGCACAACGGCCTGCCACTTAATGCACATTACTGGGTTCTAGCTTTATGGCTACTGGTTTTGCTACTAAAAGGTGGTGGTCTTTTAGTTAGTACTGCAGTCAGAATTCAGGTTAAAGTCATTAGATGCTTATGCTAATGGCCGATACTACAGATCCTTGCTTGTCGCAGGTCTAGACTCCTAATCTTGAATTGTGCATTGTATTAGCAACAACATTATACAACACAACATACCAAGTCAAAACATGCTAATTAAATAATGTGGAGTATGGGAATTGTAGCAATCTGTTGTGAAGAAATATTTGGTTTATCCAACACTTACCAGCACTTGACTCATCAATTGACCTTTTGAAGTATTACATCCTTTGATGATCTGTGTCGGGTATACCGTGTGCTAGAATGTCTATATTTGTCATCAATGTTCAGCAGTTGGTAGAAGTGACTTCCTGGCTGTTAATTTGTCATTATGGTTCAACAGAGAAAACTTTTAATTTAATGCTGGGCATCAGTTTCATCACTTAGCTTTGTTGTTGCGTGTAGTAATTGACATGTACTACAATTATAGGTCCGTGCTTCGGAGTATAGCAACATCCGTAGTCAGCTTAATGCAATCAACAGAAAGCAGACTGGAAGGTATTATATCCAGTTTCTTGTGAAATTTTGCTAAGCAAAGATGGACTTGTTACTTATCACTTACTTTAAAGTGGCTGTGAGTATAGATTATTTCCCTTTATCGGATTTGACCGTAAATTCTAGATAAACTAGCTTTCATCTGTAATCCAGCTTAGCAGTTCGGGACCTCTCTGATTTGGTGAAGCCAGAGGACATCATCACGTCAGAACATTTGGTGACACTTATTGCAGTTGTTCCGAAATACTCTCAGAAGGACTGGTTGTCAAGTTATGAAGCACTTACCCAGTTTGTTGTAAGTTGTCATAAGTTTTGTCTTCGTCACTGATATCATTATGTTGGGTTGACACTCTAGCTGTAGTATAAGCTGTTAGTGTTTTCTGTTCATTGCTTCTTGTTATTCTTGTTTGTTTTGCTATTGTACTCATGCAGAATCAATCAACTCATGCTATTCTTGATGGCTAGATTACGAACTTTGATCTGGTTGTATATTATCATGTTAGTAAAATGCTTATACATGGAATTGTGACACGATAGGGCTATGGAATTGTTAATATTCGTTTAACTGATTTTAGGTTCCACGCTCATCAAAGAAGTTACATGAGGACAACGAATATGCCCTTTTTACTGTGACACTTTTTGGTAGAGTTGCTGATAACTTCAGAACAGCAGCCCGTGAAAAGGGATTTCAGGCAAGCACATCTATAAATTACTGATATACAAAGTTTTATCATCATTGCATAAGTATTTTAAGATGTGTATTAGGTGTTTGTATAAATCTAGAAATTCAATTACCAAAATGCTAGTATTTTTTTTCAAAATGATATAATAATTTGATTGCTCATTTTACTGTTGTCTTTTGTTCTTATTCAAATTTCAGATTCGAGATTTCGAATTTACTCAGGAAGGACATGAGAATAGGAAGCAAGAGATGGAGAAACTGTTGCAGGACCAGGAAAGCATAAGGAGCTCTCTTCTTCAATGGTGTTATGCCAGTTATGGGGAGGCAAGTGTCACTTAGTTTTTTCCAATCACATGCACTTTCCTAAGTGCATAATAAATAAGTTTCTGTAATTCAAGTCCTTTTATGTTTAAGTACAGTATAAGTAATATGCGTTAGAAGAAGATTAGTTGCTAGGATAAACTAAGTAGAATCCATGAAACTCGAGAGATGATTGTGTTTTGGATTATTGGTGTTAGATGGCTGCAACCTATAAGCATGTAGAGTGAAGCAATGTAAAAAAAAGTTTGTGGTAAAATAGGTCTTTAGAAATGCTAACATTGGGTATCTTTATGCAAAGTCGCTTATGATGTAAGGTATATTGACCACAAGAAAAGATGGCATCATCTTGCTGTATTTATGTCAATTGGATTCAGCATTTTTTACTTGAGTGTTTTTTCCAACTTGTTAGGTTTCTTTTGTAGGTTTTCAGCGCTTGGATGCACTTCTGTGCTGTCCGTGTCTTTGCTGAGAGCATTCTACGATATGGTCTCCCTCCATCGTACTTGGTATGAAGAGCTTGTAGATCTCATTCTTGTTTTATTATTTGATGATAAGCACCAATTCTGAGTAGCTTGTAACTGATTTTAGGCTGCGGTGTTAGCTCCACCAGCCAAAAGTGAGAAGAAGGTTCGTAGAATATTAGAAGATCTCTGCGGCGGTGTTAGTAAGTAAGTCGTTTTCCTTTGTTATTCAAGGACTACTTGGTGTATCTCTTACCCCATTTTTGTCTTGTATCTACGGACATTGTTGCAAGCAGATGTCATTGATGTTTTTCAATGTTGCAGCATTTACTGGAAAAATGAAGATGATGCAGGCTTCGCTGGTATAGGGGTTGAAACAGAGACTTACCCCTATGTCTCATTCACAATCAACATCATGTAATATACTGAAGCATGGTACTGTCAGCACTCGCCAAATATTTGAGTTTTGATAAAATATTTCGGTCAAATGAGATTGAAAGAACAAAGTGATTTGTACATTAGGTCATCTACTCAATTCTTTTCATGTATTCTACTAAATGTTGTCGTAGGCAAGTTGTTGCTGAGGTTGTATATTATTGGACATGGTGATTATCACTAGTTCTACGAACCAATATGTATTAACTTCAAAACGCTAGGAATAAAGCTCCTTCGCCGGGTTATATTGGTACAAATATACATTATAATGTGAAGTATCTAGTGAGTGGTTTCACTAAGTAAGTTGTGAAATTGACCAAATGTGGGGTGGATGTATTTCGTTACTCATATTCTACTTTAAGGAATATCAATTTTTGGCATAATGTATGCCTTATATATTGTAATGCCAAGATTTCTGCCATGGGATAATTTTCTCTCTTTTATGGATAAGATTTTAAGTGTGAATTATTGATGCTGGCATGAAACTTGGCACCAATCACCCACTGGGACCTTTGGAGCTTGCATACTTCGTAGGAGTGGATGTTTGTCTTTTCGTAATGAAGGTTCTTCATGAAGGAGTCGGGGATAGCCGGCATAGATAACCCATGCCCTCTCCTTGTACAGAATGTTCATGCTGGCCATTCGGGGAGGAACCGAGGAATGGGTTAGTACAGCTACAGAAAATAGTCATAAATATTCTGCTAAGGGTTATGTTTCATGAACTTCTAACACCCTATGCTGTTGACTCTTGCTGTAAGAGTTGCACAAGTGGATAGGATCTCATGGATTTTGTTGTACTGCGGTCTTTGCTTAATGTATAAGAAGACGAGATTGCGCAAATTTGGTGTCAATCGCAAAGATAGAGTGGCCTCAAGAAAACGAGTGGGTGTTGGTATCCATGATGACATTTCTTGAGAGATCCAAAGCACGAATGCTTTTCTCTCCAATACTGGAAATATGAAGGCATCAAAAGTTGCGTGCAGCATGGAACTGAAGCTATTGGCAGAGAGGAATTCACGGCATTGTTATTCAAACGGGTATTGCATATAACCATCTAGTCTAGAGAATAAACAAAATTGAGATATCCTTCATACAGAAAATAAACGGGTATTGCATGAGTTTCTATCAGTGTTACCGGATGTAACAGGAGGAGGTCTAGCTTAATAATAACTTTGTTACGTCCAATATTTTCTTCAAGTATTTAAACTCCCAAATACAGAGATCAATGGCTAAAACATTTGAATAACATTTGCTTGAATCTTCCAGCTTGGAAATGAGGGAAAGAGAAGGATTGTGAGACTCGAGTTTAAATTCTTATATGTCCAGTTTAAGTTAAGCTAGGTGATTCTGGAGCCTGCAGGACACTGAGTTGCAGAGTTTCGCAACGTTATAAATAAATGTATGAAGAAAAGCACATGCAATCATGCGAGTAGAAGCGAAGCAGTTGAATTGATTGATATCGTCTATAACAACTACTACTACAGCACAACATAAAATCTATAAAAGAAGTTTAGGTCGCCGCCAATAACATTTTTACCATCCAGCTGTAGACAATTTTACTGAGCTTCATAAGGCAGGATGAGTATATGAAAGTACCTTCTTAAGTTGTATATGAAATTGTTACAGCTTGTATCAGTATGTGATGGTTTTTGTCTTAGATGCTTCTTTTGACAAGCCCTGCTAGACTACATTTAGCATTATATGCGAATTTGAACTCGTAAAAATTGGTAACTAATATATGATATTAGCTTAAATCTTGAATTTGTTAGGAATGAGGAATGAAATACGGAATATTTTAATTTAAAAATAAGTGAAGTGGCATTACTTCAAAATTCTGAATCCTACTGAGATTACCTCTTAAGTTTTCTACAAATAGAATGTGACATGAACTTGACTATGCACAGCAGCCAGTCTATGTATTACTGTTACACAGGTGATGAAGCAAAGTGCAGGAGTGTCCTCAAAACCTGACAGGACTGGGAAAACCAGCATTCCTGGCATAACCGTTGGTGTTGGAATTGGCATTGCAGTTCTTTCCATCATGTTTCTTACATGTCAATGAAAGATGCTGGTGATCCTTGACAAGAAAATCATGACCTGGAGAATATTTCATACAGGTAATCAGATACGCTGAGTTTGAGAATAGTATTATTTTATCCAGGTTCTGAATGCAAGGAACTGACTATATGTGACATTCTCAAATCTACAAACATCATTGGCTAAGGTGGATTTCGCCTGGTGTATGAGGCTTACTTACCTGTCTGATGATACAAAGACAGCAATCAAGAAGCTCTCAGGTGCTTCTGGGCAATTTAGTGTGAGTTCCGTGCAGAAGTTGAATCCCTCCTCGAGGCCCAAAACAGTAGACTTGCGACCCTCAGAGGCTACTGTATCGATGGCAATGAGAGGTTACCCGTTTACTCCTATTTGGAGAACGGAAGCCTGGATTGCTGGCAGCATGAGAGACAGGATGGGGGTTCTTTGCTAGGCTGGCAACAAAACTGAAGATAGCCCAAGCAGCCAGGGGTTGTCTTACTTGCATAAAGTCTGTCAGCCTAAATATCAACCACCGAGATGTCAAATCAAGCAACATACTCCTGGATGAAAGATTTGAAGCTCATTTGACGGATTTTGGTCTTTCAAGGCTTATCCATCCCTATGATACTCATGTTTCTACGGAATTAGTTGGAACATTGGGTCACATTCCTGAATATTACCAAAATTTTAACTGCCACACTTAGAGGTGATGTCTTCAGTTTTGGGTCTATACTATTGGAACTTCTCACTGGCAGAAGACCTCTCCACGTTTGCAGGACCAAATGTTGCGCGGTGTTCATCTCGTGGCTTCTTCAGATGAAGTCAGCAAAGAAGAGCTGATAGATGATCCATTCATCTGGGATAGGGCACATGAGAAGCAACTTCTCAAAGTCCTTAAATTGCTTGCAGATGTTTCAGTCAAGAACCAAGACATAGGCCCTCAATTGACCAAGTTGTCTCATGGCTTGATGCTGCTAAAGCTGATACCTGATATAGAGTCGTTGCATTTACTTAAATTTAGTTGCTTACAAATATACACAGAAAAATGAATACCTAGCTACATACACCCAAAATTTAGAGAAAACATATGCTGATAGTTTATATGCAGATAAACTATAAGCCTTTTCGGTGAGATGTCTTTCTTTTAGTTAGTGAAATATATTCTGAGCTCCCATTTCTTTTTACAATATGTTATTTTGGATTCAAGTTCCCTAGGGCTTTCCAGGTGAAATTGTTTGCACAAAATTTACCCTCTTTCTATTGCATTGCAATAGATGGTCTAACCAAAAAATGCAAGTTTTTGTTTCAGTTTAGCTTGATCCATATTTTCTTCTCATCAGTTCAAAAGGTGATTGGTGACTAGAAGAACAATGATTGCTAGACAGATGAAGACTCAGGAGTTGGAAAATCAGAGTTTTAATTGAACCTTCTTCTTTATATGCTAATGATATTCGCTTAGATTCAAACTCCAATAGTTTTCCTGGTGAACTTTGCTTTCCTGAAAATCTTTATACTTCAATGTTTATCAGATGTTGAAGAACGAAATGTTGACAGCATTTCACTTTAGCTTGAGTCTACGGGTTCTTTTGTATATACTATTCCATAAACCAATACACGTTCTTTTGCCAACACATGCATTTGATCTTGCCGACTTCCTCACAGCTTTGCAAATCGGGAAGTCCTAGCAAGACCCACTAGTCTAAAGCTATGGAGAGTCTCTTCCCAGATCTTGGTGGAGAACTTGAGCAGTCAAGAAAGGTTAGCAACTTTAGTAAATATTTCTGATCGTCAATACCTTAAATCACTTGCTGTCCAGTCGTTCAAGAATATTATAAAAAATCTGGAGAACTCAACCAAAGGACTACCGACCTAGAACAAATCCAAGCAGTAGAACCAACATAAGCCTAACAAAGCAGATAGCATCTCAGGCATACCTTTGATTTAGCTGCTTGCAAAATCCACATTTCCCAGTTCCACTTTTCCAACACTGGATACCACCTACAAATTGTAACTCAGAAATTTCTAAGCAACAAATATTCAGATCAACCAGCAGTGACTGCAGAGCATCTCACCATGTAAACAATTTTATAACTCCGAAATGTGTACAGAACATTTAATTTCTATACATCAGATCTCAGCACACAATCATTCATGCTACCCCAACTTGAATGAAGTCTGCTGCTAACAGCTTCTATGAGAATATTTACCAACCTTTACTATCACCACAAATTTGTGTGAAGGGATAGCAAAACCCCCAATGAATGGAGCCAGCAAGAAGTGCTATGATCCTAACACCTCCAACAAGCAGCATTTAAAAGTCTCAATTTCATCATTAAATGCCCATCACGTTTCTGGTTAACATATAACCAGGTGACCTTAACACCATACCTCCAATGAAAATATGACTGCAGAAAATAAAAAGATCTCCATGGATCACACAAAAATCCATGAAATTTGAGTTCTGATCTAAATTATTCAAAATGACGAAAAAGAAGGCACAATTGAACTATAGTCTTTGTTCATCATCATCTAAAGGTTATTAGCCTCCACCACCAGATCCATACTTCTTGCCGAAGACAAGAACCTGCAGTTTATCATAACCAGCGAGGACACCAGCACCTGCCACGGCACGCAAGATATTTGCACCAGCACCCTTGAACAGAGACTTGGCTCCTTCATTCTTCATAATCTGTTGGAAAGCATCAAGTGAGCTCTTGTACTTGACAGCCTCACCAGATGTCATCATCATTCTTCTACGAACAGTATCAATTGGATATGAGGCAAGTCCAGCACCAATGGTGATTCCCCATCCAAGTAAGAAACTTGCAAAGAAATTGTCCTGCAAAACAGACAATATCAGTCAACAATCAGGGAAGAGAAACTTACAGCTCAACAGAGGAACAGGATGAAAACAAAATCATAACAGATTAAAATATCAGGATAAAGGATGAAAATATCCAACCATGACCATGCACAAAGTAAAGGTTGGTGCAAACTGAACTCTA
Source organism: Acanthochlamys bracteata (assembly GCA_019914995.1). Lineage (NCBI taxonomy): Eukaryota > Viridiplantae > Streptophyta > Magnoliopsida > Pandanales > Velloziaceae > Acanthochlamys > Acanthochlamys bracteata. The sequence continues at coordinate 4,347,516 of CM034129.1, read as the reverse complement.
CTAACCAATCAGACATTCCAATACAACTTTAGGCAGCTTGCAAACAAAAGTGCCTAATTACAGATTAAGATACCTAAGCAATTCATTTAAAAAGAAAGCTTACCTGCAATCGGCCAACTAACACGACAGGCTTGAGAGAATCATACATTCCAAAGTAAAGGCCACGGTAAACAATGATGCCAACACAGGAGATGTTGAAGCCACGGTAAAGGCCAGCAATGCCATCAGTTGCCAGAGTCTTCTTGTAAACATCAACCATACCATTGAACTGCCTTTCACCTCCCTTCTTTGCAGCCTTTGCATCATTTGCCAACCGGGTTCTAGCATAATCAAGAGAGTATACAAACAAAAGAGATGATGCACCAGCCATACCACCAGATGCCAAGTTACCGGCAAACCACTTCCAATAACCATCCCTGTCTTTCTTGAAGTTGAAAAGTGACTTGAAGTAGTCCTTAAAAGCAAAGTTCAGCGCCTACATTTTGAGAAGACCAAACTGTAAATAACCATATCGCCACAGTATGACTTTTTCCACATGAACATCAGAAAATGAATTACCTGTGTTGGGAAATAACGAATAACATTGGCAGTGTTTCCTCTCCATAGAGCAAGAATACCTTCATCCTTCACAGTGCGGCTGAAACAGTCTCCGATACCTTTGTATGGCTCTGAAAGCCTGCCAGACTTAATCATTTCATCCTGGTTCTGAATCAAAAGCTTCACTCTCTCGATTGGAGCAGCAGCAGTTTTAGAAACAGCTGCAGAAACTCCACCCATCATAAAATCTATGAGAAATCCATAAGCTCCCTTCTCTGATGGGGCATGTGCATAGACAGTGGAGAGTTGGGAGAGAGTAGAGAGGGAGGGAATGTTCATGCTGCCATTACACGAGTAACTCTGCAGAACTGGGTTCTGCAGACCACCATTAGCATAGTTAACAGGACTGCAAACGCCAGCATTCCTGGCATGTGAATACAGCGACAGCCTAGAAGCAAGAAAAGACTGCCCGTGTATTTTTGTAATTACAGATGGTGAATGCAGCTCGTCTGCCATTGTGCCACCAAGCGCAACTGAATAATAAACCAACATTGGTAAAGTACTGAGGAATCAGACATTCTCAATTGCAGCAACAACATGCAACAGTTGCAAAATAAGTAGGACATGTGAAACTATTACTAAATACTTGATCACTAACAAGCTGACAGAAAAACTGATCACAATACAAAACTTTATTCTATAAAGAGTGGAAAGTAGCATCAAATTGGCACAGGCCAATATAAGTTCTATCATAACCTTCAAACAGTTCAATGTTTCATAACCATAAATGCTCAGAAAGTGTAAACGTTAAGCACCGTACAAGGATAGTTATTTGCTGAAAATAGTCAACTAACTCATGCAGTACATCTAACACCAGACCTATGCTAACACAGTAAAGCTTTACAAATGCAGAATATCACTCACAAGCAGACTTCAACTTCCAATCAAGTTCTACAGAAAGGTCGATGAGTACTTCACAAGCTCTAAACATAAGATACTTTTGAAAGGAAGTTCTATCAAAACTGATTCATTCAGACCTGCGTAAGCTAAGCACTTCGTATTTTTCTATCTAGATCAAACTGAAATGCTATTTTCATCATGCACATGCTTTCAGAGTCGTATTCGAAGGCTTCAAATAGGAAGCAACTTTGAAACACAGCATACACAATAACCTCAACAGTCAGCATCTAAGATCAAGCTTTAACTAGAACGTTACGCGAATCAATCGAAACAATCCCGATTCAGTAGATCCGGCAATCAAACAACTTCCTTCCTCATTTACAGTATAGAAAACTCGAAAACAACTACAATCCGTCCATATCACTTGGATCAGTAGCAATTCGTGAGCAAACAATACAACAAAACACTAATACACGGATCTAACGATTAAATACGTAGATCTACAGATACACACAACAGTATCAACGACTGATTACACGAAGACAGATCGGTACAGCAAGAAGATGTTGCAAACCTTGGCGGCTTTCGTTCACTTGCCTGCTCGGCTGCTGTGAAAGAAATGAGAGACTGGTTCAGAGAAAGCGTGTTTTTATATGAGAGAGAAACCCTACTCGCCATCCACGAATACGGGACCCTATAATGACGGTTTTGCCCCTTATTTCTTCTAGATCCTGGCGCAGCTTGATTCTTTTGGACACCGTGATTGTTTTGTGGGCTGGGCTGATGGCTTGAATTAACTCAATAGGCTTTCTTTCTTTCTGTGAGTTTTAGTACTATTTCTGTGTAATAAGACAAGTTTGAATATAAACGGCAGGTATTTTTATAAGAGGTACGTATAAGAAGTTCAGTAACTGTACACTTTTGTAATTTAAGAGTTGTTTGGGAGTATTTCGAAAATAAAATTTTTAAAATAGAAAATATTTTTATATTTTTTAAAAAATAAACTTTATTTTTTTATTTTTAAAAAAATAATAAAAAATTTTATTATGTAATATTTTTTATATTTTTTAAATTTTTAAATAAATTTTTAAATATTTATAAAATATGTATTAAAAATGTCAAATAAAAAATTATAAAAAATGCTAAGCCAAACTGGCTAGTAATGTTATGAAATTGTGAAGTGATAAATGCTTCTCTTCTTAAGAAGGGATAAAAAAGATCAAAGAAGACTTTGGAATGCTTTTCTTTGTTGCTATCCAACTGATCAACCTGCTTACAACATGGCATCAATAAGATGAAAGGTCACATAGCCAAATACAATTTAACTGTTAGGGTGAGTGATGCAGCGAAAAATTTTAACAAATAGTTTCAATAATAAAATATATTAATGCTAATATAAAAATAATAGATGCTGATAAAAAAATAAAAATAATTCTAATTATTCTATTTAGTCTGAAAATATTCAAAATAAATGTTTATAAATGTTATGTTAATTATTGTATAATATCAAAATAATTAGTCATCAAAATTTGTTGATTTTTAAAAAATATCGAACTATAATAATAATAATACAGAAACTCAATTTTAATTCTAATAAAATATTAAAAATTATTATAACCAAGACTTTTAATATAATTAAAATTTTGTAACAGCTTGATACGTGATGAGCTATAACAGAATATCAAGAAATGAATATTCTCTTTTATTTAATTGGAAAAAAGGAAAGAACTATTTTCTGAACAGAAAAAAACACGAGAAATAAATACTTGTAACCGGAAACAATTATTTAATAAAAATCTAATTAACTATAATCTTGGGATTGCAGGAATATGCCATTGGTTCATCTATTGTCCAACATGCCATGATTCTCGGATTATAATCTCGCGGAGTGAGAACCAACTTCCTTTCAGAAACATCTTATTCTTGACATTTGATTGAGGTGCAGAGTTCAGAACAAAATTACATCGTCGAGAGCTTTCATGAGATTTGTTTTTTTAAAAATCACTTCAGTATTTGGCCAACTTAATGCCGTCGTACTTTTGTTTCGTTTATAGTTTATACCCAAAAGTGGGACCACTATACTCTGGAGAGCTTGTACCACATCTTCTCATGGATATGTTTAGGCAAACAGTTAGGAAAAACTTGCATGCAGGAACTTCAGTGGCTTGCGGAGGTGGAGAACAATTTGTTCTAAGCTGCACAGAACTGTTTTCCACGGAACATTGCTGAAAGCTGTACTGCACAACTACGAACATTGTAATTCTGGTTGATTTTTTAAATCAGTTGATTCAAATCATTGCAGTTGGCAGTTGTACTTTCTTGATAATTCATGCTCTGTAATAATTCCATATTTGTATTGCATATGTTACAGATGTTTAATCTGTGCAGCTTTTGTTTGAGATGTTCCTATTGCACTTCATCAACCTAGAACCTGGACCCCTGCTACTTCAGGGTCTACGGCTTTGCCATTGGATTGAGGTTCATTTGAGAATTTTGAGTAAAGGGATTCGTGCTGCTAAGTTTGCAGGGCATTCTTGATCAAGACAAAATTTAAATTTAACATTAACATTGAAATAGAGAGTGTACAAAGTTTCCTGCTAGGCACGTCTAATTTTTTCTTCTCAAGCTCCACCTCAAAGAGTCAAGAATGCCATCTGCAAAGTTCCCTTCATCATAAATTCAGCTGACTTTCTTTGTGCCTAGGAGACAAGCCAGCCTTCCAGTTCAGACACAGACATGTTCTCCAAAGTGCTCTGAGTAACAATCCATGATTCTGGATACCTCTATCAAGCAATTTAACATATCGGTGATTCGGTGTTCCTGTATGTTTAAAAATAACTTTGCATTGTTAAATTCAAATGTTGTAAATTGATTTTATAGTGTTATTACTACCATATTCAAAGATGTGTTGGTTCATGATTTTGAATTTGCATTGAATATTTGAGAAAAGACCAACATATTATTTACAGGAAATCCCATTGCGCATTCTTATTTTTGCCCAAGAAAAAAATTCTCAATATGTAAGAAGATTTTGAGAAGGGTCATGTTAATCTCTAATTCTAGTTGGATCTAGAGCAAAGTACCTGCTCAGAAAGAATGCCCGCGAGACCAACATCAGCCCCAGGCTTGCAAAGCTAACAATGTCCTCCACCAGGTCCAGTAAGGGATTCAGGAGTATATTGGCAATTACAATATCAAACTTCCCGTTGTGATATTGTAACTCCGTGTCATGCAACACTTCTTGAATCTGTGTGGTTCTCCTATCCAGTGGAACCTAGTTGCACTTGCGGGGCACAATGTATTTTTTTCATTAATATTTTATCAAGATCAATATTGTTTAAGGCGATATTCTTTTCAGTAGACATCACAGACTGAGGCTCTATGTCTATTCCAAACAGATAAGATGCAACCCATCTGCAAAAGAACCATGCTTAAGTGTATCTGGATTCTGCTGTTTCTTCACACTATCTGGACAAAAGCCATATTGGCTGGTGCCAAATAGTTCTGAAGATAAACCATGGGAAGTCACTAATTTCTAGTAAGTGTCTCACATGAATGAACAATTTGCAGGAACCAAAGACACTGGAGGACTTAATACATGTTTTAGAACTCAGAAAGTCAACCACAAAGGCTAACTCTAGCATCATGGAGTTTCACAGATAATCAAGCTAAAGTTAATGATAGCTACTGTAACTAGAGTTTTGTTTGCATCTAACTATTAAAATAGATGAAGTTCAATATCCCCTATTAGCAAAGAAGAAACTTTAAAGCATATAATGTTCACCTTTTTACATGTTTCAACTGTGAAGAACAGCAAAACAGAAATTCTAAAGAACAGAAAGTTTCTTAAATAAAGCATGTTCACCAAATGAAAGTTTTATGGAAACACTACAAAACATGATGCTTACCCAAACATTGCTACTATTTGGAACTATCTGAGCCTTTGGAACGACAAAAATTTCCTTCACAGCTGCAATCACAAGAACTCCTGAGCCTGTTCCATAGACAAAGAATCGCCCTCTAACTTTTATTAAATTGTGAAACATCATTAAGCACAATTTGGTGGTGTCCCAAAAAACTCATTCCTGGGTCAATGATCATACTTTTAGTCTACAAATCCTGAGAAATACCAAATAAAGCTCAGCTTTTATCTTTTGTGTGACAAAGCATCCAAGTCATATTCAATGAAAGCTTTATAGAGACAATCAAGACCAAATTTAAGCATTGACATGGATGATGACTAGAAGACAATAGTAACGGATTCTGAAACCTTGCATGGTTAAAATTGGTCTATTTAAATGAGTACTACCGCTGGTTTCCTCCATTTGGATATGATCTGGAGATCACAGTAACTTCAATAGGATGAAAATTTTCCCGCAAGGTAAAAAGAGAACAATTAAATGTCTCTGTTCCAAAGTATTGAACTCTTACAAGTGGACATGATCGAAGGCTAGAAAATCCATGTCACATCTTACTTTCAGATAGAGATACTTCTATCTCAAGGATACAGTATATATGCATAATTTTAATTAGTATGCTAAATGCCTTATATCTTACCAGTGAGAACCACTCAAAAGATATACATGCAAAACAAAGATATGTAAAGAGTCCATTATCTGGACATACTAGAAGGTCGTTCTTTTTCAACACCAAATTCTGAAATATCCATCTTGTGTGCATAAACGAAAGACAAAAACGGAATCAAAATCTGCAAGACTTGCCTCAGCGTCATCATCCGAACTGCTTTCCTCATCCATACTAGCAGAATTTGCACCGAAACACAAGAGAGCTTCTGAAAATTCAAACTTTACATATAAGGAACTAATCAAATGAGAATCCATAATATACCAAAAGGTCTAACAAAATCATTATACACATTTCTATCAACTATATGCACAACCATTCCCAAAACAAAGTCTTTTAGCTAAAAATAAGAGAAGGAGAAGAAAACTAACTCCATCATATTTTCTACAACAGATCGAAACAGAAAGGTACGAAGCATGATATTCCTCCGCCGGTACACAGTACTCTACTCAGCTGCACTGCTCTACTGCTGCGGCGGCAGAGGCGAAGAACGAGTGTGCTAAGCGGTGGCAAGGGGTTTAATATAGCGGAGTACTATTACCATTGGTCAAGCAGACATCGCTGTGAAGCAAAGAATAGGCGGCTAGGATTTCACCGGTTGGAGAGAAGCTTCGACGGAGCAAACGGAGGCGGGAAAGCATTCGTTGGACAGAAACCAGTACAGAACATTTCGGCTGGCCCAATGATTTACATTATAGAAACATTTTGACTGGCCCAATAAAAAGTTTATTAAGAATAAGGCCCATCCAATTGTGGGTCCATCTTAGTTACTCATTACTGTGCGAAAAGTTTGTTCGAATTTTTTCTAATTTCTTAAGTGAACACATTTTACGAATTTGCCACAGTGATAGTCGAGCAACAAAATCGGACAAATATTTCGTTTATAAGGGAGCAGTTCTTCTGTTTCAAGGAGCCGTTAATGTTGTCGCGCTTTCAAATTTCTGGACCGTTGGCAAACTTCTGTTTATTTTTGTTTGTGTTTTCCATAGATTCATTCATTCTTCAATACAGACAGTAGTGGTTCGTTCTCGCTAAACCCTCTCGTTCTTTGTCTCTCTAAAATTGAAATCAGTGACCCAAATCACAAAAAACCCTAATCGATTGCCGGAGATGGCCCCGGAAGTGGTTCAGGTGGACGAGGTGTACGAGTTCTGCGCTCCTAAATTCTTCGATTTTTCCCGTAGTGAAACCCCCGATGAGATCAATGCCGCGGAGCAATGGTTCCAATCCAATCTCAGCTACGCTCCCTCACGTAAAATTTTAAGCTCTTGTTCTGTTCCTGATCTTACTTTGTTGTAGAATTTGAGTTTCTGATTTGGAATTTTTGATTGATTGATGGATGAAGCTTTCGTGGAGAGGGTTAAGGTTAGCCGTGCTGTAGAAGTTGGCAGTCTGTGCGATTTTGGAACGGAAATGGAAGAAGAAAAGGTTGATTTTAAATGTTAAATTCCTGAATAAAAATTTAATCGTTGAACACTTTATCCTATTAAGTTCACGTACATATTTTTCATTTATGATGGTTAAAATTCCATTTCTGTTACGGCTGGTTTCATATGTGACAATTCTTACTTCCAGGAGCCGGAACCAGCAGTTGCTAGCAATCCTGGAGAGATCAGGTTAATCATTGTTGAAAATTGGTTTCCATCTGTTTGCTTGGCTACCTGTTTGCATTTTATCTTATTATATGTTTTTGTTTGTGGCATGTTGTTACTTTGTTACAGTGAAATGCCGTCAGCCATGGGGATTATTTCTGGAGAGGACAGAGAAGTGCAGGAGGAGAAGAATTTTACTGAAATTGTGAGTGACTATTTATATGTTAAAGGATAGAAGGATTGGGTCCTTACTTCTCTCTCTTTGGGTAGTAATTTGTTGAAACCTTTGGTGAGATTCAGGTTCCTGATAGAAGACCCTGTGAGCATCAGAATGAGCTAGTTCAAGAAGAGAAAAGGTATAACTCTTGACTGATTTGCTGTCCTTCTCATTCATTTAACTGTTGATAGATTTGCATACATCTGAACTTACTTAGAGTAGAGAATTATTGAATTTAACTTAATGATTCCAGTGGAATGGTGGATATCTCAAATTCCCCTTCACGGATTGAGAAGAAACTGTCTTCCTTTGCATTCCCTGTAACTTCTGCAGCAGGTGAGGCATCTATCAGTGTGACGTCTTAGCAGACGGTGTTGCCCCCTTATTTCATAATGTTTATCTGTTAACCCACCCATGTCATCTTTTGGTTTTTAAATAGTCATAGAATGTGAAACACCAAAGTTGGAAACACTTCCTGTGAAGGAAGAAGCTGTGAAGAAGCAAGCTGTTGTTGAAGGTCACACTCCTAAACCTCAGAGAATCTCTGTAAAAGCCCTTCCCCCAACCAGTTCAAAGAATCAGACAGCCAAAAAGGTTGATACAACCAATCACCTATCTGCAGCAAAGCACTTATCAGGATTGAAGCCTAAGAATCGAACTCCATCTTTACAATCAAGAGGGGGTGCTGGATTGAAAGTGGAGACAAGGTAATTCATTAAGGCTGATATACTGCATCAAAATATGATACATCTTTAATCCAAAAAGTTTGATATTTCACCTGTATAGTACTTTAGCTATCATCTTATTGCTGGTGCAGGTGCCCTGGAAGTATCACAGCCAAGAAGAATAACATGCTCACTGATATAGCTCAGGAAAACCAGGCTATCAAGAGGCAAAAGCTTGATGATGGAAAAGCGAGACAGGTATCAATTTCATAAATTATGACAGCTTTTATGTGCATCCATTTTTTATTGAAGATCATATTAACTAACTTTTCTCCTTGACAGATATTAAATGTAAAATCTAGAGCACTGTTGCATAAGTCAAAGCCTGAGTTGATGAATGGTTATGGGGATATAGTTGGTTCTTCTGCTGCTAAAAGTTGCAGCACAGCCATGGCTGGGAAGGTTTGATATTAGGAATGTGCTTATGGTGTTGTATGCCACTACTTGGAAAACCTTCTAGAACTCAATTTTGTTATGAAAACAGGAAGCGGTACCACCATTTGTATCAGCAGCCGAGCTGGTAAAAAAGTTCGAATCCAGGACAAGGGAAATGCAATTTCGAAGCAACGGATCACTATCTCATGTTAGTTGCTTACAACTTTACCAGTGCATGTTCATTTTACCAGATTCAACTTTTACAATGATGGTAAACTTTCAAATTTTAATCTGTTTTAGGATGATATGGCTTCAATCATAAAAAGAAGGCCTAAACTTACATTGACAAGACCAAAAGATCCTGAGCTCCAGACAGCGCACAGAGTACGAGCTGTGAGGGTGAAGAGTACAGCAGAGCTGGAGGAGGAAATGTTGGCAAAGATGCCCAAATTCAAAGCTAGACCAGTAAACAAGAAGGTTCACAGCTCTTGGCCATAGTTCCTTCTTCTTGTTGCATTCCAAGTTTAGATATAAAGCATACTTAAGATCTTTTCTTCCTAACTACCAGATCTTAGAGGCACCTTCACTCCCTGCACTACCCAAAAGTGTTCCTCATCTACCTGAATTCAAGGTTGTCTGCCCTATCCTACAAATGGTCCACTAGTTTTTTATCTATGAATTCCGCACCAATTGCATGACCATTTTTATTTGGACAGGAATTCCATCTGAAGACCATGGAAAGAGCGAGTCAGCATACAGATCACTTGACAACAAATTTATCCACTGTCGCTGCCTCTTCTCAGGTGCTTCTTCAACAATATTTTCATTTGGAAACTCTTCAACTGGTTTTAAGCAGCTGAATGTATTTAGTTTCTCTGCAGCACAATGAAGGGAAGCCGCTTAAACTTACTGAACCAAGGCCACCTCATCTTGAGACAACATTTCGGGCTAGACCTCCTAAGTATGTACAGATATGATGATACGCCAACCATTTGACTACTTTTGGCTCATCCTTTGTACTAGTATCCTAATCAGCCTTTTTTCTAGCAACAGGGTAAAGAGTTCGGAAGAACTGGAGCAAGAAGAAATTGAAAAGCTTCCAAAGTTCAAGGCTAGACCATTAAACAAAAAGGTCTAGCTCTCTATGCTTATGTAAAAATTTGTTATGTTTTCCTTTCTATAGAAAGCATGCAATAAACCATCAATGTTAATTATTTGCAGATATTTGAGAGTAGAGGAGATCTTGGATTATCATGTAATGAAAAGCGCCAGGGGACTATTCCTCAAGAATTCCACTTTGCAACAGATCAAAGGTTGGGTGCTCCAGCAACAGTAGTGGATCTCTTTGATAAGGTGAAACATAATGTTCGCATATATAGTAGTTCGTGATGTTTTGAAGTTATATTATATTGATTGTTGTAGTTGCAGCTTTCCCTGCAGTCATATTCCTCGCATAATGACAAACTTGAAATCCCAAGGATTACTACACCTAATCCTTTTCAACTTCATACAGAGGTATTCCTAGATTGTCTCAATGGATGCATGGGTGTGAATTCAAGCAGTGAACCATCCAAAACTAAATCTTTCTGTAAAATTATTTCAGGAGCGAGGTACATGGAAGGAGAGGCAGTTCACGGAACAGATAGCACAAAAGCAATTGGAGGAGGAGAAGGCCAGGATCCCTAAAGCTAATCCTTACCCATACACTACAGACTATCCAGTGGTATTTGTAGCTCAATATTCCTATTATTGGACATTTGGGTGTTGCCAGATTATGCATAATTTCTTATTCCTGTTGCTCATCCAGGTGCCACCAAAGCCGGCACCTAAGCCTTGCACCAAGCCTGAGGGTTTTCAGTTGGAGAGTCTTATTCGTCATGAAGAGGAATTGCAAAGAAAGATGGAAGAGAAGAAAAGGATGGAGGAAGAGGACGCTCTGAGGAGGCTATTTAAGGCACAACCCATAATGAAAGAGTAAGTTTTTACTTTTAGTTAAAAACTTTAGCTTTTGTTATTAGCATATTTCATAAGGATCAGACGAGTGCATACTTGCCTTTTGCAGGGATCCTGTTCCACTTCCTGAAAAAGAAAGGAAGCCTCTCACAGAAGTTCAGGAATTCGCATTGCATGTAGACGATAGGGCTGTTCATAGAGCAGAGTTTGATAAGAAGGTGAGCTCTGTTAAGTTTTGTGAACCATGTCTGTGTAGCAGCGGGATTTCATATTATTTCTTTTGAATAAATCATTGAAGTAGGTTGACACCGTGCATTACTTTTGTTGTTTATAAAGCGGTCTACAAAAATTATATGCTGTTACTGCACGTATTATTGTACTTCCAGTCTTAGGCCAGCTGTATCAACTTATACGAAAATGGTTGTGTTCCTACTTATTGTATGCTTATTTAACGAACCCTGAGCAATTGATGAAATGCAGATTAAAGAAAAAGAAACTGTGTACAAAAGGTTGAGAGAAGAGCATGAATGGGAAATGAAGGTAAATGTCGCACAACAAATGAACTATGCTTTATCTTGCTTATGCATTATGCATTTATTATAATTTTCTCAGATGGAAGAAGAGAAGGTAGTGAAACAGATGAGAAGAACAATGGTACCCCATGCAAGGCCTATCCCAAAATTTGATCATCCTTTCCAACCTCAAAAGTGAGCAACTGCAGTTTATATTCGAATTTCCACGATGAAGTTTTATCTTCTTGTTGTTCCCACAACTGACAGTTCCACTATAAATTTGTTAATTCAGATCAAAGAAGGGGACAACCAAAGCCAAGTCACCAGCTCTCCGCGTCAACCAAAGAGCAGAAAGATGCCATGCATCTCAAATGAGATGATAGTTTTGTGAAAGATGTTCAAGACTGTTTGAACCAGTCTCTTGTATGTACACTTGAAATACCAATATGAGATGGATTTTCAAGTTCATTAGATTGCTCATTATTAGTTGGTATGTACATCTGAAATGTCAAAATGAAATGATTTTTTCGGTTCGTTGATTGCCTCTATTTTGTCTTCTATATTTTTGGAGAATTGTTTCTCAATCACGAATCAGATGATCCATTGCTGTTAGTCTGTCATCTGCTAGTGTATATTCATTCCTAACTAATGTTATTTTCTAAGAAATGCATATCATAGTTGGTATACATATGCACATCACCTCTTAAAAATACCTCAGTGCACATCAGCACAATGGTACATTCGTTTCTACAATTATATATGAAAAATTATGAAGCAGAAATATTCCAACAAAAATTTCAACTTAATCAAATCATGAATCAATATTCATCTAATTTCTTGATTAAAATAAAAAAATAAACTAATATATGGGATAATATATGGCACTCACACCACTATAAGCACTCACAGGCACTAAGCCGGCGAGAACTCCAAATTCGATCATTCATCATTAAATACGAACAACTATGAGACTAAAATATGATGATAAATTTCAGTTCAATCAGACCACGAATTTACTTCAATTCGCCCACTTGATCAAAACGATACAAATAGTACAAATTGATAATATATATATATATATATATATATATGGGATAGGATGCCTGTACTCCATACACTCCATGCGCACTCTCTAGCTATTTTTGGCTAAGAAGACCTCTAAATTTAATTTTCACCGTTAGATATAAAAAATTATGAGTTTAAAATATGCTTACAAAAGTTTAGCTCAATCGGACCGTAATTCGACCTCCATCCGGCATTTTGATTAAGATAACATAAAAAGAAATATATACATTTTGTCAATTTTGACTATTTATGTCAATTTGATCAAGAGGTCCGATGAAAGTCGAATCGAAGTCCGATTGGACTGAAATTTTATCAGCATATTTTTAACTCATTGTCCTTCATATCTAACGATCACAATTAGATTTGGAGTTCTCTCTAGCCAAATATTATTAGGGAGTGCGTATGGAGTGCATGAAAGGTAGGGAGTGCATGCATCCTATTTATATATATATATATATATATATATATATATATATATATATATATATATATATATATATATATATGGGAAAGGATAGGGGCATTCCCGAGCACTCTCTCCTCCGTTTATGGTCCGGGTGACCTCCAAATCCAATCTCCACCGTTGAATATGAAGAACTATAAGTTAGAAATATATCCATAAAATTTCAGCTCAATCAGACTACGAATTCACATTCATCCGGTCACTTGATAAAGATGACAGAAAGTAAGAAAATTTAAATATATATATATATATATTGTATCATTTGTCATCTTAATCAAGTGATCGAATGGGCGTGAATTCGTAGTCCGATTGAGCTGAAATTTTATAGATATGTTTCTAACTCATAGTTCTTCATATCCAACGGTGGAGATTGAATTTAGAGATCACTCCGATCATAAACCGGAAAGAGAGTGCCCCTATTCCTCCCATATATATATATATATATGGGATAGGATATAGGCACATGCCATCCTTAAAGACACATGTGTACACATGCCGGCCAAAAGTGGCCGGCGAGCTGAAATTTTATCAACATGTTCCCAACTCATGGTTCTTCATATCCAACGGTGGAGATTGAATTTGGGGAGCTCGCCGGCCACTTTTGGCCGGCATGTGTACACATGTGCCTTTAAGAATGGCATGTGCCTATATCCTATCCCTATATATATATATATATATTGTTAAGCTATTTTGATCAAATAGTCGGATAAAGGCTGATTCGAAATCTGACTGAGTTGAAATTTTTATCAAAATATTTTTTACTCATCATTCTTCATATCCAGCGGTGAAAATAGAATTTGGAGATCTAGCCAAATAAAAAATAACCAGTGAGTGCATATAAATGCCTATAGTAGTGTGTTATATATATATATATATATATATATTAGCTTAATTGGACCACGAATTTATCTCCACAAATCTTTTGATCAAAATGATATAAAAAAAAATTTATCAAAACTTATTATTTATTTCATTTGATCAAGCACCGGATGAAAATTGATTCGTATTCTGATTGAGTTAAAATTTTGTCAATATATTTTTAACTAATAGTTCTTCATATCTAACGGTAGAGATTGAATTTGAAATTCTAGATAGAAAAAGAGTGCCTCTAAAAATAGGGTGCTCCTATATCTATTTTTATATATAGTGATTATGTTAAAACAATATTCTTTTTAGAGTCTGTTTGAATATAAGAATAATAAACAAGAGTAAGTAAGAATACTAAGTACTGAAAAGGAGAATAATATAAAGTAAGATATATTAATAAGAGAAATGAAGAACGAAGAGTTACTCTTATTTGGTTAGAAAAGTAAAGTGATAAGCCGATGATGAGGGAGGGTGCGAGAGAGAGTGGTGATGGCAAATAATAAAGAGTTATCAAATAACTCTTTATACTTCAATATGACCGTGTAACCGATTACTCTCCATATACAAATAATAAAGAGTTATCAAATAAGAGTAAATGTGAGTAATAGATTCTCTTACTTTTACTACTCGTATTTACTCTCCAAACAAACACATCGTTAATGTCTTGTATTAAAAAATAGGTGAGTTATTAATCATAAGATGCCATCCTATAGATAGAGGTGGCAATATAGATAATAGATCGAATTCAGATCGATCTATATTATAATTTAATCAAAATCGCTAAATCATAATTCGACCAAAATATTTATATAGATCAATATCGTCAATCATAATCCAAACCATTTAATAACTAGGTCAACTGAAGTCTACCCATTTTATGATCAAAGTATTAAAACAAAAATCACAAAATTAATTTCTAACAATAATATGTAAAAATTGTTATGTATCATATATCTAAATATTAATTCTGAAGAAATTTACAAATTAAAAAACTTAGTCAAAATATGAAAACTAAGCAAAAAATATATAAACTATAATAAATTCAATATCACTAAATATTTCATAATTATTAAATAATACAAATTAAATAAATAATTTTATGAATTAAATAAATTAATTCGGAATCAATTTGAGTCTGATCTAAATCTATTTAATTTACAAGATCAATTTCAAATTAATCAAAAAATGATCCAACTAAAATCAAGTTTGAATTCGATTTGGGCGTGTTTACAAAATAGGATGAAGTGGAGTTTTTAAATAAAATAAAATTTTTAAAAAATAAAATTAAAAATTAAAAATATTTAATAAAAAAATCAAATTTTATATTAATTATATATTTATAGTAAGTTTTAGAAAGAATTTATTGATAAAAAAAGTTATTTTAATTTTTATATATATTTTATGTAAAAAATGAATTTAAGAGAAGTAGAATTTAGGGTGTTGATAAACATTTCGGATTAAATTTATGGATGGGGTGGCGTATTGCCGACGCTTGTTATACGGAGAGTAGTAGATTATTACGTGGGCCTAAACAAAGCCCATAGGCCATTGATCACTTCGGCCTAGAAGCTTCCGTCTTTCTTCTGATTTGTCTCGTCGCGTAAAGTCCGCGTGATATTGCCGCCATTCAATTTCGCCGATCAGGTGTTCACTATAAATCCCCAGCAAACATTCCAAACCAAGAAAAATAGAGAGAGAATATAACAGAAGACAAAGGCAAGGAGAAGTACACGAAGAAGTATGTGTTTGGTATGTACTTGCGATGCGGATGAGAGAGTTATGGGATCACAACAAGCTCCCGGGAGCTGCCCGTTCTGCGGTGGCGGAGTTGCGGCAACCGATGTTCGGAGCGAGTGGAGGTTCTGCTTCGTCCCGTTCTACTCACGATCAAAACGCCGGCTGAACTGCACAAGCTGCGGCCGTCGTCTTGAATCCCATGCTTGATTAATCGATCAACTTTCATATTGATCAGAACTTCTGTTATTTGGTTGTGGTTATTCCAAAACCTATCTGCGATTTCAAGTTTCCGTTGTAAATATATCAGTTTGAATGAGAAAGGGTTATTAGTAGAACAGAGCTTAGTTTGTTAGAATTTGTGTGCATGGGTCTTTTGCTAGCAGAAGAGTTCTGATGAAAATTTCACACCTAAAGAACTGATAAAGAATTTCAAAACGCATAATAAAAAATATCCTGATAGAAACCACAGAGACGAAAGCTGAGATTCATTTCATGCACTTCTATAAAATACATTAATTAACATAACATGATCCTTCTTAAGGAGTTCACTTGTCGAACAGAGCGGTCGAACGCAAGAACATAGACAGGCGCCCGAGCCTTCCACTCTGCTTCTGTTGTAGGTTCCCCAATAACCTGGACGGAGTACGAACTGGTGTAGCAGCTCCTTCACGTCGGGAGCTAGCTTGCTCGCCGGAGAAGTTTCATCCTCCATTCCGAGCAAGCTTGTGGTAGTTTTGCTTATCAACGAAGCACTGTGGAAACGTGTTAACAATGACAAGCTTCTGGATTCTTGCTCTGCCGCACGTCAATATAGGTGTCCACTGTATGGTTTGAAATAATTTTTGGATTTGGAGAACTTATTAAGCAATTCAATTTTCTGATAATTCTTCATTAAAATTTGAAATTGTTTTATTTAAGTTTATTTATTGTACCTTATTTTATTTGTTCTATTTTAAAAATTCACTTTTCACGAATACGTTCTTTGCCACCTAATTAACATCATAATGTTTTATTACTGCCAAGCGGGGCAGTTTGAATAATGTCACGTTGGCTTTTAATTTCTAAATCGTTGTTTACTTTATCCATAAAGTTTTTAGAATTGTCGCCTTAATTAAAATTTTAGCAAATAATTAATTATTTCACAGTACTTTTTTGTAAAAGTTATATATGCTTTAGTTTGTCTTATTTATTTTCCCTTTTAAATCATGTTATTCATTTGAGTTGGATAGAGCAGTGATAACTTACTGATAAGCTCCTCTACTTTCTTTTCCTTCTTCCTCTCTTCCTCAGATTACAATGGCTTCATGTTCAGCAGCAGCAGCAATCTCCACTCTATCTTCCTTCTCTTCTCTTTCTCTCTCCAAACCAAAACTCTTCAAACCGAAACCCAATCTCCTTACCATTCTCTCAACAAAGCCCAAACTCAAACTAACACCACTCCCTGTCACAGCAGCAGCTTCTTCTGCTAATAACGGTGGCGAAGACATCGATACATCTTTCTTCGATAACGTGAACCCGAACGATGAGATTCCTTTCGATCCGCCGGCACCGCCGGAAGGTTACGTTCCTCCCCCGGCGTTCGATGAACTTCCACCGGAGACTGATGAAGAGATTGCTGCTGCTTATGAAGAGATTTATGGAACGGCTTATAGTGGAGAGAGTGTTTTAGGGAGTGATATTTATGTGATGGATTCTAAGGTGAAGAAAGACAGTGGGCTTCTTGGTCGGCGGAAGCGAGAGAAACTGAACGATGGTTTTGAAGAAAGGGTTGTGCAGGTTAGAAGGGTGACGAAAGTTGTTAAGGGAGGGAAGAAGCTCTCGTTTAGAGCGATCGTTGTTGTTGGGGATAAGAAGGGGCAGGTTGGTGTTGGTGTCGGCAAGGCTAAGGAAGTTGTCGATGCGATCGTTAAGTCCGCTACTAATGCTAGAAGGAATATTATCACTGTTCCGATGACTAAGTACTCCACTTTTCCGCACAGGTAAATTTGCGGAAGCGATCATATTTCGTTTCTTATAATTTGCATGCCAAGTGTTCGTTGAAATGTCTACATTAGGTAAGAAGATTTAGTAAGGGGAGGAAAGTGGATGTATCTAGTTTGGATTTGAGATGTGTGTGAAATTGTTATTTGTAGTGTTGATTCACATATAGAGCAGCAGATGGGTTACCTAAAGGATGAAGTTATTATATCTCCTATGATGGATGAGGGTGAGTGATTTACTTTCAAGAATTGTGCTGGGAAGAGTAAGAATCAATGGAGTACTCAATTAATTTAAAAGAGTTCCTATAGGAGTACATCATAGATCTATATTAAGTACATAGGAAGAAGATGTTTAGTGGTGTTGAATGTAGGAGTACATCATCGATCTATATTAAGTACATAGGAAGCAGATGCTTAGTGGTGTTGAACTTCGTTCCACACTTTCTGGCTTTCTCGTATCAAATAGGAATGATACAGGCGTAAAGTGGTTCCATTTGCATAGTGATGTTTAGATCTATATCAAAATATTTTGACAAATTGGTACAGTTGTACTGTATTCAATATGCAAAAAGTTATAGCAAATGCAAGGATGGAAATTTTGTGTGCCAAATCGTATTCAACCTAATAGTAACTAGATAATAGTCACTTCTTTGTTGTAGGACTATCAGAGTTTTGTGTCAATCATCAGGTTAGAAATCAAATGGGACGTGATAGATATGTTTTATGTCATTGCTTTTCAACATAGTTAGAGGGATATGCCCTCGTGTGGACTTCTGCTTTAGTAAATACTAGAGCTTCCTGCATGAAATCATAATGCACTCTTTCTCTGAAAGTTGTTTTAACTGTGCAACATATAATGATGTTAATTAAGAGGGTGACAATGAAGTCAAAGTTAGATGGAGGAAATGGAGAACTGTGCAAGAATGTTGAACTGGAAAAGAATTATTTATCAGTGCCTGACTGTTGTATGGTTTGTAATATTGTGAAATAAAAAGCCAAAAAGCATTATATTTACATAAAAATCTGATAAAACAATTGACCCTGCATGTACTTGTTTTACTTAATTTGTAGGTAATGATCTGCATAACGGCTAGAGCTCAATTGTGGGTCTGTGCTTAAAATGGGTCTGTGCTTAAGATTCTATGACAAAAATTTACATACTATCTGTTGAAAAACATAGCTGGACCTCCACTTTCTTTCCTGATTGTTATGCCCAAAGTGACATATGAAGGAGAGGTTCATCACAAAATCCATGTGTGATAAGAAAAAGCTGTCTATTCTCAACAACCCAGAAATCCAGAACTTATGATCTTTCCTTGTATACAGTATAGTTGTCGGTAGGATAGATTCTCCCCAAGTGAACCAAGTCATGATATTATGGCGACTCTTTTCGTGCATAGTGCATAAATTCTTATAAGGATGTTAGCCTAAAAGTTTGTTGTGTTATGAGGACTGTATTTGTTGACATATCTTCAGTGACCATATAGATTTGTGGTTATGTAGGCTCAAACTTGTCTAATTCAAAAGGAAGCTCTTGCAAGTCTGATAAATGGTGTATCCAGATTTCCCAATGTATTGAGTTAATTACTATGCTGGAGTTGTGGAAGTATCTCTTGTTGTTTAGCTTCACGATGATGAATCTTGTTACTTAGGTTTTGAGCTATACTATGTCTTCTTGAAACAGAGCTGATGGAGATTTTGGAGCGGCGAAAGTTATGCTGAGGCCTGCTTCACCTGGTACTGGTGTCATTGCTGGTGGAGCAGTTAGGATTGTTTTGGAAATGGCCGGTGTAGAGAATGCTCTAGGGAAGCAACTAGGAAGTGACAATGCACTTAACAATGCAAGAGCTACCGTAGTTGCAGTTCAAAAGATGCGGCAGTTCCGTGATGTTGCTCGTGAACGGGGAATCCCAATGGAAGAACTATGGAAGTGATGGCTCAAATGATTATAAAAGTAAAGGCAACTTTGTTAAAATCTCAAGTTTTCCCCTTGGTTGTATTCTTTTCTAGAATGTTGCAATTTAAAAAGTTTTCGTAACTTTTTCATTCTTATCAAACAGTATTAGCCCAGAGCTTTGACAATATGAAGGATTAAGGTCTCTTCCTTGCTTACATGAACCATATATTTTTCTGGACATTTGTGATAGTGTAATACAGGCTCTACTAGTAGCCTTCCAGTTCTGGTAGCAATAAACATTTTGATTCTCTTGTTTATCAGCATGAGAATTGCGCGTCCATAAAGAATGTTGGATATCCTTCAAAAAGCTGAATTAAACAAGAGGCAAACACAATACATTGGGCCCTTCCAAGGCCCAACCCAATTACGAAGAAGCAAGCACTGGCAACTTTCACTCGTCCGAATCAAGCGAGTCAAAAATGAACGAAAATTTCCCCACTCCCTTTCTCTCTGCAAAACAAAATTCAAACCCAAGGGGACTGCTATATGTTGGCCTCCACGAAGAAAAGTTGGTAATTCTCTTCTCACTCTTTCTCTTAAAATGTTGCTCGAGTAATTTATGCTAGTTCATCTATAGCTAGTAACGTTTTTCTGTTTCAGGTTAACTGAGCAACAATCTTATATTTTTAGTCAATTTTAGTTTCTTAAGCGTAAACGTTGCGGAAGTAAATGTTGGCTTCGTTAATGTTTGTTTGTTTTTTTTTTTCCAGAGCAATTGAAGCTTCGTTGAAGATTTCAAGCGTGATCCAGAAGCAACCGGCAGAACTTGGAAAACGCAGATTTAGGACTGCATCAAGAAGTTTTCTGATGATGAACGGTACCGAACTGATGTGCGCTTCCTGAAGTTCTGGATCATTTATGTAAGAGTTACCGAATTCTTTCTGTTTCGTGTTGGTATGTGGAGAAGATTGAGTAGGTTTGTATGAGATATTGGGAAGCTCTCTTTCAATGACTAATACTTCTCGCATGGGTGTAGGAGTCATGCACTGGATTAATGTTTACACAATTATTGGCTCGGTAATATCATGTTGATAAACTCATACCTGTGAGCTATTTGAATTCATCGATGATGGAGTCCTTGTTAGAAGTTTGAACCATGTCTTTCGAGCATGCGATTATTAGATTTACTTTCCTACGCTGCAAAGCTTAGTTCAGTACTTCATTACTCGCTTCTAACAGACCCTGTTACTTTTTTATACATCTTACAAATTGGTGTTGGTTTAGTTGATATAACTATATAAGGGAGATGTGATTCAGGACTACCAGAGGATTTTCAGGATGCTGGAGGTGAATGTATTTTCCATGTTTGCTCACTACTCTATGAGGCTTATGCAATTTTCGAACTGGTGGAAATTAACATTCTTTACAAGCTGGGAATTTCAAGGTTCAGAATAGGTCAAGTAAATTGATCTGCTGCACATGAAGGAAGAATTTTTCTTTGAAATACTGAGGCCTTTGATCTTATGGTGACTAGATATACTAAGCTGCTTGATAGGCTGTTGATCTGAGCTGAGCAGTGATACAGAAACTTGTTCCGAGAAGGCAGAATACATCTATTCTGAATAATATGACTGTCAGGAATTTGTGAGTTGAAGTTTCAATAACAAGAACTGGTTGCATTGTGAACTCCATAAGAGCTGTTTATATTATATATAGTGTTTTTTGGTATAATTTTTAGAATAAAATTTTGGCTTCATGCATCTTGTAGAAGATACATAGATGTTTTGTTACATTGCCACATGCTGCTTCTCTCTTTTTTCAAAACTGAAATAAATTGTTTGATAACGTTTCTACTATAGCTTCTAGCTGTTAAGAAGATAAAAAACATTAGATGCTCAAAACTAGGAGACTTTGAGCTTGTTGATTCTAGCTTATGCTTTGGAATACTAATTCTTAACGATTCTACCAAACAGGCTGTTAGACTTTTGTCTATATCATCAGTTGAGCTATGACTTTATTTAGAGGTGATTATTGATTAATAGCCAAACCAAAGTTTTATGGAGCTTTTCCATATCTTTTGCAAGTTAATTAGGTTCCTTATATAAGCAATAATGGGAGAAACAAATTCTGTTCTAATTTATGCTATTTCCAGCTAATTTTCAAAGTTCAGTTTGTTCTGCTTCCTTATAGATATTCTGCTGATTAAATTGTCCGCATGCTTTATATGTTTATATGCAAGTCGATGCTTTATTAGTGCCGGAGCAGGAAAGAGGTTGTAACCCATACCCATGGTGCTGTCCCACCATGAATAGTTTGTTGCAAAGCATAGACATGGAGATAAGGAAGTACAATGTGAGTCAGCGCATACTTCATTTTGTGGCTCTGTAACAGTTGAAATAACCTTCTCATATAATCATATTAAACTTGTGGAGGGTTTCACAGGATCGTTAAAGCATACCGCGGAGAAGTGTCTTAGCTTCACTGAAGAAGGAATTTTCTAGGAATCAGATCATCAAGTTAGGTACATATATTTCAGTTTCTGTTCCTCTGCATAGCTTGTAAACTTCATATGCCAGTAGAAGTGTGCTGAGAAGAACCACATTAGCTGAAGTACTATTTATCAATTGCTGAAATAGCCTTCTCATATAATCATATTAGTCTTGTCTGGGGTTTTCACAGGATTGCTTAAGCATACCTTGGAAAAGTGCCTTTAGCTTCACTGAAGAAATTTTCAAGGAACCTGATCATCAAGTTAGGTAGAAATATTTCAGTTTCTGTTCTTCTGCATAGTTTGCAAACTGCATATGATAGTAGAAGTGTGCTGAGAACCACATAGCTGAATACTATTTATCAACTGTCTTGTTACTAATCTAAGATATTGCCTTTGTTTCCTACTTATATAAACTCCCCTGTAGTCAAGTTGAACTGTGTCGATGAGTTCAATATCTTTTTGCTGAAAGGTGTTAGAAGTATTATGTAAGAAGGATGCACAGGTAGTGGGATATTTACTCAATTATTCAAGGCATTTGTTGATAACAGTTCTAATGGTTTTATGTTGATAATCATTACTGTCTTTATGGTAACGTCATCCTCTTTCTTAATACTCTAGATTTTTGCTGCAGATTCAAGACCTTCCATTCTCTTGGGAGTTTCAACTTGATAAGCACATTCTGGAGTTGAGGTATGTTGATAGAGGAATTCTCAAAAAGATATTTGTTCAAAAGAAAATTGCTGATCATGGGATTGTACGCTGCTAGAGACAAAGCTTTGGATTTGCTTGCAAGTGTTCACATATATTCTGACTGGAGGATATTAGTTTGTGAGTTCTCAAGTCATGGAACACTACAGATAGCAAACTATTTTTTTAGACCTCTAGCTTTTCTTGCATGATTTATTGGATGTCTTTGAAGATGCAAACTTGGATTTTGAAACTTTTTCATTATCTTCAATGACTAGCAAAGTTCATATGCTATCAACTTCTACCTGCTGAAGCAAAAGGTCATGGAGGAAATTCTATGCATCTATACACGATAGAGATCTTGAACATGTTGGAAGCATTTGGGGGACCACCTCTTCTCTTCCTTGCTAAACAACCTTTCGTGTGAGAATGATGTGGTGCTGCCTGGGTATCTGCGCAAATCCTTTGAGAGTTATATGCCCCAAAAACCACAATGCTTAAGTGAGTTGAGAGACTTGCTAGTAAAGCAGCGGTACTTATGTTCAGCCTAAAACTTTGATGCTAATCTCTCAAGCGTCTCATATTCTTGGCTTTCACAAGTAGGTAAGTTTTGGTTGATTTGTTTGTATATATATTAAGGATTTTTCAAAACCTAGTAGTGTTTATAACTAGTTCGCAATGTAGTCTTCAAGTTATTGTAAATCTTAGATGAATGTATTAATTGAGAATCTCAATAAGGAATGCCAAATACTTGAGTAGGAACCCAATCTGTCTTGCCTATAATAACATATTGTTTCTTCCTTTATCATACATATTCGGATTCTATGTAAGTGTGATTCGATCATCATGCAACTTTACCTGCATGCTGATTCTATTATTTGCTAAAATCATGAATTATAAGTCCTCATTCATCAACAAGAAGTGAGTATCTTAATCATCTGAAAGTACAAGCTCGATCTTGCATGAGTTATTGAAAATACAACAAAGGAAAACAAATGAGAGTACCGAATGAAAATAAATTTCCTAGGTTGCATGTGTACTAGTTGAACTTGGAATAAGTTGATGGTGGAGCAGGAAGGCTGTAGAAGACTGGCAGCTGCTGTTCTAAGCTGTAGGAGCCATTGGCAACATAATTTTCAACAGCAGCATCAGTACAGATTACGGTACTATTGATGGCCATTTCTGTTTTTTGCATGGGAGAAGTAGCACAAGTTCTGGTGTTCAGTAGTTGCCGGTGCACTGGTGTTTTTAACAGCTGCCAATTTCCATGGTTGTGAAAAGCACTTGGTACTTGCATCGGCAGTTCTATTGCGGCTGGATTGTTTGGCAGTCTTGCCATCAGTTGGTTTTGCAACAAATACTTGTTGCTAATAGTTGAAGCCAGAATGGGGCTCTGCAAATTGGTTTTGAGGAGGTTAGGCCACAATTGAGCAGCTGCCAAGCAGTAGTAAGGTGTTGGTTGTGTCACCAACCGTGTAGGGAGGTCTGCTGTTGAGTTCCAGTTGCTGCGGTAAACATGTTTGTTTCTGGAACTGCTGCTGCCTCCATGAGGACGGATGTTACGGAGAGTTCCACCATGAGTCCAGTAACGTTTGCAGGTTTTGCAGAAGTGCCGAGGCTGCAAGAGGCTGTAGTTATTGTAGTAGCAGAACTTTGTGTTAGTTGAGCTACAGCGGGGGCACTGTAGTGGTGGTTCATCATGTCTCTTTGCCCGCTTCATTCCCAGCTGCTGTGGTTCTTCTGCCACCTGCACCACCTCACCCAACTCCATGGCCTCTCCCTGATGCATTTTTCTTCTTTATCTGAAAGCACAGTAATACGTAGAAAGGTTGTACAAATGGAAAGAGAGATTTATAGAAAAACTGACAGCTACTGGAATTCATGATTTGCATGAAGGATTTTCGTCGGATAAGAGGATTGTGGACACCAGGTGTTTCTCTGGCATGCAGCCGCGAAGAAAGTGTGTTCTACAGCACTACCTGCATGCACAATGAACCTGGGCTGGAGTACTCAACATGGCATGCATATAGAGATATTGATAAGGATACAGCAGTAATGAATCGAGATAACAAAAACGAGCAAATCTTTGTATCTTATCTTCATTGCTTCCGAATTCCTCTCTCTATTAGGGAAGATGTGAACTCTTATTTTTTAATTTTAGGAAATGGAATGGAACTGGTTGCATTTGAGAAATAAATGTGGCCAAGGGAGGTCGGCGAGTGATTCACGAGAACAACGATAGCAGTAGACGCACGCAGAAGGCGTGGGTGATGCTTGTTATTCTTGTCGTCTTTTGCCAGTGCCTGGGTGAAAAGTGCTGCAAAAGCGTAGCCCTTGAGTAGATTTTATAACGTCTGTCAGTACTCAATGTTGAATTATCTCATCTTACTTGTTTACCAAGCTGGGTTGCTGTTTGTATAGGTCTTGGTTGCGAGTTCTATCCAAAACCTATCTACCACTCATAGCAGAAACAGCATGGGTTAACTGCAACCTAAACGTGACCAACTGGAACTGAATGCTTCGCCTAACATGTCTCTGGATTTGTCTCGTTTGGGTTTGATTGGAATTGCAGAAAATTCTTTTCCTGGAGTGATAGTTTCTCTTGAATCATCCAAACCAAATAGGAAACTCTTATCTTCTATAATGCAAGCTGCGTCAAATTAATTTCATCCTAAAACATGATTGAAGCTACGTGTTGTTGAGCATTAGCTAGCATTACAGTTTAAATACTCTCCTTCTATATCATGATACCCCACTTTATATATATACAGTCTGCGCAGTTGGTTTTCTCGCAAAATATTCATCTAGTTTCTAGGTAGAAGGTTCACTACATTAGTTGAGCTTTGTCTAGTAGACCTAAGGGTCTGGGATGAAGTAATGTGTACATCAATGAGGAAAACTGGTTTCTATTTTCTTCAATAAGAGAGAACGAGTTTCTAATGTTCGACAAGCTTCATGTTGAAGCTAGATCTGGCTTTACCGATAAAGACCTACATATGGAGATTCCCATCAAGTTACTATAATGTTCTAGTTTGAGCATACATGAAGTAGCAGCCTTTGTAAAAGCAGAAAAATAATGAATGAGAAATGGTCCTCCTTCATAGATTCCTACTTTGGTAGGCTGGTTTTATGACTTTGTACTACTTGCTAGTTGCTGCTAAGAAAACACTCCAAGCACTCATGTTTTTAAGAGATAATAAGTGAAAGGTTTTCTCGGAAAACTTTTTAAGTCACTACAAGAAAAACGGCAATTGTTAAGAAATGCCACTTAAAATGATGTAAAATGTCATGAAGAAAACGATTACAAGTCGATAACAAAACTTGATGTACTTCTACAGACATTCAAAAGGAAACATTCGTATCGTTTTAGCAAGTTACCTGTTCTTATTCAGACACTGATCACACTCAGCTAAATAAGCATAATACAGTTTATGCTAAACTACAGAGAATAAAGATTAGGTTGTATAAATTAAGCACTGGAATACGCTTGTATTAGTTATGTGCCACAAATGTATACCATCCACTTGCAAAATAGCTCTAGGATTACTTGAACATGTAGAATAGTGACTGAAAAAACACTGGCAATCATTTCCTGGAATATAAGCTTACATGGTTTTCTCTAGAGAACACACACCAATAAGAAGAATTTTAATTCTCCCACCTCTCTATTCAGCAGGTTAAAGCACATTACCAGCAAAGCTGAAATTCTACTGCCAAATACTTTGGCAAGTAAGAATTATGTACAGAAAACATGCATAACATGTACTAACTCAAAGCTCTAGGTACTAAAGGTAAGTAGATCTGAACTGGCAAAGAGTAACTACAGAAGAACAAAAGTTCATATATGTCAGTGCATTCATTTGATATAGATCAACGACAATCAATGGTTATCTTTACAACTAAAATACTACTGCACTGTAAGTGATTTGATACAAATACTATGATCTAGCAATTGAGTAGAGCAGATAAAACATGCAGCATACATAACCTGTCTATAAACCCAATAAAGGTTGATTCAAACTAACTAGGTATACTAACAAGAGAAGGGAAAAAAATTGGAACCTGCTTATTAGCTGCATTCCATCATACATTTTGAAGGCAGTCTATTGTTGTCATGTATTTGCCTCAACCATTAAAGAAGTAATAGAAGAAAATATATCATCTATACTGAAAGAAAAGTAACTAGCTAGGCTTAGTTAGTAACAGAAAAAAAGAGTAAACATGATCACTTACATTTACTTAGAACAGAAACCCACATTATTGCAAGTGATCTTCCAATCCTTCAAGTGTCCCAGTAAACATATACTCATATCACATTAGATCCCCAAACCAAAGAGAAGTTGTGAAAGGAAAACGCTTACTAGTTCCTAACTACAATTGCAACAAAAGAACAACAGCTTTGGAAGGAAATACAATTTTTTTCTTTGAACTATAGGAGTTCAACAAGTAGTCTACAAGAACAAGACTATACCATACAATGCCTATATACACGGACGATTAAATTAAAACCAGAACCAGATCGATTGATTAACTTGGTTAACATGAGCTCCTCTTGATTCTTGAGTTCTTCTTCAATGCAAAAAGATAATGTTCATGAACTGAAAGTTGATTGTTGAAGATGGCGAGGAGGTAATCTAAAGCATTAACCCGAATGGATCGGAGAGGTCCTCTCAGAGCAAACGTCTTCTCGGCGCCACAGCGACGATTTAAAAAAGATCGGCAGGCTAGCTCCTGAAGCGTACGTTTGCAACCGACATGATCTCTCCGATCTACATTCACCTTTGTATCCCATAGGATAGCCCCAAGAAACCAGTAAAACTTAACCAAAGAAAATCAATGAAAACAGAAACGGGAAACAGTAATGACGTAATTTAGCTTAGCGAACTAAATAAAAGAATAGATGGCGGTGGGCTGTGACGTGATCAGATGAGAGGAGCAAGAGATGAACCATAGTTAGCGGAGTCCACCGGCCAAGCTCCGACAGCTGCTGTATTCCAGTAGAAAGGAGAAGATGATTCATCACTTGGGACAGTTGCAGTTGCAGCAATGGTTTCGTAGGCGCCATTTTCGACGAAAGGCAATTGCCAGTTGACTCTATTACTACCCATCACATTGTTGATGCCTTCATTCTCAACCTTGATTTCCTTTAGCATTTCCAAGTTGCCACTGTCTGATGCCTGCTGCAAGGCTTCATAGGGCAACATAGATTGAAAATCTTCAATCCTCTTTGGGTGTTTAACGCTTGAGACCAGAATGGAAGTCGCTGCTGCAGACGAGAGAGAAGACCCAAGGAGAGAGTAGTCATGCAAGAGTGAAGCAGAAGACTGTAGTTGCTGAGTGACTTGAGATGTTGCAAAGCTTGAATTGTATTCATCTTCGTTGTTGTCGTGATGCTGATTACTGGAAGCGAAACCGAGACCGAGTGCGTTCAGCTGCGGCTGGAGATCATAAGCTGTCGTAGAGATCCCGTTCTGCAAGCTGAGCAAACCAAGACCTGTATCCGAAGAGGCAGCACCGGTGAAGTTATAAAACAAACTATTAAGGTTGCCAGCTGAACGAGCGCCATTGATGTTGAGCTGTGCAGCAGCGGAGAACGATGGAATTCCAGTCCCAGACAAGGGCTGGGAACCAGAATCAGCAGAGGTAGTGGTACTGTTAGATGTTGCTGCCGCCGAAGGCTTCTTTACGCGTTTGTTCTTACGGCAACCGCCACCAACGGGGACGTTGCGAAGAGTTCCGCCGCGAGTCCAGTATCGCTTACAGGCCTTGCAGAAGTGTCTCGGCTGCGAGAGACTGTAATTGTTGTAGTAGCAAAACTTAGTATTGGTAGAATCGCACCTCGGGCACCGCAGAGGCGCTGTTGGCTGTTGCCCACCGTTGTTGTTGGGGTTATTCTGTTGTTGATGATCTATAACTCTATTATGCCCAGCTGCACGGCCACCACCGCCGTCATTATTGTTGCTGCTGCTGCCATGGTTATGGGCAGCTGCAGGCACTATGACTCTGCCGCTGGCCATCATCTGCATTAGCTAGCGCACACAATATACCAAAAATGAGTAACTACTGAATTTTTTGGAATCTGGGAAACTAGAAGACAATGGAAAGAGAGATACAATTCTAAGTAGATATGGATCAAGGGTGAAGGCGTGAAAGATGAAATTAGAAGAACTGAAGAAGAAGAAGAACGGAAGAAGGGGACAGAGACAGAAGGTTCGGTGACAAGAGCTAGGCAACAAAACAAGCGTGCAGTATAATTGACCTGATTGTGATACAATGCCAAGGCCGTGGACGGAACGTGTGGACTACCAGTACTCGTTCCTGCGTGCTTACGCTCTCTCTCTCAATCATATATATATAATATATATCTCTCTCTTTATTAGTTAATTATATACTCGCTATGGATCAAAACAGCGATGCATTGTACGTATAGAGATTAAACAAATAGCGGAAGAATAAAATGGAATGAACCTGTGGCCACGCACTAGACGTATGACTCAATCCTGGCATGTCCTGATCAGCACCCTCACACAGCATTGCAAATCGCAATCAGATAACCTACTGAAGAAGAAACGAAGTGGAAGATGGGACCCAGATGAACGACCAGAGACTTAGGCAGGAAGAGAAAATGTATTGCGAAGTAGTGGGATTATATAGCTTAGCCAGCTATATATGGATGATGTATAGCAGATGTGAGCAAAGTTGTTAGGAGTAGTAGTGGTGGATAATGGCAAGCGAATCCCGAGACAAAGAAGAAGGGCAGGCACGAGACCCAAGACAGGCGTGGCAGGACAAACGATCTATCTATGTCTGTGTCTCGTTAATTAGCTTTGGCTGGTGAGGTGCAGGGCGGTAGTACTACTGCATGCAAGTATAAGAGTTTCTGTATAATATTGCTGATGCTGGTGTACGTTGTTGTATTAAAAGAAAGAAGGGAAACATATATTCCCATTGGAAAGGGACAACACCATACCATGTGGACTTTTGCTTCAAAACACAGGGGAGAGAGATTGCCATGAGAAACCGTTAGGTCCCAGGCGTGCTAGAGCTTTGTGAGGAGGCCATGTGAGAAGCATCTCTCTCTCTCTCTCTCCCTCCTCTCAATGATTTCTTTATTATAATTCATTGATTTGCAAACTTGCTAAGCTGAGGTATAGAATCTCTGTTCTTTTTCTTTTGTTTATCATCTCTCTCTTGATCTACTGATCTCTCAGCTGTTTGGTTTGCTTTTTGTTAGGAACGAAGGAAGAGAGGGAAAGGAACAACCGGATTTTGTAGTTCCCGAGGGATCTGGAACCATTATTCCACCCATCAACCAAATGAAGTAAAGCGAAGCTTGCTCTTGGACAAATCAAAAGATTCAGAACTAATTTCATATATATACAAGAGTACTTATTTTATA
The DNA here is from genome assembly GCA_019914995.1 of Acanthochlamys bracteata. Classification (NCBI taxonomy): domain Eukaryota; kingdom Viridiplantae; phylum Streptophyta; class Magnoliopsida; order Pandanales; family Velloziaceae; genus Acanthochlamys; species Acanthochlamys bracteata. The sequence continues at coordinate 4,317,536 of CM034129.1, read as the reverse complement.
CTCGTTCTTCCTAGAAGACTGAGACTGAGAAAGATCAACGTGATCAGTTAACCAGTTAAACGTAGTATATAATGTGGCGATGGTGGGTCACCTATGCGTACATAGTATGGTTTTTATATGCCTTCTGGATCCATATGCATATATATTTTGCTTTGGAAGTTTTATTAGTTTATTTGAATAGGAGGAGGCAAGAGGTGATACGGAAGTCTCCAGGCGTGAGAACGTGTTCTGACGAAGACAGATTGATGAATGAAGGAATCCACCAAAGCCTGCTGCTAACTTATCAGATCGATACATGGCAACAGAAACCATGCAGCTACCCAGTCCCACATTATATGCCCGAAACACGACGACGACTACGGATCTCACTCGCTCTTTCCGCGCGCAGTGTGAGAATAAAGCATGTCTGTCTGTCTCTGTGACGGAAGAAATATGAATAATAATTTCATAAACAACAATACGTTTTAAATTATCGAGGAGGTAACAGTGATGGGGATGCGACAAGGATTGTGGTGCTATCTGATTGCTGGTGGCTGATCGATAGTTCTATGCACACATATCCACACACAAAACACAATTCCCTAGCGTAGAATTTTGAAGCACCAGATTCTCGCTTGGGACCGCCGTCTTCTTTGCTGAGTGCTTTCCTAAACGAGATGAAGATTTTTGAACATGAACATCTATCTCCAACATATCTCATCACCACGCCGACAACACTCATTCCGGTCAACGATAACTTATTTCTTCATATTATAATGCATAGTGTGTATATTTGTTTAAAGTTCCAGATTGAATTTGAACACACAGCAAGCTGATTGTTAAATAATTACTTATCTTCCATTTTTTCTTGTGCTCATATAATCACATAAAATGCACGTTGTTACAGGTTCTATACTAAAGTAATCAGCTAGCTAGTTAGACATTTGTATGTTTACGTGTTGTAGTCTTGGGATTGTGAATGGAGTTCATGAAGATCGCCGAAAAAAAAACAGCTACAAAGAAAACATACATATATACATGGTTAAGACTAATCATGAAGAGATCAGTAATTGCTTTGACTGTGATTTCAATCTTTTTATGCAGCCTAGCTAGCTGGTCTCTACTAATGATTCCGTCATTACATTATTTCCATGCCTTCTAAACGAAGATAGATTGTGTGTTGAACCTTTATCAGATTGATTTGAGAAAATTTGTTTATTACTGGCATGTCAATTTAGAAAGCACTAACAAGTTAACTGTGAAGACTGTGATCAATCATTCACAGAGTTCGAGAAAAGTACTTATAACTTTCTTAATGAGAACAATTTTCAGAAAAGAAAATAAAAAAGATCGGAATGCTTCATATGCATCATAAGGTTACAAGCTATGTAGGTAAGTAATTAAGTCTCTGTCATTGAGATACTGTCCTTAGTGCCCTACATTGCGCATATATTAATTGGAACTTTTATATGATCCATTCAAGAAAAATGAACCTAGACAATTCCATATTATTGTCAATGACCAACCAATTATTATGCTAGCTCAATCAAAAATTTTGTCCCAGAGGACATATTTGGAGGAACTTTTTTTTCTAAATTTTTATTTTATGTTTTCTAATAAAATTTTTAAAATATTTTACAGAAATTTTTAAAAAATTTTAAATATATAAAAAAATTCTACGTCATAAAAATTTTTTATTAATTATTTTTATTATTTTTTTAATAAAAAAATTAAAACTTATTTTTAAAAAAATTTAAAATACTTTTTTTTTTTCGAAAAATTTATTTTCAATAAGTACTTCTAAATATATTCTAACTTCAAGTACTAATTGAACTTTGATCATATAAATAGGATCGCGTTGATGTGTCGAACCAGAACTGGTAACCTTGAACTTAAAACGATAGCTACATATATATCAAATCCTGACGTGATAATGATCAATACATAGAAATTATCATGGTGTGCACGTACCACTGTTTTGTAGTAGTGGCTGTTAGACAGTGAGCTACCTAGTCATTAATTATATTGTTGGGGTCCAGTAGAAAAGAATGACGGAGATCATTGTTGTCCGGGAAGAAATTAAAGTGATCGATTTTGGTGAAATTGATTTTGTTCGATCGAGAGCTTTTTCAATAAGATAAAGAAGGCCTTGAACTTGCGTACTATTATTAATGTTACATATACGTGCCTTGAACTTGTGAAACTAAAATTGCGTACTATGATTCTGAAGTTTTTTGAAGACTTAATGTAAGATAAAAGAAACGGATCCACACAAGAAGGCACATGGATTTTATCGTCTCAATATTTACAACGACGAAAAATGGCTCATTTGGCTAGCTTTCCACATTGACGTATAACAACCTATTTCGTAGGAACTTAACTCTATTGAAATTAAGCTATTTAACATCAGTCAACAGACAGACAACTGGTTGCTAGAGTTAATTTTAGACCATCTCCGATTCCTAGTGATGTCTATGTACATGTTTAAAATCCAAAATCTCCTTCAATTAAGGTCATACGCCCAATGGCCCAAGCTCAAACTTGGGCGTTAAAAGCAATGCCAAAAAGAAAAGCAGTCAAATATATATTATGCTTGCAATCATAATGTTTCATTCGGAACAAGTACCAAGATATATACCAATCTTAAGTGTTAACGCGCCGACCAAAGATGCTTCATTGTACCTTCTCCCAAAAGCCTACAAACCATAACAACCCAAATTAAACAGCAGATCATATTCAATTTCTTCTAAACAAGTACTACTCTTATATCTTAATTTGATCACTGATCTTTCGAGACTTGCATTACCAATATCCGTATGCTAAAACCCTCCCATGTTACATCCCACTCAACACATATATTAAATTTACAGTACATTCCCAGCAAATGCCAGTTAATTCTTTGGGACCATTTATCACTAATCATCAATATATAAACAGCAGGTAATTATTGAGATACATGATACAGGAGGAAGGACCCAAATAATTTTTTTTTAGCTGATTAGATGAGGTCCCAATACATTTCATTAGTAATATAACAGTTTTTACACAAACAAATCATGTGCAGCTTTGTTTCTATTACACTTAATTTATTTTTTCTTGCTAAAATTTGAGTTGGGACTTACTTCATGTGTTTGATCAGTTTATTCCTAACTCACCGAACTCGCATCTAATCCATTTTTCATCAAATTCAATTTCAGTGAACTCAATTTTATAAAACTCACTTCTAACTAATTAAATACACCCTAAAAAAACTCAAACAAAAACTGAAATTCTTATGTAATTCTCCCACTTCTATATATGTATGTCTAAGAAAATGTAATTAAAATCAAGAGAACAAGACTTCAGGTATCCTCCTTGACGCAAAAATTGATATTCATGTTTGCTAGAGAATTAATGTTAATGAAGGGCCATGCATATATTGATATATATATATATATATATATAGATATGAAGTGCAATCGTGCAACAGTGAATTATTATGTAAGAATATATATAATCTTGAACAGGACCAACTTATAATTATATATAATTAATGAGTGATCCATACGGGGCCAGGGCAAAGCCAGCCAGCTAGGCCGACAAAGATATGCTCATCGGCCGTAGCCGTCCGTCGACCACACACCAGGATGTTATTCAAAGAAAAAAGAACTACATGCGCTCATAAGAGGTCCCCATGCATATATTAGAATTATGTAAATATGGGACCTCTGGAATATTGTCCTTCAAATTTATAACTTGCTACTATCATACTATATGCATTCACATAGTCTTGTATATATTATTGCTATAGAATATTAATATGAGAGTGGGAGACCGATGATTACTACGACGACGACATCCTGAGTTGGTGGCGAACAGGGTGGGTTTATAATCAAACCCATACATAGAAATTATTTAATTAATCAAATTGAGCTACTTGATCCTTTTGGTACACTTCTTAGTCCCGACTTCTTTGTTTATTGCTTGGTCTAATATATGTATCACTGGTATGATCCTTGTGTCAGTTATAAAGACTACTGTGTCATCTATATATATATATATAGATGAAATAGAGATACATGATATTCTTAAAGGCATATAGTATACATGCCAATTAAAAGTGGCCGGAAAGACATTAATATTTAATTCCATCGTTAGATATGAAGAATCATGAGTTGCGAATATTTTGATAAAATTTCAATTCAACCGTAATACGACCCGACCTCCATCAAAACTCTTGATCAAAGTGACACAAAAATAAAATATATATTTTTTGTCAAATTTAAAAATTTATGTCATTTGATTAAAAGTTTCAATAGAAGTCGGTTCGTATTCTAATTGAGCTGAAATAAATTCAATCGGTAAAAAATATTACCGACTAAAGAAAGCACTGTCCGCAACGACTCATTGGTAACACTTTTACCGATTAACTATATATTCTTCATATATAACCTTCTAGTTATATTTCACAAGATCACACCCAGTATCGAAATTCTAAAATACTATCATATAAATTCATATTATTTGACTTACCATGAATTTAAGGAAGAATATTAAATTGTATTTTGGGCTATGTTTGAGTCTGGCTCATTATGTGTAATATATATTTTCTATGTGAAGGATATATATGTAATGCACATAATGGATGTCTTTCGTATAACCCATACAATCAAATATCAATAGTATTAAGACTAATCTCATTACTGAGATTGTATAAGCAAAATCTTTCCACACAATGGTGCTCATTCGCATAGCACTACGAAAATTTAGCCTAATTTTATGTGCATAAAGAATTTGTTAATTTTATGAACGAAGTTTATACAGAAATTTGCACGTTGATCGACTTTCTTTCTTGTTTCTTGTTGATTCTGTTATGCTGCATATTTTGTTTATAAAGATGCATGCTTTTCGTTCATGTTGAAGCTTTGAAATTTAATGATCCATCTTATATTCCATGAGATTAAGAATCAGTTACAAAAATCTCATAACCAAAGATTTCTTAATATTTTGTGTTCAACAACTACAATAAGAAAGAACTAATTAACTTAACCATATCTTGTTTGACCTATGCTCAAATTAAGATTTGTAATCCATATGTATGTATACTTCTTTGATCTTTTTTATTCTGACATATTAGTTAGGTCAGTCTACAGATTGAATTTTGGCGCTGCTTCAATCAAGTCTGTCCTTGGCATTCTAGGTCTTTATCAATTTATGAGGAACAAGCCAAAGCAGAAGATACCAACGAATGCAACTAAATTCATGTGAGACTGTTTGGACGAAAACAACGATTGCAGGAATCAACCGCAAGGCAGAGAATAAATTTAGAATACAAGGGAAAGCTAAACTACAGAACAGAAACAGTGATGGTTTTGTTTTGATGTCGGTCAACTGCTTCTGTCTTCAATCTCTGGATTGAGAATCTTTCTAATAATATCGGTCAACAGAATTGCAACTTCAGGAGTAGGTAGGTCGTCGCGCAACTCTGCTTCTCTCCTTTTTTGTTTCCGTCTTCCTTTTCACAAGACAACAAGTTTCTCTAATGAGATTGACGAGCAATTCGAAGTAACCTGTGCAAAACTGCAGATATCTCCGAGTTACAATGTAGACCAAGTTGTACTACAATATATGAGTTAAGTTAATATATCAGTATGAAGATTGGCATGGAAATGGAATCCATATTACGCAACTTCTTATCTATGATTGGAAGCGTTCGAACCGTGGAAGAAAAGAACCAAAAAATTGAATTTGGAACAACAGAGTAGAACAAGGACGGAGAAGTTAAACACGCCCTAAATCCAACTTGCCTGTATGAAAGGTCATGCATTGTGGCACGCAACTCGTCAGAAGGTTTCGAATGAATCCAAATTCCCAAAAGATGTAAAACTGGGTTCGCATCCAGTGGGCTCTGTTCCATGATAACAATCATTAGACTTCGGCCATGTTTGGGCGAACGTTCTTCCCCTATTCCCATTGATCTTCTAAAAGAAAATATTTTAGATTCTTACTTTTTTATAAAAAAAATAAATATAATAAATTCTACTTCTTAAAATTATTTATATATTTTTAAATAAAAATAATAAATTTTTTTAATGGAATTTACAAAAATATCTATTTTCAAAGCTTTATTTCTTCAAAGACCCAAAACGAGGCTGAATTCCACAAGAACTAATAATGCTAGTTTTGAACTATCAACCAATTAAAATATACAAATATGAAACATCTGGGCAGTCCATTAAGAACTATAGCTGCAGTTGTATACCTCTCGTGTATGTTCATGACCAATACGTTCACGCCATCAAACTTCTCTAAAATACATCACACACTATTAGTTACAATTACAATATACTCAGTTCAAACAATCATTTCGAACCATTGAAATCGAAAAAGAAAGGATTGCTACTAGCAACATCTGTCAGAATGCTAATAAAACCAAAAAGTGGGGATTCCGCCCTTGCACTCTTTTGATCAAACCTGCAATCAGATCTCAACATTCCAAATAACCTAGTAGTGCGGAGTCTGCGGACTACAAAACACATTGCAATATAAATGTGCTTAAAACTTGCTTATACATGAAGTCGTTCAGCACTCAACCTTTCTCCAGCATATTCATTTACTACAACTACCCTAGAGTAAATTATATACGCAGAGGTTACCTGCATCTATCTGAAAGCACTATTGCAGAAAAAGTAATCCCAGAAGCTCAAAACTAATTCCAGCTGGGAAAAAGAACGCTGCAAGTCCAAACTTCCAGCATAGAAAAACACGGCCTTCCTTCAACACTCTCCTTGTTGACTTACAGGGAACTATCAGACCCCTAATTCATTGCCTTCATTAATCCAACAGTTGACCTTCATACTTTTCTAACGCCCAATCTTCTAAACTCATCAGACTGTAGAGCTGGTAGGCAATGCACGTTCTGGGAGATGCTACTTAAAACTCTTTCACACCATGTATGTCATTCCAACCTGCATCAAATTTGTGTGGGGAACACTCAATGTTGCAATACCTCTCCTACAGTTTCTTCTCAAGAAGGAATAGAAATAATTTATCACTAGCTTTTTTATGAACCAAGAATCTTTCCTAGCACGGATATCCCCATGCCCCAGCAAATAAACAACTCCAGATTCCTTGGTCCTGTGTATAAAAGAAAGCTCCTTCTCAAGGCTCTGTCCTGAATCAGATAAGGTATCATCTTGACCCTCCTTGAAGGAAGCACTTGCTTCAGAACTTGGATTCACAAGATCAGAATAGTCAGATAGAAGAGGAACTCCAAGAGAATATACACTACCATTAGGTGCCACAAGAATCCTCGTGGACGACTCCTCTTCCTCATCAGAGTCATGGTCCCCATCACTTTCTAAGGAACGCTCTTGAGCTTCTCGACGAATGAACTTTTCAAGGCTTTCAATCAGAAGCTGTTCAAAAGATTGATGATTTTCCTTGCGCACATCCTTGTAGCCGTATCTGCAACAACAGAAAACAAAAAAGTTACTACTGCAACTAGTACTCATCTTTTCACAAAGCAATGATCATGTTTCAAATATGTAGCAAAACCATGCATGTAACTAGCTTCAATGTATTTAGTCCAATTATGCCCAGCAAATTTGTGAAGGCACCAAAGTGCTCATGCAAATTAATGAACCATTTTCAGGTTACATATTATTTAAGCAAATTTACTATTTTAGTGCAAGTACTTCAAGAAAAAAAAGTTCATGCAAGCTCATTAAGTCAATAAACGACCGTACCTAGCAATACAACGGAACAGGTGATAGCCCTTTGGGCAGACACGTCGGAAAAGAAATCTCTCATTTTGAGGAACAACAGGAACTGGCACATACTTTATGCACACAAAAATGATCATAGAATGAATAGCAGGAAGAGTAGTCAGGAAATGGCCAAATATAGCAGGTATTCCTTTGACCAACTCATTGTAGACTAGACCAATACCAGGAGCTCTAACAGTTCCAAGATTGCTGCCCAATTGCAATAACAAGCCCATTGACAACTTTTGTTTGACTTCACTTTCATACTTCAGCTTACTTCCATAGTTCCATATATACATCACCGTGAACATGGCTGCTGCAAGCACCAATAAAACCCAGCTTCCATCCCCAATACCAGCCAAAACTGAAGAGAAGAAAAGTAACTCCACACCAAGAAAGAAAAAGATAAACAGAAACACCAGTACAATATTAATTTGCCATATCAAGAGCATAATGATGGTGACCAGTACAGTTGTCATAATCATGATGCCCAGTTCAGCAATGCCTGCAGAATAGATTATCCATTACGTAACAGCATATCCATAAACAATTAAGGGATGAGATAAAGACAAGGTAAGGACAACATAAACAAACAACTCATAGCAAAAAACAGAAGCAAGACGCAGGCATTATGATGACCTCCTTACATACAGTCTAACTCATGCCTCTCCCATTACCTAGTTCTGTAACAAATAATGCGGATCCCAGCTACTTTTAAGAAATTTATGTACGAGGATTCTGGCTACTTGTGTGCATTTATATAACTCTTTTAAGAAAATATCAAGTGAATGTATGAAGATACTGGCTACTTGTGTGCTCAGAGGGCAGTTTTCTGATTTCAGAGTGTAAAGCTATCAAAGTCACAAGAAGGGACAAGTTGGAATCTCATCTGACCACCATCATTCCCATCTTCCATGCCCAGGCAGACAGCATTGCAAAAGAATGAGCAACAATGACTCCAGCCAAGATCAAATCCCTAGCACAGTTAAACTAGTCCTTTAATTTGGTTATCGTATATTAAGCACGATTGACAGAGACACCTTTATTCGCTGCTCTCAACAAAAAGCGAGACACCATCAGAAAACTACTGTTTGAGGAAAAGATTAGACGCCGTCGAGGTGTGCAAGTAGAAATAAATAGTACATACCAAAGAAAAGAAATTAATCTATGTAGAGGACGTGCAGCTGTCTCTCAATAAACCTTTGACAACTACAAAAATCTTGGTCTCTGTGACCATGCTAACTTAGACTGTTAAACCAATATTGAGGTATAATGCACGTAGCATGGCTAACCTTCCAATAAGGTTAATAAAAATCATAGCCAGACATAAAGAAAGGAATACACTGAAAGAAAGAGAGCAGAAACTATACCATAAGCATTGCCAATCTCATTTATGCTCCCAAAGCTGGCAACAAAACCCAGACACAAAACAAGGAGAAACCAGTTTATGACTGGAATATATATTTGACCCATGAACTTCCGAGATGTGTGGATGATCTTGAGACGGGGAAAGCAACCGAGAGCTGTTGATTGCTTTATGCATGAGAATGTCGCCGCCGTCATTGCTCGGCTTGCTATTAATGCAGCCAAATTTGCAATAATTACAACTGGCCAAAAAGCACCACCTGAAGACAGATAACGCCATTGTCATGACAATGAAATCAAGTCATAACTCCAATCTGGAAGTCAAATTACAACTGTTGCAAATAATGCAAGCAACAGTCTGCTGTCTCTACACCTTTGAAAATTATGATATCACTATTTTTTGTCAAGAAGTCACTTGAAGTGTTTAAAAAGAAAAAAGGAAATTCATGTAAAACTGTGAATTCCGTAAACTTACCAGGCACAGATGAGAAAAAGACCTGCTCTGATTGACTGAGATTCTCTAAAAGAAATGCAGCCTGGCCTAGGTATCCCAACAAAAGGCAAGGAAGAACTAGAAATACAAAGGTAAGCTGCAATAAGATGCAAACATCCATAAATACCAAAAACATCATCATAAGCTCAATTTAAGATCAACTTTCATACAATCCGAACGGACATACTTCAAAAGCACATTGTACCTGAACAGATGTCACAGAGAAATAGCAAAGGTCTGCAAACATTGCCTCAGAACCTAAAAGAAGCCACTTGTCAAGTTTGAAGCCAAACAAGTACCAAATAAATGTTACCAGTGCTAGTACCTAAAGATGGATAATATTCTTCAGATTGTTGAATGAAAGAGAAAAGTCTAAGCCATTATATGTTACCTTACCTGTTGCACACAAAATACAACCACCAAGTGACATAAAAGCCTGTGCTGGACTCCTCTTAAAATAATGATATATGTACACAGGGTTGAACGCCATCAAAACTGTAGTGCCATATTTTGTAAGGTTGTATATACCAATTCCTCCTAGTGAACAGAACCATATGAATAAAGCAGGACCTACTGCAAGCCCAACTTTACTTGTTCCAAATCTCTGTACACTGAATAAGACCACAAGAAATGCAACCGTGATCATTACCACTTCCCCTGCAGAAAACAAAAAAAGGATAATAATAATAAAAATAAAGAATATAATAAAATGGGTAGATAAGCAAGCTCCCCAAACAGCCAACAAAAAAAAACAAAAACATCCTTCCCATAATTAGAGAAATAAAGTCTACAGTAACTAGTTAGCAAGCACACCTCCAGGCAATAGACAATGACAACTTAAACTCATGCTCTGCAGTATCTGTGCTCAATGACTAATATCTGAACCACTGACCAGTTCATTTTCTTTAGCTTATATCGAAATAAATCCTAGTAGTATCGATTGAACCACTGTGTACAATTATACAAGATCTCCAAATTACGCATACACATCTTCCCACCCCACACAGAAAATACAAACTAAACGTACTTGCAGCAAAAACTTCTGACTCTTTGGAAGAATCCTATGCAAAAGTCTATCAATTGCATGAAATAAAAGTTTAGGAGTACAAAAAGTATATATTGAAGTCCTGGTATTACCTTCATTGACACTGGAAAACCCAAACTTCAAGCCATTCACTGCCGACATAACTGAATGGTGAAATAGTAAAGATAATGTTAATGATAGAATGGAAAGACCATAACAAAATAGGAAAACAGCTAGGATTTTAATTAGCATTTCACCAACAAGTGACATTATCCAAGGAAAGCTCATTCGCCTACCAGACATTGCTGGTGTGACAACTCCATCAGCTATCACCATTGAAGTACCAAAGAGTACTAACATCAGAAGCAACTTCTTAAGTGTCAGTGAGGATTCCAGGCGTTCTTTAATTTTAAGAGACCTTTCAAGCTCTGCTGAAGGCACCTTAAGCCGAAAACTCGATATGCGAGCATCAGAAGGCAATTGGTTCGGAAGGAGACTGGCTTTTGCATTTCTACATATCAATGAATACAAAGCAAATGTACCCCCTAACATAATTAGAGATAGTGAAAGCAGTGAAAAGTCAGAATCCAAGTCAAAGAGGTCCTAAATCAATTTCAGATGGAAATACCATGAAAACCATTAACATACCTTCACCATCGTCATTGCCCCAAAGAACAATGAGGGTATACTTCACAAGTGGTATCAAAATCAAAGTATACAAAACTAAAGAGAGTGCTCCAAGAACATCTTTCTTCACATTGATAGGATACTTGTTGAACATCACATCAAATGTATACAATGGACTTATTCCAATATCACCAAATACAACACCGAGAGTCTGAAGAGTGAGTATAATAGTCCTGCCCAAATTAAACTCCTGCAAATAAGTATGAAGCTTCAGAAGTAAAACTCATGTGCTATATGTCGAGGTCCTACATTACTATTATAATAAGCCAGATTAAATTCAAAATTGCCACAACAAACTTAATGCTAAATGACATAACAACATTCAGCAATTAGAGCCCCTGACAGTCAATTCAGGAACACAAACTATGCAGAACCAGGCTTCTATTCTTTTAGGCTCCCTATTGAGTTCCATCTATTAAAAAGGAAGGTGCGACCATGAATTCATGTGTGGCTAAATCACAGTATGAACTCAATCTGGTCAATGCTCACCAATGACCTCAAGCCAACCACCTCTTCTTCCCTCCCATCATATCGCCGTTGACACGGCTCTTCTTACCCGAAACAATCACTCTGGATAGGAGCGATTGGCTACAATAAAACCTCAAACGACTACGGGTTTTTTTTTTTTTTTTTTTTTTGAGCCTGTTAGCATGGAGTTTTTATTCAGAGTTAACAAAAAAGACAATAATCTGATCACATCGAAAAGTTAGTTTGCAACCTCAAAATGATGATGGTAATATAGCAAGGCTCCATATCCCCTTTGCTCTAGAAGCTCCCATATCAAAATGATGATGGTAATATAGCAAGGCTTCATATCCCCTTTGCTCTAGAAGCTCCCCTATCAACAACTACTCAGCAATTTCATGTTTATGCCTTTTGCCTGACAAATCCTTGGGCAAATTTTCATATACTTACTCCACAAATCATTTCTTGAAAACTGACCCATATATTATTCAATTCTCATCGAACAACATGAAACGAACAAACCATTTCTAACAAAAATCAGCACAGCAGTGCGAAAAAAAAAAAAACTCTATCTGCAGAATCCACTTACATACCCATACCTCATATTCATGTCGGTGTGCGCCGGGCACCTCAAGTGCCTCAACATCAAAGGAATCGATTCTCGGGCCAGTACGAATAAGTCGGTGCTCTCCTCCATCATCATCCTCGGAATCAAAGCCCACATGCGACGACGACCGTAGAGACCGCTCATCATCGCCGTTGAACTCTTCGTCTACTTCATCATCGCCCTGAAAAACCCAACGAGATTCTGTTGAGTCTGATTTCTTCAAAGACCCACCACCACTACTTCCACCATTCGCCCTCCCTCCTCCTGCACTCCCCTCCGTCATTAAATCAAATCAAAATCGACCAAAAAAATAATTTTCAAATTTCGGAATGGAAATGCTACGAACAAAAGATTAAGGAATCATTTGATGATCGAATTGAATTGAAGAAGAAGAAGAAGAAGAAAATAGATCGAGAAGGCCTGAAAGATCGGAAGGAAGGATTCGTTTGATTTGGCTTCATGGCTTGCCTTGAGAAAAATTGGTTATCATTTTCTGGAAATTGAAAATTAATGGAGGTTTCAATAATTCGTTGGTGTGGAATCCAATAGATTTCAGCCTAATTTCCAAGCTACGTTCTTTATGATAATTTTATTTTGATTATTTGTTTTATTGAACAAGAAAATTCTGACTATATGATGCATTTTAAAATATGGAACAGAAGTTTATATTATAATTTCATAAAGTAAGGATTACTGAAATTAAGTTAGGAAATTGTTTAAGTGTAGTTCAAGCTCAATAGGATAATATAAGTTGTTGACCTACTAAAATTTTCCATTTAATCTAATCAGTTCTTTACTTCATGCTATTGTTGGGAATATGCAGGTATGCAACTGCTCCCTTCCCTTCAAAAACAAAAGAAACAAAAATAGAAAGAGGAAAAACAGCAAGATATCTCTGGGGCTAGGTTGGGCTTACTAATTTTCTTGTGTAGACTTAAGGCCCATTCACTAATGGATCGTGTTTACTTTATAAATAAAGTAAGTGAAATAAATTTTTTAAAAGTTAATTTAAAAAATAAAATTTAAAATATTTAATAAAAAATAAAATTATATATTAATTTAATATTTATATTAAGTTTTAAAAATAAATTTTTTTAAAAAATTTATTAATAAAAAAATTTATTTTAATTTTTGTAAGTATTTTATATTAAAAATAAATTTTAAAAAAATGAGTTTGAAATGGTAGTAAACACTTTAATCCAAGCCAGAGCAGTTTCCAGTTCGTACGGTTGGCTGATAGCGCCTTCTAGTTGCCGCTGTGACCGGTAGCATTCGCCACGTGTCTTCTTCTACTTGTGCAGGTGTCCCGAAACCAACGATCGGCGCTCTCTGGATGACGAAACCTTTGATTGATAAGTGTTCATGCTCTGAATAAAGAATAACAACTACAACAAGAGAATAGTGAAATTATTTTTGTTTGGCCGGCGTGGTATTGAAAAGATATGGGAGGGCAGCAGAGAGCACTTCTTGGACTTGTCTCGCGTTCCATTGCAGCATCTGCACGTTCGTGCTACTTCAATGGATCCCAGAACAGGGGAACCTTGCCTTTCTCCGTTCAAATCTCGCAGGTAATCAAGCTTTTAAAGACTGAAATCATGAAAAAGTAATGTTTCGGTAATTCTCCAAATTAATTGATCGTTTCTTGAAAATGTTGTGGTTCAATTTTCAGGCATACAGAAGACCTGCTGAGGAAGGTGAAGGCTTCACTGGTGTAGCCCAGGAAGCAGCAGAAATAGCGAAGAATACCGTAACAGCAAGTATTGACATAGCCGCAAGCACGATCGATGCAGCAGCTAGAACAGCGAGCAATATCGCTTCCGGTGCTTTCGGCTCGGCGACGAGATCATCAGGCACAAACAACATGCATAGAGGATCAACACCTTCGTCCGTCCACGATCCGTTTGCAGATACAGCTGGTTCCACTGGACAGGCAACCGGTGATTACCCTGCGCGCGACAAGGTGAAGGCTGGAGTTGATTCATTTGCTGACACCATCAATGCTGCAAGTGGCATGAGTGGACAAACAACAGGATCTACAAACACGAACCAGCATCGATACACTGGAGCTTCTACTGGATCCGATGGTAATCATCCGGTACGTGACTCTGTGAAGGCCGGTGTTGATGCTGCCGCAGATACTATCAATGCCGCAACTGGGAACACAACCAATAGACAAGCAACAGACAAGGGACAGCAGAACAACTATGGAAATACCTGGAACAGAGGAGCTGCAACTGACAGTCATCCAGTGCGTGATACGGTGAAGGCAGGAGTTGATACAACGGCAGACACTATCAATGCTGCAACTGGCATGGACGGAGATATGGGACGGAAGCAGACTAGTGGTCCTTCAGGGCAGGCAAATTACAACCATCCGGCGCAAGATGCTATTGACCCAGTGAGGGATGTCGATCGGCCATAGGTTGTACTCAATTCATGTACTCTTTTTATATATCTTCCTCCGTTTATTATTAGAATCCGCAAATTTACAATAATTTCCCTTGAGCTTTTGTAGATATGGATATGAATGTGACCGTGTTGTAAATTTGCAAACCGGTTTATAATCTTAGACGTATCGTCAGAGGATTTGCCAGTTGTCCTTAAATAAACAAGAAATCATACTACGGAAGGATTGCACGCTCATCTCGTCTGTGCCGCATTTCTTTTATAGTTGATTTTAGTGCAATCGTCTTCTTGTTTCTTTCAGGTGTACTCGATACGTGTAGATGATTCAATGGACGTGAGAGTTGCTGTCAATGATGTCGCAGAAAGTGTTGGGTTTGGTCCTTTGAGAGAGTATTGTTTATGAAATAAATTTTTTTAAAATAGAAAATATTTTTATTTTTTTAAAAAATAAATTTTTTTATAAAAAAATAATAAAAATATATAATAAAAAAATTTTATTATATAAAATTTTTTTTATATTTTAAAATTTTTAAAATTTTTTTTAATATTTATAAAATATGTATTAAAAAAATGAAATAAAAAATTAAAAAATTTTGTTAAAAAAAGTAAAAATAAATGCACTCCGTGAATGGGAAGAACAATTTGGATGGTAATGCTTGACTAGTCGATTTTGGACTGAACGGGGCCGGCCCGTTGCTTGATTTTGTGAGCTGGTGAGTGGCCAAGTCCAGCCAGTGAAAATCGAACATGGCATCAATATTCATATTAAAGAAAAGGTAGGAGTAGTTTGTGGTCTGTACAAACTACAGAAAGAAACCAAGCCAGTATTCGTATAGAGTTTGTTTCCCATTTATTTCATTTGATTTTTCCTGTATATTTAGAAGCATATTGTTGAATTTTTCCTTTTTTGTGGAAGTGGCTCAAATCTATATAGTTAAAACTCATATAAAGAGATAAAAATATTTTTATCTTTTCCTTCTTAAAATGAATTTTTAGAATTTGTAAATCCTATGTTGCATCCACCGCCAAGAACAAAAAAAAAAAAAAATAAATAAAAAAAATTATTGTTTTGCTGTCCAGTTTGATCAAACGTCGGATGAACGTCGATTTGACGTTCGATTGAGCTGAAATTTGATCAGTATATTTTCGGCGGATATTTCTTCAATCTGAACGGTGGAGATCGTATTCGGAGTTCTCTACGTGCAGATCAGTACGTATTTGTAAAGCTATCGATTTTGGTGAGATCTCTCTAATTCTTTTTTACGGTTTGCCAAGATTGTTGAATCTTGAGATATATGGTTATATGTCTCTAGTTTTAGCTAGAGAGAACTTGTGTATTCCCATTATTGTAATAATAGAGGTTTGTTGGTTGCCATAGTTTTTACTCCTTACGTTGAGAAAGTTTTTCACATAAATTGTTTGTGTTTATGTGCTTGCGATTGTGATAATTTTCGTGCATTGAGTATTTGCCGAAAGTATTGCTCTATTTGGTGGTTTTATATTAGGTTCACACAAGAGAGGGATAAGTTTTATTTCCGCTGCTTGCTCTACATATTGTGTTGAATATTGGTAGAGACGGTTTTATCCCTTCAAGTGGTACCAGAGCGTAGGTTTTACTTGATTTGTGTCTTGTGGTGAACATAGAAGCTAATACAAATAGAATGATTAATTTGGATGGTTCAAATTACCATTTGTGGAAAGGAAAGATGAAGGATTTGTTATATGTGAAAGATTATTATCTACCAGTATTTAGTGAAGAAAAGCCTGCCAATAAAATTGATGCTGAATGGAACTTAGCTCATCGGCAAGTGTGTGATTTTACTAGACAATGGGTAGATGATAATGTTTTAAACCATATTAGTGATGAAAAAAATGCAAGCACTTTGTGGAACAAGCTTGAGCAATTATATGCTAGAAAAATTGGGAATAATAAACTGTTCTTGATTAAGCAGATGATGAATCTGAAATATCAGGATTGAACTCCTATGACAGATCATTTGAATGCATTTCAAGGTATTATTAATCAGTTGGCTGGTATGAATATTAAATTTGATGATGAAGTGCAGGGTTTATGGCTTCTTGGTACATTGCCGGACTCGTGGGAGACGTTTAGGATGTCTTTGTCTAACTCAGACCCAGATGGTGTCATCACTATGAATTTGGCCAAGAGCAGTGTTCTGAATGAAGAGATGAGAAGAAAGTCACAGGGTTTCTCTTTGCAGTCAAAGGTCTTGGTTACAGAAAGAAGGGGAGGAGTAAAAGTAGAGGTCTGAAGAACAGAGACAGAAATAAAAGCAAGTCTAATAAATTTGCTGATGTTGAATGTCATTACAATGGTCTGAAGGGGCATATAAAGAAATATTGTCGTAAGTTGAAAAGGGACAACAAAAATGACAAGAGTAAGAAAACGAAAAAGGTTAAAGGTAATGAGGTTGATAAAGTTGCTACTGTCACAGATGACTTCCTTATTTTGTATGATGATGTTGTCAATTTTGCTTCTCATGAGACCAGTTGGGTGATTGACAGTGGTGCCTTCATTCATGCTACATCTCGGAAGGATTACTTTGCATCTTACACATTTGGTGATTTTGAAAGTGTTAAAATGGGTAACGATAGCTTAGCTAAAGCTATTGGCGTAGGAGATGTATGCTTGGAGACGAATAATGGTACCGTTCTGACTCTGAAAAATGTTAAGCATATTCCTGACCTTCGTTTGAATTTGATCTCTACAGGCAAACTTGATGATGAGGGATTTTGTAACACCTTTAGTGATGGTCAGTGAAAACTGACTAAAGGCTTTATGGTTATAGCTAGAGGCAGAAAGTATTCGTCACTTTATTTGATGCAAGGAAAGATATCCGCTTCCATTGTTAATGCAGTTGATAGTGATGTTATGATTGAGCTTTGGCACAACAGACTCGGTCACATGAGCGAGAAGAATTTGCAAATTTTGGCTAAGAAGAATCTCCTTTCTGAAATGAAGAATGCACCGTTGAGTAAGTGTGCGCATTGTTTGGCAGGAAAGCAAACCAGAGTTGCCTTTAAGACATCCGCTCCTTCAAGAAAGCCAGGTATACTTGATTTAATATATTCTGATGTTTGTGGCCCTATGAAAACAAAAACACTGGGTGGTTCTTCTTATTTTATGACTTTTATTGATGATCATTCAAAAAAGATATGGGTCTATACCTTGAAAACGAAAGACCAAGTGTTGGATGTCTTTAAACAATTTCATGCTTTAGTTGAAAGACAAACTGGTTTGAAATTGAAATGCATTAGAACTGATAATGGGAGTGAGTATTTTGGACCTTTTGATGAGTATTGTAAACAGCAGAGCATTAGACATCAAAAGACACTTCATAAGACTCCTCAGTTGAATGGTTTAGCTGAGAGAATGAATAGGATATTAGTTGAAAGGGTGAGATATTTACTTTCACAAGCACAGTTATCAAATTCTTTTTAGGGCGAGGCTTTGAGTACAGTTATGCATGTTCTAAATCTCTCACCATTTGTTCTTTTAGATTTTGATGTTCCAGATAAAATTTGGTCAGACAAGGATGTCTCTTATGATCACTTGCGCGTCTTTGGATATTGGCTTTTGTGCATATTCCCAAAGATGAAAGGTCTAAGCTTGATGCGAAGACAAGATAGTGTGTGTTCCTCAGTTATGGACATGATGAGTTGGGTTACAGATTTTATAATCCTGTACAAAAGAAACTTGTCAGAAGCCGAGATATTGTGTTTGTAGAGAACCAAACCATACGTGACATCAAGAAACAGATATACCAATTCCTCGATGTACTGATGGTTTAGCTGACTTGGATCTAGTTCCTCCAACGCATGCGTCAGCACAAATTGGAGAAGAAGTTCAGAAGAACCAGCATGATATAGATGATATTGGTATGCCTACATAGATTGATGTGAGTGATGTTATTCACGAGTAGTCACCAGTGTCACATGTCCCAGTAGAGGTAACACCAGAGATTTCACTCAAGAGGTCTAGTAGAGACCGACAACCTTCCAATCGGTATTCTGTTGACGAGTATGTTACTGACTGATGGGGGAGAGCCCGAATGTTATGCAGAGGCAATGAAAGATGAACATAAGAAAGAGTGGTTTGAGGCTATGCAAAATGAGATGAAGTCGTTATATGAGAATAACACTTTTGAGCTAGTGAAGTTACCTAAGGGAAAAAGAGCTTTAGAGAACAGGTGGGTGTACAGAGTAAAGCTAGAAGATCACTCTTTCCAACCACATTACAAAACTAGACTGGTTGTCAAGAGATTCAGGCAAAAGAAAAGGTATTGATTTCAATGAAATATTTTCTCCCGTTGTTAAGATGTCATATATACGTGTGGTTTTGGGTTTAGCAGCTAGTCTTGACTTGGAGATTGAGCAAATAGACGTCAATACTGCTTTTCTACATGGTGATTTAGATAAAGAAATTTACATACAGCAACCAGAAGGTTTCGAAGTAAAAGGAAAAGAGAATTATGTGTGCAAGTTGAACAAAAGTCTTTATGGACTGAAACAGGCACCGAGATAGTGGTATAAAAAGTTTGAGTCTGTTATGGGGGGAGCAAGGCTACCGAAAAATAACTTCTGATCATTGTGTTTTTGTTCAGAGATTCTCTGATGATGAATTTATTATATTGTTGCTTTATGTTGATGACATATTGATTGTTGGTAGGAATGCTTCTAGAATTGACAGATTGAAGAAGCAATTGAGTAAATTCTTCGCTATGAAGGATTTAGGGCCAACAAAGCAAATTCTTGGTATTCGGATTAATCGAGACAGAGTAGCCAAGAAGTTATATATGTCACAGAAGCAATATATTGATAAGATACTTGAAAGATTTAATATGAATCAGGCTAAAATAGTTAGCTCTCCTCTTACTACTCACTTTAAGTTAAGCACCGAGCAGTGCCCTTCTACAGATCAGAAAAAGGAAGACATGGAAAGAGTTCCATATGCTTAAGCAGTAGGAAGTTTGATGTATTCAATGGTGTGCACGAGACCAGACATTACTTATGCAGTTGGTGTTGTTAGCCGCTTTCTGTCAAATCCAGGAAAGGAGCATTGGGATGCAGTGAAGTGGATTATGAGATATCTACGAGGTACTACTGATTTGAGACTCACCTTTAGAGGTGGAAAATCAGTGCTTGTGGGCTATATAGATTTAGATATGGCGGGAGATTGATTCCTGAAAGTCTACTTCGGATTATTTGATTACATTTTCAGGTGGAGCTGTATCTTGACAATCGAGACTGCAGAAATGTGTTGCACTTTCTACGACTGAGGCAGAGTATATTGCAGCAACTGAAGCTGGTAAGGAGCTATTGTGGTTGAAGAAGTTTATTAAGGAGCTCGGTTTCAAACAACAATATTATGTGCTACTTTGTGATAATCAAAGTGCAATTCACCTTGGTAAGAATACTTTTCATGCAAGATCAAAGCATATTGATGTGAGGTATCATTGATTAAGAGATGCTCTCAATGACAACTTGTTTGAACTTGAGAAGATTCACACCAATCTCAATGCCTCTAATATGTTAACGAAGACACTAGTAAGAGAAAAGCTTGAAATTTGCCGTTTGATCGCCGGGATGGCGATTCCCTCCACATAGTCGAAAAGGGGAAGATTTGTTGAATTTTTTCTCTTTTGTAAAGGTGGCTCAAAATCCATATAGTTAAAACCCATATGAAGAGGTAAGGATATTTTTATCTTTTCCTTCTTAAAATGAATTTTAGGATTTGTAAACCCTATACTGCATCCACCACCAAGAACAAAAAAAAAAAATAGAAAAAATAGGAGAAGATATTGTCTTGCTGTCCAGTTTGATCAAACGTCGAATGAACGTCGATTTGACGTCCGATTGAGTTGAAATTTTGTCAGCGTGTTCCTGGCGGATAGTTCTTCAATCTGAACGGTGGAGATCATATTCGGAGTTCTCTACGTGCAGATCCGTACGTATTTGTGAAGCCATCGATTTGGATGAGATTTCTCTAATTTTATTTTACGGTTTGTCAAGATTGTTGAATCTTGAGATATATGGTTGTATCCCTCTAGTTTTAGCTAGAGAGAACTTGTGTATTCTCATTATTGTGATAATGGAGGTTTGTTGGTTGCCGTAGTTTTTACTCTTTATATTGAGGAGGTTTTTCACGTAAATTGATTGTGTTTATGTGCTTGCGATTATGGTGACTTTCGTGCATTGAGTATTTGCCGAAAGTATTGCTCTATTTGGTGATTTTATATTAGGTTCACACAAGAGAGAGATGAATTTTATTTTCGCTATTTGCTCTACGTATTATGTTGAATATTGGTAGAGACGGTTTTATTCCATCACATATCCCCTCCAAAACCAAATATTTCAAATCTACAGTCGATAATTTTGGTGGGCTCACTTTCTCAAATGAAGCTGAAATTTGCATAGCTTCCGGAAGTATAACACCTTCGATTCTCCATTATGCTATTTTGGCTTCAGCTTCACTTGCACTTATTCCTTTAATTTCGCCATTAATTTGTTCTTCCGGTGGATATGTTCTCTGTTCTGAATAGTGGGAGAGCGTCAGCAATGTCTTAGCTGACTGACTCGGCGGTGAAATGCTTTCTGTTTTGAGTGGTGAGCTGATCAGCAAAATATCAACTTGCTAGTTAACTGCTGGTGTGCTCGACTGCAATAACCAGCAGCGAGTCAGCTGGTTAACGTCCAATGACGTTTTGATTTCATATAGATCAGCAGATGGTTAGCGTGCTGAGTCAGTACTAACTGAAATATTTAGATGAAACACATTAATATTAACATCATAATTACTTAATCTTTGTATCTTCAAATTCTTTTGGGGTTCCAACAACCGAGCACAAGTCATTGTCAAGATGTCGTACACCACCAAGGGCTTCAATCGAAGTATTAAAGAAGAAAGCAGGATTTCACAGCTTTCTTAGATTAGTTAAGGTTTTAGCTTCAATGGAGAACAGACGATCCCATCTGGCTATCACAATTTCTCATCAAACAAGTTGTAGCTTGGAACCTCCAGCCCTGCTTTGCGTCCAGCAACTTCTAACATAATAACCAAGTGATAAACACTTGCTAGAGTTCCATGTATAATTGATATAAAAGAAAGCAGTACAACTTAAACAAGGTGCAGTAATTGTATGCTGGAACTTACAACTCTATAAAAACACAAAGAACTTGAGAAAGAGACAGCGAGGATCGTTTACATTTTAACCACATTAATTTTCTCATGAACAAATTTTAGAATATATAACGACGATAAGGTCTTCCATGCAATCAGAGAAGAAACTTTTTAACATCAAAAGGCCTTGTACACAGACTGCATAAATAACTTGTTACTAGACCACAAAAATTTCACTACAGGCAAGGGGATACATCAGATGATCGAACGATCATTTGTTACAATTGGAAAGATATCACCTAAAAAGAGAAGCTCTTAGACCTTACTCTCTTGATAGTTGATACCACCAGCATTTGCCTTCTTTTGGGGGTAGATTATACTGAAGTAGTACAAGGGGAACTCATATTCAACTGATATCCTTTGAAGGTAACTGAACCTTCGACTGATAAGACAATACCCAATATCTTATAGAGACTGGATCTAGCTTCAACCTCAAGTTAAAATGCTTCCTGCCTCCAAGAATCACAAGTGAACAATTGTAAGTGAACTCCTCTCTCACTTCACCTAAGGGCATTGATGAAAGCTAGGAGTGAATCGACATCCCTCTTCTCTGAAGGGTACTTGATGGGCCGTGATGTGTGTTTAGGGAAGAAAAGAATGGTGGGAAAACTACCCAATTGCAACTCTTTCTCAGCAAAAGGTTTCTGGCTCCCATCTGCCCTGAACTTCCCAACCTTGACCCCTGAGCTGGAAAGTTCTTGAGCCAAGTCCATATAAGCAGCCTCCATTCCCTAAGCAAAACAAGGAAGATGGTTAGTTCCACTGTTTTACACAGATTTTCTATGTAAAAACAAATGCAGATAACATTCTATACCTGACAAAAGGGGCACCAAGGAGCATACAGAACAACCAACCATGGTTCCCTTCGGTTTTCTAGCCTAAGTAAGTTCTCAATGCCAGTTCTGCTAAGGTTGACAATAGTCTGGTTGTCAAAAATGTCAGGCGTACCATCGACAGAGGTGGCAGCCCCGTTCCCATTAGCAGGCAACTTTTGGGCCTCATTTTGCGCTATGTTTCCTTTATGTAAACCGCATTCCTTGGCTGCAGCATCCTCCCACCACCACCTACCCTCTCTCTCATGCTGCCCAGGTAAAACAGGCCTTGTACACGGCTCACAGCCGATTGAGACATATCCCTATGAGCATAAGACAAAGCAATATGAGATCAGGATTGCAGCTAACAATTGGAATTAGGAAGAACCATCTTCATTCTCATAGCATTTGTTTGCATAATACCTGTGAATGTAGAGAATTTAGAGGAACATTCATGGTCCTAAGGAAATTCCAGATGTCCTTGCCTTCAACGGTTGCAACTGGATTCCACTTAATCAAACTACCAGCTCCACCATCCAAACCTTCAAAGGAAGGATCTACCTGCATATCTAACACTTCTTTGTTAAAAGAATTCGTAAAATTTTCATTCTCGATAGGCAAGGATAACTAGAAAAGGAACATAAAGCTTGCACAGAAATATAACAGAGAACTGAAGCATCATAATTTTCTCATCATAACTAGTGGACCAGAGAAACTACTAACAAAGTCAAAACTAGCATGAAGGTGAAACAATAAGCTGTACCTGAACAACTGGAATATTAGCTCTTGTGCCTGGTGACTGATCTTTTCTTTGTCCAGTGATCCAAGCCCTGAGACCTTTGAGAGCCCTCCTCAGAGGTCTCACCTTCCTCACTCTGCAGCACTCTTGATGGCCATCCTCATAAAATGAAAAGAGACCCTTACTTCTTACAAGAGCCTGTACTTCTATAGCATCAGGGAACATGTACTCGATATGAATTCCATAATGTTTCTCTACTGCATCAAAGAATCTGTATGTTTCTGGGTTCAACCTTCCAGTATCTAGGCTGAAAACCCTGAATGGTCGGCCTGTTAATCGAGCATATTCAATTAAAGCAACATCCTCTGCTCCACTGCACATGGAAGGGCATGCATAAATGCAAATTTAGTATCTTATTTAATCAAATTAATTAAATCCCAAAACATAAACAAGAAAAATACTACTAAAAGTCATTGATGCCCAAATTTGTATTGCAATAGCAATACATTTCTCATGAGGTTCTCTTCTAACTTTTACTGTTGAACACAGAATAATCTGAATCTACATGGTAATAAGAACTGAAAATGGGAAACGAACAACAATATCTTAAAGAAAAACCCACATCCAAGGTTATCAACTTGCATCGGTCCAAGCAAAAGCCTAAAAGCAGAAAATTATGTTTATGTATAAAGAAGGTAAGGGGAAAAAAGATATTCTATAATTGATGCAATATTTTTTAACAAAGCTTTCATCATTAGAAAAATTTTGATGACATGTAAGCATATCATTTTACAAAACTTGAAGCTGATCAGGATCACTTCCATTCTGAAGTCCAAAGGAAAGGATATTCTCAAACAGCTCTATCAGCATAACTAAATTCTATGATACAACTAGACATAGTAATCGAACAAGGAGCACATCCTCTCAACTGCAAACTTCTTTGCCGTAATAATTACATGTACCAACTACACCAAACTCTCACTTTTTGACAGAGTATATAACAGAGTAAGCCCTCAAGACAACAAAAGTACATCAAGGTGTTAAAATCACAGGAAAGCTAATGATTTCGAAGTGCAACTCGTGATGGAACAGGTTAGTAAGAGTAGTTAAGGCTCATGCAACGCCAATTTAAGGATTCTGATCAGATGCAAACAAAAACATGAAACTAAAGAAACTATATTTTGATCCACAATCAACTGCAAAGAAAACTTGATTAATAATTTTGCAATATTGCATTCTCATTGATCCAATACACAAGGCCCCGGCTCATGCATGAATACTTGTCATCATCATGGACCCATATATTGAACCAATGAGAATACACAATCCTCTACCCTACAATTGTAAGGGTAAGGGATGTCAAATTTAGAGGCGTTTGGGAGTAGTTTTCAAAAGTGCTTTTTTAAAATGAAAATTTTTTTTTTTATTTCGAAAAATGAGGTTTAGTTTTTTGACCTCAAGAAAATAATAAAAATAAACAATAATAAAATCTTACTACGTAATATTTTTCTATATTTTTTAAATTTTTAAATAAATTATATAAATTTTTAGAAAATCTATTAAAAAACGTGAACTAAAAAATTGAAAATAACTTATTGCAAACAGCCCTCAAAAGTGTTGCAAGAGCAGCTCTCTTCAGCAAAACTATAAATGATAGAAACAAGGTACCCTACTATAAAAAGAATATCCCGTTTTAGTCCCTACTACGGAATATTCTACGAACCCATACATACTCCTAATTAGATACTTTTCTAGAGAAATAGATGTTGTTTAGTGTTCAATTACATGCTAACAAGATATCCAAAATAATTAAAGATCCATAAACCTAAGAATATTCCCACTCTAATAGCATCAACTCAGATTCTTAAGAAGTTCCCCAATATCTGACTTAACAAGTATAAGATATAAAAATGAACGCTTACCTGAAAGCGATGGCGATGTCATTCCCAAACATCTCCAGAGCCTTATCCATGACCGCCAGCGGTGAAGCATTCTCCATCTCTGCCGCCAGCTTCTCAAAATCAACCGTAGCCAAAGCTGGTTCTTTTTCCGCCGCAGCTACCAAAGGTTCCTCGGCCGCAAATGAAGCAGCAGCCGCAGACACAACTGAGTCGGCACTCCTCTTGTGCGTCTCTGCGGAGTGCGCCGCCGCCCTCACCGCCCATCTCCTCCGCCCCACCACCACCTGTTCCGGTTGTCTCTTAGGCACCAAAGCTTCCACTGCACAAAAATCAACCGGATTTAATGCGATCCAACTTTTATGCTATCAATCATTCCACCATAAAAAAATGATATTCTTTTGCAATTAAGCTGAAAACGATTCAAACCAATCGATAGGGAACAATGAAATTTGAGACTCATCATTTTATGGTACAAATCATTTCAAACAAATGTCCACCCTTACGAAATTATTCTATAGGTCAATTCAAAACCATCAATAAGAAACAATGAAGTTTGAGATAATCATTTTACGGTATCAAGCCTATCAAAGTAATTTCTAATCCTGTCGAGCAATTCAAACTGATAGATTGGAAACGACCAATTTCAAAACTCATCTCAACATAATCTAAGAAAATTATTCCTAAATACAAAACCTATCACAAACTTCTACGTACCTCTGCGAGAAACGAGAGAGCGCGGAGCTATCGAGCCAGGCATCGCCGCCGTCGAAGCCATTCTTCTTCTTCAACTATTTCACTACTGCTACAATTATCCAAAAAAATTTCTCTTAAATTTAGAAAAGTTTTTGAAAATTTTTTTTGCTTCTACCTCTCGCTCTCTCTGCTGTGTTGAGCAGAGCAGTGATTCCACGAAAAGAGCAGGGGGTTAAAATATTAACGACGAAAACCGAGCAGAGGCATAACTCAATGAACCTGGACGCATTCCACTAAAGATGCGAACGTACATGTGGCATCACGTCAATGGTTGTTTCTGAGTCGTGGCTCTTGCGGTACTTGTGAGTCAGAAACGAAGCCGCGCGGAAACTCGTCTAGATTGGAACATTCGTGTGATTCTCGCTATTTCCACCGTCTGATTTCGTCTTTGTATTCGTGCTCTAATTAGATTTTTATCTAACGGCTGTTATAGATTATAAAATTTAAATGGTTGCGTTTTGGAATCAGCTATTAATCAATAATAGCAACGAGTCAAAAAAGAAGAATGAAAGAAACGTAAATGGTGACGTAGATGAGGATCGTGGTGAGCGGCCGCCGGAGGGCAACTGATGTGACTTAAATGTTTTCTTTGATCACTCGTTTACTTGTGTCCGTGAAAATTCTGATTTTTTTGTGAAAAAAGAGGTTGGTTTATGTTTGTGGTGGATCCAGGCAGTTGAATTAGATTTCTTTCGTTGATTCTTTCTTCAGAAATTTGTGTGTGAATTGCTGTTCCAATTGTGCTCTGGTGATTATCTTATGAGCTGATTCACAAAAGGAAAAAAAAAAAAATGTATGACTTAATTTATACGTACGTCGTTTTATCACAAACTAGCACAATCCTTTGTGATACCTTTCAGAAGGTAGTAATGTTGTTTCTCTTATTATGCATCTTCTAAAAAAATGAAATTTTGGTTGCTGAATTTTGTCACTAACTTAATGAAGTTTCTAGCCAAATATAATGGATGAGTCTACGCCAGCCAGACTAGGAGTTTCTTGCCGTTTTAAATTTGTGTTAAGATTGAAACTTAAAATTAAATTTCACTTCTAATTGATTTTAATAAATAATTGAATATGAAAATTAAACTCTACTTTTAATTTATTTTAAATAAAATTTCATTTTTCATTTCTTATTTTCACAAAACTCACGTATACTTTATTCATGCCATTAACCTAAACTACGGTGTAGCTTGGGTCTAAACAAATTTAGTAGATCCAGACGTCACAAAAAATAAAATAAAATAAAATCTTGTAGAATAGCATATTGTATTTGGACTTTGCTATGTATTGTCATAACAGCTGAAGCATCGTTATCCAATTTTAACTTTAAAAACCATGCAAATAAAAATATGAAGCTGCTATACTTAGCTATGTCAAAAGAGGATGACCTCTATCACATAGCAAGCCTCTGATCCGAGGTTAGTATTTGATAACACCAAAGCTGGAAATTCAGCAATTCTAAAAGAGTAGGCTACACTTGTTTGTAAGACCTGGATTGAAAGCAGGCAATTCCCCACCATCCTGCCTGCAAGCCTTGAACCCATGTTACAGAGCAGTAGATAATGAAAATCAAAGCAGTCAAGTAACAGAAATTAACCTGCTTTGAATCAATCTGTATTTGCATAACCTGGATTTTATAGTTGGACACGCTCAATGCTGATTAGAATGCAACAAACAAGTTCCAAAACAAGGTTTGATATTGTCTTGTCAATTCAAGTAGTCAGCTGATTAATCACAAAATGCTGCTTTTTGGCCTTGGCAAAAGATCATTTACTTTAACATTGACAAAGATGCAGCTGCAGTATCTTTTTCTTGCACTGAGAAAAGATCGAAGTAGTCAAAAAGCTGAAATAACTTCCCAAACCTATATTTCCTACCCATAAGTAGTCCTCCACAGCTATCCATATTTATATTAGAGAGACAAAAGGGAAAAGTTCAACCGGATCTTTGATGAACTTTAGAGACTGCTGATTGTCAATAGCAAGCCAAAGTGATCACTGGGAAAGACAGGGAGCACTAGATTCTTAACCTCACTCCTAATTCTCTTCTCCTTGACATGGGAGAGCCCCGGTATAGCTTCAGTTCCGACCATCTGAATGCTCTCAATCTTGAAGTCTTGCAAACTGCAGATGCAGCGATCTAGTCTCTTCTGCAGTGTCCTGTTGCCTGACAGCATCTGGTTCGCCTTGGTGTCATAAGTCCATCCGTTCTCTCCGGGCATAAGCTCCACCCAAGCATCCACCCACCCTTCAATCAGTGGGAAAGCACCATCCAACTTGTCATCCCAGTTCATGTCACCACAGAAAATCACATTGGGTGAGTTTTTCAAAAGGCTGACTGATTCCTTTGCCTGAGCTACACGTTCTTTGCTGTACATCTGATCCCATTTTGGTGGTGCAGGGCAAGGACTCTCGAGGTGGCTTGTCGCCAGAACAAATGTCTTGCCCCCACCAATGTTGATATCAGCTAAAGATAGCTCCCTACCCATAATGGAGTTGGAGAAGGGCTTCACACTAAATGACTTCACTGGCAGCTTACTTAACTGCACAAAATAATGCCAATAGACGATAAGAGACCAGTGAAAAACAAAGATGATTACGAGACATAGATTTAACATTCGGTTATAATTAAGTAGAAAGAACAAATGAGAGAGAGTGTGTGGTGAGACCTACAAGACCAGAGAGCAGCATTTCCAAAGTGTTAATTTAAAAACCAAAATGGAAAATAAACTTTGAAGTTGTGAACAAGATTGTTGTTCAATCTGTTATGTACAACGGAAATAGCCAACTAAATCATTAATTTATCAAACATAGTTGAAAGAAATACATGGTTAAGAACAATGCTGAAACACATTCGAAAAAAGCAACTTCACAACTTTATAACTAAATCTCTCCAGATGGTAGTGCATTTGTTTGCATACAACCATTTAGTTGTACACTAAAACAAATTTGAAACTATGAATGATAATGTCTGAACTTTTCTCAAAAGTTAAAAACAAAATCTTCTGACCTCGTACAAATAACAATTGACTCACTGATTGAAAATTTTAAAACTATTGAATTTTGAGTAATATATCAGTAAAAACATAAAGAATTCAGAAAATAGTTTGGTATCAATACATAAGAAAAAAGAATTATGATTTGACCTTTTATAAATGATCATTTGTGAGTACAAAGAGAAAGAATAATCAAGAAATTTATTAAAAAAAAGCCCAATAAGAACAACTTGCAGACAACAATGGAGCACAAAAGTTATACTGACGATACCTGCATGCAGAAATAAGCCTGGGTCATAGCCACCTCATGGGATACCGAGCATTTATACAACTTCCACCAATTAGAACTTTGTAAAATTTCGTATATACTTGGTGTAACTTCCTGCAAGTTCATACAAGAAGAACCATCAGAGAATGATCAGAACTGCTAGAAATACAAGGCCAATTATATGGAATGCGAAACTTAGACCTGGAAGCAGATGAGATCTGGAGAGTGCTTCACAATTATATCACTGATGGCTTTCATCCTCATATGCAATTCCAAGTCTTCACGAAACCACAAATTGTAAGTCAAAATTTTCAATTCTTTTTGCTTTGGAAAGTCAACTTGCTCTGCAAAAAAGACATATTGAGAAGTTAGAACATTTGCTTATAAAATAGCCGCAAATGATGAAACTAGAGCGTATAGAAACCTAATGTTATCAAATAAGAAGACACCTCAGCATTGTAGTTTGTTATACCACAATCCTTTATCATGTTGAACACCAGTTGTTACACCACAATAAACATCATAGATCCTATGCAACATTCAATCGCCAAAGTGGTGCAGAAGTTGCAGTTTTAAGGCCTTCATACTGCTCCCCTCACTTACACCCTTTAAGTTGGTTCTTTAACTTGAGTGGTTATGCTCTTTTATCAAAACACACAGAACCATTTAAAATTGCAGTGTGTTTGTTTCAACGATCATGAGCAGCCTATCAAATAATTTTGTAAACGATGAACAGCAAAAAATCACCTTTTTGGTGTTTGCTCAACAACTGAAAGTACAAATGTTAAAAAGCAAAAATTGGAAACAACTTCTGTATGCTTAAAGTACTAGCTACAATGTGCATTTGGTTTTTCCAAAAGGTTTCAGCAATTCAGATTAAGCAAGGTGTCCTGCATTTCTTTCGTATATTTGTATGCATTGAGTTGTATGTGCATACATATATGCAAATAACAAATAACATTTCAAACCAGTTTCTATAGCACTGGACACAAACCAGACATCATCATCGACTGCAGAGAAGAATCTCAGGTGAAGTACAAGACTAAAACCCCTTTTGAAGGAAGAGAATTTTGTCAAAAGAAAGGAAACATAAAGCATATTCCTTTCTATCATTTCGACAAACACAAAAGCAGGGCAAATTGCTCAGACAGAGAACTAAAAGTTAAAGAAGGAGGGAACTCAACTCACTCACCAGAGGTTTGATCAAGGTCGACGACGTCCTTCACTCTCGGGAACTTCTCAGCACGTTCTTCAGGTTGGTCATCTTCTCCAGTAATGGATTTGGGTGAGCGGAG
Organism: Acanthochlamys bracteata; assembly: GCA_019914995.1. NCBI lineage: Eukaryota > Viridiplantae > Streptophyta > Magnoliopsida > Pandanales > Velloziaceae > Acanthochlamys > Acanthochlamys bracteata. The sequence continues at coordinate 4,286,801 of CM034129.1, read as the reverse complement.
AGCCGGACGTTTGCTGCCGCACCGTTGTAGGGGAAAGAAAACAGAACTCAGAGCAGGGTTGGCAATCTCATCTGGTTCCAAGTCCAGGTCGATAACGAAGGCGGAGGAAGAACGCTGCCGTTGCATGCTGGATGACCATCGTAACGCCGATAAATTGTTATTGGACGATGCTGATGAAGATGACGATGGTATAGAGAGCGGTCGATCGGCGAGGCAGATGCTGCATTTGAATTTCTGGGTAGAGGGATTAAGGAAGGTGCAGCGAGAGCAGGCCCACTCGGGTGCCATCCTTTGTTTCTCAGTCTTTCAGCAGGGTGGGAGTGGAGCGGTGTCAAAAGAAGGAAAGAAACGTTGAAGAAGTTGATTGAAGGAAGAAATAATTCTTGGTGAAATTTTTCATAGAAAATTGCAAGGCTTTGAGTTTGAATTTCGAAATCCAAGAAAAGAGACGATAGCCGGACAGGTAAAGAACAGAGTCAAGAAGGTCGTCGAGGGTTTTTCATGTAAATTTTCTTATATTTTCAATACTTTTACTTTCAAAGATCCTTTTTTTATTTCATTTCATCTCGAAACAATAAAAATAATGAACTCGAGGATATTCGACGGAAAGAGTGTGAAATGTTCTGCTATTAAGGTTAGTACCAAATAAAAAAGGTGGGAATCATATAGATGGTAAATTATACTCGTAAGATCGAGCATGGAATTATTTTTGTGCAACCAATAAAGTCAATATTTCAAATGCCTTAAAATATAATTATATTATAAATAATGCAAATACGAAAGTTAAAACTAAAATTTCGCATATGAAAGTAAAATTTTAAATTTTTTTTGTAATCAAAAGATTATTCAAGAATCTCAGGCCCAATAAATGCATGATAAATACCGCCAAAATCTAAAACTGCAGAGAAAATTAAATAAAGTACTCCAGATACAAAGTATGGAAAGGTGTCTATAACTTTCCCCCTCTCCCCCACCGGACCTACCTTCTAAATTGATACATATAAATTATTCAGAATTCAAAATCTGATAGAAAAAAATAAAATTATGAACTTCGAAATAAATCCTAAATCTTCGCATATCTTCCATAGAACACTTCCGTGCATCTACCAACACAAACCTTAGATGCTAGATGAAAAATTTTGTTTATTGGCTAAACAAATTAAAACGTGCTTAGTAGTTACAATTTACTTTTGCCACAAAAACGGGGGTCCTCTGAGCAACTGTATGAAAGCCCACAAAAACGGAGATTTCGTAGCAACTGTTTGTTTCAATAGCCTGATCAGGCACTCGTAAGAGTGATGATTTTTGTATAAACGCTCTTCAGCAAATGGAAACTAAAGTTAATGCCAGCTACGTTTGTTTTGAAAAAATTGTGACATAACAAGATCAAACTTTTCCTCAAACACAGATCATAACTTGGAGTAAATGCTGGTAAAATGAGATCCTACAAGGCTGCAGCCTACCATATACTGACGCTAACAGGGTCCTCTGTGCTGTTTAAGTTACTAGTTCGTGTTCACATATGAGCTAGTATCGTCGGATCGAATATTCACACTAAAAAAATTAACTAATTTTTAGAGATTAATATTTTTTATTTATAAGTACGTATTTATTTTAATATCAAATTAATATAGGACTATTAAAAAGCACGAGTTATTAAATCTATCAAGTCATGATTTATTTGGCATAACTAAAGGTGAGTTGCTGAATTACTTTTAAATTAACTAACTCATTTTTTATTTGGGTATAATTTCTGATCTTTATGCTATTAATTCGATTCTAATCCATCAAATTAATCGATTTTTTATTCAAATCTATTAAATCATATATTATTAATTCAAATTTAGTCTAATTTGAAAGCATAATACGTGTGTAGAGACCGTTTGGCTAAACTTAAAAGTTTTAACTTTTATTTTTTTTACTTTTTTAAAAAAAAAGTAGCTGAAAATTTTTTTAAAAAAAGGAGGTATGTGTTTTGGATAAATTTTACTTTTTTTGAATAAAAGTTGAAGAAGATATTTGGCAAAAACTAAAATATTCTTTATAATAATATATATAATTATGTTAACTTAACAGGATCAATAATGATATTTTTTTCTAAACAGACAAAAAAATTTTGAAAAAATTACTTAACGTAATTTTTATTTCTGTGACTTATAAGTTGAAATAAATTTATCCAAACGGCACCGTAGTGGGCATTAGCTTGCAAACCATTTTGATGAAGACTGTTTACTGATTGATGCATGATACAATCAGAATTGCAAAGCCGCGTTCTTTAGAATGAGTTGGACCTTCCGGCGTCACTAGTCCACATGGAAATAGCTTTCTTTGTTTTCTTTTGCGTTCCGCAATGGAGTCAGGGTCCGTTGGATGATTTCGGTCCTACATTACCAAATCCTTTAAAGACTTCCGTCAATTTATAGCTTTTAACCTCTTTTGAAATTGATTCAATAATTTAATGCGTGATTTATTAACTCCAAAAGAATAATTGAAAAGCTGTTTTAAGTGTAGTGTTATCAGAATCTGGTATAATTCTTTTGAACTTGGACAATGACAGCAGCATATGCATGTGTTGCTGTGTACTCGCTACCAAACTCAAATCTAAGTTATTAATCAAATGCAAAAAGCAAAATTTCTTAATCTTTGTCTTGCACTCTGGACTTGGATCAGTAATACAAGTAACAATTTGGAGCTAATTGATATTTGTATTCCTTTTGCCGCAATCCAGAGGCAACTCTTAACAATTGCCCACGTTCTACTGGTGGTAATAAACACTCACAAACCGATACGGCTCTAGAAGAGTTCGGCAATGGGAGGTAGACAAGAGGAAGCTTTTCATACTCCAAAACCCAATACACGCTCATGCCGAATAGGTCCCAGCAGCAACTCCTCCTTTACTCCTCCGTATCCTGACAGCTCATCTTTCTCTGTAGATCTTTAAATACTTTACAACGAAGGGCCAGGTCCCTTCGGTGCTGTTCTGCGCTAAACCTTTTTCTTGTCTCTGAAAATTTTAGTTCACTCTTACTCACTTCCCATCCCTTCCCTTCTTCTACTCTTATATTCAAACCACACTACTGAAAGACGCATCTAAGTAGAGCTTATACACAAAAGAAGAAGAAGAGTTACTTATCTGAGTATACAGAATGGGCAAGGGGGCAGCAGTTATGTTGGTATCTGCCCTCTGCCTTGCGCTCTTTCTTTCCTTGGTCGATGCTGATGACCCTTACCGTTACTTCACATGGAACGTTACCTACGGCGACATTTGGCCTCTCGGCGTCAAGCAACAGGTTTGCTATATATGCGTATAGTACAACATTACCGATCTCTTGAACGTCTGTTTAAAGATTTTAATGTGTTTAAACAACTCCTGTTGCTGCGTTCTTAATGTAGGGTATTTTGATCAACGGACAGTTCCCGGGGCCGCAGATTGAGTCGGTAACAAATGATAACATCATCGTCAATGTCTTCAATAGCTTGCCCGAGCCTTTCCTCATCTCCTGGTTTGCCTCTCTGGTCTTTCTTAAACTTATTATACCATTTTGTCGCCGGGAAATGACTGTTTTCATCGGCGCGCAATCACCCAAGTTCACGACACAAGTCAATGGGAACAGATCATTTCAGCACAACATACGGACCAATGTCGTCGATTTTTCAATCTATTCATCATTTGTTTAGAAAACTATATGGATCTCCATAGATACTGCAATTACTCTCACATGACTTTCAGAAAAGTATTAATTAAATGGTTCATCTTTCTTTTACTTCAGAATTTAATCATCGCCAGATTTGTCATCGATTAGTTTGATTGATTGATCGATAGATCAATGACGTTATGATCAATACTAATTACGACAGTAACCTGACATTCATTGCTTTATCCGACATAACTTAACCACGGACATTAAAAGCTTAAATTATAAAACAGAGATAATAGAAATGTTGACTTTCGCTTTTCTAGGCTTCTAGCCTTGTTGGTTAAGTAATAGGGAAAGGTGCGTTACAAAGCCGGAATCGCTTGTCTGTTCTCAGCTTTGGAACACTGAGATGCCTGCCGACACCGCTGGATCACGATCTGATCTGACTGATCGAGGGCGCAGTTATAATAGATGGAACGTGCCAGTTGGCAAGGTTCTGACCAAAGCGAACTTGTTCGACTAGTTGGGCTTTGGATCAATAGGTAGGCCATATTGCATGGGCTGTTTCATGATTCGTGCAATTTAGCTCTCGAGCCTAGATTTGTTTACTACGCTGATTCATTTTATCCTGTAGATGAACAGTTCAACACTGTGGAGTTTGATTATTTTCATGTTGGATTTTGAATGTGCCTGTTGGTCTCTCCACCAAAAACTTCTCCAAAACTAAAGCAGTTTGTTTGAGAATTTCCCAACTCGAAGACACCTTATTGAGTATCATCAATTGGAATAAAAAGAATCCTTATTTGTAAGGATAGAAGGAGTCCTTTCTGTTAGAATGTTGGTCTGAGTGACTTTTGAAGGCAGTCTCTTATTAGATTTTCTAGGCACTTCATAGAGTTCTGATAATATCATTAGAAGTTAATATGGGACAGAATAAATTGCTTCAATTTCAAGTATTTGGTATCGTCGGTGTTGAATATGAAGAATGCAGAATGGCTACTATTTAAGTAATTATATTTTGTACATTTGTAACAACATAAGTTCTATTTATACTACTATAGAGTTTCTTTCGACAGAGTAGATGAGTATGCTCATGCATGAGTACATTCGTTTGGCTGTTATTTGGAGCTCCCATGCAATTGATTAATAAACAGTGTACTAGAATTGAACTTATGATGCTACTGGCACATGTTTTAATTGAAAACTTCTTGTCTCGGTTTTTCAATGTTTGTATATAGACACACAATACCAAGATACATGAGATAATAAGAATTTACTAAGAGATACTTGAGATTGAGTGCCTGTAGCATTGCACTGTGACTCTAGCTGGACTTATAAGAAGTACAATAAAAGTTTCAAGGCCTTGAACAGAATATATGATGTATGTAAATTGGGAGACACAATTTTGGCTTTTTTCCTTGACGAATTTTTTTTTAAAAAAAGCTTGATTTATAGGATTTCTTGATTATAAAGATAAAGAGGAGAAATAAGAAAGAAAGATGATAAAGAAAAGAAATAAGTAAAATCTTTACATAGCAAACTTTTCTACAAATAAGATGGTTAGAATAGTAAGATTTGAATTTAAAATCTTTTCTAGAAATAAAGATTGGACAATCATGAACTGATAGTATGCTCCATAGTCTGTTCTTTGATATCTTTGCTGTATATGAATGAGGTCTGAAGTTTATAATTTACTTATCTATATGACCGAGAGCCAGTTTTGCACAAGTTAAGGATCACCAGGTAGGATGGGGCTTAACCAGTGGTAGTCTATGGGATGTGATCGGTTTGGGCTAAGATGAATTCAATTAGTTTATTGCAGTCTCATGTTTTATGTGTGGAGTATGATAAAATATTGTTCAGTCATATGATAGATACTGATTTAGACCTTTGTTGGACCTTTTTTAAGGCATCTGTATGGTATGACTTCCAAATCTATCAATTGTTTTGGTCCCTGTAATCACCATAGCTATTGCTCTGTGATTTTCAGGCCTTAAAAATTAACTTTTTCCTTGTGCAGGAATGGTATTCAGCAGAGGAAAAACTCATGGGAGGATGGTGTTTATGGCACTAACTGTCCAATTCCTCCTGGTGGAAACTTCACCTATGTGCTTCAAGTAAAAGATCAGATTGGAAGCTTCTACTACTTCCCATCCCTTGGAATGCACAAAGCTGCTGGTGGCTTTGGCGGCTTCAAGATACTTAGCCGGCCTCTCATTCCAGTTCCATTCCCTCCTCCTAGTGGGGATTTCACATTATTGATTGGTGATTGGTACAAGGCCAACCACACAGTACGTCCCTCTATTATTCTTTCATTAAGATAAATCGTTTGACAAGAATCACATTCTTGAGCTGTATCTCGTACTTCTTTTTTTCTTTATTATATTATTTATTTGGCTTTTTTTAATTGCTTTATAAAATTTGAAAACTCTACCCTTTAGTTGCATGATTGTTGAAATTGTGGATTGGTTTTCCTTGCAGGACTTGAGGGCTCTACTTGATAGTGGGAAGACTCTTCCTTTCCCTGATGCTGTTCTCATTAATGGACGTGGATGGTATGGAAACACGTTCACAGTTGATCAAGGTATTGTCATGTTATGGAAGTAATGGGAGCATATCAACAGATAGAACAACCATTTCCAATAATTGCTTCAAGTAAGCTAACCAGTTGTATATCTTTTCACACACAGGTAAAACATATAGGTTTCGGATATCAAATGTGGGCTTGAGCACATGTCTCAACATCAGAATTCAAGGGCACATGATGAAGTTAGTTGAGGTCGAAGGGTCTCATACACTCCAGAACATGTATTCTGCCCTTGATGTTTGCATGGGCCAGTCGCTCTCATTTCTCGTCACTGCTGATCAGCCCCCTTTGGACTACTATATTACAGTGTCTACTCGATTTACCAACCCTGTGCTCACAACTGCTGCCATCTTGCGCTATAGCAACTCTGCAGGGAAGCCTGTGGGTGGGCCACCAGGAGGTCCCACCATTCAGATTGACTGGGGCCTCAATCAGGCTAGATCCATCAGGTATGTGTTTGCATTCCTTCAATCCTGTGTTTTATGTTGTTTTCATGCATATCCATGACACCATATTTCCTCGTCTCTACGTTCATGAGTCCACCATCCATTGCCATCTACCTGTCCAGCCTTTATCCAATACTTTCTCATTCAGTTGTTGTTTGCTCCACAGGTTTCTCTAATAAATGTGTCATGATAACTTATGCGATTAAGTTATCAGATTTAACTATTACTATTCTTAAGAAATTGAAGTGAATATCATTGCCTCATTTGTTATGCACAGTGGTTTTTTTAAGAAGTTTTCTCTAGCATTTTAATCATGCTAGTTACATGTGGTTCTGATTTTATATAGCATCCAGAAATGCTCCTTGAAGAACTTCTATACTTGTAAATTGAAACATATATTTGAGCCACAGAATTATTATTCAAACTTTACCAATATGAATTCATTCTTTGCTCACAACATATATGTAGCAGTTATTACCTTTGTTTGATTTCTTGAAAAAGTTTGAAGTTTTAAATTGATGCTGTGCAACCAACCAGGTGGAATTTGACTGCTAGTGGACCAAGACCTAATCCTCAAGGCTCATATCACTATGGCATGATCAACACAACACGCACAATCAGACTTGCAAATTCTGCTGCTTTCCTCAACGGCAAGCAAAAGTATGCTGTCAACAGTGTATCTTTCATCCCTTCCGACACTCCACTGAAGGTTGCTGACTTCTACAAGATCTCTGGAGTTTTCAATCTTGGAAGTATCCGAGACAATCCAACATTTGGTGGGGCCTACCTTCAGACTTCTGTCATGGCAGCAAATTTTAGAGACTATGTTGAAATTGTATTTGAGAACTATGAAGATAATGTCCAGGTTTGGCACATTGATGGCTATGCCTTCTGGGTTGTTGGGTAAGCTTCTGCACTAACAGAGAGAATTATGGTTGTTGATTTCCATAAGTTGACTAATCCGAAGCCTGGCTTTCTAGAATGGATGGTGGGCAATGGTCTTCCTCAAGCAGGCAGGGTTACAATCTGAGAGATGCCGTTCAGCGATGCACTGTTCAGGTATTTATGCTGCATGCTATATTTGTTATTGTATTAATATCGACTGTCTCCATATGTTCTAATCTAGGAACACCTGTAATTCTGGTACGCTAACTATATACTTACATAATAGTCTTATAGACATCCACATGCTTCAACTAGAAAATTTTAAATTCCATTGCTGCTATCTGGCTTTTGGAATGAATTTTCTTGTGCTTATTGTTATTGCAATTTCAAAATGTCTATTGCATGGTGTTACAGGTCTTTCCATTCTTATTCTTTAGCAATTTGTTAAGTTGGTCATGTTTTTGTTTGCTTTTCATCAGGTGTATCCGAAGTCATGGTCTGCAATCTACATGCCTTTGGACAACGTAGGCATGTGGAATGTTAGATCAGAAGATTGGGTTAGGCAATACCTAGGTCAGCAGTTTTATCTTCGTGTTTATTCCCCAGCAAATTCATGGAGGGATGAATATCCCATTCCAAAGAATGCTCTTCTATGTGGCCGTGCATCTGGACGGCGAACCAGACCACTCTAATTTGAAGGCAAGCTGGTGCCATGAAGAGATGGCACTTCCTTGCTAGCATTCTATATATATATTGGAGTTGAGAGTGATTTCTTTAGTGCTCACCTCGAGCTGTTCGTTTAATTATTTCCCCATTGTAGACGCATTTAAACAGTTTTAGCTTCCAGCAGAAATGACTTTTCAATCTATTATTATATATTCAATGTTTCTTCGACTTCGTTCAGAGTAAGTATATGAAAGTTTATCTGAAGCTATTTTGGCGAAAGACTAAACTGGCAGGTTTTATCCTGCAAGAACAAACACGGCTACTAGTAGCAAGACTTGAAGGGAGAGTTTGACATTGTTTAACTCAAAAATAAATTTTTAATTTTTAATTTTATATTTTTAAAAGTATTTAAAATTTATTTAAAATAATTTTATATAATAAAGTATTTTAATTATTTTTTATATTAAAAAAATAAAATTTATTTTTTTAAAAATAAAAATATTTTTTATTTTAAAAATTCCAAAAGCTACGAAGTGGATTATGTGAGAAGCAGTATTTCTTGTTCATTCATTCCCTGTGAATTTTGTGTGGTAAAATATTAGGGAGGCTTTTGAGATTACGTTTTCAAACACTTTTTTAATTTTGTATTTTATATTTATTAATATATATTTTTATAAATATTTAAAAAATTTATTTAAAATTTTAAAAATATAAAAAAAATTTAATGTAATAAAATTTTTTATTATATATTTTTATTATTTTTTTAAAATAAAAAATATAAAATTTATTTTAAAAAATAAAATATTTTTTATTTAAAATTTTTCATTTTATAAGTACTTTCAAACGCTCTTAAGTATATATTTTTCAAATTTACTTCATCATGATTCTTATGTAATTCACATATTATTCTTTTTTTTTTTGTTTTAATTATTCAAGAGAGAAACTTCTCATTAGTTGGAAGTTAAGAGTCTTGGATTGCACCTTCAGGAAATAGATGTTTCAGGGCTAAGACGTACGTTATCCGTTTTGCGGTGACTAAAAGACCAATTCAAGCATTTGCCATCTTAATAAGAAACAGACGAATTCAAGCAATTGTCAACACGTTATAATTATTGTTGTTTTCCCGTTAAGAATTTCACAAGTTTTTGGTTTGCAACTAAATAGACAAAAAGTGGACCTGACCAAAATATTAGTACAACTGCCGCGCAGATCAAGTCAATTCCCCGGAAAGAAAAAGAAGAAAAAAAAAGTTAAGAAAGAGTCCTTACATTTTTTCTTAAAGAAAGATAACACTACTTTATTTAGTTTGCTTTTTTTTTAAAAACCAAGTAATTATTCTATTTTTTTCTTCCTGAATGAATTACCTCCCTACGCGTTCATTCAAATTGTTATTAATTTGCTATATTAGATTTTCTTTCTCCTTCTCCGTTTCTCCTCGCGAATGCTGCTTTCGTCTTCACATTCAATTTTTTCTCGGGATTTGATCTGATGGAACCGCCTCCATCACCGTCAGCGGCTACGGCGATCTCACCGGCGCTGGCACCGGCACCAGCAACGTCTTTATCTCTCGTATCGAGAGCAAGGACGGCGATCCATTCGGCAGCGGCCAAGGCTGAGAAGGTTCTTACTGACATCAAAGCTGATCTCAGGAACGATCGAGGTACTCGTTGGCTTCTTAATTATATTAATTATGCCATCATGTATTTAAACTTTAGATTTTGCTTCTTAGATAGATAGAATGTTTGATTATTGAGTGATTGAGTATTTGGTTGATTGAATTTTGATGCAGATGATGAAGGGTTATCGACCAAGGGATCTAAGAAATCTTCAGAGCATGAAGTTGTTGGATCCGGAGCTGGGACTAAGCCTGATGAAGAAGTTAATACCATAAATTAACGTTTTTCTCGAACATGTTTGAATCCTGTGCTGCCTTAGTTTGTTTGTGGTTTTATTTATTTGTGACTTATAAGGGATTAAATTTTGCTTGTCTTAAAGTATGGTACTGTGAAATTATTGTTTCTATTTCATTGCCTAAATATCCAGTGCCACATCAATGCCAAACGCAATGTATGGCAGTACTGGCCATTAAAGCATAGCACTTTTTCTCTCTTATATGAGGCTTTATTTCTTTCTGAAGCACATGCTGATGTTTGCCGTGTTACTGGTTATTCACAATTCCAGCTTTCTAAGAAGGATTCAGATAAGGAAGCTACCCCAGATAGCCACAGTAATGTTACAATTCCTCCAGTGTTCACTCTTAAACAGCTTGCCACTGCTATCGAGTAAGTTCAATTAACGCTCTGTAGGTTGTACAACTTTATTTAGAACATATGTCATTAAGCACATTCTTCTTCACTATTTTCTTTCTTTACGGCTATATATCTCAAGTTCAGCTGCCATTGTTTACAACTTTTCTCTCAAGAAAGTTTGCATATCTCAGCTATTTTCGGGCTTGACTTACAGGAGCACCAAAGACTATACATCTATAAAGGATCTTTTGACGTTACCTGGAGATTCATTGCTCGGTAAGGAAAAGGCTGGCTTGCGATTTTCTGCTGTCAAATCATTAGTTATCAGAGAGAAAGAAGACAAAACAGGTCTTGACTTCTGCAGTGAGGAATTCCAATTACTGTTACATACTTTGTTTGATACAGGTAGGCTGTCTTGATTGATGAAGTGTTAATTTCTTTTTATGCTTCTTTGGTTGCTCTCGCTAGTTTATGGATAATATTCGCTTCCATTGAAATATCTGCAAGATATGCGCAGAGGATTCTGGTGCAAAAGGGAAAGCTAACGCCTATTCTTCGACCCGGTGGCCTATGATGAATTTGCCTAGCAGTATTCATGGTGCACCTCCCAACAGCTTTGTTTCTTGGCTTGCAGAAGCAATTGGAGGCTTGAAATCTTTGCAAAAGATGGCATCATTTTGGTGCCTGATTGTTACTGAAGTGAGTGAATGTCTTTACTTTGTAATGAGTTTCATTTCATGATGCCAAATCACATTTGCAGCTTTTGAGTAATGTTCCTTTCTCTGCTAAAAATGCTTATATATATATATATATATATATATATATCTTTTTTTTACTTATTTGGCCACTGTATACCCCCATATGTAATCATGCTAAGCTTGTGGTGTTGGCAGATGGTTTTCACCAGATATGGCATCTGCTATTTTGGCCAGGCTAGTTATTAATTAGCTTGACTGACTAGAAGGAACTGACGCTTAATAGTTAAACAACTTATTAAGGATGTATTATAGTTTTGCTGCAAACCCCCTTAATAAGATTCAAAGTTGCTCAAAGTAGCATGCTCTTCTCCAGATGATGTATGGAGATTGATCAAATTCAGCAGCAAGTAATTCTAGTGTTAACAGATCCAGAAAAGGAAAAATCAAGCGGCTGATATCAACATATGGAATTCACTTCATTGGGAGGCATGAAATAGTGTGCATATTTTCGAAGTGCATGGAACCTAATGCATAATGAACCATCAATGTACCAGCAGTTTTTGGAATCTTATCAATCAAGCATTAGCAATGGAATAATGTTGCACATTCCACACACTGTCAGATCATTCTGTTTCTAATTATTATGCTTTGAAGATTAAAGAACAATATTCAAATTGATTTGGAGAATAGCTTTTAAAGTTGCTCTAGATTAGGCATTGCCAAACTTGGAAATTTTAGTATGTAGGTATGTTGTATCTTTAGTGATAATTTTGAGTGTTATATGCTTAAATGCTTTGGCTGTTTCATATGTGGCTGCTTTGTCATGCAGTTGAGGAGATTGTGGTCTGAAGGACAACCAATACCACATATGCCACTGGATGCAAATCCTGACTTGAAATCCTGCCTTTTGCACCAGCAACTGCAGGTCTTCAATTGTTGTATTGCCAGGAAAGCTCGCAAAGCTGATGCAATGACAAGACTGGATTTGGAACTTCAACATGGCAATTTGATTGATAATTCTGACAATATTGAGCTGAAGCACTTATCAACAGATGAGTTCTACGCCAGAATTGAGACAGGAGAGTTTGTTCTTAGGCTTGGCGCTGATCATCCCTGCGAAGATTTAACAATGTTGGAAACTGATGAACCAATATACCAACCAGTGATGCAGGTATCAGTATTATTAGAGAATGTTGTTGATTTATGTTTTATCTGACTATACTCCAAATTCAGGAAGGACCTGTTTTAACAGAAGATCTTATCAAAGAAACAGAGGAGTTAATTCTTCGTACAGGGAGGTTAGTGTATATGAAAGTCATCATATTGTAGCACTTAGAAGTAGATTATGCGATAGGTATCCATGCTCTTTGTCACTCTAACAATGAATTGTCGATGCATCATTTGTGCTTTATATTTTTTGAATGTATTGGTGCTTACCTTAGTTACATACTTAAGTCATCATGTGCCTGTTTGCCATTTGAGCCTGTCAGACTTGACGTGAACCTGGGTATAATTACTATTAACAATGTTTACTTGTACATCTGCATCAATAGTGTAGAAGTATGAAGTTATTGCTTCTTCAATTGTTATGGAAGTTAATCCTGTATAATATTAATCAAAAGTAAAGTAGATTTCATTAGAATAGTCGAGGACAGCGAAGAGCATGGGGATCATTAATATACTGTGTCCCTTTTGTAACAACGTCTTGCTTCTGACCATATAGATGTTAATGTTTTTTTGTATTTTGTAATGTTCAGTGTTGGTGTTGGTTGCTCGCAACTCCTCTCTGATATGCAAGCTTTTAAGGCAAGTTTAGGATATATGGTGAAACACCGTTATTTTTTCCCACCTTACTTCGTGCTTAGTTTTTTATTGGTGTCATCCTTTTGATAGTAACTTCTTTTAAGACAATGCTATGATCAGGCTGCTAACCCAGGATGTATTCTGGAAGACTTCATAAGATGGCATTCACCACCAGATTGGATGGATGCAGAGCCTTATAACCACTTTAGTGATTTGGCAGTTGGAGAAGGTTCATCTTCTAGAAGAGGTCGATTAAGCAGAAGAATGCAGGAGGAAGGTGCAGTTTTTCACCTCAAACCATTATAAGTTTTTCTTGTTGTGATGGTCATGGACATCTGACTTAACATTGTTGTGCTTGAGTAGGTCATTCTTCTACATAGTTTTTACATTTTAACTAATTTTATAGGGAAGCATAAATTGGCAGAACAATGTTGATTTACTTTGTGCATATCTAAATCATTCTGCACCTATCATCTCTCTTAGGTTTATTAGTGTTATATTTATTGTATTTTTGCATTTTTAGTTATTGCAAAGAGAGTCGAAAACAAGAGAAGATGTTGCTTGGATTCACTTACTATGTTAAGAACTTGCATATGTTGGTCTCAAGATATGGAATATTTTTCATAAAGATATCATGCTTGAGAACTGTTGTTCTTTAGATGATTCACCAAATTACGTTTGGTGTAACTAGGTAATTTGTGGCATGAATTATGGGAAACAGCAAAGCCTCTACCTGCTGTCAGTCAAGCTCCACTCTTTGATGAGGATTTAGCAGTGTAAGCAAAAGCTTTCCTCCTTTTGTTTGTTCAAAAATATCATTGATGATGCATTCGCCATGTTCTGACGTAGAACAATTTTTGGATTGTTCTTTGGGCAATTTTATCTGCAGTGAAAGCATCTTAGCTACTCTAGAGAACATTCCACCTGCTTATCTCTTTGAGCAGCTTTTTGTTTCTATGGTATGTAACTCATATTTTCTTACTCTCTAGAGATATCATGGTTTGTTTGTAAGAGTTCTACCATGACAACTTTGATGAATTTGCAACTAGATGAGCTGCTTTGGTTGGTTGGCAACCTTAGAAGTTATGAGCTGAAATTATGACTGTTACCTTCTTCCACCGGTACAAACCATAAATATTTTTATGGTTCCCAATTACATATTCAATCATGTTAATTAAGTCTAGTCCAAGTTCAATGCTGCATGGGCTAGTGAAATTATATTCTTCCAAACTACTGAAGTTTTATAATATGCAAGTTGTGAAGTTATATCTGGTTACTTTTAAATCAGAGACATTTCTATAGCTTTCTTATCATAAGATTACAAATCTGTTATCCAACCACACGCTGACATTGTAGCTTTGGGGTAGATCTTTCCTCTTTAGTTGCAGTTGGAATGAAAACTGGTCAATTGGATTAAGGAGTTGGGATCTGACTTCAACTAGGAGCCAGGTCATCTTACCTTCACAAAGGCAATACAGGAGGGCTCCAGTATAAACATTTGGTCATGATGATGTAGTGTCCTAACCAAAACGTAAGCTTAGGGCAAATGTGGTACTTTGACATGCTTATATTGGAGTATGAAACTGGAAATCCAACATCCCTAGCCTACTATGCCTAGTGATTGGATGCTCGACATTTCCTGACAAACCTACCAAGAATTGGTAGGTATTTTGTGATGATTATCTGGTTTTACCACAACTTTGGTATACGCGTTTCGGCCTTTGTAGATCCATGTTGACGAAACCTCATTTTGATACAGCTTTACTGAGCAGGAAAGAGGGGGAAACACCTGGTTATGAGATAAAAACAGAAATGATACAACAAAATTGCAATAGTTGTGATGCTTTACATTTTAGATAGAAAGTATGCAGCTACTTAACTTACAATGAGCCATTGCAGCCTGTAAGTCTCAGTTGGCACTAGTGTTTCTAATAAGTTTGTCTAATATGCATTACTCTGGCTTCAATTTTTAGTTGACAAATGTGATATTGCATGTTACTTGCTTGCTTGGATATTTCTTTCTGAATCTGATATAGCTAATAATTGACTGATCTTTGGTTCAGACTTTCTATAGTCCATAATCATAACTGAAACATGCTTGCATTTTCTGAAATCTTCAGCTTTCTGTGGGATTTCTGGTAGCTGAGACCACAGTATTGAAGGGAAGTAACCTTTCCAAGTTACTGTGCGAGTGTAAAGACTATGTCTCTTCTGCTTTTCAAGCTAACACCTGGAGTGATAATATCTCTGACATCTGTAAGGTAGAGACTCTTTAGTTATCAAATATTTGAGTTCTTGTTCAGTGCAACTTATAAAACCAGCTTCCAGAAAATAAACAAATAAGATTGAAGCTTAATGAACAGTTACTTCACTAATACTGGTGAAATTTCTGCTTTTAGGTGTATGAAACAGTTCAAAATGTTCTGCTCCATCCAGAGGAGGCAATTATGATCACCGAGCAAGAAGAGGAAATCTCATCCGAGCAGCCTAAGACTCGTTTTAAGAAAATAAGTCTGAATTTTCTGAACAAAGACAAACACCAATCACAAAGCGGAGCATTTAAGGAAGAGAAAAAATTAAATGAGAAAAATCCACATGGCTTGTCACAATTATTTGACAAGAAAAAATACCTTTTTGGGAAGAGACATTCGAGACAGAAGGACGAGAAAGGACCAAATGACAAGAGGATGTCTGTTGTGGTAGATTATTTGGAGCAAGAGTGGACTCTGGTTTGAATGCATGTTAGCAACTAAACGTTGTTGATGTTTGTGAGAGCAAAATTGTAAATAGTTTGCAAATTGCTCTTAATTCTTTTAGTTCGGAAATGATTAAGTGATTCTTTCGTCTAGAAATTTTGTGCTATGGATCATGTCGCCTGATTTGTAAGCCAAAGCATTTCCGATCAGGTGATGATTCATTAGGCCCCAATGGAATAAGAATAAATGTATAAAGTTGGATGATATTCATCAGCATACTGCTGCAAGTCTTCTGCAGAACTAATGTGCATTGCTTTTCATCTGCGTCTGACCTGGTATCTTTGGAACGCTCCCCTTCCATTTTTCTGTGGTTGACCGTCCTCTAGGTTTGTGAGATTCGAGATTTCTAATTTTCATCAATGAAGCTCTCTTACTTGCTGCAGTATATCTGTATATGTGACCATAGTGAGGGTTGCAGTTTTGGAGATGTATTGACACAGGAAGCTCTTTTGTCAGTTATCTGCTTCAGCCATACTGCGATAACTGTGAGTGACTTTTAGTGCGTGTTTTCTTTGTTGTTAAAATTATTTTTTAGGCGTGAGTTTGTAAAAATTAAATTTGAAGTTGAAAATTAGTTTGATAATAAATAAAATGTTGTGTATATTTTACATTAAAAATGAGGTTGAAAGTGAAATTTTAGTTTTTTAGTTTTAACATTTGAATTTTGAAAGTCAATTTGTAGGAAACTTTTAGTTTAATTTTGTATTTATTTTAGTTTAAAAGTGAGTTGACAAAAAATGAGTTTGAGTGATAGATAAACAAGCTCTTTTAAGTACTGACATATTTCATTGAAGCTGTTTTATAAATTAAACTGACTTTGAGCAAATAGAAGATTGCTGGAGGTAGCGAAAGTAGAACAACTGCCATACGTAGATGCTCTAATCACTAATCTGTTGCTCATCATATTGTGTTACAGCAGTCTTCTTTGTCTTTGCTTTCTTACTCCGGCTAACTTTATTTGACTTGCGTGCGTCCGTGCTTGCGTCTGGTTCTTCTAATGAATCCTCTTCTGCAAACTTAGCTTGAGGATTTCCATGATCGTTCTAGACACAACAAAGTTGGCAAACCAGTAGATGAACAATAGCACAGCACTGAAGAGATCAAAGGCAAACCATCACACAACATACACACCTTCTTGTCAAGTAAACAAAAACTTAAATTGTAGAGAGAATGAACTTGCATTTGTACTGGAATTAGCACTGAGATGTTTCCGACTGATGTCTGAGAGCTGTCAGCTGTATTGCCCAGTCGTCGATTGCTTGAACTCTGCTGCTGGAGAGGAGCAAAAGTTTGCTTTGATTTTGTCATGAAGAATTGCTGCTTCCATTCTTTGGTCGTAGCAATTTTACGGTGAGAAGGAATGAGACTGAGGGGACTGCGCACCATTACGAGACATCGAAGACTGGGTAAAAAGCTGTAGCTTTCTCTTCTAATACGTCACTTCTCAATGTATCAGGTTTGTTTCGGGATGTCAGATACGGTTTCAAAAAAGTTTTAAGTGCTTATCGTTTAATCAATTAGGATGCGTTTGGCTAAACGTTATCTAGAAGTATTTTTTTAATTTTTAACTTATAATTTTTAATATATTTTTTATAATATTAAATATAATTTATTTAAAAGTTACAAATTATAAAAAAATTAAATAGTAAAATTTATGTATTTTTTGGAAGTTAAAATAATAAAGTATTTTTGAACGCTCTTTTAAATAAATAAGAGTAAAGTTTATTATTATTTTTTAAGATGAAAATGGCAGTACACATTTCAATATATTATTTTCAACGACGTGGTGTAAACTTTTTTCCTAAACTTATTTGTATAGGTTGATATAAGATAACTTTAGCTAATTAATTCAGAATAATTTGTGTGTAGATGTTAGTGTTCATGAACTATATAATATGGAATGCATGTTTTATGGGCAAAACTTCTCGTACCGGCTGTTAACTTTCTTTAGAATTTTCAAAAATAAAAACATGGAAATGCTTAAACATAATTAACAAGATTTTCACACCCATAAAGCATATAAACTAGACTAAAAAAAAATTTTGACACAGTTCTTTTTAACTTATTTATTTTTTTTTTAGATTTTTATATTTTGTTAAGAATAAATATACATCATATGTTAATTAAATAATAATTTTGTTTTTAAAATATTATTTAAAATATATTAAAAAATTTTAAAACAATTTCGAACGATCTCTCTGTTCTTATAGCTCACGTATTAGAAACCGTTTGGCATTTCATTATACAAATTTTTTTATTTTTTTAATTTATATTTTAAAATAATTTTATTATATTAATTTATAAAATTTATTAAAAATTTAAATATAAAAAAATTTTATGTAAAATTTTCTTCTTACTTACTTTTATTTTTTTAAAAATTAAAATTATAAAACTTATTTATCGAAATAAAATAAAATTATTTTTTATAATAAAAAGTTTATTTTATAAGCCTTTACCTTCCAAAATTAAAGATCGAAACTACTGAAATTGTTTTAACTATATATGTCAAAATTATATTTAACCAAATTGTATATTTTTTCACCGTCCATAAAAAAGTTAATGCATTACGAGCTGTGTAATGAACAAAAGTAAAGTAATACGTGAGACTAAATTTTTTTACATGCTCGTGTGACGTAAATAAACTCGGGCATCCGTCAAATTGAAGGATGAACTCTTGTAGTGACCCTTTGACCGTAAGCAGTAACGATTGACTTCTATGACTACTCTTCACTATAAAGCGCAAAAAAGTCAAGCACCATTAAAACACGTTTTTTCCGGTTGGTCGCCGGAAAACGAATGCAATAACTCTCGCAACCGTCACCTGCCATCTTCTTCAACGTATACGTAGACTTTCTAGCTATATAAACCCCCATGTTCTCCTGCTAGTCTCATCAACACCAAGCAGAAACCTAGCTATACAACATGGCTAAGCTTCTCTTCTTAGTCCTTCTCGGTTCTCTCTCTTGCTTCGCAACTGCTGTTCGGAATTTTCCTGCAGGTGAAGCAGGGTTATCTGATGAGAAGTGGTTTCATCCTGGGATAGGTCTTGGAGGTGGCGGAGGAGGAGGGTTTGGTGGAGGAGGTGGACTTGGCGGTGGTGGTGGAGCTGGGTATGGCGGTGGTGCTGGGCTTGGAGGTGGTTCTGGTGGAGGGTTTGGCGGTGGTGCAGGTGGTGGGTTTGGTGGTGGATCTGGTGTTGGACTTGGCGGCGGCGGTGGGTTTGGAGGTGGCGCCGGAGGTGGATTTGGAGGTGGCGGTGGGTTCGGCGGCGGCGGTGGGCTTGGCGGTGGAGCTGGTGGTGGATTCGGAGGAGGAGCAGGTGGTGGCTTGGGTGGTGGGTTTCCGTGAATTCCTTCACAGATCTCTTCGATCTAGTTTCGTAGATGTGTTGGTTGTACGTGATGTTGTTGCATATAGATGCATGTGCCTTTTATTTCCTACGCAGTTATTTGCTGTGTTAAGTTATTAGTAGTACCTTGTGTGCGTGATAAAGTGCATGTATTGTTCTTCCCTCTAATGCAATGTGGAGCTTCTGCTATATTTTCTGTGTGACACTTTCATGTAATGAAGGAGAAGTCCTTAAATAACTCTTCATTAATTGTCTACATTTTCATGCATTACGTTCATAGGGTCTGAAGCAGTTGCATGCTTTTGTTGCATGAGAAACCAGCTTCTCGCTTACCTTGTTGTTCCGTTGGATCATGCGTTTCGGAACATCATTCAAAATTTCCTATGTATTAAATTGAATGGTTTCTTAACTCTCTTAATTACAATCACGAACTTAATTGTAGCGCGCCCGAATATGTTGTTTTTATAAGAAGCAAATGAGCTTATTTGTTACCTAAAATTTCTTCCACCGTCAAAACAACTAACCGGCTTCGAAATTAGTAATATTTAATGGTTGACAATAGTAACCAAAATTAATTGATTAGCCATTGTAGGTCTTTGTTGTATACGATCGAATTAAGCTTATGTACAAATGAAAATACAACTTAATAACTACGTTACAGTCCATCCTTTTATATGATGCAAAATGCCAAAGAGGAAAACAGAATTGTTACTCCTCTACTGCTCTGAACTTTGAACGGCTCAGATGTTAGCTGTTCATGGCATCATCAATCCATGCATCCATCCAAGGGACCAAGAAAATATAACCTTGCAAAAAAAAAAAAAACACAAGTAAGAGTTAATACCAGCAAGTTAAATGCATAACAGATACCTATTAAGAACAAAAGAATTTCTACTACATACGTAGTTATATAACTCTACTTACTCTCTCTATTTCTCTCTCTCTGTCTCTGTCTCTCTCTCTCTCCACCAATCGCCATTATATCTCACGGTTGAGAGAGATACTATCTATTCCAGATCATTTTATAAGAGCATTTACGTAGTGGACGACCCCTTGATTTTCTCCAAACCTTCAAATTATTATAACTCGTTAATCTGCAAATTTCTTGCAACAAGATTAGCGAAGTTTCTGGCTAAATAATGTTAATTAAACGTGAAAGTCTTCGGGTTTGACTTGGTTGGTGTTCTTCGACCATTTTCTTGATCATCAGCTATAGCAATGAATCAAATGAATTAATGTTACTCGCCCACCTCCTCAACTGCTTTCTACGCGATTACTTTAATGCATGCAATGCCTTATCTTCACAATCATGGTCTTCATCACAGTAGTGCAATTTAATCTTCTGCTTCATTAATTTGCTACTATATATAAGGGCACCACTGCTACAGAGGTTCAAGAGTGTAGCTACTAGTAGTTGTTCAGCACTTTAGCAAAGTCAATGGGTTCTCGCCCAGTATTGCTTTGTCTTCTTCTTATTCTTGGAGCTGCTGCTCAGTTAAGTTCAGTTGTGTTCGCAAAGACAGATAACCGTGACTTCGGCGATGTGAAGTACTATGATGATCGGGGGTATGATCGTGGCCGGCTGTATGGTCGTGGACCGTATGGCCGTGGACCTTATGGTCGTGGTTCATATGGCCGTGGACCTTTTGGAACTGACTGCCGCTACCGTTTCCGTGGATGCAGGTTCCATGGTGGACCAGACGTTGGTGGAGATATAGGAGGGGGTGGAGGGTTTGGTGGTGGCGGTGGTAGCGGACTAGGAGGCGGAGCTGGTAGTGGGTTTGGTGGTGGTGGTGGAGCTGGCGGTGGTATAGGAGTAGGTGGAGGCGTTGGCGGAGGGGGTGGACTTGGAGGTGGACATGGTGGAGGGTTTGGTGCTGGTGGTGGAGTAGGTGGTGGTGCAGCAGGTGGAGTAGGAAGCAGTGGTGGTTCTGGTCACGGTGGTGGTTTTGGTGCTGGAGGGGGTGTTGGCGGTGGTGCAGTTGGTGGAGTAGGAGGTGGTGGCGGCTTTGGAGGAGGCGGTGGCGGTGGGCTAGGAGGAGGTCGCGGTGGAGGTTTTGGAGCTGGTGGTGCAGGAGTTGGCGGTGGTGCTGGATTCGGAGGAGGTGGTGGACTTGGTGGTGGACATGGTGGAAGCTTTGGTGCAGGAGGTCGTGTTGGTGGTGGTGCAGGTGGTGGTGTTGGCGGAGGCGGTGGCTTCGGTGGAGGTGGCGGCAGTGGTCTCGGAGGAGGACACGGTGGAGGCTTCGGAGCTGGCGGAGGTGTTGGTGGTGGAGCTGGTGGAGGTGTTGGAGGAGGTGGTGGCTTCGGTGGCGGCGGTGGGCAAGGTGGAGGGTTCGGCGCTAGTGGTGGTGTAGGAGGTGGTGCTGGTGGAGGCTTAGGTGGAGGTGGTGGCTTGGGTGGTGGAGGCGGAGGTGGTCTTGGTGTGGGAGGTGGCCCAGGTGGTGGCCTAGGAGGAGGCATTGGTCATGGTGGAGGGCTTGACGGCGGAGCAGGTGGAGGACTTGGTGGCGGATTTGGTATCGGTGTTGGCGTAGGCGTTGGTGTTGGTCTCGGCTCTGGCGCCGGAGCTGGTGGTGGAGCTGGAGATGGTGGACGTTAAAAGCTTTCAGTATAATTAAGCTGGTTGCTCTTGTCATAGAAAGATGCGTTTACAGTTGAAGTTAGAGCAACTTCGTAACTGTGTCATTGCTCAAACGCTCTGTAATTCCGTTCCATGTAAGTAATTGCTCTTGTTGCGCGAGTTTTTGGCTTCTAGTTCATTCTATTCAACAAACTGAAGTGGTATGAACTTTCTGACCGTTAAAAAAAGTTTAATTTCATATTAATTTATTAATAGTCATAAAAATAATATTAATAAAACTTTGGATTAATTTTTTTATTATCAATTAATTTGAAAAAAAATTCAAATTCATTATATCATATCAGAGCATAGTGGATCTGATCGTCACAGAATATGAGTTAAATTAATTTTATTACTCACTTTATTTAAAAATTTTTATAATCCATTTTATTTTAAATCAAATACTCTATTTTATTTCAGTACAGATAAATTATTTCAATAAAAAACAATTATTGTCTCTATTTTAGAGCATATAATCTATTTAATTTAAGTTTATTACAGAATAAATAGTTCCTATCAATTTTTTTTAAAAAAATTAATATGCTAAATGACAGATATTAAGAAGAATTTAGTACCACATATTTATTAATAATTTTAAAATGATATTAATGAAACATTATCTCACCTTTTTCATTTTCAATAAGTTTTGCAAAAAAATTTTAAATTTCGTCACACTGCCTTTGCTTCTTTGGTTTATTGATGGTAAGTGGTGGTGTAGTAGGACTACTGCTGTCAACGTTGGCCAGCTTATTCATTTCATTGCATTTACTTTCTTTGATGTCAAAGATGCACGAAGATCGGATACGCATTTACATGGATTGATCTTTAAAGTTAATTTTTAGTTCTTTGCTTCAGCAGAAGCCTACATTTTCTATGCCATTGAATGCAAGATCAATCTTTTGTCCAATATCTATGACATCTAAACAAATGCTTTTATAGAATATAAGTTTGGTGGGTATAGAGTAGAAGTTTGGTATGCAATTGGTTCAGACGTAGTTGGAAGACCTACGATTAAGCTATTTATACTCAGTGAAACCACGGCCATAGAGTCCACGGCCGGAGATAAAGCTCTTTCTAGAGCTTTATGGTCAGTGAAACCACGGGCAATACCTCCTCCTACCACATCACTACCAGCTCCGCCGCCTACTCCCCCTCCGCCACTGAAACCACCACCAGACCACCTCAAAACCCCACACCACTTCCTGCACCAAACCCTCCATCGCCTCCTAAGCCGCTGCCCTCACGAGTCTCCTGTGGAATCTGAACATATTAAGAACTGAGTCTTCGAGAGCCACGGCGGTGCAGGCGTGGTGAGACTAGACGCTTGATAGCTGCCATTTGAAAGCCATAACGCAAAACACAAACAGACTACAAGCACCATTCCTCTCAAATTACTGTAATTCACCCTATGCATCAACTTTTTCTAAGCATGAAGTATCAAGGTCAAGTATATTACAAACTCATAAAAATTTTAAAGTACAACGACTCTCTGTCTTTCAAATGATGGTGGTCCTGAGAAACTCTCGATACGAACCAGGCAATGCATACATCACCAGGTAAGAAATGTCAGCGCTGCTAGCACAATAAATACCGATGATAGACGACCACTTGCATCTCCAGAGATATTAAGATAATTAAGCATAGCAATTAGCTATTGAAAACCAACCAATCAAACCAGAACAGAGAATAAACCAATTGATCCTAGAGGTAAGATACTTTACAGACCTCTGATACAATCATCTCTACGAAAAAGCAGTTGCTTTCCTATATAACAGAGTTGCAGCTTACAAGAGTGAAAAGATATACCCATCATGCCCTCAAGGAATGGGAGAGGCAAATAACCCCTCCCAGTTTTGAGGGATGTAGCCAATCAAAAGGAACAAAATACACTTCATAACCACCCATAAATGAGCAATAGATAATGCTGAACATACAATTGCTACATCTTGTCCAGACAAAGTTTTCCAAAATCATATGCAAGTAGTACAATAAATTATCTACTCGAACAAAATTGATGATTGGAAGTTAGATAGAGAGGAGACATCACAGCCAGCTTGGAGGTAACATACCAGTCGTATCGTTCAGGACTTTCTGAGCACGAGAGTATATTGCATTAGCTTTTTCAGATGTCCCCACCTAGAAAAATATAAGAAGCAGGTCGATCAAATGCCAAATGGGGTGTAGCATGCGCACAAGAGAGAGAGAGAGAGAGAGAGAGAGAGAGAGAACCTTTATTTCCATCATGTAATAATCCCTCCACAAAACTTTATTTTGGCTGAAAATGTCAAGTGCAGCCTCATATAATTTCCGAGCATTGATGAGAGCACCACTTTCTCCAACGAAGGCGAGATTTACCTCCAATTCTATGCAGTGCCTAAAGAATGAAAGACTTGGATGTGGTAATGCAAGAAATCTGCAAAGAGATAAAGACAATTAGCAAAACGTTTGATAATAGCAATGCATTTCTTTAAATGTGTATTGACAGTTATAGTTCATATAATATTTTCCGAGTGATTTTAGCCACCAAACATTTACAGAAACACTAACTGAACATCCTCTAATCCATGGCATTAGTTCATGGAGTACTGCTTTTATAGCCATCTTTATATAGTTTAACACAAAAAATCCTTCATAAACACCGTTGTTACAGCAATTTCCGTATGAAATGATCATCTTCTAAGTTACACGCCCAAAATTTAAAGAAATCATAGAAGTACTATCATAAGGCCATGAACTTGAGATACCTTACTAAGAATAATCAAGGTATCATCCTTGCATTTGAAAAACTTGCTGCCATTTTTAGATATTAATATGACGTGAGAAAGCAGATACGACAGACTTTTGTTGCAAAACTCATAGTCAAAGTTGTTATGTAAGAATATCCAAACAGACAAATTTGAAATGATAAATACCGTATCACTGTGGTAGCAAAGCTGCAAGCAGAGATAAGCAATGTTGCTAAGTAGACTATGGACATGATTATATCTCCTAAAAGCAAGATTGTCTATGGAAAAAGCACCAGCTGTAAAGGGCTTCATAATTTCAGGAAACAACAAAACGTAATGATTGTCCCAACTTACACCATAAAACGCAGACTAAATTCTTGGTTATAGCATTAAGTCAAATTTTAACAAATGGCTCAATATAGTAATAATTTAATCTGTAAAGAATTGTCTCTGAGACCTCAGTTTGTCCAAAGTGCATTTCGCAAGTATATAAAAAGCAATTGTGAAATATGCAAGCTTCTTAAGCAGATTTGCTGGAATCACATTATATCTACAAAAGCAGGCTATATAATTTCCAAAAAGCACAAATAACGTTGCTTGAGAGAAAGTTCAGCCAAAACTTTCTGTCGGAAACATAGCAAAGAACATATCTAGCTAGGAGAGAGAAAAAAATATGTTAAAGAATGTACACTTCCAAAAAGTTGACGTCATGAAGAAAAATTCAACTTACTGCTTGTACATTTCTCTTGCATGCTTAATTCCATCTCTTTGTAAGATGCAATTAACGATGGCAGAAGCAACTAAATAACCACCTTCATCGCAGCTGGCTTTCACTATAGCTTTAATTAAACTTCTAACCAGCTTTTCAAGATTCTTTCTGTTGTTTGCAAGAAGTTTTACAGCCTGCAGTAGTAGATGGAACCAGAACAAGGATATGAAAGACCAGGTCAACAGAGAAAGCATAGCATTCACAATTGCTAATTATTACTCTGATTAAAGACTCCTATGACCCTCTTAATAGTGACTTTTCATACAATAAAATATAAGTATTGATTGTGTCCTAGTGTCTTTCAACAGATTGTCCACCAGCAACTGCTAAAGCTACTTAAAGCATGTACTAGCAGAAAAAACAGGAGCAGAAAAAATTGAGCTTAGTGTGTATACTTAAACGTGAAAAAGATAGATAAATTAGAAAAAAATTGCTCCCTGGAACAAACGGAGGAATGAAAAAATACATGGCTTTACAATGAAGAATGTAGAAATACCATACATCTTGGCAAAAAGAATGAAGGATTAACAAAATGACATGAGGCAAACTGGACATACAGAAACATAAATTAATAGCATTGGACTTTTTTGTAAATTCAAGAAATTACCGAAGAAATAATGAATAACCTCAAAAACTATAAGCATAAACAAGGACAGACGGTTAAGTGTTATACCACAAGCCACAAGGATTCAGCTTCCGAGACAGATAATCTGTTCAATGCATTCTGAAGGAGGTCTAAGACAAAATGCAAGTCATCCTTACTTAGAGTTGAGGATTTACTTGTCAACCATTTCATTTCAATTGATGCCTGCAAACTCAGCAATCTTGCAGACTCTGAAAATCTGCTGTTACAAAGTTCTCCAGCAAGCTCCCTAGCTTCCTCTAGTTTCCCCTTTTGCAAGTGGAAGGATACATATTGGGAAGCAAGATCTTCTGAAAGACATCCACATGCCTCAGCTCTCTCATATACTTTCAATAGACATGAAGTGAAGTCTGCAGCTTTAGATGTATTGATACTCAGCAGAGCACTGCAATCTTCCTGTCCTGGAATAATCATGTCCAACCAGAAGTTTGCATACAGGGAAAACATTCTTGTAGACTTCACCATTCTCAAAGCCTCCTCATAAACCTAATACAAAGAGTACCAGGTTACATGTAATATTTTCATTTGGTCTTATGCTTGTGTTTGGATGAATTTATCAATTTGCCTGAACTTTTTGAAATAAGTGACAAAAAGACTCATATAGAAAGCTTTATCTTAAAAGAACTTTTAAAATAAGCTCTTATTCAAAACATACTTTCTCAATAAGCCCATCGAAGTGTAGCCCTAAAGCAAATATCGATAAAAATGAAATCGAAAATTAAGCAAATAAGATAACTTACCTCAACTGCTTTTTTCAGTTTGCAAAGAAATTGTTCCTCTGTTAGTTCCTTTGTATTTCCAGGGTTGCCAATCTGATGCCTGGCCAACCAGTCCCAGTACTCCTCATCTTGCGAGAAGTTCTTCTTAAGATCATTCATTACTTCTGTCTTCAGTTCTTCAGAATGAGCTAGATCAATACCCTCCAGTATCTCTAAGAATCTCTTCCTGAGGCTCAAACTTGAAGGTAACTTCTCTACAGCCCCCGAGTATATTGTTTGGAGAATCTTCCCACCTTGCCGCCAAAAGAGGCCTTCTTTCTTCTCCAAATCACCTTCATGGTCACCTGATTCCTCTGTGCTCTCTAATTCACTTTTCAATAAGATTGAATCACCGTCCTCATTCTCCAAATAGTCCTTCCTAACTTTCTTCACACCAAGGGCAATTCTCCGAGCATTCAGCTTGTTCAGATAGGTGAGCTCCATCCGAAGGTACTCTATCCAAAGATCCTCTGATTCAGGACAGGCTCTCAGACCACTCTGCATGAGACCCCGCGCAGCTGCTACATTTCCATTATGGTCAAATTCCCATGCTGCAGCATAAATCCAAAGTCCAGGTACTTTTGGGTGGAATCGTACTGCCCGAGCAAGCACCTGTGAGATGACCAATTCCCGTAATGCACGTAGGCAAATTCTGGACCAAAAATCGAAGATGGGAAACTAAATGACAACTTTACCATTTGCTGATGACTCTAAAAAGTTAACAAACACTTACTCTCAATAAATAATAGTTACGGGTAAGTGTATGAATCCAATTATTATAGCTTCAAATGAGAATGACTATAACTATAAGCAAAGTGTCATGTGAACATATGAGGACAGTTCAAAATAGGAGAACCTTAAATTTGAAAAACATTTTTTTGTCAGGAAGCAAAAACAAAAGCCAGATTCCAACAATATGATTTTGTTACAACATTAAATTGCTCCAACATCACCATTTGACGAAAAGCAAAGGATGGAGAAATAGCTTAAAAATTCATCTTCTTGCCTTATTAGATATGAGTTTGGAGAGATACTTCATATGCAAA
The DNA here is from genome assembly GCA_019914995.1 of Acanthochlamys bracteata. Taxonomy (NCBI): domain Eukaryota; kingdom Viridiplantae; phylum Streptophyta; class Magnoliopsida; order Pandanales; family Velloziaceae; genus Acanthochlamys; species Acanthochlamys bracteata. The sequence goes on along the minus strand of CM034129.1, from coordinate 4,259,159 downwards.
TGCAAATTCGGCTCAAAGTCAGAAATTCTACGGATGCAACATTTCACTAAGAAAGACTCTCCCTGATGACATCTAGCAAAGCAAATTTCTGCATTAGCAAATTCATAAGCACAAAACAAGGACAAAAGAACTTATCTAAGTGAACGGAAAGTATTATCAAAGATCAACAGAAACCAAAGAAAAAAAATCCTCACCTGATTCATCTGTCCATGTCGGTGCTCTCTACAAAACTCAAGGTACTGGAACCAAATCCCCAAATCACCCTTAAATCTCGAAGACGCCTTCTTATACAAATCCAAAATTCTATTCATACAAGCAAAATCAGAGATAGATTTCTTCCACTTCTTACTCATCACTCTCTTCCTCTTCTTCCCACCACCATCATTACCGCTTTCGCCTATCTCTTCTTCCGCTTGCTCTCGTATATTTTCAATAATTTTACGCTTCTGGCGACGGCGATACGAATCGAGTTGGCGTTCGTAGTCGATATAGGAGAGAAAGTCTTGTTTAAGAGGTGATGGACGTTTGATTCGGTACTCGAAATCACGGCGGCGGCGGACAATCTCGGAGATTTGTTCACGAGTGAACAGTTGGCGCCGCTCGTAGTCGTCGAGCTCGTCGGTCATTCGCTCTAGCCGTAGCTGCACTGCATCCGCCATTTCTGATCCAAATAAAGGCAGAGCACAGAAGAACCAGATAGAAATAGAAAAACACAGAAGAACTAGAGAGAAGAACAAGGAGAAGGAGTGGCGGGAGCAGAGCAGCTTTTGAGACGGAGGGGAAGTAGAACGAAAGGGTTGTTGGGCGGCGCTGAATGGAAAGCGTAGTGTGTTGCTGGTTGTTGGATTGAGTAATGGGCTAGTTTGAGTCCAATTTAACATGCTCGGCCCATAAAATAATTTCAAGCCCGGGCTTACTTCTTAAGTGACGTTTGAAATTGTTTATAAAATTTTATTTTTTATGTAAAAATAATAATAAATATATATAATAAAAAATTTACTATTTATAATTTTTTATATTTTTTAAATTTTTAAATAAATTTTTTAAATATTTATAAAATATATATTAAAAAATAAAAAAATTATAAAAAATGTTCGAGAAACGTAATTCCAAACGTTCCTAATAACTTCATGGTTTCTGAATCCTCACTTGTTCCATAGAAACTAGCTTCTATAGATAAGACCTCTGGTTTATTATGCTTTTTTTTCTTTTCCTTTTTGGCTGGTTTGATTCTCTAATGAGTTGTTTTACTTTATCTGCAGATAACTGATTACGTAGATTTTGGGTAAATCAAAACTAAGCGAACTTCATTAATCTGCTTGCTATCTTAATGAAATTGCTTTCTTTCTCTTTGCGACATCATCACACGAACGAAACATGTGGTTGATCATCTTCTGAAGCCTTGGACCAATTGAATAAGGTCCCCAGGTCTGTTATTGTCGGGTCTGTCTCTCTACCAAATGCCGGTGGGAATCTCTGAAGCTTAGTTTAGAATAGATAATTGCTTTTTGAAAGAAGCACGATCTATAGAAATACTGTGATGGAACTGAAGAAGAAATAATTAATTAAAAGATTAAAAGGACCATCTATAGCGAACATTTTTCCATCTACGAGATATTCTTTTCTGATTCTAACGCGTGATTGCTAAATGATAAGAATCGATCTATTCCAAATATCTCCACTGTAAAATTCTCAACATAGAAGAAAAAGCAACGCAAAGCTTGAGCTTCATTTCCATGCATGCATATATGGCAGAGCCGCAGAGAAATGGTACTCTCTATTGTCACGTTAATCTTGTTTCCATGCATATATGGCAGAGTCGTGAGGTGCTGGTGGCGGAGGCGTACTGGTGGTAAGCGGCGGTGGCGGAGCAGAGGGTGGTGGTGCCGGTATCGGTAAGTTCTGGGTCAGGAGTGGTAGGAAGGTGAAGCCATACAAGCTAGAGGGAGCAGTGGAGGCTGGGGTGGGAACGGAGACGGTGCAGCCGGAAACTTGGCGTCATGGTGGCGGCAGAAGTGAAAGTTGATGGACTTGCAGTTGCAATGAGGTTGAAGTGTTGCTTAAGCCTTAATTTTGATTGTCACAAAATGCAGTCAAATAAATGCTTAAAGCTAATATAGTGTCAGTTTGAATACAGAGTAATAAATAAAAACAAATAAGAGAAAAAAATAAACAAAAACTTAAGAATAATAATTTATCCTCGTTAGATAAATTAGTTAGATATATTAATAAGATTAATAAAAAATAAATAATTATTACTTATATCTTGCAGTTCTTGTTCTGCTATAAACAGCAGTTGCCGAAAATTAAATAAACCTACAAAACTATGGTGGCGAATTCTTGATGGCCTAAAACTTAGTCGAGGCTCCTTCACTGTTCAAGCCCAATACTTCAATAAATATTACTCAAATATCAAATGGAACTTGAATCATTAGAGGTAGCAATATGAGTTGGTGGGTCATTTTTGAGTCGACTCATTTAATAATTGATCAAATTTATTCAACTTTAACCTAACTCATTAATTTATACGGATTAAAATTATCTAATTCTAATCTAACCTATTAATAACCGAATCAAATTCGGATCCATCTATTTAATAATTAAATTATTAATTTTTTATTTTATATTTTTAAAATTCAGCAAAATTATAAGATCAATTGTAATGAAAGTGCACGATGTTTTTAATAACGAAATATAGTGAATGCCCGTCAAAATGTGCATTTTTTAGTATCTTCATCGGTCCTTAAAATATGTAAAAAAATTTATTTTTATTTTTTAAAAATATGTATTGATAGCTGAAATTTTATGATTATAAATATATAATAATAATTTCGATAAAAATTTTGATAAATATAACTATCTAATAAAATTTTGTTAAAAATTTTTATACGAAATTCAAATTCGTCATTACAGAAACCATAGTTGTCAGACCCGGACCGACCCGGAAACGACCCGAAAACCATCGATCCGGACAATAAACCGGTCCGAGTTTATAAAAAAACCGTTTATGCAATCGACTCGTTTCGATCCGGTTTGATCTGTTTTGATCCACTTTAATCCCATCGACCTGCCCGCCTGGGTCAAATCGGGTTAAATTTTTTTTTTATAAATTAATTAAAAATTTTTAAATTGATGATATATTTAATACAAAAATAATTATTAATAGTTCTATGTTGAAAAATGATATTTAGTTTAGATTTTGTATTTAGATGTCATAATGCAAAAATATAATTGATTATGTCTTATTTGTAAATATTAATTATTAGTGACTTTTAAATTTTTATATTGTAAAAATATTTAGACTCAAATATATATAGCTTAAAAAGTTAGTTATATCTCCGTTATGATTTATCTATTTTATGGTTTTATCTTTTTCTAATCTCCTAATTTATTTAAATATTTCTCATTATAAATTTTAGTTGTTATTATTGTTGTTGGTGATGGCAATACCATGGTGATAATACTTTAATTTTTGCTGTGATTATTATTGTTGTTGTTGATAGTAATGCCATAATAAAAATACTCTAATTTTTGTTATGATTGATATTACTGTTATTATTAGTAGTATCATTAGTATTAAATTTTTTACTGTAATTATTGTTATTATTAATTAAAAATACCTTAATATTATTGATCCGATGGTTCTACCGGTTGATCCAACAGGTCAACTCGAGAATCGTGATCTGAACAGTTTTTCGGTTCGATATCCAGTCCGATTCTTACAACTATGACAAAAACACTTATATACTAATTCTTTCGATAATATTATAATTCTTATATTACACTATTATATTAAAATATAAAAACAATAATTAATTATAAATACAATATAATTAATAATTTATAAATTATTATTATCGATTATTTTTATTGCTAATATTTTAATATACGAAAAGAAAAATTAAATATTATTTCTTTAAAATATGATAATTCGAATTGATGGATCAATTCAGATTAATTCGGATCAATTTATTTAATAATCGAGTTTAATTCGTTCAATCCTAACTCAATTTATATATTTATATGAATTAAATTTTTAATTCTAATCTTAATTAAATAAATCAGTTTCGGTTCGTGTTTTAGAGTTGGATTATTTATTGACTTCTATGAATCATAGAAAATTTTGTAGTATATCATTTCTTTTGTTTACTGTAACGGTAGAACCTACAGTACGAAAAGTAAGTGGGCGGTTAGATGCAGTGATTGAACCATAAAGTATTCCATTCTCTGACAATGCTCGAATCCTACGTCAGCATCGGCTGCATAACTCTCCAACGCCACAACAGGCTCTCCACTCCTTAGCAGCACTCTCGAGGCCGCAAGTGACAACGTGAGCCAATCATCACAATTCGTTTCATACTCGAACAATCTATGAGTAACAATGAACTTATCACCATGCCCAACAATAAAAAAGCTCTCTTTATTTCTCGATTTGAAGTAACTCAGCAATGATGTAACAAAGAGTTCGAAACCGTCGGCAAACTTAGCAACAAATCACCCGCCGACGACAAATTAAAACACCAACCCAATAAATCACCAACCCAATAGAATCTCCTTCCAGTAGCAGTGTTGCTGCCGTGGCAGCGGCTGACCGGTCGATTTTTGAGGCGGCAGTGAAGATAAATCGGTCCGACCAAGGCAATTTGTGCTTTGTTACCGCTACATTCGGTGAACCACTATCCTGTTGCTAATTACCTGCTCCGGCAGGTATGACAGAAGAAGAAGGATGGTGATGCGGCGAGACTTCGACGCTGCCAGAGTAAAGGCGAGCGAGTGCGACTGCGGACGAGCGGCGGCGCTGATCGAGCGAGAAAACTTAAAAAAAAAAGACCTACTCATAAATACGACAAATCAAGACGAGTACGGCAATACAAGAGATACTCTTATGTATTTTCAATCTATACAGTCCCCTTAGTACGAGTACATATAAAAAGTCATAATTAGCTTGTAAACTTTTATAAATTTTTCTTAAATTTTAACTTTTTATTAAAAAAACATAGATAATAATATTTTTATAATATTATAATTTTTATTTTGTATTATTTTGTTAAAATAAATTAAGTATAAATTATAAATTATAATAAGCATTGATTATATATTAATATTAGAATTTTTTTTATAATATATTTTATTATTCGATTGAAAAGAAAATTGTCTCTTTCTCGCGAAAGCTCATCCAAGAAATGAAACGCTTCTTCATCAAGCTTGCAAGAAATGGAACGTCGCTAATATCTACAGTGTTACTACCCATCGAATTAAATAAACAATTCTTTTCCCAATACAAACAATCACATCGGTAACTTCACCGAAACATAAACAATCCTTTTTTTCTCTCTCCTTGACAACTTCCCGCGCTTTCGCAAAAACTCGCTCCAAGTCTCCTTCTCAGCCAAAAGTCCGCCCGCCGCCATGAAGCGCCGCCGTGCTTGCACCACCACTTCCGGTGATTCTCATCTAGCCTCATCTCAATCTCTATCTAATCCCTCGTGTCCTTGATCAACTAACCGATTCTTTCTATTTCTGTTTGTTGTTGCGTCTCGTTGATTTTTAGTTTCAGCGCAGAAACGTGGTCAGAAGAATCAAAGCGAGGTATCCGATGAAGAGCTTGATCTCGATACATTATCTGATCCTGATTTCACTTTATCCGACTCTGGTAACTCTACCGACGTAGACCTTGACGAGAATGCCCCTGCTATGGCGGCGCCGCCTCCAGCACGGCTGCGTCGTTCCCCTCCTCAACCAACTTGTGCGACGGCAGGAAGAAGGAAATCTCGCACTTCGCGGCGGGCTGATGACGCTCTGCCGCTTATTTGGAAGAAGTGGGAGTTGGAGAATAAGCAATGGGTGGACGATTATCAACTAAAAGTGTTAGAAAATGGTTCTAATCCTGATCCACTGCCTCCTATTGCAAAGGTCATGGAACCTTCCGCTGATGTTTTGCTGCCGTTATTGAGATTCCAGAAGGAATGGCTTGCTTGGGCTTTGAAGCAGGAGGAGTCGGAGTTGCATGGTGGTATACTTGCAGATGAGATGGGAATGGGCAAAACAATCCAGGCTATCTCTCTTGTTCTGACGGCCCGCGATTTATGCATTGACACTAATAGCACGACTCCTCAGGCCGATGGCAGTGGTGTTGCTTCGTGCTCAGTGGGGTTGCCACTTCCGAAAACTAAGTGTACTCTTGTCATCTGTCCTGTGGTTGCTGTTGTCCAGTGGAAAGGGGAAATCCAGCTGCACACGAAGGAGGGGAGTGTTAATTTACTGGTTTACCATGGGACAGATCGTAATAAAGGAACCATCAATTTTGACGATTATGATTTTGTAATTACCACTTATGCAATAATTGAAACTGAGTATAGGAAATACATGATGCCTCCCAAGGAGAGGTGCAAGTACTGTGAGAAGCTGTTTTATCCCAAGAAGATGAGGGTTCATCTCATGTACTTTTGTGGGCCTCATGCCCGGCGCACAGATGCGCAAGCAAAACAGGTGAAGAAGGGGAGTAAGGTGAAGGAGGTTGGATTAGAAAAAGCAAAGAAGCAGGGAAAGAAGAATATCCTCAGGGAGGCTGAGGATAAAACTGAGGATCTTAATGATGCACATTTGTCAAATAGCCGCAGATCGCCTTTGCATTCTTTGAAGTGGGAGCGGATTATATTGGATGAGGTGAATTATCTTGATTTCTTGGTTGAGGTTGATCATCTTCATGAAACATTTCTATGGTTGTAGCAGAATTGCTTCACCAATTCTAGTTGAAGGATACTCATTAGTAGTTCCATGCTATTTGTTGGTTAGTGAATAAGAAACAGACTTAAGTTGGAATTATGGAACTCCTTTGGATGTTATTTTAGAAAGCAAGTGCTATCGATCATTGGTTGTAAGGAAGTCTATCTCTGGAATTAATTATTGGTTGTTGAATCACTGGAGACAGTTACATATTTGTAAAAATAGGTTAACAAGATAGGTGTTCTTCTCTGTGGCCAATAGCTGACCTTCACCAGAGGTCCCTTACCTATTGTCTTCCTTACGTTTAGCTTAAAGTATTGTTATACTTTAACCATTGATGGAATAAAGTTAGATAGTAATGTTGCACTGACTTAGCCGTCTGAACCTGCAAATTTTGCTTTCAAATAGTTGTAACAGCAATAGTTGCATTTAGATGTTGAAAAGATGTTAGAAGTTCCTCACAGTCCTATTAAAGTTGGTTGCTCTATAGAAGCAATAGTGTTGGGGTTTCTTTTGGTGACTGCTCTGCTGTTTCCATAAGATTTTCTTAATTAAAGTTTTGTATAGTATTCATTGTAATTGGTTATTGCCAAGCTATTAGAGTCCTTTGAATTGAGTATCCCCTTTGTTTCCTTGTATTCGTTGCAGGCTCATTATATAAAAGATAGAAGTTGTAACACAGCGAAGGCTGTTTTTGCTTTGGAATCTTCATATAAGTGGGCTTTAAGTGGTACGCCCTTGCAAAATCGAGTTGGTGAACTTTATTCACTGGTGCGTATAATCTCTAGTTTGCTTTTGCATTTAGTTTTTATGAACTGTGGATGATTAATGTGTACATACTCCATGCAGGTTCGTTTCTTACGAATATATCCTTACTCATATTACTTCTGCAAGGATTGTGATTGTAAAATTCTTGATTATGGGTAATATGCCTTGTTTGCTTGCTGGTCTCTCTCTCTCTCATACATAAATGCTTCTGGACACTTGTTTTTCCTTTACTGATGTTAAGTAGATAGCATTTTGTGCAAGTCTTTGGCATGGCTAAAACATGTTAATGTTGCAGTTCCAGCAAAGATTGCGCTGATTGTCCGCATTCAACAGTAAGGCACTTCTGCTGGTGGAACAAGGTGAGCTTTTCCTTAGTGTTTTTACGGCCGTGCCCTTGTGTACTTCAACTGATATTTTTCGTGACTTTAGTTTCTACATTTCTTTTATGTTTCTTGTAGTACATTACTAAACCAGTTAAATATGGGAGTCACACATATGATGGGAAGAGGGCGATGATTTTGCTCAGGGAGAGATTACTTAAAAGTATTGTTCTTAGGCGTACAAAGAAAGGCAGAGCTGCAGATCTTGCTCTGCCTCCGAGATTAGTGAGTATATCTTAGTTATATTGAACATATTTTTTTCCTTTAGGTTTGTCTCTACCTTTCCCTAATTATACTGCATATCTAGGTTACCTTGAGGAGGAATTCTTTCGATAGAAACGAGCAGGAGTTCTATGAGGCCTTATACACTCAAAGCCGTATACAGTTTGATACGTATGTTGCACATACAACCCCTTGATTTTGATGTCATCTATTTTGCAATTTAAACTATCTATACTTACTATTATTTCCATGCACATGGCATAGTACATCAGATCTCCTACTCCAAATGTCGTTTATATGCATCGTTCTTTTGTACCTCAAGGTGATAAGTAGACTGAAGTGCTTAATGCAAGTAGCTTTTCAAGTTCTATAATAACTTAACAAAATTTTGAAAATTTCCTGCAACATGCCAAGGATTGTGCTAATACTGAGCAAAAAATATTGCAGAAAACAATGAGCGATAAGATAGTAACCTTTAACGAAAATGTTATACTATAAAATGGAATGGTAACTTAGTTTTCTTCTTGGTAAGGTCCTTATTTGAAATCCTGTTTAGACTGTAATTGAAAATGTCTTCGTTGTTGATTTTGAACTCTCTTGAGCCACCTCTTTAGCTCATTCTACTCTGTTTTTTTTTTCTGTTGTGTGTTTTAATTTAGATATGGCACCATGAGATGCATTTTTGGTGCAGATATACAGTAGCTGGGACATTGATGAACAACTATGCTCATATATTTGACCTTCTCACCCGCTTGCGACAGGTTTGTTCTGTTGTTCTTTGGAAACCATTGGTCTCATATTGTGATTTGAATTGGTTGTTACTAAAGAGTAGGGTAGTCCATGTTTTGGTACAGCCAACCATTATTGTTGTATTGTAGTTCTTCTGAGTCCTTTACTGCTAATGTGGACAATCCTTATGATAATCTTCAGGCTGTTGATCATCCATACCTCGTCATCTATTCTGGATCTGCAGGAGTAAGTGAAAGTGAAGACTGCAGTCTGAAGAAGTGTGGTCGTTGTGATGGAGTGGAAGATTTAGTGGTAAGTTCTAGAGTTGAAGTTGTAATTTATTTGTAGTATGCTTGCTGCAATATATTTGTAAAACTTCATGTATTTACTGGTACCTTATCCTAAAGCATCCATCTTATTTTGTAGGTACCCTCTTGTGAGCATGTTTTTTGTAAGACTTGTTTGATGGACTACTATGGAACTCTGAGGAAGGCATCATGTCCAGAAAGCTCATGTTCAAAACCTCTTACTGTTGACTTCACTACAGTAGCTTCTGGACAGAATTTCAGCTCAGTCAGCAAGGACTACAAGCACTCTTCAATCATGAAAAAAATCAACCGTTCAGATTTTAAAACAAGCACCAAAATTGATGCATTGGTGAGTACCATACTAAGCTTTTAAGTGAATTTGATTATTAAATTTGAAAAATGATACTGATTCCCGTATATTGTCGACATCACTGTTCTTCACTTTATCATGTTTTATGGACTATGATGACTTTGAGATATGCTCGTTTCTAGTTGTCAGATTCTACCAGTGTATGTAGGAATTACACTTTGTTTTATTCCCTACACAAGAGCAATATCATAGAGAGAGTTGCCTTTCAACCTAATATTTGGGATAGAGATGTGTCTTGAAATTTTTGGCAGAGTTTCTTGCTTGTCGGAGCACCACTACACAGGTACTAGAAGCTACACCAATATATAACATATTTGGCCAACATATGGGGCTAATTAGAATGTGAACGGGATATAATGGCTGCTACCGAATCGCGTTAACTTGCGTATGGATGGCTGTTAATGTTAAACTTAACTCATTTGGCCAAACACATAATTGCTTCAAGGTGTATATTTGTTAACTAAAAGCAATTTCAGTTGCCTGATGGCTAAGTGGTTGCACGCATGTTTGTTCAATTTAAGAGCTAGTTGACTATCTTTGTCCATATATGAACCTAAGTTAGACATCTTCATTTCTTTTCGGGTATTATCAAATTGCTAATAACAGAGCTAATCTTATATGCAGAGGGAAGAAATAAGGACTATGGTAGAGAATGATGGTTCAGCTAAAGGAATTGTTTTCAGCCAATTCACTTCATTTCTGGATCTGATTCACTTCTCCCTTACTGTGGTAAGCTAGAGTTTTTATTCTTTTTATCTCTTAATACCAGTGCGTACTCATGCTAACATGATAACTTTTGGCAGTCTGGTATTAAGTGTGTTCAGCTTGTAGGAAATATGAGCCTTAAAGAGAGAGAGAAAGCAATAGAAACTTTTACTAATGATCAGGATTGCAAGATCTTTCTGATGAGCTTGAAAGCCGGGGGTGTGGCTCTAAACCTCACAGTGGCATCTCATGTAAGTATTTCACTTCATAATCTTTAACATATTGCTTCCATCTCTAACAATTTTAGGAAGTGAAGTTCGCATACATCTTAATTAAACAAAGTTATGGCTTGTTCGGCAATTTTAATTTCAACGTTTATGCTTGAAATTCTGGCTTATCAGTGATAATATGCTTTGGTAGTTCTCACTGTGAAAGTTGTTGTCTTTCTTCTAGGTGTTTTTGATGGATCCATGGTGGAATCCAGCTGTGGAACATCAAGCTCAAGATAGAATACACCGTATTGGACAGTATAAGCCAATCAGGTGCGTTTTCTTTTTCTGAACAGTTTTTCAGTATTTAGAATAGCAGTGTCACAATGTATTCACATAGTTGAGTTAGTTTAGAACTGTGAGATTCATAATCGAGGACACCATTGAGGAGAGGATACTGAAGTTGCAGGAGAAGAAGGAACTCATGTTTCAAGGGTAAATTTGATTTTATAATAACCTTATGTGGCTTCTGTCTGAAAATTAAAGTATTTTAAGCTGATTTACCCAACTTAATTGTAGGACTGTTGGAGAATCTTCAGATGCCATGGCAAAGCTAACAGAAGCAGACCTGCGATTTTTGTTCCAGATCTGATTCTTGATTGGGCTCAGGTATTTCAATGGAATTGTGCATAGTATATATTGACCTATACATAGGAGACAATGTTATGACCATGTATATTTAAGTCCATACGGATACTTTGCTGCACAAGTGGCGTTTTGTATGCAGCATAAACTGCCTGTCACTTGTGGATAACTAGATGTATTGGCCTAGGATTCAACTAATCATGAACTGTCAGGAAAGGTCCAAGAACTGAGGTTCAACTCATGCAATTATTATTTTGTAAAGCAGATCTAGCATTTTGTGAAGCGTCTTGATCTATAAGAGTGCAGTGCCTATATTCTCTCTATTCCTTTATTTTCCCAAACATATTCTGTGATTGATTTTAGTGCATATTAAGTGGTCGGTGTTTTTTTGAAATTGTAGACCGACACGTGTTTACACACAGGTTGTTACATAGGTCAAATCATTATCATGAAATTCAATCATGGAAGAGTAGATATGAAAGGGAATATGAAAAGTTCTTGTTTTTGAGGAAGATAAAGTGATTATTGTAATGGCAACCCCTCGTCAACAGTTACAAGAGTATGGATTCTGCATATGCTCCATAATCACTTGCTTTGGCCAGTAGTTGAGTTGAGTGGTTTCTGGAACGATCGACCGCAATCAGCACAGAGTGACATCCCACTGCCAAAAGTAATACTTGGTGCTTAAGATTTGTTTGACTTTCTGTTTTAGGAACTTTCCCTTTCAGGTTTCACTATAGAAGCAGGTCTCCTGAATACTTCGCCTGTTTTGTCGCGATGATGGGATGCTTGCCATGTTTATTTTTTAATCAAAAATATGAAGAAGTGTAAACATGGAAATATAAACACGAGACAAAGACTCTAGTTAACGTCTCCGTACTGTACATTACTGTTTTCTTCGACTGTAGAAACATTAAATAGTGCGCTAAAGATTACGTTGCTCGCGATCCACATGAAGATGGTGAATTATATAATTTCTAACTTCTCAATCTTCGTTGGGCCAAATAGTTTTCTTTCGGTTTTTAGTTTCTTAGCCAAAGCATAAGCAGCAAAAGCAGAGGCTGCTGTTGTTAAGCTTCTGTATAGCACATGCAAAACGCCAAGATTTCAGGAAAGCTCATCAAGATTTCGTCGGCAGATGTATTACGTTTTACTTTGTTATGTAACAAGAAAAAAAGTACTACAATTCCGTGTTCAAATTTTCTTTTATTTATCTAACAATGAAGATTATCCTCTCCAATAAACAGAAACAAAAATGAAGTCATTTTTCTTGCGGTCAAGGATGACTCGTACTAGGAGATATTTGAAAATAATTATAAGATAAAATTTATTTTGACGTAAAATATAAATAATAAAATTTTATAATATAAAATTTTTAATACATTTTAATATTTTAAAAATTATACAAAATATTATACAAAATAAATTTTATTTAAAATATAAAATAAAAAATTATTGAAATGTATTGTCAAACGTTGTTTGTAGTGCGATATGGCCACCGACGACACCCTTCGGTTTCGGATCTTCCATCGTTTGGTTGGATAATTGGCATTAGAACATCATACATAGACACGTCTAGAGTCCAATCAAAATCAACGCCGGGATAATAATAATAAGTGTGAACGAGGACTAAGAACAGAATGGGAAAGCAAAGAGAGGAAGAGGGTCTCAACTGTTCCAAAAGCTCTCTACGTACACGTTCTACACTACCTGAGTTCTCCTTATTCACCCCTCTCGCTCACCCGTCTATCTGTTTATATAACTCCATCCTCCACACCTTTGCTAACGTAGTAGTCAAATAGTTTAGTTGACAGCAAGTTGGGAGAGAGATTGGAAGGTTTTTCATGGCTACTCATACCGTAGTGGAATACTTTTGCTTGAGGGCAGTGCTAGTCATACTGTCAGGAGCAGTAAGGAGCGGAGAGGGGGCGGTGGCAGTGGCAGTGGCTTCACCTCGTCCGCCACCTGCCATGTATGTGTTTGGTGACTCCTTGGCAGATGTAGGCAACAACAATCATCTGGAAACCCTTCTCAGGGCTGATTTTCCCCATAACGGTGTTGACTACCCTGGTCGCAAGGCTACCGGTCGGTTCAGTAATGGCAAGAACGCTGCCGATTTCTTAGATGAGAAATATTTTTCACGAGGAATGCTTTTTTGTACCTGTTCATTTTCTTTTAGCTTAGCTTGTTATACATTCTAGTATTCTTGTCTTGTCTGCGTGCTCGAGCTTGTTTGCGTCTTCAGAGCACCTAGTAGTGGCTTTTCTTTTGCATCTCCTCGAGTTTTAAAACATTAAAATAGTAAACAACTGGAACAACTAACTAAAGCAGTGCCCTGTTCTGAATTTCGTTTTGTAAAAAACTACATCTTAAGAACTAGTTAAAATTTTGTTGAACAAACAGTTAAATTACAAAATGGAGAGAGATGTCTTTCAGAAAAAGTACATAATGGCACCAAACATTGTTTCACAACCTATGATTGGAATAGAAACAGTGAACTTGCTCTTGCTCTCCTTAGCTTTGATATACTTTGTCATGCATGCCAAAAGCGTTTTCTTATAAGTAACATCTCCATAAGTTGTGTTTCCTGCCCTCTGCTGTATGATAGTAGCTTTGATCCATTGCATACACATTTTGTGAACTTTGAAATGGAAACATCTCCATGTTGAAATTAATGAATGAATTTCAAGAGACCATATTAATGAATGCCGTACTGTGAGTGATCCTTCGTTGAAAGGAACAACTAACCTTCGAGTGCAAACAAGCTTGTCACAACTAAGCTATTTCTTTTCATGTATGTAGTTTTCAGAAATAGAAAGACGCGGCTATTGTGAGAATACTTATATATATATATATATATTTTTTTAAACAAATAATATTGTAAAAAAAAATAAATATAATATCTAAAAATAAAAATAAGTAATAATAAGATTTTATGATATAAAAGTCTTTTGTATTTTCTAAAAAAATTTTTAAAAATTTTATAGAATATTGTAAATTGTTGTTTGGCTAAACGTTCCATAGCATTTGAATTTTTTTTTATTTCACAGTATTCAATAAATTTTTCGTAATACTTTTTGTAAAATTTTAAAAATATAAAAAATTTTATATTTTAGATCTTATTATTATTTTTTTATATAAAAAAATAAAATTTTATTTGTGAAGAAATATGAAATATTTTTTATTTCATAAGCACTTCTAAATATTCCCTTACCCATATTTCTACCAATTTACAATCTTCAACGCATGTTCTTTTACTCCTAATTCTTTAAATCTTTTGTTGCCTGCAGCTGAGAAGCTTGGATTGCCAAGTTATCCACCTCCATACCTTGCTATTTCAAACATCCCCAACAACACAGACATATTCCTCACTGGTGTTAACTTCGCTTCTGGTGGTTCTGGAATTCTTGACAACACAAATACTGTAAGTCATATATCCTGTCATAATACATTTCTCATTTGCTTACTCAACATTTTTCCAATTTATATCTGAAATTTGAATTTCTGTTATCAGGATCAATGCATTGCTTTCGCGAAGCAGATTGACTACTACTCTGCTGTGTATGGAAGTATAGTGAGTAAACTAGGTGTAGCAGCAGCTCAAGCTCATTTCTCCAAATCCTTATTTGGTTTTGTTATTGGTAGCAACGATGTGTTCGACTATGTCAAATCTGACCCTGCTAAGAAAGCCAACACAAGCCCTCAACAGTTTGTGGACACAATGATTTCGTCCATGCAAACTTATCTTACGGTATATGAACGCTTTTCATTAGGCAGTTCAACTTGAATTGCATTCAGTTGGAAGTCTTTCATTGACGTTGGAAATGTTTGTGTGCAGAGAGTTTACAACCTTGGTGCCCGGAAGTTTGTGTTTGTAGGAACAGGACCAGTAGGTTGCTGCCCTTCACAGAGAATCCGTAACAGGACTGATGAATGTAACGCGGAAGCAAACTATATCTCAGTTCAGTACAACAAGGGTGCAGCTTCATTGTTGGCTCAAATGAAGGCACACCATCCCGATATGAACTACTCTTTCTTTGATACCTACAGCGCATTGCTTCAATACATCCAGAAACCAGCATCATACGGTACACCATATTATTCACTTAGCAGCTTAAGTTTTTAGACTGAGAGATTATCTAATATCCACAATTGGTATGTAGGATTCACTGAAGCGAAGGCAGCGTGTTGTGGGCTAGGAGACCTGAATGCGAAGGTTGCTTGTTTGCCAATTGTTACATTTTGCTCGAATCGAAAGGATCATATATTCTGGGATTTTTACCATCCTACTGAAACAACTGCTGGAATGCTCAGCAATATTGTTTTTGATGGATCTCCTCCATTTGTTTTCCCTATTAATGTAAGACAGTTAGCTGCTCTCTGATCAGTCAGCTAGCTACATATACAAATATCATATAGAAAAATTTAACACCAATTACTTATCAATCAGTTGTAGAGAAATTTAGTTTTGTGTTTTGATGAAAGAATATGTGAGACTACATAAGGGACAAATACATAGTGGCTTGAAGAAAGAAAAGATTTGATAAGGAAAATCACTACAAAAAGTTGAAGCAACTCATTTGCCATTAGGTTCATATGCAAATGGTCCCAATAAGCTTGCAATGCCTAGCTTTTTAGAGATGCTAGCTTTAAATATCTGCTTGCTCAAAATGACATGAGATGAAAAATGAACCGTTGATATTGTTTTGTTGCTACTGGTGTTTATGAAAGATGCTTCCTTGAACCAGAGATATGACACATTGATACTGGTAGTTTAAACTGAGTGTGGCCACAAATTGCAAACTTTTTAGGTACGCTGAATTTTTCACGTGAAAATTTTATTTTAAGTTATTACTAAGGTAGACTGTATTTTGACTTTTTATAATGTTTGCGAAGAAATATTTGTAGGCAGATTCCTATAATCGGATTGAAAATCATCTTGGAATGTTTGATTTAGCTTATCAGAAAAATAATTTTTAAATTTTTTATTTTATATTTTTTAATACGTATCTAAAAAATTTATTTAAAATTTTAAAAATATAAAAATATTTTATGTAATAATATTTTGTATTATATATTTTTATTATTTTTTAAAAATAAAAAAATAAAATTTATTTTTCAAAAAATATAAAAATAATTTTAGTTTCAAAAAAATTTTATTTTAAAATACTTCACCATAATATATATCAGAATGAAACTTTGACAGATGTCTATTACAATACAATAGATATAAACATGAACTATTTTTATTTAATTAAGGACGTATTTATCTAACTCCAAACTCACTTTCTTCCATCAAAAATAAATTTCAAATAAATTTCTGTCATTACTTTCACAAACTTAATTTTTAATAGCTCACATTTTAAAAACTCACTTATAAATAAACATAAATACTTTTCTAGAACAAAAATATTTTTATTTATTTTAAAAATAATATTTATTTTTAATTTTAAAATAAAAAAATAAAATCTTTGAAGTAAATTTTTTTATATTTTTTAAAATTTTAATAAATTTTATAAAAAATTATAAAAAATTTATTAAAAAAATGAATTAAAAAAGTTAAAAAAATAATTTTGAAACGAAAACAGCCCCTAAGTGAATAGGCTTATCATACCAAAATATAGCAAGAGATTATATTTAGGACAAGTAAAAACAGAAACATGTGCGCACGAATGTCTCATGTTTTTAATTTAATAGTTGTGCGCCAAACATTCACAAAGAAAATACTGCTTTTAAATTGGTAAGAAATATTACAAGGATTAGAATTGTTAAACCATAATTATCGGCATGACATTGCAAATACGTTAAATAAAATCTCGATAGATGAAAACGAAATAGAACTTGCTCGAATCCCCTATAAGCAGCAGGGCGAGTGAGCTCTAGACGCTCAACGCAATCGAATCAATCAACGATCTCTCGTTCCCGGTGAGTTCGAATTTCTTCCTTCTTCTCTTAGATTCCATCACCGGGTTCTGTTGCTTTGATTCTTCAAAGGATTCTTTCATCGTAGATCCTATCATTGTTTTCTTGTTGCTGTTTGTTTTTTAATTGATTAGCCGAAGCAAATTCATAGATTATTTAATTCAATTGAATTATGAAGTTTATAATTAGGAGCTTCATTAATTCCTTTGGTGAAAGTTTGTTACTTTTAGTTTGTTTAGATGGTTGGGGATTTCACTTGTGATAGGATTCTTTTGTTTTGTTGGATGAATTACTCAGCGATAGTTTTGTAATTTGAATGCAGAAAAGATTAAGAAAATGGCGACTGGATCAGAAGCTGACAAAGTTGTTCCAAATGAGGAGTTACTCGAATGGCCTAAGAAGGACAAGCGCCGGTTTCTCCATGCTGTTTATCGTGTGGGAGACTTGGACCGTACCATAAAGTTTGTCTTCGTTGATATGGCCCTGAAAATGAAAAACATGACTTGCTATTGATTTGTCTGACTGGTTTATGTTCTTATGAAGGTTTTATACTGAGTGCTTGGGAATGAAGCTATTGAGGAAAAGGGATGTCCCAGAAGAAAAATATTCAAATGCATTTGTTGGGTTTGGACCTGAAGAAACTAACTTTGCATTGGAGTTGACTTACAGTATACTTCTTCGCCTCTATGTAGCCCCTTTATTTTACTTTTTGGTTCCTCTGATATTATAAGGAAAATCAAATGTCTATGCTAACAGTAACACAACCATCGACGTATATTAGCGTATCTTTGTCTGATAATGGATATTGATAGGAATTTACTACCGAAAGCTATTATGTGGAATTTCAATTGATATGTTGCAATTTTTGCAACATACTGTAAGTTGAAGCTTCTTTTACAATTATCTTGCTTTGCCTTTTAGAAGTCTGATCCTAATCTATCTGCTGGCCTAGGTGAGAGTATTTGAGTAACACCTATTTGCTTGACGTCTAGAGATTACTTCAGTGATTTAATATGCTTTCTAATTAGTCTGACAAGTATCAGTTAGAAATGAGTACTTCTGGGTATGCTTTCTTTATATTCCTTCACTATTATATTGCTTTGCAATGGAACCTCATTTTGTTTTGCAGATTATGGCGTGGATAAATATGATATTGGGACAGGCTTTGGACATTTTGCTATTGCAACTCAAGATGTATGTATTTCATAGTACAAAAGTTTATGGGGCTGCAGTGTTAAACAAATTACTTAATTTTAGACTAGTGAAATCTTTTTGTAGATCAATAAGCTTGTTGAGGATGTTAAAGCGAAAGGTGGTGGTAAGGTCACACGGGAACCTGGTCCTGTTAAAGGTGGCACGACAGTTATTGCTTTCGTACAGGATCCTGATGGATACATGTTTGAAATTATTCAAAGGGGACCCACACCTGAACCTCTCTGCCAAGTCATGCTTCGAGTAGGTGACCTTGATCGGTCCATCAAGTTCTATGAGAAGGTACATGGTGTGATTGCTTACAGATATTTACATTTCCTTTCACATAAGCTGCTTTTATTTTAGTGCATATTTCTCATTCCTAGAAGATCATACTTCTCGTTCCTCCAACTATTGTTGCTTTTGTACTTCTGTTTGTAATGGTTATAAGGACGCTATTTGGTAATGTAATTAAGTCCATAAAAGATCGTAAGATGAAGCATGCGTCTGATAGGTTTGTTAGATAGTCTTCCCTCAACTGTTTAACACAATCTGAAAATTGTACTCATGGTTGTTGGACGATGTCTAAATTTTTTTTGGAGCTATACGCCTATTGTTTGTTTGCTGTAATATATAATGGCGTTTAGAGTCCTTGCTGTTATGTTTAGCTCCCATTTTAAGCTTTTTGTTTCAATTTTTACTTATTCCTAACTTTGTTGGGCGGCTTCACTTGGTGCAGGCTTGTGGAATGAAGTTACTAAGGAAAAAAGACAATCCCGACTACAAAGTAAATTTTGTGTATTTAATTATTTTAACCAAATTGTTGGTCTGAGTTTAATAGCAGTTAAAATAAACTTCTGCTTACCTAAATTCACTCTATTTTCCCCCTTCTGAGATTGGTTGTTATGCAGTATACTCTAGCCATGATGGGTTATACAGACGAGCATGAGACAACTGTTCTTGAGTTGACATACAACTATGACGTCAAGGAGTATACAAAAGGCAATGCATATGCACAGGTCCATTATTTCAGATGCACTAGCGATTTGTTTGAATCATTCTCCTGTTCTGGAACTTTTGTTTATTGATTAGATACCTGTAACAGGTTGCTCTCAGCACTGAAGATGTTTATAAAAGTGCTGAAGTTGTTGATGCAGTGACAAAGGAGCTGGGAGGTAAAATTACTCGGCAACCTGGACCAATCCCTGGAATCAATACGAAGATCACCTCATTCCTTGACCCAGATGGCTGGAAAGTGGTCAGTGCTTGCTGGTTGCTTCTTCAGAAAATATCATGCACAAAAGTCTTTAGATAATTGAGACTGGAGATTCAGCTTTTAATTACTATTTGGTTTTTTTTTGTAGGTTCTTGTCGACAACACAGACTTCCTGAAGGAATTGAAGAGTGATTAGGAAAATGGTCTTAAAGGTTTATGCTACTTTATAGTTGTATAATAAATGCATGTAACTATTTTGATCATGCGGTCCCATGAACTTGGTTCTAGGCTTGAGCTCTTTTATAAACTTAATATTTCCAACCTAGTTAGAGTAATTTAAGCTTATTCTTACTTTATGGTATCTGGATTTTGTCAATTGATTTTGATTAAACTGGTTGATCCAGTAATGCTCTCCTCTCGCTTTAGTCCTCATGCTGGCTTTTTAGAGAGCAACCTCTTTGTAATTGTTTTCGTCCTAGTATGGAACTGCTTGCAATGAAACTGAGCAAAAGCACATTGTTCAGAAAACGTAAACGTCTCACTTGGAGTCGATTATTATTTTGTATAACTGGTTTATGCCACTCAAAAGGCTCAATATGGAGTGCCTTGCCATGAAAGTTCCGAGGAAATCAAAGTCCCTATGTTTTTTGAGTCGTACAAAACAACAGGTCTTGATGTATATCTTTTTATGAAGATAGATACAGATAAAAAACTTTAGCCATTATTCGGATTTTCAATTGAGATGTTGCGATTCTTTCGAGGATAGGTGGAAGTACAGCATTTTGTCACATTATTTTTCCTTACCTTGAAGCTTAGACCTGGCATGGTACGGGCCTCATTGAGTGTGTTCCGAGTAACTACAGAATTTGCTTTAAAAAGGTTCCTACAAAAAACTACAGAATTTGCCGATTAACACACTCAAATTCCGAGTAACTATCTGTTTAATATTTCATTCTACAAATATTTTTTATTAATTTTTATTTTATGTTTTTAATAAATTATTTACAATGGTCTACAGAATTTATTTTAAAAATTTTTTAAAATAAAAAACATTTATATAATAAAATATTATTATTATTATTATTTTTATTTAAATCAAAATAGTATAGCTTATTTATCGAAATATAATAAAAATATATTTTATTTTATAAAAGTTTATTTTATAAGCACAAATAACTCCTAAACCGTTTGGCATTATTTTCAAATAATTATCATTCCAAACAAATATTCTATATTTTTTAATAAATTTTTTATATTATTTTATCAGATTTTTTAATAGAATTTAAAAAGTATAAAAAATTGATGTTGTAAAATTTTTAAATATATAATTTCATTTTTTAGATAAAAAAATAGCTTATTTTTTTGAAAATATTTGAAATATTTTTATTTAAAAAAAATTTTATTCTATAAATACTTTCAAATGCCGCATAAAAATTCATGTTAATGACATCTATGGCATGATTGATTCAGTATGCTTTATAATGAAGCTTAACTACTTATTCATTTTTCTCAGATTTATGTAAAAATACAGATCTTTTGAAGGAACAACTGAAATATAATTAGAGAGATAAATCATAGGTATTTTTACTACTTATTCATAGTTTGTATTGAATACATGTATCTATCAGGATCGTATGAAACTACGAACTTTGTTCTCGGCATGTGTTCTAACGAAATTGAATTTCGAACATAATTTGAGCTATACTTTATCGTATCTTGATTGTTATTGTGGAAACTAATCAAATTGGCTAATATGGTAATGCTTTCCTCACACTTCCATGTGCATCCGATCTCTCCGAACTTGCTTTTTTTTTTTTTTTATAAAAATTATTGGAGTCACTTCTAAATATAACCAAATGTAAAAACTTATTTTCAAAATAACTTTCAAATATTACAAAATTTTAGCCTATTTTTAACAATTTAGCTTTTAAAAACTCACTTTACTGCAACAAAATGAGTCCCTACTAGACAATGAGTTGAGCAGCTATTGGGATCAGGTCCACGTAAACAGAAGTATCCCCTTGTGTTGGTGGGTGATGATATCTTCGACTGCTGCTGATTGATGTGCAGTCAGTCTTAAGGAGTCGTTCAGAATTGGAGGTATTTTTCGAAGGATTAAACTTTTGAAAAGATTCTAAACGAAAACAATTTACTGTTTGAATTAACATGCGCAAGAGAACGAACGAACAGAACTATTGGTTTATAACAAATTCACAGTTCTAGAAAAGATTCTAATATCACGAGTTCTTCATGAATTAAAGCACAAAACTAACCAAAATACACTCTAAGCAGGTATGAGAGAGTAAGTCGTGATATCAGTAAAGTAATCAAGAGTGCCTACATACACTTAACACCAACGCAATGAATACCACAAGACTTCCTTTGAACAAGCTTATCAGAAAGAGATGGAACCTTCCTTGACAAAAAGCCCAAACATGAGAACGAGGAGTCCCATCATGAGGCACTGCGTGGTGGAGACGATGGTTTGGGAGTACGCCGCTAGAGTCAGAGCTGCGCCAACGCATCCGATCAAAAACCCGCAGAGGTTCCTGTCCATCTGATCCTCAGCTTCTCTTCCTGGTCTCTCTCTGAAGATAGAAAGAATTAGAAGCTTTAAAAAGTCAACGTAGACCTAACTCTGCAATCATGGAACTTTATCATAAACTAGTAATCTTCAGGCAAATACCGCTTTGATGATCGTAGGGCTAGAGTTGACTTGCATTGCTGTCACTTGCATCTTGCCTCAAACAAGGTGTAAATTGAATCATTCCACATTAAACGTAGGCTTTTGCTACAGGTCATTAATCTTGGCTTGACCTGGTTAGTGCACTGAACTAGATTTGGATTCTAAACCACAGTTTGTGTGCCTGCCCATGTCAGTCGAAAGCACGAAGGCAAGGGAGCACATCTCAGTAATTCTTAAAGAAGTCCAATTCAGGTTAAATCTCTCTTCCTATACTAACACGAGGCGCACAATTCCACTGGCAGTGATAAAAAGTAATATTCACCACTTTCTTGAAAGACCATACAATTATTTAAGCCAAATGTCTCAAAACATTTCACATTCAAAGAAAAACTGAAATATGACCATGCAACATATGGATACCAAATTGGAAGCCAAGTACCTAGCTTCCAATCCAATCCTGACAAAGGGGAACCAGGCTGAAGATTGAATAACCAAGTACTCAAGTTACTAGAACTAAAATATCTGGAGGACTACCAAGCTAACCATCTAAATAATCTAAAAGCTGATTGCATTCATGCACAGAGCTCTTCCCTCTTAAGCAGTGTTATCTTCTAGAACCACAGTTTCTGGGCTTGCAGTTCTGAGGTGTTGGCCAGTCATGCATCAATTAGGCTTGCAGCTCATTGTGAGCATTGGAGGCGGTGGCAGAATCCCTGTGCACAGAAGGATGCGCTGCACACGCTCTGAAGCTTGTGCGCCAACTTATAACCAATATCTGGAATCAGCACAACACACAGGCCTTAGCATAAGATGGAGCATACAAAAAACTTAACTCTCTGAAAACAGAAGAATATAAGCTAATTACCGAAACATCTTATCAGTAATTCCTCATCAAAGTTCTACTCAGAGGTTAATAAAGAAGATACATACTTCGTAAATATAATCTTTTGAAAGTAATCTAACAGGATTTGCTACCCAAGTTCGTCATTTTATATTATGCATAAACAAAAGGAAACTGACTATTAAGCATAAGCAATGCGCTAAGCAGGTATAGTGAATATGAAGTTATGTACTTATCTCCATACAATTAGAGGAAACCAAAGATCCTTTGCTAGCGTCATAGATTGTCATCAGTGTCCTGTCTCTAGTCAAGCAATTGGGATCAATAAAAGGGTTCTACAAGATCGATGAAAAGAACTGAAGTGGACATTAAAACTGTATCAAATGAATGCAACATAAAGACATATAAAGAAAGACCATATGCAGAGGTGCCAAAGTCCATCTATTCTAACATAAGCAAAAATCAAATGACAAGAAGAAAAAACAAAAGAAAATACAGCAGAAAAGAAGGGAAAACAGAAGTAACATACTCAATTCACCCTCTCCAAATTGAGGCCCAGTCGCTTTCTTTCATCCTGTCCTGGTAACAAAACAGCAACACTAAGTAAATAACTCATGGAAACAGCTACCAAGTTAAGCAGCTAAAGCATCAGCTAAACTACAAAATATACCTAAACAAATACGTAAGCGCTATAGTAAAGATAAGAAGTAAAAGAACGGTTATGCAAGACAACAAACTAGATGTTTCACTTATTAGGGATCGGCTGAAAGAAGAAAAAGCTTCTGCCAAACAATACAAGCTCCTGCATCAAGGAACAATCAGCTAGTTCACAATGCAAATCTAGATCAGTTTTCCAAATGCCGAAATCATTATTTGGGCGACTAAAACTCCTGCTGTGTCCAAACAATATGAAAGTGCAGCGACACTGGTGTGTCTCCCACCTATATCATTGGAAATCATATGGTTTGGTAACTCTTATGATCCTTCTTATTGTTGCAAGTAATGCCGACAGCTATATGGATATATATTTTTTGTTTTCAGACTATGGAAAGTTCACTAGATTGTTTCAATCATAGAATACTTATCTAAAATGTATGTTGCATGATTGCATCTATCTATGCTTTGCTTCTGTCATATTTCCTTCGCTTCTAAGATTGAAAAGATGTAGAAAGCTTCTCAAATGTTACCATATCTCCTCCGGCGCCATTCACCGCCGCCGTTAACCCTAAACCAAATCCAACCGAACGACTCCAGCGATCAGTAACAATATAGAACAGAAAACAGTCACAGTAACAATTTCATATGATAAGATTAATTAGGGCCCACTGGTTTTTTTATGCCCAACAAATAAGCCAACTTGTATATTTTCAATTTCTGGTCCACGAATGAACGATTTGATTGACTCGCTTGTTTTTCCCAACCATAAACTATTATCCATTCCCTCCGCTCCTTCTTCTTCTTCTCTGTTTTCTTTCCCATAGCCAACCAATCGACCAGAACAAACTAACTAGCTATGCTAAACCTCTACACAACTACCACTACTACCAAACCATTCTTCATTCCCTACTCCAACTCTTTCTCTATTCAGAAACTCACCAAATTCAAAAACTTCTCTTCTGTTTCTCTTCACCACCGCCGCAGGAGATTGTCTTTTTCACCGATTGCCGCCGCTGCATCTGCTGGGGATTTTCCGGTAATATTTGAAAGCGCGAGATCAGTCATCGAAGCTGCTGGAATTCTTGCAGCGATTATTGTTGTTCATGAATCAGGCCATTTCGCCGCCGCTTTATCTAGGGGTATTCATGTTAGCAAGTTTGCTGTTGGGTTCGGTCCTGTTCTTGCGAAATTTGTTTCTGGTGGTATTGAGTATTCACTGCGAGCTTTCCCGCTTGGAGGGTTTGTTGGGTTTCCTGATGATGATCCGGAATCTGGAATCCCACCGGACGATGTCGATTTGTTAAGGAATCGACCGATTCATGATCGAATTCTTGTTGTGTCTGCTGGGGTTGCTGCAAATCTTGTGTTTGCTTACACCATTGTTTTAGCTCAAGTGTTATCTGTTGGTCTTCCTGTGCAAGAACCTTTACCTGGGATTCTTGTACCTGAAGTGCGTGCCGGTTCTGCTGCGGCGAAGTTTGGTATTCGACCGGGCGATATTGTTTTAGAAGCTGCAGGTGCCCCTGCTCCTACTGTTGCTGACCTTGTTAGCATAATCAAGGCTAGCCCTGGAAAGAATGTGGCTTTGAAGGTGTCCAGGAAAAATGAGATTGCTGGCTTTTTGCCAGAATCTGTTATTGTTAATGTTGTCCCTGATTCAAGCTCAGATGGTTCGGGTAAGATTGGGGTTCAGCTTTCACCTAATTTCAAGGTATTCAAGCTTAGGCCCAAAGATGTCAATGAGGCTGTAAAGTTTTCAGTGAAGGAGTTCATGGCACTAACTGCAACAGTCATTGAGGGGTTGAAGCAGACATTTTTGAACTTCTCACAGTCAGCAGAGAAGCTTTCTGGCCCTGTAGCTATCATTGCCGTCGGAGCTGAGGTTGCTAGGTCAAGCTCGGAGGGCTTGTTCCAATTTGCAGCCGTCATTAATCTTAACCTTGCAGTGATAAATTTACTTCCGTTGCCTGCACTTGATGGGGGGTCACTGGCGCTTATTCTTGTTGAGGCTGTGAGAGGAGGGAGGAAGATTCCAAAGGAATGGGAACAGAGGATAATGTCATCTGGCATCTTAGTGGTTCTAACACTTGGGCTTTTCCTTATAGTTCGTGATACACTTAACCTTGACTTCATCAAACAGATTTTGTGATGAGATCTCTTGCTTTTGGGAATTGGGATGAACGTGAAGAGTATCCAAGTGAATCCAGGAGCTCTTCTGCTTGATGGTAATTCTTATTCTTGGTCATTGTTATGTATAACTTGTGCTTACATAGATCATGTAAAGTAGATATGTTATTCTTTAGCAAAATACAGTTGTGATGCTAGAAGATAAAATAGGTTTACCGACATAGATTCATTCTGTAATTCAAATGAAACAAATAGCACATATTGTTTGCTCGAGTGTTTAGAACTTTCTTGAAGCACGTGTTACTTTCTAATTCACAAAATATTCAGTAATTTTCCCATTCTGGATTGAAAGTTCTTTGACGTAATTGCTCCAGCTGTAAATTGTTTTTTTTCTTTTTCTACGCTCTTATGTGATGGTTGTGTTTTGCTTTCTCTAGAATCATAATTTCCTTCACATGTTCGCTCTTAAGCTACTGAGCTCTGGTTACTTGTGCTACTACGCAATGCTCCATATTTCTGATCTACACTTGATAAGTTTCTAAATTGAGGAATAATCTTTGTGAAGCAAATCGATTGTCTTTCAAAGCTCTTAAGATGAGCAGGTAAGGGAGGTCTCACATGGCAGTTCGTCCTCATTATCTTCTTCATTTCAATTCGAGAAATGTTCTAAACATTTGAATAATTTGGATTGCTATGTTATTAGTACTTTTGGCTTCATTGATATTGCCCTCTGCAAAATTTTCTAACAAGTTGGATCAAGGTTGCCCAATATGTTTCTTAGGTAATGGTAAGTCTTGATGTAATCTTTTGCTATTGTTGTTATGCAACATTTCAATTTGGTGTTATTTTGCCTTGGGTTAATAGTTATGGTGGCAAGTTAGTTCTACATAATCTGAGTTGCTGTAAGTTAAAGGGTATTCGTCATTGATGCTAGGCTACAGCTGTTGCCACAGCTCCACATATGAACTGCGCCTTAAGTAGCTGTAACATTATCAAAACCATTAAGGCTGTCTTGCTTGGTTTTAGTATTTGGCTCTTTAAGGCAATGCCAATCAAAATAAGCAATGATGCAGTTACTCATGGGTGCTTTCATGATTTATAGTGCTACTACTATGTTTTATAGAAAGATGGTTCAAGTTGTTGACTATGTAAACCTGTTTTATAGGATCTGGCATTGGTTACTTGGTAAAAGGTTTCTCTTCCCCTGAGATAGGGTTCAAGGATGACACCCAAAAGAAATTAATTTGGTAACTTTATGACCAGAAACTGCAAACTTATGTAATTGCCATATACGTTGCTTTTGCAAGTTTTCCAGGAACAAAGTACTCTGACAATTTATATACATGCGTGCCATCGTAAGTTACATGAAACCTACACAAGCTTATATTTTCTGTGAAGTACAGTTAGGCTTGTCTCTCTGATAACACAATTCTAATATTTTAGTTCCACTGAGCAAAATCGTTTTTCCAGATTGCTATACATGAAACCTACATTTGAGTTTGGCTTTTTATGGAGTCCGTCCGACCAATCTGTTACTTGTTCTTGAGCAATGTAAAAGAAGATATCTTTTTAAGGGAATGGTTTAGGTACTTGCTCATTGCTGTCTGTGAACTTTGACGTGAAGAGCAAACAGCAGGTTGAGTAACTTATATCACTCTAGCTTCTGTTGAAATACAAGAGAAAGAGCCAATACAACTAACTAGAGAATCACCCAAAGGAGGCGGTTTGTTTCATTTTGTAGAGTTCCGGAAAGTCTTGGTGTAAAGTGCACGAAGGTCCTATTTTGCAGCGTTAATTCTATTTTGTGGAGTCTATTAGAGACTAGGATCACAAAGGTTTCGGTGATATAGTTTCTGATGTACTGAGTGTCCTCTTTAATATTAACTTTGCCATGGTTGTATTATTTGTTGAAGTGCAAACATCATATGTGATAGCTGAAGTGCCAGTCGAAGGACTGCACACCAAGGATATCGTTGCTGGCAGAATAAACCGTTTTTACTCACAGAGTTAAACATCTTGATTTTCTGTAGCAGCAAGTGAAGATTCTCATCATTTGATTCCGTTGGACTCTACTCTCATCGTACATGTTTTTGAAATAATTATATCATTTTCTTAATCATTTCTTCAGGATTTCATGCCTTCTTTATGTAGAGACAAAATAAAGCTACCAGTGGATACTGTGTTTCCTACGCCGTCTCATTGATAAACTAATCAAGTAGTAGATGTTTATCGAAGTTGTTGTTTGTAGCGTTGCTGCTGAACACAATACCTGAGCATGAGTGCTCAGTTTAGGAATACTATAACTTTAGGATACTCTCCTATTCTGCATGCTGCAGTTGCTCAATCCTTTAGGCCTGATGGAAGCAAGTGAACTGAAGTCTGAAAAGAGAGCGAGTTTCAGAAGAAGGAATTAAACTCTTGTAGACTAATTGGCTATGCTAGCGCTGCCGTCGACGAGTTTATCTCTGTTGGAGTGAACAAGTGTCAATATTCATTTAAACAGCGTGGACCATGAAACCTATACATAAATGCAATACACTCTTTTTTTTCATTTCCTTCCCATTTTATTAGTATCCCGAGTTTAACGGCCTAGCACTAGCATAAAAAATTTTTTAAAAGAAAAAAGAAAAAATCACACTGTTTAACCACAAAACGTTTAGCTATATAAAGCCACTCACTGTTTTATTTTAGCAAATTCTAACTTATTCTCTTGCTAATATGCTAAATTATATTTTATTGGTATGATCGTGCAAAATGTCTTAGAGGAAGAAATTAATAAAGGTTTAGTTAGCCAAGATTCAAGATTATAAATAGAGGAACTGAGAAAGGAGAAACAAAAGAAAATAGACCAATAATATCAGTAGGTATTCGAGCTTTTGCAGCTTTGAAGCTCGAAAACCTTTCTGACCACAACCATCGAAGCGAACCTATGCCGGTGAGATCAGTAGTGGCGGCGAGAGTTAACAAGGGCGGAAGACCACGTAAGAAACGCCGTGGTCGACCGCCACGTGTACCTGTCCTACCACCACCGGCTGCTCTTCTTTTTCCTTCACGCGTTCCTAAACGCCGCCGCCACCACCGTCACGTGCCATCCTATGAAGAAGTGGAAGAAGAGGAGCAGCATCAGCTTGTCGGAGTAAGAAACAAGCTGCTGAATCCATTTTTTGAGCTGCCTCGAACTGTTGTACAGAACCATCGGACTAAGATTTCGGACGAGTCTGATGGTGTTCCCTCGGAAGAATTTGAGTCGGAAAGTGATGGAGAGGAGGAGGAAGAGGTTGAGGTTAAGTCGCCGTTAAAGAAGAAGCAGAGATTTGATGTTGATGGTGGCTTCGGGTCTGATCAAAATGAGGTGTGATTTCTGAAGTAGGGAAAAAAATCAAATTTTTAGGTTTTTATTTTGTGAAGTTACTGTGGTTGTTAATTGTTTTGTTTATGCAATTGCAGGATCATGTAAAGCAGAATGTGGCACGCAGAGTTACAAGACTAGCTTCAGGTGAGAATTTGTTGATCTCAAGAGATTGCCATTTTAGTCAGCAAAAGGAAGTTTCCATCTTTGCTCAATATGAAAATAAGATCTCTTTATTCTTGGGTTTTTCTTCTTTTTTGTTTAGGAGCTTTGCCAACTGTACCGAAAACTCCACTGCCGGAGAGGAACACACTGTTGGTGGTCCTTGATAAGCTACAGAAGTATGTTGTACTAATGTTATAACCCTCTTTACCTTATGTGATGCCTGTATAATGTGTTGTGGCGTTGGCAGAAAGGATACCTATGGTGTTTTTGCGCAACCAGTGGATCCTCAAGAGGTTGGTGCTACATGAATGATAGATGGATAGATTGCTGTTTGCTGTTGCTCTGAAGCTAATGGGCTGAATTTGTTCATGTTGCAGCTACCCGATTACCATGACGTGATTGAATACCCAATGGACTTTAGTACTATAAGGAAGAAGCTGGCAAAGAATTCTTACCTGTCTTTCGAACAATTTGAGGTCAGTTCTTGGTGTCCATGGAGCAGGCACGATTGCCTAATTAAATAGGTCTTATGCCCTAGTTGCATGCCATGTTACGTGATTGTTCCACATGAGACGAACTTTAAACTCTATATTGGGAGTAAATGTCCTGCTTGTTATAGGTTTGTGTCTTTAAGATAATAGTTTAATACTTACTCCTGGATGGCTTTGCTGCCATTAATGTTATTGCACTTCCGTTATCTGATAGGAAGTTAAGAACATGCTACAATTGTCATCATAATGGTGAAAGTTAAGAACGTGTGACATTGTCATCATAATTGGTGATCTTGATAAATATACATACAAGTACTCGGCCATATTAAAAAATGGGATCACGTTTTTAATGATAGGCATTGTCTTGCGGTGTTGAAATGATAGGCATCGAACAACCATTGTGAAAACTCTTAACTTTGTTATGTTTAAAGTAGGGATTTATTTCTGATTTGTACACTTGTGGATCGTGTTTTGTTCATTAATTGAGTAAAAGCATTGGGTCAACGGGATGGAGCTTTGACTTAGGGTTTACAACGTCAACCATTTCTTTTAATCTGCTGAGGAGCCCATCAAAGGACGTTCTCCGCATGCGTGTTTCTTTCTCACTGTGTTTTAAAGAGTAATATCAATTGGTATCCACGTTATCATTATTTATTGTAGAAAGGCATGCAATTGGACTTATTGACCTCTAATTATAGCACACACAAGCAGAACACTGAGGACCTAGTCCAGCTATCATTGACTTAGAGGTCTTCTTGGGGAACGCAGACACTTGGGGTCTATATTGGGCTAGTTGTGGTTAACATATGTTGTTTATGGCCGATTCAATGAATGCTGTTGTTTGTGTAGAACTGCAGAAACTCCAAATAACGGAAAAATGAAGGTCTTTAAAACCCTAAAGATCCAGCAAAACTTGACTTATCAGATAGGTCTAAATTAGTTAATTTGGGTTATATAGGCCGGGCTGATATCTAGAGTGTTACTCCGTGCAGGTCAGTGGAACCTCCAAGTTTTGCTAAATTAATCAAAATTCTGCAATGTGTTATGTATAAATTTTATGAGACAAGATTTGATTCAATCCAGCATTAGTGTCTAAGGTTCAAATGACTTAAATTAAGCCCAATTAATGTTAAGGAGTATTAGATATTCTTATTCTAGCATTACTTTTTCTAGAATCAAGCCTTTGTGGTAGTTGCTTCATTTGTTGATGAGTCAAAAGATTTAACCAAAAAAAACTTACTGGGGGTGTTGAAATTGGTAAATGTGTTTGAACGTCTGTACACAGCTTATTTTTAACATGTAATGCTTCTGTGATCACATGGATCATGTATCCAGTACTCCTTTTACGTAAAGAAATCTTCTTCTATAAGCTACTTTGATGGCGTCATCTGAAGTTATAATGCTGAACTTCCCTAACTGTTTTAATTTGCTGTTATGCGACTGATTGTCGCACTTCAGGATGACGTCTTCCTAATTTGCAGTAACGCTATGCAATATAATGCACCGGATACAATTTACTTCAAACAGGTATAAGTTTAATTACTGTCCTGGATGTTGATTGAAACTAGACAGCAATACTCTTGGACACATTTGCAGTTACCTTTTATTCACTTGCCCTTTGTTTGTTTTAATTTTTCTTTTGCTTTTTTCCCCCTCCTTGCTTCGCTCTTCAAAAGGCACGCTCTATACAAGATATGGCAAGAAAGGTTTTTCAGTCACTTAGAGCTGATTTGGAAAGTGTGGAGGCTCAGAATAAGTGTGAAGAGAAGATGACTATCTCCATCGCAATGACCTTGAAGAAATCGTCATGTTTGACCTCACAAGAACCAGCTATCTCTTATTCGTCTTCTGGTGCCACTAATGCATCCTATGAAGATTTCTTTCTTGCATTAGATGAAGCAGAAACCAACAAAGACAGGCCTCCTGATGTTAACGAGGCTATAGAGGAAAGGTCCTCCCCAGCTGACTGTGAATCAGATAAGAATATTTGTTTGATGGATGAACCACAAACCAATTTGGACAGGCCTGTTGATGGTGATGAGCCTGTAGAGAGTAGCTGCTCCCCATTTGACAGCAAATCAGAGGAGCTGGAAGAACTTCCAGGTATAATGGTGGACAATATTTGACTCTCATGTCATAGTTTCTTGCATACACTAGAATCAGTGGCCTTCAAATTCGGAACCATATTCACTGCCTTTCTACTGGCAGAGACACCTGGTCATTTTAACGAAATGATAACCTGAATTCGACCTAATTGACGGTTGACTTCAACACCTTGTCATTGAAGCAATATTATGGTTTGCTTGATATTTTTAATATAGACTACTCTTTTGAATGCAATGTAGTTCTTGACCTTGAAAACCTTCCCATGATTTGACGTGCTTTAGTTATATGGGGATAAGAATCATAAGATCCTTCGACCTTTATTGTTACTTGTGTCTGAAACGGTCTATCACACTTTCTTTGACTAGTTTGGATCTTGGACGAAAATGCTGGTATTTACATATTCTATCACTAGTATGAAAACTGTTGTGAGTGATAAGAATTTAGAACAAGGTTAAGATTTGTATGTAATCTGATGAATGAGTTTTCCGTGTTATATCAACTAACTATTCCTTTTTAAAAGCTGCTGTTGTACTAAATTCGTGCCTTCATTTCTTGTAAGTGCTTATTTCGATCTTTTACAGCCACCTACTCTCCTGTGAGGAAGTGTTCTCCTTCCAAACCTGAAAGGAAGCAAATATTTGTTGACGAGAATCGCCGAGCAACCTACAATGTATATGAGGAACCATGTCATGAATCCAAAATGGGATATGATATATTCAAGGATGAGATGAAGCTGCTAGTTTCTGTAAGTTATTGTGATCAATTGTCAACATAACTATGGGCTGTCGTACATTTAGGGACACGTACTAAAATTTTGTTGTGAGTCAGGTTGGACAGGATGCAGAGTATTCCTATGCAAGGAGTTTGGTACGTTTTGCTGGCCCTCTTGGACCTGTCGCTTGGAGAATTGCCTCTGAGCAAATTGCCAAGTCATTGCCAGCTGGTGTGAAGTTTGGCCCTGGTTGGGTTAGTGAGTATGAGCCACCCTTGTCGCCACTTTTTTCTTTTGAAGACCACATGCAGCACCAGAGTGGATATGTATCAAATTTTTCGGGCAGTTTGCCCTTACAGAAGTATGATAGAACAGATGATGTTATCCAAACCCGTGAGACCACTTGCTTAAAATCACATGCAACAATTGGTGCACATAATAGGGTTTTTACTACAACAACAGATACAAGAACAATTGATGCGCAGCAAGCTGCAGCACATCCGTATGGGACGAAGGTTGTTGTTTCAGATACATTGCAACGGATGCAGCAGCGGAAACAGATTAATTCTTTCAAGGATTTCCGAAAGCAAGTTGGTTCATCTAATACCTCAACGAATACCACCCCTTCAGAAGCAGCCTCACAAAGACAAGTTTGCTCTAATGAAACTTCAACATCTAGCTCAATTGAAATGCATCATAAGGAAAGAAATTGGAGGCAGCTTGATTCCAAGAGACAACCAGAAGATATTAGTCTGTCAACTAAGTATCATGAGCAGGAATCAGTAACTCGATTAAATAAATCAAATGTTGGTAACAACACTTTCAGTATGGATTCCGACAGATACTGTCGTGGGAAGGTAACAGAGAAGTGTGATGGAGGCCTACCAAGTGTACCCAGAGTTCAGCCACAGATTGTGAACTACTCCTTTCCTATTTCAACCAATTCAAGTTGTATCGACAATCCTTTTAGACTGATAAGCTCATCTGGTAAAGTGTCGGATCAGTCAAGTAGCTTGTATACCACTCCTTATAGTCTGAAACAGGTCGCGGCATCATCTCCGCAACTTGTTGGGGAGGATTCCAGTGCTGCAGCAATAGCTGCTCGTGCATGGATGTCAATCGGGGCTACTCTACATTCTAGAACAATTGATGGTACAAGTCTTCCTGACATGCAGGTTGCACCTTCTACATTGTATGGGAACTCTGGTGTAAGAGCTCCTTATGGAATCTTTGGACAGCCCATCCAGGTGAGTGAAGAATCTAGATTCACAAACAATAGAGTAGTTGTGTTCCCTCAGTTAGTTGGGACAGATGTGATGAGGTTTCAGGGGCAATCTCCTTTGCAAGGCTTTGTTCATCACGCTCATCATAAGGAGAATAGGAGCATGCATGCTCCAGACTTGAATGTCACTTTCCAGCCTTCGGGATCTCCAGTCCGGCAGTCGCCAAGTATTATTCTCGAGTCTCAGCAACCAGACTTGGCCTTGCAGCTATGAGTTATGCTACATCCATTTGAATAGACAACTTCAAACCCTTGGATTCCCAGTAAATTGGAAGCAGCAATACTGTGGACTCTTGTTGCAATTAAGACATGAACTTGAGTTGTCAAATTTTCTTCTATGGAGATGGGAATCATGAAGCAGCTGATTTTGGGTTCTTTATTATTCTTTTCGTAGTGATGTTGAAACAAAGGAAGCTAGAATAGTCCTGGCATAGGTATGTTCTTTTGTATTCATATTGGTCAGTGGATGTGGTCAGTGTACATTGTTACTGGGAATATTGGCTGTTTACTTGCTAACCCTTGTACCAAGGCTATGCCATGTTATACATCCTTGTTTCAGCAAAAGCTTCATATTTTACAAGATAAGACTAGTCACAATGATATTAGAAAGATCAGGCTCGCTTCAATTATAAAACTGAGATTTCTTGGCTAAGGGCAAAGGTCAGGTGCGCAAAATAATGTGCAGCATTTGACTATAATTGCAGTATTCCCATGCCCTTCTTATCTTGGCAGCAACAAACTCCCTAAATATTCTGGCACAATCTACGTGTTGCTTCTTTTATTTTATTTATTTGTTTATCTTGTGCCTAGTAATGTTAATTTTCAATCGAACATTTTATGATTGTAGAGGCAATTTTTTATGCGCGACTCCCTCCGCATACGGCCTTCTTTTTTAGTAAACATCTCACATGGAAGCAAGAGTTCTTTTTATTCCTCCTGCACGAATCTGAATTCACGCATAAACACAGTTTACCATGTGCATCCCAACAATCTTAGGAATTCAGAAATTATATAATATGCCTTACGTATTAGGCATGTAACACTTAGCTGAACAAACTCTACCAAACCCTGAAGCTCGGAAAAGTATTAGCTGATCGGTGAATGCTCCGGGGGTCTTGGTAATTCCTGAAGCTTAAAGATCTTATAAATGAAACGGAGGCATTTCCTACAATAATTTATCATCGAGATTAAGATAATATAATAGATGATCATTGATCAGTAGTGTTCAAGAATAATTAATAGATACTAGACAATAGTCCACTAGATTAATTTTTAATAAACATTAATTAAATACAAAAGTCCTAGAAACCCCATAAGACCATGAACGCTCACCTCTCCCCTTTAATAGAAAGAGTCACTAAATGGTTCTCTTCTCCATTTTGTACTTAGTTCAGTATCTTTGTTTTTTATTCAGCAAATTCCCAAGTTGTCCCATGGGCAGCTACCCATAGTCCAGTCATGGTCTTCCGGCTTGATGAACAGGGAGCTAGTTGTTCGCTGTAATTCAACTCGGTTGCCGCCACCGGAGGATTGCCCTTCGTTTGAAATATCTCCACTGTCGGTATTATACCAATCGGAGACACCACCTCCGCCGCTAGATGTGCTTGGTATCATGTCAAGCAGTGTTGATATATCTTTCTGAATGGAATCAGCTTCCTCTCCTGGTTCCTTTTTGGGTTCAACACCTATAATCAAAGGACTGACAACATGAGCAGGGTAGAAGACGTACATCATCTACATAACATTGTCTGTCTCAATTTTCTGAAGTTAATGTAGTTTAACACAAGCTAGTTCAAACTGATAGATGAATTGAATTGAAATTGAAGTTGAAATCCATTTTTGGCAAGAATTAAAACAGGTAAGACTAGAGGCGGTTGAGTTGCTGAGATATTGATTATACTGAGGAACTTTGAGCACGTGAACTGAATAAGAAAGTTGCTACAATCAGTGTGACTGAAAGAGGAGAAGCCTTGAAATGGAAAGCAGAGAAAACATGGGAGGAGAAGGTATCATAACACTTGAACCATCCCTGTTTGCTGAACTACAGATCTATTATAGTATGATCCACAACAAGAGTTGAGAGTGACTTTTTTTTCAATTTAATTTTCCAAATAGAGAATCAACAAGCAATGCAAAAGTAAGATGGCAAACAAATTCTAAAGCGAAAACGAAAATTTTGAAAAGCAACAAGTAAAATGAGAAAAACTCACCAACAGAACTACCGAGTTCCTCCCATGTGTTCAGATTATGATCTAGACCACCATGGTTGGACAGATCGTCATTGCCGTTGACTCCATCGCCGATTTCAATTGATACATGTTTGACTTCCCTGTCTGCCGGTTGCATAGTAATATCCATATTAGGCACTCTGATTCCTTGCGACTCCATGACCAACGCATCTAGCAGTCCACTATTATTGTTACTGTTGTTGTCATTGTAGTTGTTACTACTATGAACGGAGCCTAATGGCTCAGAAGACAATTGGCTTGAAGGGAGCTCCATTTTCACGGAGGAGAACATCGGCATTGCCGACGGCGACGTCTGCAACACAGGCGCTCTCGCTGTAACCAGCTGCGAAACCATTGGATTCACGTTAAAATTCTGATACTGATTGTAGAAGCCGTACGGATACATTGAAGCTGGTAGAGTTGTTGAAACTGGCGGCGAGAATCTCGGCTGCTGCTGCTGTTGATGCAACGGCACTGATGCTATAAAAGGGTGGTGCGTGAGCAGGGGAGCCGACGTCGCCGGTGCAGAAGTCGAGAAACTGAATCTGGATTCCCGTATCGGAGACGAAGTAAACAATCCAGAAGTAGGATCTGAAGAAGTTGATGAAGGCGTTGTCGGTGGAGTTGAAGCCGGCGAACTGTAAGGACTCCGTCCATTTACTACTGCGGCTGGTGGTCCACCGCCTACATGCTGGTGCTGGAGTTCTCGTTGTATCTCCGGCGGGTAAAGCGGTAAACCTGCTTTCAACCGTCGCTTGATTCTCGTGTTCCAGTAGTTCTTTATTTCATTATCTGTTCTTCCCGGCAACTACACGCATTCATTCACCGACGACGACGACGACTTAATTTGTCTATTATAAAATATAAAAAAAACAACAACAACAACAGCTGCGTAGTGTTTGTTAAGTTTACCTGAGCGGCCATGCGAGCCCATTTGTTACCGATCTGAGCATGAAGATGAAGTATTAGTTCTTCTTCTTCAGGAGAGAAAGAACCTTTCTTAAGATTAGGACGGAGATGGTTTGCCCATCGGAGACGGCAACTCTTGCCGCAACGAGATAATCCGCTGTTTCGTTGCACAGCATTCCAGTTCCCTTCTCCATGTTTCTTCACGTATTCTATCAAAATCGCGTCCTCCGCCGCCGTCCATGGCCCTTTCTTCAACCCACTTCCCCCCGCCGCCGTTACTCCCCCTTCTCCTCCATTCTTCATTACCTCTTCCCCGCGCTCTCTCTCTTTCTCTGTTAAGCAAACTACCTCAATTTGATAGTGCCTTTGTGGTATTTATATACAACAAGGTCTCATATTATCACAATCACAATTAGAAGAACAAAAAAATAAAATAAATAAAAAAAGAGAACAGAAGAAGAAGTGTGAAGGAAGAGAGAGCGGCAGGGGGGGCAGGGGGAAGAGGGCCCACAGAGAGAGGTGAAGGGGCGAGATAATTATCGTTGGGGGTTGGAAAAATATCTGGAGAAGGAACTTGTTTTTAAGCAGAGAATAGAGAAAAATGGCAGAAGGGGACTCGTTTATTTGGAAGGAAGCCCGTGGATTTAGGTCCGTAGACGGCTCTCGTTGGGCCATTTCAGGATTTACAACTAGTTTCTCTTCCTTTCCAGCTGATTTTATTTATTTATATTTTTTCTTTTACTTGTAACTTCCAGCAAAGCTTACTTTTTCTTATATCAACTTTTTTCGACAATGGTCTTCCATTATTTGTTTAGCAATTCAAACCTTTATGCTTATACCTGGTAGTTATGTGTGATTGGAGAACCTTTAGTGTAGAAGAATATTCGAAATTAAGAGTATAGTTTAGCTATTTTTAAATTTTTTTAAAAAGATGTTTGTACGGAACGAAAGTATCATGTCGGTGGTTTTCTAATATTAGAAACAGCTTTAATAAGTATTAAACAGTTAGTTAACCTCTGCTTATCTGCTAGTAAAAATTAAGACCTAATTTTACAAATTTTATTTTGTGAAATCATATCATTTAATAAAACTATCGTAAAAATCAGGTCAATTTATTTGCAAAAGTATGCCACTTTATATTATTGTTTCCAAACTAGATTTTCTAATCATGCAAATTTTCACATGCAGACCAAGTAACGATTCATCAGCAAATCAGTATTTGCAATTTATCTTTCCATTAAG
The DNA here is from genome assembly GCA_019914995.1 of Acanthochlamys bracteata. Classification (NCBI taxonomy): domain Eukaryota; kingdom Viridiplantae; phylum Streptophyta; class Magnoliopsida; order Pandanales; family Velloziaceae; genus Acanthochlamys; species Acanthochlamys bracteata. Next base: position 4,220,973 of record CM034129.1, on the reverse strand, counting down.
ATCGTGTTTACTTAAAATTTAAATTCACTTTTTCTGCTGAAGATTTCACTTTCAACTTATTAATAAAATAAATATAAAAATTAAACTTATTTTTAAGTTCTATGCTAAAAACCTTACTTTTAAATATTTACTTTGAAAAATTCAGTTCAGAATTCAAATGGATACACTTTATTTGAGAATAATCCCATGCTACAAAAACCACGTAGGAGGACCACATCTTTCATAATTGAAAGTTATGAAGGTGCCCTCATGCAAAATAATTATATTTAAACATTTTAGACACGATTTATTTTTTGTCACTGGTCCTCGTTTTGAGGAGACACTCCTGATCACGCTTTTTGCTTTTCCATCCCAGTGAAATGTTTGTACGAAACCTCTTACATATCTTCATTAATAATACTATAAGTTTATTATTTCTAAGATAGAGGTCACTCTCATCTTTTATAGACACTCTATCTTATTTGAAAGACCTTCTTTTATATTTTATTTTAATTTTTTATTTTATATTTTAATAAATATTTTAAAATATTTTAATTACATCATAAAATTTTATTATTATTTATTATTATTATTTATTAAAAAAATAAGACTCATTTTTAAATTTTTTAAATATTTTATTAAAAAAATCTTTTTAATAAATATTTTAAAATATTTCCTATTTACTCATTATCGTTTTTACTTCTTAGTTTTAAAAAATAAGTATGCATTTTATCCTTTATAATTAAAATTGCTTGATTGAATTATAATTGCTGATTGTTTGATAAGATAATTTTGGGGCGTTTAAAAGTACTTCTGAAATAAAATTTTTAAAATAAAAATATTTTTATTTTTTTTAAAACGAACTCTATTTTATTTTTAAAAAATAATAAAAATATATAATAAAAAAATTTTATTATATAAAATTTTTTTATATTTTAAAATAAATTTTTAAATACTTATAAAATATATATAAAAAAATTAAAATAAAGCGTTTAAGAAACGCAATACCAACGTCCCCTTTGGAAGAGATACTTTAAATTATTTATATATGTCCTCAAAAATTATCTTAGTATAAACTTTATCTTTATTAGAAGATAACATTATTCTTTTTAACTATAGTAAACTGCACTCTCATCCGCATCTCTCTTTAATAAATTTCGCAGCTGTATATGTTATACTCTGTCGAGGAAATTTTCTGTGGGACTTTCCAACCCTGCCTCCAGGCTGCGTTTGGCACTACTTATTAAAAATAATTTTTTAATTTTTTTTTATTTCATATTTTTTAATACATATTTTATAAGTATTTAAAAAATTTATTCAAAAATTTAGATAGTGTAAAAAAATTCTATAAAATGAGATCTTTTTATTGTATATATTTATTATTTTTTAAAAAAATAAAAATATTTTTTATTTCAAAAAAATTCTATTTTATAAGTACTACCAAACGCAATCTAAAATTCTATTACAAGCAAGTCAATAAAAGCTTTACCAGATTGTATTTCAATCTTTCAAAATTTTAATTTTTCCGTCATAATTAAAATTTTATAAAATTTATATACTTTATTTATAGGAAATTAAACATTTTAGTTTTAATTTTTTTTATTTGTACATATTTTAATAAATTTTATTTTTCAAATTTTAACTTATTTTTAAAATAATTAAACACAAAAATTAAATTTTAATTTCAACTCTAAAAAACTATATTTTTTATTTATGTAAACTTTAGTTATGAATTCTTGAAACACACTGTAACTCTACCGACACCACTGCTGCTTTCTGTACTGCACTACACTGCGGAAGAGCGTGTGCACAAAAACAGCTGCAACAGCGCCCACAGAGAAATAATAATAAAACCTCTCTAGCTAGCTACTCTGGAGCGTTTCGTAGTATTTATAAAATAGAATTTTTTTAAAATAAAAAATATTTTTATTTTTTTAAAAACGAATTTTATTTTTTTTTATTTTTAAAAAAATAATAAAAATATATATAAAAAGATCTCTGTAGAATTTTTTTACACTTTTTAAATTTTTAAATAATTTTTTATATATTTATAAAATATATATTAAAAAATATAAAATAAAAAAAATTAATAAATAATTTATCATAAGTTGAGTCAAACGCACGCTCAGACGTGAGAGTATATTTTACAAAAATACAATATTTTAAAAACAAATTTATTACTATAATAAAAAATATATAATGATAAGGTTTAACAACGTAAAATCTTTTTTTATTTTCTAATATTTTTTAAAATTTTACAAAATATATTTATTAAAAATTAAAATATTAAAAGTAAGAAAATTTATAAGAAATACTAAACAGCTCCTCGCTCCTCTCTCTCTCTCTCGTCTAATGAATGTTTGTGGGCTACATTTTGTCTTGGCCCAGCAACTCCGTGGGCCACCATTACTAGCAGACTCACTAGTCCAACTTTTAACTCTAATACTCCAATATAATAATTTTCAGATTACACTATTCGGCACAAACAAGCTGGAAGTGTTAACAGTCTCTGCAACTGTCCCGCCGTGCTCCGGTGCTCGTACTATACTACTTTGATTTCTTCTTCTTCTTTTTAGGGCGTGTTTCAAGTTGGTAGAACTTCAGTTTCTTCCGTCAGAATTAAAATTTCACTAATTTTTTATATTTTAATTACAAACAAAACTGAAAATTTGAATTTCCAATTTTACACAAATGAAACTTAAGTTCGACTATATTTTTTTTTTGAATTCACTTCTAACTCACTTCAAAAATCAATTGAAACATAAAAATTAAACTCTATTTTTAACTTATTTTTTAAGAAACTTTACTTCTTATTTTTTATTTTTACGAAACTCAGTTACGGGCACGCCCTTCGTTAATGTGGAATGAAATATATAAAACCAAGAGCCATAAGCTCATCCTAAGTGGTTGAATATGTTCATACTTTTTTCATTCCGAGTGATTTTCCCTGGGTTAGTAGCAAGACTAAGGAGCCAGAGCTTGAGAAAATCCAAGTCCAGAAAAATTGAGCAGATAGAAGGGATGAGCAATCCTAGAGAGGGAAGAGCCAAGTCTTACTCTCAGCTTCCTTAAAGAGAAAATTTGCAAACTGCAGGTTGCTTGATAAAAACCAGGTCTGGTAGCAACGGCTTTGCCTGACAAGCCACTGGAGGGCCATATTCTAATCCATGAACAGGTTGAATGCAGTCTTCAGTGCTCTGATCAGAGATCAGTTGTCATGATGCTATTTACTGTTAGTTATCTCGTGTGTATTGTGGAGTGTGCCATTACCTGAGATATGTAATGACTAGATGAACACATTTTCAGACGTCTCTTCTATTTAAGTCCATTGGGCTCATCTCAGAGCCCATTGGGTTCAGATCCCTTCACTTTTATCTTCAAATTTTCTCCAAAAGAGAAAAAAAGAAATTTTTTTTTTCTTTAACAGCTGCTTAAACTTCGAAAAATTGTAGTAATAATCAGTCAATAATTCACACACAACAAACAATCTCACCTACCGATTCATCATACTCACCAAATTTTATTCCATTCGAAAGTCTTTACCTTGCCCAACACGAATGCAACAAAATCAAATCATAATTGCCAACTTTGACAAAAAAAGAAAAAGAAAAAAGGCATTTCATCGCATTTCATTAACAAAAGCGGGTTCCATTTCTTTCCATGGTAACATTTTTTTCTATGGGCTTCAGCTAACCACAGAAAATCTTTCAGAATTCTAGTCAGTGTTTACCAACTATTTCAAAGGCTTCACGTTGAATTATTATTTACTATAGTGATAGAAATTCTTTTTAGCAATATCGGACCTAACATAACTCATTTGGTATAATTGCTCTGACCGTTCTACTATCAAGAGTACATACCTTATTGATCATTATCATAAACATAAATCAGACTGCGACTTACCAACAATAATCCATTTATATAAAACACAACGAAATATCGGTATCTATTATTATTCGTGAAGTAAACATCAGTGTTGTCCTTTTTTATAGATTATCCATCAAAGTTTCATTATTTTAGATGATGCAGGGACCTTAGTTTCAATATAGTTTCTAATAGTCGGCTTATACAAAATAGTATACAGCAGGGTCAAATGGCCTGTTTATGCAAATTATTATTACAGATAGCAGGAGGTCCAAGCAGCAGCAGAAGAAGAAGAAGAAGCAGAAGTGCTGACGTCATTGCCCACCAACTGTTCGATACAGCTTCTCTGCCTTCTTTCAGTCTCCATTTTTTTCTTTCTTCTATATAGCCTTGTGCAAATACAGCTTGCATTCCACCTCACCAATGGCGATCAGGACGGCGGCTACCATTACCGCCGTCTCCCACACCGTTTCTTCTCGTATCTCGCCTTCTTCCAACAGAAATCCCCTTCTCCCTGTTGCCTCTTCTTCTTCTTCTACAACTACTAGCTTGAAGCTTGACCTGGGCAAATTGGAAGGGCTTGGAGTTTGTGTGGCGCCCGTGGAGGATGAAAACCGTGTTCTTCCTCTGGCGCCTGTCGTAGATCCCCTACAGAAACAACAGCAAAGGAAGTGGACCCGCGATCCCAGTACGCTACCGAGTATGTTTGTTTATTTTGTTTTGCTCAGTTCTAATTCATTGTTGTTGCAATTGATTATTGCTTTACTATTACTTTGTTGGAAAACACCGAATATGGGATGAGAATGATGCTTTTTCGTTTGATTTGTCTTCCAATTTGAAGAATGTTTTTGTTTGTTAATTTATTTATCCTTGAAAATTTAAGATGATTTGTGCGCAATGTCGATGCCTTTGGGTGAGATAATCTATTCCTTTTTATAAATCTCTGATGTTGATGTTGGTATTCTCAGCTGATGCTTTGAATTAGATGGTTTTATTTACAGTGCTTCATTGTCTCTGATGTTACCTTTTTAGGTGATATTCATTTTATATTATGTGGAGAATTTTATATTCAACTAAGGAACTATCAAATGGATTAGTTTATAGGAAGTGCTATTACTGAATTAGATCATTGCACAACTAGGTTGGTCATTTTGTGCTTTATGCAATATGAATTATCATAAATGTTGCAGCATTATAAAGCATTACCTCAATAAGGATCTACCTTGAGACTGATTACTGGGCTTGTGTTAGTTATGTACTATTAAGAGTGGAATTTTTCCACTATCTAGTGTCTTAAATCAGTTATTAGGGAATGCAGAACTAGAGAGTTTTCATCATGTACGTTATAAATATAGTCATTTTTATGTATGTTCAGGCTGTTGAAGCCACACCCTTCATAATGAGAAGTAATAGATGTTTTTTATTTGAAAGTAAGAGGATGTATCTACAATCTAAGGCATGATATCATGTTACTGGCTTCATCTTTGCCTTCACTGTCCTGTCATTTCATAGCTTTATGTTTTTCCTTCTGAACTTTGGAATATACTTGAATTGCAGAACCTTTAACTACAACTGATCTCTCTGGTTCTGGTGGTGGGTCTAACTTACGCGTGGCATATCAGGTTCATTTTCATTCCCCTTAAATGCAGCTTCTTAACTATTGATAATCAGTTATACTCTTACTTCTTGTTTTGGAAAAAAATGCAGGGTTTACCAGGCGCTTTCAGTGAAGCTGCAGCACTTAAAGCCTATCCTCAAAGTGAAACTGTTCCTTGCGAACAGTTTGAAGTTGCTTTCAAGGTTTAACATAATTGATATTCAAGAATCTACATTAGATATTACCATGTTATGCTACCTTATAGCAATGTTAAAATGATTTCGCAGGCAGTTGAACTTTGGATTGTTGATAAAGCTGTTCTTCCGATTGAGAATTCCTTATGTGGAAGTATACACAGAAATTATGATTTGCTTCTCTGCCATAGGCTGCACATAGTTGGTGAGGTACAATTAGCTGTTAATCATTGTCTATTGGCTCTGCCTGGTGTGGGGAAGGAGCAAATAAAACGTGTTCTAAGCCATCCACAGGTCGAATTCAGCATCTTTCTTGCCTGAAAATCATATTTCTTAACTAGCGTCAGTCATGACTTCTTTAACTTACAGGCTCATGCTCAGTGTGAGGATTCCTTAAGCAAGCTCGGTGTCATTCGGGAAAGTGTTGATGATACTGCTTCTGCTGCTCAGGTGAAGCATGAACATTGACAATTGTCTACGTTTCTTTTCCCTTGTGCCTGATTTAAAAGTTCTATATAGTGTAGTTAGTGTTTGATGCATAATTTAAGATAGTGCTGACTGCTTAAGGAAGACTGATTCATTTCCCTTCCGTCAGCTGGTTGCCTCAAATGAACTAAGGGATGCTGGGGCTATTGCAAGTGCCAGAGCTGCAGAAATATATGGGCTTAATATTATTGAAGAGGGAATGCAGGCAATGTATCTAACTTCTCTTCAACTTATGAATCCATTCCTGATTACTTTTGTGTCGTTATGTGCGCTTCTGAGGCACAATTAACATAATGTGTTTGACAAACCATCTTCCATCTAATAACTGATAGTGGTACAGGAGTTTATGAAATATTTTGACCAGCACACCTTATATGATCTCATGACCATATTGTTTCAATAGGCTATTTCATAAGAGAAAGTACCAAAGGCGACTAGTAACCTGGAGAAGGAAGTTCTCCTAAAAGTGAAGTTATTAAGTAAACTGGATCAACACAACTATGGTTTAGGATAGTATTTGGGAAAAACATCTAAATTTTAAGAATTTATTGTGTAGAAACAGTTATTCATTACCAAGCTGTTAGACCTACCTGTTGTTTATACTTCACATAAGTTGTTTTAGAAATTAAAGTATCGAGAGGTCATCCTGGATTATGTGCTTTCATTTGTCAGCTTGTTTGCTGGTTGGGCTCAAGTCAATATACACTTGCCTAATGCTGTAGTTAAATGGTCATTGCAGGATGACGTCAACATCACACGTTTTCTAGTATTGGCCAGAGAACCAGTAATTCCAACAACGAGTAGACCTCATAAGGTAATTGTATGATAGTTAACTTGTAAAAGCAGAAGGTTAGATTATTTGGAAATTTAAGGTGAAACAATTGACTTTGTTTACAGACCAGCATTGTCTTTACTCTTGAAGAAGGCCCTGGGGTAATTTTTAAGGCTCTATCAGTCTTTGCTTTGAGGAATATCAATCTGACTAAGGTATCTGTTACCCCTTCTCTTTTGTTGATCGTTTAACTATTTATCACTTCCTGGCTGGTACTCATTGTGTGGATCTTCACAGATTGAAAGCAGGCCTCAGAGAAAGCGTCCACTTAGGGTTGTCGATGACTCAAACCTTGGTTCTGCCATGTATGTATTTTATTTATTTATTTTCCTGATATGTTTACATGCTGATCATAGTATACTCTAGCTGTATCATCTATTACAATTTTGCATCATCCCCAATGTTCAAATAAAGAAACAACTGCATTATGTAAGAATTTTTTTTCTGCGTCTTCTATGCTGATTATTGGAACGATCACATTTCAGGTACTTTGATTACCTTTTCTATATTGATTTTGAAGCATCTATGGCAGAACCGCGTGCACAAAGTGCACTTTCACACCTACAGGTTAATTTGTGCTTCATGACAGTAAATACTTCCCTTTTGAGTTGAATTTGTTTGTTTAGATCCACAAGGACGTAATGGAGTTTGTATGGTTTTGTGATTATTTCTATTGATGTCTATTTCAAATTCTTAAAGATACGTGACTATTTACATTACAATATTCTGAGGATTTGCTAGTAACTGTACTTATTTTATTTCGCAAGGAGCTAAAAGTCTCTTACCTTTTTTACTTCTTTTTTCAGGACTTAATGATGCTTGTTTACTTGAATTATCCTTTTTTAAAATTTTGTTTTTCTTATTCCGTTTTGCTACTGATCTTGCTTTTTATTATCTTTGTAGTATTTGACATAACTATCCAAATTGTTCATCCTTGTACAATAATTCTACTGTTTGCTATTACTGATGGTAATTCTTATTATATGACTCTGAATTGCAACTATACATTTCATATCACATACATGTAACATAACATACATTTATTGCTCCCTTTTGTGCATGTATACAACTCGATATGTAACTTATATTTGCTTCTCTCACGTATTGTATAAGGATGCATTAAACTAAGATATTTATTTGAATAAACATAATTCAATTAACGTTTTCATGTAACAGGAGTTTGCAACATTTCTTCGAGTCCTTGGTTCCTATCCAATGGATACATCTACATAATGGTGTGCATATTAGTAATTTCTGTGGATTATTAAAGTTTATGTAAACTTTCATGGATGTTGTGAGAGATCTTAATGTTTAACCCTTGTTATTCCAGGAACCCAGTGTTCTTAATGCCTTGATCCCCAGATCTGAGTCACACACAGCAATCTCTTCCATCTCCCATCGTGCAAGATTCAGCTTGTATATGGTAGAGGGTTATAATTTTGCTCGAGATGTTCGATCAGCTTCACTATCCATATGTTCATTCTTTAATTTTTCTCATCTTACGGTATTCAAAACTTTGGGGTCTGCATTTGGAGGAAGTCCCTTTATTAGGACTAACCCCATGGATGAATAAGTTGTTTGGATATAAAATGTATGAAGCATTTTCAAGGCAGTCTTGTACCTTGTTTATTAGTGGCCTCCTACTTCAATTACTCTGATAAGTATTATACTTGATCTTTCATGGATAGAAACCATGAAAGATTCACTTGTACATGGTGCTTGGCAACAAGTTCCCATTTATTTTCACCCTTGTATTTTTTGTTATGAATATGAGCCTCCTCCGTCGTTCTTTTTTGTTGTACTTGTGCATTTTGGTGCAACTCAACGAGTAATGTTGATTGGTAGTTTAACTCAATATCGACCATATAATATTCCATCAGAAGTATAAAATTCAATATTATTGATTTTACACCCATCAGAAGTGCAATATTAGCTAGTAAACATGCTTTCAACTTCATTTATTTATTTATTATTTTTTTCAACAATGGGAAAAGTACTGTACTGATAATGAAGAAGATCTAAAGTCTTGTTTGCTGTAGCATGTGATCAACAACAGTGAGAAGTACTGTTTTTTTATCTTCATCTGCTTATCATGTGAAGCTTTCGGCATCTTTTCTCTTCCAGATTGGTAACCCAATGGTTCTCCATTCACTCGCATTGCATGCTCAGGCATTACTTGCAAAGAGTTTCACAAACTCAAGTGGGTGCTTGTTCGTTTTATGAACTTCTTCGACAAACGATGAAAAAGAGCTTCATGGCTAGCTGATGAGTTCCCGTGTATCTAAATAAAAAACTGATATGAAAATCAACGGTACATGAAGCATATGCTTGTCAGATATATATGAAGAAACACTACTTGAAGCTAGAAACTGATTCGATGCATGCAGAATTTAGTAATGCCTATTACAAACTGGATTCTACTTTGGGTACACCTCGTAGAAACATTAATAGGGACAACACCACAAATCACAGTAGTTATTAAGTTGTGAGAAAAAATAATAATAATGAGAAGAAAAAACTTCCTGAAATAGTTCCGGCAGGTACACTTTGTAATCAAGATGATAAACCTAATTAAGTTCGGCTTCATTCCACATGTGATAGAAGCAAAACTTTAACTCAACATAAGGCTTTCGCTTGGAAACCAAAGAAACTTGCTCGTTAAAGGAAGCAAACAAGAAAACAAAACCCATGCATGAACAGACATTATGAACTTTACATTGAGTAACTTTCATGTGAAAAAAAAGGAACAAACGAAATTCAAACCAATTATATAGCGGTGGTATTTTGATTAATTCCTGACAATAAAAAGAAGATATGACATGACGAAAAGTGCGATCTGTGTATGTATTCATGAATTTTCACTCGAAACTCGTAGAAGCAAATGAGCTGCAAGTCAAAAATGTACTCTTGGCAGTAGGCCAAAGCTATAGAATTGCCGATAAGAATGGCACATAGTACTGTGTGCTCTTGGGAGAAAACAATGGATAGCACTATTAGATTTCTACTGATCTTTTGTTTGAAGCAGTAGTTCATATATAACCAAACAAAACGAAAGTCTTGTTTCTTTATTTTCATTTTCCTTATGAAAAATGTCTTACGGTACTTAACAAAATGGTCATAAACGGTTCTCACAAAATTACCAAACCACAAACACTCACGGTGCTTAACAGTAGTGTTATTTATGCTTTCTCTCAGATGCATGCTCTCAGAGTAATATATCTATTGATAGAGATAGTGCAAGTGCTACTCCAAAAAAGAAAAAAAATATCCGCAAACCATTCTGGTGATTTTTAGTGCTGTTAATCCTGTTACTCTGAAAGACAAAAGTTTAGAGATATACACACAAAAACTTCGGGAGCATGATTGCATCTTCACTAGAACTGCAACTCTGCAAGAGAATAAATATCAAGAAAAAGCTCAAAATCTAACTATGTTTTTTTTTTAGAGTACAAACATGCACTAGAAAGAAAGCATCCATGTAGTGTCACTCAATTAATTGTACATATTGAATCTAAGTTATCGCAACTCACTTCTAATATTTGAGTTTTTTGAATGCCCTTTTGAATTGCTGCAAATACTTAACTATGATAGAAAAGGATTCTAAGACTAATTAGAGCTTAAAAGCTCTCATGTACCAAAAAAGAAAAGAACTTGAAACAAGAAAAAGAAGAAGAAGAGAACAGACATATTCTTACAATCGGAATGAGAGGTATATAAAATATTAAACACAGATCACTTCAAGAAGAACGAAAGAAAAGAAACTATATCCATATTAATATTAACCAACATATATAAAACTGATCAGAGAGAAGAAAATTATTAGGCGTTACCTTTAATTGGAAACTAAATCTTGGAAGAGTTGGGAGTGCCCATGTATGTATGTATGTATGTATTTATCGGAGATATTGGCGCGGCTCAAGCCAACAACATGGCTACTCCTCCTCAAGCTGCTCATGGATATCTTGTAGCCATGCCTTCAGATTGAGGCGCACCAATACCTCCAATTCAATCAAATGAATCATAAAAGATCGATCAATGAATCAAACTTTCTCGGAAATTTTATACATAACTGTTGCATGCTCCTGTTTCTTCAGACACTCCCTCTATATATATTTTTCTCTGTATGCTGCAGTGAAGACATGACGAGACATATTCATGAGAAACACAGTCATCTTTCGGCGACTTTTATAAGCTTGCTGTGATCAAAGGAGATTTAAATACAGATGTAATTAGATTCCTGAACAAAGATGGAAGAGGGATAGAAAGAGAAAAGGTTTCCTTTCTTTCTTTTGGTAGAGGAAAGGGTTGTTGTGGACATGAAGCTTTTGAGTTTGCCCTTCTGCAAAAGGTATCTTCTTGTTGTTGTTGTTTGTTTTCTCTCTTCAGTAGAATGGATAGGAAAGAACAGTGTATGTTCTGCCCTTGAGTTTCTCTATTTATTACATCATTTGCAATTTGTTGGGTAAAGTGAAACACATAAGAGTAGAAAAAATATTTTTAAAAATGAAGGTATAAGGTATGTGATGGCCTACGGAGATATATAGTGAGTTCGTGGGTTTCAAATGTCTGTAATTAAATTTTATAAAAATAAAAATTAAAAAATAATTTTTTTTAAAAATAAAATTAAAGTGGAGTTCAATATTTGTATTCAATAGTTTTTAAAAATATATTAAAAATTAAAAAATATAATTATATTGGGCTGTGTGTAAATAAAAAAATTAGAACTAAAATTTTGTATATAAAAATAAAGTTCTGAAATTTTTATGTAATTGAAATATATGAACGATTCGAAACTCAAAATCTGGCTAAAAAAAATGAAATTATGATCATTTAAAACACGCCTCGAATGTTTTTTTAAAAAATGTTTTTTAAATAAAATATATTTTAAAAATTCTTGTAAAGGCCCTCTGATAATGTTGATTTTATCAAAATGAGCACTTTCGTAATGAATTAATGTTAATTACTTGCATAGTTACAATACCACATTCAGAAGTGACTATCTTTTATAAAAAATAATTTCTAAATAATTTTCTTTTTTTTTTGTAATAAATTATTTTTAATAAAAGATCACTTCTGAAAAAATCACTCTTATACAAAAGAATACAATCTAAAAAATACTTTGGCCACATTTGGCAACGTTTTTTTATAAATTATTTATTAATTTATATATCATATATTTTTAATAACTTTATATAATATTCTATATAATTTATCTAAAAATTTTTAAAATATAAAAAAATTATAGAATAAAATTTTATTATTACTTATATTTATTATTTTTTAAAAATAAAAAATATAATTCAATTTTAAAATAAAATTATTGCTAAAAAATATTTTTTATAATCACTTAAAGAAAGCTTCACTTTTATCAATATTTCAGTCGCTTGCCTTGAAAAGATAAGATGGTTGAATACGATAAGTAATTAGATTATAAAAAGCACTTATAGTTAACTATAAAAAAGAAGTTTTATGGTTGTCACGAAACACAATAACAATATTCTTAAATTGATTTAGTGACTACGCACTAATTCCTAACTTACGAAAGTAATTTGGTTGCCAAAGTTGCGTTTGGAATTGTTTATAAATGAAAATTTTTTAAAATAAAAGATATTTTTGTTTTTTTTTAAATAAATTTTATTTTTTATTTTTTAAAAAATAATAAAAATATATAATAAAAAAAATTTATTATGTAAAAATTTTTTATACTATCTAAATTTTTAAGTAAATTTTTTAAATAATTATAAAATATATATTAAAAAATATGAAATTAAAAAAAATTAAAAAATTGTTTTTAAAACGTGACGCAAAACGCAACCTAATTCAATAACACGCATGATAATCTCCGACAATAATTTTTCATTTCTATTTCAAAAGTTGGTAACTATTTTCATCGATCAGTTTTTTTTTTTTTGTATTGTGCTGTAAAAAAGTCAATTGGGAACAAAGCATCTCTATCTAACAAACACATAATAACTCCAACACCAGCAAACGCAAAGCAACATAGAGAGCATTGAATTGAATGCAGGCAAAAGCTGGTTTTTTTCTTTTCTCTGGGACTCAGCTTGTCATGAACCAAAGTGTCTCTTCCAACACCAGCTTTAATTGCTTTGCTGGTGACCCCCTTTGATTTTCATTTCATTCATTTTCCCTCCCACCACCATGATTGATTGAGTCCAAATTCAATTCAATGCAATCAATTCAAGGCCAACTAACTGCCCCCCTTATAACTTGTTATTGTGGGTCCTTTAACCAACTCACACCCAACCAGATTTTTTTTTTTCTTTCGATGAATACCCAAGTAGTCCAGCTGCAATTTCTGAACTTGCTTTTATATATATATTAGATTGTATATGAAGCCTAAACCTCTAGCGGGTACACTACGATAGAGTTACAATTCAGAATGCAATATCCACTTCACCTTCGTTAGATTGTTAAAATTTTACCATGGTATCCTTTCAAAGGTCTCACGAGACCAGGATATGGTCTATTTGCATGTTTAAGAAACTCTACATTTTTTTTCTAAATTTTGAATTCATCTAGTTTATATATTTCAATTAATACTGTAAACTTTATTTATATTTTCACATTATAATTCTATTTTATTAAAATTTAACTCACGACTCCGAATTTTATGTAAAATTTACTTATATATTCGGGATGAGCATCTCCGTACGCAGTAGTTTGAATCGACCATCCATCCGCTCTGCTTCAGAAACTCGCAGAAACTGATTTGCATTAGCATGCATTACTGTCTGCTTCAAAAACTCACAGAAACTGATTTGCATTAGCATGCAATGCATTTAATGTTCATGTATGATGTATTGATGTTTGGTCCCAAATGTGCGCAGGTCCGTCAGAGATGATGGGCAGCAAACCATGTCCATCTCTGTGATGTCTACTCCTTTTTTAATTTCACTTCTGTTACATAGCATTCAATGAAATCACGCGAAGTTTTGGTTGATATGCAACTACGGTGCAAAACAGATGGACAAAAAAAATTCGCAGGTGTTATTTTATCTTTTTTTTCCGTAGTTTAAATTTGAAATCATTTTTATATGCTTGTTTGTTGTTACGTATTTCTTATAATTCAATGTCAGTGATGACATATTGGGTTTGGGTAGTTACATAAGGTACATGTTTCGCTCTTTTTTATTCTCTCCTTTTCCGATTTTGTAGAGAGGTCAGTGCCGTTACGAAAAGAGAGATTAAAGAAAACGGACTTGGTTCTTCCACAACCGGTCCTTACGAAATGAATTAATTTCTTGCACGAAGACGTAGGGCAGCACCTGTTGCTCAGTTGATTTCTCCAATCTGTGATCCATAAATATCGCAGTTGCAGTCTGAACCAGATTATCACGGTATGGCTAAGAACGTTTTTTACTAACTCATTACTCATCAAAAATAAATTTCGGATAGATTCCTATATTTATTTTACAAATTTATCTTCCAAACTTATTTTTTATAAATTCATTTTTTAAAACTCACTTTCAGTTACTTTCTTAACAAATAGGTGAGCCCTTTAAATACTTTCCAGATAGTTTGCTGACTGTGAATCAAGTTCGAAGACTTCAATCAAAAACACAGAAAAACAGCACAATATGTACTAGATTTGCTTCGTGAGTTTAGCGATAACAATAACGAAATTGCCCCTCAGTTGATGGTAGTAAATCTCAAGATTGTTGTTCAATACTAAGACCTGTAAGTCTAACCTTCCCCAAAGATACAAGGATAGAGTGATATTGCCGTGACATTCACACATATAGAAGTTCATACTACTCTGTAGATCATCTCATTCTGCTGGTTTTATGAATTGCTGTCAGCCGGGTTATACTTGCTGATTAGCAATGCCATCAGTTTACTACGAAAATCTAGTGTTCTTGTCCCCTTTCGAGGCAAGATCTGGAGCGAAGAGCAGAGAACTAAAACTTCAAAGTCCTCCATCTCATCGAAAATATGTGGATCACGATCATAATCCTGCTAGCAGAGAGAACAGATGGTGGATATTTAAGTTTTGCTTCTAGTTGAAAGACCTGACATACTTTCTCAGGTGAACAACATACCTTTTCTGTCATCACAAGAACTGCTTTCACCTTGTGCTGTAAATCGAGACTATGAAGTGTTTCTCTAATTAAATGAATATCCTGCAAGGATGCATCATCAATTTAGACTCCTGAGCACTATACATGTCTTGAAGTAATCAGTAAAAGCGACAGAGCGCAAAAATTAGTCTCCTTCAGACGATACATGTCACTGTTAAACCTATATAGACTTCAAGCTATAAAGAAAGATAGCTGTATAAAAATGCATCCATTTTCCGCTTTCTCTTATCGTTGTACAGCTGTTACATAGATAAGAAGCAAAGACAGGAAAGGCATGAGAAAAGTGCTGGAAAGAACCTTTTTCCTGAACAAGTGATGATCGCTGAAGTCTAACCTACGAACATGAAGTGGCCCCATCTGTAAAAGAAGGTAGTTTTAGCCAAAAAGTAATAACAAAAGGTAAGCAGCACTAGCATGCAGACTGTATACATGCATATCTAAATTAAGCACGATAGACCAAATACTATAAGTAAGATACAGCTCTTCACACTACGAAAAGAATAAAATAAGTTTCCAAAAAAAGACCAGGCCAATTTGTCTTCTCTGTACAACTAACCAGAACAAAAACAAGACATACATCTCCGTGAGACATATATTCCATAACATTACAATGTCCCTTATTAAAGGAGCAAAAACATCATTCAAGAAAGATTGTGACCTGCTATTTCAATGATCCTAGACTCTGAAGCCGAAAGTCACATGTGTTGACTGCCCTGCAAGCCAGTACATCAGAATCCAGTAATTTGAGTTACCCTAGTCCTAGCTTGTAGATTGAAGGCTTTACTGACAATGACCTATCCAAAAGATGAAGACTTTGAAGGAACTAATGTGTGAACGAATATGCAACATGATACTGCATGCCAAAATAGTCACCACACAAAGACCTTTACCATATCAGATGAAACCTGTTTCCACCTATCAAATGTTATCACTTATCAGATATAATAATTCACCAGTTCTAGGACAAGATCAACTGCTCATCCACTCCCAGGTGTTAAAGAATAATAGTATCCTTCCCATCTCAGTTGAAATGCTTCTCAATGGACTGAATCAATGGAAATCAACCTTAGAATGTTTAACCCACTCAACTCAGACAAAACAGTAAATCCCATTTGGTATAATCTTACTCCGATAACCACTTCTTTCCATAAATTACATATCCTAATATTTCTAACATCCAAACTATAACATGAGCGAAGTTGTCTTCACCGAAATAAATATTGAAAACTGAATGTCAAACAAGACCATCCATGACAAAGCTGAAACATTTACCTCCAATAAAGGACAGACTAACTGCACTATAGACAGTCATATAGTTGGTAATGCAAGTCATTCAAACAACAAACAGAGAGAAGATCAAACCTACTTGAAGATAAACCATAGAAGACGAGATAATACCTTCTGAATCGCTTGTACAAAGGCATCAGGACAACCAATGGCAGAAACACATAACACCACTAAATTGTGCACCATGCTTAGAGGCAACATAGAAGAAGGATTTTTCACTTCGAAAAAGGATGATGGAGCCATCCTGCTAAAAAACACTGGAAGGGCAGCATTTACTTCCTTAATTGAGGACTCAATAACATTGAGCTGTGAATCACATACCTGCATGATATCCAAGTACAGTAAATGCTTCCTTAAACACGAGCAAGCATAAAGTAAAAGCATCCCAAGGAATTGATCTATAAATAGTTATTATAGCAACTAGACTGGAATCAGAGAACAAACATTTTCAATGCTTTTCCTAATTAAAAATGAAGAATACAACCTGAAATGGGTGGATATATTGCAGCTTTCAAATTAGGTTTCTGGACACACAAAATAACAAAAATAACACCTATCAAATTCAACACTTCAAATTCCATATGAAAATTTTGAGAATTAGAGATGACCAGACAATGACCCTACTATACAATTGCAGATATTCGGCATCCAATCCTAAACAATCAAAAGATGGATCACAATGAACTTGAATTGTCCTGCACCAAATTTCTCAGCACGCCATTTATGTCTGATCCTATCGATTTTTATATCTTCACCCTTAAATTGCACAGTTAGAATTTTCAAAGAACTACCAAGATGAAATTCAGAATTATAATTCTCACATGATTTAAAATGATAACAATGCTTCTAATTTCCACTGTCACTAATGCCTCTAGCTGTTAATCAAACTCTAAAAAATTTAGGGGTGTGCGTTGTTCAGGTCAACCCGAAAAACCGAACTGAAATGACCTGTATTAGTCGGTTTAGTTCCTTTTCAACCCACGAACAAATATATAAAGATCTGTCGCGTTCGGGTTCAAATATCTGTAACCCGAACTTGAACCAAAAACTGAAATACATAATTTTTTATTTTATTTTTCAGTTTATTTTCTTTTCTAGCAGCCAGAACTGATCATTTTTCACTTTGATCGTTAAAGTTGGGCACCGGCATGCTAGCGCATCTAGATCTCCTTTCTTCTTCTTTTTTTTCCTTCAAATCTATGGTTATCTCCTTGTTCTATATCCAGAATCATCACAGATCTTAATTCTTCTTCTTCATCATCACAAGTCATGTTCTTCTTCTTCTTCTTCTTCATCTGAATTCTTCTTCTTTATCATCTTCTTCTTTTAAAAAATCTGCTTCTTCTCCTTCTTGATAACAGATTTTCTTCTTCGTCTTCTCTGCTGATCTTCTTCTTTACTGATCTACTTCTTCATAAAGATTTCATCAAATAACTTATTTTGTTAGAAAACCGAAAATCCGAACCAAAATGAACCAAACAAAATTTTCCGATTCTGTTAGGTTCAGTTCCATTACCAATTTGGTACAGGTTCGGTTTGGATTTTTGAAGACTAATCAAAGCCCAACCTGAACTAACTTGAACCCGACAACCGAACTGATGCACACCCCTAATTTCATGTAGTAACACTAAGTTAACTATAGACTTCAGGAATTCCGATATTTATGTTAGCAGAGACTACATCCTTTTCCAAACCAAAATGCCATGAAGATCATGACTTTCTCACTATAGGAAAAGCTACATGAATTTTCTCACTGTAGGAAAAGCTAGATGGACACCAAATTCATTGCAACAAAACATGCTAGCCATAGGCTTGCAATGACTAATCGAACACCCTACCAAATCAGCATGATGAATAATAAGAATGTTAGCTCGGCTCAATGCTCCCAGTGGTTCCCTCAATGGCCCTCGTGGAATTAAGTGGCAGTTGCCCCACATCGACAAAGCATTTACCATGACAATGTCCACGTCACGAGCCAAACTCCAATGCTGCCTACAAAGAACACGTTGGAATTGCACATTAATGTTGCACATGACTTGAAATTTTATTTTAAGTATTCAAAATATGATTCTCATCAAACACGTAACCAAATAGTGATACATAAATTCAAGAAGGTCAGTTAGTGGAATCGAAAGAATAAATGTTGTATAGGTTTCCTAGTCTTGAAAAGTCCACTTAAATTCTATGATATCAAACTATCAACATTTTGATTCTAGTCCTACAAGAAGCAATTTTGTTGATCTCCTGTAAGCAATGAGTCTATGCACAGAGCTTTCAAGAAAGACCTCTTTAAAAGCTATAGCATCATTAGGCGTTGGTTCCCACCACAACCAACCACCAACATTTGGCAAGAATTTTGAAGGTTATCACATATTTTTACAATAGAAAACTCACAACAGCGGATAGAGGTTCATAAGTCCTAATGTTTTTGTTGCTAGTCAAATCCCATGGAGATTTTACAAGATAAAGCACAAGGATGTAACCTTAATTAAAAATTACACAATGCTGGATTTCATGAAACGAGCAGTAACAATTATCTTAAGGTCCTCTTATCTTGGCACAAAGACTTTGCGATACCTATCACAATTTCACTTCGTTTTTTCTAAAAATGTGCAACTTGACCAATGACCCAGATCCCAGACCAGCAACTGGACACCTCAATCAGCAATGGCTAAGTAAATAATACTATTTGCCTTTAATTTGCTTTTTGTCCCCAAATGTCTAGAAAAGGGAAAGATACAGCCTTAAGGGACCTCTCATGACAAATGAAATGATGCGACAAGCAATTGTCAAAGTATGGTCCAAATACCTGCATTCCATCATCCAGAAGTATGGCACCAATCTTCTCTTTTACTGAGCTGTGACTAAACCAGTGATGAGAAGAGAGCTTATCGGCAAGAAGTGCAGCATGAGGGTCCAAAAATCCATACTTTCCAATCATGAATGCAGCAGTAGCACTTCTACTTGATCCTATACCAATCCTACTGTAGGTCCCCACAAGGCGTCTTTCTAGCATCTTAGCCTCATCGCCACCAGCATATCCCTGAAAGATGAATCCAGAAACTGTCATCACTAAAGCAAAATCTCGTAATGTCGTCTTAAACCATTACACAATTTCTTAGTTCTTATTAGTATTAAGTAAACCAAATACAAAAGAAATTTCCTATAACACTTCTCTTTGCATAACTTCTCCTTGTACATATCACGAAATAAATAAACTACTAATAAAAAGACATCTGTTTTCTTCACACCTAAATCTCGATAATGAGAAAACAAGTAATGATTTTCTGAGAAAGAAAGGTAGAGGAGAGATTTTCTACCCTAGTGAGAATGAGAGGTGGTATCCCCGCAGCATCAAAGATTCGTGCAAGGAATTCTACCATTGGCGTCTTCCCGTTCCCTCCCCAAGTCAAGTTTCCCACACTGACCACCGGCACCGGCATCCTGCAATAAAAAACAACTCAATCAAACAATCAATCAAAATCAACTCCCCGAAGTAATATACGGAGCAAGAGACAGAGCCAGTTGATGCCTGCGAGAGTGAAGGATAGAAGAGGAATAGAGAGCGCGGCGGAGAAAGAGAGAGAAGCGGTAGAGAAGAGAGGCAGACGAGAGAAGAGGAAGGAGAGAGCGGTGGAGCAACGGCAGCGAACCAATCACGGAGTCTGGCGTGCCGGCGATATCCGACACTATCATCTTCGCTCGTTCCATTCTGTTAACTGTTACCCTTCTTCCCAAAAATCAACATAAAGAAAGATACCAACGTTAATTGAAATATTCATGGCCCATTTAAGTCCGGCCTAAATACAGGTTACGCATAGTGGACTGGGCTTGCAGTTTTAACAGACTTAAGGAACAGTTTTATGTTGCGTTCTCATAAAATAATTTTTCACTTTATATTTTCAATAAATTTTATATTATTTTTTATTATATTTATTTAAAATTTTAAAAAATATAATAACATTTTATATACTAAATATTATTATTACTTATTTTTATTTTTTAAAATAAAAAATAATTTTAATTTTTAAAATTGAATAAAAATATTTTATTTTAGAAAAATATTTTTTAAAAACATTTTAACACTCTCCGTTAGACTAGTTAGGTGGTGTTTGAAAATACTTTTAAGATAGAATTTTCTGAAATTGAAGATATTTTTATTTTTTTTAAAAATAAATTTTATTGTTTTATCTCAAAAAAATAATAAAAATATATAATAAAAAAATTTTACTACGTAGAATTTTTTTTACACTTTCTAAAATTTTAAATACTTATAAAATATGTATTAAAAATATAAATAGAAAATTAAAAAGTTATTTTTTGGTAAACTGCATCAAACGGCTCATAAAAAAAGTTTTAGGATAAGAGTTTGGTTTAAGGTACTTTGCCCAAAAAAATCTCGGACAACTTTTACATAGCAGTAATAAGATTTTAGATTGATCTTACAAAATAAGAGCATTTGCTGCACATAGTAATAATATTTGGACTCATAGTGAATAGTTTTTTGAAAAGGTAATATTTTAAATTAGTAATTTTGTTCGATGATGACACTTAAAATTATTGAATTAGTTATATATTATTTTTTTATCAAACAGAGTAGGTATTGATACAAATTTGAGCAACTTTTTTATTGCTTAGAGTTTGACAAAAGTTCTATTTAGCCCAAGTTAATTCGATATTACAATGGGCCGTAATGAAATTATTCAAAAGTTACGCATTCCAATTGGTTAAGAACACTGTCCTTAATTCTAAAGATAACTACGCATATCTAAATCCGTATATTGCTCCTATGAGAATATGCGTAGTTATGATTCAGTATAGGTGATTTGGACACGCACAACATTTGTTCCACTTCCAAGAAAGAAGACAAACTAAACAGAATCAACATGACCAAATCGTTCAACTGATCAGTAATAGAAAGAAGCCGACCGCCATGAAAAAACCTACTTTAATCCAAAAAGCATCACATTCCATAAGAGCATTGAGATTCCAAATGTACTCAATATATCTACTCCCTCTGCAGATCATTTCCCAAAAACACAATGCAGCTAGTCGAAGAACCAAAAACATTTTGAAATAAACTTTAAACTTTTCCAAATTCTATGGAGTAGTACTACCTCACTGGTTAAATTCAAACTTAAAAAAAAATGAGAGAAGGAGACATTCAGCCACCCCCTTTCAAACTTTAAAAAAATAGTTATATTGAACTAATATTGTTGTTGTTGTTTATTACCATGCAAACTAACAAGATCTGTTTGAAAGAAGGCTGCCAAGTTGCATTTTGCTTAGATCCTTTGCAACATGGGAATGATATTGGTTCTTAACTGAACCATCACAATCATGTCAACTGGTGAAAAGATAAAGCTCATGATCAAGATACAGAACAGCCTTTTCCTTTAGCTAGCTACCTTTTGGTTTCATGGAGAATGGCAAGTGTTCAAATTTCCATTTGCCATGATGGAATAAGCATGTGGTTTCCATACTGTTCTATACTTCCATTACCCAAAGTTAAAGAACCTGTTATAATCATCTAATCCAAATTCCAAATTGAATTGAAGAGAATTCAGTATAACTTTGAACTTAGAAAACTTAGTATTTTACTAGAACAAACAGACCACGTGAGTTCTCCTCTTCCAATGCACATGGAGTTGCAGAGCTTGCAGTGGATGACGGGCAGGCAGAGGCATCTTCATCTCGATCTGTCCAAGAGAAGTATTCACGTAACAGCAACTGTTCAGACTTCAGAGTTAGGATTAGGATTAGTATGGAAATATTTTATTGAAGTAAGGAAGTTTTTTTTAAGTAAGTTTGTTTTAAAATTTTTTCAAAAGAAGTTTAAGTTTTTTTTATTTTTAAAAATATAAAAATTATACATACAGAAATTGTATAATTTTTTAAATACTGAAAAATTTATTAAAAAAAATATATTTTAAATGAAATGAACAACCGTGCAAAATGCAATATCAAACAGTTCCTTAAGACCTTAAGCAATCTTATATTAAAAAAGAGGGTACTGGCCGCAAGAGTTTGATTCTTTGATCTCATCTTGGGATCTAACGACGAAGATACTGTTTGATTCAGCTTATCAGAAAAATAATTTTTTAATTTTTATTTTATATTTTTAATATATATTTTATAAATATTTAAAAATTTTATTTAAAAATTTAGAAAGTGTAAAAAAATTCTACATAATAAAATTTTTTTATTACATATTTTTATTATTTATTTTGAAGAAAAATATAAAATATGTTTCAAAAAAAAAATAAAAATATTTTTTATTATAAAAAAACTATATTTCAAAATCATTCTCAAACGTACCCCAACTTGTTCAAAAATATTTAATTAAGTGTGTTAAATACTTATTATTTCAAATAAAAATTTACAATTGTTTAATAAAATTTTTATAATTTAAAAAATATAAAATTTATTTTAAAAAAATATATTAAAATTTATTCTATAAGCCTTTTTAAATGTTTCCTTAATCTAATATTTTGAATCTTTGGTTTTGGGTGAAGTTTACTTAAACGTTTTAAAGTTGAAAGATTTTGAATAGTTACATTACATTACTGCATTACAAGGGTTACTTTCATTGTTGATCTTCTATATTGTCACTGCCATTCAAAATTCCAAAAATGTATTTATCATATTTGTATAATGATAAAATAGTTCTTAGTAAAAACAGTAACATGTCCAGCAAAGAAAGTTTTGAAAAAATGTTGAAAGTTGTACTTAATTGGAGAGAGACCCACAAAGTCCTTTGTGATCAAGTGCTTTCATCTTCATTAATATTTGTTTGAAATTGTTGGCTACAATTTTACCATGACAATAACATCAACTGGATTTTTTTTTTTAACACTGCGGACATTCGAACCCTTTAACGTGGAACTATTAAGAAGAATTTTTCTTATGGAAAAACGAAAGAGTTGTTCGTTTTCGTTGTATTAAAAGAAAAAAAATTTGACCTAATTTAAGTAGCAGAATGTTGAAATTCCATAATCAATGATTTGATTGGCCGACTTTGCGGGGTTAAGAAAACAAGGTTAACAGATTACACATGCACAATGCTTGACTGCTTGATTGCTTACTGATTCCAACTTGGTCACATGACTATGCCGCAGTTTCATCAATCAAACAAACAGATTCTTTATTTCAAAGAAAAGAATTGAAACAGTAAACAGTTATAGAAGAGAGATTCTTCAAGTCTTGACGACTCTGTAATGAGACAAGCTCTCACCCTGCTTCAATTCTTTCTCTACATTACCATCACCATATTTAAGGATTTGTGAATAAGCTTTTTCTTTGTTTTTGGTTTGTTTTGCTTTACAAAAGCCTGACTTTCAAAAAGATTACAAGCCAAACCCATCTAGAAGGAAACTTTTATTCCCTTCTTGTGAATTTCTGAAAGCCATCTGCTACGGTCTGGACTCCTCTCTGCAAAGATTTCAGAAGCAATAAGTACTACTTCTTTTGCTGGCATATTGAGCTGTTGCAATATTGAAAGTAGGTAATTGATTTTAGTATTAAGGTTGAGAGAATTTGGTTCAGATGGGTAGTGGGGTTTTGGTGTGTTGAGATAGGAGAAATTGAAGCGATGAGTTTGAAGAGTAGGCTTATAGTTGGAGGAGGAAGAGGAGTTGAGGCAAGTTCAAGAGGGATGCTCTCCAAAAGATGGACTGTTTTGCTTTGCTTGGGCAGCTTCTGTGCTGGTCTTCTCTTCACTAACAGGTGCCCGATTCTTCTGATATTTTGCGTTCTGAATGATTTTGTTGCAGATTAAGTGTTTCAGAAGAAAGTTTGGATTTTGAGTTTGAAGTTTGTGATCTTTCCCAATTTTATCTTTCTTGCTAGAACCTTTGGGAGCAATTCTTTCTCCTGAATATACTTTCCCAATTTCTCATTAAGTCTAGCAAAGAAATTTCATTTATTTGTAACAGAAATTTTGTTTACTTTCTTAGTAGTGTATGATTTCACATGGAGTTATTTTTCTTTAAAAAGGTAAAATGATGATGTTAAGAGGTTTTCATACTTGATTTAACTTTCTCAATCTCTGCTTCTTTCCTATTCTTCTTATTGACGGTTGAGTATTTGTATTTACCCGGTGCCTAAAGTCATAGCTAGATATCACACACAAAAAAGGCATCAGTTGAATCATAGTTGGAGATGAATGAGTTAAGAAAATACGAGTATTCGTAATTGTAAATGAAAATGGGAATTTTCCTACAGAATGTGGATGGTGCCTGAACCAGAAGCAAAAGATATCATCAGGACAACTGGAAGCGGTGAATTCAAAAACAATTTGATCACAGGAGATTGCGCTGCGAAACAGGTAAGGTTCTTGAAATTCTAAGATTTGCACCACTCTGTGTGTAGGTAATCTGCAGTTTCTCTTTTTCTTAATCCTTTTCTCAAAGGAAAATTCTGCAGAGGCCTTCACACTCAACAAAAATCACACTCCAGTATGCAATACCGAGGAACACTAATTTATAGGAACAATGAACGAAACCACCTTAACTTTTGTGAAGTTTTATGAATCTCTGAAGTTAGCTACTTGTCAATGTTGCTGATTTCTTTTGCCTATATTTTAAACGGCATTAGATGGACGAAAAGCAAGTTCCTCGAGATATTATTGGTGAAGTATCTAAGACTCAACATGCAATACAGTAAGTGAAATCCCTTGTACTAGTGTAAATATTTGTAGTCTTTAAACTTCAAATTGTGCATTATGCAGGCAGAACCATTTTTGCTTTATACTGAAGTGAGTTCTTGGTAATTTGTTGCGAACAATCTCAATGCAGGACCCTTGACAAAACAATATCAAATTTAGAAATGGAATTAGCAGCTGCAAGAGCTGCACAGGAATCAATAAGAAATGGTTCTCCTCTGTCAGAAAATTCAGAAGTTACTGAATCAAGTGGACAAAGAAAATTTTTGATGGTTGTAGGAATAAATACTGCTTTTAGCAGTCGAAAACGTAGAGATTCTGTTCGTGCTACTTGGATGCCTCAAGGTTTATAAACTTAACATGCATTCGATTTCGTAACTTGTTTATTCCAATAAGATCTAGCAGCATTTTACCCTAATTTTAACTTTGCGTAATAGGAGAGAAAAGAAGAAAGATGGAGGAAGAGAAAGGAATTATTATTCGATTTGTCATTGGCCACAGGTAGTATCTCTCATTGACAACTCAAACAACTAATTCCTCTTCAAACCGTTGTTACTGATGCATTTTCTTAGTGAGAATCAAATTTAAGTGATTAGAGGTGTTCTTGATGAGTACGATAAGACATCCTTTTAGTCCTTGTAAGTGATTGCTTTTGGATTATTTGCAGTGCTACACCTGGAGGAATTTTAGACAGAGCGATTGAAGCTGAGGACAGAAAACATGGTGACTTCTTGAGACTGGTAGGGTTCTAATGATATATCAGTCATTCATATACTTGATCTGATGAAGTTCTTAATGGAACAGCAATTGGCAATCATAAGATACAGTACATTTTAACCTTGTTCTTATCTTCATGCAGTTCAATCTTATTGTAATGACTTCAAGCACAACCTGCTTAATGTTATAACATGCTATTAATTGCTTCACAGGATCATGTTGAAGGATACTTGCAATTATCAGCCAAAACAAAAATATATTTTGCAACTGCTGTCTCTCTGTGGGATGCAGAATTTTATGTCAAAGTTGATGATGACATACATGTAAACATAGGTATGAAAATTCACCTAGCGCACAACGCTGGCTTTTCTTTCACTAATTGAGTCTCTTGTTAAGAATGTGAAACAATATCTGTTATGCTCTTCACAGTGCGAGTGCTGATATGGTTATATGGTAGTCAACTAAACGGTATCATCTATCCTGAATACATTACCAACTTAATTTTTTTTGCAGAAGTAGCAGTTCGGACCCAAGCTAAGAGTTTATAGTGCATTTACTATTCCACATAAGGGTATATAAGAATGCTGGGTTGGACATATTGAATTCAAATATGCATCACAATTTTACGTTCTCACTATTAAGATTGTTAAACCTGCCTGTAATGGAGTGGTAAATCATAGGATGGTGTTAGTAGTACAACAGGTTACCTCTTTAAATTGACCCTTTTTTTTAATACTTTGTTGGTTTTACATTACAGCAACACTCGGGAACACTTTGGTGAGGCATAGATCAAAGACCCTGGTGTATATCGGGTGCATGAAGTCTGGTCCTGTGCTTGCTCAAAAGTAAGTGTAATCTGATAGGTTACATTTTTTGTAAGTGCTTGATGAAATCAACATCTCTCACCTGCCATGAAACAGGGGGGTGAGATATCATGAGCCTGAACACTGGAAATTTGGTGAAGAAGGAAATAAATATTTCCGGCATGCAACTGGTCAGCTCTACGCTATTTCGAAAGATTTAGCTACTTATATATCCATAAACCAGTATGTCCAGCCTTTGGCAATTCTGACATTAGCAGTTTTGGCTTTCCTGGTTCCAAAAGGCGTGGTGTTCTAATTTAACTTGTTATTGCAGGCATGTTCTGCACAAGTACGCCAATGAGGATGTTTCACTGGGTTCCTGGTTTATTGGATTAGATGTACAACATATTGATGATCGAAGACTCTGCTGCGGTACTCCACCAGGTAAATTTGGTTGAATGTCTATCGTACATTTCATACTTGAATTTCACGACCAGCACATTTGCTAGAATCTTTTCTATGCTTAAACTTGAGACCGCTTCTGGTATAGCCTAAATCCTTGTCCTAATATATTATTTCTTGAAACAAATTTTCTTTATTTGAGGGACTGATTTAAGGTGTAATCTTTTGGTAAACATCAATAAGACACAAGCTAGCATTGTATGCAGATTGCGAGTGGAAAGCTCAAGCTGGCAACACCTGTGTTGCTTCTTTCGACTGGAGCTGCAGTGGTATCTGCAAATCTGCTGAGAGGATCAAAGAGATCCACCGGAGGTGTGGAGAAGGAGAAAATGCCTTATGGAGTGCTGTATTTTAACTTTTTAAGATCATTCGAGCCTGGTGAACTACAACTACACGAGTCAACAGGTATATAGCACAGGGAAGTAAACCTGCGGTTAATTTTTGCTTGCTATTATTAAAGGGGACATTTCCGTTTTACTTGCGAAATCCCCCCCGTTCGGAGTTAGCAAAACAGGAGCATATAGATGATTTATGTAGAGAGAAAGAGAAAGCAGTGTTGGAGGAGAGGCTTCTTACCTCCTTCCACTTATATTCTTTTAAACGTACGATAATTTTGCTTCTTTATAAGCATGTATATTATCTCGTTTGCGTTCTCAAGTGAAATGTTCTTAAGTGAAATATTATCCGGAACTCCTAAGGCAACGTTGAAGACGTTATGAGAAATATTGGCAGTGGGAGACGCAGAAAATCTCAAGCAAGCAAATCAATGGTTTGTTGCTTAAATTTTTTCTAAGTAACAAGAAAACTTTGATGTCATTTTTTCTCCTAGAATGCTGTGTGATGTCCATATCCCGCACATAAAAGATACAATATTAACACAGTTTTTGGAAGTCAATGAAGTTTGTAAACTTTCCAGCGCTCCACTTTAATTTTCAGAATCTGACAAACTTTCAAGGTGTCCATATTTCATGTTTTCCGTCACATGAATGAATGAATTGAAGAAAAAGAGACTCCGGCTGCATTTGGGATTTCGTTTTCCAAACGTTGTTTTTAATTTTATATTTTATATTTATTAATATAATTGATAAATATTTAAAAATTTTATTTAATTAATTAAAAAAATATATAAAAATTTGACATAATGAAATTTATTATATATTTTTATTTTTTTAAATAAAAAAATAAAACTCATTTTTAAAAAAAATATTAAAAAAAATTTTATTTTATAAATATTTCAATTTTTTTTCTTTAATTAGTTTCCGTTTGAAATACCGTTTTTAACTTTTTTTGTTTATATTTTTAAATATTTTATAATATTATTAAAATAAATATAAATTTTTTCATTATAAAATTTTATTATTAATTATTATTATTAATTTTAAAATAAAAAAAGAAATAGTTTTAAAATAGACAAAAATAATTTTTAGTTTTTAAAAAAAATTCTTCATAATTAATTTTTTTAAAACCCAGTAACGGAAACCTATTCCAACCTACGCACTGCCTATCTAATGTTACAAAGTCACGATGCGTTGTCTTTTAAATGTAGTACACTTAATATACTTCACCATAAACAATCTAAAATAACTTATTTTGATAAACTTATTCTAATATAAAATTATTACTTTTTAAATAATTTAATTTCGAGCAAATAAAAAACATCAACAACCTTATAGGATAGAAAATTTTTTGAAAATTTCCACGTAATTAACGGACAACCCGAGTGAAGACCAGCAATCAAAAGCACATCAATATTCTCAAACAAGTGAAGATGCCTGTTCACATGTTGCATCATAGTTCCACTTTTCACTCCTGCAACAAAAAAAAACCAAAAGCTCTCCCCGCTAACATTTTCCACTTCTTCTATATTTTGCTCGCTTCTTCATATTCGTAGAAAGCTACCAAAATTCTTTCTTGATTTTTCGAAAGAAATATGAGGAGGAATGTTGAAGGTGAGATCAAGTTCAATGGTTCAACTTCAATTACAAACCAGTTTAACAATAAGGTTTTTAGAAATGTGGACACATTCATCAGGCTGTGTGTTATACCCTTCTGTGTTGCTTCGTTGTTGGTCATGGTGAAGAGCAAGCAAGTTACTGATGATTATGGCATGGTTTACTTCAGCAGTATCTCAGGCCTGAAGTAAGAATAAAAATCAAAACCTTTTTTTTTTCCAAACAACAATTTTCTTCTTCTGTTTTATTTCTTCTTTTGTTTTTCATTCATAATGAAAATTTATTCAGGTACCTGGTTTGGACCAATGCAATCTATGCTGGGTATTCTTTTGCTTCCACTGTCTTAAAATTTCTAAGATTTTCCACTACCAGCTGGTTCTTCTATGTCTTAGACCAGGTAACTTCTCTCATTAAACAGAATTTAATCAACTATAGAAAGACATGTCAATTCTTGATGAATTTTTTCTTTTCATTGTTTTCCAAGGTAATGGCATACTTGTCGGTGACTATTTTCTCAGCAGTTTCTGAAGTAGTTTACCTGGTTCATGATGGAGATAAGAAAGTTGCATGGAGTGAAGTCTGTACTTATTTTGGGAAATTCTGCAATAGGATTCAGGTTTCATTATTGCTACATGTTGTAGCAGTTGTTTGCTTCATTATTCTGGCTTTGATCTCTGCTTATAGCTTTTTCAGCAGCTTTGATCCACCTTCTTCTTCTGTTGATTCTACAGAAGCTGTAGAACAGACAACAGAGGGAGTGACAACTGTTTAGTTATGCCCTATTTTTTTAAGCAAAACAGTTGAAAAGTGTAAACAGGAAATAAAGAAAAGTTTAATGTTTTCATGTTTATCTTCAAACATGGTAGTTTTTCACATTTATTAAGGATACTACACTTGCAGTTTGTTTTTCAGCAAGCAAAGTTAAACTACATTGAAGTCTAACTGGAACAAATATTAAAAGTCCGAAATGTTCGGCAAGAAAACACATTTTCTCTACCAAAATTGCTTCAAACTGAATAGTGAAGTAACTATCCAATTTGCATTAAGCAATTGGAGAGCTTTACAGTCTTATGAGTATCGGACTAATAAAACCATTGACGCTTGACCTTGACGTTAAACAGAGAGCATTAATAGTAAGAAAGCATTATACTTCTCTGCGTGCCTACTCAAAAAACCTCAAGAGAAACCAACTTCCTTTCTAGTTCCTATCCTGCATGTTGGGTTTTTAGATTTCTTCTTCTGTTTGCAACCTCCACCGACCTCATATATATACATCACAAGATTTATTTACATAAATAGCTCCTTAATTTAACTTCAAAAGGAACCAAAGGTGTTCTCACTGCTGTAGGTCATGTATAGAAACCCATCCTCATCTTTGTTCTCCTCGTAGATTGCAGACATCATAGCAGCTGTACCAAAGAAAATTTCCTTCTTAGTTTGATAGCTCACTCAAATATTGGAGGATGGGGAGAATTGCACCAACCTGTTGGTGGAAGAGTGTTATTAATAAAGACAAATATAGCTTTCTCAGCACTGAGCTTAATCCTCTTGCGAACAACATAGACGAACTGCCCAACCGTAAGATCAGCAGGAACTAGGTATCTGCACAATTAGAAAACAACAATTTGCATCAACATAAAGTAACCTGTAACAGCTTTTAGGTAGTCATCAAATATGCAAATTAACAAGATTGGAAGATTCCAGGCCACGGCATAGCTCCATGATAGATTTCAACTAAACACAAAATCTACTAATAATGCATTGTTATTGCAAACAGAGTGATCAAAAGGATAAAAAATGTTAAAAAAATAACCTTGAACTCTATCTTTGACTTATACTTCGTATCAAACTTCAGGCTGCCTACACCACCTTAATCTTAATATAGTCTTACTTAGTGACGCTGTACTTTCAATGTTCCCACACTATATACTAAAGGAGTTCAGAAGAATGAACAGGCTGTAACTCAATTTACTTTTGACAGACACAAATGGTAATTTCTAAATCTTTTTGCACATCCATACACGAGAATATGACAGCACATTCAAACTATGCACCAAATTTGATCGTATATATTAGTAGATCTACACATACTACCCAAGGTCCCAAACCAGTATATATCAAGTTCTATAGGAAAAGCCTCAGTTTGATCAGAATAAAAGGGAAAATGAAATTATTTGTTAAGAAAGATTATGTCACATGGAACATCATAAAGCAACAAGTAGTAGCAAGCAGCATTATATACTTCATGAAGAAATATAACAACTAACTTCTTCTTATCTATGTCTGGTATGTCGCTCCTTTCAGCCTTCTCAACAATGACCTACATCACAAAATTAAAAACATCTAAGCCAACAAGATGGACAAAAACGAAAAACAACCTCAGATATAAATCATGATCCTTACAGGAATTCTATCTGGGTACTTCTCTCTGATGCGTGAAGCTTCAGCTTGTCTCCTATCTAAAGTCAAAGCATTAAGATATTTAGAGCAAGAGAAAGACAAAATTCGAAAATGAAGAAGGAAATATCACTGAGTTAACCATTATCCTGAGAGAAGCATAACAATAGTGTAAGAGAGACATAGAGAAAGTGTAGACCAAAGAGTAATCCTAAATCCTAATAGCAAGTAACATGCTCAAATGTTTACTTTGTCCCAAAGATACATTCTAACTTTCAGCAAGCACCAAAATCCACTCTTCAGTATTGGCAGATATATAAGACAATATAAGACATATAGATGTTAAGGCAAGGCTCCTTCTCGAACTATTTCTTAAGTACCTATTTCTTTGACAAGAAGTAAAATTTGCCAAAAAGGCCCTAAAAAACCTGCAATCCAAACTAGTGATTGCCACAGTCATAGAATCAGGTCAGACTACAAGCATTGCAGTTAGGCATAAAACTAACAGTAAAGAACTAGCTCCAGCACCTTACCAAACTACCACAGACAGAAATAGCATCAATGTTCTGAAACTTTGCATTTAAAGGAGTACACGCTGCAGACCACAACATTCACCAATTCACGGCAGTCAAACAATCACAATGTGAAAAGTTCTCGAAATTGTCTTCAGAAAATTCACAAACAAGCTATCAGAAACAATTGAAAAGAAATCCAACTCAAAACATGTAAATCAAATTATTAAAAAAAGGGGTGGGTGGGGGGTGTTAGAAGATCACGAATCACGAACCGAGCGGGTGATCCAACTTGAACGAGCTCTTCGCCATTGGTTCCTTCTTCCTGTGATTATTCCCTATCAATCGAGAACAAAAAACCATTACAAGAAAAACCAAACAATCATACTACTGTACTCCCAAAACTAGCACGACATGCTAACACTAACACTCAATCGATTGATTAATTAATTATTGCTAGAACAAGGAAGAGCAAACAATTGCTTGCCTAGAATACTTAATCAATCGAATAAATTCGTTTTTATTGGTTTGCGGGTCAATTAAACGTTGGACAAAAATTGCTCCATAAGGAAGTCAAGATAAATACAAGAAGAAAGAGTCAATCATTAATTAGTTACGAATATTAAAGACCGAAATCGTTACGACACGAAATAATGACACGTTTATATCGAATTAAAACAGTAGGGCATGGGCTCAAGGGGAAGAAGACCAACCTCCCGAGGAATTGCAAATTAAAGCCACTTATTATCGAAATAGCACCATAATCATCTACACCTTAATTACTTTAATAAAGGAAACTGTAGTTATTATTTTGATTAAGAAATTTAGGGCCCAAATAATTTTGAGAAATTGAGCTTGAAGTGGGCCGGGCCAAATGTTCGATTTTCCATTTTTGTACCATGTGAATCTTGTATATGTGATTTTGATTCTTGATTCAAAATTTTCAAAACTATTGCATAGGATTCTAATCCTAGACCTAGTACATTATTCATGTCCTAAGAGTAATGAAATTCTCTAGACAAATATGGTGAAGTTTAAAACCAATTGCCTTAGCATATAGAACCATAAACTATGAAACATTTTCATGTACATGTACTGCTACTCTATCGAGGTTCCATCCAAACCAAATCTAATCCAATTCATTGGTCTAACTCACTCTCGTTCATTGCATTGAAATCAATCAAAAGGCACCAAAATCAAATTGAAATTGGTCTCTTTTTCTTTTGACAATTTCAAGTTTTGCCTAATGTAAGAAGGACAAAAGGGCTTGCTTACATTGCTTTAAAGTGATTCCAATGTGATTTTTTTAAAAAATAAGCTCAATTTCGGATCACCTTATATTTTATTTTTTTATAAATTTATTTTTTTATCACTTTTAGAAATTTACTTAAAATAAGTTAAAGGGTCAAGAGAGGTGGGATGGCAACCAATGGTGTACTTAAAAACAAAGAAAGAAAGCAACCCTCACTAAAAAAAGGCCACCATTTGGCAGCATAATTCAATAAGGATCAACCATCCATTGTCTCCAATTGTCGCTTTCGATCAAGCGGGCTTTTCTAAACAACAATCTATTAATACAGATAAAAGTTGTAAACAATTTCGTTTCAGATGCAAGCAAAGACGACTACAAACAGCTTTACTTATGCAATAAAAGATTCTTCTTTTCTTTTGTTGTTAAAAAATATAAAAGTTAAAATATTAGCTTAATGAGATGGGTTTGATTGGCCATCTCAATAAACAGTAGTTACATGAGAGTGCAATAAAAAACTTTCTCCAATGGCATGATGAACTCTTTTCTCCTACAAGCAAGGTTCCTGCAACTCTCCTTTTCCCAACTCTTCTTAGGAACAAGCGTCTGTTGTTGCCTGCCTGGCATGTCCCCTCCCTGCTTCTTTGTCTTTGTGCTCACATAACTCTGTGATGTGCTTCACTTACATTGGTCTTATTACTTCCTATATATTGATATAGATAAACCCCTTCCCTTTTTCCCAAAACACTATTAATATCTTCTTCAAAACCCTATCACATCACCTGAAGCATTATCTCATTTCCCCTCTGTCTTCTCTTCACAGTGAGTAGTTGAGTCAGTTGTCATGGTGTAGTTAAATCTTCTTGATTAGCGATATATGTTATTTATTTACAACAAGTTGAGTTTGTGTGCCTTGTTTTTGGTTATATATAGTAGTACGTGGTTCTACTACATAGTTTCTTTCTTTTTTTTCCTTCTCATCTGTCTAACAGATGAACATAATTAATAGGAAAGCTGTAACGATCAAAGTACGCATCTGTTAATTTAGTTCAAATAGATAGAGACTCAGGTTTTGTTTTTGTGGAACAAACTTTTTACTACAACTGGTAGAAGAAAATCAATGGCTGATCATGACTATGATGAAGAACAAGTTTGGGATGTTTTAGATAGCAGCAGCAGCAACAAACCAGATGCCAACACATACTCCCCTCCTCCATCTTCTTCATCATTATCATTCAAAGATCGTTCTCGTCGGAGACTTTATTCGGCAAAAGCTAAAGTGATTCCAAGATCAAGCAGTAGTTCTAGTCATGGAGATCAGGGCTGTAATAACAGCGGGCAGCCACAACCAATGAGGCAATCTGCACCAATTGGAATCCCTGATTGGTCCAAAATATACGGAGCATCGTCACAGAAAACATGTTCCAATGAGTCGACGGATAACATTATTGGAGATGAAGATAACGATGATGACTACTGTGGTATTCCGCCGCACGAATGGCTTGCAAAGAAACTTGACAAGAGCCATATCTCTTCATTCTCAGTCTGTGAAGGTGTTGGAAGAACTCTCAAGGGTAGAGATCTCAGTAAGGTTAGGAATGCTGTTCTTTCTAGGACAGGGTTCATTGAGTAGGACATGGTTAGTAACTAATGACTGTTGCGACTAGTAATACTATATGTTAATGTATATATATAGTGTTTAAAGTGCGTTTGGAAAGTTTTGATGGGAGCTAGCTAGCTAGCTATGATAGGATGATGATGAACGGGACGTTGGGAATTCAGATATCCAGTGCTGTTTTGTTTTGTTTATTTTACTGGCAGCACTGAGATTTTGTCTTTCTTTTTGAAGTAGGGAGAATGAAGGATGTTTATTGTACTGTTTTTCTGGCAGTTTAGCTTCTATATTTCCTGAATGTGACCCATTGAAGCATTAATTCTGCAAGAAAATTCATATAAAACATAGCATACTGAAATATTTGTTGGTTCAAATTATTCTGTGAATCTGTATTCATGTTTGCCATGTGAAAATGTTTCCTTTTTTTTCGGTTGCTCCAGATGGTAAGGCTATCTTCTTCTTCTTATCTGCTTAGGTGTTTCTTTTCTGTTCTTTTTCTTTTCAGAATAGTCTCAGTAAGGTTCTTCTTGGAAGTCACTCATACTTCAGATTCTAATTGCAAATTCTTCATAATTGTTTCTCTTTTTGGTGCCTTGCATTGTGGAATCATTGCAACTCTTACTGGCTATCTTTTCAATCCCTTTTCTTTTTCTTTCTTCCGATAATTGCAGTCACTGTAAAATATAATACACCATTTTTTAAGTAGTTCAATAAGAACTCCCAAGATGTTACTTTCTTCAGAGCACTATGCACCTGTCAAGGCAGATACATTGGAAAACTACTGTATTATACAGCTTCTATAAAACACATACAACATACATATAGCAGTACTTGCATTCGCATTGTTAAGTCCCTTCTTCCAATAATATAATTGGAGTTGTATAATTCGAATATGGAACTTTTCGTTTTGGATGTTACTTAACTTTCATGTCGGCCAACATAGCAAGGCATGGCAACTAATGCAATGATCAATACAAGTGGTGCAGAAAGTTAACAAGTTGCCAAAAGAATGAACGATACAATTACATGCCATATCCTCCTTCTGACCAGTTGCTAATGCATTTGTTGCTGACGTTGCTGAGAAAAACCAATAGTGTCCCGAAACAATCTTGCAATATCGTTCAACAATTTTCTCTGAAATTAATCTTCTAAGGTTGCAAGTTTCAAACAAAGCTCCCTTTATGTTCCTTCGTATGCCTTTATCACAAGGATTTGGTGATCCAATATACTGCTGTTCATCATGTTCCCGCTCGCTGTCTATGAACAAAGAATAAAACAGATGAATATAAAGGGATTGGAAAAGTAAGACTGAAAAAAAAAATACGATGAAGAAACAGACCTGATTCTATGTAATAAAGTAAGGCAGCCATGATAGATTTAAGAAAGTCCTCAACGAAACAACATACCAATGAAGCTGAAATGAGCGAGTGCAAATTGCCTCAGGCACATCCCATAAAAACACTGAGATCCCTGATCCCGTTTCTAATAAATAATTTTCTCGGATCCTGCAAGCTTCACTTTTCTTTCTTGTTTAATTTCAGGAGGGGAAAACAATTCTTGATTTGAAATGCAACGCTTGATGATCTATGGGTGTTTGAGGCGAGTTCTTTTAAAAAATAATTTTTTAAAATAAATAATATTTTTATTATATTTTGATAAATAAGCATATTATTTCGATAAAAATAATAATAATAATAAAATCGTATTATGAAATGTTTTTTTATTTTTAAATTTTAAATAAATTTTATAAATTATTATTAATAATTTATTAAAAAATATATAATTAAAAATTAAAAAATTATTTTTTTGAAACGCGTTACTGAAAACGTCCTTAACCAACTTAACCACAACTATTTGAAGCAAAACTTATTACAATAATCTTTTATCTTTAGAAAATAGATAAACGATTTATATATTCTTGACGTTCCATCTCATACTCATTTTCAAAAAGGAATGATTTTAAGTATATTTTGGTAATTTGTTTCGTATACACAACTCCATATATAAGGGCATGTTTATCTAGCTTAAAAATGAATAAAATTATTTATAAAATAATTATTGAAAGTTGGTTTAATATTTTATTTATTGATAAAAAAATAAATTTAAAAATAAAAATTTTATTTTAAAAATATAATTGTGAAAAGTAAAATTTAAAATGCGTAACGAAAAGTAAAATTTTTAGTATAAAAGTAAATATAGAAACTTTCGAAACTCAGATTCGGCGAAAAAACTTAAATTCCTAGCATAAGTAAACATGCCCGAAATTAAATTTAAAATTAAGAAAAAGATAATAATATTCTAAAACATAAATAAATTAATAAAAATAAAGAATTCTGTGACTAGTACGCGGTCCATTAAAGTCGGCGGCCCAACTTTATTCGGGCCCATCATTTTTGGTCCTTATCCTGGCTGCGAAAAAGGTAAACCCCTAGCCGCTAGATTCGGTTTCCATATTCTCTGATCAATCGGTTCCCCTTTTCTTCAGTTCTTTCTCTCTTCAACGTTATTTTGTTTTCTCTCTGTTCACCTTCCCTGCTGTACCAAATCGCTGTATCACCAAATCTCTCAAGGTACTACAGTTTAAGGTCTTGTTTCGTCTTATTAGTTTTGAACTTTGATCGAAGAGAATTTGCTGATGTTGAGGTCGGTGTTCGTGTGGATGTGTTGTGGGATTGCTGTATTTGAGCTTCCATTTTTGTTGACTTGTTCGGTGTTGCTTGTTGGTCGGTTTAGTTTTATGCCTAGATCATTAGTTGCCTCTCTTGTTTGTACGATTGATCTTATGCAGCGATGAATTAAGTTCTCTTGGGAGCTATTTTTTGATTGAGATGTCGAGGTACTTGATTTGAATTAGGAACACCAAATTTTGATCTTTCTTCTTCTTCTTCTTCTTCTTCTTCTTCTTTTTGCCTGTTTAATTTTGGGGAATGAATGGGATTGGAACCTCAATTCCTATTGCAGTGTGCAATAAGTACGCGATACTACATTGTAAAAGGGCAATCCTATTTGTGATAGTCTTTGATCTTCGTGAATAGTGGCACCTTGATATGACACTGATTGAAATGACATAATTAATGATCAACACATGTTTAATTCAGATGTCAAGGTTGTATTTTTTGTTCATCCATGGTAATCCACTCAAGTCTAGTGAGGCTATTGAGGTTACTAGAGACTTGAATTCGGTCTACAGATTTGTTAGGTTGCCCTTCATCGATAATAGTGGACATGGTGTTGCAGTCTTTTTTAGTTATCGGCATGTTATTTGTCCTAAGGTCTAGTGGTTTCTCCTTGTTCGAGTTAGGAACATATTGCTCTTTTGCTTCCACGAAGCTTGCTGCATGCATAGTCAGTTGTTTGTTGTCTATACTGAGCATCATTCCTGAACTCTATCTCGAGTTCGCAACAAGTCACAGGGTTATTAAATAATCTGAATCATTCGTCCTCATTTAGATGTACAGTATTCTGATTGTTTAAAGTGCTTGATACATTACCGCAAGTCAGGATTAAATGCTCAAATTATGTATTCGGGACATGAGAAGTATGAAAAGGTGCTGGTAGTCTGATATATACACTACCCATAATATGCTATGCCTCTATGGTGTTTTGGAAAAATTTTGTCATTCTTTTGATCTCCATGGACTTTTCAGATTAACTCAAAAGTCTTTTAGGTTGTTTGTCCTGGTATGTTTAATCGGTTACATGCTCCTTACAGAATTGTTCCAGTTTAGCTTGCTGAATTTTGTTCATCATTAAGTCTGAGCTAAATTTGAAGTTTTTGCTATTTTCATGTGGAAATCTTGGAAAGTATGTCTGGAGGCATAGCACGAGGTAGGCTCACTGAAGAACGCAAAGCTTGGCGCAAGAACCACCCGCATGTATCTCTCTCTCTCTCTCATGGGCACACATGCACACTCACACAGGCACACATGCACGCACTCCTACATACCCATGCACGCAAGCTTACAATGTGTTATGTTGGCTCATTATTACTGTCTTCTTGCTGTCTTTATTGTTCTGTATGGCAGGGTTTTGTTGCTAGGCCTGAAACATTACCAGATGGTTCTGTAAATCTTATGGTCTGGAATTGCATCATCCCTGGGAAACAAGGGGTAAGTCAAAGTTTCTTTGGTTGGTTTCTACTTTATAGTGTAGTGGTAATGGCAATGCTTCGTACTTATTTTGAATTCTAAGGCTAAACTTCTAGGCGAACATGAGAAGCTGATGATCTATTTCATTTTAGTTTGTCAGTGCCTTGACTACATGTTTGCTTGATGATTATATTACTTGAGTTTTGCCAAATTCTTTTGATGAGATTAGGTAGCATGTTGTTTGATGTTTAGCTGTGGCATAACTAATCTTTGATTTTTTTAATGGAGGTGCCTTCAAATCTTTTGTTATGGCATCATTACTGCTTAGAACCACGTTCCGTTTGTTGTCGCCTTGGTTTCGCATTCTCGGATCACCTTACCTTCGTTGTTTGGTTCAATATCATGCTTGTGCACCATGAGTTCAGCCTTTGGATTGGCATTCACTTACTAGCACCACTTTGTGTCTATTATCACAATTCTTTTAATCAATTTAATTCATAAACATACTAGAGCGCATTTAACTTCCACTTATAGTCAATACTTGATCGCTAGTGGTGTTACTACCTTGTGAACACTGTTTTCTAGTACATGAGTACCATATATTAATTTATAATTATTGTGTTGTAAGTGATACACTGCTTTAACCAAGTGACTTTTAATGTGAACCTTCTCATGCTATGTATTTTGTGGTTTCTGTAGAATATGACTTCTGTGTGTGTGTGTGTGTGTGTGTGTGTGTGTGTGCGTTTTTTTTTGTTTAAACAAGTAATGATATTTTGGAGCATTCGTTTCAGGTCAGAGAATCCATTTGCATTTGCATAAGAGAATAACTTGTACTCTTTTTTCGGTTTGATAGGTTCCAGCCTCATTCCTGTAGAACCTATAACTCGGTCTCCTTTCAGAATGGAAAACTCATTCTATCTGTTGAGAAATTTAGCAGTTAGAGATGCCTAGGTTGCTTGTTAATGTCCATGACTAGTATTGCATACCTCTGTATGCCGAAATGGCAGAAAAGATGCCTTAAGTTGCTCATCAGATGTCCATGACTATTATTGTGCACATTCATGCGCAAAATGGCAAAATAAGCTTAAAAAAGGATGAATGAGTATTTCAGAGCTCAGAGCAAGTTCATTTTCCCTGACTAGTCTTCTCTAGTTTCCTTCTATTCTTGAAGAACATATGTGAGAATGTTTTAGAGCTGACCAGCGGTTAAATAAGTTGCAGACTGATTGGGATGGAGGTTTCTACCCAATAACACTCCACTTCAGTGAGGACTACCCCAGCAAACCCCCAAAATGCAAGTTTCCACAGGGTTTCTTCCATCCAAATGTCTACCCTTCAGGAACTGTTTGCTTATCTATTCTCAATGAGGACAGTGTAAGCATGGATTTAACTAGTACTTGTTTCCGAATTCCTTATGATAGTTTGGTCTTACGTACTCTTTTCCAGGGGTGGAGACCAGCCATAACGGTGAAGCAGATTCTTGTGGGAATACAGGATTTACTCGATCAGCCAAATCCTGCTGATCCTGCTCAGACTGATGGTTATCAGCTTTTTATTCAGGTACAATCATTGGCCTTTTCCCCTTTTTCCTTGCAAAATAGGAGATTCATATAGTAAGTAGATTGCAAGGCTTATAATTGTAATGGCTGTTGAAATTTCAGGATCAGAACGAATACAAGAGAAGGGTCAAGCAACAGGCCAAGCAGTACCCTCCAGTTATTTAACTGCTCAACTTGAGCATGCAATCTGCTGCTATGAATGGTGAGGAGGGTTTTGGGCAGTTTTGTCAGGGACTTCAAAACAACTGAATATTGTTATCTATAGGAGGATATAGTTGGGAACAATGATTATGGACCTGATACCTTCTCATGGTGTGTTATGTTGATGGGCTTGGCTGCTTGTCCGTAGGCAGCGTTTGTAAAGTTTAACAACAATTATATAACACCGATGCTAGTAAGCTTGTTTTAAGTGATAAGTGGTAGCTTTGTTTTGCGCTGATGTTTTTTTTTTCTGATGCACATTTGTTGAAGGTCAAAGTTACGTAAGGGGCGTGATTACCTAGAGGATAAAATAGTAAACTTGAGTTTTTAAAAAGTCAATTAAAAAATTAAATTAAAATTTAAGAAATAAGTTTTTATATTTAAAATAAACATAAGTTTTTATATTAATTTTATATTAATAGTTATTTTTAAAATTGAATTAAAAAAATTGGTAGAAAAAATTTATTTTAATATTTTATTTATTAAAAATATATTAAAAATATTTAAAAGAACTAGAGTTTAGAGTGATAGTAAAAATTCTATAAGGATGCCAAACTGATTCTAGCTACATCTAGTTATGGTTTTCGGGCAGCATCTTATCGGCTGCTGCTGGGTGACGCAGATTACGGAGAACGTTTGGTAACGTTTTCGAAATTTTTATTATTTTAAATAAATATTTTATATTTTTAATAAAATTTAATATTATACTATAGAATTTTTAAAATTTTAAAATATCAAAAAAATTATATATTATATAATTTTATATTTTAATAAAAAATAATTTATTTAGAAAAGGATCTTTGTATAAGTATTCTAAACGTCCTGATACAGACCTCAGCTTTTGACGCTATTATTTATTTAAAAAAAGTTAAAATAAGTTTTTAAAAAAAATTTTAAACACTTTTTCATCGTCCTTAAAAAGCTGAAGCAAGTTGCGCACTATGTTTATAAGCTGAGCCAAATATTTTATTGTTGTATCTTTTTTAACAACATCACAAGATTCGATTTTTAACTACATAGTTTCTTACAATGGCAGCAGTACAATATCAAAATCAAATTCTGCAATATTCTCATATTCTGCAAATAATCAAATTTTGATATAATTACCTAAGGATCTGATTTTAGCTGGTTTGTTCTTTCATACTTTTAAAAAATAATTTTTTAGAAATATTAAATGAACTATTGATAATAAATTATTTTTAAAATATAAAAATTATCTAAAAATACTTTTAATAAAAATCATCTTTTAATACAAAATAATATACCATTTGTTTGGCATCTCCCCCACATCCTTCCTCCCATGGGCAAAGGATTACAATAGCGAATAACAAAAGAAAATAAATAAATAGAAAAATGTAAAGCAAGAGCCTTATTGGTATAATTATAAAATTTTTATTTATACTTTGATCTTAATAGCTGATTCAGCCAAAAAAAAATCGAAACTCCTATAGCAGCAGTTTTTCGACAGGTGTTGTAAGGATGTGTTTATTTAAAATAAACTTATAAAAATTTTGTATTAATAATAAATTTTAAAAACAATTGATAAAAACATTTATATAATATTATTTATTTATTATATTAGAAAATAAATTTGAAAAAAAATAGAATTTAAATATAAGTTAAACTAGCCAAAAGCCACAAGTGTGGTGCACCAAGTTGATCTTACCATTCTGCTTTTGCATATACAACGGATTTTAAGAGTGTTTATAAATACTTTTTTAATAATAAATTTAATAAATGAATCTATATTTTTATATTAAAATAGTTATGTATAATTTTAAGATAGATAATTTTTATATTTTTAAATTTAAATAATTATAATAATATAAAAATTTATTGAAACGTAAAATACTTATTTTAAATAATAAATACTTGAAAAAAATAATAAATATAAAGAACTCTTGTCCGTGTATCTTCAACAAAAAAAAGGGAAAAAAAATCTCTATTGATAGTTACTAATAAACACCAACGCTCGTGGCTTGTGGGGAAATAAAATATAGCATTAAAAACATTCAAAAGAATTTTTAAAAAAAAAAAAAGTTTATACGTTCTTAATTGGATCGCCTCCTTAACTAACCCAGCCCAACTTCTTATCTGGACAAGTTCACATTTCTAAAACCTAAAACCCTTCTACACTGCTGTCGATGGCCGCCCTTTCCCGTCTCCGCCACCACCATCTCTCCTCCTCCAGCGCTGCCGCCGCCGTCCGCTTCTTCTCGTCTTCCCCTTCTCCTTCTTCAATTCTCAACCCTTCCGACCCTTCTTCTCCTCTCTCCGCCAAACAGAAATCTCGCGCTGCGCTTTCACTTCTCAAAACCGAATCTGATCCCGATCGAATCCTCTCCATCTGCCGTGCC
The DNA here is from genome assembly GCA_019914995.1 of Acanthochlamys bracteata. Lineage (NCBI taxonomy): Eukaryota > Viridiplantae > Streptophyta > Magnoliopsida > Pandanales > Velloziaceae > Acanthochlamys > Acanthochlamys bracteata. Next base: position 4,178,058 of record CM034129.1, on the reverse strand, counting down.
GCTTCTCTCTCTCCTTCTGCTTCTCATCTCGATCGCACAACTCTCTCTGTCGCTGTCTCTCGCCTCAACAGCAAAAACAACAACATCTCTGCTGTTCGTAGCTTGATCTCTGATGTAATCCCTAAAGCGCGCCACCACGCAATTGTTCTCTTCGGTCAAGCCAATCTCTTCGAAGACGCGATCGCTGCTTTCAAATCAAGCGCTTCACCGACGATTCGCGATCTCAATGCGCTTTTGTTCTCTGCAATCCTTGCCGGTAAACATTCTGAAATCCCAAGGTTGTTCCGTGATTTTCCACAGGCTTACAATATATCGCCGAATCTTGATACGTATAATACTGTTGCCAAGGCATTCTGCGAGTCTGGTTCTGTTCGATCGGTTCATTCGTTGGTTGATGAAATGGTTAGAATGAAAATTAAACCAAATTTGACTACTTTTAATACTTGGATTGGCGGGTTGTACAAAGAGGAGAAGGTTGATGAGGTGGAAAAGGTGATTAAGATTATGAAGGAAAATGGGTGTCATCCTGGGTTGTCAACGTATAATGCGAGGATTCAAGGGTTGTGCAAGATCAAGCGGCCAGGTGATGCTAAAGCATTGTTCAAGGAGATGTATGTGGAGAAAGGGATAAAGCCGAATTGGGTTACTTACAATCATCTTATATTTGGGTTTGCCAGTGAAGGTGACTTAGCAGAGTCGAAGAAGTTGTATAAGGAGATGAAGAGCAAGGGTTGTGTGCCAGATAGCAAGTGCTACTTCACGTTGATATTTTATCTGTGTAGAGGTGGGGATTTTGAAGATGCACTAGATGTGTGCAAGGATAGCATGGCCAGGAATTGGGTGCCATCCTTTTCGACAATGAAGATGCTGGTCAATGGACTAGCAATCAGTTCCAAGATTGACGAGGCCAAAGAATTATTAGAGACGGTGAAGCAGAAGTTCTCAGGCAATGCAGAGATGTGGAAGCAGGTAGAGGAAGCCTTACCATTGAATAGCTAATGAGACCCAGGAGGCGGCTACTTCAGAGGTAGCGGGACTGACCGAGGTTCGAAAATTTTGCATTTTCGAGAAAGTCTACAAATGATGGATCTAAACTGGAAGCTTAGACTGACTGGATTATCTTATAGTAGTGTTATGCGTTCATAGCTTAGCTTTCTTTGGTGAATGCAGCATGGTCCTTGTGTTACTGCTGCTTTTCATAAACTAGCTTATGTGCGTTTGAAGTGCTATTGATGAAGGTCATTTTTACAATTTGTTTTGTTCTTTTCCAAGATTTTGTTGGAAAGTGGATAGAGAATTTTGCCCTTTGGCTAAAGAATTTCCTGAATCTGGTTCCACTTCTTCAGATGCACCAATAAGTTATTCGGAAGTGTTAGTAGATGTTAGTGCATACCTGTTGAAATTGTCAACTTGTTCTGTATTTACTCTGTCCATCAAAGTTAGTGAAATTCTCTTGTTGTTCATCTACCTCCAGCAGTCCCTATATACTGACATTCTCATGTAGGTAATAGATTGATGCATATGCTGTAAATGATCATAGGAAGTTAATCGCATTTCATAGATAAAGAAGACTAGTACTTAGTGGCTTTCCCTTGAATAATTACTTTTATTTAATGTTGGGTATCTAAACTCATTGACACCCCCAGAGATAAGAACTTAAAATGTGGGTTCCATAATCACATTATGAGCTTGTTATCAATAATGGTTACCTATGCTGGAATACAGCATTCAAAAGATTTCTTATTTATGATTCCATGCAGTTATTAGCTTTATCTATCTCTTTTTTAATTTTTCCTGTTTATATGCCACTGATTAAATATGAGCTTGTCCTAGTAATTGTTTTTGTATAGAAAATTCAATCTTTCAACCAAGGCAGACTTTGTTTCTTTAGTATTGTGGTAAAACATTGGAGGACGTTTGCGTTCCTTTTACTGAACCAACATCACACAAGCATGAATGCTTCTTGATTAATCTGAGGTCTCATTATATCTAAGTTGCACTCATTTTGTTGTTGGTGGTTCACTGGTTTGGGTGCTATGTCGAATTGCCTGCTGTTATTGTAGATTGTCAGTGCTCATCATATATTGTACTATTTGTACATTTACAAATTAATATTTTGCTGTAAGTATCATACTTGTGTTATTTGATTTTTACATATAACAGACACTCGATTTTTACATGGTATTAGAAGAAGCTTGGTGGATGACCTGATGATGCAACTATGGTTTCTGTGTTGAGGTTTGTTTGCAATGTAACACAGTTTTTTAGGATACCAGTATCTCTATTCGGTTCCTTTGCATGCATGCTGTTGATGCACAGCTATATCAAGAGTTGCAGTTTACTTCTGATCCAAAAGCCTGTGCAATTTGCATTGGTTCTCAGTTCTGCCTCAAAAGCAGATCGAATTGCAACAACCACTTCTTCATTAAGAAGTTAGTACACTGCCTTATGGGCGACTTACTTTTTTAACTCTCAATGTGTGACATTTTTAACAAATGAGTTTTTAGAAAGTGAATTTGCAAGAATAAATTTGTGAATTAAGTATAGCAATTCATGTGAAAGTGACGTTTGAGAGAAAAGTTACTTTCAGATCATTTTTTGATAACTAAATAAATTCTAATATTATCCGAAACAGTATGGAAACAGAACCAGATATACCTGCAACAACCATTTATGCATTCAATATTCGGCAGACCTAATTGAACTCTCAAGTTAGGATAGAGCTTGAAGCCATCGTTTGATTATCTAATCAACTGGCACAACATGAAAAATACAGTACTTTTGTTGTTCTCTAGCGGAGCTTTGAATTGGTCACGGGTCGGGTTTAGATATGTCCAATCTACACCTTTGTAATCGAACTCGAAAAAAATGGAACTCAGTGAGCTTTTTCTGATCCGAACCCGAACAGGGTCTGCTGCAGCCTTTCCTTCTTCCTTCCCACGAAAGGAGAGAGCCTGCTGATTACTACAGTTTTAGTTGGTTCTTCTTCAATTTATCTCGAGCTCCAAAAGACAATCTATCAGACGACCGCGCTAGAAACTACTCTCTCTCTCTCTCACACACACACAGATATCACGTTGTCGGCTGCAGTGATCGATCAGGTATGCTATTTTTTCTCGATTTGATAACCGAGTAAAAGAGAAACCTTTTCGAAGATTGTGAACAACAGCCGAACATGTGTTTGATCTCTCTCGTCTTCGATGTCTTGATTTATTCTATTGATTGTTTCTACGTTGTAGTATATTCTGAATTTTTTTGTTTCTCAGTAGTAACATATTTAGTGTAATTGACGCCAGGTTTCAATTTAATCACTGCGATTCAAGCTGTCGTTAACATTTGAAATGTCGATTGTAGGTTAGATGTGAAATTCAATTTTCGTGATTAAGAATTGTGATAATGAAGTCCGGTGAGTTGAGGCCGTTTTTTGTAGGAGGAACGGGTATATAAACTTAGGTTTCATTTACTTTTGTTCCTGCCTGCTAATTGGTACGCTCTGATCATCTAATGGAGAGAGAGAGAGAGAGAGAGCATTCATTGCTAGACATGTAGGGTATTGGAATTTGTGATTAGAAATGAATGTAAAGACATTTATTTACCTTTTCTCAGCATCGCAGATGGTTTTTGGAAAGTCACGGTTCTATGTGTGCTTAATGCATCTGTCAACTTAGCATTCATGAGGGCTGAACTCGTTTACTAATTCTTGAAACCATGATCGAGTTTGTAAATTCATAGTAGACACAGTAGTAAAAGAAAATTTTAGAGATACTTGATGTTATTACTGCTATATACTATCTTGCATTGAAGTTGGGTTTGGTATTAAAACCTAGATTTATGCCCCTAAACACTTACTAGCAGGATGGTGAGGTCTGAGACAACAGATGTTCCTTTGAAGGGTGGGTTTAGCTTTGATCTATGTCACCGCAATGAAATGCTGGCAAAGAAGGGTCTCCAGCTTCCACCTTTCAGGAAGACTGGAACCACCATCGTCGGCCTTGTCTTTCAGGTACGTCTTTCAGGTATGCCAATTTATGTTTCTGCTTCATCTGCATGATGGGAAGTACTTGGCATCTGTATATACTGCTGTTTCCAAGTCATTTTTAAGTGTGCCTGTGAGTTGCTTGCTGCTTCAGCCCTTTACTGTTCTACAGGGTTAGTAGTAGCTTTAAGAGCTTGGTACTTTTGCATTTTGTCTAATGCTGGGGGATTGGTGGTGTTTCTATCTCTAGCAGATCTTTAATTTCTTAATTTCCGTTTTTGAGAAATGCATGAAGAAATTCTAAAGCGTTCCGTGAGAGAAGTTGTTTCTGCTATGTTTCCGTGCACCAAAAACTCAGGATGTACACCTTATGCTTCCAGGTTGATCAGGATTAACACAAAAATGCTTAATTGGGAGGAAAGCTACTGTAAAATGTATACTCGCATGTCCCTTTCTGGGATGATCTAAGAACTATGTTCTCATCTTACCTAAACATGGATGCAACAAGATGCTTTTAACAAATAAGGCAGGCCCATGACCTACCCTACGAGTAATTATCTGCCAGACAGAAATGTTTTCGTTTTTGGACAATGTTAAAAGAAAGGATGGAAAACAAAAAGTAAAAAGACATGTAAAAGTTAATCATCTTAAAGGGGTTACTATTGCAATGTCATGTTGATATAGAGTGTGCTTTGCAGGCTTGATTTAATAGTCTCAATAGGATGACAGAACCAATTCGATATTCAAGGAAATTTCTTTAAAATTTTTCTGCATTTGTAGTCTTCTAGTTTGCCAACAAGAATATTTAAGGTCAGCTTTTGTGCCAAGTGGTGTTGAGGTTCTTCTAACAACCTAGGAAGGATATGCTATCATTTGTACACAATATTAACAAAATGACTTTCTTTGAAAGATATAGCCTTTTGACTAATTATATGCTGAATTCTACACCACTTCAAACTTGAAGATGTTATACTATTATTATTTTTTCTAGGATGGTGTTATTCTTGGAGCAGACACGAGGGCTACTGAAGGGTATATTGTTGCAGATAAGAACTGTGAAAAAATACATTATATGGCTCCAAATATTTATTGCTGTGGTGCTGGTACTGCTGCAGATACAGAGGCCGTAACTGGTACATTTTGACTTTTCTACTCTTGAAACTTGTTATTGGTTCACTTCAAGAAAACTTATATCACTTGCATTCAGTAGTGACTTTGGCCACAAGTTCCTTTGGTCTTAACGTTGGCATAACATCTTAGAATGGCGCAATTGTGCTTTCTACCTTCTTGCATGGTTGACTTCTTCTACATGTTGCATGCTCACATGTTACTTATATCTTAATTAGTTTTATCAAGTCAGACAAGAGACTTCTGCCATTCAGTCTGTAATTAAGGAAAATTGTAGATTTATACGGTACAGATATGTGATGTATGATGTCATATGAGCTCATATGTTCATTTTATGTGAATTTGTAGACTATGCTGTTTGTCATTAATATGAATTAATGGGAACTGTGCTAATGTGGTAAGTTCTTGTCCAGACATGGTCAGCTCACAGCTACAGCTCCACCGATATGCAACCGGGAGGGGGTCCAGGGTTATTACTGCCCTTTCTCTCTTAAAAACTCATTTGTTCAGGCAAGTATTCTTTTTTGCACAAAAAATGCAAATCTAAAAGGATAATGCATGTTTGCTCTATATTCTTATTGAATGGCTGCTGTGCCCTTATAGTTACCAAGGTCATGTTAGTGCTGCATTGGTCCTTGGCGGAGTTGATGTTACTGGACCTCATCTACACACAGTGAGTATGCTTTGAATGGTTAAGTTACTAATTTGGTTTCCTGCAGCTGATTGTGATGACCCCCTCCTGCTCCTTCCTATGTGACAATGGCAGATTTATCCTCATGGCTCTGTGGATACGCTTCCATACGCCACCATGGGCTCTGGTTCGCTTGCTGCAATGGCTATATTCGAATCCAAATACAGAGGGGATCTTACTGTAAGTTGAATTATACATTGACTTGTTATTTGTGCAGTATCTGCACTCTGTTATTTAGCGTAAGAAGCACTGCACTCATGATTATGTGATTTTTTTTTGTAACTAAATCCAGATGCTCTGCTTGTGTCCTTCATTTGTTAGAAGAAAGTGACTTATTGGTTTCAAGTCTGAACTTACCTAAATTAAACTTAGCTAGTCCAGTCTCAAAACAGGGATACTCCAGGAAATAATGCAGATTTATGTGTTTTCCGTGTCGCTTTTACTCAAGAAAGCTCTATTTGACACGTGGACTTTTGAATCCTATTGAAGTAAATGTTTGATCAATCTACAGAGGGACGCGGGTATAAATCTCGTCTGTGAGGCAATATGTTCTGGTATCTTCAATGACTTGGGAAGTGGCAGCAATGTTGATGTTTGTGTGATAACAAAGGTTCCCATAAGTTGCTTCTTTCAGTTATAAATTCTTTTGTGGGTCTTGAATTTTGTGAACCTCCTCTGATTTATTTTATTTTATTTTTTATATTCTGATGCATAGGGGAGCACAGAGTATCTAAGAAATTACCAGCTACCAAATCCTAGGACCTACATCAGTACCAGAGGTTACTCTTTTGCCAAGGGTCATACTGGTAACTTCTTATTCGGAGCTTTGCAAGATTATATCAAGGCACTATCTACTTGAAGAAAGTATAACATTTTGCCAATTGCAGAGGTTATCTCCACCAAAATCACTCAAATATTGTCTGAGAAGAAGGACGAAGCTGCTGCAGGTGCCGATGCCATGGAGGAATGATGGTACTAGCTTTATTGGGATTTGAGTTCACATGAATTGGTTTTCTTGTAAAACTTCGAGCCTGAATCCTGTCCCTCTGATATATTCAAGTCTATGATATTATGTATTAACAACGGTACTTTGCTCGTCTACTTCAAGTAAACAACTAGTTCAAGCTTAAACAAAATCAAAACTATCTACTGAACCATTTTAAAAGTAAAATCATCTAACGAACTAGCTAGTTCATTCGCATTAAAAACCAGAAATGCAAAAGAAAAGTGAACTTTTTAATATTGTGTTTTTTGGCTTGTAATTTGAAGATTGCGGAAGCAAATAGGATACCTCACGTGTTCCCATTTGATATGTTTTCTGGTACATAGCTATATGTATAATTCAGAAGAGCATATGTTTGTAAGGTAACAGCCTTGGCTCAGCTCATTGACTTACCTCAGGGCACGCGATCTCACTCAGTCAACTATAATCCAAGTCTAATCAAATCCCTAATGGTTTAGATTTGCAATTAAACTTAAAATATGAAGTCTAAAGATTAATCTCTTGGAAGTACAAACATTTGTGGAACGCAGTTGTGAATAAAATGTATAAATTACTCGAAGATCAATAATTTGAATTAGATCTCCGTATGAGAACACTGAACCAAAACTCCAAGCAAACCAACCAGTATGATCAATCGAATCTCAGCGTTGTCCTAATAACCAGGGCCGCCGCACATGGCTGCGTTGCTGAAGAGAAACACAATCGTCGGCGGTGTTGAAGATTTGCCATGGCTGTTACCAATCTGATCGTCGGATTTGTTGCCCTTCATGCCCAGACAGGTTTCTATAATGCTTTTAGTAGGAGAGTGTTAAGCAGATCAAAAGTCGCACACACAAAGTTGTTGGAGGTACAATAACTACTGCTATTCTAGCTAAGATTTTTACAGATTTACATTGGAAGCCTAGGATGAAGAAGTGTATATGGGTGAAAGCAAACAAGTAATGTGCAAGTGGAGACCAGGCGACTAGGAGTTACCATGACTACAAGGACTGGACATGTTTTCCACTTTAGGATTGAACTTTTTTGTACTATATTCCTTATACATATAGATTCCTTACTGGGAGAGTGTTATGCAGGTCAAAACTTGCGCACAAAGTTTTTGGAGGCTAAATAGGCTATTGCTATTTTAGCTACAATATTTACAGATTTGCACTGGACGCTTATAATGAAGATTGTATATATGTGAACAGAAACAAGTGAATTATCAAATTATCTTATATATGACCATAATAGTAATAGTTGCTTCTTACCGTTATTTGTGCTATTTTCCGCTAGGCTTGGGACTGATTCTTGTTGATTACCAGAGGTATTTCTACTTATGTATCTGCCACAGTCTGTTCATCTGTTCATGGTATGGTTTTCTAAACACTGTCCGAGGTATTTCTACATGAAAGCAGTTTAACTTACTAGCCTTTTTCTTTATTGTCCAAGTGAGCGAGGCTCACTCTTGGACCTGTATCAATCTGTATGCCTCTGCAACTCCATATCATGTTTCATGGGACTACTATTTACTTGCACGAGAACATATTCTTGATTTTAAAGAGTGGGAGGATGAGGGGGAGTATGAATATGTAGGTTAGCTACTTTTACTTTCCATCTGCTATGAATTAACATTACAAGCAAGCATATGTCTCTAATGACTTCATTCTTCCTTCTTTTGCAACTCAGGTGAAGCGTAATGGAGTGTCGATCTTCCTCATGGAGCTTGGAACCGTAGGAACTCTACTTGCTCTTTGTTCGTCTTTCCCTTCTTTAGAACTCTGGATGGGGTGAAAACTCTAATCTTGCTTCTTCAAGAAGCATATGGGGACAGCATTTGATGTAAGGCCCTAGCCTTGTTCAACTATCACTGTTGATGATATCATTCAGGGGATTTCGTAGCCATTTCAAAGATTTGAGGAAGGAGGGGGGTTTTCGAGACTGTGGAGAAGTGGGTCACTGGGGCCTATGCTAGCCATACTTTTGTCTGTCTCAAGGACTCTGAAGGAAAACTTTGGGTGGTTGCAGAATCTGGGCATGATGATGAGGTTACACCTCAGAGCTTCTTTCTAGAGTTCAGATAGCATCCTAGTTCTTTTAGATTTTTGTTTTTTGCTATATGTTCAGTCTTTCGATTAGTTAGTGGTTTCATACTCACTTTCTATCTGGAGTTCTATCAATTTGGTTGAACAATGTTTTCTTTTTTCATTCTAGGGAAATGATGCTATTGCTATATTGCCTAGGGGAGGATGGTGGGAGTTTGAGCTTACAAAGGACAAATCAAATCCGCATATTGCATTGCTTCCTTTGCATCCAGATATTCTAGCCAAACTCAATAAAAGCGCCGCGTGTGAGTATGCAAAAAGCATGCAAGGAAAGCCCTGTGGGTACCACAATATGATTGCCAGACAGTTGGATAGACACTATAAAAGATAATTACCTGCCATCTTTGGATGCTCATGCCATTAGATCTCTTTATTAGGAACTCTGTTGGCTTTCTAGGTAATTTCTCACGTGTAGGCTTCTCTTCATGTAATAATAGTGTGGGTTCATGTGTCTGCAAGTACTCTCATGCAAAATTGATTCTGCTCAGTATGACCCTGCAAAACTGCTTTGGCTGTGCTTTGCATCTAAGCATGTATACACTGGTACAATAAGTTTTTGGTACTTTTTATCTCCCAAACTTCAGTCACATACATCATGTAAATCTTTCCTTTTCACCGTCGCACTATGATGAGAAGCTCTAATAAACTGCTTTTACGCTCATTAAGTTTGATTTTCCTAATTTTTTATTTTTTATGTGACCTAATTCCTACTACAATTCTCGCCTTGATTTTGTTTCTGAGCTATTCAGATAGTGATTTCTTTTTCTGAAACTTCTGGTGGTTATTCATGTGTTATTTCCCTCTGTTTGATGCCCATTTGTCAACCTTGAGAGCTCGTTTGTCTACTTCCCTTTATCTTTTGGTGACTGTCAGGACTTTGTTAATACCGATATGTTGTCTTGTCAGGAGCTAAAATTATAATCTTTTAACTTTGTTTAGATACCATTTACTTTCTTAGGAATATATGATTAATTGGAAAGATATCAATGATTCTAGTTGTGCTCTCATCTGAGTTAGCCATGAGTCATATATAACTTATGTTCACGTCTCGTATCATGATATCAAATTCTTTTGTAAAAAGATGCATTCTGAAAATTGATTGTTCACTGGATGCATATCCACAACCCAGGAAAGCTGATACATGCATATTCATATATTTGACTAAGAGTAATTTTCCAACAGCCTCTTTTCCTCAATCTTTTGTTGCTTTTGTCTCTTTTGGACAATGACCTTGAGCAGGACTTGCATCTTTTTACACTGTTATTTGGTGAATGGTATTCCTTGATCACCTTCTTCACACTTCAGCAAATCACGCTTTATGTTTATTGATTGAAGATTTGCAGAAAGCTTTCCAGGTTTAGAAACCAGTGATTCTGAACTAAGAGACTGCAGCACTCTTCATATAAGGTGTAGCCTGTAGTGGTTTGCGACTAAGGTACTTACGAATTTTTGAGTTTCCCAGCAGGACCTCTTGACAGCGATATCTAGGAAAGAGATTTTATTCCTAGGTAAATAGATGAATGAGTTGGTTTTCAAGTGTTCGGAACGTATTGCATTTGCAGATCTTACCTACTGGAATACCTTAAACTTCAGGATACATATGTTGGCTGCTTAAGTTGGCCAAGTCCTAAGTTACCAATGCTGTAGAGTTGAATTTGTAAGACGTTCTCCTACTTATTTGCTATTTACATATGCAAGTTCTATCACTGAATTCAAAGTTTATATATGATGAATTTGAATAGTTCTGCTTATTTTGAGCACAGAGTTGCTGTATCAGTGAATCTTGAGTTTGAGTACAGTGAAATATGAACCAAATTCCAATACATCGTCATTCATACCCGTTGCGGCTTCATCAGTCATATCACGTGCAAATCACGTGATAGACCAATGCGCCTTTCGGTCGAAGTCAATTGAAGAACTCAAAAGCGGTCTACGCTTAACTACACTTTCTTATACTAAAAAGATTCATTTTAATTCATTCAAAAATAAATGAATAATGAAATTTAATATTTTGCAAAAATTTTACTTTTAAAATTTTAATTTTAAAACAAAAAAATTTATTTTAAACTCATTTTACTATAAAATATAAATATAAATTCAAATTTACGTTCAAATTTCAATCTCATATTTATAAATTTATTTCTAAAAAATAAGTTTAACATTAGGTAAACACGTTCTAAATTTACCATTGTGGCATTAACCAAAATCTAGTCAATCAATCTGTTATTACTACATAATTTTCTGTTTCTTACCATAGTAATTGTCACACTATGGAACTTTCCATAAAATTTGCCAATCGTTTTTATTACACCGCCCTTTCGAATCCCGCGTTCAAATTTAAATTTCAAATTCCCAAATCTACACTCCCTTTCTGCAATTTCCTCGCCGATGGATCGGCACCGCCGTCCGGCGCCGCCCACTTCTTCTTCGCCACCACCTCAGCCAAGCACTACTCGTCTTCTCCGAGACCTCTCGAACTACAAGACACCACGAGGGCCTCACCGCAACGTCTCCTCTTCTTCTCCTTCGCCTCTCTTCTTTACAGCTGCCAAAAACACTCCCTCTACCACGGCAGTCGCTTCTGTTCGCCGCCGCAACTTCTCTTCCTCCGCTACCGCACGATCTGCTGCCGCTCGACGACTCAAAGATCTTGAACTCGATCAGACGAAATCGTCCCGCAAAGTTGAGATCAAGCGGGAGCACTCTCTCAAATGCTTTTCGAAGGGCGCGACTGCTTGGCTAAATTTTTTGTTTTCTAACCCTAAGGCTTGTGGCTGTGATATCAACTGCAGGGAAATTGGAAATAGTGAGAGCTTGGATTCCTTTGATGGCGGGCAAGGACAGAGCCAGAAGAGGAGGAGGAATGAGAATGGAGGGCCTGCAGTGCTAACGCCAGAGGCCACAGCAAAACTGAAGGTGTCACTGAAGAAGGTCTGTAGTGTTGAAGATTTGAAAGGGAGATTGGAGATGTACATGAGCAAGCAGGGATGTAATGAAGTGCTCACGATGATGAGTCAAGTTTGCAAGGTTAGCATGTTAGTCTCTATGTTCCTAAGATTAACCTTTAAGCATAATAGTTTAACCAATTGTTTAATTCCTAAACTAGCTTAATTCTGGTTTTTTACTATAGCTTGTCTTCTGCAAATGAGTTCTGTTGAGCAAAGTAATGGTTTTCATGCTCTTTTTTGAAAAATTATTTGTCAGGTACATTTGGTAACTGTGCCTTGCTCTAAATGTTTTATATTGAAGTCAAAAAGCTCAGTTTCTTAACTCGCTCAACGCTATTAGTGCACCTTTACTGATACTCGTTGCTTAGTGAGCCCTTTTATAATGGAAAATTGTATTCTTGCTGCAATTGTTTTGCAGAATATTGATGAAGGAAGATTGAAGATGAAAACAGATTGCCCAATGGTTACTGACCTAGGGCAGAAGGAGAAGGCAACTGCAACATTGTTTTGTTATAACCCAACTTGGCTTCGGATAGGGTTATATATTGTTTTTGGTGGTGATTCCTTGCAGATTGCTGAGGTAAGAAACAGGGGCCAGGAGGATCTGTTTCTGAAGATGATTATCGAGAAGCAGCTACTTGCTCATACAAGTGTTGCCAAATCCTATGCTTATAATAAGCTGGTTGATGGTCTCTACAAGCCAGGATATTTTGAATCTTTGGGAAAGATCATCTTGAAGCGATTCATGCTGATTGTAATGTCCCTAGATAAAGCAAAGAGTGAAGGCACTCTTTCACTTAAACATGGAATAGATGGGATAGATGGCGGTTCCCCTTTATTATTTTGTCGTCAATCACATATTAAGTCGAGTCGTCAGATGATCCATGGTAAGTACAGAGACAGGATACCTTTCTTCATGAGCTTGTCCTTGTTTGTGCTGCAATGTAGCTCTCTTAATGTATTCAGCTAAAATTTTGTTGAAGTATAGAGTTCCTTTTTGAGGCTATGCATGGAGAAGGTGATCTTCTAGGACATCTGATCACCATGGGATGCAAAGTCAGTTATGAGCAGGTATTACTGACGCTAGGATCCTTTCTAATGTATGTTGTCATAGAAGAAGTAGTTGACTTTTTTAAATCTGGACCTTTCAGTTGCCAGTTGTGGAATATATCTTCAAGGTATCAAACTTATTTGACGATCTTCAAGATGGATTATTGCTGTGCAGATCTACTCAACTCTTGCTAAGTGACTCATTGGTACTACAAGTAAGTCTTAGAAGCTTATGACTTGGTAGTCTGGATATTCGTAATATTGTGTTTATAACTGTTGTGTGCAGAAATTGGTTGCGCCTGCAGATACCAACAAGAAGAAGCTGCATAATTGCAGTATCGCCATGCAGCATCTTAAGCAAGCTGGTATTCCACTATGCGATGGGGATGGGGTTTTAATTGCAGGACATGATGTAGTCAGTGGGGACAAAGATCTTGTTCTATCCTTGCTCTGGAATCTATTTCTTCATCTGCAGGTATTTCAGCATCTTAACTCTTTGAGCTTTAACTTTCCATTTTTAATTACTTTTGATTGGCAACCATAAACATTTGGCCTTTGGATAATGTGTCTGCAAAATCCTTCAACTTACTGGGTCTATTGTTGATATATCAACTCACTGACTTACCTAATGTTGTTTGCTTGCTTCCATTAGTGATGGAGACCTCAATCTTTCTGCGTGCTTAGGTATTATTGGCATGAGGTTCTGTTATTAGCTGTTAACTGTCCGACCATCTTTTGAAATAAGCATCTTTTATGAATAATTAATTAGTTAACTAGGTGTGTAACCATCATCATCTGGACAATTTTCTGTCTGGAGATGTTTGTACATCAGGTCTTTTTTATGTTTGGGTGGTAATAAGAATAATCTTCTAGCCTAACAGTAAACTTTTAGGTTAGTTATATTTTTAATTCTTCTGCAGGTCCCTAAGTTGATAACCAGAACTGCATTAGTTACTGAAATATCAAGGATTGAGGGACCAGGAGTGGTAAGATTTAGCGCATGTAATGAAAGTTGTGGCTTATTTTTTTAGAACTGTCTTATATCTTTTAGTTGTGCTCATACTGAGCTTATCCAAATACAGGACTTTCAGAATGATAACAAAGCCCACATGAGCTTAATTCTTGACTTGATCCAGGTAATCCTTCTGAGCATCTGTTAAAATTTTTTAAAGATTCTGCTGGCTTCTGGTTCTATTTGTTGTTTACATCCTTTTGTGTATCAAGCAATTCTTTTTGGGAGAGTTCTGTGTTTAAAGCACTTATTTATGTGTAAGATAGAGTTTTTGCTTCACTACTCCTATTTTAATGTTGTTATTTTTCACTATTATTGTCATTATATCTAACATTAAGATCAATTATTTGTCCTGTAAGTCTTGGTCTTTCAATCAGTATAATAGATGATGGTTCTTTCAAAGAAATATGTCTGATTTTCTGCACAGGCCGTCTGTAAGAATTATGACGTTAAGGTTGATGGTCTTTCATCTCTGAATGATGGAAGAGCGTTTTGCTGCTTGCTTGACTATTATTTCAGAACTGAGCTTAGCAGATATGACTGTTCAGACATAAAGGTTTGGCATTTTTTGCACTTACCTTGCTGTCTTCTTTCTTCCTTGGTTCTATTATCTTATGTGTACAAGTATTTCAGGAAAATCATTACCCACATTTTGAGGAATTGTGTAAGCTTTTTGACATTAAAGAATCTGTTCCTGCTCATAATGTTGCTTTAGTCCAAGATGTGGCAGCGATATTATGGAGCATTCCAGAGGTAGGTTTTGAATGTTTGTATATATGGTACTCTTGTGCTTAATTGTGTAATCTTACTTCATATTTTGAAGATACTGCAAGGCAATGACCCATTGGATCAAGAAACTGGATATGATGACCGCTGTCTGGGAATTTTGTCTGCATTCCTTGTTTCAAAAGTGATATCCAAAACAGAGATGGTAAACCTTTTGAAAAGATTCATAAAATTTGCCTGGTAGATTTGATTATTAAAGGTTGTGGGAGCATTCTTTTTTAAGCAGGATCAAGCTGGTATATTCAACGCTGCAAGGATGTTTTACCATAAAGTTGGATCCAAGTCGTTTCTGTCTTCTGCTCCAATTTCTGAAATGATGCAACAAAATGATTATAGCCTGTGTAGAAATAATATTCTGAAATTTGATTCTCTGGTGAATGAGGGATCAGCTGGATATGAAGATGGAGGTTTGTGTCCCTTTGTCAGTACTTAATAAGTCTTGACTTGTTACAGGCTGCAGAAAACACACAATCCTATTGGTAAATGTGATTGCAAAGGCAACTGTCATTGATTTGGAGCACTCTCTTTGCATGGTTAATATTGTTGCTGCTTTGGGAGTTACTGTGATATCTAAAGTAGCACTGCATTGGGTGCAGTATATACAAATCCATTTCAATTAATTTATTGGGTTATCTGTTAAATTTAAAGACCAAATTTAGGTTAACTTTGCTGACTTTAGGATAACAAATTGATGATACAAAACATGCATTGTTAGTTTGTTAAAGAATCTAAATCTTTTGAACGAATTTGTCTTTGTAAATATATTTTTCACGTTTGGAATTTATGCAGATTTAATGAGGAACGTTAAACTGATCCAAGATTGGTGGCGGACATTTACTCTGAGGAAGCAGTTTATTAAGATGAGATCGGCTGCATTGGTTTTGCAAGCTGCAGTCCGTCATTATCTTTCTCGAAAGCAGGCCATTGAAATTCAGCAAGGCATGCAAACCAATCTGATGCTTGGGCTTTTAAAGTTTATTAATTTCTCCTCACATATTTCATCTCTAATTGAAATAAAATTGAGTTTAAATTCTTTATGTACCACTTATTATATGTAAAAAGTGCTAGTAAACAGAATTGCTTTGCGATAATGAAATTAAAGGATGTGAATTTGAGAATGACTTTGTCAACATTCTTCCATGTCATATTCTCTTTTAACTCCTTAGTCAGTTTGATTTACAGTTCAATAGTCAATTGTGGCTTCTGTTCTGATTGGCACCACGTGTGTAAGCAACATTCATGGGGATAGTCCAAATTCTGTTGAATGGTTGATTGATTTTCTTGAGTGCTATAGAATAGTCCAATTCTGTTCTCGGGATCTGTTTAAGGAATGAACAGTCTTGTCTTTAAGATCATCATTGTTGTCTGATGTAGTTTAATGGTATAGTTTAATGGTATGCAACCTTCCTATTTACGAATTCTACCTAGTCCCTGTAAGTCATTAACGGCAGGAAAGTACTTTTCAGTCAGGTCATATTATTTCTCTGGTAGTGTTTTCAGTATGCTTACACCCTGAAAGAGCTGTGTTTTGTCTCTAGGCTCTCTGTCCGGAATTTTATACGTGCTTCCAGACTTGGTTTTGTAGACATGAAAGCTTCCATCTACTAGGAAATTTAGACGTTCTTTCAGAAGACTTTGTTTAGTACATAGAAATTCCCTCTGTTAGGAATTGTAGACGTTCTTTCAGAAGACTTCGTTTTGTAGACATCAATTCGTTTTGTAGACATTAAAAACTTAAGCTTTTACATTTTGCAGAATCAGCTGCTATACTCATACAGACTCAATTTCGAGGGTCAATCCAGCTAAAGAAATATCTCAAGATGAAGATGGCAGCTTCTCTTCTGCAAACTTTTATGAAGGCATGGTTGGCAGTTACATCAGGAATGCTCTTGGAAACTGCTGGGATGAATGCCTACTGTGATTCGTCATCTGGTAACTGTTTAGAACTGGATGCTTGTGAATAACACCATATACATTGTCTTTTATTGACAAGTACAGTTAGTAATGTTTTCCAGGACTTGGTAGATATCTAAGGTACATGGTTGACAGGCATAAATTTGTCCAAATAAAGAGATCAGCGCTAGTTATCCAACGGGCTACCAGAACATGGATCCAAAGAAGGAATTGCAATGCTGAGAATTGTTTATCCTGTAAAAGTGCAAACTTTGTAGATGGTGTGCTTACTAGTAACACTGTGCACCCTGATTCTTTGTTAGAAGTTACATTACAGGAATCTGCTCTCATACTTCTTGAGCAGAATAGAGATGCTGTTGGCTGTAACACTCTTGAGAGTCAAAGATGTTCTGCAACTGCTATAAATGGTTTTATGTCAGCAGCAGTAATCCAGAGCCATTGGCGACGGTTGGTCCTCAGGAGGAGCTATCTATGTCAAGTAGGTTCCATAATAGAGATACAGACTTCTATTCGTTCGGTTGTTTGTCAAAGGAAGTTTATCAAATATACCTCAGCTGCTATCGATCTCCAGTGCTTTATAAGGGGGCAAATTTCATGGAGGAGGTTATCAGGTTTGTTTGCATTTTGGTGTTTTGTGTGGGTATATATTAAGATTACGAGCATTCTTTTAAACAGAAAACTGGGGATATGTTGGACACTTCTATTGTGTGAGCTTATTTTTACTAGTCTTGCTGGTGTTTGCAGGTGCTTCTCAATTTATAATAAGAAGGCCTTATCATAATTCATCAGAAAGGACGAGTAATAGTCTGATTGACCATTCAGAACTACAAATATTAGTTAATGCAGTGGTAAAACTGCAAAGATGGTGGAAGCAGATCTTAGTGAAGAAATCTAGAGAATTATCAGCAATTTGGATCCAATCCTGCATTCGTGCTTTTACTGCTCAAAAGAAGGTGGATAAGCAGAAGCAGAGCATTGCTATTATCCAGGTAACCATTAGTGTATGTATTATTCAGTTGTGTGTTCTGTTGATAATAACAGGTTTCTCTGACAAAAATCCTTCCTG
This sequence comes from Acanthochlamys bracteata, assembly GCA_019914995.1. NCBI lineage: Eukaryota > Viridiplantae > Streptophyta > Magnoliopsida > Pandanales > Velloziaceae > Acanthochlamys > Acanthochlamys bracteata. The sequence goes on along the minus strand of CM034129.1, from coordinate 4,160,400 downwards.
ATAACTTGCAGAGACGGTGGAGAAAGGTGCTGTTCAATATTCTAATGAAGAGGTCAGTGCTTATGATTCAGGCTCATGTTCGTGGTTGGATTGCAAGAAGAGCAGCCCTCAGGAACTTGCACCGCATTGTTGTAATCCAGGTGTCATGTAGTCCTTCAATAACAGTTGTTCTCTTCTTTCAAGCTCCATTCTGTTACGATTAATTGTTGCTCTTGAAGGGCTTGAGGAAAGTGTGTCTGAATACTAATCTAGTAGAAAACCAACTTTTATGCAAGTGAAAGGGTTTTCCACACATTTGTTAGGGAGAAATCCTAGTGAGCTTTAATTTAGAATAATTCGATATAGAACTAATGTTCTCCTTGTGGTAATTAATAGGCCAAGTTCCTTATTCATTGTTCAATTTCTAGAATAGTTAGATCTATGTAATGGTTCAACTTTTAAGTATCTTGTTTCAATTTTTAGGAGAATTCACAATGCATTGTTTGATGAATTATAAATATAACATTGGTATCCCTAGCATACCACATTTATGAAATGTATCCCATTTATTATTCTAATACTCTCAGGCATATTGGAGAGGCTGTATCATTCGCAAAGGTACAACTGAGGAGTTACTAGTGCTGCGATACAGACTGCAAAGATCCACTAGTAGGGTTGATAATGGAATGAAGCTTATCAACAGACTTGGTGCCGCTCTTTCTGAACTGCGTGGACTAAAAAGTATCAGCAGTATCCGGCATATTTGTGAAACATTTAGTAAGTACAATGAACATAGCACCACTGAATATCTGATTGCAATTTCTAAAAGGTTTCTGCACGAGTTACAAAATTGTAAAAACATTGTCATGTTCATTTCCAGTGAGCTCTTCTTTTTCAATGTAAGTATTTTGTTTTTCCAGGTTTGAGTTTCACTGATTAATTCATCACTCCTGACCAAATATGTATTAAAGTTAATTCTTGAGGTTTATGGTCAGTAAAATCATCGATCTTCTAGATGTTGTTTCTTAGGTATATCTAGTTTTTGTTTAGAGGTTGCACCTTCTTTTAGTCTAACGATAAATAGAAAATGGTTCCTAATCATTATTCACCTTCCTGACAATAAAATTGATGCCTAATGCTGTGCAATATGTGATTGGCATATAACATTGCTTTGCTAACTAGAAGATGACTTCTGTTTCTTATTTTTAAAAAGCAGTAATATGCAGTTTTATGATTCATGATTCTGCCACCTTAACCCTCTTCATCCATGATATGTATATTTATGCACTTTAATCATAGGACTGAGTATGCCTTTTGCCATGACATTTGACCAACCATCTACTAACAGTCTACTTTTGCAGATATTGTTACTAAGCATTCGCAGAAATGTTGCGATGTGCTTGTAGCTGCTGGCGCAATTCATATTTTACTTGAGCAATTTCACTTACTAAACCGTGGGGTACCTGATCAGGAAGTGATAAAGCATATTCTTTGCACGCTTAAAAATATAGCTTGTTATCCTCAACATTTGCATTTACTATCTGATTCTCAATCAGTGGAAATAATCTTCACAGAGCTTTTAAGGTCTGTTTTTATTCAGAAAAGCAATTTTGCTTTATTATCTCGGCATTAGTGCATTAAGTTTAGAAGTTTATTTTCATTATTTTGTGATGCTTGTTACAGAAACAAAAATGAAGGCTTTTTAATTGCTTGTGAGATTTTGAGAAGGGTTTGTTTAGAGCAGCAAGGACTAAATAATGTGAGAGGTTTGTCTGGTCACACTAAAAGATTGAATGCTATGGCGCAGGAACTTGAGAGGAAAGCAAAAACTCTAAAAAGGTAAGGAGACTTGATACTTGTTTTGAAATGTGTCTGAAGTTAGATAGCATTGATGTTATTTAGATGCAACAACTATTTTACGTTGTGGATCTGATTCAAATGTACTCAGGAAGGGTGGGCAAGTAGCTGTTAGAGATAATATGGAGAAAAGATGGAGAGATGCTGGAAGTCTTCTACTTTTGATAGGTGATCCTTGATGACAGAGCTTGGATCTATCTTGTGCACTACAGCTAACTTGGTAGAAGTAGTCATACCTTTAGGATTGTAACATATGGATGTAGCTTTCAGGTCATGTACTAGTTCAGTCTGTGAAATTTCAATAGATTTTTTCTCGGACAAATACATGTAATACAAATCTCTTGTTGAAACTTGAACTCACTTGCATGCAGAGAATAACATAGCATTCTTTGAAGTAATGCTTACAAGTTGAATTATATAAGGTGCTACTCAGTTTCTACAGTCTTATAGTCATGCAGTTTGTAAAAGCTTTGCGTACGGCGTCTTTATCTGAAAATGATGTGAAGTTCGTTTTCGAGGAATAATGGATGATTTTGTTGTTCATTCATGTGCATCTTGTATGAAGTTCCAAGCATTGGGTACAAAGGAAATCTGGAAGTAGTTTTGCCTATGTGGCATAGTAGCAGGTTGGGTCACAGTTGTAACAAACTAGAGTTCATTACTTCATTACTTCTAATTCGAACATGCAAGTTGTGCATGATCTGAACAATACCAAACGCTTGTTGCTTGTTACAGGTATGTATTTCTATTACCAGAGTCCCAGTTATGTTTTTTGAGCACTACTGACCATTTTTATGCCATAACTATCCTGCATGTGCTACGTATAATGTTTACCTTCATGCTGCATCTGCACAGATTCCACATTAGCAACCAACAAATGCAACTGATTGAAAGAAATCACTGCATGCCACACACAGGCTGGTTACTGAAAGTTTCACAAGTTTCATCCACAAGTCCAATTACTAACTTACATAGCTATGGGTAGTCGTAATTCGGGAAATACATTGTCATATATAATTATATAATTATACATACTTACAAAAACAACATGGTAGTTGGTATGCCGTGTCAGTTCTTCTGTCTTGTTCTTATGGACTACTTCAAATCTTCCTGAACTGAGGCTTCCTATCAGCAAGGCATCCAGAGTTGGCCAATGACGTGATCCATATCTCATCAGACTTTACGGGCTCATCATCATCATTTCTATGCCAGCTCCAGAAAGCATGAGTTGAATTTGCAAACTTCAGCTCACCATGTCCAAAGCTAGCTTCCCTGAATGCTGACCATTCTGGCTTCGGGTCACGGAACCTGTTAATTCAGCCAACGACTAAGGTTTCCATCAAGTGAAAAACAAATGTACACATATCTGTTCATATATAATAAGTATTGATTCTTTTCCAATGTATGCATTGTTTCACCTTCGTGCAAGACCCTCTCTATTGCCTCCATCACCAATAGTGATATGTAGAATACCACAGGGATCTACCCGTCTGTTGTAGACACGCTCCTGAAATTCAAGAGAAATGGCATGGAAATATTAGCGCCACCGATTTATGTCAGTGCTAGGACAAAAGTTGCTAAGTGTATTAAACAAGGTTGGTGGTTGTGGATACCGATCGTTCATAAGCATGAACATGCCCAGCAACAAGAATGTCAACACCAGCTGCATAAAGCAATGGCTCCATTGAGGCCATCATCTCATCTCCTTCACCTTTGTGAGCCCAATTGCTATTGTACCAGGGTGCATGAAGTGATACAACAACCCATGGTGTCTTCTCCCTGTCGACTTTGGCAAGATCAGCCTGCACAAGCAAAAGAACCATCAAACTTCAGTCACTGAAGAATCAAAATAAGCCTAAACAAAACTTCAGATTATAAACTGCAAAGTGTGAGAAACTTAACATGAAAACTTCTCGCATAACAAAGAAAAAGTATGCCGTGAGATATATCAATTTAAAAAAGTTAAGTGATTGAAGACCAAGCTTTACCTATATCAACACATAATTCTCTAGGAGTAGTGAAACATGAGCAGTTGCTATTTGTTGAATGGAAATCGACTTGTGAATACTAAAGGTTGAAAAGCTAACCTTTAACCACCTGTATTGGTCTGAATACTCATCATAGTCAGTATAGGAACCAAGCATAATAACATGAATTCCTGATACTTCATATGAGTAATATAGGTTTGATGTGGATCCACTCTCTTCATAAGGCATTCTCCAACGAGCATTATATGCTTGAAACCCAGATTTGATAAACAAGATTCTCTCCTTCTCATGGTTGCCTTCTGTTACCATCCATGGTCTAGCACTAGCAAGTGGCTCAACAAGAGCACCAAATGAATCCCACAATGGCTGTAGGTAATCCGCATAAGAAAGATCTCCAGGCAGTACAAGTATTTCATACTGGCATTGCTTTATGTGGTCAAGGGTTGATTTTGTCCATTCTGATTGACCAAGATCACCTGCAACTGCAAAAGTGATTGGAAAACTTGCAGGTGGAGTTTTCATTTGGAATTCTGGACCCTTGCCACTACAGCGATAATAGTAAACTGTGTCATCCTCAAGAGGCCCGATAACAACATGGTGAATCTTCCCTGATTTGTATAATAAGTAACTATATGATGTAGTCTCCCCATAAGACGATGGTGAGTACTGCCCAGGTGAAGTACCATACTCAACAAATGAAGGAGCGGATTCATCTTCAGTGACCCATGATATTCGCATATGCTTCTCTCCAGCCAAAGAGATATGGACCTACATAAACAATAAAACATTAAGATGAGTTAATTTTCTTTTGGTTCTTACGGTATGCTAGTTAATTTTAGCTCATGAGACAAGTGCGGAGCAAAAAGCTTATGTTTGCAGATCTGATCACAACTCCAATGGCTTTTTCCAAAACCCATCTTGTATTCAACTAAAACAAAAACTGATTAAATTCAAAGTATTCTCTGTTTTATTAGCCTTAACAATAACTATCTGGCTGTCTAAGTTTTCAAAAGAGAAACGAGGCATGCAAGGACTTGTCTAGCTGTATAAGCTAGTCGGAAAGCTTGGTAGTTGCAAGGACTTGTCCGCTGCTGCTTCTGCTGTTAAAGACATAGCTAGGACTACGAATAAATACTCGATAATGATTTATGCATTGACTGTCATACTCAAAAATCAAATCAGTAACTGTCTTATTCCCCCAACCAAAATCATAAGAACAATCGAAGAGCAATTTTCAATCTAAAAAGTAAAATAAAAATAACAAACACATATAATAAATTTATACGCATGCTTAGGATAACGAAGTAATTTCGAAAAGAGTGAAATTTGTTAAAACTCACTTGTTGGGGATCAGACGATGTCTGGCGTTTCGACCAAGGGAAACGGACATGAAAATCAAGAGACCTTCGTGGGCCCGGCCTTACGTAATCCTCGCCAGAAGCAGCTCCCTCCGCCGTTGCTACAGCTATCACGGCCACGGTGATCGCCGCCGCCAACATCACCAACACCGCCTCGATACGGAGGTCCATTACCAAGTGAGTTTACCGCTTACCAGTTTTTTGCTTATAAGGAGGGCACCGGCATATATTTTCATGATTTTGCAAAATCAGGTATGAATAAAACACTACCTTAGACTTTGTACCACTTAAAATGTCTTTTAATGTATTTGCTTCCCTATTCAACTGCACAGGTACAACTGAACTCAAAGTGCGTCTTACATTCCATTCTAGAAAACTCTTTATTAATTTTTTATTTTATATTTTATAAAAACAATTTTATAATAATTTATAGAATTTATTAAAATTTTAAAAAATAAAAAAAAAATTTACGTAATAAAATTTTTTATTAATTATTTTTTAAATCAAATAATAAAATTTATTATCAAAATACTTTTTATTTTAAAAAATTTATTTTATAAGTACTCACTCTCAAACATCCCGCCAGAATGATCTGTGTTGCTAATATTTTATAACCACTTATTAAGGGCATGTTTGAGATTCCTCGGAAAAAAAGTTCTAAAATATATATTTTTAATATTTATGTAGTTATTTTGTAGTATAATTTATTTATATTTGTACAAATTTTATAAAAATTTTATGGTACCGTAGGGTTTTTTTAAGAATTACAAATAAGACTTTTGAAAGAAGGATAAAAGTAATGCCAAATCTGAGCTAAGTGAGCATCATTACCAGTCCTCCAGGTGTGTGATCACATTATGCTCAACATAAAACTATAAAAACAAGAATAAAGATTCATCGTGCCCAAAAATCTCGGGAAGCGCTCAAAAGTTATTTTATGGAGCAATGGTGACTAATGTGAGCATGGATTGAATAAGTGCTCACAAGAAGAACGCACCGGTAATTTGTCAACCAGCACTAATAAGGAAGATCAAAGCTTTCTGGTACTTTCAATCAACCGAAAGCACAAATTATATCAAATAAAGACTAATTGCCATGTTCATTTTCACAAAGGATCGAATATTTGCTTCTGGAAAGTGCTCGAATAGCAGCCAACACATCAGATAGATATAGTCCATCCGAAACTCTTCTCAGCAGGTAAAAGGAAGAACATGGGCAGAACAGCTACCACAAACACCAAAAGAGCATTTACATAAAAGATACACTTGCCAGATTTATGTTACTGATATTTATCTTGATAAACTTCCACAAAAGTTGCAATCACTTGTAAAAGCGCCACAAAATGTTACTTACAAAACGAACAAATTTAAGTTATGTATAAAGTTCTGCCTATACAAATGAGAGCAAGATGGAAATTGCTAGCAAAATATGGGAGAGTTTTGGACAAAAGACCAAAATAAGCGGATTAGAAGATTTTCCCATGTGCTTAGGTAATTAGATTCCTTTGCACGTATGCCTGCATTAGAGAAAATATCAACTTATCAATAGATGATGTTGAGCTAAATATGATTCTAACCACAAAACATAACCAAGTTTACCTGTACAAGTTTCTCAAGTTTGGCTTTTGAAAACAACAGATAACCATTGATTCTGTCTTGACCCTGGGGGATGTCAGCTCCATGCAAGGTGTCAGTCACTTTGTCAACTGTTTTCTTCACTATAGTTTTGTAAGCTTCTTTAGTCAGATGGCCTTCTTTCCAGGTTGGATTCAGTATATCCTTCACAAATTCCACTAGTACACATTTGAATTTTAACATATTCTCATCCTCGTTGCAAGCCTGTGCATCAACATTCTCTGCATGCTGGCCTTGCTTTCTTCCGCTCTCATATGCTGCTTCAGTTTCCTTCATCGTCAACTCAGTCTGTACATTTGGTTCAACCAACAAGCAATCACCAATTGCTTCTTCCGATTTGCTAGTCAGATTGGAGAACTTGAAAGAGCTGCTATAATGGCCTTGATTTTCTTCACTTTTATATGCTGCTTCAGTTTCCTTCACCTTCAGCGCAGTGGTTACACTTGGTTCAACCAAGTTGCATTCATCATTCTCTTCTTTGGATTTACTACTCGGACCAGAGAACATGACAGAGCTGCTACAATTAGACAGTAATGGCACTGTGCAGTTCAACTTTGTCAATTTCTTTTGATCTGCTGTTACAAAAGGTCTCGAAGGTGAGTGGTCCTTGCAGTTTGAGATGACCAAAGATTCTTGAGATATTACCAGACCGTGGTCTAAAGATGGCTTAGATGGTACAAACTCTGAGGCGTCTTTGAGGATAGAAATGAGAGGACGTTCTTTAGGTGGTTCATCACTTCCACGTGTCCGATGTGACATGGTCAAGTTGTTAAAAAAGTCAGAAGACCCCTTATCATTTGTATCTCTCACACCAAGGGCAATAGAATCAGAGTTTACTTGCAAAGGATTAGCTGCTACACAGTCTATCTTACTTTCCGATCCCTCAACAGCTGATTGTAAGCTTTGTGATGATTGGCAACGCTGAGTGCCTAAGTGACAATTCTGTCCAACCAAAACATTTTTCTCAATACCCATAGGATTTTCTGATTCATTTGACCCACTTCTTGAGAGTGAATTAGAAAAACTCTCCGCATGAATGGAAGAAACATCACTTATCTCAGTCAGTTGAGTACATGCAACATAAACAGTGTCTGGAGGGTCTTGAAGCTTTCTTGTCGAAGAAGGCTGTACAACCTGCAGGTTTTGAATGTTCGCATGTGAAGAGGTAACAGGAAGTAGTAGCTCATCAACCTCATTGAGCAAGGACTGAGAGGAGGCTGAAGCATATAAAGTACCGTTAGGAGAACACAAGCTTTGACATTTCAATAAGGAATTATAGACTACATCCAGATCCTCCTGTTTATGTAACCTACCAGACAAACTTTTATCCAGATCAAGATTACCAGCCAAACTATCATCAGAAGTCCAGCCATCTAGCAAATCAAGACGACGGCGATTGTGACTATCAAAATGTGAATGATCTCCACATGAATTCCTATTTGAAGTGTCCTCGGACGCAGAATGTTTCAGCCTCTGCTTAATAACTTGATCTTCATCTATTTCATCAAAAACCCTCATCTTCGGATCAACTTTAGATAGCCATCTACCCTGATAGGAAATGTCATAAGGAGATGACCTGCAGGTAGACCCTCTATTATACTTTTCATTGCTAAAACCATAACCATCTGCATTGTTCAATCTATGATCATGACTAGGACCATCATGGAGCCAGTCAGATCGCCAACCATGCCTCACGAAATCATCATCATGGAGAATGTCATGACCTTGCACGTATTTTTCACTGTAAGCGTCATAGGTTGTTCTATATCTCTCTGCATGTCTCCGGGACCTATAGTCATATAAACTTCCATGCATTCGGGTATGCTTCACATAGTCATAGTCACTCTTAGAGTGACCCAGCTCCCTCCTGTCTCTGAACATGTCCTCATCAACATATCTTGTCCTCTGAAAGAGCCTGTTGCCCAAATCATCTATGCGGCCAGGTAGATCTATAAACTGGTCATAATCTGAATGTCTTTGTCTTCCAGAGCTATAATCTGAATAAATTGTCACTTCATCTTTCAGAGCAGAGTAATCTGAGCATCTTTGTCTTACAGAGAAATAATTCATGTCTTCGTCTGCGAGAGCTGAATAATCTGAATATGTTCGTCTTCCAGAGCTATGACCTGAAAAATACATTTCCTCATCTTCCAGAGCTGAATAATCAGAGTATCTTCGTCTTACAGGGCTAAGGTCTGAATAATCCATTTCTTCATAGGAGTCTGTAAAGTATTCGTGCACTCCATTCACTGGATATCTTGCTCTTCTAGAGCTACTTCCTCTGAAATTTGACAAACTATGATCAAAATCCAGCCAACTCGTGTCATCATGAAAGTAACTGCATTGCCTGCCTTTCTTACACCTCCCTACTGCATAAAATTTACAAGGTACTGCAGCACGACCTCCTGCTGTTCTTGTTTGTGTCCTGTTATCGCCAGGACTCCTGCTTTTGCTCCTACATTTTCCAATGGAATGTCAAATCATGAATTATAAAAAGAATATGGCAAATTACATATGCTATAAAAAAGAGCAATGCACTTCATTCACCCTGCATTTAGATGATTTCAATTTATGACCTAACCACTCAATTGATCCATGTGTCAAAATATCTCGGTCAAGTTCATTAATGCTCCGCGTGAGAGAGAGATTGGGGATACTAGTAAAAGAAAGACTTTAAACCCGTTCAGAGAATTCTAATCTTTAATTGTTTTCCAGGCTTGGTTTATAAGTGCTTCTCTTCAATTGTGAGGCATCAAAACAATGATTTGAAAAAGAATTTATTTTGTAATCAATTCTACAAACAGAAAATTCTCGAAAACCATCACTCCAGGTTCTGCATCTATGATAAATAAATGTTACAGGGATGAAACAAGTGCATGTATCGCTAAGACAACAGAATTATTTCTATTGCATTGCCAGAGAGTAGAGAATATACTAAGTTCAAGGATTGCTACCTGTGCTGTCTGCTCCAGCTTCTCTTGGGTGAAATAGTACGACTCCGTCTCCTCTGAGGTTTAGAACCACTAAAAGTTCTCTGACGATCTCTATCTCTCTTACTGGAAGTTGTACCCCAGCCATCATTCTTACTCGAAGATGTTCCTAACCCATTATTTTTATCAACAGCTCTTCCCCATCTATCGGAGATCTTTCTGCCCAAATCTTTATCTCCTTCACTCTTACAGATAGCAATATCTTGTTCCTTATCTTCATGAAGAATCACATCTCTTCCATCAGCGATCTGCTTTCTGCTTTCGTTGCCTTCCTCAGACTTACTAAAACCAGAACTCCGTTCATTGGTAGGTCTGTTCATGTCACTGTCTTGGTCTGCATACTTCAGAGCAGCCTCCCATTCATCTATCATTTTGCTTCCATTACTAGATTCAAGATTTTTATGAAATGTACTTTGCTCATAAGTATCTCTCTTCAGCTCATAGTCTGAGGGAAACTTTGATTCCCACATACTAGTCTCTCTGCTGAGGTCTTCTTCTCTTGATCTAGTTTGAAGTCCAGAGAGAAAACTCTGCTTATTGTCTGAATTGATATGGGGGATCTCTGAAGAATTATGCCTCCTACAATCACTTGACGCTGGTTCAGATATCTCTTTCTCAACACTGTCAGACATCATCTTCTCTCCGGCAAGAGTTCCTTAAATGCAGAACCTCACTTAATAAAGCAACAACTGGCCCATTGATCAAAGATGCCTTCTTTAGAACTCGTAAAACCATCCACTGACAAATCAGAAGCAGCAGGTCATCTTAGTTGTGACACTTGAAGGTACAAATTTCACTTCACAGTTAAATCATATTTTCTTAAGTTCTAAAAAGATGCCAAGTCTTTAGATTATAATCATAAGCAACATAAATGAAATAAAATACATATTTAAGCGTTCGAGACTACAAAGGAATATGATAGGAACAAAATTAAGAAAATATGATGATAACGATACTGGGTATGGAAAATAAGAAAGCATAGAGATCCTCGGTTAGTTATATTACCTTTATGTCAAGGCAATATAGTCTTAAATATCCTACTTAGCATTCCTTTTTCGCTTATGCTATAGGGAAGGAGAAGGCATCTTGAAATTACTTGAAATCTAGTCCCAAAAGTACCGCATGCACAATCAACTTCAACGGCAGAATAGGCTTTGGGTAATATAATCACTAATAAGATATGCATTTGCAAAGTATAATTGGTGTCAATCAACTTCCAATGAATCATTCTAGTCCGAACTCAGTCTAGTCACATAATTGTTTAAAATGCTACATCATCATTTGCAGTAATTGGCCGTTATTCCATATGTTTAAGATGCTACATCATCCTCTGCAGTACTTGGCCATCTCTGCAGCACTTGGCCGTTATTCCATATTTCCTTTTCTGAACTATAATTGCTACCATATTTCAAACTCTCAATCCAGGTAGCTGATACCAAAAGGCATAGCATATTTTATTCCCAAAATTCCATCAATTCTTCCGCCTTCACAATTCACATAAACCAAGAAAACCCACCTATCGAACGAACAATTGTTTATGTGAAATGATGGAAATTTGATATGCAATACAAACCTTGCGAGCACCATTAACTGTAGACAGTTTTCCTAACACAAATTCTCATACTCATAGCACAGCTACAATATCTTACATTACTACTACAAAATCATTGCATTAAAAACAGTAAAAGAACATACATGCATCAAACAATGAACAGATTTCTACAAATTTTTACCTTGCTGTAGAGCGATAGTGCTAAGAAGAATCCCTAGATGGAAAGAAAGGGAGAGAGAAGAATGAAAAATGCTACTTGGAAAAAAACTGGAGGACCGGTGGCTGCGTGAGGAGCTAACAAATTTCTTTCTTCGAACTTACAGCGAAGGCGATGGGGCAGAGAAACAGAAGGAGACCCAGTTCAATCGAAGATTAATGTCTAGTCAACTCTATCACGTGCTTTGCACCTGCGTAGTTTAACTCGGCCATAAAGTTAATGGGCTGGTCATTATTAGCCCAAACAATTTGGCGCCAAAAGAGTAACATGAACTACCGTTGTCCGCCGACGACCAGCACAGCAGCTTCATTTCGATTTTTCAAATCTTCTGCTTCAATTACAGGGTATGAGCTTTCGCTTAAGAATATTGAAATTGAATTGAGTCGCTTCTATTTCTTTTGGTAATACTTTTGATAGAAATGGTTTGTTGTTCTCATATCAAGTAACAAGTTTTAAAAAAGTTGGCAAAATTCTTCAATTTAACTGTGATTTTGGGAAAGTTCATTTTTTCGAACAATCCCAACAGATAGACACATATAGAAATTTCAAATTAACGAAGACATTAATCGAAGACTTTGAAATCAATCCTATCAATTTCCAATTAGATTCCATTCTATTCAAATTGGTCAGCATGACATCTTTGTTGGTTTCTGTAAACGGTATTCCATCACTCAACCAAGCGAAGCTCTATTTTCACTTCACTGGAAGCAGCAATGGCGGCCTTGCGATAGGGAGTTCACTCCTTAGCTTTCCTCTAGGCATTCTTAGACAGGGCGAGCTCGTATGCGCTCGATCCGTTCGGTCAGCGACCTGGCATTAATGACCAACTACAGCGCCTTGAGACAGCCTTGATTGCAATTAGACAATGCAGGAAGACACCCGCTTGCTGTCTCCAAACTTTCCTCTTGGTTTGCCCAGCTCAAAGATGCTACTTGTGATGCTGATGATGCCCTTGATGATTTTGAGTATCGCCGTGTTGACAGACTCATTAGGAAGCTAGCTAGCTGGTTGGTCCAATGACGAGTATGATAGGACTTGTTGATGTTAAAAACCGCTTGGAGACAAATGCAGGGTAGTGTTGGTGATATGCTTAAATTCTTGGATTATGATTGTGGTCCTTTGCTGTCTGAGTGGCTAAGAAGCCAGAGAGAAGATCGTTCTTGAGGGAATCAGAAGTTTATGGCTGTACCAAAGAGAAGGAAGCATTGATCAAGATGTTGCTGAAAGGCATATGACCCAGAAGGTTATGGCCATGAGCATATTCCTGTCCTTCCAATTGTCGCTATTGGAGTTGGAAGGCCCACTCTGGCACAATTGGTGTCTGCTGATCAGCAAGTGATAGAGTACTTTGATAGGAGGATGTGGATTTGTGTCTCGGAAGATTTCCACTTGAAGAAACTCACAGGGAGATCATTGAGTTTGCATCCAAGGATGCAGCTTCCGATATTAAGAATTTTGAATATTCTTGAAGAAACCTCAGGGAGATACTGGATGGCATTCAGTTCTTGCCTGTTCTTGATGACTTTTGGATTGAGGATAGTAGCAAGTGGGAAAGCTATGCCTTCTTTTCATGTAGGCAAGAATGGAAAAGCAGAGTCTTGATAACAATGGGGACAAGACAGATTAGAGGGGCTATTGGCACCATGGACATGCTCCATTTGGAAGGCCTGCAGGAAGATGACTCTTGGTTGCTCTTCAAGAAGTACGTACTTGGCAATGAAGATACCAATAGCATGATACACCTAAGCTGGAAGGAAGATAGCTGGAAAGTTGAACGATTCTCCTCTAACTGCAAAAACCTTTGGTGGCCTTCTAAGTTTGAATCTCAGGGAAAAGCACTAAAGGTGTTTCTTAGATAGTGATATTTGGAAGCTGCAGCAGGAGTCTGATGATCTACTGCCTGTGCTGAGGTTGAGCTACCTGCATCTGCATGGTGAAATTGAGAAAATGCTTTGCATACTGTTCTATCTTTCCCGAGGGTTATGAGTTTGATAGCGAGAGGTTAATCGAGTCATGGATTGTCAAGGGGTTCGTTCAACCTAAAACAGGCTTATGTTCGGCTTGAATACTTCAATGGTTTGTTGCATAGGTGCTTCTGTCAAATAGGATGGAACTAAGTACCGCATGCATGATTTTGGTACATGAGCTAGCAAACTGTCTCCATGGATGAGTGCTTTATGCTTGTCAAAAAAAAGATTTAGAGATATCCCTAGTAATGTTCGTTATTTATCAGTAACACTGACAATCTAGAGTTCTTTGAGTTAAGGGTTCCCAAGATTCAGGAAGTTGCAGACCTTGTATTCTTTCACAGAGACACCTGAGTTCGATACATTCGTGATGATTTGTTTACTGGGTTGAGAGGCATGCATGTGCTGAACTTACTTGGATGTGGCATGAAAGAACTGCCAGAATCTAGGGCATTGAAAACATCTGAGGTTCTGTGCCTCCCTCAAACTGGTATGCAAGAATTACCTGAATCATTTTGCAGTTAACCATCTTCAAGTGTTAGATATAAGAGGATGCAACATTAGAAGCTTGCCAAGATTCACTACCAATCTAATTAATCCTAGACAACTATATGCACATGACACTGTAGTTTAAAAAATCAGGGGAATTGGTTCATTGTGTTCTCTTCAAGAACTGGAGAAATTTACAGTCTAAAAGAACGGACACAAACTCAGGGAGTTGAGATACATGGATGAGCTCTACGGTAAGCTGCTTATTTCACTCTTGAGAATGTTTAGGGCAAAGAGGAAGCTACTGGAGCCCTCTTGAAGAGCAAAAGCTTACTTAATGAATTGCAGTTACAACAAAAGTATTTTGTAGCAGAAGATGTTCTTGAAGAGTTTTGATCAAATACTGGTCTTACAGAACTTACAATAACAGTCTACGAGGGTGTGAGATCCTCGTCTTGTTGGAGGAACAATTGTTCTGCTAAGTCGTTTGCTTGGAAAATTGCAGAAACTGGGAGTAGCTTCACCTTAGGACAGCTGCCCTTTTTGAAAGCTCTGCACAGCAGAAGGTTGAATGTCATAAAACAAGTTGGTCTGCATTTCTATGGCCGTAAATAGATTAAGGGGTTCCCTGCACTGAAGAAGCTTCTCTTCGAGGATATGGCTGAGAGGGAGTGGTTTTGATCCAAGGAGCATGACTTGTTGAACTCTCTTCGTAGGCTCCATGTTGTGAATTGGCCTAAGCTCAGAGCACTGCCGTCGCTTCCAACTTTACTGCAACAACTGCATCTGAAGAGAGTCGAGTTGAGTGTTCCTCCAGGAAAATGGGGATCCCAAGCGAAGATATTGGCAGTAGCCTGGCTCTTCATTCCTGTCATTTTCCACATTGTTAAATTCTGTGTATTATAACCTTGTGCGAAGGGTTGTTACAACACGATCTGCCATCTCTTACATATCTGTAAGGGATTGTGAGGAGCTCTCTGCTATACCAGCTGAAAGTCTGAAGTCTTGTTTCTCTGAGTAATCTGACACTGATTTGACTGGCTGTCCAAAGCTTAGATTAGTTGCTCCAGCTGAAGCTGAAGCCAGCTTTCTAGCTCCTTCTGTTCTTGAACTTTGTCCATGTGGTGATATGGATCCTCTTCTACTACAAGAACTGACATCTCTTTCACTGCTCAAAGTTGTCTGGTTGTCCATCCATAACAATCTTCAAGTTTTGCAGCTTCACTCAAAGATTGGCTGCTGGAGGTTTGCGATGAGCGGACTACTTTGAGTGGTCTAAGGATTCTAGTATCTGTAAAGCACTTGAGAGTGAGAAGATATCCTAGCTTATTGCTTTCCAGGAACACAAGAGCCTTCAGTCTCTAAAACTTACAGAAATTCGAGACTGTTTGAAGATCATATCTTCCACAACCAGGGAGTGGATAAGAGGACTTACCCTCTCGAGAGAGATGCACATATACAGCTATCCTTATCTTGAGTAACTTCCTGGAGAACTTAATATCTTTGCTCCCTCAAGAAATTACAAATAAAAAATTGCAGTAGGTTTTCTCGTCGCCGGAGGAGGCGTTCCCCGTCTCCTTTAAGGGATCGTACATGGAGGGATGCCATGCCCAATTCAGGGATTGCTCCGTAGAGGTAGTCCTTATTGATCCAAAGCAGCTCACGTCCCTTACATTCTCATAACAGAGATATCATAACTGAAAATTTCTTTGTTAAAAAATTTATAACCTTAATGTACTTATCCATCTCTGACTTTCAGAGTTCTTCAGCCTATAATCTTGTCGAGCTTGATGTTTGTAAACTGTCATCGTTTAGGAGCAGAAGTGATTAGTACAGGGAGAGTATTCATGTGAAGCATTTTGCTTTTTTATTCTTATTGATACTTGTTTTAATCAGCAAAATCATGGCTATTTTACCAAAAGCTGCCTTAGCAAAAAATTTAGGCAAAACATTTGGCAAATTTTTTGTTAAGCGATATTTTTAGCTTTTTATTGGCTCCATTTAGCAGTTTAGAGTAGAAAGAAAGTGCCAGCAAGAAAGCAAAGCTTTTATACTTGGATGCTGCTGCGTTTCTTGTACTGGTACAATATTAAAGTAAATGTTTTACATTCACTGCTACCTATTTAAAATTAAGCAATTTGCAAACAGGTAGCTGACTTTTTAATGTGCCTCTTAATATCAGTACTTGGAAGTAGTTTGCATTGTGATACATCTCTTCCCTTGTTTTTATCTTCAAGCTTGGAAATACAGATGACAACATTGTCAAATACCTATAGATGATTCCTCAAGTGACCATTTCCATTTGTCATTCTTCGTAGCATTAACTACTGTCATCGAATGTTTATCTCTTGGATGGCATTACCTAAAAGGT
The DNA here is from genome assembly GCA_019914995.1 of Acanthochlamys bracteata. Taxonomy (NCBI): domain Eukaryota; kingdom Viridiplantae; phylum Streptophyta; class Magnoliopsida; order Pandanales; family Velloziaceae; genus Acanthochlamys; species Acanthochlamys bracteata. Next base: position 4,143,998 of record CM034129.1, on the reverse strand, counting down.
ACATACCCTATTACTAGAAAAGGCACAACATGCACAACTTTATCTTTCAGACAAAGTTTTTGTTGTACTTTGTTTGAGTTCGAAGGTTTTCTAGGTTAAATGTTTGGTAAAGAACAGTGCTCGTAAGATCTGTCTTAGGAAACTCTGAAGATTAATGCTGAAGTGCTTCTGTTACATGCAATCGCGTAACCTCTTTGCTGCTTGATCTGCTGGTTCAATGAAAATTCCAACCATCAGGTATGCTCGCCAGACTGGCTTAAACCAACAGGGAAGCTGCCATTTTAGTACCGTATATTTATCAGATGTGTTCATTGTTTCTTTGACTTCCCCACTTCTCGTCTCTCTTTTACTGCAGTGTGAATCAAACTTCTCACTTACGCATCAAGGGAATAGCTGCAATGATATAACAAATTTCCCTTTGCATTCTAGATTCTGACTATCAGGTACACAAAGCATACATCTTTTTCTTCATTTAAAGACTGACCAAATTCTTTGCTTGTATAACCATTTGACATTATCTGCATGTTAACTGTTAAGACATCTGGCTTCAAGTATCCCCGCAACTTTTGCTTGCATTGATTTAAATGAGAATTCCAAAATAGTTAAATATGTATGTAATCGGTGGTTATAAAGATTGCAAGACAGCAAAAACTAGTCAGACATGTTATGTAGGAACCTTGATGAATGATTGCATTGTCCATGTGATTGAAACAATTTATTTTATGTTGCAAGCAACAAGCTCTAAAGTATCAGAAAGTGGAGAGTTTGATTAGCAGAAACACAAAGCATCATCACCATCTTATTGAGAGTAACATGCTTCGAAGGAACGATGAATTCTCTTGTCTGTTTCCTTTTGTAGAGGGGAAAAAAAACATAAAAGACTAGCTAGCTAGCCAGCTACCTGCAAATCATTCTTTGTCGCATAAAAGTAAAGGCGCACAGCTTGTAGATAGGAATTCAAAGGTTTAGAAAAAAAAACGAGTTTTAATGTAAATCACGAGATTTTGTTGAAGATCAAGATCCAGACTTTCTATTCTCTTATAAAAACAAGTTTAAAATCATAAAGAGAAATTGTTGGAACTGATCGCTTAATTAACTCAAACTTCTTTCTTTTTCTTTTTGCTTTAGATGAATTGTACTGATTTCTTATTGGTTATTTAATGTGCTAAAGACTTGTTCTTTATTAGATTTGAGTTATCCACCTGCTCAACTTGGATACAATTCATCGTGCTAGCTCGTGATGTTTTTATTATGGTTTTATTTCACATGAAACTTGTTTGACTCGGAATTAATGCAAACCAATAACCATCTACTGTTTTTTATTAAACTTTGTTAATAAAAGTTTAGTTATATTGCTTATCAATAGATTTAATATTATATTTATAAAAATTTTGATTCACTCTTTTTATTATCAATTAATTATTAGAGAAATTTTAAAATCATCATATAATATCATAACAGACTGAGCAGAATCGATTCAAAATATAGACAAAATTTAAATTTATTATTCAATCTTATTTAAGATTTTTATGATTCGTTTTATTTTAAAATAAATAATCTGTATTAATTCAGAACATATAGTCATTTTCTTTTAAAGAATAAATTTCTGTTTTATTATAGGATAAATAATCTACATTATTTTAGAGCAGATAGACTATTTCATTCAAATTCATTACAGAACAGATAATATATATCAATTCACCTTAAAAAAAAAAAATTTTGTCGGGAGGGCAAGTATTAATAAATATTTACTACTATATTATTTATCAATAGTTCTAAAATATATTTATAAAAATTTTGATTCATTTATCTCATTATCAATTAATTTTGAAAGAAATTTTAATATATAAAATTTTCAACATCGAACAACAAATTCAAAATTTTATTGTTGAACTTAGCACGTTGTTTCCACGTCTTATGTTATTTTATATTCTTAAGGCACAGCAACAACAAAGTGAAATCCGACAAATTATATGAAACAAAGGTGACAAACTTCTTTCCAGAAACACATAATTTGCATTCGACGTAGCGACTTAATATTTTATCTTCATATCGTCATTATCGCTGCGAGTTGGCGGCTTATTATGCCACTAAATAAAGCAGTGATTTTGTTTTATAAATTGAAACCAATTATTATTTTGTGAAATAATTCTGAATTTTATTTTAACTAAAAATTTGTTTTAGTAAAACTTGCTTTCTAGAAACTTATATAATTATTTTCAAGAAACTTATAATTCTTTTAATTGTAGTATTTTTATTCATAATTGTAAAAATTAGATTGGACGTTGAATCAAAATTTTCTCCAGATCAATGAATTGATCCGTCATGTCAAAAATATTAAGACGTTAACGGCTGTGCGAAGGCTTATTATTTTTTTTTATTAGAAGGCATAGAAAAAAATAAACTGATAAAAAAATATAGAAGAGAAAAAAAATATTTTAAATAATAAATTTTAAAAAAAAATTGTTTTAAAATAATTTTATTATTTTATTACAATTTAACAGAATCTAATAATATAAAAAACTAAAAAATTACTAAAAATAAATATTTATAAATAAAATATAACAAATTTATTTTTTTGTATTATTACATCAAAATATAAAATCTAAACTATATATTATTTTTTAATATAAAATTATTAATAATTATTTTTGTATCAAATATATCATAAATTTAAATTTTAAATTTTAACTTAATCCGATTTAATCCGGACGAACGGATTAATCAGATCAAAACAGTTCAAATCGGATCGATTGTACAAACAATTTTATTATTAATCTGGATTGATTTACGTTCCGAATCAATAATTTTTAGATCGACTCGAGCGGTCGGGGTTTTACAACTTATGCCTTTATCAACACAGAACTTTATAAGTAATTATCTATGGATTTTATTAGAGCATCATTTACGGTTGGAAGCGATCAGTGCGGAGAACTGGTAAATAGTCAATACCTTTTTGAGATAATTAAGTGCTTATTATAATGGACTTACGAAAATTGGTGACATTGTAAACAGTCAAGCTTGAGCGAACCTTGTAATCTATATTTGTTGTTAATAAATTCGTTGTCCTTTTCGTGGTTTTTTTTAATTTAATTAGAATTTTTTCATGTGAATTTTGTGTCTATATTTCTTCTTAGTTTTCTTTAATTTGTTATATTTGTTGTATATCAAAATTTAGGACAGTTAAAACTAGTATCTTTTACATTTTTTTATAATTAAAATAAATTTGAAGCAATTATTATTTTTTTGTCTAATTGAAACGTTAATTGGAACCATTTTTTATTTTGAATATTATAAACACCAAGAACGAAAAAATAAATAAAGCCATAGTTGTAAAACCTCGATCCAAAAATCGTCGATCCGAAATATAAACTGATTCGTATTAATAATAAAATAGTATATGCAATCAATTCGTTGCGAACTGCTTTGATCCGATCGACCTATTTGTCCGAATCAAATCGAATTAAATTAAATTTTAAAAAATTTAAATTTATAATATATTTGATACAAAAATAATTATTAGTAATTTATATTAAAAAATAATATATAGTTTAAATTTTATATTTGGATATAATAATATAAAAAAATAAATTTATTATGTTCATTTATAAATATTTATTTTTAGTGTTTTTTTAGTTTTTTAGAAATTATTAATTCTGTTAAATTCTAATAAAAATAATAAAATTATTTTAAAACAGAAAAAATTTCAAAATTTATTATTTAAAATATTTTTTAGCTCTTTTATATATATATATATATATATATATTTTTATACTTTCTAATAAAAAAATAATAAATTTTTACGCAATCGTTAACGTCTTAGTATTTTTGAGACGATGGAATAACACATTAATTCGGTAGATTAACTCGTAACCTATTGATTTGGGCATAATTTTGGTTCAACGTCCTCTTCGATTTTGATAATTATGAGAAAACCAACTTTGTCGGCAACCCATGTGTCTTGCTTGATCAATTAAATAATAATGTGAACTTATATATGAATAAGTTATGTACATCTATTTGAAGACAGTGTCTGTATTATTCCACCAAGGTGCTTTTGTCATTCGATTGTTTAAAGAATTTTTAATCAAATCAAAATGCGGACATTTCTATTTCTATTATTATTAGCTGCCAATACCATGTTATGAGTGTGTACTACAAAACAGAAAGGGCAGTCCAAATTTGGCAAAGAGAATCCTAGGCGACTCTATAGGCATATTTTAATTACAACTTTTTTTTAGAATTTAAATTCATATTTTATATATTTTAATTATTATGCTGAAATATTTTTATATTAAATTTTATTCAAAAATTTAATTCTAAATTATATGTTAATTATTAGTTTTAATTTTATTTTACCAATTTCATATCTTACTGAATTTTATTTCTACAAATATATTTTATAAAATTATTTCAATTGTATTTTTATTTAGTTATATTTTTTTATCAAATTTTTATTATACGAAAGTTATTTTGATGAAAACCAAAATTTACACGCTTTTATATCGAGGCCGTTTGAGATTATACTTTTCAAACTTTTTATTTTAATTTTTTATTGTATATTTTTTAATATATAAGTATTAAAATAATTTATTTAAAAATTTAAAATATATAAAACAATTTTACGTAATAAAATTTTTTATTATATATTTTTATTATATTTTTAAAATAAAAAATAAAATTTATTTTTAAAAATAATAATAATATTTTTTATTTCATAAACACTTTCAAATATTTAATATTTTTTAAAACAACTCGAAATGCTTTGCAAAGTTGGACCTCTAGTGGTTACTTTTATACAAAACTAGTCGTTCACAATTTACTAAGATTAACAGTTTTAGATCAGTTTAGACATGTTTATTAAAAATAATTATATTAAAATGAAAAATATTTTAAAAATAATATTTATATTTTTTTAAATAAAATATAATAATAACACATAATAATAAAATCTCATGATATAAAATTTTTTTAATTTTTAAATTTAAAAAATTATAGAATGTTCTAAAAAATTTATAAAAAATAATAAATAAAAGTTTGGATGAAAAAAAATAAAGAAGTAATACATACTCCCAAACATGCAGTTGTTGGTGAGAAATGAGTAACAACAGTAATGCTATTAACTAAAATCCTACCATAAGTTAGTTACTCGAAGAAGGCAGGCAATGAAAATGTAAAATAAAATGCGCGTATATGTAAAGACAATATAAGAACTTGAGAAAGAAACTCAAATATCTCAACATCTCTCTTTTGTTAAACATATTAGATTTTTTCTTTTATTCTATAGCTCTAGCTCTTTTATATGGATATAATCATCACTCTATTGTACAAAAACACTAATAGTGGACCTATATCGCAATACATAAAACTTTTGAAAATGGAGTGGCATACACGTAAATTAGTATACATAAAAGGGGCATATTAGAGAGTAAATGCAATAAAGGATCGTTGGACAGGTCTACGACTTTCCAGCTCTCATCTTTCTCTGTCAGGTGATGAAAGACTGAAGAGGGATTAGAGAGAGTTGCAATAGTCGTTGCTCTACCTCTGCGAGTTCTCTACTTTCCCTGTTGCGAAATCTAGGGTCTTCTAAAGATCAGTAAAGGTATCTGTTATCTCTTCGATACCGTTGCTCTCTTCTAGAATTACAGGTGAGTTTAACGGGTTTAATTTGGGTTGTTTGGTTCTTGTAGTAGGGAAGATCTAGGCTTTTTTCCCCTGCTTTCTGTCGGTGCTTTGTTGTATTTGTGAGTTTTTTCTAGAGATTTTAGAATGTGTTTTAATTTCTATGTTTATGTTGTTTTTTAATCTCTCGAGTGAGGTTTTGGTCGATAGTTTATTGTCTTACAGTGTATATACAATATGTAACCTGTTGATGCTAAGTTATTTAATTATATTCTATGGAAAACGTTTGAAATTTGAACAGAATGATGGTTTGGGGTTGTCTTGGTTCCCAATCTGGGGTCTTGAAATTTTTTTTAATTACAGGTTATAGATAGAGACAAAAGTTTTTATTTTTTTCCCTTTTTTGAGTTCATGTGCCGTTATATTTTGTCTTGGTAGTTTTTGGAAGACTAGTTTTGGTGGATTTTATGCTTGAATTTGCCTCATGACGTCTAGTCGTTGAAGACTTTGTGTTTTTTTTCCCTTTTTGGATTTTTATGGATATGATTATCTCTAACTGCTGAAGTTGGTAAGCTGTCATATGATACCCTAATTGAGAACGATTTAGATCGTTGATTATCTTGTATGGACAAAAGAATTCCAATGTTTGATTTCCTTGTGTACTGATCTACTATGCTGAAAATTATAAATCTTCAGTTATTGAGTGGACTTCAAATTGTGAATGTAAGATGAGCTTGCTTTTCAACTCAATATACAAAATCAGCTTATATGGCAATACCAGCAGCATTTTTCTTCTCAGCTGAACCATTCCTCATTGTGCTCAGAAATATGGTTTTGTTCGTATCCGTTGACTTGTAGCCTTCTTTTCCTTTTTTCACAGAAGACTTTAAGGAAATGGACAATCTATGGCAACTGGGTGATGAGTTCCGTGGACAGTCAAAGGCTTCAGATGATCGTCAGTGGTCTCTTGTGACTTCGAAGTTGGCTGAGTATGTCAGGTCAAAGGGTGACAGAATGAACAACTTAGATATTTCCAGGAGCCCTGTGGACTCAAAGATGTGGGAGAAAATCAGCTTCCTGGACGAAAAACCAGACAACTTCAATAATTTCACGAACCTTGATTACAAGATGAATGAGGTTATGGCGAAGAGCCCACTTCGGACTGGTGCCTATAACATGAATGCTATGTACCAGAAGGGTAGTGCCAACAGCATCAACAGTTCTAGGATGAATACAGGGATAAACAAGTACTCCATAAACAACAGTAGCAAAGATGTTAACAACATTATCAACAGCAGCAACATTAACAATAGCAACAAAAATGACAATAACAACAATAACAATGCAGCTGCTATAGACAAACGGTTCAAGACATTGCCCTCTGCTGAGATGCTACCAAGGAATGAAGTCCTTGGTGGTTACATTTTTGTATGTAACAATGACACCATGCAAGAGGATCTGAAGCGCCAGCTCTTTGGTATGTATTCCTTTCCAATATTTTGTGTGTGGTATATTGTTGCCTCGGGACTGGTTTTTCCTTCTAAATGTTTTGTTTACATGGATTTGGATAATTCTCTGGTGAATATGTTTACTGTTTTATTTTAATATATATAGAAACCTCAATGTTCGGTGACAATTTCTCTAAATTAAGAATTGAGAATGTAGTGCCCATGTTAGAGTTGCTTGGATTGTTGAATTGTTTGTAGATCTAACAGATAATAATTTACTGAGCAAGAAGATATAAAATATTTAGGGAAATTATTGGGTTAATTTCCCAGGATTAATTTCAGCGGACCTTGTCTCTATTTTTCATATGACTATTATCCAGATTTGCATTCATCTTCATGTATGCTCCTTTTAATACATTCTGGAGGTGAAGCTTTTCTCTTCTTCAGTAATATTGTTTATATTTTACTATGCTTGAGGTGACTGTGTCCAGTAAGTTCCTGTGGTTAGAAAGGCAATCAGCATCAAAGCAAATTTTGAACTAAAGGCACCTAACTTAATTGCTGGCTTTCTTTGTTTTATTTTTTCTACTCCTATGTGGTTTAGGCTTTAGTAACTTCTTTTTCAAAGACTCAAGTTCACAATGTCAGCTCGATTAAATGAAGAAGGAATTCATCTGCTTGTGATCATCATTTTGCAGGCTTGCCACCAAGATATCGAGACTCTGTACGTGCAATTACACCAGGGCTGCCTCTTTTCCTTTACAATTACACAACTCATCAACTCCATGGGATATTTGAAGTGAGTATTTGGCTGCCTTCAATCTTCTTAATTTACCTTTTATATTCACAGTTTGCAGCAGCCTGATGTTTTCTGAAGTTCTGCTTTATATCTCGACCTTTTATTTTTAGATGTTGAAATACATTCTCACAGTTTAAAGGCCTTACAAATGCTTTGATAATTGAAGTAGCACAAAGTCAGGTGCATTTCTTAATAGTTTTGTGGAGGCAATATTTATAAACTCTCTAATGGACTGGAAATCTGTATTACAAGTTTTGTTACGTGGGTTGTAACTAGCCTATCATTCATGGAAAGAATTACAAGTTTCAATGGCACCATTTGATGTGTTCACATTTGAGTGGAAGTGATTCATAAAAAGAAATTTGCCAAAAGTACTTTCAGGTATGATTAAGTTCTAAAGGCTTTCCTATCTCAGCCTTTAAACTTCCGACTGTAAGTGTTGATTTTAAATGCATTATTTTAATTCAATTTTAATGAATCTACCTTTTTTTTTTCTTGGAGATGATGTAAAAAATCTTTTTTTAGTAACCTTGTATTTCGGATTTCTACTATAGGCTGCTAGTTTTGGTGGTTCCAACATTGATCCAACTGCTTGGGAAGACAAAAAGTGCAAGGGGGAGTCCAGGTTCCCAGCACAGGTTAGCATGATTTATTTGGAATAAGACCAGATGTAGGCTTCTGTTCATATACGAAAATAGAAAGAAGCTCATTGACTTGAACAATTTCAGGTGAGAATCCGTATTCGGAAGCTCTGTAAGGCCCTGGAGGAGGATGCCTTCAGGCCAGTTCTGCATCATTATGATGGACCAAAATTTCGCCTTGAACTCTCTATAAAGGAGGTTCGTATCATTTGTTCCCTGTTTACTGCTACTTCATACTTCTTACTGAGTGTCATATTTCATGCATGGGTAGTCCTTTATCTATAAGCTATCTCTTCACTAATTCACTATCAGACTGCCCCTGAACCACAGTCCAATAGCATATCATGTTCTCTTATTAAATGGCTAGACTTATTATGCATGGGTAGTACATTTCTCTTCTAAATGGCTAGACTTACTAGGTTTTTCGGTAAATGTGGCTTGAGATGTACATGCATTGAAGATTGAAGTCCACGTACATGCATGGATGTCTGACCCTGTTGGTTTTGTTATACTGGAGCAATTATCACATGGCCAAAAATGCTCGTCTTAGGTGTATTATACATGAGTCAGTATCAATGCTGTAGCTTATATTCTCATAACAGCTAGCTTTTGAGCTATTACACTGACACTTTCCCTTATTTAAGCTGAAACTGGTCTGAAACCTTTTTCAGCATCATCTAATTTCTATGTAAGTAATCTGGCATTGTCTGGAGTGGAGGTCAAATGTCAGCCTCTCTTCTTTCTTCATGAAGTAATTCTTTTATACTCTTTCTGGCTGCTAGGAGAAATTTCGCTAATGGAATCTTCGTTTATGGATACTGCATAATACTTGAAGCTTGCTTTCTCCTTTTGACTTTTTTTTTTTTTTTGTTTTGAATTTTTCTTTATTGTTTATGATGTTTATCTTGCTCGAGTGCGTCAGATGTTTTCTGTTCTATAATGCTTTGACTGCACTACTCTGATACTTATGCACCTTTACTCTGCTTATCATCAGACCTTGGATCTGCTGGACCTATGTGAAAAAGCAGGCAATTGAAGTGAGTAGTTCGGACTTGCGAGAGTTGGAGTAATAGTTACGCATCTGTTGGTTGTGAAATGTACAACCCTTAGTCTTTTTTCCTTGTCCCTGTGAAATGGACAGGTTGCATTCCTGCAAAATGTTTGTTTTGCATTCCACAAAGTGCTTGGGATGGTATTCATTCCAGCAGAAAAAACTTGCTAGTGAATGTATTATGAAACCTTAATCCCCCAAGGGGAGAAGGTCTAAAAGAAATTCCCTAAGGGGAGAAGTGATCAGACCGCATATGTACTGTCGTCATACTATCTATCATTTTGCCTTGCTTTACATTATCTCCCATCCTTGGATGTGGGAATGATCCGAGAAGGGAGCTGTTATTTGCTGTACTGCTGTGCATTATGGTAAAAAAAAGTTCACCGTGTACTATGATGGACTTCGACTTCATTAGTGCTTGAGCTTGAAGCCTTTGTAGTGTTATCTTTACTTAGAGTATTTTTTAATCGGTAAGAAGTGGATTGGCTGAGTTCGGTGTAAAATGGAATATAAAAACTGAACTTACAAATTAAATTTGGTAGAATCAAAATAGTTTTACTGTTAAGCAGATTCTCAAATAATAATTTATCCGGCACCAGTTTCAGACTTATCGAACAAAATATCTCACCGGCCATCTTTGATGTCCATGTGCTGCTGCTGGGTTCAATTCTTAAATTCACAAATTCCGTAAGCCATTTGTTCACTTACATCTATCTGACCATAATCAATAAAGCAATGACAATGGTAATAACAAAGAGAAAAGAAAATATCCAATTTCACTTCCTCACTTTTCGTTTTTCACGAGAATGAAAGCAAATAACAAACATTTTCCCAACTACCGGTAATCACTTGCAAAGAAAAATCTTCCTTTTCGCTTCAAAATACCAAACCAATATAATTGAATAGCCAAAACACACAGAGTTAGCACAGTCAACAAACACCAGCAACTAACTAATTAACAACAACACTATCGATACTTAATTTTCACGCAGCACGCGCAACCGTGTTGTTATGTGCACGAGCGAGCTCAGCAGGGTCGATGGAAGGCCGTCGGCGACGGAGAGAAACAACCCGAGGAACCGTAACGGTTAAAACTCCGTCTTCGAACCCTGCTGAGATACCCTCAATTGCTACCATCTCCGGCAACCGGAACTTTCTCATGAACTGCAGCCTCTCATCAGTACTCTCGTCTTCGGCACTGTTTTCTGTCCTTATAACGAGGTACCTAGAGTCCTCCACCTCCACTCTTATCTCCTCCTTTCTCATACCTGCAAATGACAAAAACAACAACACCTTTAAAAATGTCGCCATTCAGAAGCAGAATCTCTGACTCTGATACCATATAACGTAACGTACCAGGAAGGTTTGCGGAGAAGAGATGGGAATCAGGGGTTTGAACCCAGTTGACATAGCTTTGGGGAAGGGGAGGGTTGTAGTAGGAATATTGCAAGAGGGAGGAGAGGAAGTAGGCATGAGATGGATTATAGTCGTAGAGGAAGTCCATTAGAGTTGTTTTCTGGCTGTGGAGATGCTTGGAGAGTTGGAAATTATAAGAAAAGGATGCTTGTGGATTTTTCTTTTTGGTTTCTGTTTTGGCAACTTGACCTAGTTGCTTTGGTAGTAGGAGCAAGCGATGGTGATCTTTTGACCAGTTGAGTAACTTGCGTGGAGGGCAAAGTTTAAGGAGTTGGTAGGACTTATTTCTTTCGTCACCATACAAAGTTACCTGTTATTTTTACTACTTTATTTTACTTAAAATAAGACACTACCAATATAAGCATGGTTTTGGCATTTTAGATTTTTGCAAACTCCATAGAATGATTCAGAACTCGATTAACTTGTTATCCAACTCTATAGAGCTGTATGACATTCTATTTTATTTTATTTTATTTCATTCTTTCATTTTAAAATTTTTATAATATTTAAAAAAAATTTAAAACTTAAATAAATTATATGTTATAATTTTTTATAAAAGTATATATTTTTAATAAAATTAAATTATCACTCACAAATCATCATAATAATTTTTTTTAAAATGTTATTATATTAAGCATTCTTAAATAATGCCTAGCTGTTCAAAACAGTAATACTTCAATGAGAAAATTCACTTGTGCACGTTAAGAATCTGTTTTACACATCATCAGACTAACTGGACCTTTATAAAAGAGCAAGTGTATACGGGCCAAAATATTTTAGAAAAACTCCTTCCAAGTAAAACCTACCAACCCCAAACGTTCACATTTTCTTCAGGAATAAAAGCCTTACCCATAAATAACGGCCTTAAACGAAACCCTAACATCTCTGTTCCCGCCGCCGCCTTTTTCTTCACAGAGGTAACGACATACTACTAGATCTATAAACAAACATTGAAAGCTCAAAGGTTTTTGTTGTTGTTGTTGTATTTGGATTCAATCAGTAGAGAGCAAAGAGAGATCTTGAGCGATGGCGAAGTCGAAAAACCACACGGCACACAACCAGTCCTACAAGGCTCACAAGAACGGGATCAAGAAGCCCCGTCGCCACCGTTACACCTCTACCAAAGGAGTATGTTTATATTCTTTGTTTTTTTCCTTTCTCTTTCTTCTTGTGGTTTGACGATTGTTTTCTATGTTGTTTGAATGTTCATTCAGTGATTTATAATCTAGAAGTTTCTTATATATTCGATCTGCTGCTGCTTGTAGTTCTGCCATCTTCTTAATTACTGTTATTATCTTTTAGTTGATGAATTGTTTCGATTTTTCTTGTTTTTAGTTTGTTTTATGCTTTTCTGTGGAGCTTGTTATTGGTATCATTGTTCGAATCTATTATGATGAATAACTTTAGCATCTCTGATCATTAAGGGAACACATTTTCTATATCTTTCATTACGGGCTTTAATGTTGTCAGGAATCGTTTCTTGTTCTTTTCTCTTGGCTGCTAATCGTGGTAGTTTAGCTTGTAACAGCTGTTTATTCATTACTATCAAATTTCTTTTCTGTTCTTGTTCATATAGAATTTGATTTGAATTGTGATTGATGGTCGGTGCTTTCGCCTGCTTGCAGATGGACCCAAAGTTCTTGAGGAACCAAAGGTACGCCAGGAAGCACAACAACAAAGGAGCTGAGGCCTCCACTGAGGAAGAGTAGGCTTGAGCTGTCATGGAGTTACTGTTAGGAGTCTGTAAGACTATGGTTTAATTTTATCTGTTTAGCTACAATCTTTTGCTGTCATACGCTAGGAATTGATTTTGTTGAAGTTCTGGCTATGAACAAAGATGCTTTTTATTTGGTTTGAGATACTCAGAAGATGTTACCCAAGTATCTTCCACGATGTTTTGCACTTGTTACTGAATGATGTCTTTTACTGCACTCTGTTGTCATTCAAATTGTGGCTATGAAGTATTTGAGTTCGTCAGTTGCAAATATGGATGGTGGTGATTAAGTACCAAAGTTGGTCTATTGTTGACATTCTGTTCAGCATTCTTGTTTTGATGTTGATAGTAAATGGTAATTATGCAGCTGTTAATGGTATGATTCATGGCAGATGTGCTATTAAAGCGGTTGGATCTTAGTTGTCTTTTGGTGAGAGCAGTGAGTTTTTAGAAATTTGTTTTGAGTAGTGTATCAAGTTTTTGCATTTGGTTGCTTTTGGCTCTGAAAAGTGAGTTGGGAGAGAATTGATATACGCCTTACTTGGGCTAACTTGCATTCTACTGTTTGCCTATTCTATTTTCCATACAGCTGTTTTATTTTAATAACTTTAGTTAACCTTGAAGATTATTCAAATGTTGAATATCCATCTTGCATTTCATATGGCAAGCATTGGACTTCATCTCTCTCCTCTCATCACAGGATTATTTAATGATATGATGCTTCTGAAGTACTGCACCCCTGGATCTGTTGATCTATATTACTACTCCTATCATAAATATTATGCTTATTCTCCATGTATCAACTTTTGGTTTTTCATATCAATATATGGCATCAGGTTTCAATACCATAGGAATCATGTTTTTCTAGTGTTATGAAAAGGTTCATCAAAATTCCATACATATGTATGTATGTATGTATGTATGTATGTATATAAATATATTTTTTCCATTCATGTCCTGATTCTAACATAACAGTTTTTCGGTATTTCAGCCTTGGAAAAAGGTGCAGGAATTAGAAATAGGGACGACGTGCGCCTTGTGTCTGCCAAGTTTTTCAACAAGCTACCCAGATCAACTATGCTAAAGAAATAATAAGTTTGGGTAACAGAAATAATGATACTTTATACTATGTCATGCGAGGTACAGCAAATGGAAAGAAGCAGCCACACTCTCTGAAATATAGGCTAACTACTCTTTCAAATTTGTGTGAAAACTGTCTTGGGATAGATTACAACGATTGAAAGCAACAACAAACACGACCTGGGTTCACTGGGTCGCTTCCGGAATGGCGGGAAACAGCTCCTTATTACGCCTTAAGTCGCTTATGAAGTAGCCAAAGAAATTGACGGACACATCCTCGGTAAAGTTGTGCCATCATTGGAAGTAATCACACTGCAGCTGGTTCATGAACAGCCGATTTACTAATACTAACCTGCCGAAAGAAGATGGATTAACTTATTGTAAATCACTACTACACAAAATCTACAGAATAGCAAAATATGAACCTTCTTGTTTTAACTTGAATAGGTGATGTGTCCTACTTTTGAAAGATCATAACATTGACCTCCAGGTAAGAATAATGAAAAGCAAGTTTTGGTAGGATGAAGATATCCACAGAGATAGCATTTGAAGAAGGTATCCCTCATGTTTCATCCTTTCCGAGAACTTTCAAGTGTTTCATCGTTGTGATTAAAGAGTATTTCACCATAATGTTCTTATGAATCCTAATTGGAGAAACTCCAAATGTCTACAATCTATTGTATTTTTACAAGCACCGCCTCCTAGTATCCTATTTGATAAAAGTTAATTTAACTTCTATACAAATGCAGACACGCTATAGTACTTACATGATGCAAGTACTCCCAAGTGAACTAGTACCTTAGCACCCTGAAAAACCCCAGAACTTTTCTATTATTTGTAAGAGAGTTGTGAGTGTGACAGTTAAAAGGTTCTACCTTGGCAGATTTAAAGAGTTCATCTAGAGCTTCAGATAAGGTCGGATGGGCATGAACGGCAAACTTTATATCCTGCAAAAGGTTTAAGGAAACATCAATGAGATGATCAGTGTTCCATCAGTATTAAGATAAATGAATTTGTTTTGAGATGGGGAAAAAATGACCATAGAACATTGAAAAGACTTATGATGAAAGTTGACTTCTAGTCAAGTAAGAGTACAAGTGAAGAGTGAATAAGCTACCAAAAACTTATTCTTATAGATAAGTCTTCTTGTCAATTATGGTGCGTTATGGGCTCAAGTTGCAGGCTAACCAAATAGTATCTGATAAAGAGTGGCTTCATAGGCGAAAAGAAGAAAAGAATACATTCTAAAAATTAACCTACCTGAATGTGTTCCAAGAGCTATTGCATTAGATGCTTCATGAATGAGATCTGCAGCATGAAGCCCCAGTATATGAACTCCCAGAATTTCTCCTGTGTTGGATCTGTATATCAACTGCAATGACAGTTCAAATTTCAATCAATCACCATTTAATGGGATTAAAGACAAGTATAATTATATGTAAAGCATGAAACAGGAAATAATTAAATCAAGTTTCAGAAAATAAATTGATGATAAAAGCTTAATACCATCCAATTGCAAAATAATAAACAAAGCAAATGCCTTAGAAGTCTTCTACGCACTTCATTGTAATACAAACAAAAGGAGTGTTGATGAGTAAATCATCAGCCCACTCCCCAAATCTTCCAACATAGTCTCATAAACCTTCGAACAAACTAGAGGCACCCTCCGAGATCCTTTAAAATGAAACAAGGTTCCTCCTGCTCTCTTACTACATAAAGAAAACTGATAAAATCTCTTGCACTATGTATACGTACATATCTCAATAGCAATTTTGCTTACCAAGAGAAACAAAATATACATAGAACCATAAAAGATGCTAAATCAAAAAGCATAAGTAAAGCTTTCTAAGTATCTCTGTATCTACCTAACTCCATCAGGAGACAACAGGAATGCTGGATCCAACATTGGTTGTGCTAATTAATCTACAGGAAATGAACTAGAATTTAAAAAGATTCACCTTAGCAAGTCCGTCTCCTTCATTCTTCGCTAGAGCTTTTGTATTTGCTTTGAAGCTTGTTTTCAAAATGCTAATTTCAAAGCCTCCTTTTCTGCTTTTTCCCTTGCTTGAGGCTGCAAACATGTGAAATATCAGAGATTTGTTTTAAAACTGCATACTTGGACGCCAATAGCTTATGTTAGCGATTTGATCATTATAAGTAGTCCTTGTCATCTTTTTCATATCCTTGGGTAGTCCTTGTCATCTTTTTCATATTCTTGGGTCTAAATTTACTCCAAGATCAACTGTTCGAATTTGTTCCAAGATGCAAATCTCCATATCCTGTAGCCCTAACGATTATCAATTATCAAATTCAATCTTCATATTCTTTGGCTAAGTTGGCTTTAAAGTAAAGCTTAATTAAACGGCACATGAATTAGTTTTGACCAGGGAGAGACTTGTATAGTCTCAGAAGAGAAAGAAAAGGTGGAATGGATGATTCATGATTAAGATGTATTGACCAATAAATGAACTAATTCAGATGACATCAAGAGAATTATAAGATATCGGATTAACAGATTCTTCCTTCTGTGAGGCCAACCATGCTGATCTCAGGATGCGTGAAACATGCAGCAGGGATGCTTAGATGATTGAGAACATTGTCTCTTCCGCAAACTTGCTCAACAACTACAGTCATGAATATGAAAGGAAATTTCATTATTTTTGGTGATTAGCAAGCCTTTTACATGGTTGAGAAAAAGTCAAAACATTTATGTGCACAAACCTGATATCCCCTGTGCACTAGCAGCATGAGCAAGCATCATTTTCCCATTAGCGTCCCCAATGCAATACAAATTTGGTACCTAGAGTATGAGTCACTCAATTAATACTTTAGAAGTCCTGAACTGCAAATATTCATGAGAAACATAAAGCATGTCTATTTTATAGATAGCAAGACTCAGTTAGTAACTTCTTCGCATGCTAAGCACAAAAAAATTACCAGATTGCGATTGGTGTCAATAACTCTCATCCGGTCATCCACAGGAACAAATCCACGCTGGGTAACAATATTAATCTGGAAAGGAAGCATCATTTAGCAAAATTCAGAGAGTAAATTGCATTGACCTAAATAAAACCATTATTAGAAATGCTAAAAGCTTCATTCACATTTTCCAAGCCAAGTCCATTTGTGAATGGAGCCCTGCCCGTTGCAATAAGTGCAGCATCAACCTGCAAAAGGTATTAACTTCAGAAAGAGAAATATGGAATAAAACATAAACCTAAAGGATATCTGGCAAAGTAAAATTCTACGACTCAGGTTAGATAATGGACTGAGTGATAGATGATAATAAGTCCTATATGCAAGTTGGGAAAGTTTATAACAATGGAATAAATCAATATCTAAGTAATAGTTCAATCGTCTAAGAAATGTAACCAGTAATACATGCATTTCACATGTAAGCTCAGACCAAACCGAAGTTTTCTCAGACTAGTTGATATGTACAATTTCTATTGGAGTTTCTCTAACTTGAATATTAGGCAGAAAAGTGAAAAGCTGATCAAACCTATAAATCAGATCAATTATGCATTTGTTTTCCCCCTACAAAAGGGAAAAGCTACAAATGACCCACCTCCATATGTTCCTTTGTCTTTGCATCAATAAGCTCGATAAGGACAGGTTTCCCATCCTTTGCTGGAGTTATCTAGCAACAAGAAAATATGCAGAAAATGATCTCCAAATTCATTTACTAATAAATCATCTAACAACAGTGGCTGATAAAAGAAGAAGAAAAAAACCTTCTTCGCAGATACACCAGTACAATAGTCAATCTTCCTTGAATTAATGAGAATCCTTTGAGCTAGCTTCCCAATTTCAGGATCAAACCCAGGCATAAGTTGATCAAGGGCCTCAACAAAGGTAACCTGGAACCAGATATTAACGGAGTATATTATGAAAAATAGCTTCAAAGGAGATAGTTATGACTAAAATGGTTACTATGATCATACAGGTTATAAGTTGGAAAATAAGGAATGAGAGAGTACAGAAAGTAATTTAAGAAAATGCAAAAAATCTGCATATCCAATCCTTTCTCAAAATTTTGCAAGAATTGACAGTTCATCCTGCAACTGGGAATAGACATGCTCTCCTTCGAATGACCAGGTAATTGCAGACCTCTTTTTGCCATTTCTCTGTCCCTAGATATACATGCAGAGAATCTCTCTGAAGAATGAGCTAAAAATATTATATTTTAATTGAAGTACTAACCCAAACTAACAAGTTAGTATTGCTATATTTTTCATGTATTTATCCCTATATTTATTCTTTCCTTCAAATAATAGGGGGAATAAGGATCATTTGTATATAATTGTGGCTTCTCATGTCACTGGTTTATACTAAAGAGTCATATAATGTTGCTGACAGGAGGCCACATCACGAGAGTGAGCAGATTGTGGTTTAAGCTTATACGTCTTACCAGATACGATGAAAACCTGTTAAGCAAGAAAGATGAAAAAGGAAAATTTCGTGCCAGAAGCTCTAACATATTTGAGATTGAAAAAAATTTTACATTTAAAAAATATGTATATATATACAGCTGCATGACATACTACAGCATACCTCACTCTCAAGTGCTGTGTACACGTCACTGAATTCTAGTCCAATATATCCACTTCCTATGATAGCTATCCAATCCAGAACCCACTCCAACTTCAGTGCATGGTCACTAGTAAATACAGTTTTCCCTAATATATCACTATGTGTTAGATTGAGGACCCATCAGCAGTTAACACAGAAATGCCAGATTCACAAGCAAAATTACTCTACTCAAACAAACCAAAAAAGATGAAATAAAAACAGATTTCAAATGAAATAATAAATAAGTTCAATAAGATATGCTACCGAGTCCATATCAAGTAAGATAATTAATAAGAACTGCCTACAAAAAAGGTGAGAGCAAGAAGCAGGAAACCACAATCAGCTGATAAAAGGGCCTTGTTGGTGCTGGCAGTCACCACCATCACGTAGTCAAGGTTCTTGAGACGAAATAATACGTAGCCAGTAAATTATAATTTACAAGAAAAAACAAGCTAATGCCTAAAAATGTTATAAAAATGTGAAATATAACAAGATTGAACAATCTACAGAAGAAAGACTTGAACTTATAGCTTCTTTTCCTCGAAACTTTATCTAGAAAGCTTTCCAATTCGGCAGAGCTTGTTGGGTGACTTTTTGCAGAGAGATTCGTGTATCTAATTCATTTTAAGACAACCAGCAGTTTGATAATACTAATAAACTTCAAGAAATTTGTGTATCTTCCACACTAAGGATGCGATGCAAGAAGAAAATGTCACCATCAACTTCAATGCGCATTAGGCACAAAGGGAACTGATCCAGTTGCAATAATAATGTTCTTCGCTTTGATCTCTGTGTTGGGGAATCCAACTTTTCCATATTTCACTCTTTGTTTACCCTAGATTAGTTAAATACAAACAATAAACAAGGACTTAGGTTCAGAAGAAGAAGAAGAAAACGATCTTAAACTAACATGTTTAAAATTACCAATTTAAAGCAAATAAATTAGCTCAACAAAATATTGATGCCTGGTTAGTTACCACAATGGTGCCAACTCCATTTAGGATGTCTACACCTAGACATTTCAACGAATTGGTCAAATTGTTACAAATTTTTGAAGTAAGGTTGTTTGCATGATCAGCAACAGATTGTCTGTCATAACCAGAAGATGTAACCTGTTGGTTTGAGCATTAGACCATCTGAACAGAAGTAGAACAAGATCATAATAGGATAACCACCCACCGTGTTCTCAACAGAGAACCACACGCATCATAGTTCATTGATAAACTAAACTACTAAGACATATACCATATACTCATGTACGACTATACGCAACTGTATATGTGCAGCTGCACTACATAGTTACATAAATTCTAATAGACAAACATTTTATGCATAATTGATGTTTGCGTATGTACACACAGCATGCTTGTAAGTATAATGTTTCAGACAGCACTTCCTTGAAAAACTTTACATGCAATAACTGCATACATGTTGAATTTCCATGAAATTTTACAGCTTGGAGATAGATGTCTTGAAGATTCCAAGGAGTTACTGAAAAAGTTTATGCTTCAATAGTTTGTTCCAAGCACATGTCTATAGGTGTGTGTATGGTGATATAAAATTACTTCAGCACAATTTATGCTAAAGCTAGTTCTGCTCTTAGGGTGGCTAACAAATATCTTCAGGAGTTGATTCTGATGTATCTTGTCACTTCATTTAGCTCCTACATCAGAATTTATTATGCATGTATCAAAATATAGTTGATTCTCAGCTAGTATTTCTAAACACCACTCAAGACAAGCACTTCAACTTAAAATCTCAGTGGACAGTAGTTGCTCACAGATGATAATATCAGAAGAAAGTAACATCTAAACAACAGCACACATTTTACAAAGGTCCAAACTATAGCATATTACTGCAAAAAAAGATGAATTTGTGTATGACGAAATGCCCACAAACCTGAAGACCCAAGGCCTTCAGATGCTGCTCACTTTGAAGCTCGCGCATTCTACCACTTACAGCAAGAAGAGCTTTAGAGGGAACACAACCTCGATTGACACAGGTTCCTCCAACAATATTCCCCTCGATTATCGCTGTCTTCAATCCCTGTAAGAATATTCATAAAAGAGTTAGTTACAATAAACCGTGACTCAATCATTAGAAAGTCATAAAAACACAAATAACACTAAAGCTCGCAATTCGAATATTGACACCACAGACTTAATGGCATGCACATTTATCAGCTTATGATGAATCTTCATCTAGATCAGCTTCTGAATGTTTTTTCCCTTTAATTTCAAACCTCACAGTAGGTATTATTGCATATCAAACCAATTAAAGCAATGAAGCATTGAGGGTCAAAGAAAGCCAATTGCTATAACCTAGTTGTAACCTGCAATGCAGGTACTATGCAAGCTAATTCTGGCATATTAAGTCGATGATGATTCGGGAGATTGCCAAGGAGTTGGAGGCCCCTTCATAATAGTAGGAGATTGTTCCCCATATGAGCTCCCAAAAAAAAAAAAAAAAAAGCAAACTCATAATAACAATGCACCTTACAATTTAAAACTGAAAATGAATAGAAAGCAGTAATTGAGGGATCCCTCTTTCAGGTGGAATCATTACACGGTAAAAAAATCAACAATTACTGAAAAACCTCAATGCCAAAATTGAAAGAAGCACCAACTCTTATATCACAATATAAGGAAAATCAGAACATAAATCAAACCAAATAACACATGAGCGTAAGGAACATTTCTACCAGATATAAGCATTACATTCAAGTCTACTTATTAAGAGATACGAGAGAGCAGAAGAAACCATAGTTTGATAAGATGTAAGCGAGCCCAGCAGTAGAAGTACGACGTCCGGCTGTAAGCATTATACTAGCAAAACATGCACCAGATAAACAAATAACGAAAGGCGCCAACCATCATTATCCTAGAATTCATAAACAATGCCCAACCACGATCCACATTCAGAAGACACCAACTATTCAAGTAACAACGAAAATTTTCCAGCCTAACCGTTTGCCGCCAAAGTTCAAAAAATTAGATCCAATGCGAGAATATATCAAATTGTCTAACCTTCTCAACAGCATGAAGAGCAGCACCATGTCCACCAACACCAGCACCAATGATAACAAGGTCGTAGCCGAACTTCGAAGGAGCACCATTACCAGACACTGCAGAGCAAACCAGCTTCTTCACAACAGCCTGCTTGATAGTACCAAAAACCTGACTCGATCTGATCAGGCTAAAACCGAGTTCTTCTATCCGGTGACCACAGTATTTGAGATTTAACGGCGTTATAGAACCAGAAGAAGTAGAAGCGTAACGACGATCGACGTTAGATTTAACGACGGAGGCGGTCGTGGTGATAGCGGAGAGATTGACTGAAGCCATTGGAGAGAGAATGAAAATTGGGAAATGGAGAATTTGAAGCGCAGAGAGAGAGAGAGAGAGAGAGCGCGAGAGATTGCAGGGGTTTATATGAGGAGTGAAGTTGCTGAGCTGCCTCGATGAGCCCGTTAGACGGGCGTACGATTCGAAGTACGCGGGAGAGAGAGGAGAGAGACGATGACGATAGTGTTGTTGTTACAAAGAACAATTGCGTTGCTTGTTGTATAGATTATCTTCGGCCCATTGTCGACAATTCAATATCAGGCCTAGATTTAGCCCATTAAGAACCATTTCATAGTCTCCTGTTGTTTATATTGTTAAGTGGGCATGTACGGCCCAATACCCATTCATCCCTGCCGCCAGACAACTGAATAAAAACGAATGCTTAACTACTAAACCCTAGAACCGGCGGGAAGATTTTTGTTTCAGCCATGGGTTTCCGGCGATCAAAATCACAAAGATCAGCGGATCGAAAGCACCGGCGTCTCTCTGAAGTAGAAGAAATCGAGCTTCTTGAATCTTGGATCGAAGCGAAGAAACCAAACCGGGGAGTGAATCCTCTCGCTTTCCCTTCGCCGCCGGCGAACGCTCCCGTCGGTCGGTTGCCTAACGGCGGAGACTTTTCGGATTACGTTGGTTGTAAGTTTTTTAACCAGCTTCCGATTTCTCAGAAAACCAAAGACGCTTTGCCGCCGAAGTATACAGAGATGAGTGATATACAACGGGCGGCGTTACCTCATGCGCTTTGCGGCCGTGACGTTCTTGGTGGAGCTAAGACTGGTTCTGGAAAGACGCTTTCTTTCCTCATTCCGGTATAATGCAATATAAAATATCAATTTTTTTTTGGTAATGCTTTGAATTTGGAGCGGTTGGTAGAGAGATCTCGAGATGATGATGGAGTGTATGAAACGGATAGTAGTACCTTATCCGAGTAAATCACTTCTAGATATGGGGAAGTTCGGATTTTTGGTTTGTCATAGTAGTTAGGATGATTGAGAACATGAAGCTTTGGAAGTCGTAGATATATATTGATAGAATTTTATCATTCTAGAAGGAATAGAAAATTCTTTATTTTAATCTTTATGGAGGAGGGTATAAGAAATGGAAAACCTATAGAAAGACTCCAAGTCCATTGGTTCTCAATCTTAATAAGTTTATGAGATTTTAGAAGCTGGGTTCTCAAAAGTCTGGACAAACTTTTCGAAGATAACCTAACTTCCTTTCGATTGATTCCTTTCTTCACTAATTCTCCACAATTGTTCCCAATAAACTCTGCGCAACTAGTGACATTCTTTTTCACTTGATTCTTAGGGATGCTTGGTTTTGCTTAGATTTGTGCTATCCACCTCCTTTCTATGGTTTTATAATATCCTTTTTTTACATATAGGCTGTGATTGTTTCTTTCCCTGTTGTTCCACGTTGTTGCATTGTCTATCATTTCTTAATTTTTGAGGTGCAGTGTTATTATGTACTTTAAGCCAGTCAAGTATACCGAATGGTGTTAACCATATGCACATTGCCAGTTTTCTATTATACTTTATTTCTGCGCTTTGGTGGTGCATGTTTTCATGATTGCAGTGTTAGTTAAAGTGCGCCATAGGTAGTTATATGGTTCCATAAGCAGCTCAACAGAAGTTGCTTGGTGAGAATTACCTATTTTCATTTTTCAGGTTATAGAAAAGCTATACAGAGCAAGATGGGGTCCTGAGGATGGTGTTGGGAGCATTATAATATCCCCTACAAAGGAGTTAGCAGGTCAACTGTTTGAAGAGCTGAAAATAGTGGGAAAAAATCATAGTCTGAGTGCTGGGCTACTGATTGGTGGGCGGAAAGATGTCGATGCAGAGAAGGAACGGGTCGGCTCCCTGAATATATTGGTGTGCACACCAGGTCGACTCCTTCAACACATGGACGAGACTCCAAATTTTGAGTGCACACAGCTCCAGGTCCGTATGCGAGTGTGTCTTATTGATAAGTATTCACATGGAGGGTATAAGTATTGCTAATTATGTTTTGTCCTTCATTGTCAGGAGACAGGTTCTAGTGCTTGATGAGGCAGATCGCATTCTTGATACTGGTTTTAGGAAAGAAGTAGATGCAATCATTTCCCAATTGCCCAAGCAACGACAGACATTGCTTTTCTCGGCAACCCAAACCAAATCAGTTAAAGATCTGGCACGTCTCAGCTTGAAAGATCCAGAGTATATCAGTGTGCATGCTGAAGCTGTAACAGCAACACCTGAGCGTTTGAGACAAGTAGCACTCGGAGTTCCTCTAGATGAAAAGTTGAATATGTTATGGAGCTTCATTAGAACACATCTAAACTCAAAGATCCTTGTCTTTCTCTCAACCTGCAAGCAGGTATGCTGATGTCACAAAAGCAATTTATTATGATCAGTATACAATCTCCTTATTTGAAAGATTTTCTTCCAATAATGCATGCAGAATGCCGTTTCTGCAGTTTACATTTTTATAAGTGTATTGACCTTTTTAGGTTCATATTCTAGAACGGAAAATCTTTGTATATTCTGTGTTGCTCTTTCTTCAAGGAAGATGTATCAATGTTTTAGCCAATGACCTTTGCTTGTGACAATAAGACATTGACAATTGATGTCAGATATTATGTGCTTAAAGATGCTGATGATTTTTAGTGCTATTGCTTGTGTGAATATTGTAGGACTACAGAAATAATCCTTGATAATGTGCATATTGAAGTTTGAAAACTAGCTTTTGCTGGTGTGCGCTGTTTTATGTTCAAGTTTGTCTTTCTAGTTCAGTTACTCTATCTCCTTGAATTATTAAAATGTATATTTGCATTTGTTCTCAAATCTAGTCATGCTGAAGTTCACGTAACAAAGACATGTTACTTCAAACTGGCTTCCATGTTCTTTTAGCTCATTACTGCTCTGTCACATCTTTTTGCGTTGTCTCTTATTTCCGTATTTTAGTGTGTTCATTCGTTTAAACTGAAGCTCTTTTGTGGATTGGAAAGCTGTTTGTTTTTTTCTTTGAATCAAGCTTAGATCTTATACTGACACATTGTCAAAGCTTTCTGCATTTTCTAGCATATTCTGGCAACCTTAGTGTCATGGCTCATTTTGGATTCATAACAAGCACTTCAAACAAATGCAGGATATTAAATTATGCTTTAATATGGATAATGATCTGCGTCTGACTAAGTTCTCAATGTTTGGATGCTCATCTGTAGGTAAAATTTGTATATGAAGTATTTAGGAAGCTTCGTCCAGGAATTCCATTGAAATGTCTGCATGGGAGGATGAAGCAAAATGTTAGGATGGCAATATATATGGAGTTCTGCCAGCAACCTTCTGTTCTCTTTTCTACTGATGTAGCTTCGCGAGGTCTTGATGTTCCGGGGGTTGACTGGGTAGTCCAGGTAACTGTAAATCTTCTGCCCTTCATCTGCAGCAATAGAAATGAGTTTAGCTTCGAAGTTGTTTTGATGTTTAGGTTGATTGCCCTGAAGATATAGAAACTTACATTCATCGCGTTGGTCGTACGGCACGTTTTACTTCCAAGGGGGAATCTGTTCTCTTCCTGATGCCTTCAGAGATTGAAATGCTTAAGAAATTACAAGCAGCTGAACCTAAAATTCCAATACAGCTGAGGAAGGTAAGGATGTAAAGCTTTCTGCTTTATGAAACTGATCTGTTACTGGAACTCTGGAAAAAGAATTTGGAACACAGTTACAGTAGATTGGCTTCATATATTTCTTTAGTCTATGTTGTTGGGATGGAAGCTACATTTCTTCTTTGCTCCATTTTATCTGGAATATGCATAACTTGCAAGTTCTTTGGTGAGCTCTTTACGTTGGCTTACATGCATGATCGAAGAAATAGAATGAACAATCACACAATTGTATGATTTCATTAATATAATCACACGTTTGTTTGCGTGCACTTCTCGAACTTTTCAGGCCAATATGAAGAAATTAGTTCCAGTTTCTGGATTGCTTGCAGCACTATTAGTCAAGTACCCCAACTTGCGGCAATTGGCCGAGAGTGCTCTCAAAACATATCTGAAGTCTATCGCTAAACAGCGGGATAAAGAGGTCTTTGATGAGCACAAACTCCCAATAGACAAGTACTCGGCATCTCTGGGCCTGCCCTCAACTCCAGAAATCCGCATCGTGAAGAAAATCAAAAGAAAGATTGCAGCCTCAGATACTTCTACCTTGCCCAAGAAACAATCTGAGAATGATTTTCATGTGGTTCCCATCGAAAAAGAAACAAGTGATTGTGAGAATGACGAAGGAGATTATATCCTTTTGCCAAAGGAGCCGCTGTTGATCACTGAAGAAGCCCAAGGAAATCAGCAGACAGGGTATGCTTTCTTGGCATTTCCTTTTTACTTTTTCCCCATTTCCTCTCTGTCATATTCTTTTATTTTTATTATTATATTTTGTGTAGTTCTCCATCCTTTTTTTGTGTAGTTCTCCATCCTTTAACTCAAAGAAGCCTAAAAAGAAGAAGCTGAAGATAAATATTCACAGACCACATGGAACAAGAGTGAAGTATGATGAGGATGGCAACATAATACCTCCTCTAGCCGCATTAGCTGATGCAGAAGGTGCAAATGTTATTGTGTCAGCTGATGAAGGTGAGTCTCTCGAAGGCCAATATAATTATGTGATATTCCCGTGAATCTAAAGACAAGATAGCATTATTTTGAATGTCACACATGTTCAAATATTTCAGGATGTTGGTTTGTGTTCATATTGTTTATTATGTAAAAGTGATATGAGCTTATCATCTTTGCTTGCAGTGAAGGAAAGATATGCTAAGCTGAGGGAACTGATGAAGGAGAACAACAAAGAAGACAAGGTTCTGCATAAGCTGCGTTTGCGAGAAAAGCGAATGAAAGAGAAGATGAAACATAAAAGATTTAGGGATGAGGAAACAGATGAGGAAGAAGGTGCTTCAGAGCTAGATGGAACTGCAAAAAGAAGACCCAAGAGGTCAAAGATATATCTTGACAATGAAAGTGAAAAAGAAAAAGGAGCTACTTCTGGTTTGGCTGCTGATTCTATATCATTAGCTGAGCAGGAAGCCCTTGCGCTCAAGTTGCTGAGCTCCATGCATTCTTAAGTGGCATTTTGTGTACTTGCACGGCAAAATGTTGCTGTATACACCATCCCTTGGTGAAAGCATTGGAGGTGCTTTAACTTAAAAGTTTGCTTAATTTTGTCCAGGGTGAGTGGGTTAACCTTCATTCTTTACATTGCTAGTGCAGCCAAGGCCTGATCCTAGTTTGAATACTATTAGTTGGCAGCTACCCTCAGACGGGTTTCATATTCG
Organism: Acanthochlamys bracteata; assembly: GCA_019914995.1. NCBI lineage: Eukaryota > Viridiplantae > Streptophyta > Magnoliopsida > Pandanales > Velloziaceae > Acanthochlamys > Acanthochlamys bracteata. The sequence goes on along the minus strand of CM034129.1, from coordinate 4,116,993 downwards.
CTGTCACTGGCTGCAGGCATGTGTAGCTAATGAAACTCGAGACACATTCTAGTCAAAACAGTTCTTACTTAAAATGATGGCTTGCGTAATCAACTAATAGGGTGAACATTTAAATAATGGATGGCTAGATATACGCTAATACAACTCGTACAGGTAAAACTTATCTCAGGGGTTCAACTAGCACAAGCAATAAGAGCATAAGGCCACGTCTACAGCATGCTTACTAAAAAAATTGCTATGCATAATTTAACCACAACCCTCGAGGCAGTTGTTCTTGAAAGCATAGCAAAACGTATTCTGGGTTGGGATCTTTTGCTGCAGAACAAACAAGCCTTCATTATCATTGCTTGCCAAACAGCCCTCGATCTAATATCCCCGGAAATGCATTTCACAATAGCCACGTCGGTGCCAATGACTAATATTACGTGAAAACCCAAGCCACCTTATAACGAAAAAAATATTGGAAATTGCACAAGTCAACTGAATTCACCTGAGCAAACTCAATGTTCAACCCTAGCTCCAAATTTCACAGGCATAACACAATTTCATCAAAACTAACTAGCTATGCAAAGAGAGAAGACATGATGCTTCAATAAGAAACATAGAAGTACCACATGTTAGGCATAAATAAAGACATTCTTTTAGCAGCTCAAGTTGACATCCAGTGACAGACAAGTCAGCATATATAGCATTTATACCATTCAGTTAAAAGCATATCAAAATTGAAGTACTGAAAACAGACAACAGATTATGTCAAGTTCACATAAGATAATAATGTCGAGAAGTTCATATATGATAACTTTACATCCCACTCAATGCACATGAAGCAGGAAGCCTTCCACAACTCAGGAACAGAAAAAGCTTTTATTGACAAACTCGTCTGATATCAACTTCTCAGTTTGAAACTAAACTGCAGGTAGAAATTCCTGGCCAAGAAGAATCACTGCACAATGGAAATGTTCAGTGAGTTTTCCTTGTACATCATTTGAAGAAGCAGGTTTACAATGAAACTGATTTAAGAAGTGAAGCAGGCAAAGAATCCTATGCATAACATAACAACTAGCAAACTTGTGTTCTGCAAGAAGGCTTTAGCTTTCAGTTGTGAAGCTAAATTATCCAGGAGTTTAGAAAAATAAATTTGATAAAAGTATTAAAGAATCTTGTAAAGCTAAAGGATCTTGGAGGTGTGATGGGGGGAGGGGAAAAGAAAAAAGAAAAAAAATGGAAACTGTCTAGGAGTTTACAAGACAAGTACTAAAGAGAACAAGGCTGGGATCTGAAAAATAAGGGAAAAAGAAAAGTCAAAGACGAGAAGCACCTGCTGCTGCTGCTGCTGTGGTGGTTGTTGATAGTTCCCATATTGATATGCTGCATATGCATACATGTTAGGATCTTGAGCTGGTTGGGTATATCCATATGCATCATATGATTGCCCATAACCATAGTAGTTGCCATTCCATTGGTTGGCATCAGTCTGTGATTGCTGAATTACACAATTACAAATTTTTAATTTCCCAATGAATAAAAGTCCAGACACATTGGAACTTTGACAACAAGAAACTTTACCTGTTTGTTGGAAGGGCTGCGGCCCCAAGAAAGCCGAATATGTTGACCGCCTAATTGTGTTCCATTGAGCATACGTAAGGCCTCTTCAGCACATTGCCTAAAGAAGTTTATCCATGAAAATCACACAGATGCATAGAATAAGTTCATTTAGCACTTATATGCAGAGCTTGATAAGCTGACCACTGACCTGCTAGCAAATTGGACAAACCCGCACCGTTTTCCTACAGGAATCTTAACATGGACTAAGTCCCCATATTGGCTAAAGACTTGGCGTAAAGTCTCCTCAGGTACATTTGGATCCAAACCACCAACAAATATCTGCACCCCAAGTTACAAAGCTACTGAACAGAAGCAAAGTGCAAGTTTGACACAGACGATAGGAAGGTCACTTACCGTGGTATTATTTGGATCGTTTTCTGAATCAGTCACTTGTGTTGTCGCCTGGAAAAAAGCTGCAAATAAAAAAACAGAAGAATGTCAAATAATGCCAAAAATGATGGAAAACCAGGGGTTACCATATTTTGCTCTAAACAGATTGCTCAGACACAAACTTGCAAAAGCAATAAGGTCAGAAAAGCCATAAACTCATCAAGCAATGTTTGTAAATGCTTGAATAACATGACCACAGAAACTAGTATCAAGTTCTTTTGAATATTGCATCTCAAGGAGAAGCAATATGAACGAAAGCAACAGTTGAAATCAGGAAAGCATCTTCAAACTATTTAATTCCTCACTGTGCATTCAGGACAGGAAATCAAGAAAGGAGGTCTGGCCACTTAAGAGAGCTAAAGAATCTAAAAATTCCTCAACCAAAATGGTATTACATCTAAAATACTATAACATGCTATAAAATTTTACGCTGGCAGTAAAAGTAGCCTGACGATGCTACAAGAGAAGATACAATATGAAAAAAGGTTATATAAAGAAAGTCTACTCTGCTAAAAAACAAAGTACCGTGGAACTACACAAAATACTACTTCCAAGAATTTCTGGTAAAAGGACTCAATCAGCACCCTAAGTGTAACATTCAAAGAGGCCTTCTCTGAGAAAAGCCTTTGTAACCACATAATCCAGATATACAAAAGAAGAAATGCATTAAAAAAAATTTGAATAGATCTATTATTTCTATGTCCCTCTGTGCAAAAGAGGCAAAGAATAAGAATGACGGAACCATAAATGATGTATCAGCTCCAGAAGCAGAAAGAAACAATAAGAGGCTTAAGAGGGAACTTCAGAGAACCAAAAGCTAAATGAATGAGGCGACTGATTTAATAAGGCACTAAACGAACTTCTCTAAAAAAACCAAAAAAAATTCAGAAGCGTCTCATGACATAAGTAACACACTGACCTAACCATGGTGGGTATTAGATAATATGCATCACATCTGAATTGACTCCTGGTCCCTATATGAAGAAGCCTGATGATGTCCTGCTTCGAGACAATATGGATTTATAAGTTTTAAATATCTTGACTAACTTAGAGAAGAATTTCGCCAATGAAGGGCTAGGAAGAAATCTAAAATTGTATATACTACGAGCAAAAATTGAACCACAATGATCTTATCCAAAAAAAAAAATGCAGTAATAAACAATATGGCTGGAAGAAAACTAATCAATGTAAGTTAAACAAAACACAGCTGCACCTCCGCTAGTCTCTAAGAAACAATTGAATAAAGCTTTAGCAGGAAACAGCTTACACTCCCAAAAGAAAATGTCAATAATGAGGTTCGTATATGTTGCATCACATTTTTTTGTCAAAAGTAGATCAAAAAGAAGGAAACATGCAATGAAACCTTTCAAACTTGCCTGTTGATTTCTTATTCGCAGCTGGACCAGTTCGAATAGGCCTTGAAGAACACAGCATTCCATTCATTTCAGCCATAGCACGAGTTTGTTCATTCAAATCTCCAAACCTCACAAAGCCATAGCCTTTTGAGCGTCCAGTTGCTCTATCTGTGACAACCTTCGCACCCTTCACTGAAGGGTAATGAGCTCTAAACAACTCTTGCAGCATGAAGTCTGTTACATCTGATGCCAAATCGCCAACAAATATAGTATGATCAGAACCATCATCTCCACGCCTCTCACCAGCTCCAGCCCAATTAAGTCGGAAAGTCTGCTCAGAACTTGGCATCATTTGACCATTGTAAGTTTGAAGCACTTGCTCCGCTGCAGCATGCGTGCGGAACTCAATAAAACCATAGCCTTCAGGCTGTCCAGTCTGCTTGTTACGAATAATTTTCACAGAAAGAACCTGTGAATCATGATTACCCCAAGATTAGTGGCTACATCATGACATCACAAATGAATACTACTATAACATCTATGAAGAATTGAAGACTCTTCTGACATCTGATTGTTTTAGGAGAGCTTACACAGAAATATAAAAATGCAGCTGGTAAGTCACAACTAAGTACATTAATTCATTTATTAGCACTTTAATACACAGATACTTGTTTCAAACATTATAATATGCACTTGAAGAAAAGCTAAAATATCGCCAAGTTTGACAAACATATTGCTGTATATTCGCATAAAAATCTGCCAGACTAATATTTGGCTACAGGGAATTTCCAAAAAAAAGAGCAAATAATTACTTCTCTTTAGAGGAGAAACCTGTAACACACTTACCACATGACCTACACATCAGCACAAGCTAGACTAAGTATACATACTACAAGCCCTTCTCGCAAAAAGGATCACACGTGAGACTTCAACTAAAGTCACCAACCAACACATAATTACATGTTTTTTTTTCTCATAACAAGGTCAAAGTTGCTTAACACAAAGTTACCTCTCCGGTGTTGGCGAAGCAGGAGTTGAGGTAGCTCTCGTCCATCCAGTACTGCAGATCTCCAATCCACAGAGACTTGGTCTCATCCGTCGGCTGCTGAATATGCTGTGGAGCAATGTAGTGCTGCATCTGCTGGTGGTGCTGCTGCGGAGGAATATGTTGCTGCTGGTGCATAGGGGGAGGAATCTGTTGCTGTTGAGCCCACATAGCCGGGGGAGGAGCCATTGGTTGGTGCTGCTGCTGGTGGTACTGCGGCGCTGGGGGTGGAATCATACCCCACTGCTGCGGCGGCGGTGGTCCACCGAAGTGCTGAGCCGACGGTAGAGCACCGGGCTGCTGCTGTTGCTGCAAGGTGGGGTCCATATGTGGCATTCCTCCTCCTGGTTGCATCATTTTAACTAAGGTTTTAACAGTAGAGAGAAACCCCAGAGAAACCCTAACCTTAGCCGGGAAGGGAAGCAGCCGGGAAAATGAAAGAGAGGGTCCAATTGTTACAGGGCGGAGTATTATATCACATTTCTGAAGAGGAGCGTTGAATCTATATAGACGCGTGTTGTAATTTGATTAGCTAAAGATTTGTCTTTTTGTAATTTGTCTTTAGTGAATAAATGGGCCTCTGTGTTACAGGTCTGCTAGTGATGCTCCATGGGAGCCCGTTATCGGAAGCGTTTGAAAATATTTTTTAGATAAAAATTTTTTGAACACAAAATATTTTTATTTTATTAAATTTATTATTTTATCTCAAAAAATAAAAATAAATATTTTGGAAACATAAAATTAAAAAAATATATTTTAAATTTTAAATCAAAAAATTATTTTCTAAACGTTTAGGACTCTTTTGAGAATAAGTTTCTAAATATAAATTTTATTTAATATATTTTATAAAATGAGCATGAATGTTGGTATTAATTTTTTATTTTAATTGTATTTAAAAATGAATTTAAAATAATCTTTTGTATTTAATTCTACTTGAAAGTAAACTTTCAATGAAATTTTGGCTGAAAGTATAAATTTTGACAAGACCAAATCTTAGTCTAACTATTCCAATTGTGTCGTAAATTTTCAAAAAAATTCATTATCCATATTCAAGCAATTATCCAAAGTCCTATTATTTAAATCTAATAGTCCATCTTCAAGCAATCATTCTAAACTATTATCATCTCATCTCAGTCTTACCGTCCCATTCTTATAGGACGATAAACCAAACGAGGACAAGTGAAATAACGTATTCAAGAGAATTTTGAGAGTGATTATAAAAAAATTTCTATAATAAATAATATTTTAAAATTTTATTTAAAAATAGATTTAATTTTTTTGACTAAAAAAATAATAAAATTTATATATACAAATAGTATGACATATAATTTTTTTATAATTTTTAAAATTTTAAAATCTATAAAATAATATAAAATTTTATCAAAAAATATAAAATATTTATTTAGAATAATAAGCACTTGAAAAGCGTTGTCAAAGATCCTCTCAAATTAATACTCACGGTGTTACTCAAGAACAATTATCAAACAGCTTCATATGCTCATCGCGTTATTATTTCTGTTAAATAAGACGGATTTATAATGAATCATTGACATTAACTACATTTACAATGAATCATTGGCCATAGAACATTACAGACTTCTGATATTTTTCTAAGGCATTTGGGATTACGTTCTCAAACGTTATTTTTTAATTTTTTAATTTTATATTTTTAATACATATTTTATAAATATTTAAAAATTTAAAAACTGTAAAAAAATTTTACGTAATGAGATCTTTTTATTATATATTTTTATTTTTATTTTGACATAAAAAAATAAAATTTATTTTTTCAAAATAGATAAAACTATTTTTTATTTTAGAAAAATTTATTTTATAAGCAATTTCAAACGTCCCCAAATCTACTTGACAAAAGATGGTTCGTTTCCCATGTTCAAATTTATCATCTATCTGAACATTCCTTAGCAAAATGATTGTGCGCTTGAAATCACTTGCAGCTATACATATTGCCAAAGAAAAGCTTTACAACATGCATGATTAACTTAAAAGCACAATGACAATATCCACAGAAAGATTTGATTCACTGATTATATAAACCTGGGAGATGCAGACTTCCCATTGTTCCTTCCTTCAGACTCCAGAGGCTTTTGGGAGTCAGGTAAGTGCCCAACATATAATGAGTGAACCATTTCTACGTACTCATTGATCTTGTCTGCTTCCCAATCATCAGTTTTTATTGGTGGAAGGTATTTCACTGTAAGAGGGGCAGGTCTCACTCGTAAACTATTTTTCCTCCATGCTAGATGTGTACCCGTGAAGATGATGGGGACAATTGGCAACTTTGTTTGTAGAGCTATGTGTACAAATCCCTAATTCAAGAAAGTAGATTGCAGTAGTAGCAGTAAAATTTGGCAAGATTTAAAAATTGAGCACATAAACCTGAGAAATACCTTCTTAAAGGGGAGCAATCTTCCTGTCTTAGATCGAGTGCCTTCAGGAAATATGACCAAGGACAAATTGTTCCTAACAATAGCACGAGCTACCTGCGTTAAGAGTGAGAGCTTGACTTACATACATCCCTTCATCTAGGATGTTAGATGGTCATGAAAGAAAAACAAAATACCTCTTTGATCGACTCCACAGCAGCTTTGGGATTCGAGCGATCTATGCGGAGATGGTTTGCGAGCACATAGAGTTGTCCAAAGAGTGGATACCATATGATCTGAAACAAACAAAAAAAAAGGAGCATCTCTTAGAATACAAATTTGGAGCATAACATCCCACAAGGAACAATCAGCAAAGGGAAGCTGAAGGCATTTGTATCCAAACTTCAATCTCTGTCGTAATGTTCAGATGTTAAAATGCAAGCTTAGGTGAGAAAGTAGCACTTGCAAACAGACACAGGGTCCCAACACATGGCGTTGTAAGTGAGGTTACTTATCACAAACTTTACTGTTGGGCCCCCAAATTAAGTTAGGCTCGGATTAGTAGCATGTAGGGCTTGATGGGCCCGAATGAAAGACGGGATTATCTTTGTGGGTTAGAACCGGATTAGTAGCATAGGGGCCTGGGATGGTGACCAAATAAAAAACGGACTAGCTAATTTGAAGGTGGGCCAACAACTCGCCTTGAATTGGACCAAATAGACTATGATTTGGTGGGCTTAACAGTTCACGCCCCTTAATAGTCCAACATTGGCTGGGTGCTGGAATGGATATGTGCTTTATGAGTGAAGAATGCTAACCCAAAAAAATTGGCCAATCCTTTTAGTGTGGAGACCCGATCCTATAATTACAATGCTCTTTCAGTGAATCAGCAACCTCGAACTTGCTATGCACAAACCTTCCGCTTATGCCAACTTTACCCTTAATGACAATCCTAAAGTAAATTACCGAAGGAGTTGCTTCAAGAAATCAAAGAGAACTGCTTAGATATTTAGTTGTAGCCAACAACTGCTAAAATGTGGTAATAATAGTGGAGCATTTATTCACCAACTGAAGTGGGGGAGGAAGAAGCTCTGCCAGAGCAACAAATCAACAAATTTTGCTTTGGATACTCTCGCTATAAAATTAACTTACCCTTAAATAACAAACACCCACAAGATATCTGCAGCTATATATAAAAGCATGTTAATGCAACAGAACAAACAAGCACACACAGAAGACTTCACATTACTCACAAATATCTCACCAATGGCTAATCAGTCATGCATATGCAATATCGAAAAGGAAATCAAGAACTCAATATTTGCAAATTATCATATCAATAGCAACCACCTACCTCCTTCTTAGCAATGCCCACTGCACCTGTAGGAGCCAACCACATGATCAGGAATATGTCCAGAGGAGATGCGTGATTGCAAATATAAATAGCTCTTGTTTTTGAGTATTCAGAACCTTCTATTCTTATTAGATTCCCCAAAATCCACATCTGGGTAAAATAATATAACCAATGTGTAAGCAACCATGAAAAAAATTAACATACAAAAAGCAACTATAAGCAACAGCAGGCAACTTGAAAAGCCAAAACTGGAACAAGCAAGTGATTACTATAGCTCATGACAATAAGTTTTACAAATCTTCCAAAATTCTATTAGTCAATAATCAATATATACTTTGAGGCCCTTCGTTTACATTGAAATCACAGAAAAAATATTAGGAACAAGTTCAGATCCTAATCCGTCACAGTTAACACATTGAATATTCTACAGCAATGACCTTCAACTGTAAGAACAAACTAATATAGATAGTCTGGGAAGGACGTTTTTTCGTTGAAGCTATGATAACTGAACTGAAAGCAAAACACACGCAAGATATGCCACTGTCTTACAACAATTATTAGGACACAAAGAAGGATAACTTTCGAAAGACCTAACTCTGAAGTACACCTTTGTCCCTGTTCATTCCAGGTTTTACTGATTTAAAGTCCTATATTACCATGGCTTAATGATCTAATACCAAGAAAGTTTTGGTAATACATATTGATAAGAGCTTAGAGACTCAGACTACTGTTAGGACTAGCTTTGTAAAGGGTTTTGAGGTTCTTGGCTTTTGGCCTCAATTGTGTCAATGGTGTTTAGTCAATGAGCTTCCTCTCCAAATTGTAACTATTTCACCAGATCTTAGGCACTTCTTGTTTTGTGGGTAAACCGGAACTCCCAGACTATTATTAGAGCTTGCTTGGTAAAGGATTTTAACCACTTTCCCCTTAATTATAATCAAAAGGACTCTGACAAAGAACAGCGTCGTCAACACACAATCACACAGCAAAATGAAATGAAAAAGGGAAAACTATATTAGTTTCAGATGTCAATGATCATCAAGAAACCTGCATTGGACATATTCCGAAAGTCAAAAAGCATAGCAGGAGTTCAGGTAAACTTGAAGAAATCCATTGTTTTATCCAAAACTCAATAAATGATACTAACTCTTCAACCGGTCTTACAAAGCATGAGGACTTTCAACTGTGCAAATCAACTACACGATAGGAACTGCATACTTTGCTGTTATCATGAGGAATACTCTAGTATGCAGACGTTAGTGCAAACTCCATAACATGGCAAAATTATATCCTTGCACCCTTAAAACTCAAACTTCTTTCCATTTCAATTATAAAATTCAACACAAAGTGTAACGATAGTATCAGCTGGAAAAAAAAACACCCAAAGGTCTCCGAAAGCCATCGACTATGACTCTAATAATGCAAGCACGTAGGGGTGACAAAAATCGACCCGATCCGAAAACTCGATCCAAACCGATCCGAAAAGGTCGGGTTCGGATCAAGCTTTATACGGGTTTGGGTCGATTTCGGGTCAACTCGAAAATGATCCGAAAATTTTAAACAGGTTCGGGTCGATCCGAAAATGATCCGTTTAACTATTTATATAGTATATATTACTTAAAAATTAGAAAAAAAACAAAAAATTTAAATTTAATTTGTATATATATATTTTTAATTTATCTTAATTTTAACTAATTTTTATTTAATTTATAAATTTATCAAAATTAATATTTTTACTTTTTAAATACATCATAATTAATAATTTTGATATATTATTATTAAAAATTATTATTTATAATTTTTATTTAATAATTTAATTATTAAATGGGTCGATCCGAGTTTGACCCGGTTATAAATAGGTTGGGTTAGGATTGACAATTTTGACTCATATAAATAAACGGGTCGGATTAGGGTTGAACTTTTTTTATTCGATTATTATATAGATCGACCCAAAATTGACCTACGAACTCATATTGCCACCCCTACAAGCACGTGCTAGAAGCAACTTCACACCCAAACACTTCCACTAATAATCAAGCACTCAGGAATGTTTGTAAGTAATTTATAAAAAAAAATCTATAGTAAACACTATTAAAAGAATATTTCAAAATAAATTCTGTTTTATTAGAAAATATATAATAATAATAATAATTTTTTAAAATTTTAAAAAAATATAAAATTAAAAATCAAATAAAACAGAGTTCGAAAAAGTTTAACCAAACAGCATCCCAATTTTAATGGCTCAATCAACATACACCAGGCCTATTCCACTGTAAAACTTCTAGAAAGAAAAAAAGAAAAAAAGGAACAGTTCACGAATTCACTAGTCCAAGCTAAGAAATTTCAAAAAATTCAAAACAAATCATCAAATATCAAAAAAAAAAAAAAAAATTGAAACCAATCGAAAACTTATAGGATTAAATTAAATGTACCAGCATCCGACCGGTAACATGTCCATAAAAATATTCCCCTGCGGACACGCTCATACTGCCACGGGAGTAATAGCAACATAATAAACGCCCAGAAGAAAGTTGTCATCGACATGGCAAGGAAACAAACAAGAATCCTAATAACCGAAACCAACACCGTAGACCACCGATCATCATCCGCGTAATAAACATCACCAGCAACAGAAGAAGGAGAAGAAGCAACACCGTCCGACGTGGCAAACAGCACCGTTTGACCCCTTTTGTCCTCTACTGTGAGCTGCTGCTGACTTGGCGGTGACGGCGGCTCTAGAGAACGTAAATTAGTGTCTAGCCAACGGCTTCGGAGGAACGTAGCTCCAGATCGATCCATTGATTAAACTTACGGAAAAGTTTCGGAGGAGAGAAGTGTGGGAGAAGAAATTTTATATTCGATAAGAGAATATGTATCCAAAAGTGTTATTCTATCTATCATGGAGTAAGAAATTAGTTGAAATTTTTGTGTGGGACAGAGAAAAGGCTGAGGAAGAAAGAGTTCAGAGTTTGAAAACTTTTGTTGGTGTTGTTATAAAAACGAAAAAGAAAGAGCGGAAGAAATTTATTATATGGAGCTGGTTTCTTTCATTAGAGGTCCAGTAATATTTTATATAGGATATGAAGGTCATTTGTTAGGGAACATATATGGACTTATTATATAACAAGACCAAAGTCTTGTTTGATGGAGTTGTGATAACATAAGTTCAAGTTTTAAGCTTCCATTAAGGAATCTTGGTTATCTGAGTTATATAATTGCACTAATATAGTTTTAATAAACTTTAATTTAATAATTTTAACATATTCATAAAATTATGATAAAACGATAAAAAAATTATGGAAAAAATAATTCTAAATAATAGTAAAGTATTCAGATACAATGCTAAGCTTTTGAATTAAAAAATTCAAGCTCAAATAATAGAATTACAAATTCCACTGAACAAAATATTAAAGTAGAACTTAAACAATCACGTACGCGATAGTATATCCTATACTATAGCTCATAATAGGTGGAAATTGGCTATGTGGAAAGTATGTCATTCTATATGACTATATGAGAGTTAATCATGCCAAAGCAGCTTATTTGAGACCTTCTTTGCAAAGTATAAAGATAATAGAATAATCTTGCAGAGTCATACGATAAGTGTTTTTTCTTTACTCCCCAAGTTATTTAAAATAAAATTAGTTTTACATAATTTCTTATTTTAAATAATTTAATTTCTTAAAAATATTATTTTTGAATAAAAAACACAACCTAAGAAACAGAAGAAAAAAGAACCAAGTGTCAAGAGCTTAAAATAAAAAAAGGTTATTTAAAAAAATTATTTGTAATTATGTAAAAATAATGTATTCTAAAACATAAATATTACAAAAGTTATCATATATAGTTTATCTGTATTTTTTTAATTTTTTTTAAAATCTTGATAATATTGTAAAACATATATAAAAATAAAAATGCAAAGAAAATTTTAAATAGTAATAAGTATTATCAAATGTCTTCAAATAAGAAATCGAAATAATTTTTCCTCTGATACGGAATAATTTGAATGGAAAGTTTCTGGACGAGAAAACACAAATCCAGATTGCCCATGCATTATAAATATAATAACTTTATCATACATAAATAAGTATTATCAAATGTGGTGCCTGCTGACAACAAAGCAGTGGAGAAGAAAGAATACTAAAACAGAGAAGAATGATCAATCAATCAACGGAAAACATCACCCAAAGCAGTTGTATCTCTTTATGTTTTCTCTGAAATGCCTGTTTCTAGATTCGTAAAAGATAGAATATCATTTATATATAACGCGTATTTTAAATATTCATAACTAAATTTTGTAAAGATAAAAAATAAAATATAGAATTTTTTGAAAAATAAGTTAGAAGTAAATTTTAGTTTTTATATTTCAATTGACTTTTGAAGTGAATTAAAAGTGAGTTCAGAAAAAAAAAATACAGTGAAATTTAAATTTTATTTTAGCAGAACTAAAAATTCAAATTCTCAATTTTGTTGCAATTAAAATATAAAAAATTAGTGAAATTTTAATTTTGGAGAAAAAAATTAGAGTTCTACTAACTTAAAACACACCCATAGTAGATATATATACATCATAGGTATGTGGCAATATTTTGGATAATGCTTAGATGTCGCCCATGTCTTGGATAGATCCTTTTAAGGACAATAAAGTTTCAACTTTAAAAAAATATACATAATCTTTAAAAATATTTAAAATAAAAAATATAAATAATTTATAAATTATAAAATAATTATATTTATAAAATAATATTTTTACAAAATTTTAAAAAATTTTATTTTTATAAGTATTTTAAAACGTCGTTTTTGTTAAAAATAACGAGTGTGTTCGATTGTCGATAGTAGTAGCGAAAATATAAAACACACTCAAAGATCTTGCGTAAGCAATATGAGAATTGAGAAAAGAGCAAAACAAACACAAAGACAAGAGATTTACGTGGAGAAAAATGAGAAAAATTCTACGGGAAGACAAACTAGCCTTCAAGAAAATTACTAACTCAAAACAATTACAAACTCTTGTATTATATTTTAAGTTGAACTTCTAACTAGAATACTTTGCTTCTATCTTCTTCATTTGATGTTGTGAATGGTATGATTGATGCTTCAAACAAATACTTCTTATCCATATATATAGTGTGCCAAAAAGACTCTTGAATTTTCAAACCTTCCCATTAATTGAGTCCTTTGGCTTTCCATCTTCCATTAGATTCTTCAACTTTTTTAACCTTCCAACTTTATGAGTGGTGTTTTATCTTCCTTAATTCTTTAACATTCCAATATGAATGCATATTTAATTTGTTAACCACTAATTTACATAGTGCTTTACAATGTCTAACAAATCTCCCACTTAAAAATACTTTGTAAATTACAATCCAAGAATAACAAAATATCGATACGTAAGTGTCAAAATTCGACGACACTGAAACTAGATACGACTAATAGGAGCAGGGCTAGCACGCATGCTAGCTGACTTTCTTTACCTCATATCGTTGTCTATTTTTCTTCGGTTCGATTGCTATCTTGAAGGGATTTCCTTTCGGCTTTCTTGTCACATCCAATACTGTTCTCCATTGTGATTCCATACAGAGATCTACAAAAGAAAAACTTGTTAAGAGTTACCACTTTAGTTAAAGCATCCGCAGGGTTCTCTTTGGTAGGAATTTTGAGCATATCAATGCTCTCACTGGAAACCACCTCCCGTACGTAATGATACTAAATATTTATGTGTTTTGTTATAGAATAAAGTGCTGGGTTTCTTGAAAAATGCAATGCATTTAGGCTATCACAAAACAGAGATAGAGTCTCATGTTTTTGCCCAAGTTCTTCCAACAATCTCTTCATCCAGACCCCTTCATTGCATGCATGTGTTACTGCTATATACTCAGCTCCGTTGTAGACAGAACTACCACGGACTGCAGTTTATAATACCAATTGACAGCACCACTTGCAAGAATAAACACATAACCAGAGGTGGATTTTCTCATATCTAAATCACCTGCGTAGTTTACATCAACAAATTCTTTGACAACAAAATCAGATCCTCTGTAACACAATGCAGCATTTAAAGTTTTTTTCACATACCGAAGGATCCTTTTTACCGTCTTCCAATGCTATGATACCACTTGTTAGAAATAGCAAGTGTGTTCGATTGTCGATAGATGCAGCAGAAATATAAAACACACTTAATGATTTTACGTAAGCAATATGAGAATTGAGAAAAGAGCAAAATAAACACAAAAACGAGAGATTTACGTAGAAAAAATGAGAAAAACCCCACGGAAAGACAAACTAGCCTTCAAAAAAATCACTAACTCAAAGCAATTACAAACTCTTATATTATATTTTAAATGGAACTTCTAACTAGAATATTTTGCTTCTATTTTCTTCACTTGATGTTGTGAATAGTATGATTGATGTTTCAAACAAGTATTTCTTACCCATATGTTTTAAAAAGACTATTGAATTTTCAAACCTTCCCATTAATTGAGTCCTTTGATTTTCCATCTTCCATTAGATGCTTAAACTTTTTTAACCTTCCAATTTTATGGGTGGTGTTTTATCTTCTTTAACCCTTTGGATTTCAACATGAATGCATATTTAATTTGTTAACCACTAATTTATATAGTGCTTTACAATGTCTAACAGTTTTTTATTCGTCGCGAAAAATAGTGGAGCTTGGTGATTGATAAGTTGCTACTTGTTTGTTTGCTTGTGGATGACTTATTAACTAGGTAGCTACTACCCTTAATAATTCTTTATTTGTGAAAAGACAAACGTAAAAAACGTAGTTGTGTTACGACACCTTGATGCTTCTTCATTTGATTGTTCTATTTATTATTATTTGCTACATAAGCTCTTCGTTAGTGAAAGCATTTGTTGAAGTTTATATCAATACTGAAACATGCTTGTAGCGTATAATATTAATTCAACTTTAGTTGCCTGATTATTAATATAGTTCCTTTGATCTCTCTTTATAAATTATAATAAATGACCTCCTCTAAAGCATTAGAACATTGGACCTATAATTTATAATCAATTTGCTATCAAAATAAATAGCTTTGAATTTAATAGCAAGAGGAGTCGAACTAATGATTAATGTGAGGCTATATTCTTAACAAACGGATCGATTCACTGAAGGTTTTAATCGAAAATTGAAGAACAAAATATATGCTGAATTTCAGTATTGATAGCCTTCATCAATTATTTATCAAACTTGAAGCAATAAAACCATTCATTCTCAACTTTATTAACATTTTTTTAAATTAGAATGTTCTACAATACATTGACGTTGCCAAAAGCCTGCATTTAGCAAACCTCCCCTTTTTGTTAATTGGTTCAATTTCATCCCTCCTTAGCTGTCAGGTTGACAAAAGCAGTATTCATTATTTCAACATCTCTAATATTAAAACTTTGGGTCACCGACCGTAGAGTGCTTAACATACTTCAAAGAATTTATTTTTAAATATTATAATATTTTATAAAAATTTTATTAAAGCAATTTTAAGTGACCCTTTAATGACAAAGGAAATAGTGGAAATGCAAGTTGGTATTTGCCAACGCCTATCCATCTACTCGCACACTTATATTACAAACAGTACGGCCCAATATTTCTTTCGTATAGGCCTTTGCCCAATGGGTCAGGTCCTCTCTCTCTCTCTCTTCACACGCCCGCGCTGCTTTTGCTTCCGTTCAACCCGCCCTTTCCTGTTCCTTACTTTCTTCGGCCTCTCTCTCTCTCTCTCTTTCTCCATCTTCGATCGAGAGAGAAATAGAAGAAAAGAAAAGATGAGCGTGGTTGGGTTCGATATCGGTAACGACAGCTGCGTGATCGCCGCCGTGAAACAGCGTGGCATCGATGTTCTCCTCAACGAAGAATCCAAGCGAGAAACACCTTCTCTTCTCTCCTTCACCGGCAAACAACGCCTCTTCGGTCCTGCCGCTTCTTCTTCTTCCACTTCTTCAACAACAATTTCACAAATCAAACACCTGCTAATCCAATCTCCCAACACTCCGATTAAATTCCGCGGAAATCGTTTGTTCACACCAACGCAGCTGCTCGCAATGCTTCTGTCCCACTTGAAATCACAAGCGGAGAAATCGCTTAACACGCAAGTCTGTGATTGTGTTATTAGCATTCCTTGTTATTTCTCAGATCTTCATCGTAGAGCTTACCTTGATGCAGCTGCGATTGCTGGCTTGAAGCCTCTCCGTTTGTTCCATGACAATACAGCTACTGCTCTCTCCTATGGGATTTACCGGAATTCTACAGATGCGATTTCGACTGTTGTGTTTGTTGATATCGGACATTGTGATACGCAGGTTTCCGTTGTCGAGTTTCACCCTGGAAAAATGCATGTTCTTTCTCATGCTTCTGATCCTGCACTTGGAGGCCGTGACTTTGATGAATTGCTGTTTGATCACTTTGCTAGCCTGTTTAAGGAGCAGTATGGCATTGATGTCCGTTCCAATTCGCGCGCAGGCAATCGCCTGCGGACAGCCTGCGAGAAGCTGAAGAAGGTTTTGAGCGCCAATGCTGAAGCACCAATCAGTATAGAGTGCTTGATGGACGAGAAGGATGTTAAGGGGTTTGTGAAGAGGGAGGACTTTGAGAAAATGTCGTCTGGACTCCTAGAGAAAGTCTTGGTGCCATGCAGGAAGGCACTTGAGGATGCTGGAGTTAGCTTGGATAGGGTACATTCTGTGGAGCTTGTAGGGTCTGGGTCAAGAATACCGGCAGTCGTTAGAGCTTTGACTGGGTTCTTCAAGAGGGAGTCGAGCAGAACTCTTAATGCGAGCGAGTGTGTCGCACGCGGTTGTGCCCTTCAGTGTGCCATGCTCAGCCCTGTGTTCAGGGTTAGAGAGTATGAGGTATGGTGGAAAAATAAATTGCTTTTTTCTTTTTTCTCTTGCTTCTTTGACACTGGATGCATACTGGTTTGCTTTAAAGAAAGTTATGAAATACTAATACTGTGTCAAATCTGTCAGTCTGAACATGATCTATATTATTGCAGAGTAGAGTTTTTGCATAGTTATTTTAGTACAAGCAAGTTGACCAAATAATTAGACTTGTTACTGACAAGTCATTGCTCCAATGCACACAGTTCCTGCAGTTATGGAAGTCTGCTTTTGACCTTGCTTTGTCTTGTGTGCATCTTTGGGTAATGGCACTGTATAACTTTTAAATCATGGATATGGTAAATTGTTGAACTACGCACACAACTAGGATATGGTGCATATAAATGTTGATGGGGAAAGTGAAAGTTACCAAGCTTGCAGAAATAATGTGTTAGCCAATAGCATCGAACCTCTTGCTCTAGTTAAGATGTAATATGTCAAAACAATATCTTATTATTATATTATTATTATTATTATTATTATTATTAAAAATTATTATTTTGGAATAGAATCCAAATTCGTAGATCTTTTTCCTGAGGTCAATCCTCCAAGTATCTAACTAAGCTTTGTTTTGGCCTTATCAGGTACAAGATTCACTTCCATACTCTATAGGATTTTCATCTGGTGAACATCCCTTCTCTATACAGGTGCAAAACATATTGTTCCACAAAGGCCAATCTATACCTAGTGCTAAGATGCTCACTCTCAGACGATCCAGCACCTTCCATCTGGAAGCTTTCTATGCTGATCCAAGTGACATTCCTCCTGGTGCATCTCAAAAGATTAGCTCCTTCAAGGTATGCATGCGCTTCTGATGTGTTCGACTGCTCTAGAATCGGTATAGGTGACAATTAGAATCAGATTCATCATTAGGTGGTTTCTTCATATTGCTGAGAGTTGTGGCTATGCAGTATTATGAAAAAGTATTTAGTTATCACTACCGAGTTAAGTGTAATCAGTCAAAGTTTTTAGCTTTATCTAGTTTTAGTTGTTTCATGAGGGTGAGTTATAGCCTTATTTCAAGCAAACACTTCATTATGAGTTCATTAAAAGGTGAATTGGTTGAACAAATCACCTGTTGTTTGACATAATGGATGAAGTTTTTCCTTAAGCTCGCTTATTGTCTCCATTATAAGCTTCTTAAATGGTAGAATGCTTCATTTGAATCTTGATTGAAAAATGATCTCATAATGTGTATCTGATGAGAGGATCTTTTGTATAAAAAATTAATATTCACATTGCAACTGAAGGTATTCCAAGTTTCTAGCTGTTAAAGCTTATGTTTAGTTAAGCTACTTTCTTTGATTTTTGACAGCCAATCTTTGTGATAGGCACTAGTCCTGCTAGTACGTTTGATTATAGAGTTCACTGGGTTTTCGTTTATAGGAATCTTGTGTTTCCACCTTTAAGTATCTGATAGAAAATTTTGTCTTTGCAGGTTGGTCCTTGTCAGGCTTCTAAAAGTAGTGGAGAATCTAAAGTGAAAGTCAGGATAAGTTTAAATCTTCATGGCATTCTTACAGTAGAATCAGCATCAGTGAGTATGGATTGTACCTTATCTAAGATGCCCTACAATATAATATACTTCTTTTAATTATTGATTATTTATCGTATCATAGTATAATACTTCAACTGCTTCAGTTAATTGAAGATGAGACAACAACTGACCAAGCTACAAGAGGTTTGGACCAAACCATTGTGGATAATATAGATGGTGAAATTTCTCCTGATGTTCAATCTGACCAGAAGGTGTACGCTGATAACAACGGAATGCTGGAGCAATCTGGAACTGGACATATGCCTAGTGTAAGATTTGCTTAATTCAACTAGCAGTTTATAAAAGGCATAACGATATGCACCACACCATATAAAACCACTGGATATTGGTTTGGTTTCAGTTCCTACTATCACACCAATTATTATTCATATTCCAGACTTGTAGAGTTTAGAGACACTCTATGAATTCAAGCATATTCTTGAATTTCTATTCTCAATGGGAGAATTTCTATTCTCAATGGGTAATATGGTCAATTTCATTGCACAGCATATATTCATCTTACTTTCTTTTTTTGGAGGTAAATGTAATTCATCTAACATAAATTGCATTCCTTGTAGCAAATCACGTGAAGGTTCCTAATCATCTGTTTAAAGGCACTACAAATTCACCTCAATGGACTCTAAGATAGATATGTTTTGGTTTAAATATCAATTGCATTGATATTGTTATTTCCTATTTTTTATTATTTATGTTTCTTAAAATTCTGTGATTTTGGTGATGATCTTATTCGTAATAGCTGCCTCTGTAAATGTTGTGGTTTTCAGGCTGATGAAATGCACAAAGAAAGATACTTGAGAAGGCTTGACTTATCAGTTTCTGAAACTGTTTATGGTGGAATGACAAAGGCTGACCTCTTTGAAGCTCAACAGCTAGAAAAGCAGCTAGCCTATCAGGACAAACTTATGGAGCAAGCCAAGGATAGGAAAAATGCATTAGAAGCTTATATCTATGAGATTCGCAATAAGGTGAATATGATTCTCAATGTCTTCAATGTGTCTTATTTCAGTTGCATATTTGCTCTCTTAGTTAAACGATTACTTACAGCTTTTTGAGAGATACCGAAGCTTTGCTTCAGAATCAGAAAGGGAAGGCATCTCAAAGAACTTACACGAAATGGAAGAATGGTTGTATGAGGATGGGGATGATGAAACTGAAGGAGTTTATAAGGGTAAACTTGATGAGCTCAAGAAGGTAAATATTTCTTGCGTGTTCGCTGTGTTCATGTAAATTTCATAAGGAAATACTATCCTGATTATCCCTTTCTATTGTATAGTTCCCTCTACCTGCAATATAGGATCCACTTTGCTGCATAGCTTCTATGGTTATTTTATTTTCTGCTGCTTGTGACTATTTATTCCCTGCAAAACCTTTGGTGCCTATTTTTCTAACTATGTTCCACCATGTTGTTGTTTTTGTTCTATTTTCTAGATCTCATTCACAAATTATATTTGTAAGTACTAGTCGTTTGTGGTGCAGCTCTCTCACTCATATTGTCATAAGCACATACATGAAAACAATCAAATAAATGGATGGTGGCTACTGAAGCATGAGCAGTTTCTTTTCCCTTTTGTGCACTTGGTTTCTGTTTGGGATATAAAGGGTGATGCTGAATTTGTAAGCAAGGGCTCGGCGTGTCGCATAGTTTCTGTGAGGTCTTAGTAATTTTTGTGAATTGCACAGGCATGAGTTGTGGTACTTTGGTTCCTTTCAGCATCATAGAATGTCCTTTGAACATTCAACTATCTATGCAACAAGTGCATTACAATACTTATGAATGTTTGTACATATAAACTTAAACAGTTTTAATGTATATAATTAATGACAAACATCTGAAGGTTTTGTGAAGAAGTATTTCCATTAATCTAAAAGGCATTAGTTTGTCAGTAGTGTCAAATGCTGGAAAGTCAAGAACACAAGACCTTATCTGGCTTCTCCGTTATCTTTGTAATTTCACATCTACAAATTCGATTTTATGTCTAGGAAGCTATATCTTTCCTCTCCTTGTCATGTTGTTTATTCAATTTGCTTAGTTAGGTTATGTTTGAGAGAGCTGGATCTGTTGGATATACCTTCAATAGATTTCCTTTGGCATTTTCTTTGGTTGCTAAGGTTTAAAGTTCTTCTTGTTGCTTACAGCTTGTGGATCCAATTGAAAATCGATTCAAAGACGAAGAAGCCAGAGCCCAAGCAACTAAAGAGCTGTTGAACTGCATAGTTGATTATAGGATGGCTGTCAAATCATTGGCAACATATGAACGAGATGCTGTATGATACTTATATTTTCAATTATTATTGTTATTATTATTCATCATTAGAAACACTGATTGCTCATCTCCTCAGATAATCAATACGTGCAATGAAGCAGAACAGTGGCTGCGGGAAACAACACAGCAGCAGGATTCCTTACCAAAAAATGCTGATCCAGTACTCTGGTCTCATGATATTAAGAAGATGACTGAATTCTTGAACACGTATTCTTTTAAACTAGTACCGAAAACCTTTATGCAAATTTGATACATGAACCTTAAAGTGCTGGAAAGTATGTCATTTTAGATGCATATTCTTTTTAAGTTTAACTCTCACAAACGTTTTTTTCTTTTTTCTTGTTTTTGGTGCAGAACATGTAACAACATACTCGGGAATAAGAGCTTTCCAAGATCAGAAGATGCCAAAGGCACAAATAACTCAAACACTTCGGAGGGAATGCAAACAGACTAGTGCTTTTGAAAATAGTGTAAGGTGTAATGCATTTTTATATTGTTATTGCTTTTGGTCATAGTTTTCTTTTTGCAGTAATAGCTTTCAAAAGCTATTTGCATTGGCTTATTCTTATTTGTTAATATAATTTCAATATAACTGCCACTTTTAGGCAGTTTTCTTTTGAGAAAAAGGTCCCTTTTAGATGTTTGATACTTTCTTAGCATATTCTAACTTTTCTCTCAAAATTATAGTTATGCAAAGATTTCATGTAGTTACTTTCCTCTATAAAAAAAGTTTATTAGATGCAAGAATTTCCTTTCTTTTATTTCTTTGTTTTCTGTATCTGCTTTTTGATTGAGCCATCTTGGTCTACTAAAATTTCTAGGTAACTAATATCTCAGCTTTAAGATAGCAGACAAGTAGAGCTACTGTCTTTCTGCTGTTGAATGTCACTGTACCACTAAGTTTTCTAGGTAACTAATAACTCAGTTTATGATAGCAGACAAGTAGAGCTACTGTTTTTCTGCTGTTGAATGTCACTCTGTACCACAGATTTTGTGATGGATTATAATAGGAGTTTTTTTGTATTACAGCTTAAAATGACGCATTTGTATGTGGAAGGTTAATTAGAAATTTATATTGATCATCTATTGTGGTTGATTCCTGAACATTAAAGAACATCTTCTATTGACCTCATAAGAGTGATGAACTTGTTGTAATCTTCTATGTTTCTATGCAATTGTCCATCCCTGTCACATGAGCTTATGGTTGTACTTGCTGCTCAATTTTAAGATTTTCAAATTGTGAAGTCATTCAGGATAGAGCGTAACTTCATGGTAAACAGCATTAAGATTGTGGGCGCCCGCCTCTGCACACGCACATACCCAGACACATGCATGCACTCAAAAAGTTTATCCATTCTACTCATCTTCCTCAAACTTGATTTGTGCTCTGGAAATTCTCTGGAAATCTCAGTCTTTACTTTTTTGTTCTAGTACTTTATTCTATGCACTTTTTTTTTCTAGTTCTCGTACTTTATTCATTCTAGTACTGTTTCCATTTGAGGCATCAAAACCTTTTTTATTCTATACACTTTTTTGTTCTTTTATGCCATCCATTTCTAGGTTTGATACTTTAGCTGATCAGACAAGAGGATGACTTCCAAATTCTTTTCACTGTCGATACCTGGATATGGTACCAGAGATGCCATATTCCTGTCACGATTTGTCAATCATAGAAGATATTCCTTAGAACAAAATGATAAATCCATGACTCTTCAATCTGACATATTGGTTTGCATTATAATATGATGGAATATGGTGAGTCATGTTACTAAATTCCTCAAGAGAGATTTACAAATGGCTAGAATGACAGTACTGGATTCGAACAATGACACCTTGGTTTAGAGCTCCTTTGTAGTGGCTGATAAAAAATCCAAGAAAAAAATCTTGATCTCATTTCCACAGGATGCACTGCTTTCAACAAAGAATACTCTTTGCACCTGATTTTCATAGTATTGCATGGTCCGCATAGAATCCATTGTTGAAGAATTATAACACTTCCAACAATTTACTCATTTGTCTTCAAGAAGAGGCTGCTTTTTGTCCTCCCACTTCTTCAATCTGCTTTGTGCTACTTCCACCTGTGGGTTGCCATCAAACATACTCGTCATATGTCAGAGTTACTACAATGTAGTGAAAGTCAGGTAGATCTTTGTTCTAAATTTTCAGAACATGGTGCAACATGCAGCTGGGATTGATCCCTATGTATCAGAATGAAATATTATTATTGAGGGGAATCATTGTTTCATTTGTTGATTTTAGTTGGTCATGCATGGGAATTCGATTTGTATAATTTCTTTCTATTATGTTTTACATATACTAAACATAATAGATAAACAATCAATTGGTCTCAGCTTTGGATTTAAAGGATACTTCTTTTTCTATTTTTCTTGTCACATTATGTGACTACCTGTTCTTTTTATTTATGTTTCTCTAGTTAGTTGATGCGATGATGGTTCATTGATATTTAATGTAGCAAGTCATTATGATGTTAAATTAGAATCAAATTGTACAATCCACATAATTTGAAAAGAAGTTTCTTTTCTTTGGGTTGTCTTTCCATGCAGGAGTTTTGTAAACAAAGAATCACGAGAGTTATGAGTATAGAGACACACACACAGGTAGTAGTTATGTAGTTTTGGTATTTATAGTCATTTATGGAGTAAATCATGACGTAATGTTATGAAAAACGCTCTGATGGTAAATTGTCTTTTATTCATTTGTTTATGTTTTTGTGTTCATGCTGGACAAGAAATTGAAGAAATGATCACTCCCAATAGTTTGCCGGATGTTCTATTTTGGTTTTGAGTCTTGCGTTCTTGACTATGATGCTCTTCTTTTCAAGATTTATGTACTACTATTCATTCTAATATCTATCTGAAATGCACTTATATTGAGTTTTAATTTTGAGATTTCCTACAGGTGCATAGGAAGTACTAGTTACCTCTTTGTTCCAGTTTGTTTTGTAAGTGACCCAAAGAAGTATCAGAGTCTGCATTGTTGTTCCTCCGATCATTCCAGTCCATATTCCCTGTCATCATTGTTCTATTGAAAGTTAAATGTTGTAAACACGAAGATGTGGAATGAATTTGAGCAGTAGCCTTCATTCTTACCTTGGCTCCCAACTTAAAATAGAATCCTAGTAGACAACCTAGAGGGACTCCGACAACGTAATAGCAGCCGACGTTAACGTAAGCGACGGATGCTTGCCATCCGCAACCAACAGCAACACCTAAGTTCACGAAAAAGTTTTTTCAGAACATCAGTGAGTTCTCCATTTCTGGGTAACAATACAGCACCCCAGCCAAATTGAAGAAGTTGAAGGAAAAATATACCCGAAAGCACTGGCTGTATTCCGTTGAGGATGATGGTGATTCCCAGTAGCGGGCAGAGTTTGGACACTGCATGAGCGACCTCTTCTCCTTCGGTGAATATATAACTGAGGACGTCTCGGAAACACAGGATTACTATTGCCAAGATAACTGAAATAATCAACGACAGCAAAGTCACCACCACAACGGAGAATGCTGCCGATCTCGGGTGTGCTGCTCCGAGCTCATTGCTAACTCGAACACTACATAATAGCAAAATTAGAGAATCGAACATTCAGTTATTGTTCAGTAGAATTCAGTAATGCATACAAGATTCAAGCTGGAAATTTACCTTGCCGCCGCATTGAATCCGACGGAGATCATAAAAACCCAACCGGAGATTGTCATGCTGTTTCCAAACAAAGACATAAGTTAAAAGAGTGTCTATCAAACAAAGTCGAACGAAATTTAAGAAGACAACTAAATTCTAGTGCAATGGTTCTTTTAATTCTTCATGGTTAGCAATAGGTACTATAATTTTTAGTTGGTAAATTTCGGGAACTATTATCAACGTTGAAAAAGTCTTTTAATGTGCCACGATGCTAATCTTAACCAGAAACTACACATGTTTAGATATACGAAGACAAAAAAATTTCATTTTGTCGTGTTTTAGATGTGTATGGTCTCAAATGAATAATCTTTTCTCAAGCAGAATAAAATATTAATTGCGATGAAAACAAAGAAGAAGAAGATAATAGAAATTTTATCCAAGACTGATGGGTGAACTTATGGCCTCATGTGTTATTGAGAACTTAATCCATATGACCATCTGTCCATGTTTTTGGCTCATTAGAGGATGAAAAAACAAACGACTTAAGTTGATCCTTTTCGTCCGTGTCTAGATTCTACAAACCCAAGTTTTGCATGATTTTACCTAAAGACAAAAAACAGCAGCTAAAACTTGTATACTTCAAAACTGTTACGAATCACCAGCTTACTTTTTTAAGGCATTTCAACTTGAGATTGATTTCCTAACTACCATTTTAAATTAAAATTTTGACACTAACATCACAAACCAATATTCTAATTGCATGTGTTAATGACAGTAATTAATCACTACTATTTTTTTTTTCTTCTCTTACCACACACTGAGCGAATCTAAGGCAAGTTGGGGGTTGGGAAGCAGACCGGCGATGAGCACCAGAACCTGAAAATACCAAGTTTCTAAACATAGCATTACGGCCGAAGCTGCCGACAGTTTCAGAAACCCCCAAAGACCACTGAACGCCGACATGGAAAACCCCCTCCATGTTCTCCGGCACCGTTCGCTCGTAACGATGTACAGGAACTGTGCGCCGACGATGATCCACCAAGATATGCTCAGCATGAGGGATGCACCTACTAGACCTAACCCTAGCTTGTACACAATTACCCAGCTAAGAAGCAAGTGTACGCCTAACGTAGCCGTAGATATGTAGGCGCTTGGTGCGACGATGCTTTGAGATTGCAAGAATTTCTGTATTGGAAAGTTGGCGGCGTATGCAAAAATCTGCGGTATAAGGCCGTAGACGAACACCGCTGCTGCCGAAGCTATCTCTTGTGATTCACCAAGTAGTATTAGTAAAGGTTTTGAGAAACCGTAAATGACGGCAAGCGGAACGCCGGTTGCCATCAAGAGCACAGTTGATCTCTGCATGTAGATTCCTAACATCTCGTAACGGTTCGCACCGTACGCCTGCCCGCATAACGTCTCCACTGCGCTTCCCATGCCAAGCTGCCCGTACGCGTCATAAAACAAAATTCTTAATATCGAGATGAAGAAGAAGATCGAAGAATCATTTATATATATATTATCTTAAACTTTCACTACTGAAAATCGATCGATCCATGTTTGCGTACGTACCATGAGACCGTAGGCAAACACTTGAATACCGGTGTTGCCTAACGAAGCAGCAGCTAGTTCAAGATTACCAAGATGGCCGGAGAAAATCTGCGTAGACATGGACATCAAGTAATTGATCATATAAACAATAACCGCAGGCGCAGCGAGACGAAGAAGCATGCCCAGCTCTATGCTCATAGTACGGCGCCAACGGTGAAACCGCGTCATGGAGTCATCTCCAAGGATTGCTTCCATCTCATCGCTGACTTCTTCACCGTGCTTCTCGTCTGTTATCATAGTCGGCGGCGACGACGTCGGCAGCTGATTATCGTTGATGTTGCTACTAGAAAGCAGAGGTGTTCTAGATGATTTCGTGGCCATTCGTAGTTATCGACGAGTTGTTAACTGTATCAATGTAGGTGAACAGGTGAAGAGAACAACTCTTAGCTAGCTAGCTAGGTAGCAGCGCTGGTGTTTAAAGACTTGTTCATATAGTTGTAATTAACAAGGACCAGTTATATTTGAGAGCGATGGATTCAAAATTGGTGTCTATGTCTTCTTTGATTGATGTAGTTATAAATTAAAACTGAGATACACATAGCCAAATTTAATTTTCTTCTTCTTCTGTTGAGCCTGACTTCAATAGATTAATGTGCGGCTGAGGTAAACGTGACAATGACTTCTATAGCTGATTGATCGATGAAGGCACGTTTTACTTTAGTGGAGTTTTAGAGATGAGTTTTAAAAAATAAATTATTTAATATTAATTAATAAAATTAGTTAACTATTATTTTTTTTATTTAAGTTAATTTAAAATATAGTTGTTTTTTAAAAAAAATTAAATTTTTTATTTATCTTTTATTAAAAGTGAGCTTAAAGATAGTATTTTACGTTTTAAAATATAGTTATTGAAAGTAAATATTTTATAAAAATAATGAATTTAATTTTTGTGTTTATTTTTTATTAAAAATGAGTTTAAATTAAAATTTTTTGACTAAAAATTTAATTTAAAGTATATATAAATATGCCCCGAGCACATCAACATTTCATTATCATTTGTAACACTTCCATTGTTGATGTTGTTAAAACGTTATCTCACATCACCTAGTAAATAACTCTGTTAAGTAATATTTACAAAATTTTTAACTATTTTTTCCAAATATCAATTATTGAAATAATTTCAGGTTCCCAACAGATATAAAGTTGATATATTCCAATATATAGAAAGATTATCTATAATGATATATATAACAGACGTTAAACTTGACATATAACCTTCTAATTAAGCATATCTTTGTTGAAATCTCTTCTCTTTTTTGTTTTGTTTTTATCAGCAAAAACATGTTGATCAAATCACTTTAGCTATTAATGCAGAGTGTAAAATTACTTTTAAAATTAAAATTTTTCTAAAACAATATATATATACGTAAAAATTTTTATATTTTTTAAATTTTTAAAAATTATTTTGATATTTATAAAAAATATAGATTTAAAATTTTAAAACTGCTATTATAAAAATTTTAGCCAAACGCTTCCTTTTTTTTTTTTCTTGCAAATGTTAAAATTTGGGAAAGATAAGAAAATATATTTATTGTTTATGTCATGGCTAAGCATTGACTTTATAGTTGCATAAATTGATCGGCAGTACTTCCCTGACTACGTACAGGCTAATTAAAAGAGTTTTTCTTTTTAATTTCATTTCGTACATGCATCTTAATCTTTCAAGCTCAGCTTCAAATATTACAACTTACGACCATGAATTTACATAATGTAAATATTCAAGAAACTTTCGTAGTTCCAATTTTTGTCTTCAACTAAATTAAGCATGTGTTTTTATAAACCCGAAGTGAATTATTAGAATATAAGTTATTCTATTAAATTGCCGAAAGTGTAAAAAATCTCATAAAACTTTATTGATTCGGATAATATTCATATGAAAAATTCTTGGAATTCATGACAAATTGCATCGGATCGGATCAGGTATGAAATTTTCTATGCATCAACATCTTCATTATTATTCCCCCATTTGTTTAACCGTTTCGTTGTTGTCTCAACCTGTGACGTTATATACATGAATACAAAAAATATTACCAACTCAATCAAGTGCTGCTGATTCATGAAAAGATATATAGAAAGGAAAGAAAATGAAGTAGCTTTGAAAAATGTTGAAGTTTATCGTACCTCTTTGTTCCAATCTGTTCCGATAGCTACCCACAATAAAATAATGGTCTGCATAAACGTTCCTCCAATCATTCCACCCCAAATTCCCTTCAAAAATTTGATCTCCACACACAATCAAAATTTTCTTCAAAATTTCATGAATGCAATGCAATAGTGTACCACTTACCCTAGCTCCAAATCCAAATGTGAAACCTAGTAAACAACCAGTAGGTACGCCAACAACATAGTAGCATCCCACATTGACATAAGCAACAAATGTTTGCCATCCACATCCAACGGCAACACCTACAAAAAAAAAATTTTTTTTACCAGTTTCATAATTTGTATACGTTTTGTATTTTGATGATATTCGATGAATATAATTGTACATATGTATAGCATTCCGAAATTTCACCTACTCTGTTGTCAGTCTAAAGAATTAATTTAGTGCAGTTGGTTTACCTGAAAGAACAGGTTGGATTCCGTTGAGGATCAGTGTGATTGCCAGCAAAGGGCAAAGCTCTGAAACTGCAGAAGCTACTTCTTCTCCTTCAGTGAATGCATAGCTGATCACATCTCTGATACTCACTACGATTGCTGCAATTACAATCGATATAATCGAAGATAGCGTCACGACTACTACGACGGAGAATGCCGCTGATCTTGGGTTTCCAGCTCCCAGCTCATTGCTTACTCTAACACTACATGTATATAGCAGATACAAACTAATTAACTAACATAATGGAGGCAAATGTTTTGATCAGTTTGTGATATGTATGTGTAGTATAAACCTTGCTGCAGCATTGAATCCAACTGAAATCATAAACACCCATCCAGAAATTATCATGCTGCAATTATAAAGAAAAAGTTTATCAATCATAACAATCGATTAATAGAAAACAAATTAAGTTTACTACAATATTTTTATGCGATCTTACCAAACAGAGAGAGAGTTTAGGGCGACTTCTGGGTTATCTAGTAGCCCTGCAATAAGGACGAGCACTTGAAAGTACCACGCCTCTAAACACAGCATCACAGCAGAACCCGCCGACAGATTTACGAACTCCGGCAACCCGAAAAATGCCCGAGTTGAAAACCCACTCCATGTGCACCTGCATCGATCACTGACCAATATGTAGACAAACTGAGCTCCGACGATGACCCACCAAGAGATGCTTAGGACTAGAGATGCCCCAAGCAAGCCTAACCCAAGCTTGTAAACGACAACCCAGCTGAGAACTAAGTGAAGAACAACTGTTGTTGCAGAGATGTAAGCGCTCGGTGCTATGATGCTTTGCGCCTGCAGGAATTTCTGGATAGGGAAGTTGATGGCGTAGGCGAAGATTTGAGGGATGAGTCCGTAAACGAAGAGCGAAGCCGCAGAGGCGATCTCCGGAGATTGGCCGAGGAGTAGAAGAATGGGTTTACAGAAACAGTAGACTATGGCTAATGGTATTCCGGTGATAGTCAGCACGATTGCCGCACGTTGGAGGTAGATTCCTAGCATGTCGTACTTGCGTGCGCCGAACGCTTGACCGCAGAGTGTTTCCACTGCGCTGCCCATTCCCAACTATAACGGAAATCAAACAAATTGTTACGTAAATTATAGATGTTAAATTTTGGTTACTTAATATCTGTACCATGAGCCCGTAGGCGAAGATTTGGATTCCTGAGTTGCCGAGAGAAGCAGCAGCGAGCTGAAGATTGCCAAGATGACCACAGAAGATACGTGTAGACATGGAGAGGACATAGTTCAGCATGTAGACTAGCACTGCAGGTGCAGCTACGCGAGTTAGGAGCTTCAGCTCGGTGCAGGAGGCTAGACGCATGCGCTGGAACCATGGCAAGGTTGTGTCGTTCAGTATCTTCTCTAGCTCACCGTCTGAGCCATGTGTTAATAACGCTGTAGGCGAAGGCTGGTTGCCGTCGCCTGGAGTCAACAGTGGTACATTTAGCTTGCTTGAGGTTTCAGCGGAGCTCATTAGGAATGCCTTTCACAGAAAGATGGAGAGGTGACAAGTGAAGAAGGTGAAGAGCCAGAAGTGATGGCAATGGTTTTGGTCACACTAGTCCAAGGTTAGCTAACAAATAATCACAACGTTTTGGTTACTAATAGTAGCCCATCCGTTAGTGTTACTACGATGGCACTCTAACTTGGGTGGTAAGTGCTGCGTTAGTGTTGGTATGGTAGCAACCTAGTTTGAGTTGCAAGGTTGTTCTGCTTCCACCAAAATGAGATGAGTCCAAATCTTACCATATTTCAAAAAAAATGTTTTTGTTAGTGAGACTATTCTTGATGAATTAACAAGTTTGTAAGTTTATAATGATGAATAAGACACAGAACTTTGTTCTTAGCTGGGCTAGTCAACAATACCGAACATAAACAATCAAGAGTTTTGGTAGGATATTGTTTAATGTTTTCATCAGAGAGTGTACTATCAGTCTATTCTAATACTGAAACAAGACAAAATAAAAGTTTGGATCCATCTCAACGGAATATATCAGCTGATGTTGATGAGAACTAAGCAGATTATTGTCAAATGGATCAGCTTGTTTTCACCACAACAACATATGATAAACGTATAAGAATCAATCCAGGATCAACTCTGCTTTTGGTCTCATGGATTGAGCAAACAGGACTTAGCTTACATTGTTTATAAAGATTAGATTGGTCTGGTCTTCTGGAATCATAAGTTTTACGTATGATGATCTTACATGTTGATAAGTGGAGCATTCCATGACCATTATATACACATATAGCAGTTGATCTCTCTCAGCTAAGTAACTCCTCGGTTCACCGTTTTCTCGTCTTAGCACCTGTCTTCTTAGAGGCAGCTTTCTTCTTGGACCTTCTGAACCCACCGTTATCCTGTCAATTTAAAAGGATAAATATTTTAAGCTTTAACTGCTCCATTTGCATGAACGATTCTTTGTTAACTGAAATCTATATCATGTCTCATAAACCCAGTCTATAAATACTTACCAATAGTGGCTGTAACTTCAAATAGTACTATAGCTCATATTTCCTAAATATTTTGAAACACAACAAGACTTCATCTTTTATTTTTTCTTACCCTCCCAATAAGCAAAACTAGAAGAAACCAGTAAAGACATTTATTAAGCATTACATGCAACGCCAGCAGCATGCTATAGTTGTTCTTCAACCTCCATATCAACAAAGTAAAAACACACTTTCGATGATTGGCATAGTAGGAACCATTCAACAGACGCAGATGGTGATTCTGAGGAAAGCTTGAACAAACTTCAGAATTTAATGTAGATATTAACTCCAGATTGCCAAACAGGAGTTATGGCTGATGATGAAGGACTCTAAGATCTAAGACTAAACATTGGATGAAGGTAGAATCTGATCAACATACCTCAAAAATGCATAATAGGGAAGCGTTAATAGCATGCAAATAAGTGGATCGATGTATCATCAAATAACTCACCTTCTTGTAATGCCTGTATGCCATCCGACCAGTTAATTCTTGACCATTCTTAGTGACATATACCTGAATGCACATGAAGGAATCAGAAAATGATTTATTTTAGATATTAAAGCTACCATAAGAGACCACCATATTACCTTTTTTCCACTTTGGTCAGTAAACCAATGGCCTGATACATGGCCATCAGCACTAACACGCCTTTTTCCTGCATCCTTTGGAACAGGATCTTTACTTTTAGGATTCACCCATCCTTCAGTAGCATTTGACATTTCTCTAGCGCTAGCAGCACTTTCCTTTCTTTTCCTCTTTGAACTACCTTTGGTGGTGGATGCCCTACGGGCACTTTTATCTCTCGGACCAAATTGGCTCCTATGTTAGCAATACAAACAGTGTCAAGATCAACATAGATATATAGAGAGAAAGAAAGTATCTGGCGTTTGACAGTATCCTTACCTGTAATCAAGGATGTCAGCTACATTGCACTCCCCTTCCAGATCAATATCGATACCAAGAGGAACAAAATAGGGCAAACGTTCATGTACTAGTTTCTGAATTCTTGCATCGCTATGGTAGAAGTATCGATACAAAGGAGGCGTAAGATTCATAGGACTCCCTTCCAGCTCTGCATTTTGGTTGTTGTGCTTCTGATAAAAATTATCAAACTTATCAACCAAACATTCTGTAACAGCATCACTTGAGCTGCAATGAATTACATCCGACTGTTTGTTCGGACCATTCATAACAACTTTGTTATCGTACTTAGACTTGAAGTACTCTTCACAAAACTCATCTAGAGCAGGAGTAGGAATGTTTGTCTTTTGCTTGGAACTGAACTCCTTCCACAGGCCTTCTATAGAATGTTTCTTTGCAGAAGATTTGCTTTTTTTCTCATTCACCTCAGTACCTTGTGGAGATGCAAATTGTCTGGAATTTGCTAATGCAACCATTTCTTCAACGCTATTACAATTGTCTACCAATGGAGAATCTGAATCTGAGTCCAGAAGATGGATTTTCCGTAGAGGGCTAATAGTTAGATTTGGAAATAACTTCTTATTTCCACTCGCGTCGAAGCTTGTCAATGCTGATTCAAAGGAAGCTGGTGCAGATTGAGGATCCTTTAACTTGCATTGCCTCCTCAAGGTACCTTGACTTGACAAAGATAGCTTTGAACTGCCATAAGTCGTCCGAGATGGCAATGATGAACACCCATTTGCCTCTGTATGTAACATAAACTTATGAATGACAAATTCCTATACATAAACAAAAATCCAAGACAGAAAAAGAGGACTAGCAGGCCAAGGTATGCATTCTGACAAGTTACTTGATACTTGACACTCATAATATTATCTTGTACTGGTGTATGTACTGCAAACTCTCCAGCTTGGGTCATGTTTCAAATGAAGATAAATGACTTTCACGTAAGTATTCGCAGTTCATTATATATTTGAAACATATGAACTGTCTTGAACTCCAATTCTGATAGTAGAAACTGGAGTTCTGGACATTTAAAACACATCTTTGACGAACTCTTGATTGTTCAATTTGAAGGCAAGATGGAACTACACTTCAAAGTAACGTGTCACACCCCTCTAATCTTAGCTAGACTGAGCTCGTAAACATAATGTGCCAAGCTTGAGTAGAGATTTCAAATCAACACAATATTTTGGTTCTCATAAATTGAAAGTTGGCAAAGCTTGGTGAATGAAGCATCGGAAGTTACTTGATTATCTACAACATCTATATATGACATAGCTACAGGATATTTCATGATAATTAAAATTTACTTTTACTAAATTTAGAGTTCTAGGTTGAATACCTTACACTCTAGTTGTTATTTTGGATTCTAGAACTAGGAACAGGAAGTTTACGTGAAGTTGAGCTTGGTCAAGAAAAAAGTTAGAAGTTTATTGAGATCGTATGAACTACTTAATCAAGCTAAAACCCAAGTTTTCCAAATGAGCTCCTACCATGCCTGAGCCCAGATTAGCTCATTTGCTTTAAATGAAGCAGACTTTGTGCTTATGAAGCTTTCAGAATCTACAATGATCCTGCAAATGATATAAGCTACATACAAGCGACATGAATTACATATTTACATCACCAGAAAAAACTGTAGCATATCCTTGTTTCTTTTATCACAGGCTCTTTGCTGCTGCATTAGACTCTACATATTAAGAATGTCAATAAGATGAGTTTTCTTTAATTAACACATTTGATTACCACCTCCTATGTGGCCTACGCAACATTCATTCTTGATAAATTTGAACGACCAATCATCTCAATCATCCTATTGTACCCCAAAAACCAAGAAACAAGACACCAATGTTTCTTGACTCAAATCTCTAATCAGAAGCAACTCAACATGCCAGAACAAGAAAAGATCGCAACTTTAAGGCATTTAACCAAAAGGAAAACAAAGCAAAGAGTAACCTCACCTCGGGCAGGCGGCTTCTTATCCGGCGAGGAAAACTCCTCAATATCGTCATCCACAGCCCCTTCTACTTCAAAACTGTTGCCACGTGGGGTCTGCACCTCAGACGAAGGTGGTGGTCCCCTTCTCAGCCTCTTCAACGACAAAGATGGCGGCGGCGGTGGGTCTCCATCAAAGGACTCAAAATCCAAGTCCAAACCCAAATAAAAACCTTCTGGAATCTGAAAGGGTTCACTAGGTCTGGAATCTTTCTCGGTAGATCTAACGCCGGCACCTGAAGAGGAAGTTGAGGAGGGTTGGCTGCGATCATGTTGTTGCTGTTCATCGTCGGTGGGGAGATCGGTGATGTCAAGATCGATACCTAACGAGAACGATGGAGCGGAGAAACTCGCCATTGCTAAGGAAGAGAGATAACTCGGAGAAGCAAGTTAGGATTTTTGAACGAGGGGAAAAATGGAGGGATTTTTGAACGAGGGGAATCCGCTAATTTGGTGGGAAAAGTTTTCGCTGTTCTTTTGTTTCTGAAATGGAATGGAAACAGTTTTGAGACGAATTATAACTTCTGATCAGGTTGGAATCCAAATTTAACAAACAATTGGTTTCAAGCCAATGGTTTAGTTGAAGTCCAAGCTCCAACTTGGACCGTTTGGCATCGTTTTTCTAAAAATAATTTTATAATTTTGTAATATTATTTAATATATTTTTTATAAATATTTAAAAATTTAGAAAATATAAAAAAAATATAGTAAAATCTTTCTATTACTTCTTTTTATTATTCTTTGAAATCAAAAAAATAAATCTCATTTTTAAAAAAATAAAAATATTTTTATTAAAAAAAAAATATTTCAAAAATATTTTCAAACTTTTCGTCACTTTTGCCAAATAGGACAATTATGAATTATTAGTTTTTGCTAGAGCTTCTCCAGAAAAGTGTGTTTCACAAAATATTACTTTTTAACTTTTCATTCACATTTTTCTATATTTTTTTATAATATTATATAAATTTTATTAAAATTAAAAATATAAAAAATTTACATTAGAAATATTATTATTATTATTGTTAAATAAAAAAAATTATTTTTTAAAATAGAACAAAAATATTTTCTATTTTAAAAAATCACTTTTATAAGCACTCTCAAATATTTTTCAACTTTTAAATTCTCTTATTAAATAATAACTTATCGACCGTTGCTGCATACATAGATAAATAAATCAACATCTTTATTTAGGAAAAGGTATGATCGTAACAGGAATGAATTTACATAGACCGTGGGTTGAAAGAATTGCTAAAACTTGCTCTTGCTAGCTACTTGCATACATATAACAAAACATCTCATCCGCATCAGCATTCTTTCTTCATACGGATGCCTTTGTTATTACATTGCTTGCAATAATCGTGGGTGACTGGTATCGCCGTGAGTTGAAACAAATACGCACTCGCTTCCAGAAATCTGGTGTCAAAAATCATAGAAGTTTGTTCCAGCAGGAACCTTTTCTCCTTCATTAGATGATCTGCGATCTGGTAAGACCAATCTCTATGCGCATCGCAGCATATGACAAATCAAAGGAGCATTGTGAAGACAAGGAGATAACTTGTAAGAAGGACCAATTGCACGCTATATGGACTTCTACCTGCAGATGAGAAGTACAAACTTTACCAAGAAAACAACAACAACCGGCCCTTAGGTTATCCACCGACCGGGGTTCGCCTAGATTTATACTTTTTAACACCGTTTGGCTATAGAACTACTCTTCTGAGTGATGAATACTTGTGTTTAAACCTATACAAAATGTAGAATAGAAGACCACTGATGATATGCAACTTGGTGAAAAGGTTAAATAATTCATTATTAAAAAATAATACGGCATATGGCACATTCTTCTACTGTTGAAGACAGTGCTTTGTCTTCCTTTAGTATATACATGTATAAAGCATGATAAAAGTCTCATCCCCATAGACATCTAGCTATATTTACTGAATTAAATTTGAAAAAAATATATAAGAAATTTACCTTCCTTTGCAGATGTTGCAGCAGGGAGTTCTGGCAATCTAACCGCTGTAAAAGAAGAAAAGTGTATTCTTAATTCAAGACGAACAATGCCTTTGTTATATAATTGACAATCCACTCAAGCAAGCCTCCAGGACTAAATTGAACTACTTCAAGATATTAAAGCAAGCAACTGTAATAGTTACAAGCATTCGACACCTTCGAGTCAAAAGTCTAGCAAAAAAGATTAATTCATGTAACTATTAACCGTGAAAATTTTCATCTCTCCTCTCAAAAGGTTGCCTAGAGAACAGCGTGTTACTAGCTTCATGTTCACAGACTAAAATTTCTCTTCAATCAGCAAATGCACGAAACTTTCAGAAACATACAATATCAAAATACCACACCTTCTTAGTATGTAACTGCAAGAGGTTATGTCCAAGTCTTGAAATCCTTTCCTTTTCTATAACAACCAAGGTATTTGCCACTATCTACTTTGTTCAGGAAAATTTACAGTGTGAGGTTAAAGGAGTGGCAGAATTCAGTTTGAATTAAATATTGACAAATCTGTAGTATGCCTGTCTAATTAATTCCTGCAAAACTCAGAACCAACACAGTTTTGAGCTTTTGACGTGCACAATTTATGACAGCTATAGAAGAATGCAAATAAGGTTTTCAGTACCTAAAGAAGGAATATACCAGAAGAACGAAAAAAGCTGAATAGCATAAGACAGGGAAGCACTAAAAGCTCGTAGAAGTGTTTTACTTATGAACAAAATATAAATCCTTTGAAGTATAAAACTGCTAATGACCAAAGCATAGAGAAAATCTCAACATACTCTTATTGCAAGTTGATGATGATGCTGACAAAGACGATGAAGGCCAAGGAGCAGCAATGTTGTCATTCAAGTCACAAGTAAAGCTGATGCCAGAAATTGGATCAAATGTTGCATCTGAAGGCAAGCTTGGCAAGAGGCATCCAGATTCTGGAAATACAAACATATGAGCAAGTAGGATTAGTGCAACCAACTATCTTCTAGTCGTATTATAACGTCCACCTATCAGATAAATGAGTATCCCATAATTTGATCTTACAAGTGAACTTATGAGCTTTGTGAGCTAACTTATGTCTTTCTCTGTTGTTTGGCAATATGTCTTAAGTTAGAAAGTCTAATTACCACCACAAGCTTACAGTATCACACATATCAACCAAGGCTTGTATCACATAGGGCATCCATTTCGAAAAGGAAAAGGTGACTAAAGCCTTTCATGTAATTCTTTCAAGAGAAGATCGTCAGTCTAGAGGAACTGGTTTATAAAGAAAGAGGACAGCTAAGTAAAGACAGACATTTCTCAAACAACCTTTGACAAGACTTTTGATCAGCCTTCTAGTATATTGCTCTTCCATATGATATCAAAGATGCTGCTAGGGGAATTCTATTCAATCCCTAGAGTTCCTACGTACAAAAATTGATAATCACCAAATCTCTCCTTGTGTCTAAGAGGAGAGATCAAGTAGATTCGTACTTCAACTGAAGTATGGACCAATTATAACATACTTCCTGTCAACTGCCATTAGAACAATGCTTACTGCACTATCTTTCTTTGAACAAGCTTTAGGAAAAATTAGGTCAAAGCAAGTCCTTAAAGTTGGGCACTACAGTGGCATCATCACGGGCTGAAAAAATGTCTTTAATTGCCAGCCCTAACTCTATCTTTATTGGCACACAGAATAAAAAGATAACTATACTGAACGCAAGTGGCTTATAAGAAATGTCCACGCAATCAAGCAAGTATTAAACATATTACAACAAAACACTTCCTAAATGACAAATATAAGAATAAGAAAAAATTGTACGAACATGGATGTACATGTTTGTGTATGTAGACATGTACATACATAGAAATAAGAGAAATTACTACCAAAAGTCATGGATAATATAACATGCTTGAGAAAAGTAAAAGCCATGGTAAAAGAGCTACCTTGAGATCCCACTGATGTTCCCATTTGGAGCATAGCATTACATGCACAAAAAACATCAGTGCAGTATATTAGCAGGCTATGTGAGTAAGTTTTTAAAAAGCATTATATCGTCAAAATAAGTATCTATGATTAAAAGGAACAAAAGTTTACCGACGACACCCAAAAGCTGTATACGAACAGATAACATAGTTCCAAACGATCTAGCTCTAACATAACCAACCTTGCAGAGAAAAATCTTTTAGAGTTATGTCACAAGAGGTGTAGATGTTTGTGCTGACATTCATCGTTTGCAACTGAAGTCCAAATGATGCTGCGCAATTTAATGCTTGTAAGTTGGTTATGAAGCTTTGCTTTTGCAAGTGAGATACATAATTTTCCACAGCACTGCAGCACGCGCGATGGTTTCTTATATTATTCTGGCAATCTTCAGCAACAGCTTTTGCATCAGGCAAAACCAATGGGCAAACTGCACAAATAAAAGAACATGGTAAAGAGTACTAAACATATCTATAGCCTCGTTCCTTATCTATAGCGACATTGCATGCTCAAGCCCTACTTATAATATTGAAGCACACAAAAGAAACACAAAATGTTGCAGTTAGCTGCTTCATAAAGCTTAGACAACTAGGAATATAAGACAGATTAACAAGACTACAGAAAGAACGTTCAATAGTGAAAGATGGCAGATAAACTTATACAACTTTATAACACCTTTTTAAGGAAATTTTTCATCAACCAAAGATCTAAATGGACAAATGTGAGCAAAATCCAAATGCCATACGTCTACATTGATGTTTAATAAAGAAGATGAGTGCAGAGAAGGACAATAAGTAGATCATATCTTGGCTCAATCCCAAAGAATACATGCATGAACTTACATCTCTACAAATTCAAACTGTTCTATTGGTGGTGTGCCTCAATTCTCATGCAAGTCCTTCCCTCATGAAGATTATTATAAAGAAAGGACTATTCAGTGAATTAAGCAACTATAAGTTGTATATAAATCTCGAAGGAGGGTAGCCTAGGAGAAATTTAGAATACACTGTGCGTTTACATCAGTTCATGATGTAAACACATTGCTAAAAACTTTAGTCCACCTCTCTAATTTGATCTTCTTAACCACGGAAATCCTAAGAATAACAACGCTCCAGATATCTGGCTTGTGAAAGCCACTCACTGTTATGCATTCAACAGAGCTCACCACTATTCACATTGCAGTTTGATATCCGTCTAAGTACATCCTTTGCAGCCATTAGTTCCATTTTACTGGAAAGCCATCTGAGCACAACATTCTTACAGTCTCCGATCGTCGACGAAAGTTCAGGTGGTGTCTCAGTAATATTCATGCTAGGTAACTGCCCATCTCCTAAAGCAATTTTCCTAGCAGCTTCAAGTATAGCATTCTGACATTTCTGGCTGCAGCATTCAGTCACTGGATCAACTTTCTCACATGCAGAAAGTAGCTGAGAGGAATCAACAGCACCTTCAAAAGTAGTACTATCATTGACAGGGCAGGATGCTGCAGTAAGGTTTGCTGGCTTGATTGAACAAATTGTCTCAAGGTCTACGCTAGCCCCTTGACCAGCCAGTATTTGTTGGAAATCTGACAAACAATTGTTTGCATGAAAGGAATCCAAACCAAGCATTCCAGTGGTCCTACTTGACTGTCCAACAAGAATGACAATGGCTGCTTCCAACTGCGGACAACATATCACATTTGCCAGAAAAGGAGCAAAGGTAGCCCAACAATCCACAGCAGTCATGGTTACAAGACGATCAACTGAAGAAAAGTTTAATTTGCATTGACCTAGATGAACATAACAGTTAGACAACGCAAATGGACCTAAAAGCTCAAGTTACATAAAAACCTTTCAAAAAAGTAGAAATTTCCTGAACAAACCTGACAATTTTGGTGTAGTAACATTTGTGAATGGTGCCAATGGTGAAGGAGCTAGAAAAGGTATAAATGGCTGAGGTGAACTACTTGGAGAGAGAACCGGCAAAATATTGCTCTGTTCTTTTCTCGACAATATGGAATCCTTTTGATGAAGCACTTGTGAGCCATGAACTACAACAATATTATACATGCCAAGTGGTTCTTGTAAACCTGAAGAAGCAGATAACTCAATCTTTGAAGCTTGTGAAAACACTAGTAAGAAAACTCACC
The DNA here is from genome assembly GCA_019914995.1 of Acanthochlamys bracteata. Lineage (NCBI taxonomy): Eukaryota > Viridiplantae > Streptophyta > Magnoliopsida > Pandanales > Velloziaceae > Acanthochlamys > Acanthochlamys bracteata. Next base: position 4,076,777 of record CM034129.1, on the reverse strand, counting down.
AATTGCATAAGGAAATAAAGACATAAATGAAGTGTAGAATAAGTAGAACAATGTACATTGAAATTTTGATAAATCTTTAGTTGTATACGAATCATTGCTAAGCATATTGTTTCAATGGGCTCGCAAGTCAAAAAAGAACCAAAAAAACAAAAGAACAAAAACCAAATAGAGGGAAAGGAAGTAAAATCTCAGCCAGCAGTTGTCATACAGACTACATTGTGTGCTACAGACTTTTAAGCATCAGAAGATCTCATATTACAAGAAACAGTTCTCGCTGAAACTCCAACAAAATAAAAAAGAAGCACAATGAGTAGCTTGTAGCTTCTTGTTCAAGTTCAGCTAGTCAGTAAGACAATGACTACCTCTTTAAAAAAATGTGAAATCATCTCTCCGTAGAGAAAACCAACTGGTTCAATCACAACAAACAAAATCAATCGCCTGAATAACAAATTACAATATACTAAAAAAAAATTATACACCTTGAATACCGATTTCGCAGATTGAAACTCAACCAGAATTTCCGCTACACTTATTGAAAACCCATCAACTAACCGGCAATATCCAAATAAGCTAACCAAATAAGAGCGAAAATTTTCGAAAGGATTCAACCCATACCAATTCATCCAAATTCCGCTATAACCACCATAACTAAAACATTTATTAGCGAGAGGAAAAAGAAAAAAACAGAAAAGAACGACAAATTGGAAACCCTATAGACTGTGAAACGCTACCCCAAATAAGCAACAAACACCAAAAACAGTGAGACCGTTAACAGAAAACCACTACCCATGTCCCCAAAATCCACTGAACTAGCATCACTTACCAGAAATAGAAAGACCCATTGTCTGTTTTCGTCCCTAAACCTTTCTACCATGCTTCAAATCACTTCAAAAGTAGTAAAAGGAAACAAGGAACTCTTGAATGAGGGAACTCACATAAGAACAGAACCAGAGCTTGGGCAAGTAGTAGCCGCAGACCCAGAAGCACACCACTTCCCATGCCTTCTTCTCTTTCAGTGTATGAGAGAGAGAGAGAGAGAGAAGAGAAGAGAGAGAGTGTGTGTGTTTGTGGAGTTAAAAGGGAACGAAGACTTTGTTGGGTGTTGGAAGAATTAAAGGGTCTGTGTGTTTGCGTGGGTGGTGGTGGAATTAAAGGCTGTAGAAAGATTACATTTTTAAAAATTTTGTTCTTACCTTTCTGTTAGTAGTATGTAATAGTGGTGAAAGAAGAAAATTGAAAGAGAGAGAAAGAGCGAGGCAGAGGGGCTTGTTTGTTTGTGTTCGTGTTGACAAGAGTATTGAATGCGTTGGGGAACAAAAGCAGTGGCTGCAGCTGTCAACACTCATCAACCGGAATGAAAGAACAAGCGAAGCACCACACCACCGCACTCAAAACTCGTTCAGTAATAATTTCACACTACTATCAACTATCAAAGTGAATTTCTCATGGGCTTTTGTTACTACAGCCTTAGAGCCCAATAGATTTGTTAAAATGTTTGTGTAAGGACATATTTTAAAGCGTTTGTAACTCTACTTTTTTTCACTAAATTTTAAATTTTGAATAGTTCATATATTTTAATTATATAAAAAATTCAAAATTTTATTTTTATATGTAGAATTCTAATTTTAATTTTTTTATTTATACACTTTTCAATACAATTATATCTTTCAATTTTTAATATATTTACAAAAGCTATTGAAACACAACTGAATTCCACTTCTTATTTTTTATTTTCATAAAACTCAGTTATGAATATTTAAAATAATTCCTAACTTTGCTTGGATTTCAATGTTACTTTTTGTTAAAACAAATGCACATTACACGTTTGATTGAATCTGTGGGCCTTTCTGTAGAAACAGTGGATAGAATCATCGGCCCAGCTTAATAAATGGTCTGTTCCATTGCAGCGTAGAAAATCTAGAAAATAAGAATCACAATTCATCTTCTCTTTGTTCTGTGTTTTGATCAGCTCTGTTGATTCAAAACATCTAGAGCTTGTGGAATTCAAATTTTGTAAATCTAGTTAGTCAGCAATATAAATAATTATTATTGATTTTTTTTTTTTTTGTTCGAGTCATTTATTACTAATGAATTATTATGGTTTTTGAAAACACTTAGCGAGAGTTAGTGGATTGCACGATGATCTTCGTCAAACTTCGTTTAAGCAGTTTTGAAGAACTTTGGTTTGACATGAACTAATACAAAAACAAAATCGACTTTCCTCTTTATTCTATTTTCTCACAAAAAAACATAAGGAAATTGTGAGGCGGCGACTTTTATCGCATGCAATTTCATTGTTCTTGGATCCATTTTTAACTTGGAAATATATTGGACGAGAACTCAAACATCTACAGATTTCTTTTCTTTTCTTTCTTTTCTCTCTTTTGGGATTATGAAACATATTATAGCTGCTTTCCATCTTCTTCAGACCAACTTCAACTTGTTTTCATATAAACTAAAAAGCATACCAACATATTGATGTGGAATTGTATATAATCTATAATTATATGTTATAGAGTAGAGAAGCACTAAGCTGCAGATTGGAGAATCTCGTTCACCCACTAGCTCCTTCATAATGATAATCTGCTTCCACAATCCACCCAAAGAAATAATAATAATAAAAACATATCTTATCGTCAAATTTTGAATCCAATTCAGAGAGGTATGTGATGTGGGTGACTGTTAGATTGAAAGCAACGATTGCTATTACTTTGTATTTCATATACATATATAGCTAGGTTAGATTAGAACAGCATTAGGCTGTTTTGGCATTGCTTTTTTAAAAATTAACTTTGTAATTTTTAATTTTATATTTTTTAATATATTTTTTATAAATATTTAAAAATTTTATTTAAAAATTTAGAAAGTATAAAAAAATTTTACATAATAAGATCTTTTTATTACTTATTTTTATTATTATTTTTATGTAAAAAAAACTTATTTTTAAAAAGTATAAAAAATATTTTTTATTTCAAAAAAATTTTATTTTAAAAATATTTTTTTATTATTGTAACTCATTTTTTTACTAAAAATTTATTTCAGATTCACTTTAGCTATATAAAAAGAAAACAAAAAATTAATTTCAATTTATTCTTCTTAAAAAAATTAAAATTAAATTTATTTTCAACCGATATTATTTATAATAATTTATTTTTTAAATCTCACTTTCTAATCATTTATTTTCTTAAAAAAATACACGAAGTAGTTGCCCCTAGCTTGCTTGTCTCCTTCACATCCATCTGTCATCTCTATGAAGAACAAGGACTTAATACTTTAGTGGTTTGATTTGCTCTTATTTAAAAAAAAAAGTGTAAAAGAGTTACCAACTCCCCAAAAAATTATGTATGCACTCATCTTGTTTGAATGAATTTTTACACAGTTCATTTAAAGACCTGCAATTGCGATCCTCTCTACTCTCCTATTTCACCAGCTCAAACCTTTGGGAAAATTTTTACAACATTACGAAATAAACAGAACATATAAAAGGGAGAAATGAATTATAAAATTAGCAGAAAAAGTTTGGTGCTTTGTATAACTTTGAGCAACGAGCATTCCTGGTAATCTATCAGCATCACATAAACCATTGTACAATTTTATGCAGACTAATTATTCTCTTTAATGCAAGCGAAGAAATCCACTGCTCATTAAACTTCAAGAAAATTGTCGACAACATAAATACATGAATATTTAAACTCAAAATCAATCAAACCATTCAATCTACAAACAAAACCAGGTGTCAAGCAGTTTCAACTAGCTAAATGACCTAACTAGAAGAAACGTATATATTCACACTTGAAATCAAAACCCCTCCAAAAAAACTCCAATCAAGAGTAAAAGGGGGGTCTCTTATCTCAAATCTACCTAAGTGTACTATACATAATTCACACGAGAAACTAACCCAGAAAAAAAAAAGAAGCAACCTTTCAAACAGAAGAAGATTCAAGATTTCTGAAGAAAAATCTACTCAGGGGCTCTCAGGTATGCTCTGCAAAGCAGGTTTCCAAGCATGATGAATATGAAGATCTTGAACTTCCCGTGTCACAACATAACCACCACCTGATTCTAACAAATGAGAAATCACTTCTTGTACAGGTAACCCTTGTGCATCTACCTGATGCAACAATTTCTCCAACTGTTTCTTTGATATCTTAATCTTCACCTCTGTAGCTGTTGCTGTTGAAGATGCTCTCTCATTTCCTCGCAACAGGAACTTCTCATCTCTACCAACATTTCTATGCCGATCAAATCTCTCTGAATCCTCACATTCCCATTCATCTTCTTCATCGTCTGCCCATGTTGTTGCCCTCCTACAACAATTCCCCATACCATAAACAAATTAAAAACGTTTTCCTAAAAAAAACAAACCAACCCAAGTGAACTGTAAATCTACACGAATTTGAACGAAAAAAGTTTGATCTTGATAATAGATTGTTGAAAATTTTGGTTTTTGGTTTTGTGTTGAAAATTGAAAGAGAGTGGAGAAGATTTGTGGGTGGGTATGTTGGTGGTTCTATATAACAAGAGAAAGAAGACCGGGTCAAAACTAATCCAAAGCAAAGGAGGATAAAACACGACCAAGTCCTACGTGGCTAACAGATCAGAACAAAGTTTTTCGGTCGCAAGTCTGACAAAGATGAAATCTGAACCGTTGTTTAGAAATTACGGTGATAGAGATTTAAGGTGGATGAGGTTAGCGTGACGTCGTGTGAACACGAGGGTTGAAGGGAATCTTTTCTGAAGTTATCTCACATCTACCGTATGAACGCGGAACAAAAGGAATCTTCTCTTGTCCTTTTTCTTTTAACTTTTTTTTTTTTTCATAATTAGTTAATTGCGATAAAAAATCATTGTAACTTTTTAAAATTTTATAAAAAAATTTATTTTATATCTCATGCTTAAGGACTTTATTTATATAATGACAATGTCATACAGATAGCTCAATAAAAATGAAATAGATTATATATAAGATATGAAATTGTACATGCTAAAATTCAAACAAAAATTTTAATAGTAGACATTATATAAATTTCAGTTTCCTTAAACAATTTAAATAAAATTTACTACATAAATATTTGTTTTATGTAATTGACATTTTTTTTTTCATGGACTACAAAAAATCTCCGCAGTTTCCATTTTTTCAATTTCCTAGTCCAACTTAAATTCTTACTTAATTGGGTTTACATCTACATTCTAGAATAACAGAAAAAAACATGTACATGTAAAATCAAATTTCAAAAGAAATTTCTATTTGCTGCATCATAACATTAATCTCCCCTAAAATTTTCAGGAAGAATAAAAGGAAAGCTGCTTTTTTATTTATTTATTTTTTGTATTTACTACTTTGATCAAATTAGGGAGGGTCAATGACAGAGGACTTACTAACTACTCATTTGTGTGTTGGTGACAGTATGGCATTGTTATGTTAGTTACCAAAGAGATCGACATAAATATAAGTTTTATAAACAATAGTTAGAGAATATTTGAAAGTTTTTATAAATTAATTTTTTTTTAAACTGATAATTACTTTATTGAAACATAAATTTGACTATTTTGATTTAAAAAAAATTATAATATAAAAATTGTATGACATATAAAAAAATTTTACTTTTAAAAATACTATAAAGATTTATTAAAAAGTATGAAGTATCTTTTGAATAAAAAGCATCCTATAAGCTTATTTGATTTGGTTCAATTCCAAACTCCAAACTTTGATTAGAAAGTCTAGTTTCCTTTGTGTAGAAAATTTTATGTTCTGACTATGCTTTACCCAACCATGCATATAAAAACTGGTAATTCAGATACTACCAACTTAAAATTCTCAATTCAAATCATATTCGATCAGCCCTCTGAAACTTATCCATAAGACTTTTACTAGCATATATATATGAAAAATATTAATGCTGTATTTCCAAATATAATAATTATATTATGAAGATATTATATGCTACTAAGAAGATATTCAAAAGTATTTATAAGTAAAATTTTTAAAACAAAATATATTTTATTTAAAATAATAATAAAAATAAATAATAATAAAATTTTAATATATTTTAAAAAATGATATAAAATATTTTAAAAATTTAGATAAAAAGTTAGAATGAGAAATTACTCTAAAATATTATCAAAGAAAACTGAGTGGGTATGTTAAGCAAAGTATGAACAAAGACAATAGATAGAATCTTCATTGTGCTTCCTAATGAGAACAAGGCACCTTCCGTGGTATCTTACAAACAATCCACGTTCAAATAGTCTGTTCTTTTCCTTCGTTTCTTTCGTCAAGGTTTCTAACATGCATGCATGGTACTTTCGATTATTTATATATATTGTTAAGGAATTAGGACCTTTTGATTTCAGAATGTAACAAGGTAGTACATGTCTTGATCAAATCTTTAGAACAAAAAAATCTAGAAGTTTTCTTAACGACTGAGATAGAGTGCTGTACGTACCATAATTTTTTTATTATATATTTTTAATAATATTTTTTAAAATTTAGTTAAAAATTTTAAAAATATTAAAACTTTATATACTATAAAATTTTATTATTATTTATTATTATTTTAAAAAATAATTTATTTTTAAAATATTTTTTATTTTAAAAGTTTAAATTTTATTTTATAATTACTCTCAAACATCTCCATTTTTGGCGTGAACGTTAAGAATCTGTTTCTCTGCTCAAGCAAAATCTTATAAGAAAGTTGTATTCATCAAAGGGTCTTTCAGTTATAAGAGATTGTTTTGAAGTTATCAATATTTGACTTCTCCCGCATTTAGAGCATATCTTAATTGCAATGAATTCTATATTTTCTATTCATATGTTGAATTTTATGTATTTTAATTTCAAATTTTATTTTTTTGTTAAATTTCACTTTTATTAAATCGTGATTTCGAAATTTATATCACGTATTTGAATTATTATTCTCAATTTTATTTCTACGAATTTCACTGCTAACTAAATTTTACTTTTACAAAAATTACTTTTATGTCATTAAAATATGCACTTAGAAAAAATCAAGAATTAACAGGAATTAATCATAGTTGTCAGATCCGGACCGAACTATCCGAGTCGACTCGAAAACCGTCGACCCAGACGGTAAATCGGTCGAATTTACAAAAATATCGTTTATGCAATCGACTCGTTTCGATCCGATTTGATCCTCTTCAATTCGATCGATTCGTTCGCCAGAATCAAATCGGATTGAATAAAATTTAAAAAAATTAATTAAATTTTTTTAAATTAATAATATTTAATACAAAAATAATTATTAATAGTCATATATTGAAAAATGATATGTAGTTTAAATTTTGTATTTGGATGTGATAATACAAATATATAATTGATTATTCTTATTTATAAATATCAATTATTAGTGATTTTAAAAATTTTATATTGTAAAATGTTTAGACTCAAATATGTATAGCTAAAAATATTAGTTATGTCTCTTTTATGATTTACCTATTTTATAATTTTATTTTTTTCTGATCTCCTAATTTATTTAAATATTTTTTATTATAAATTATTATTATTATTATTATTATTGGTGATGGTAATACTATGGTGGCAATATTTTAATTTTTGCTATAATTATTATTGCTATTGTTATTGATAATAATACCGTATCAAAATACTCTAATATTTTGCTATGATTCTTACGACTATAGAATTAACAACAGAGATCTGAAGTTTCTTTTATAGACTTTCCTACACCCCAACAAGAAAATGATAATTATTGGAGGAACTTTAATCTTAGACATTCTTTTTGAAATTTTATAAATTCTAGACAATTTCATTCTTTAGCTTAAGAATTTATGTTGGAGTTTCAAAATCTAACAATAACATTATAGCCCATAACCTCAAGTCCATAGGTTCTTAACACACATGACGTATATCCGCCCGCTTCACATGAGCGTTAATTTTAAAGAAACTTTATTCCGCCGTTATTCATTTGATATTTTTTCTAAATTTTTATAAGTTTTGGTATCACCATCTTTCATATTAAGAGTTTATGTTCGACATATTTTACAATAACGACAAAAATTAAAAGTAAATGCTTTTCAATTATTATTTATAACAACTTCCTTATTCATAACAATTTAAACCAAAGTAAACTGATCATCGCATAAGCCCAACTACAAGCCCAATCCAATAAATACAGGGTCCAACAAATTTGAAACACAATCAACAAAAATATTCAATCACATCTTGTCGCACTGAGCTGGTGCAAATGAAATCTTCCCACCATTGCCTTCGACGTCATAGATGACCTGCATATTCTGCTGCTGAAAATTACCCAACACAGAAGGAGCAGTCGGTGCGCCGTCGCCGTTAATCATCGCAAGGCAAAGCAATCCTGCATCCGCATCTTCAACGAGAACATTCAACGGCGGCAGTACCATATCTGCTCCGTCAAAATGAAGAACAACGCTAGGCAACTTCTTATGCACCAGCGATGAATTACTCGGTGCCGAGAAACAGTACTGGAACCCCACTGTTGATCCGTCTGCTTCTTCGAACCCTGTTTGCTTTGCAAACGCATGACTTTAACGGATTAAGCGCTGCTCCTGGAAGGATACTGTACGTTGTTCCAGTGTCGATAATAAAACCTCCGTTGCCGTTCTTATCGAGGGCGAACGTCGATTGCGGGATGAGAAGATTTTGGTTGCCTACTGACATACTCTTCAGGGAAAGATAGTAGTAGGTTTTAAAGGGTGAAGGGATAGGCAGGAGAGGTGTAGTTTGAATCTTGCTGGTATCGACAGCGGCGTCGAACGTGACAGAGGAGCCGAGCATTATGACACTTTCTTTGTTTGATTCACCTCCGGGAATGAAGCAGTAGGACAGTTTGCCTGTGCCTAGTTGGGAAACGAGCGACAAAGGGCCACGGCCGAGTCCGATCAAACCGGTGGCACCGGAGAAGTCACCCTATAAGACCAAAAAATATGTAACGGTTATATAGTGTGACAGATAGCAAATAAGGAGATTAAGTTGGATGAATAATAACAATAAGCAAATCAATTCAATTCAATTCACTGCATTGCATGCTTACCGCAGCTGCATAACTGCACCCAAACCCAATCTTATGTGCAGACACAGCACCACCGTCGTTGCCGGCAGCGGCAGACTGGAACGTGATCGTTTCCCTGCTTAGCGTGCCTTTCGTAAAAGAATTGTCGCCGTAGGTGTAATTATACGAACATTTAGGTAAACATTTGTATAACACGAGACTCGTGCATAGAGGGTTTCCGCAAGGGATGCTGGCATAAGTCGAGGACTTCAAAGGATTGTACTTGGAACCTCTGCACATTGTCCACGTCAGATCACTCCCGGAATCAATGATAGCGGTAAACGGCACTGGAGGAGTTCCGATCGAAAGCTGCATTCTGTACTCTAATCTTTGGTAGAACACCTCTGCCTTTGGCTGACCCGCGAGTTGCTTCTTCTGCTGATATCCGGATTGTGACGATGCCTGTTGCTTGCAGCCGGCAAAGGTTGCTAACCGGCGCTTGGTGTGCTCGACGGCATGACGGATTAGTTCCGTCTTGGTCAAGTTGCCACTAATCGGTGCACTAGTCAATACTGAACGTATCAAGAAAGAACTAGCCATGTATGGTAAGAGTAGCAGGAAGAAGAAGGACACGAAGGAGATAGATCTTTGAGCCATTTTGCATTTTTGTGAAGGTTTTGCAATGGTGAAGATGGTTATTGTAAGATTTGAAGGTTTTTTATATAATTAAGGTGGTGGTGAGTGATTGAAGATTACAATGGGACTTGGAAAAGCATGCAAGTTTGATTATTGACTTTTTAATTAAATTACCCCATGTTCTTTTGTGAGGAAATTACTCATACGCTTTAATACATCATTGACTGTTTAATGGTGTTCATTCATTTTCAAGGAGATGATTATACATTGCTTCATGGAAGAGATTAGTAAGCCTTTGCTACTTTTTTATTTTTTTTGCTTCTTTAATTTGATAAACTTTATTGCTTGCCTTTATTATATGAAGACCAAATATTTGTAGTATTGGTAAAAGTAAATATTTCGTATTTAACTAATTGGGCTGAATAAAAATACTAAATTAGTAAGTCTTGCTTACGGCGTATTTAATTGCATGAAAATAAGTTCTATAAAATGTTGTTTTATAAAATTAGTTTTTTGAAAAGTGAGTTAAAATAAAATTTAATTTGTATATTTTAATTTAATTTAAAAATATGTTGGAAATGGAAAATACAATTCTAAAAATTATAATAATGAGTTTCTGAATAATAAATAGAATTTCTTTTAGTTCAATGAATAATTAAAATAAGTAAAGTTTTTAAAACTCTAAATCTGATAAAAAATAAGAGGTCGGAGATTTTAAAATACCCTGTTACTCACGTTCAAGCTTATTTCTTATTTCATAATTCATTCATTAAACTAAGAATTTTTTATATTTATATACTTCACAAATTTTGCAAGTTTGGTGGCGGTTTTTTATTATATATTTTTTAATATATTTTTTATAAATATTTAGAAAATTTATTTAAAAATTCAAAAATTGAAAATGATTTATGTAGTGAAATTTTTTTATTATATATTTTTATTATTTTTAAATAAAAATAAAATTTATTTAAAAAAATAAAATATTTTTTATTTTAAAACACTTATAAATATTCTAAAACGCTCCCTTAAATATTTCATGAATATTTCTAAGTGACTTTTTTTTATTAAATTATATCAGAACTGTATAAGGGGGTTGTTGCAAATGTTATACTAAATTTCATTTATTGCTTTTCTATTAAGTTTTTCCGTTGGCTGATAAGAGAAAGCAGAGCGTACATGAATTTAATTAAGTCACCCCCCGCCCGAAACCCAACACCAGATCTTAACGTCTCTCTCTCTATTTTCCTCTGTTTCACTGCTGAGTAGAATATTCTTCTCCTCCTCGCTCATTCTTCTCCGGTGTTATTGTAGAGCACCGGCAATGGTGGCTGAGGCGAAGAAGACAAGGTAAACTGTTTGCCCTAATGGGTAGATCAACCACGGCGATGACTCTATCGGCCAAAACCCTAGGTCGCTCAACACACGATCCGAACCATCTGCCTGGGTCAAAGAAGCCGCACCACCTCCGACGCCGCGTCGGAAGCCCGACGATCCGTGGTGGTAGGAGGAGTGGACCCGCTACTCCTCTTCTCCGCTGGAAGTTCGATGACTCTACTGGTGGGCCCACTAAAAACAAGAACAACAACGCTAAGCTTTCTTCTGCTTCTACTGCGGGAGAGAAAACTGACAGCAAGCAGCGCCTGCTAAATGCCGCTGCTGACTTGGCAGCAGAGGCTGTGGAAACGGTTTCCGCGAGAAGGCTCGCTGCTGCTTTGTGGCAGCTGCAGCTTCCGGAGCTGAGTAGTGGGGATCACCGCAGAGTTCATTCTGACGTGAGTGTTTTTTCTTCTTCTTTTAAAATAAATTTCATTACTGATATTAGACTCTCTTTGTATGCTTTTTAGAAATAAAAATGGTTAGAATAATTTGGGGAAACGTAGAAGATGTGGAAATTTTCATTTTTTTTCTTCCCGATTTGTATGATGATTGGTAGTGAAGCGATCGATTTTTGGCTCCCGAATTGTATGATGATTGGTAGTGAAGTGATCGATTTTTGGCTATGTTCTGGGGGTAGGAGTTCGGTAGCACAGGTACAGATTCACTTTGTTAGATCTCTGATTTCTGGATTTTGTTATTTGCAATGAAATCAAATTCTTTTGCAAGTATGAGCAGTTTGTGGAAGAGATCAAACTCAAGCTTAATGTGGTAAATGGGGATTGATCCTACTGAAGCTGCGAGCCATTGACTATATTTCAGGACCTTTGTTTACATAGAGTGTGTCATTTGTTCCATTCTAGGTCATTTTTGCGACTAACATGGATGAGTCAGTAGACACATGACTTTATTGACTATAGGCTGATGCTTTTGGAATAATTATGCATATTTGATTTATATATTTTACTATAGTTTGATATTAGCTGTTGCTTTCATGAAGTGTATACGATTTCTTTTTCCTTATCAGTATTGGATCTGTATATTGGTTTCTTTCCCACTCCTGCCTATATTCTTACCTACTATGGCTAGTTGTTTATTTCGTGTGGTGGTCCATTATTGTTTACGCAAAGCTCATCTCCTACTTCTTGTTAATTTTACTGTCTTCTTGTTTTTAGCTTGTGGCTGAAGAATTACAAACTCCATTGCCATATAGCCTACATATTGTGGATCTTCATTCGAAGAAGAAGAAGAAAAATGATCTCATTTACCCCACTTCAATCCATCATCCTGAAAGTGGAGCTCCACACAAGGTATCCTATATTTGCCTAAACTTTTGAGGGTGATGCATCCTTTTTCTTGGCTTGTATTTAACTGTTTATTGTTGTTCAGCTTGGGGATTCTACAGCTCTATTAAATTCTGCAATGGAAAAGGTAACTAAATGGGACCCTGGATCAAAAGAACTGGACGAAGTTTACCATTTGTATGGTGGTATGAAGCTTCCTGAAAACCAACAGGGGAGAACTGCTTCTGTCATTTGTGCTCTTCAGTCAGAACTTGAGCATGCCCGTGCTAAAATTACTGAGCTAGATGCTGACCGACGGTCAGCTAGAAAGAATCTTGATCTCTTCTTAAACAAGCTTCATGAGGAGAAGGCGGCCTGGAGGAACAGGGAGCATGAGAAGGTTCGGGCAATAATAGATGGTATGAAGTCTGACCTGATCAGGGAGAGAAACAATAAACAACGTTTGAACATTGTGAATTCCAAGCTACTGAATGAACTATCTGACACTAAGTTATCCCTTAAGCGATTCATGCAGGACTATGAGAAGGAAAGGAAGGCACGTGAGTTGATGGAGGAAGTATGTGACGAGTTAGCTAAGGATATTGGTGAAGACAAAGCCGAGGTTGAAGCTTTAAAGAGGGAATCTATACAAATTCGAGAGGAAGTTGAAGAAGAGAGGAAGATGCTACAGATGGCAGAAGTTTGGCGTGAGGAGAGAGTTCAGATGAAGTTGGTAGATGCAAAGGTGACACTTGAGGAGAAGCATACACTATTAAGCAAGTTGCAAGCTGATATAGAGGCATTTTTGGGATCTCAGAGCAGCTCAAATCCAACTCCAGAGGGCATAAAAGAAGCTGAATTACTCAAAGATGCTGTCTGCTCTGAAAAGATTCAGGAGATTAAGGAGTTCACCTACCAGCCACCCCCTGCTTCAGAAGACATCTACTCCATTTTTGAAGAGCTCCAAGGAAGAGAGGAGCCCAATGGAAGAGATATTGACCAGTGCTATGGATATAGTCTGAGTAGCCACGCATCTAATTTACATGCAGTAAGTCCAGATATCAATGATTTCTTGGAGAAACCAAAAACTAGATATGTGACTGGCACAATCTGTAGACACGCTGATACTGAAGATGATAGTGGTTGGGAGACTGTGAGCCATATTGAGGAACAGGGATCTTGTAATTCTCTGGATGGAAGTGATCCTTCTGTGAATGGCAAGTGCCGTGATAGCAACACCTCAATCAGCGGGACAGACTGGGATGAGAATGATGGAGATAATGTTAGGCCTAGCAGTGAGATCAGTGAAGTTTTCTCTGTAGGCACTAAGCAGTCAATGAAGAAGGTTTCAGCTATTTCAAGGCTTTGGAAATCATCACATCCGAGCAGCTGTGAGAATTACAAGAAAGCTGGACTCGAGGCTGTTAAGGGAAGGATATCAAGTGGAAGGATGTCTAATGCTACACTTTCTCCTGACAGAAGATCAGGTGAAGCGGGCTTCAGTCCTGACAGTCTAGGGCAATGGAGTTCTCCTGACTCTGTGAACCCCCATATAACGCGAGGAAGGAAAGGATGCATTGAATGGCCAAGGGGCGTGCAAAAGCACAGTTTGAAATCAAAGCTTCTAGAGGCTAGTGTAGAGGGCCATAAAATCCAACTACGTCATGTTCTTAAACAAAAAACTTAGCAAGATGATTTCCTCTGGAATGAAGATAACTGTTTGTTGGGCCTACTATGCAATTGCTGATTGAAATTGTTCAGGTCTTCTGAGAGAGGCATTCCTCAAAGTTCAACTGCTGAAGAACTTCAGAAAAATTGTTCCTCATGCTGTTCAGATTCTTCTCCAATGTATCATTCTCATGGTCGTAAGTTTTTTCAACACGATATATCTAACTCTTTCCTGTACTAGAATAATACCCCACTTATCAGTTATGAGCGATTTTGATAATGAAAATTGTGGATGTAGCAAGCGATTCAATGGAATTTGCTGCTGTTTTTGTACTAGGCTGTATATGTTTCTCAAGAAAAATGTACTTTCTAAGACTTTTTACCATATTGGTGCAGATTCAACTTTGCTTCTCTTATATTTTACTTGGTCAGCATATCATAGACAAAGTCCAAGTGCTTGAGCAGCATTATATTCACAGTTCATTCTGGTATCTGTTCTTCATTCAAATTTTTGCTCAGCTAGACAAATGTGGAAAAAGGAAAATTCTTTTTGTTCCTTTGGGTAGTATCATCTACATAGGCTTGGTTTTGATGAGATATACTATTGTGGTGGATGTTCTTACAAAGTCGGTACTAGCTAAATCTACTAAATTTTTATCAAGTTTGAGGAGGAAGTGGGTGGGACGTGCATGCTAGCGACTTCTTTAGAAGCAGATCAGAGATCCAACTTTGATCTGGTCTTATGCATAGTTAAGGATGCTAGATTGAGGTAAAATAGTGGAATTTTAATAATGTTATGGTAGTAGTGTTGACTCTATGAAGCGGCCACCAGGCTATGTCCTGTTGGGTTTATTTAGCTAGTGTTTTAGATAATCTTTTCCCAACCAATTTGGATGTGCCTAGTAAGTTTTATTTGTTAAACGTGATATACCCATCTGAGTCAACCCAACCTCTTACTGTTTGTTGATATACTTTGTTTAAGAATGACCGCTGGATTAGATCTTACTGTTCATGGATCTCTTTTGCCCCCAAGATCTGCAGTTACCTGTGAGACAAAGCTAAAACTAGAGAGCAGCTCTCTCTTGTTGTGATTCCACCATAGGTTCCCTTCTTCTTGGCATGATTGTTTGTTACTTGTTATGAAGTTTCAAGATTTGCTCTCAATACCGAGGTTTTAGTGAGTTTGATCTTCTCCTGCCTCACTAATATATTCATAAACTGATTCGGCTCTATCTAATACTCGTTTAGCTTGATGTCACAGAGCTTTGTGTTTTCTCTGTCGGGAATCCATATGATTTTTAGGCTTACTTAGTTGCTAGGTAAATGTGCTCCTTGCGGCATTCAACAGGAACTATTTGGTAGCTTAGGCTGCTGAATTCCAGAATCAGTGTTCAGTATTTGTAGAAGTTTGCACTTTGAACTTAAATGCAAGAGTTGGGTGACGCCGACTCAGGAGGGAGGGTATCCTAATTCTCCCATGTACTGTATTACATCTAACAATTTTGATACGCTACTGGACACTAGGATATGCATAGAATCATGTACGCTAGAGATGCATGAATTTGTTCTGCCATCTGGATATATTGAAATTTGAAAGTGCAGGAACTTTGTGTAAGCGACTTTCTATCAGAATCTTTCGTTATTGGAATGTGACAGTGACACTTTTCGTTAGGTCATTGCCAGATCCATTGATGCAGAAGGTTATAGGTCAAGTGCCAATTTATATTTACAAAGAGATTATTTATTTTATTATAAGTGATTCTAAAAGTTATTTCTTCAGTTAAAAATTATATAATTATTTATATTTATTTAAATTTATTTTATAAACTTATTTTTAGTAATATATTTTTTTATTAATTTTTAAAATTTTATTTTTAAGAAAGAAAATATATCACTAGTATTAGTAGTTTAGTAGTGTGGTGGCGATTATCATCAATGTATGAGATTTTGATGGATTTTTAGCATAGCTGTCGGACTCGGACTGAACCGTCCGGATCGATCTGTAAATTATAAATTCCGAGCCTAAATCGATCCAAATCTACAAATGACTCATCCGTGCAGTCGATTTGGATTGACATGGATCGACTGAGGTGGTTTTCAGGTTAACTAGTCAGACTCCATCGTCCAGATCAATTCAGAAAGATTAAAAAAAAATTAAATCAGCCTGAAGAAGTTTTCCATTGGAAGCATGATTAATTCTTCTTCTAAAATTCCTCACCAGCTATAGAGCTGTCAAACTACAAGTTTAAAAATCTCATGCTGCTAGAAGAAGCACTGACACACTCGTCATGATATACAATAATCTCTATGAGGAAAATTTTTGGACTTTCTTTTGTTACACTCTCAGAACTAAAAATAATTATATCATGAATAATCAACTCAATACCAATTGCTGCTACTGCTCAAATTCATTCAAACTGGTGTTAGTGTCATTCTTCAAAGCTGCTTTCTAGACAACATTAATCCGATCAATGTCGATGGCACAGACCTCGTCATTATTCCAACCTTATAAACAATGCACTACGCCGCCTGCGTGGCACACAAGTTTAAAAAAATATAGAAGAACATTAAAACTCACCTATATCATGTCCACCGACTTCTAAGATTGTGGCGAACTCTAGGATTCTGGGTAGAGGGGAAAATCAAAAGCGGAAAAAAGCGATAGCAGTAGTAGTGCTCATTAAAGAAGATAAACAAAATGAGGGCGCCGCAGCCGAAATCGACGGATTCGATGGCGGTCGGTAAGCTCAGGCACCTAACCAGTCGGGTTGAAATTGAGGCTCAATTAGACAAGGAAGAGTAATAGAAAGATAAAGGGATGAATTGTTGTAGCTGGTATGGCCGAATTAACGATGGTAAAGTTTCTAACGATATTTAGGATTTTCTATCCGCCGACGCGATCGGCTCAATTGATAGCCTAAACGGCGGCGAAGAGGATGGCAACGAGGGAAGCAAGGAGAATGTCGGAAGATGCCATCGAGGCGGCTGGCGACAAGAGAAAAAGAATCGCATAGAGCACGAGTGGAGTTGTTCAAGCCGGGAGAAGCTAAACTAAAGTTAGGAGAAAGATCTGAAAACATGAGGAGACCCGTTGAGGTATTACGAGCGCTTTTTGCGTCACGTTTCGAACGATACTTTTTAAAAAAATTTTTATTTTATACTTTTTTATACATATTTTATAATTATTTAAAAATTTTATTTAAAAATTTAAATAATATAAAAAAAATTTTATAATATTTTTATTATATATTTTTATTCATTTTTTAAAAATAAAAAAAACTTATTTTTTAAAAATAATATAAATACTTATATTTTAAAAAAAATTTATTTTATAAATAATTTCAAACTCATCTTACATGGTAGCCATATACCATATTAATCGGATAGATTGATCCGTTGATTCGTCAAGTTAATCTGCGACTCATGAACCCAGATAAAATTTCGGACCGATGTTCGTTTCAATTTTATCAACTATAATTTTTAAAGAATATTTAAAACTATTTATAAAATAAATTTTTTTAAAACATTTAAGTTAGAATGCTCAGTGAAACGTCCCCTTAAGTGATGGGAATGCCGCCACCTTGCAATAATATCTGTACCATTTGGGTCCTTATTTGAATTTGTACCTATTCCTTATGCAAACCTCTAACGAAATTAATAGATTCGGTCCTTGAACCAAATAAACGCGAAGGCCCACAATAATTTAACATAAATTAATATTCGTCCTTTATTCCCGGTGCAGGACGTCTCATGATAAAATGAGACAACTGACTTTGGGTACGATCCTTAAAACTGCAATAAATCAATCACTATGCAAATAAATATTGTTCGAAAAAAAGCAGTGATTATTAACGCGTTTCAATTTGAAATAGAGCGTGTTTTAAAAGTTCTGAATTTCATAAAAAATAATAATAAATAAAAAATAAAAGTAGAATTTTTTTTAAATAAAATAAAAATAAAGTTTAATATTTTTATTTCAATAAATTTTAAAAATATATTAAAATTAAAAAATATAATTGTATTAAATAATGTATAAATAAAAAAATTAAAATTAAAATTATATATGTGAAAATAAAATTCTGAATTTTTTGTATAATTAAAATATAAAAATTATTCAAAATTTAAAATTTAAAAAAAAAAAATTATCGGTTTGAAACACGCCCGGTGAAAGTCTTATGGTAATTATAGTAAAGCAATCGCAAGTACCACTAAAGCTAGCAGGTGAGATCCTGATTCCATTAACAAAATCTTCTCTGTTTTTTTTTTACAGGCCTTATATCATAGCATAGGCTAAAATCGTAGTACTAACTATTAGCCACATCTTTTGGTTTTTTCTGTTTTTATTTGTACTATGACAATGCTATTTTTTGACTACTGTTTATCTAAGGAAGAATAGGTTAAACAAAATTTTACAGACTTCTATCGATTTATTAGGAGGGGTTTTAAAATATGTTTTTTTAAAACAGAGAATAATTTTTTATTTTTTGATATAAATAATAAAAATATTTAGTAGGTATAATTTATTTATATTTTTAAAATTTTAAATAAATTTAATAAAAAATTACTAACCAACCTCTAGTGAAGACGGTATATTCTTTACTCCAAACTATTTATAATAAATTATTTAGTAATTTATTTTCAATTAAAAAAAAATTTTAAAATGCGTTTTATAAATACTGACTAATTAAATAAAGTAGCATGCAATTGCAATCATCATTCAAGTGTTTTGTTATGATCAAAAGTAAAAACCAAAACTATAACCCGAGACTCAGGGGATACCAAAATTTGGTTGGATGCATTTTGTTTTCCTGGGTGGTCTAGGGAAGTGGTTTTTAGATTAACTTTCCGATCAGTTTATTTTAGGGCGTCTTTAAAATGGACAGTTTTACAAAACTGAATTTTATATAAATAAAGTTTAGTGAAGGTAGAATTCGATAAAAATAAAGTTCAAAATAATATTGAAAATAAGTGAAGTTTGAAGTTATATTTTGAAAAAAATATAATTGATATGAAAGTGAAATTTAAAGTGACAGTTAAAATACGTAAAATTATCAAATTTAAAATTTAAAATGAGAATTAAAATTTGGTGTATTTGAAATAAGCTTTTACACTTTCTAAATAATCAATCCATCTACGATGAGTAATCACTTTCCAGGTGCCCATTGGTGAGGCCCATAAAACACCTCGAATATTCTGTTGTAAAGAAGGGGCCCTTTATTGTAGAGAGGTATCCGTTTGGGAGCTTGTTCTACACTCGTGCGCTGGGTCCCACTCTCGGTGATCCGTTGCGGTCATCGGAAAGTCGGCCTGGCCTTGTTCTTAATTTCAAATACTCCGCCGGAGTTATCTAATGCGCTTCCGTTGTTCCCGCAGCCGCCAACAACAGCAGGACCTAATTGTATTCGGGCATGCTACTGATATGATGAGTTTGTAATTTAGTTTCGAATGAGAGTCAGTCTACAACTTCTAACCAAAATTCAGACAGGTAATTGAATGCTGAAAAGAGCTCGTGAATTTGGGTTACGCTTTTGATCATTTAGATAAGATCAAGTTAATTTTCTTCGCAGCAGACTTGTGAAAATTTATCATAAAACTATCTTTAAAGGCTTCTACGTAACGTATTTGATTGTTTCATTCTGTGACTGCATGGAAATATCATCTCAATTAGTTTTCCACTGTATAGTCTTCATAATTTTAACTTAATATTCGCAACAACTGATCCAAAGATTTATGTATTGGAACACGACAAATCTATCTACTCTTCTTCATAAGATTAAAAGAAATTATTAACAAAGAAAAAAAAGGGAAAAAAAACAAGAGAAAATGGGGATTGTGGTGAAGGCAATACCTTTGCAGAGGATGATGATGGATGGAAATTAATAGGAAAGATTGTTGTTATTTCATTTGTTGGCATTGTTTTGATTGCGGTGGGCGGGTTTTGTTTTTTTTCTCTTTTTTTTTTTAATATTTATTTTTACAAGTGGACTCCTTCACTCGCCATTCTTCAACCGTCCAATGTGCTTGCTGCTCCTTGGAAATATAATATAAATATTTTCAAATCAAAACATCTTTCATCATATTTTCTTTGGTCACTTCAATTTTTCTTTTTTTTGTTTGAGCTTTCTAAACTCATTCCACACTTGCTATCCTTTGATAAGAAAAAAAATTTCATCGTATTTTGCTTTTAGTTTCTAAAAACAAATCATCATCGATCGGATGAACCTAATTTAAATAACGAAATTTATTATCGTCATATTACTGAAAACAACAAGAAACATCTTATAAGAGGAACTCACATTGTTGAAATGATTCAACAATGTTTTTTTTGATCGATCGAAATCTAAACAAGTAAAAATTTTTCTAATAATAATAATAACACAAACTTCGATCAATTTAGCTCGCCAAAATTATTGGAGACCTCCTAATAATTATTTGTCCTATCCCATTCCACGTTTCAACTCATTAGCTACTCTTCTCCCTACCTCTCCTCTTGCGCTTCCTCATTGGCTAAAACATAGAGCCAAGTGGACCCTACACGAGAACTGTTGCAGGGCACGCAAAACCCACGTGGATGTTGGGCCCTTGCCCGGCCCGCTGTGCTTGTATCCACACGATCAAAACGTCAAAGAGCTCAGTCTTCTTGGGTCCATTTAGGGCCCAATATAGTCCTCGTCGTACGTGGAGCTCTTGCCAAATGAGAAGCCAAATGTAACTCAAATTCAAACCAAATGAAATGCCCAAAACCAACACTACAAATACCGCCCGAACTCTCTCCAACTCTTCGATTGATAACCAAAATTAAATTCTTTCTTTTCACTTCTCCTCAATTCTTGGAGTGAAGTTTCTATTACTATGGCGAAAAGCAGGAAGCAACAAGGTGGACTCAGCGAACGGCGAGAAAGACTGTTAGGAACGTGGGGATACGCCGGAGGAACAACGATGGAGTTAGGTGGTGCCGCTTCCGCGGACTTCTCGGAAGAAGACGTGTGGTCGACAGTAATAGCAGAAGAAGATATGAGTATTAGAAGATCGCAGTCATGGGTTAACATGAACCGAAGTCAAAACAGAGCGTGGCATGATCGGAGTACTGTTGTTGGTAGGCATGACGGGAGCACTGTTGTTGGTGGGCTTTCTCTTGCGTTTGATCAACATCACAGTAGGCCTAGTGTTAGTGGAGATGGTGGTATTGGTTCTGTTCCGGTTAACGTGCCGACGTGGCGAAGAACGGAAGCTGATTATGATGATGATGAAAGAGTCGTCATGGCCGGAGAAGAAGAGTGGGTCCCACCACACGAGTACTTGGCGAGGGAGAAAGGGAAGAGAGGAGCGGCGACGTCGGTGCTCGAAGGAGTTGGTAGAACACTTAAGGGTCGTGATATGAGCCGTGTTCGCGACGCTGTTTGGAGCCAGACCGGTTTCTTCGGTTGATGACGATGATCATTGAACAACAACCAGAACTCATCGATCATCGATCAATCAATGATTCAATTTCAATAATCCCATTATGATTGTTGAACTGAATTAAGTTTTGTCATGGGAAAATTGGTAATTGTTAATTTTGAATGTTATTATTCCTGGTTCTTGGGATTTCAATGCATGTATTGATGTTACTGTCCGTATGTATGTATGTAATATACCTATATGTAGTTTGTTCAGAATTGAACAAAGTGGTTTTGTCATACGGTAGCCCATTTCATATGTTTCGATTTTTTTTTTTTGAACAGGCAATGATCTTATTTTAGCACTAGCTAATTAATGACTGACGATAGAATAGAAATAATTGATAATGTTGTAATTACTTTTAAAAGAACCGGGAATACTACAACAAGTCCACCAGTACGTAGTACAGCTGGGGAAGTATTTAAACTGCACAATTGATCTTCAATAATGTAGACTGAGTTAATGATTCAAAAATACTGGAATATAATAAGTACATGAATTTTTTGATTAGAAAAATTTGGATTCTTCATTATTAATGATCGATGTTTACATATTCCGCAACAAGATCTTTAAAAATTAAAACTAACAAATGCTTAAAATTTAACACAAACATTATTGTTACTTCACATCAATGATACATCATGCTCTCCCAACATGTTCTCATTTATCTGTTCTGTATATTCAGAAAGAAAGTATAGAGAAACAACGAGAAACGTGGGTCCCACATAAGGAGTGTGAGTGAGTCTCTCTTTTATCAGTAGAATACAAGAAAGAATAGGCAAATTAAGATGGCATAGGAGTGGTGGAGGTGGGCAATGCTAAACTTGGAATAATTAATCATGATCGGAAAAAAACAGAAAACTAGCTAAATCGGGACAAAGATCGGGAAGTGAAAGGTTTAATTTTGCAGGCAGGAAGGTTTCTGTCAATCTCTTTTTGGAGAAAGTGATACCACTCTTTGGCACTACACAATCAATCAAGTTAACCTACAAACATACACAAGTCCATTGTTTTTGCTGTTCCCCTTTGTTTTAGTTCATTGCGTCTAACAAACCAGCGGCCTCCTGAAGAAATCCCTGTGTTTTCTTGAGTGTATGATATTATGAGAAAGAGTTATTTGAGCTGAAAATTTTAAGTTAGTTAAATAGAAGTATATGAATAAGATAATTGTATGATGATTCCATAGACTTATGGACCTTATCCTCCTACCATAACTCAAATCATTTAGAGCATTTAACGTGGATTTTGTTTGTTTGAGGCAGGCATCTACATGTTTTTTCTCTCTGATTTTAATATGCAACTTCTTTTGTTTGGACAAATCTTCCAAAGATGGAGGGAGCAACAAGTTGTTACAACTGCTTTCATTTGATTTGATACCCGGATTTCAGAAAGAATGGGAAGTTTAGTTTATGCAACGTAATTTAAGTTATAGTCAAGAAGTGATAAATTTGCTTTTGGAATTATTGTTATTACTATGAAGTTTGGCTTTTGTCTTCCACGAATAGGAGTGCTTGAATTCATATAATTGTCGATTTTAATAGAATTGAAATCTGATTTGAACTTTTCGAATTCGGTCAATTGAAGTGGGCATGGTTCTTTTTTTCCCTTGAGCTGTCTCTGCCTTGTTTGTTTTTGCTACAAGTTCTCAGTTCAATCATTCAAAAGTATCTCCAATGGTTTTTTTAAGGGTAGTGAGCGCCATGACTTGATGATAAACTGCAATATAACGCTACACTCAAAAAAAAAAAAAAAAAAAAAAAACAAATAAACAGAAGCAACTAGAAAAATAATGTGTAAATCATTCTCATCCAACATAATGAAATGTTCTATTGATAATGAATAAACGAATGAATAGCTAGCTGGATTTTGTCATTGTTCCCTCTCTGCTTCTGCTATTCCTACTTGTTTCTGTAGTCTGTCTTGCTCAGAGACACAAATAATTCTTCTTCTACTTTAAAAATTAGCGAGTAGTATTTTTTTTTCCATGTTGTTCTTGAATCATGAGTTCAGAGCATGATTGAAGTAACTTGCGTCGAAGAATTTGTTCAAGTTAGTGCATGCAAGAGCACCTTGAGAGTTGCAGAAGAAATTTTATAATAAATCACCTACATAGTTGTTGTTGTTGTTGTTGTTGTTGTTGTTGCTGCTGTTGTTTCTGTCGATGATGTTCATTACTTGTCATTCTTTACGAACTTCTCTAGAAGATTATTAAATTTAATTTTCCTAGAAAAGTTAACTATAAATGATAAGACCAAGGAAGAGACGAAGGAAGACATTCCTAATTATAAGTTTTCAAAATGATAAGACCAAGCTTCACAATTAACTATAAATTTTCTTCAAGAATTTGAACTACAATAATTTTAATTTTTTCTAAAGGACATAAAAAAGAATTACAATCTGCTAAAGAAAAAAAGTCAGTCTCAATTCTCAACAGTAATTCCAGGCAAAAATTTGCCTGTAGTTGATCGGAAACCGGTTTCTCCGGCACGACTAACAGCAGCAGGAAGAACTTTTGAAGGCGACAACACTTCGACAAACGGCGCATTATATGAATCAATCCCCAATCTACTTCTACTCCAACCTTTGAATCCTCCAGAAACAACGTAACAGTTTTTGAATCCGAAGTTATTAGTCAGAATTCTTGCAACTGTCTTCGCCATATCGCAGTTCGAATCAAGTATAACGACGCGAGAATTTTTGTTCACTCTTTTCAAATACGAAATTTTCAATGCAACCATTTCAGCTTCAACTTTCTTACTGTTTCTGATCAAAGCTTTTATCTTGTTAGGTAGTTCTTCTATTGGTATCGAGATCATCTTATTCTTCGCATTCGACGGAAGCGAAGGGATTCCTGCTCTGCTTTTCTCTTTCTCCGATCTGATATCGACCATGATGTAATTCTGCGTTGAAATTGTATCAAGAGCCTGAGCTGGGTTTAGATTTCCTTTATATCCGCGAAGATTGAATGAAACAGCAGACAAGAACGACGGAAGAAGAAGGTAAGCAAGGAACAAACCACCACCAGTTGCGACAATCAACGAAGGATCGGTAGATAAAATGGTTTCCAAAGTAGAAGAAGCTATAGGTTGAACACCTTCGATAACGTTCGGTGTTTGTTTCACAGCATCAGCAACGGTGTTTGCAGCAGAAGTAATAGGCGAAAGATCGACTCCGGCGTTCTGCAATGCGTCGCTTGCTTGTTTTGAAGCCCCGGAGACTAGCGGTGACGCAAGTTTTAAAGCTTGGTCACCGGCGTCACGCACAAGTGGAACAACTGCGTCGACTCCTGGCTTCACCGCATCGGTAATTGTGCTGAATGCTGATTGAGAGAAGTCGAGAACACGCGAACCGGCACTACCTACTTGATCAATGGTGTCTTCAACCTTTTAGATACAAAATTTTCAGTGATCATCACCAAATTGTTACAGTTCAGAAAACGAATGGAATATCAAAGTGTTTGATTCGTACCTTGGTAAGAGAGGAGAAAAGTTGCTCTTTAGGTAATGAGAATGCTTGGGCTTCTGGTGAAGCAGTCAAAAATGCAAGAAGCGAAAAAGTTGCCGGTGCCTGAAAAGGCAAAGATTGCTGCAGCTGACGTTTGGGTGTAGTAGTAGTAGTAGTAATACTAGGCTTTGGTTGGGGAGGATGAAGACGAGTTGTTGTCGCCGGTGACGCCGCTGCTCTAACGACAACCACCATGGCTTCCTTTAGTGCAATCCCCAACCAGGAAACTTGTTAGAAAAAAATCTAACAACTATTTTGCTGTTGCTAGAGAAGAAGAGATGTGCTCAGGCAATAATTTTACGTTTTGTTCGTTGGTATCTCTTTTGTGGTGGAAAGAATGAGTCCAGGATTTTGTGGATGTTTAGTTTGTGGCTGTAGAAGCAATGCATATCCTCTTCTTTTTCCCTGCTAGCTACATCCAATATTTTTGTGTTCCAAATAATTTGTTGAAGACTTTTGGCTTTTGGAATTAATGTTGCCATAACAAAATCAACGTTCAAGAAAAGTGAAAGCATCTCTGAAGGAAAAAATCTAAGTACATGGCTTAGCATTTTGCTCAAACTGAAACGTATAAGAAACGGTGTTCACAAGCTGGAACGTTGTAAGATCAACATAGCTTTTGTCAGTCACGCCCGTCTACAATAGGAAGAAGATAACGCCTACATTATATGATAGCTTCAGAATAAAGTGGACTTGCTTCTTGCATAAGAATAATTGGAGATTTTTGCGGATTATGAAAGCATGGAACCTCGCTATTCTTGCATAAGAATCAACTACAGTTCATCTCCAATACAAGAAAGCAACTAGTGAAATGGCCAGATGCAAAACTGCTTCTTCTTCTATTGGTTCCATGGGTTTCCACATTCCATACTTCACAGCAGGAACGGAACTATATCAGTTCATGAGAAATCATTATAAAAAACCATGATGGAGTTAGTTAAGAAGGGCTACCTGTTTTGTTTTAGAAGGTTAACTCTGTTCAATCTTTTATCAAATCCTACTCATAGTTCGATGGAGACAGAACACCATCTTCATTCAATCACAACAATTCCAACCTTTAGCGGATGATACACAGCTTGCTCAAACGCATATAATTGTATGGTTTCTGTACGAGAAAGCGATTCAACATACTACTGCTACAAAATACCAAATAAGTTTCGTTTTTTTGTTGGGCGACATCAGCCTTCTCTGTTTCAGCACTTCATGATAGTTCCTATGTGTTAAAGTAAAACAAAGATTAGTTTATGATTCTTAAATACTTATATGCTGCCTTTGTGTACAATAAACAAGAGACGTAAGTTGAAAACTTCATTTGCGTCTCTTGCGATGATTGTTTATGCAATCCAAGTCAGAAACTGTTAAAAGGTAATGCGAAATACGTTGATGTGTCCCCTACGTGTTGAAAGTCTAGAATCAGAACTCTTTTCAGATAGGAGAATAGTTAAACTCAGTAAGAGTATAATATTTCCGGTGATTGCATATCTTCTTAGTTTCCAGATGACAAGGATCCTGGCTTAACGGTTGGCAGTTGCACTTGAAACTTTTTTCATTCAATAAGGATTCTTTTATGATTAAAGTAGTCCAACAGCGAGAGCCTGGCTTTGATTCAGTAAGAAGGCCTACGGTTAGAGCTTTAGATATAAACTATTGAGCCTCCTAAAGGATCTTCTAAATTGCATCATAAAACTGAGACAACTACAAATAATTAAGTATCATTACACAGGAAAAGAGAACAAGTATTATGGACAAGCATGCACAGTTCCAACCCTCAAAAAGAGAAACCAGAAAAAAACTAACTACAACTGGGAAGATCCAAAACTCTCTAAGAACTTAGCAAGCCTTCATGACAACTAATAGCAAAGATATCCATGCTTGATGTCTTCTTATCCCAGAAAGTCGGCGTTCAATGTCTCTGTGGATAGATGAAAGGTTCACAAATAAGCCTAAAGTTCAAAAAAAAAAAAAAAAATGTGAAACCATAAGAGCACTAAAACAAAAAGGGTAGAAAACTTAGAAAAAACATCTTTCTGACATCTTGTGATGAATAAATATCTTTATTCAGAGAGCAATGCATAGTTCGCTCCATCCGTTCACCGTTAACTTAAATATGCGGCATAATAGGCAACAATATATCTGGCAGTCTATAGTTAGCTTCCTGAGTAAACAAATATTCTAATTAGTGTTAGTGTCCCCAGAGCTATCTGCTCTTCAGCATGTAAAGTACTCATAGCACTTCCAAACTCATTAACCAAACCCTGAAACATCATCAACGTCTAATGCTGAAATTTCTCGTCTCTTACAAAGTATTGCTCCTTGCATGATAGGTGACCATGGAACATAGACATATCTTGGCAGCAATAGTATAGTTCAGCCCTTGCAGAGTTCAGATGTACAGATAGTAAAGCACTAAGCCTAATCAATTTCTTATTTGTTAATTAATCATCATCCATGGTGCAGTTGAAGAAGTAAATATCATCTTGTCCAGATAAGCAAATTCCTAAATTCATCTATAAGCCAAATTTCAATTAGTATCTTCCCAACAACTTTTACTACAAACTATCAGAGAGAAGGAAATTGCATTATATGGCCTTTTGTAATTTCGTCTGTTGAATCCCACATTTTCTAAAGAGTATTAATACCGTAACAAAACCAACTAAATAAAAGTTAGATATGTTTAATAAGCATGAGGAAACTGTAGCATGACGGTACATATAGCATTTATCCAAAACTTTCACATGAAAGCATAAACGCCA
Organism: Acanthochlamys bracteata; assembly: GCA_019914995.1. Lineage (NCBI taxonomy): Eukaryota > Viridiplantae > Streptophyta > Magnoliopsida > Pandanales > Velloziaceae > Acanthochlamys > Acanthochlamys bracteata. The sequence goes on along the minus strand of CM034129.1, from coordinate 4,049,117 downwards.
ATGTGTAGTAGTCATTCAAACATCAACATACCTTGCGTTTTTTATGCAATTTGCCTCCATCGGTAGTCATGTACTCAGGCTTATCACCACTTTCCTTCTCTGTTAAGGGTAGCATTCGGATATCATCATAAAAATCATCCGCCAAGCCAAGCAACCTGCAGAAATGATAAAAAAGAAAATACTATAAGAAGGATCATTATGATGACAACTAGAAGATGATGATCAAATTACATAGAGATACGGCATCTATAAATTATGTCCCTCTTCCCTATACATAAACTCCTTTCTTACTCAATTGATATTTCTTACTATCACTTTAAAGTAAAGTGTTTAAAATGTCAGCACGCACATATTATTTGTCCCTTACAATAACAGAAAATTTTATGGCAATAAGATCGCAATACAACCAAACTATTGGGCGAAGTAAATACCCATTTCTTGATTTCTTCAAATGCTTCTCTATCTGTTTGTCCCGCTTAGTAATTGGAGCACGAACAAAATGCTCCTCTTCCTGTCTCTCAAGCTCTTCCCTCTTTGCTAAGTATCTCGTAACATCTCTGCTTTCCGCACCATATACTTCTCTTATCTGTGAAGAGCATCATAGCCAAAAATGACAACTGAAACAAATTAAAATACATATAAAAGCAGCAGTTAGTAAAACAAAAAATTACCTCTTCAGGTCTATCTTCAAAATCATCCATAATTTCTTTCATATAACCACTCCGCTTGGCCTGCCTCAATAGTTCTTTCTCCCTTCTCAGTGCTTGTTTTTCTTGCTTTGATATCTTATCTTCATCCATAGTCATTGGAGCGAACTTTGGTGGGCGGTAGACACCTCCACCCTCCTATAAGCAGGACCCAGCAAATGTCCAAAAATCATAAGAAACAAAGATTTTCTAGGATACAAAACATGGGAACATATACTGATGCAAGCTCCACAAACTATGTGTTTAACTTTAGCATTATGAGAGTTGAATTGGTTTCTCAGTAATATATCAAGTTTAAGAACATGTCATCATCATAAACAGAAGGCATGACCCACTTATAACATCAATGATGCACATTGCAGTAATAATAAACAGTTACTCAGAGGAGCATTCAGTAAAATTGCCAGAAGCAGAGAGATCTTTTGTTGTCAAAATCAGAAGTAAATGCGGCTGCAAAACTCATACTCTCATAGTAATCCCACAATTGTAGGAATAAAATATACGAACCTTCTTGGTATCATAAGCTCTAGATGAAAGGAAAACATGGGAAAATATACAATTTAATGAAGTATAGCTTAATGCTCAACCTAACAGTTACTTTCGATATTCAAGTATAATTGGGATAGACTATGGACACGATAGCAACAAGGCCATGAACTTGCCCAGCGAAGAATGAGCTAGTTTCTGCAAAGGAAATGGCAATGTAGCAGGAGAGTCATTATTGTGATACCTTTGCTGCAGCATAACCTGTCTTGCTTACAAGCATATCAGGGTTGGGCCGATACTTCAATGGATCCTCCTCTTCCTTATTCTTCTTCTCTTCTTTTCCGTTCTCATCAGTGTTCACTGTTCTATCAGCTCCTACATTCCCAGCAGCAGCTTTAGTGAGCTTCTGGACTTGGTATTCAAGCTTCTTATCAATTGGTCGAACCTATGCCAACACAAGAACCCCATAAATAGCCAACCAATTTGCAAAAATGGAAAGCAAGTTGAAAAAGCAATTGCTAAATGAGATATACATAAAGAAACACTACACAGACAAACACCAAGTATCCCTTATAAACCAAAAAAAGAAAGGTTGTTGAATACAACATCTCAAATACTAAATACATCACAAATAGGCACCAGAGCATCCTCTTCCTAAAAAAAAAAGGGATTTCCTCAGAATTTTTATTGTCAAAATACTATCTCGTACGATTAATCTAAAGGCAATGCCCCTTTACTAAACTAAAAGAAATATTGCATAAAAATTTACGATAATAGGTTTATCCTATATCATCATCAACTAAACGGCTATCAAAATTTGCAGGAAAGATAACTTTCTACGCCCAAATACTTAAAAAAACAACGTCCAAAGAGAAGCTGAGAATTAGAGAACCTTCTCGAGGAAGAGTCTAATCTCAACAAGGCTGTTAACAACTGGGTGATTCTGAATGGGCAACCCTTTAGCTTTACGTAGCAGGTAGTAAACAATCGAATGGCAATAACCAAGCAGAAGAAGGTGTTTAGCTTCCAAGTAACTCAACCCATCAACCGTCGGGTAGTTATTCTTCCTAACCTGTTAAATTAAAACCACCAAACCCAGAAAAAATTAGCAACAAAACGTAAAGATCTGATTTTTTATTGTTGAGAAGCATAAGAAAATCAAAAACCTTTTCAGTGAGAAATTGAACTTTAGCGCGAACCGTATCGAGGCCATTCTTCATCTCCTTCAGAACTGCGAGAAGCTTCGGTGAATCTTTCTCTAGGGTTCTGCCTGTATTTCCGGCGACAGCCGCGGGGCCGCCGTCCACCGCCATCGTGTGTGTTCTGGGTTCTGGAGGGAAGGCAAACCAAGACAAGAACATAAAGGGGCCTTTTTTCTTTACTAACTAGATGAGCCGAGTTGAGCTGATATGGGCCGAGAGATTATTGGGCTTTGTTTCCAGAAGGAAAAGTTGGTGTACCCAAGTGGACTATATTACTAACAGTGCCTTGTTAATGGAAAAAGAAAACTTGTGGAAATATGGATGTGGGTGTGGTCCTTATTAGTTAAGTCATTGCCATACTTTGGTGATTGATGAAGAGCACAAGAAGAATAAAGCCAATAATGCACGAAAGTTACCTTAGATTACATTCAATTTTACAAGGAAAATGGAGGTCATGTAGTAAATAGAAAACCAGTTCTTCAGAAAACTTGGTTTGTGATGGCTGATGTTTCTTATCATTCGACAAAACAATAATCACCATCTATCCTTGTGTCTAAGCTAATTGGTAACCCTTAAGGCAAAACTTTTGGAGATATCTACAGAAAAGCTTATCAGGAGTAGGCTTATGCTATTGGAAGGCAAAACTTGTGCACTTTAGCTTCTTTGAAATTGTTGTTTTTCACATTTTCAGCTAGAACAACCGTGTGGTTAATGCAATGCCTTTACCACAGAAGCAGCAGCTTATGCTTCACTCTTCCGGCCCACTGCTTTGGAAAACAGCTCCTTGTTTCTGTTTTCAGTTTACCATAGTTGGTACACATTCATTCTCTTAAGCTACCTAGGGACTCAAAAGAAATATTTATTAAGAGAGGGAGCTGGATAATTAACTTCACTGCTGCAATATGCACTCCAGTGATGCTGTGTGTATCTTCTTCATAAATGCCTCTTGTTGTTGTTCCCAAAGAATCTTGTCTTGATTCATTGCAATATTAAACTTTGGCCCCTCTATATATAGACTGATCTGCTTGTTGCTTGTGATTATGCCTCTAAGAGACTAAGAACAAACAACAATACGAAGTTTTATATGGATACTTCTGCTTTGTATCAGGTTCCTATTGTTGCTTCTCCTACCGGTAGCTCTTGCGTGAGAGCTATGAAGAGATTGTCTTATGCTTGCCTCAGCTGCACCTTCGCCTTAGGTACTTATTTCTCTTTCTGCATCTTTCATGTTTGGCAAGGGGCAATGTTATGCACTTCAAGCTTTTCTTGAAAGAAAAATTTTCGTGTAGGTGAGCCATTACATATCATGTTCTTTGTGCATTGTGTTAATGGATTCTAATGATTTGGTTCAGTTGGAGCTATGATAGGGAGTGTGTCTGGGGCACTGAAGGGGCAGACAACAGAGACAGGTTTCTTCAGAGGTGCTGCTGTAGGAGCAGTTGCAGGGGCAGTTTTGTCGTTCGATATTCTTGATTCTTGCTTGCAAGGAGATCGTCTTTCTATGGTCAGTACTGCTTGAATCTTTTATCACCATAAGTTTTCAAGTAGTAAGAAGTTATCTTGAAATGTTTATTCTTCTAATGTTTATACTGTCAAATATCTGAGAGATTTTACGCGCAAACTTAATTCACTACAACACTTCATTCTTTGCTTCTTTTTTGTAAATTTGTTGCTTTACATGGAATCAAGCTTGAAAGAAGTAATTGAATTGGTCACTGAAATTTGGTACCCCCTAATACTACTGCATAATGGTTGACAGGTGATCAAAATGCATTTACATACTTCTGCGTAACCTGGCTCCATATTCTGAATAAAAATCTGAGTTTTCATGGTGCATCATTGTCAAAACTACAAACTAAATGCATATAAACATAATGGCAGAACCAATTGAGCAGATAGGACCTATCTGAAATTACTTGGTTTTGGTCTTTTTGCAGATATGTCTTTATATTGTTCCTGAGAAGGGAGAGTTGAAATCTATGATTTGGTTTAGAAATCGTACCGACCTATTGTAGAATCAATTGGGTTAATATTGGTTCTTAAAGCAATAGGCTGGCACTATTTGTTTCTGAATTGACTGTTTGTTCTACAGTTTTGTTCAATCCATTTTTTTCTACGACAATATTGGCTGTATTCAAGTGCTTACAGTCTCAGATACTCCTCTTCTGTGCTAGTCCCAACAAGGCCTATTTTTTGTTGCTGTAATGAACTGGAAAAAAAAAATCTGAATATGTTGATTATATGCAAAACTACTACTGCAAGCTTCTTCGGATAAGCTGTACCAAACTTTTTAGGAACAGATCACCTGAATTATTGATTTCTTTCAGCCGAAATGATAAGACTTTTTACTATGCAAATTTATGGCACCTTACTCATAACTAGTATCAATTGATGTTACTTCCATTCTACTACGTTCTACTACATTCTGCTACTATGCGAGAAGTATGTCGCCTTATTCATAACTAGTATGAACCGATGTTACTTCTCTGCTACATGCTGCAGGCGGGTTTGTTCTATAGCCTTATAAATGGTAAGATATTCGATGAGTGGGTCAGCCCGGCAATGCTCAAAGCTTACCAGTGGCAGGTCAGTATCAACAAGTAACTGATGTGATTTTTATATCCCATCTTCCATAATTTTCTAAGTATTAATGTGAAGTTGTACGCATAGGTCAGTTTTGTATGCATACCCACTTATGTTTTGTATACGTAGCACTATTTTTTAAGAGTACTGATAACTACTAGATAGTTGGGATTGATATCTACCTGAGTGCTGAGTGATTGATGCTAGTTTATGAGTTATGCTTTCAACCAGATTACCAACCAGGATGCAAGTGATGAAGATGCACCAGATATTTTCAAAACAGATAGCTGTAATGGACTATCTCCTATTCTTATTGAGAAACTACCATTCTTTCAAATAAAGACAGCATCTGACAAAACAACCAGAGAGAACTCGTGTGCTATTTGCCTGCAGGTAATATATGAAAGCTATTTTCTCCAAGTTTTTGAATCATAATAGTAAAATATTAGCTAGCTTTGTTTGTCCACCCACTTTTGGCAACAGCATTTAATACTTATCTTGTGAATACTAATTTGGAACTCTTTAAATTACAATTCACTTCCCAGCTGGTGCATTCTGATGACGACGGTAGTAGCGGTTTTCTTTTCTTTTTTTTTTTTTTTTTGAGAGAAAGAGTATAGTAGTAGGCTAGTAGCTGTTTTAGAAAAATCCTACCTGTGCTGAAGGAAACGTGTGTTTTCCTTGAGCACTGAGCAGCGACAGCGTTGGAGTCCACAAACATAATTTTGATCTGCTGCATGTTGAAAGGTTAGTTGAGCAATTATTTGTAGAGTTCTAAATTTAGTTCACCATCATCCTTCCACGATTGCGCTTCTAGGAAAGAAAAATTAAGGAGCATCCAGATTGAAGTTTCCTTTGCATGCTAAACATTTAAGTGAAGATATGCCTCATTGTTCTTCAATTGGAAGTTTTGCAGATTATACAACTTCTTTGCAAGCCCTTTACCTTCACTCATTCGCTATTGTTGCTTCATCTTCTCTTTGTTCCTCCAGGAATTCGAGACTGGACAAAGCGCAAGACGGTTACCTCCGTGCAGGCACTTCTTTCACAAAATCTGTATAGACAAGTGGCTACAGAGCCATGGCTCCTGCCCTATCTGTAGACAAGATTTGCATGATTTTGGCTTCCAATCCAATGGCACGAAGAGTTCCAAATTCTGCTCGCCCTCCTACTTGACAGAATGTTCAGAGACAAACCCAGACAGAAGAGTTTGATATGTACTGCTTGGATAAGGCGTGTATCGAGATTTTCACAAAACCTGACTGAGAATTTCGAAGCGGAATTTGTGAATTCTCTCAACATGTGTATGTGTAAGGGTTATAAAAATTGCAACTGCAGCAACAAATCAGATAGTAATAAATCTTCCTTTGTTGCCTTCCAGGCTTCCAATACTTACGGTCACTCGATCGATAATAGGCATGGTATACTACAACAATGGGCCATCAGTTAATATCACAAAATGAAAGGAGGATACATAGACTGGTGACAATTGAGTATTAGCAGCACTGCAGTGTGACATTCAAAAGAAAAAAAACATTGCAAAAGAAAATCAAGCTCTTTAGCTAACAGCAGACTTCTATTCATAGTAGTTGCATGCAAGTCTTTAATGAACCACACAACTTCAGATGAACTCTAGAGGAGACGCACAACAATGCAAGAGATATCATCTTTGCTCCCCCTTTCCAGTGCCTCATCTATTAGTGCAACAGCAGCTTTTTGAGCATCTTTTATGTCCTTAATGGTGTCGGCAGCTTCTTGATTAGACATTACCTGGAACATGAATGCAGTATATCAGTTGTGCCGGTGTTTTGACAAATTTACAAATACATTACAAAAAAGACAAAAACATGTAGTTTTAAGGTTGCATAGATTTTCTGATGTACTCCATTCGATCACCAGAAACGAGATAGAAAGAGGAAAAGAAGACATGCAAGTCGCATCTATGGTAGCCCATTCCGCTAAATATATTTCCATTACCGTATATGCTCACCAATTAGGTATACCACGAACAAAGTTTACCAAAAAAACATAAGTTCCACCACCTAATGCTTCAGTTTTTACCTTTACTAAATCTATCTAATTGCAAATGAGACATATTAGATATAGTCAATTAAAGTTCATTAGCATCTAACCTTCCATATCCCATCACTTGCAAGGATAATGAACTCTGCATCTTCATCCACACCCTCTATAACAACATCAGGATCTGAACTTATGTGCTCTTTCAAGGTGCTATCACCAAAGGCCCTTGACATTGCCAGCTGTCCATCAACCCGTGGTACATTCCCTATTTAAGGATGAGAAAATTAAAAGGATAGAATAGCTGACAGACCTCCTTAACATGACAGTTACAAGAAAAACCTGTGCAAGGATTGTAAGATTTAAACTTCTCAACCAGTGATATATACCCCATTACAAATAATCTAATGAAACGTAGTTTAGCATGATAATCTTACCTATATTATTGGTAACAAAACCACCTCTACTCTCTATGGCATCCTTCTCCTTCAATGGTTCATGATCCACAGACAACTGCCTTGCATCGTCATCCTCACATATGACAGCACGAGAATCACCAACATTTGCAACCACCAACTTCTCACCATTGATAACTATCATGGTTACAGCAGTAGATCCTCCCCTTCTCCTTACTGCATTCTCCTTTTGTTTTAGAATCTTTCCATCAATCCTGTGATAAGCTCTTCTGATTGCAGACATGGTGTCAGTCCAGAAGTCAGGCTGGCCAAACGAAGAGTCTTATAAGCTACACAACTTCAATGCACATTTTGTTGGTATGATAACTACTCAACACTAAAAAAAACAATAGTAACTATTTGAAAGACGACGCAAAATGAAGTGATAATTTCAAGAACCTCGTTCAGAATGTTGTCAAATAAATGGTTCCTCAGGTAGCTAGCAACATCATTTCCTGAATGCCCATCAAATATAGCAAATAATCCAACCTCATTGTCGTCAAACTCTTTGAACTGAGCCACGTGGTAATCTTCCATGGAATGGCCCATTTGCCCTTCAACCAAGTGGAAACCATAAGTAACTTTCCTATCAGATAACTTGCTCTTGCCCTTTCCAGTATCACAAACTGGAGCATCAGATTGATTTACTGTCTGAATGTTGACAGCACACAGTGATTAGAGAAAATCAAAAGAAAATAAATTAAAAGATTAAAAAAAGAACACTACAGGTGGACTCAATTTTGTATTTCCTGTTTCATTTCCATTGTCAAGTTCTATTACTTTTAACTCACATCCTAAAGACGTCAATGGAAATTATCAGCAGGATCCACATAGACTCATCATTGCTTTAAGGGTATTAAGTATTGCTTCTATATATCTCTCTTTCGCGTTTCTTAATTAGGGAAACAGTGTCCACCAAAGATTGAATTTTTTGACGTTTCTGCAATAAGTACAAACCCTGAAATGAAAGAATCAACTCCTTATAACACTTAGAGGGCATACCCAGTCTTAATCGTGCTTACTTAAGTCTTAAGTGAAGATTCATAAAATTGGTCATTTTATCCTCCCGTGAGGACTAACTAAAGCCACTGTACAATTACTTATTTTATCAGATTCCGGAGAATCTGTTCGATATATAATTTTCCCTATAAGGTCACATAAGATGTCTGCATAATGGATCATCCTATACTATATTACTATACCTTTTCATCGGTGACACCTGAAGATTTCATATTCTCAACGAATTTATCATCACCCAGACAAGTAACTATTCGCAATGTCCAACCACTCCAAAAGCCTCGATGATGCTCAGGATGGTAAATACATCTCCAAGAAAGCATTAGACATCTAAATCTCCTCTGGGTATGTTTCCCTATGATTGAATACATTCGCCAAGGAGCCCTATGTGTCAACAGTCTAAGTGATAAGGCCATCGTTCTAGCCATTTGGTTTAACCTCATCCTCTCTTACTCCTGCAATTAATGGAGAATACAGAGTTTTCAGCTATTTCCATTGGATGACTCCAAAACTTATCCGTAAAACTTATTTGTTGAACTAGATACTCTCCTTCTGTCAAATATAAACTATAACTCCTATAACACTTGTAGTGACTTTGCATAGAGCGTGCCGTGGACAAGAGACTACACTGACCCAAAGATAATGAAGTTTCGAAACTCAAACATCATTTTGAATTACTGCGACCCCAGTTTCCACTGGCCACCCGTGGCATACTAAGTATATTACCTCTTTCCAAGTACCTAACGTAATAGCTTCGATGTGACCTGAATTTCTAGCAAGCACTACACTTGCATAAGTTTATTAAAGAAAACTTGGGCAGATAGATTTCTGAAAAAGAGATACAAGCAAACTGGAGCAGAACATAAGAATAACCAACATGAAGCTAGCAAGAATCTTCATCACAGAACTTTGGGTTAATGAATTTTGTTAAGTATCTACTTTCAATTGTATCTTTGGGTTTCCAAAAAAAACAATTGATGACAGATGAAGTAGTTTTTATTTACCGTTCTTCTTGCCAAACAAAGTAACCACTTGATGAAATGTTACAGCTACCACGAAAACTACATAAAACCTGAAAATAGAAACTTCCTAAAATAGGAAACTTTGCAAATTGTAAATGACAAAATTTTAACCGACCAACCCCAATCATCACTACAAAACAAGAAGTCAAAAAACTAAATCTTTTAAAAGAAAATTACAAATAAAGAAACAAACAAGTGATTTTTTTTTGCTTACCTGCATCTTTCCTTGACGGGCAAAGTTGAAAAAATGCACCGAGGAAGACGAAGAGGAAGAAGAAGAAGAAAATGGTGACTGAAAAGCTTCGATAAATTGTCTTAACAAAATCTGAAAGTTGGTGACTTAGACTTTCTGGAGAAGATGAAGAGCTTATAAATAAAAATGAAAGAGAGAGCGAGAGATCTTGTTATTTTATTTTCTTCATCTGTCGGGACTGAGCGCACTCGCGGGAGAGGACACGCACGTAGCTTCTCCAACAGTCGGTCGAGCACTTTCCAAATTCTTCGTTATAAACTCAGGTCAGGGGACGTTCGAGAGAACGCGTAAATTACAAAATCTCAAAAAAAAAATTGTTTTAAAGTTTAAAAATTAAATTACTTTTTTATTTAAAATAATACTAAAATTATGTACATAACAAAATTATGATATATATTTTATTTATATTTTGAAAATAAAATATCATAAAATAGAAAAACTATAAACCTATTAGCTATAAAATACAGGCTCTATCTTTTTCTTTGAAAGATAGGGAGACACATTGAAAGCGTGTCAAGAAGAACAGAGATCTCTAGAGAGATATTTAGTATCGCTTATAAAACAAATTTTTTTGAAATAAAAAATACTTTTATTTTTTATGAAAAATAAATTTTATTTTTTTTTACTTTTAAAAAAATAATAATAATATATAATAAAAAATTTCATTACGTAAAATTTATCTAATTTTTTAAATTTTTAAATAAATTTTCTAAATATTTATAAAATATATATTAAAAAATATAAAATAAAATAAAAATTAAAAAGCAGCATTTAAAAACTATGTCAAACGCGCTCTAGTAAAATTTTCACTTGCCACTAAACTTAATAACAACATAAGTAAAAGAAAAAGGTGAAAAAGTATTCTCTTCTTTTGTTAGAAATTTTTTAAATTATTGATTTATATTTTCAATTATTTTATCGTTTTTAAATTAATTTTTTGCCAATACGATAATGGCACCGTTTGACGGTTTATTATATATTAAGTTCTTAATAATTTTTTAGTACTACAATAGAATTATTTTAGAATTATAAAAATATTATATTACTTTATATTTTAAATAAATTGAAATAAAATTTATTGTTTGAAATATTTAAATATTTTAAATTTTAAAGAAGTTTCGTACTTTCTAATATCTGTAAACAAAATATTTTTGATGAATCAAATTTCATTAAGTTTTTAAAAAACTGAAGACATTATTATAGACAAAACAGTAAGACAAGTCAACCAGAAATTTTTTTATATAATTCGGCAAATGTGCCTACGTCCATGATGCTCAAAAATCTTGATCCTTAATCAACCTTAAACTAACAAATAATGGTTTGGAAGAAGAACTGAAAGAAGAAGAAGAGAATTGTCAAGGAGATGATTATACATTGCTTGATGAAAGAGATTAGTAATCTTGGAGTGACGATGACGAAAGAGAGAGAGGGAGGAGGCATGGAAGGGGTGGTGGTTGAAGATGGGAAGCTTTCCTCTTTCTTGGGTTCTCCTAAAAGAGATTTTCTCATATCCCCATCTTTACTAAAGGTAATTCTTCTTCCTTTTCTTTTTTGTGTGTTGGTTTATTGATGTGTTTTTGTATGATTTGTTCTGTTTGTTGCTGTACTTATAATAAAAGTTTGGATCTTTCTGGTGCTTACTGCTTTACTAAATTTTTGTTTCAGACAATATTGTTATTTTAGTGTTAACGGCATTATGTTTCTGGGTTATCTTAGAATAGGAATTCTTCATATGGTTGTTTTTCTTTTTTCTACTATGACAAAAATTCACATTTTCAAGATGACAATTTGACATGTTTCTGTGTCTTTTTTATCACAGAAATAAGATTGATTTGCTTGTGTTTTAGAAGTAGATGGAATTACAGTGTTCGATGTTTGAGATGTTGTTTGTCTCATCCGATGAAGATTAGATTGCATTTGAGAAATTCCATAGCACAATGCTTTGGCCTGCGATACCATTTAATCATCTACAATCTAGACAAGTCTAACAAGGAAACTACCATATTGAAGGTATTCTACTAAGTGAAAGTTTGAGCTTCACTAATAAATCACTCTGAGAAGATTAAATTTCAAGTAATCAAGTATTGGCCTCTGAGTTTTGTCTTACTGAAATCAAAATAAACGTTACATATGACAAAATTTTCCTACGCTAACTGAATAAACAATTAATGGTACTTTTGGGGCTTGAGCACGCGCCATTATTGGAACTTGCAGGTCCAGGTCCCCATATCAAGCTTGGTAGGCAAAACTGTAGGGCTATATATTTTGGCTCATTGGTGTTCTCCATGTGCAAAATTCACTTCCAAGTTGGCACCAATTTATAGCAGCCTGAAAGAAAAGAACAACAATTTTGGAATCATGTTCATTTCATTGGACAAAGATTCAACATGCCATGGCTTATTATGGTATACGACAATGACACCTCAAAGTCCCTATGTAGATACTTTGAAATAAAAAGGATCCCACTCACTTATTATAATTGGTCTTGATGGCAAGATAATCACAAAGAATGACTGGAACCTGATAAACTTGCATTTGGAGAAAGCATTTGCCTCTCTGAAGCTCCTGCAGGAGAAGATAGATGAAGCAGCAGCTCTGTCAACCATGTTGGTCATCTCCATGTGCTTAAACTTGTTTCAAAACTCAGGTGGCTGCCCTTGCATATGTTGCGAGTGTGAAGGGCAGGGTCTGGGTTGGGCATACCTATGCCTCGATTGTGGCTCTGAGATACACCTTAAATGCTCTCAGGAAGTTGAAAGAGAACATAATCAAGCAGATGCTGTCAATTCAATTTGCGCTCTTGGTAATGCAGCCTCCTTGGTAGAGGTTTGATTGCATGAACTTTAATAGATGAGCAAGAAGAGGAGCAATTTAGAAGTGGGCAGTATCAACTTGGAAGCCTAGGCACTTCACAGGTAAAAGACTTAAAAAGTAAAATTAGTTCTTGCATCTTAAGTATGTGATCTGCAAACTTTTGTCATTGTGCTCATGAGTTAATTCCTGGTGATCTATTGTGAAAGTAGCGTATTGAAAATGGAATTTGGTGGCTCTTAGAGTGATAGTTGTCAAGCATTGACCTACTTGAACTCCATATTTTGACAGTTATGCCAAACAAAATGGGGATTCTTCTGAATTTGCAAACTCTTGGTGGTAATCTGGTCTTAATACCTCCATAGATGGCGTGGTTTGAGTTTGTCACATTTACTTATATCCTAAGTAGCTACAGGTCAGTAATGTTTGATACAAAATTGTTTATCTAATAGCAAGAGCAATACAACACAAAGAAAACAAGATCAATCTAATCTAACTTGTTGCATATAGGAGTGCGCCAGAAAAAGTGAAAGCATTGCCTGTGACAGTATAACCAGTTGTGTAAATAGAACTCATAACCATGCTGTCGAGCTCGTTCAGCCCTCTAGATGTTGCAGAAAGGAATTGGGGAACAAAGCGGTGATTTCTAGCTTCCACTGAGCCATGAAAGATATCCTTTAACGTAAGAGATCACAAGTATTCGTTCGAACATGCTCATATAATACAATTTCCTGTTACATAACCCAAAACAAAGATGACCAAACGTTCTAGAGAAAAATCGCCAAAAGACTGAGATTCTGAATGGATACAAGCTGTGTATAAGCCATATACTACTCCATTTAAAAATTAAATAAAGCAAGCAATGGTATGTTTTCTGCAACTATATACCAGATAAAAGGTTTCAGCGAACAGGTGTCTTTGACTTCTCCACCAGAACAATGCGTCCATTCCATTCGGTCTGATCCAAAGCACGGATTGCAGCATCAGCATCTTCATCTCTTTCCAATGACAGAAATCCAAAGCCACGAGATTCACCTGACCTAAATAGATAGAGAAAACACAGTTTGGAATCGAAACTATCCCTTACCTAAACAAAAAGCAACATGAAGATTCAAAGTAATATCATTCAATGTAACTAGTTACATTTGAAATTGGAATCGAAACTATCCCTTACCTAAACAAAAAGCAACATGAAGATTCAAAGTAATATCATTCAATGTAACTAGTTACATTTGAAATTTCTAAAATGGCATGAAGTCTGCTTTCAGATAAGAATCTAGTAACTAGCAGAGTCAACGGACACCCTTTATCGTTAGTTGTTATTGTTTGAGAACTAAGATTACGGCTCTATAGATATTGATCTTAAACTCATCAATCTTAGAAGTACTGACTACAAACCGAAGAAAGAAGAATCGAAGATGTAGGAAAACAACTCTTGTTTGCATATAGCAGTGCAGTTCTAGAGTCCGAAAAACATCTAAACTATTTCATAAGGTAAGTGTAACCAAAGAAGACGGTTAAATGGAAAACTCCTAACAACATAAATGAACTGATAAGACTGCTCAAATTCTAAGTATCTCACAAGTGAAATGTTACCTTTTATCTCGAACAACGCGGACATCTGTGACACGACCAAACCTAGAGAACTTCTTTTCCAGGTCTCTCTCAGTAGTAATATAGCTAAAGCCTGCAACAAACAAATTCTTCCCTGGCCTACCTATTCCAGTATTGCGGTTTCTAGGAGGTGACCAAGGCTTTCTTGGAGAGCGACGGCGTGGATTGTAGGCTGATATAGGAGATCTGCGTCTTATCGAAGATCTTCTCCTAAAAATATTGACAGCCACCACACTATCATTCAATTTAAAAAGGTAGGTAGACAACTACAATCTCACAATATTCACAAATCTCATAACTTTACATATAAAACCATTCTGAAAAAGCATACAAAACACATCATATTCAATAAATGAATTCAGAAGTATGGTTGTATTTTCCTAGTTCTTCATATCAGCTCATTGAAATCTTTTCATCATAGAAAACATGCCCGTATTAAGGTAACAAAAAAGCATGAATTCAGCATGAGTTTCTAATGGTAGTAGGCTCCTACAATTACGCTTAAAAGAAAAGTACTACTGGAAGAACATTTTGTAGAAATACAACTCCTATACCTTGGTGATCTCCTGTGGCGATCTCTATTATAGGGAGATCTAGAACGAGAATGTGCACGATGACCTCTCCTAATTCCAGAGGACTCTCCCCTCCTCACGGGTGAATGCGATGCTAGTCTATCCTTCCTTCTTGGAGACTCACGCCTAATAGGGGATGGGGATAAATGCTTTCTTGGAGACCGATCTCTATGATGCGAATACGGCATCCTTCCTGAAGGAGATTCCTGACGCCTACGTGATCGAGATAACTCTCTCCCTGGGGAATGTTCTCTACGATTAGTATCAGATATAGAATCATCCCTGCGATGAGCGTCTGAACTCCTTGCTGGTGGAGAACGTCGTCTTCGAGGTGATGGAGATGAAGGTTTCCTAAGAGAATGATCCCTGAGATGAGAGTCGATTGCCATCTTTGAAGTAGTTCTGCGCCTGACAGATGGAGATGTACGTTCCTGTGAGGAAGCTCTCTTGCGGTCCTTACTGAGTTTTTCAGGGGAAAGGGAAGGATGACACCTTGAAGGACTAGAAGAAGTTGCTGGTTTCTTTTCATTACCTGCATGAGACAGAATCTCATCGTCCATTACAGGTTGGTCAGTATGAGGAGATGATGGTATAAAGTGAGACCTGTCCTCGGACATTGGCTTCCTTGCTTCAAAATATGCAAAAGTATCTTCTTTCCGAGGAAAGAAGGGACGTTCTGGTGATCCTCCATGAGTTGCTTCTGCAGGATGATAACCTCCCTCTTCATAGCTCCTGCTTAAGCCATTATCAACTGTATCGATGCCATCAACGTCCAGTTTTTGATGTTCAAAAGTCTCCATAGCGTAACCAAGATCCCTGTTTGCTGCTTCCATAGAAGTATCCACATCACTCTGATAATTGAAAGCTTCACTGTTAGCTACTTTAGAGTTGTTATCAGTATCATCTATTGAAAGAGGCTTCTCAAAGTACGGATCTGAATTATAACTGTGTTTGTCATTCTCATATGTTTCATTCAGATTATTATCAAGTAAGTTTCCTTCAATACCTACAAAGTCATTGCTCCCTATTTTGTTATAGTGATTATCATCCTCCATCTGGAACTTTGTTCCTTTTGAGTTATACTCAGATACCCTCCCTTCATCATCCATTTCTGGCTCATGCACCAAGGAAGTTTCTTCAGTTTTTCTAGATGGTGATAGCAGTTCACCTGTATCAGATTTGCCCATGGGAGAATCTAGAGCTTCATCATTGCCATTAGCAGATCGAGCAGGGGCGTCAGGATATTCACGATATTCTCCCTCATACAAGCTTCCTTCTGTTCCCGTCTCTGGGGCTTCAGTCTCATGTTGAAGGTACTGACTCCCAAGGTCGATCTTCCTTGTATAGGGATTGAGATTCAGTTCTTCATCAGGGCTGGCCTCCTTCACGGCCTCTTCAATATAGTTATTAGTTGAAACTAAATCCATATCTGGAAGAACCAAAAGCATAATAGAGAAGAAGCTTAACTATTCAGAAATAACACATCGGCCAGGGCATGATTCATTTTATCAAGGAATGAATACACAGTATCACACATTAATCTTTTGCGCCAGAAATTGTCACTTGGATTACTATAGTGAAGGATACTCAAACAAGTGCCACCATACCAAATCTTAGAAAATAAAACTATCCTACAATCCTTTCATCCACTAAACAATCAGCAAGTTGAAAGCTTTTTACTTTCAACTCTGGAAAATTGTAAAAAACCTCTAGCAATGCAACAAATATCCTTCAATCAAGTAAACTATCAGAAAGTTGAAAGCTTTTCCTTCAAATTAAGAAATTCAACTAAAGATCTCTAACTGAGTAACAAATAACCTTCCATCAACTAAACTATCAGCAAATGGAAAGTTTTTTTACTTAGACTTTACAAATTGGAATTAATAAACTCTAACTATGCACCAAATATCCTTCCACCAACTAAGCAATCAGAAAGTTGGAAGCTTTTTCTTCGACTTTTGAGAATTGGAACCCAAAAACCTCTAACAATGAAACAAACTGCAAGCAATCAGAAAAAGAACAAAATCCGCGATCCAATAAACAAGAAAAGCTCCGCATACCCAAATCATTCCATGATTCATCAAATAAGAACCAAAAATTAAAAACAAATTATCTGAAAAGTTAAAAAAAAAAAGATACATACTTTCCATGGCGTTCTACTGAATCTGATCTAAGCCCACAATTGAATTCTCATAAACACGATCAGAAACTCTGAATGATCCACCGCATTCACTCCAAATGTCACCGTGTCTGCACACGTAACGCATGAATTGCCACAACCGCCCCAAAAATTAAAAGAAAAAAAGGAAAGAAAAGATTAAGGAAAAAGATCCAGAAACAAACAAATAATTATCAACCACAAGAATCAAATTCGATTATAGATCGAAAAATTAACCTTTTGAACTTCAGCTTCGGTGATTGAAAAATATTAGTAGAAAGAAAGAAGAATCCTGGATTAGATTTACAAAGCAAGCAAGCAAGCAGCGCGTGTTGATCTAGAACCAGTTTCCGTTTTCGCGTCTTAATGGGCCGGATGTGGCCCAATAATTCGAAATTTAAAAGCCTAATTATGGCCCTGTTAAAACATGAAACCGCGTAGAGCTGCGTTTAATCTCTCAAAGAAGAAACGAAGAAATTAATAAAAAAAGAATTTGTGTTGAATTAATCTCGAACCTTAATAAAACTCTTTGTTAATCCTTAACAGTGCCGTAGCTTGTTAACTAGAAAAGAAAGAGCACAATTTTAGGAGTCGAGCAAACTCTTCTCTTCTGCCTCCTGAAAGGAAAAAACGCGTTGGATTTGTCAAGAAGCAAATTGTAAGCAGGAAAGATTCTATCATTATCTCTGTTTTCTTTTTCATTTTCTTCTTAGAATTTTGGGTTATCTGGAGTACCGAAGGCGAATTCTGAACTGGGTTTTGTTGTATGTGTTCCATCGAATTGTTGTAACAGGAAAGATACAAGTTTTGGAGTAGGTGTTGTTTTCAAATTTTCGATTTCTTTGAGTCTTGAAAGTTGAATTTTTGTATACACTTTATTGAGTTTGTCTAGAAACGCAAAAGAAAGAGTTTTTTGGAGATTCTAGAGAAGAACTTTACTTTTGAAGAAGTGTAGAATCATTTGTTGTCTAGTGCATAGATAGAGAAAGATGGGAGTTTGTTTCAGTAAAGAAAAGATCACTGGCCGAGTTGGTGGTGATTCCAAGGGCTACCCGCAACACAGGAAACAACAACAACAATCAACACCTCCATCTCAAACTCATCACCCACCACAGCCAGTGATATCAACTTCTGAGTCTCATGTCAATCCATCTGCACCCTTGATACCTTCCAATGAATCAACTCCTCCACCGCCTAGACCAAAACCATCCCATCCTGCCGATGCTATCCTTGGCAAGGCTTTTCAAGATGTTAGGTTGTTCTACACCTTTGGCAAAGAACTTGGCCGAGGCCAATTCGGTGTTACCTATCTCTGCACAGAAACTGCTACTGGGAGAAAGTATGCATGCAAGTCGATATCCAAGCGCAAGCTTGTGAATAAGAATGACAGGGAGGATATAAAGCGTGAGATTGAAATCATGCAGCACTTGTCTGGCCAGCCCAATATTGTGGAGTTCAAAGGTGCCTATGAGGACCGGCATTGTGTCCACCTTGTCATGGAATTGTGTGCTGGTGGAGAGCTGTTTGATAGAATCATTGCCAAGAAGCATTATTCCGAGCGCAAGGCAGCTGTAATTTGTAGGGAGATTGTCAATGTGGTGCACATTTGTCATTTTATGGGGGTGATGCACCGTGATCTTAAGCCAGAAAACTTCCTCTTTGCAACAAAAGATGATAATTCGATGCTCAAGGCAACAGACTTTGGACTCTCTGTTTTTATTGAGGAAGGTGATGTTCATCTTTAATATTCACATGGAGTGTTATATTCGATGAAACTTAAGACATTCCTACTGAACTTCCTACTATCTTTTGATAAAAGAAGCACCCAAGTTAGTTGTATATAGGGCTTTTCTAAGCCTCAAATTAGTTCTAACTGCATTTTGAGACTTAAATGAATTGAGCATTGGTATCTGTGCTTCTAACTCGATACATTGACATAGGATTGTTTTTTGTAAATGTACATCACTTTCTTCATGAAGTAGATGCTATTTATATTTTCAAGGAACAGTCTCCACAAGACTTTTACAAGCCCGTAAAAGTTTAAATTCCTCCCATATCCTCTTGAAACAAGCTTGAAGTGTGGTCATTCCTGCTCTCGACTTAGCAACCTAAACCACCTAAGTTTATGGCAAGTTGGGAACATGGCATACATAGCATTTTATGCTCTAGAGTGGTGATGTATCTCAGCAAATAACATTGCACTTGTTCATATAGTGGAATTTCTTGTTCTATTGTTTCATAACATCACTGCTCAATTTATCAACAATTAAACACATTGCAGGCAAGGTTTACAGAGACATAGTAGGAAGTGCTTATTATGTAGCTCCAGAGGTACTAAGGCGGCACTATGCGAAAGAAGCTGATGTCTGGAGTGCAGGTGTTATACTGTACATTCTTCTCAGTGGTGTGCCCCCTTTTTGGGCCGGTAAGGGAAAACACTGCTTGATCTTCGCAAATGCCTTTGTGATGTTGAAATAGTGTTTATTTCATAGTTGTTGGCAGAACTGTGCTATGCATTTTCAATCAAAGTTTGTGTATTAGAAGTGACTTTTGGCTTTGTCTACAGAGACAGAGAAAGGAATTTTTGATGCAGTCTTGCATGCTGACATTGACTTTGAAAGCGCCCCATGGCCATCAATATCAGAGAGTGCTAAAGATTTGGTAAGGAGGATGCTGACACGTGACCAGAAAAGAAGAATTACTTCAGCTGAAGTTCTTGGTCTGTCCTTGTATTTGGTTTTTTCAATCTCCACCTTGAAAAGGTTGTCCAACCTCAATTTAAATCTTGTCACTACACTTAATGAGACTATTCTGCAGAGCACCCATGGGTCAGAGAAGATGGACAGGCACCTGATAGACCTATTGACAGTGCAGTTCTTTCTCGAATGAAGCAATTCAGAGCTATGAACCAGTTCAAGAAGATGGCTATGAAGGTTGGCCGTTAGAATATACCAATGTTCTTCTTTTCGTTGCTACTGCAACTCCGTGTTATATATAAAGACTGGTTTCAGGTTATTGCTGAACATCTATCTGAGGAGGATATCAAAGGGTTGAAACAAATGTTTGACAACATGGACACTGACAAGAATGGATCCATCACCTATGAGGAATTGAAGACTGGCCTGGCACGACTTGGTTCGAAGCTGTCCGAGGCTGAAGTCAAGCAGCTCATGGAAGCTGTAAGATTACTAGCGATACAAATTTGAGGTTTATTTGTCATTATTATCCTTCTTATTAATTGATTTTTGTATATTTTTTGTGTAGGCTGATGTTGATAGTAGCGGAACCATTGACTATTTGGAATTCATAACCGCCACAATCAATAGACACAAAATGGAAAGAGATGAACACTTGTATAAAGCCTTTCAGTATTTTGATAAGGATAACAGCGGGTAACTCAAATTTTCTTGTTGTCAAATCAACCAAACTCCACTTAAAGTAGTCTTTAAGATTGTCTACTTCTGAAACGACTTGCTTTTGTTTTCCTTTTCCTTTTCATCATTTTGTTGAATTTTACACAGTTTTATTACAAGAGAGGAACTGGAACTAGCTATGAAGGAGCATGGAATTGATGATATTGCAACGACGAAGGAGATAATCTCAGAAGTGGATACAGACAATGTAAGTTTAGCCCTAACTCTTGAATCCCAACATCTGTGAATTCATATACAAACAGGATGGCTAATCTCATCTTAATTTGTAGGATGGAAGAATTGACTATGAAGAATTTGCTGCCATGATGAGAAGTGGCATGCAGCAGCCAATGAAGCATACATAATCGTCCAAGAAAGAGACAACATGTGTTTGCTCAAACAGCAATTGCTTTTAATGTGAAGCCCTATAAATTGGGTAGTATATTCATATAATTCTGCAAGGTGGCGAGGAATATAGGTGCTGCAACTACCTGTAAGTTTTTTGAATAATAACGTCTAGTAGCTACTTACATTTCGTTAGTACCTTCAATGTGTAATATGTAATAATTATTTAGAGGTATGATTAGAAGTGTGTAATATTTCACGAATAAAAGATTTCATATGTGCTCCCTACTAGTTGTCTATTATATTCACCTTGGCATTTTACCATTATTATGCCGGAACTTCTTGGAAGGTCAATGTAGATCTTTTGTCTAGAGTTTTGAAGCTTCGTACTTGTAAAATAACTTAGATTCATCAATGAATTAGACCAATTGTCTCGGTGAAGATTGTTTTCAACTTGGTGGTTGCTCTTCAAGAAAATTGTTACTTCAAACCAATTCCGTACTAGTTATTGATACTACCTTCCTACTGAAAATCAAATGCTGCTTGTCAAGAAAATCACAAGCTGCTAAAAAATTCTGCATTTGCGGAGACAAAATACCAAAATGTAAACATTAGCACTCCAACTTATCCTTCAGAGAAGGGATTATTTCTCAAAAATTTCTTGCATAAAGAAACTAGAGAATGCAAGCTAAACCAAGACAATGTCGTTCCTTTGAGAGAAAGCAAGTACCTGCAAAAAATTACAACTCTTCTAAAGTACAGAAATCAACTGATCAATTGCTTCTCACTGTTTAAACCAGTATCATTCTCAGTGATTTTCAATCGCTTTCTACCGTCTGCTTTCGCTTTACCTGAATTTTGCCTAACACATTTTCCAAACCTGGTAGCAGATTATACACATGAAAGCTTTGCCAAAGATAAATTATACTAAGATATACATACATGATTACATTAAGATGAAATACCTTTTCTTTTTCTCATTCAATCTCATTCTGGCTTTGTTCCTGGCTTCCGGGTAGTTAGTTTCAATATTCGAATCCTGTGATTCATCTTGGTAATCAGCAGTACTGCTTTCTCCGGCATGGTTAGAGAACGAAGCAGTCACATTATTAGAAGAAGGAAAAGCTGAAGTAATTCTGTTGACGAAGAAATTCGAGCCTAACATGTCAGTGTTGCCCTTCACAGCTTGCATGGCACCAATTGCTCCCATTGCAGAAGCAGCCTGCAACTAATGATTATGCAAATCGGGTTGGTTTTAATTAAGTTGTGTCTTTGGAATGACATAAAGCAACAAGATTGATAAATGAACCTGTTGACGATTTTCAATGCTTCCATTTGAATCAGCAATCGGTGTAATTTCCTTGTGCACCAAATTCATCGCAGTATTTTGACATGGGTATATGGAATGATTCTGCATCAAAGCTTTTACCGTACTGCTGCTGTCAAGAACACATTTGTGGAGTTCCGGAATATGATAAATTTCTGAAGCACTAGAATGTCCAGAGCTCATCTGCGAGTTTCAAGGAATTGTATCGCTGAAAGATTCATGATAAAAATTTCTCTTTTATATAAATTAATTTGATTCCGACAAATCTAAAAATGGATAAATTTGATCGAAAGTAGTAAGCATAAATGTGAAAGCTAGACTGATCAAACACTTGATCGAGTGAAATATCTCGCAAAAGTTTTATTATCATACCATATGTAACGATGATGAAAAGCGAATCTGGTCGCCAACTCTCCTCATTGTACCATCATAGTTTTGCGGCGCCATCGACATTGATGAATCCATGAAAATCTTCCATTGTTGTTGTGACATTTGATCATTATCACAACCAACCACTTCTCCCGATGAACTCTCTTCAACAACCACGTCACCAATGTTGACGAGCAAGCAGATCCTCACTATCTCATTAGGCGAGGGGCACCCTGAGTAGCAACCAAGAGGCACTCGCTGGTTACCGTCATCTACCAAACGATCACAAGCATTACATAGCGTGACACGAACGATAGAATAGGAATCACGAGGGATGCAACAGTGGAAGGCAGCAGGTCTGCTGAAGCAACGTTCACATAGAACGGAACGGGGATGGCGGTGTGCGAGGGCATTGGCACTATGAACCAACGCATCACACGACAAGCAAAGCCTTGCAGAGTCTGCGGCGCAGTAGACGACCGCCGTCTGCATGCAGCAGAACTCGCACGGTAATGCAACTTCAGAGGACGACGGCGGTGATATTACAGCCATGGAAGAAAAATCTAAAGGTCCTTCTAATGGTTTAGGTAGTGATCATCCAAGAAAAAACACGTATGTATATACTACGTTTATATACGTATGCATACGTAAACAAGAGGGATCTATTATCTAGCTAATAATTTGCAGCAGGTTCTCGAACAACTAGCGAGTTTAAATCGATAGATCATAGAAGATATCTGGAGATATTTTGAGAGGCGTTGCAGAAAAAGTGGGGAGAATATCGGGCAACTAACCTTAACATCCGGATCAGTTTTAATTACTTCTACATGCCTGGCCGCTTCATCTCATCTACTTCTGATCGGTTTACAAAGCTTTCTGTTCCCTTTTTTTTTTTTAATCAAAATTTTTTTGCCCTTTCTTTCTTGTTGAGTGATCGAGATAAACAGTTTTTTGCAGTTTAAAACATGAGGATCGTTGCTAGATATATATCAGTGAAAGAGAAGTGCCCTGGAAGACTTATCGAATCAACAATATTCAGTCAGATCATAAACACGTAAATAATTTTGAACAGGAACTGACCAAGTCTTCTTAGATCTTTCTCTGTTCCTTATTAGCAGAAAGCATATCCAAATGATCAATAAGTATTACATCAATTTTCCATACAATTGTTATCAACCTATAGGTGCTGGATGTGAGGTCCATACCATTTCACTCGCTCAACATGCTGGACTGATGCATTCCAAGATAAACCCGAAACACAGGCATTGAATAGAAGCTCTATAGAATAAGCTTGCTTTCATACGTAATAAAATCACAACATTCACAGTCGGAGATTGCTCCAGCCAATCATTTACATTCCCGTGAATATTTAGGGCGTATTTTAATATATTCATTAATTGAATTTCGTAATAATAAAATATAATTTTTTTAAAAAATATTCGAAAGTAAAATTTAACTTTTATACTTTAATTATTTTTAAAAATAAATTAAAAATTGAAAAATAAAATTATATGTGCAGATAAAGTGAAAATAAAATTTTAAATTTTTTATATAAATAAAATATAAAAACTGTCAAGAACTTTAAATTTGATAAGAGAGTGAACTTCGACATCATTCACTTCTGTTAGAAGAAATTCACCGTTGCAAAGAATCAGGCCACGCAATACACAGTGGTTGCAGGAAAACATATACCAACGCAGCCTGTCGTTCTAGGGAATATATATATGTTGGAGAGTATATCATGGCATCGCAGTTGAGACAAAAACGAGAAAGCTACAATTATCTCTACCAATCCATATAGCAACGGGCAACGAACAGCTTGCTATATGCGACTCAAACCATAGTAGAAAAATCAAGACATTTATGAAATTTATACGAAACACCCATTTATTTAGAATAAAGGTAGCATCTGGGGGACAACCCATTGATCAAAACTAAATACTACAAGCACAACTTACATAACAAGTCGCTAATATCCTAGTAGAGAACTCAATAAAGCTTGGTTCATGTAAAATACTAGCAGACAACACATATATAGTTGCAATTAAGTCTTGGATAATCTCCCAATCGAGGAGCATCCAAACACACTCAGAAACCGTGAATCTTGATTTGGTCCTTCTTCACAATTCCAGCCTGGACACAGAAAGAAGTAACATAAGGCGCATTTGCAGAGTTAGAAAGGCTGCATTTGAGTGAATTTAGCAAGCTAAGGAACAATAGATACCTGGACTAGGAAACTAGCAACATTCTTGCGCTGATCACCTTGGAGTTGGATAACCTGTAAACCCAAAAACTCATGGCATTTAAGAACCGTCTCATAAGAATTCAACCAGCCTTAAGCTGCTGAATACGGTGCATGACATGGAACATTATCACAAACATATACCTGTCCTAGCTCTGGGTCCTGGACAACAGTACCATTGCAGCAAAACTCCTTCTTGAGGTCCTTAAGAATCTTGGCGTAGCTGAATTGTTTCTTCAGTCCTTGCACTGTTGTCAGGCTCTTTCTTCCGTTACGCTGCTGTATGCGCACATGCACATACTCCTTTGCCCCAGCACCAGAGTCCTCAGCATTCGCCTCAGCGAAAGGGTCTTTTATGAGCAGAAATGAAAGATGAGAATAGTGGATACCGAATGATAACAATATGAGATTGTTCTTCGATAAACTCATATAGAATGCCCATAGAATTTCCTAGTTCAGTGTGATGATCTTATATTCTATATATTTCTCACACAGCTCAAAAGTACAAGCAATCCCCAAAGAAGATTGAGATGGCTAAAAGGAACACCAGAAAGCAATCCCATGAGCCACACTGGACTCAACATAAACACAAAAAAAAGGGCTCGTGTTACACTACTAAAGACATCTTTTTCCCACTAGACAAGGGAGTAAATCTTAACCAGGCATTATGCAAAACATCCATAGCTAGTAGAAGCCAGAAGTGCAGAAAGCCAACCGCAGAGTATCTTTCTTTACCATAGGTCAGCACCAATAAAATAAGCCTAGAAATTCTACATTCAAGTTTCCATACCATAAAGCAGGCTGTTTCAAAAGGAAAAAGGCGATGCATCATCAAGTCCAAGACTTAAAGCTGTTTGTAGCAGATGCAAGTTCAAGCAGCACACATAAGGAACAGAACTTACCAAAGGCATTTGGGATCTGGACGTCAAGATCAGACATGAAATTTGGCTTTCGAGAGACTGGTGCCTTTACGAACTCGCTTTTGGTTTCTCTCTTGTTGAGTTTCCTGAATATCACATAAGAACACATTAGGAAACAAGAGAAGAGTTGCAATCACAACAAGTACAGGATAAAGTTGTAGAGGAAGGATAACAAGATACAGAAACTGAAAGACAAATGAGGTGCACAGACAAAAGTATACTCATAACATCTTCTTGTTTGAACTTCAAAGTAAGGAAATCCTAAAACTTCAGATGAGGAACTTGAAAGCCCCATTACTAATTCAAACCAGTAGAAACCAAAAAAAGACAAGTGACTTATTACAAAATCACAAGAAACAGATAGCATTCTCTCTAGGAGACCTGAACAAACTATACCAAGATAAACAGACAACAAACTAAACCAAGATCTAGACAAAAGAAAAGGCTTCTCCTATGACATATGAGTTAAAAAACTATTATATAGAAACCGTACACTGAACAGTCACAGCTTAAGAAAATTCCAAACAATCTACCAAATTTAGTCAGGACTCCTCCATATACCACACATATTGATCAACAAGGTTTCAAGTAAAAGTTGAAAATTAAATTATCACGCTTCATATTGTTATAATGAACATCACCTTAGGAAAGCTTGGAGCATTTAAAGAATCTACAAACGCGTCAAGCGTCCATAAATTGACAAATTCTTTCGCTGCAATTCCAACATAAGGTAGCTCTAAACCAAAAAATTACTAATGAATCGCATAATTCAGATTGATCATGCAAGCTAAAAACTAGCTACTTACAAATTTTATCCACGATCGCCAAAAACCTAAATTTCCTTCCACGATAGTTACAAATTAGATAAAAATATACCCGAGCGCGCGAAAAGAGGAACAAAACGAGAAATCAAGCACCAACCCTAGCAACATCTACAATTAATCCATACCTCACAGCTAATTCCGCCAAACCAATCACTAATATAAAATTTAAAAAAAATCAACGAATCAACAACAACACCGATCCCCAATTTTCCAACCCAAAATCAAACAACAAGCAAAAACCCACTAGACAAACTCAAATCATCATCATCATATCAATAGAGATTATACAAAAAACAAATATTACCTGTTCTAGATTTACTGAAAATTTGGAACAGAAAAACCTAGCTCAGGATCGCTCTCCTTAGAAGCGGATAAGATTTTTGCTGGGAGATCAAGGTAATCGATCGAATAAAATGAATGCCTTAATTTCGCGGAAGATCGTTTCTTTTTCCTTCCACCCGCACCGTGTTATTTATAGAAAGAAAGAAAAGAAGGAAACTTCAACAACAAGACGCACAGAACGAACTCTCTGGACCGCACACGGAAACCACCTCTACCGTTCGTATGCAGATTCCTTTATTCGCGAGTTCTGATTCATCTAACCTTTAGATCGGACGGTTTATAATTAATTACTATTGTGGCTATATATACTAACCTATTTCGATCTCGTCGCCTATATTTTTCAAAACTAGACCCCAATATACGAAAATTAAAAGTGTGAGATTGATAATGCAAATTAAGATTTAAGACGGTCAGCGTTATTCCTACGCAATCTAGGAGATCATAAGAATATAATAACCTCGTGGTAGGCTTGAATCTCTTTACTGGGCCGGTCATATCCAGTAGAATAAAGGTTTTTCAAATACCGGCCCACAACAATAAGGATTGATAAATTTTGTATTTACCAATTCAGACCACAATACTTATAAATAATGATTTCGTCCTTCTTTTTGTATTATTATATTCTTTGTATTGCTTTATACATTTCGAAGTGTGCACAAACGTTACACATTTAATTGAAGTGTGCACAAATAAGGTAGCCTACTACGTGATTTAGTGAACACTTTTATACATATTTGTATTTGTCAAATACATATTTCTATAGTAAAAACTTTATTAATTAAAAAAAAGTTTTATGATAATGACTTCCAAGTAATGTTTCTTGTCTTAGAAAATTATTATAAAGACTTTATTAGTAAAAGAGCTTGTATATATATTATGTACGAATAATGCACGCTTATAAATTGAAAGGAAGCATATGAAATATAAAGGAAATAAAGGGCAAATAGTCATTCTACACCTAAGGTGCCTGAATGTGCGAATACAGATTATTGGTGGTTTGTAGCGAATGCTGTTGAAGGGCCGCATTTGCTAAATATCCATCGAGTAAAATATTCATATGGGCCATAGAGGCTATAATACGGCCCACAGGTTTTGACAGAATTTATTCCCAAAGATTATAAAATGAAACCTTTTTTCTTTCTTCTTCTGCGTTCGGCATTGTTGAGCAGCCACAATTCTCTATGCAGGGATGAGGGAACTGGTTCAGTTCTTCTTCTTGTTCTTCTTCGAAACAAATCAAAAGCAAAACCAATATGTTTCTGAATATTCTTGAAAGAATCGAAACAATCTCAAATTTGTTTCTTCTCAACAAGAATCGATCATTCTTCAATCTTTCTATCTCAATCTGAATCCCCGCATCTGGTCTTCACTTCACCGTTTTCTTCCATTATTCACAGCCCCATTGGTCGTTCAAGAACCTCTCCCATTCTTGCTCTACAGCTTGTCAACTTTTTCTCAACAATCAGAATCGGGGAAAAGATAGAGCTTATTTATTTATTTAATTATTTTTGTATTCTTAAAGACTTATTCGATTTTAATGCATGTTCTGGTTTTCGGGAAGTTGTTTGATGAAGTTATCTCTTATGCATTCATCAAACTAAGACATGGGTGTTTGTGTTCTTGACCTAGTGGGTTCTCTGTGGAAAGCATTGTCTAGCTCTGACGGCTCCTCCGCAGTGTTTGACACTCTGACTCGAGCTTGCACTCGGTCGTTTAACTCAGGCATTGCCTATGCGGTCATGGAACGGTTTCGAGTAAATGGTTTCTGGGTTTCTGTGCTTGGAATAAGGGTGCGTTTGGCGCATGAAAAGCCGCTTTTTTTAATTTTTTTATTTTATATTTTTTAATATATATTTTATAAATATATAAAAATTTATTTAAAAATTTAAAAAATTAAAAAATTTTTACAAATTAAAATTTTTTTATTGTATATTTTTTTTGGAAAGTAAAAAAAATATATAGTTTATTAAAAAAAAAATTAAAAATATTTTTTATTTTAGAAAAGTTTTATTTCATAAGCAATTCCAAACGCTCCCTAACTACTTGAGTCATGTGATGATGAATGCTTGTTTCGAGAGAAGTATAAGGAAATATTGTCTTTTGGTATATTGAGAATGTGATCACTTGCAATTTGGTTGTTAAAGTGCTATGCAAAGGTGGGTTTTTGATGGAGGCATTTTTGGTGTTGTTATAGGATGCATAAGGAGAGACTTTGCCCAATGTGGTTGCATTCAACAGATTGTTGATGGTTGTTGCAAGAACGGTGAGATTAATTCGGCAATCAAGCTTGTCAGGAGACTTTGGAGTGTGTTAGGGAAGACGGTTAATGCAAATTGTGGTACTTATAATTGCTGCATTCACGGGCTACGCAAGGCTGGAATTGTATCTGCTGGGGAGCAGTTAATTATGGGCGACATAATGAAGAAGGCAATTGAGCTTAATGCTAGGGCTTATGCAACATTGATGAATGGGTACTCAAGTGAAGGAAGATTAGAAGATGCTTTGAAGTTGTTCAATGAAATGTTGAAAGAGGCATTGTGCCTAATGTTGTGGTGTACAATTCCCTCATGAACTGGCTTTTTCAAGCAGGGATATGCAGAAGAGGCATGCTTTTTATTCTCTGATATGAAAGAGGAAGATGCTAGTTCTGATTGTATTACATATTCAATTCTATTGGATGGTTGCTGCAGGAACCGTAGATTGGCAGAGTGCCCTTATATTTCATGTGCAAAGAAAAGCTAGTTACAAGTTCATCTTCTTATAATAATCTTATAAATTTATAATGCTGCCAACTTTTGGGCAGTATGTTTGTGTGAGGTATTCTCCCTGATGTGATAACTTATAGCACACTCATTGATGGGTACAGCAAGAAACAAAGTTTGGAGGCTGCTATTCGGATATATGATGCAATGGTAATCAATACATTAATACCCAATCTTGTTACATGCAATTCTATGTTTATGGATTGTAACTAGATAATGCAGTCGGTATGGCAAGATCCATTCTTGAAGAAATGAGAAAAGCAGGTTTAGGACACGATATAGTAACATAACACTTTGGTTTGTGGATGTTTCAGAAACGGAACAGTCAATGAGTAAAAACTATCTGATGGAATGAGAAGTGAGGCTGTCATAGCAATGCAGTCACTTAAAATGTACTGACAGTATTTATTTTTGCAAGCCAGGATGCTTGGATGAAGCAATAGAACTTCTGATGGCAAAATTTTCTAAGAAAAATGTTCAACGTGATCGTATCACATACAAACAAGCATTTCTTGTTTGCTTGCTGAAACAGATTAGGGTTGTCCAGGCAGGAGTACGGATAAGAAACTGCTCACGAAGAAGGAAGATCATCTGAAAACTAATAAATTCATGTTGTTCCTTTCATGTTGTTTCGCAGGTAACCATTTTCTCATCTCACCATCGTGTAGAGCATCATTCTTAATTTAACACCTGGAGTTAGATCCACCCTCTGAAGCTTGTACATGATCAATCTAACTTATCCCAAATCAAAATGGATCTTTTAACTTTGTACATATAAGTTTGGAATGTCTATTTACTCATGGGGAATGCAGATACAATGATCTGATTGTGTAGCAGAAGTTGCTTATTGTTGTTATTGAATTTACTTGTATGCATGTTTTGATACTCTGTTTTTGGCTGTGATGCGTTGAAATGATCTGACATGTAATAAAACCATAAAAGAGACCAGGCAAGTAATATCAAAAAGAATTCTTCAGCGTTCAGCGTCTACTGAATGTACAAGTACAAAATTATTACACCGGTATTTCCTCCGTTAACAATCAAACAGTCCTTTCCATTTTGAGATTGTGCAATAATGGCTTATTTCTATGCAGCAATAGACAATACACTTGTACACCTGAACTCATCTTTTATTAACACCAATGTTATAGTTTTGATCTGCATCCTTGCAGAGAAGCGAGTAGCTAAAGCTTCCGCACAGAAAGCAAATGATCCCATATATGTTAATCTACTCAGTTTTGTGAGTTGATCAGGCTTCTAATGACAAATGGAAGAATGCCTCCGTGGTCGAAGTAAGCCAGCTCAACCTGCATAAATAGACCAGGGTTTAATTAGATTAAACGCTAATAAGCATTAATAAGCAAAAAACATAACTGTAAAGTAGTGTGAAGAGGCAGAATAAGCATCAGCTACAAAACAGGAAGCAGATAAGTATAAGAATTTCACAGCAAGCAAATTGCATCTTTGAGAACTTTAATTCACATTTTGATATTACACATGTATAACAGTAATCTTCCCAATCTGCAATATAGTTCCTAACATAAGGAAGCTTGAAATTTAAAACATCAGTCATTCAGTTTACTACACATGTTCTCATGATCGAGATAAGAAATGGCTGTGATTCCACTCTGCCAAAGTACTCTTTATTGAGACAAATATCCAACCTTGGAGCAAGGCTTTCCTTGTCTACAAGGGGCTAGTAACTTGCAATCATGATAGCCTTTCAAATTTCTGTTAAGACACAATATCTGACTTGGAGTAAGGCTTTCCTTTTCTACGATGGGCTAATAACTTGCAATCATGATAACCTTTCAACGCAAATGGATCTTATAGTAGCAGTCTGCTTTTTGCTCCTAGTCTCCTAGAAGCCATACTTCCATCTATTAGTTAAGATCTTGCCATTTACACTTAAGAAATGGCAAAATAGGTAGCAATTCACCAAGCTAACATCATATGCAAGACATAATATGCGAATTTTGAGGATTCCAATTGAATAAAGAAGTTTCAAGAAATTTGTCCTGCACATCTAGTAGTTTGTTCATGCAGAAACACAAAAGTATAGTTTTAATGAATAGATATACATTAAAAGTCTCTTAAAAGTCATCAGTAACCATTATGAAGCCAAGGGAATAATGGTAAACGACTGAAAATACCTCCGTGTCAAAGCGAGCAGTGCAAGTGAAAGAATTTCCTGTATCTGTTACAACAACGACATCTTGACCAGGACGCATATCACTGATGTTGCTTGGGAGGTTTATTGTATACCTCTCACGGCCTGTCAAACAGAGAGATTCAGCATCCTCACCTTGCTTGAAACACAAGGGTATAATGCCCATCCCAACCAAGTTACTCCTGTGGATTCTCTCAAAGCTTTTTGCCATGACTGCTTTGACACCCTGTAATTGGAAAACAATGTGAATTGTAGAAGAGGTAGATCAAGTGCAAAGAGATTTTTCAGTAATCTAAACAAAAAGTAGCTACTTAATTAGGCAGACACAAACCAGTAACATGGGGCCCTTAGCAGCCCAGTCTCGAGAGCTTCCACTTCCATACTCGGCTCCAGCCAAAACTATTGTGTCGTACCCTTCAGCCTTGTACCTCTGCAAGAAGTCATCAATGACTCATTATCTTATACTTGAAGAGCGATAAGTACAGTATTCTTATTCTAGTATCACTTGAACTCCCACAACATGGTGGACATGGAATCTGGTCAAGGCTCATAAAAGGAAAATACATCGAAAAATGCTCTTGCAAATACAGATATCTTGAATAGAAGAAAAAAATCAAAGAAAACATCAGCAATAAAAATAGTTTTTATCGGATTGCTCTTACCATTGCAGCATCAAACACATAGAGCTTTTCCCCAGTCGGAATGTGAATTGTCTTTGGCCCCACTTCCCCATTCAGTAGCTTATTGACGATCCTGATATTTGCAAAGGTTCCTCTTGCCATCACTTCATCATTGCCACGACGACTACCATAGGAATTGAAATCCTTGCGTTCAACACCATGCTCAAGGAGATATCTAGCAGCAGGGCTGTCCTTGTGGATGCTCCCAGCTGGTGAGATATGATCTGTTGTAATACTGTCACCAAAGTTCAATAAACAATACGCATTTTTCACTCCATGAGGTCCAGGAGGAGCCATTGTCATGCCCTTGAAGTATGGGGGTTCATGAATATAGGTGGAATTAGGATCCCATGAGTATAGTGTTTCAGTAGGAACAGACAACTGATTCCACATTGGATTGCCCTTGGTGATCGATTCATACGTATTTCTGAACATATCAGGAAGGACGCTTGATTGAACAACCTGGACAATTAAGCATAGATGATAGGACAAGGACCAATCAGCTAATGTGCAGTATAACTCAAAAATAGTTCCCTAAGAATATCAAGTATCAACAACTAGGCTTCAAACGACTGACAGGCTTTAAAGGACAGACATCACGGTTCCATTAAAAAAACAAAACAGAAATGAGCAAGAACATTTGATTGTTCATACCTCTGCTATCTCTTCACTAGATGGCCATATGTCTTTGAAATAGACATTCTTTCCATCCCTTCCTGTTCCAATAGGTTCCTTCTCAAAATCAATGTCAACCTGGATATGGTTCACAAAGAAGACGTAAATATGAGGGTGTATGTTCCTATGCTCACCAAATGGGATGAAACATCAAAATGGTCTCCAGCATTTTCAACTATTCTCATAAGAATAGTTTCTGATTCAAACAAATTTGATATATAAAAGCATAAAAGCGCAAATTTTCTGAATGTACATACCGTGCCAGCAAGAGCGTATGCCACAACCAATGGAGGTGAAGCTAAATAATTTGCTCTGGTCAAAGGATGCACTCGGCCCTCAAAGTTTCGATTCCCGGATAACACGGCAGCAGCAACAAGGTCTGCAAAAGTAGTTTATCAAACAGTGCTTCAGAATACAGGAACATGTAGGTAAATTGATCATGAGAAAATAAGACGAACAAATGGTACCATTCTCAGAGATGGCGGCAGAAACAGACTCATCAAGATCTCCAGAGTTCCCAATACATGTAGTGCAGCCATATCCAACAATATGAAATCCTTGTTGATTCAAATATTTTTGCAGTCCACTACAAAATAAAATTTCATCCATTCATATTCCAAACTTCCAAAAACAATCTGAGTACAGAAACAGGATAGAATTGCTTTTTTGCTGATTCAACATTTACCTTTTGAGCAAATATTTTGTAACAACTCCAGAACCTGGTGCAAGGCTAGTTTTTACCCATGGCTTAACCTGTTGAATAGTGTTTCAGTTAATACATGGGATAATGATTCTAGCGGGAGAAGTCCAAACCAAATAAAAAGTTAAGAAACAAGCTATCTGACCAAATACTAACCTCTAAACCTAGTTCACAAGCCTTCTTTGCAACAAGACCAGCCCCAAGCATGACACTGGGGTTTGATGTATTGGTGCAGCTAGTTATGGCTGCTATGACAACACTTCCATGCTTCAACTCTGCAGGTTGCCCATGAAAACTGAACTTCACAACTTTATCCTGTGACTCCTTTGGCACGGCAAAACCCTAACATTGAAGAAGGCATACTCTAATTAGTTTGTGTTATACAATAAGGGTCTACCATGCTAAAAGAGAGCATACAATTCTCCAATGGAACTAATAGAGTCAATCCAGTTCATGTAAACACCACCAAAGTAGATATCTTAGTGAATGCTGCCAATGTGTTTGTACCTATCTAAATGAACCGTCCTACAAGAAACTTCAAAATCACAACATATAACAACAGGATTATTAAGAAAAGCAAAACAATCAACGAAATTTGAGAGAAAAGAAGCATCCAACATGAACATCATAATGCAAATATGAATGAGTGCCAGAAGGTAGCTACTGCAAGGAAGAAACTGGCATCTGTCTGCTTTTCACCTTAAATCCAACTTTGCTATTGAGACAGGAGTGCCAGTCATCTTTCATAACTTTCAGAGGAACACGGTCATGAGGCCTGTGTGAACGGTTACAAAAAAATAGAGCGGTCAATATAATCAGATGGAGAGACTATATTATTTGAAAGGTAAGTTTTATAGACAGAAAGGCATACCTCTTTGGACCAGAAACACAGGGTTCAACATCGGAAAGGTCTAACTCCAAATAAGATGAATATACCCTTTCCTGTTGAGGCTGAAATTGCAGAAAAAATACTGATCAGAGGCCAAAGCCCAAATAAGATCATATAGTAGGTCATCTAATACAAGAAGTACCTCGTTATAATCAACAAACATCTTATTTGCCCGGAGGAAAGCCTCTATCATTGCCACCTACAATTGAAGGCATAAGACATCTTGAAATGATGTTGCTATCAACATGTAGTTGAGGAATAAAGATAGATTCATCTAACTGCAACTATTTAAGCTCCCACTGCTGACAAGTTCATGTTTCAAGCATTTCCAAATATTTTCCAATTGAGGTTGCTCTAGTTTTGATTTTTGTGGTTCTAGTTATAACATTTGTTACTTCCACTAGTCAAGTTAGAAAATTCTAACTTAGATTAATACTTCTTACTGGCCTTAAAACTTTTCCCCATTAAGCTAATAAAGCACTCACAGTTTCATCACTTCTTCCTGTCAATTTGAGGTACTGTAGAGTGACACCATCTACAGGGAAAAATCCCATGGTTGCTCCATACTCTGGTGACATGTTTGCTATTGTGGCCCTGTCAGCCAATGATAGCTCACCTACTCCATCACCTAGTAAAAGGAAGCAAGCAACTATTAGAAAGGAAAAAGTAATGAATGGTGATAAAAGAGATGTAAATGTGGTGTAATTTAAAAAGAATATTATAGCTAAGTATAACTACCGTAAAACTCGACAAATTTGCCAACAACTCCATGTTTCCTCAGCATCTGTGTAACTGTCAAAACAAGATCAGTCGCCGTAACACCATTTCGTAATTTACCAGACAATTCGAACCCAACAACACCAGGCAACACCATGCTCATTGGCTGGATGATGAAAAAGAAAAAAAACAGTTATAAAAAATCTTGAGAATAGAACTATAAATCAGAAATTTATTTAAACAGAGAAGCAAATGCACGGTCAAGGAAGTATAATAGATCATCAGGAATACATGGACATCATAGAATCATAGGCATGGTGGTAAATAGAAGTCCATCATGTTAATGTAGACAGTATTTGGAAACCATACCATAAAATACACCTAAAATTGAAACGGCTAGTGGAGAAATTGAATTTAGCACACTGGACCTTTATGATACTACAATGTTTGAAACACCAAGTCCACGCAGGTTAAGTTTCCAAAGAAATAAATGCAATATAGAAGAAATTATTCATGGGACCATAGCCTGCTTTATATCTATAAAAACATACTTTCAAATATAACTGTAAATGGCTGGGCTCTAGAAAAGCACTTAGCACTAATATTTATATCAAAACAATTTTGGGAAGAAAAAGAAGTTGTCAAAATCAAAGCCTAGTAGCACCATATTATGCAGACTTGAAAGAGCAAGTTGAACCAGAGCGTCAATAGCAAAGGCGACTTCAGTAAAGAGATACCTGACCAAGCATTGCAGCCTCGGCTTCAATTCCTCCAACTCCCCAACCAGCAACTCCCAATCCATCAATCATAGTAGTATGTGAATCCGTACCAACAACACTATCAGGGTATAGAATACCATCTCTATTGAAAACAACTCGACCTAGGTATTCCAGATTAACCTGAAAAGTCATTAGTGAACTCAAAATAAACATCCTGATCATAGGGAAGTGTTTGCGCAGTCACTAACTTATATTCACAAATACAGAGATGCTGATGGAATATGATAAGTCTTTACCTGATGTACAATTCCGGAACCAGGAGGCACAACAAGCATATTTTGGAAAGCAGTAGATCCCCACTTCAGAAAAGCAAATCTCTCCTTATTCCTCTGAAATTCAAGTTCCATATTTGTCTGCACTGCATTTTCTGATCTTGCTAAGTCAACCTGCACAGAGTGGTCGATGACAAGATCCACTGGAACCTGCAAAAAAATATACATCCATCATTAAGCTTACAAATAGCACAATGCAAAGAATTACTGTGCAACTACATTCCCATGCGTAATCAGAATTTCTCTACATATGAGCGAAGGAGGATAAGGAATGGTTATTCTTTTTATTGGTATCTACAGGTCAAGAAGTATCAAGAACAAAAAATCACTTTTATTTTGAAAGATGATCATAAAACAGTTGACTAGTAAAACTTTTGAATGAAGAGTAAATCCAAACATGTTGCAAGTTTTAAGACAAACCACACCACATATATCTGTACATTCTGGAAATCGAACAAGGATCAAAGGTTAGAAAGATAAGAGCATACCAAGGGGTTAATCTTATTAGAGTCACTACCCAGCTTGTTCATTGCATCACGCATGCAAGCAAGGTCAACAACAGCTGGCACACCAGTAAAATCCTGACAAGAGAAACGAGGAAAATGAGAAAAGGAATTGCTTTTGAGGCTGAAGTTCAGATTGTATCGCTATAACGTGCCTGAAGGAGAACACGCGCGGGTTTAAAGGGGATCTCAACCAGCTTTGGGGAAGTGTTCTCCCAGTCAAGAATCTTCTCCACATCACTCTCTTTTACTTGGAAGTTGTCACAGTTACGAATTGCTGACTCAAGGAGGATACGAATTGAGTATGGTAGCTTTTCTGCAATGAGAACAAGCAAAAAAAATCAAACTTTCTCTTTTTGGATACATTCAGAGTATTTTCAGAAAGGAAATTGTACATAATATTCCAACATTCACCAGAAAGCTAGTTACAGGCGATAAAAGAGATACATCAATATAAACTATAAATCATGCACAGATCATAGTATTCACTAGCTATATAGCACAACAAAGCTACAGATGATGTCCATGTTATTTATAAATTGGAAAAATGCAGAGAGATTATGGTCACTATTGAGTCCATGGTACTACTATGCAGATGATCTTCATGTTAACAACTCATTAGCGTGAGAACATGAAAATAACGGAGCACAAAGCAGGAATCACTGCATAAAATTTATAGTTTTCAGTTGCTGCATAGCTTAACAATTACACAAGCTCTTACATATATGGCTATATTTTAGTTATAGAACCATCCATATAAACAATTGAAGACTGCACACATTGATGAACCAAACACTTCCGAATTCAGATATTTCAACACCAAAGAAAATGAGTTTACTACAGCAAAGAGGTCAATATAATACTAACAATGCTGAAATGACATCAGAAAAACACTTACCGATCCTTGGATCATTAAGAGCAGGAAGACTGTAGTATCTTCCGAATTCACCACCTTCTGGCTTCGGCAAACTGGTAAAGATTCCTTTAAATGGATGCTCTTTAGCTGGATCCACAGGGCAAAAAAACCCTAATCACTTCATTAATAAAAAAGTTCAAATCTCCCTAAACTACACAATTAAATCGAACTATACATTCCCCATTAAAAAACAAAATATAGAAAACTAAGTGCTCTTCCCACGCATAGAAAATTCCGAATCACAAAAACAGCATCATACTCAAAAAAGTAAAACACTAAACAAATCTTAGATATTATTTGCCAATTTGGTTGTGATATAATCATTCAACAGAACCCTAACAAATCGTCAACAGAAACAAGCTTAGTGAATAATCTCCCCACCCATTGTGGCAACACTTGAACTCCTTTTACTACTACGACCAAGAGATCCGAGCGGTGATAACCGGATAGATCTCGATAAGCGACAGCAGTAGAGAGGAACAGATCGGTCAGAAATAACAGTCAATTGCGGCGGCAGGCGAGAGCGAGAGATTGAAACAGATTTATTGTCGTTGATATTCTTATATATAGGAGGAAAGAGAGAAGCAGCTGCTGAGGTGAAGGTGGGAGTGGTAATGGGCAATAGGTGCATGACTCTTCTTCTCTTCGGAAGACTTTAGTTTCGGTCACGAACTCAAAAATATCAAAATCAAATGGGACCTGATCAGTGGAGATAGATAGTTAATCTGAATAATTCTGATTTTAGTAATGACTTCATTTGGTTTACTATGTTGGTTTTGAGTTATCTGGCATTTTGTTAATGAATTCGTAACGTACTGGCGTGGAAGATCAGGAATTGTAGTAGGGAGTTAGGTGACCTTCTCTAGCTTGTTTAATAAGTCAGGCAGCAATAAGTCACTTCTCCTTTATTAAAAAATTATTTTTTTATTATAAAAAAAATAAAAAATTACTTCAATTAATATAAAAAGAAGACATATTTTTTAATAATATTATTTTAACAACTTATTGCTAAAAATTTATTTTTAAAAAACTTATTTTTAAAACCAAAAAAATACACCCGTAGTCACAAGTCACATGTAGAGTACAACTCCGATGCGGATTCAATTGCGTGCCCGAAATTACATGTTTACAATAACTTCTTCTAAAAAATATATAGGGCGCATTAAAAGTACTTTTAAAAATATTTTTTAAAATGATTTTTTAATTTTAAAAATAATAATTAAATATTAATAAGTTTTATAAAATAAAATTTTTTATACTTTTAAAATTTTAAATAAATTTTATAAAATATTATAAAAATTATTTAAAACTATGAATTAAAAAAATAAAAAATACATTTTTAGAATTCGCCGCCAAACGGGCCCATAAGTGATACTACTGTGCCTCGTACATGTTGTGATTGATATATGGATAAGGGCTCCTACGGCGCTGCTTATTTTTTTCTGTTAGAATTTTCAAAAGTAGATTTTAATGATAATAATAAATTAAAAGTTATGATTTATGATTTAGATTGAACTGATAAATTAAAATCAAGTTATGCAGAAATTAATAAAACAGATCTATCTTACATCTAGCAGATAACAAATTAGCTGTGTCAAAATACAATCAAAATAGCTACCAAATAATTAACTGTTCAACTACTGACTATATGAATTTTCTTTCATATCGAACAAAATAGTAGATCGGGTTCATTAACAAAATTCTTATTCAAGCTTCATTTTAAGATTCTACATACACATATATCACTGATAAATCATACTGTACAAATCTACATTGACTCAAGTATTATTCTTATTTACAAAAAGAGTAAAGTTCAACTTTCAAAAAGAAAGAGAAAGAAACAAACCTACTACACTCAGCAAAAAACAACTAAGCAGAGTCAAGTTTTTAAAGTCCACCTCATTCAAAGCAGTCAATCCAGCAATAATTAGCAAATCAAAAGAAGCCAATTCAGCTAGAATAACTTAAGATCGCAAACGAGAGATTCAAATTATCTTCATCGGTATATTTAATGCCGATGAAAAACTTGCATCGGAATAGTTAAAACAAATCCTGAAGCGCTGATTGACCATTGAAAAAATTCTATCTCTACCCTGAAGATTCGCCGCTTGCCAGAGACACCAACGGATTGTTCTCTCCAACGAAAAGAATCAGCCACCTAAAAAAAAAGGATTATAAAAAGCAAAAAGGTTGCAGAGCAGAAGCAAAAAAAAATTAAGCAAAAATTTTAAATTCAAAACCTACACCACTAAAATCTCTCAAGTGGAGAAACTCATCTTACCGTCAATCACTTCTGAACTCATCTTCAGCAACAAGTTTGATCATCTCAATTGAAAACCTTAAAATTACTCATTTATTTTGAGATAGATTTTGTGCTCGAACTTGTTTTTTCAATTCACTTATAAATGTGTGATAAAATGCTAGATGCACTTGATAAATGAGCTCGGCTAAAGCTTGGAGAAAGTTTTTAAATTTTGTAATAAGACTAAGGTGTCAGTCAGGAGAACTTGGTTGTCCAGTAGGCTGGAAAGAAGTCTTGACGAAAAAATTCTTAAAAGTAAGTATGCTTAGTGAAGCACTTTGCTTTTGATTTATTTAGCTCGTTAGAAGTTTAGTAAAATTTTGACTCTTATGGTAAAACATCTATAAATATAGACAAATAAATTGTCAAATCACGTAAAATCTCTTTGCATAATTATTTTAATATAGATAGTCATAATAATTTATAGTAATGCTTACTGTCTCAGAATATAAGTTTACTTACATACAGCTAAAAATTTATTGTATGTGAAAAAATTATTATTACAAAAAATTTTATTTATCAATTCAAATTACCATATCCCTCGGAACTTTCTCCTTACTTGTATACGGGTATGAGGTATCACTGCTGGACAAATCAGGAACATTATTATAGATCTTTATTTGGATCTAAACGGGGTCTAATACGGGCTCTAATTACCTATAAGCAACTAAAGCCTTTTAATTTAAGCCCGGATGAACCCAGCGAAGGATTTCTCTCTCCGACTCAACCACGTGCATTGGGGCAGGTTAGCCAGGCGAAGGAACCGCAATTCTCACATCACAGTTTCCACGCTCTTTATACGGTTCTTCACTCCGTTTAAGTTTTTTTCCCCAACCTCGCACATTCTATTTTCCGGAATACCCCTACTCGACTTCCATTCCGTTATTAACTTATAATCAAAAAGAATCTTTTACCCCCAAAATTCTATTTTATTTATCCCGCCTTCGTTTTCCCGCCTTTCTTCCCCGCCCAAAAATTTACCCATTATAAATCCCCTTTTAATTCCACACCTTCTCTCCATACTCTTCAATTCTTCAACAACTAAGAGAAATCTCATCATTCTGACCATGACCAAAATCCAAAGGAGCTCCAGATCCAAGTCCACGAAAGAATCAGAAGAGAAATTCCAGAAATTTCTCCGACCGGGAGCTCTCGCTAGGATGCGGGATTCAAGGATCAGCAGCGCCGCAAGATCGCTTCCGTCGATCAGTTTCCCGCCGATCCCATCACCGTTATCATCTCCGATTCGATCGCCGACGGCTTTGACGGGTTTTGATCAGGTCGATGGATTCCCCTGCTTCTACTCGGCTTCCGGCCGCCGTCCAAAGCTGCTTCACCGGAAAAAACTTTGCGCAGCTAAGTCTGTGTTCTTTGTGCCGCCAAGTCCTGGACGTGCGGAGACGCTAGAGTCTGTTGTTGATTTGGGCTCTGGTGGTGGAGATCTTGTTGCTGCACATTGATTGAATAGATCTCATTGCTCACTTTGATTATTTGTGTTATAATTTCTTTCTTTCCAGTCCCTGTTGTAGATCGTGATGTTAGCCATTGAAAAATTGGACTGTAATTTTACTCTCTTATGGTAAGTTCAATGCTATTGGTGGTTTTCGTTTATTTCGTTAACAATTTTTCTTTTTGTTTTTTTAAGCCTTTGCGCGGCATCAGCAATCAAATAATTAATATCTTCATTTTCTTTCTTTGGGAAAATCAATTAAGGTTCGTTTGGTCCTTTGGAAAGCAGAAAAAACGCCACTTTTTCTTTTAAAATTTTTTAATTCTATTAGTTATTCTATGCACCATGCATGCCCTAAAAAAATTAAATTTGTGATTTTATAGGAGACTATGTAGACAAGAGCCATATTGAATTGGTGCTATCCTCATCAAATAAATCGCACCAGTTAATGAACAATTATTTTGCGTTCATTGCATGTGCTTGTTTCTCACTAATCTGCTCTGGTTTATTTTTCTCATTAGTTAAACGGAAAAGAAATTCTTTACGGGCAGAATTTTCTAGAACTAATGAATTCACACTATAGTAGGCTCAGATAGTATCGAGATCAGGATAGCGGGTTTGGAATTGTGTTTTCCAACTATTTTTTTCAAATTTTTTCGTTTCATATTTTTTAATATATATTTTATAAATATTTAAAAAAATTATTTAAAAATTTAAAAATATAAAAAATTTTACATAATAAAATTTTTTTATTATATATTTTATTATTTATTTTATATAAAAAAATAAAATTTAATTTTTTCAAAATAGATAAAAATATTTTATAAACAATTCCAAACGACTCCATAATATTGTATAAA
The DNA here is from genome assembly GCA_019914995.1 of Acanthochlamys bracteata. Lineage (NCBI taxonomy): Eukaryota > Viridiplantae > Streptophyta > Magnoliopsida > Pandanales > Velloziaceae > Acanthochlamys > Acanthochlamys bracteata. Next base: position 4,006,761 of record CM034129.1, on the reverse strand, counting down.
CAACCATAGGCCTACTGATGTAATTAATAACAATTTGCAGTGAGTTATCCAAAAGACAATGACACAACAAGAACAGCTACAGTTATAGAAACTGAATATATAAATTCAAGTTTCATCATAGAGACCATCCTCTTAAGCATCATGTTTTACAGTTCCTTATGAAACTCAATCTAAACAGACCCAGAATGCTAGCTCTAGAAATGGATGTAGATATTAGCAACAATTTTCCCGTAATGGAACTCCTGAAAGGCAGTACTACGTATTTCGAAAACCTCCGAGGATAGAACAAGTAAAACCATCCTAAATTGCAGATAATGATCGAAATTTCACCAATATAGGAGCATCCTTGAGCTACTTCATGTACAACTCTCATGGACATGATTCCAGTAAACGATAAGCAAAACTCAAGCTACCATGACAGACGACCTCCTAATATCGTACTTCATTCTTGATTCCAGTTTTTCCATCCAGCATACCAACAGCTTACCTAGTTTCTAATGCTTATTCTTAAATAATTGAAATATCTAAAGTAAACCACAAAATAGACAAAATTGATACCTTGTGGAACGTTATGTTAACGATCCGGTCTGAAGCAGCTGCTGCAAACAAAGTCACCTTTTCAGCAGCCCTGTTGAAAATATTCCAACACAGATCCGCTGCAAATTCTCAAACACGGCTCACGGCCGCAGCGAACCTCGCCATTCCAACATTAGCCCCAATGTCAACAACAATTCCATCACCCGGATTTTTTCCAGCTAAAAATTCCTGCACCGTTGCTGAAATAGCAGGCTTTCTAAAGGGTATGCCTTTAAGCATTCGAACAATGGTCTTATGTGGTTTTTCAGGTAGTGATCCGAAATCAGCGAGCGAGTAGATGAATGGATGAAGCAAAGCTTCAACATTGCTAGCAAAGTTCGGGCTTGCTTGTGGGCAAGAAAAACAATCGAAAGGTTTGATCTTCGAGAGCGAAAGAGTTGTTCGATTGTTGTTGTTAGTTATTGAAGATGAAGAATGGAAGAAGCGAGAATGGAAGCAGAAACAAGAATAGGGTTTTGGGAGATAGAATCGAAGAACTGTCTCTCTTCTTCCACGAGTTCACCATTGATATAGCTCTGAAGAAATCAAGCGGAGGTTTCAGTGATGAACTGAAGGCAGAACCTTACTCCGACGAAATATTCCGAATAGTTTTATTTTAGGCCGTATTAGGCCTCATAAGGCCCAATTAAGGGCCCATGTTGTTCTATCTAGAATTAAGGAGGGAAGTAGTCCTTGTCGATTTCGAAGTACAAATAATCAACTCTCCCTAACATGTGGATCCACAAAATAGAACAACTTTTTCGCCACAAAAGCTGACAAGAAAAAAGGAGAGCAACGACATGCAAGCACTGCTCACATCTACATAGTAATGGCAGGAGAGAACCAAAAAAAATTATTCAGAAATGAATTCAGTGAAGCAGCAGAAGAAGGTTGATCAAATAATGGCACAAGAGAAGCGGCAAGAAGTTTCGGAAGTTACCGAACGATGCCCCGTTGTATCTGACGAAAAAGACACGGACATGGCTGGTAGTCGTGCCGGAGGCTGTAGTGCAGGTTTTAAACTTAATGTGCATGCGCGGGAGTTCGTTCCTAGATCAGTCAGTGCCGTGCCTGCCGCTGCTGCACAGATGCAGGCGACGATTCCTGCTGGGTATTTTTATCCTTACTTTCTTACGGAGTTTGCCGGTGGAGGTGGTGGTGCTGGTGCAGCAAGCGTAAGCCTAGGATCGGCTGAGTGGTTCTACTTTGCTGATCAGCAAGATCCAGTTGTTGGTTTCTTGCCTGATCTTGCTCATGGAAAGGTACCTGTGCAATCAAAGAACACCAGCGATATGATTCAGAAAATTGTCAAACAGGTATTACATGTATCTGCACCTTTTTTTCTCCTCATCATTGTGGATTTAAAATGTTCATCATCAAACATTTGCAACTGCTCTCACAGGTTGAATATCAATTCAGTGATACGAATCTGGTTGCAAGTGATTTCCTAATGAAGATCATGAATAAAGATCCTGAAGGTTACGGTAAGAAAATCAGCCAAACATCTCTCTTATAGCAGTCAACCACGGAATTCTATTTTGGAAGATGATTGCCCACATTAATATAATGATAATTAATTGTTTTGGACATGTAAAATTTCACTAACCTTTGTAAAAAAAACTCTTACCTTTTCTTTGGTGGATGAATCAGTTCCAATGTCGGTGATATCATCATGGAAAAAAATAAAATCTCTCGGTGCAAGCAACCAAATAATCATCAAGGCACTCAGAACCTCACCAAAACTAGTGAGTCTTAATCTTTTTGACAATCCTAAGCAACATTTGATATCAAATATCAAGAGAAAAAACACCACGAAGCATTAATTCTGAATATTTACCTTCTTCGAGGTTGTGAGTGATGATGGCAAGAAAGTACGACGCAAGCATCTGTTTACAGAGAGTGACAGAGAGGAAGTACAGGTCTGTTGCCATTTGATTTGCAAATTGGAAACAATGTAAAGGTAATACAGAGAAGTCCATTCTGACTCTTCTTACAATGTATCTTATGCAGCTGCGCACAGTTATTGTTGAAAACTTGCCTGAGGATTACACACGGCAAAATCTTGAGAAGATGTTCAGTGCTGTTGGAAGGTGCATATCTACTTACAGAAGAAATTATTTGCATGTCTCCTAACCAAAACTTGTTCTTTCTGAAATATTAACTTCCACCTTACAGTGTGAAGAGCATTCGCATATGTCATCCACAAGAAACAAACTCCTCTCCAAGACCTTCCAAAGACCTGCTCATAAGTAATAAGGTCAGTTCACAGCCGTTGCAAATTTCTGCATAAAGAAGAGTTGCCAATCTGCATGTCTTATGAAAATGTCAGCCGGATATATAGAATATTTCATTCAAAAATTTGCAGTACAATAAGGTCAGTTACATACTATGTCACTTCCAAAAATTGTTAAATGTAATTGCTTGCAGTTGCACGCACTTGTGGAATATGAGACTGCTGATCAAGCGGAGAAGGCGGTAAGTTAAGAAAAAAGTTGAACTGCTAGATTTTTAAATCAGACTGTCCTGCTACTGATTATGAATTTGGAACTGAAGTATGAGGAAATGATGAGATGCTAACCACATACAGGTAGAGAAGCTGAATGATGAAAGGAATTGGCGGAAAGGTCTCCGTGTTCGAACAATGCTACGCCGCTCGGTAAAATTTAACAAACAACTTCATAGGAAATGAGGCTACACACAAAATATGAAAAATGTTGCCTTCATTTATATAAGAATGCGGTTCATGTTCTTGGCATTCTAGTTTTCCTCTGTAAGTTTCTCATCAGAAATTACTCTATTGTGTTCTTGCTCCAGCCAAGATCTGTGATAAGAAGCAAGAGATCAGACTACAACCACTTTGAAATGACATCAGAGGATGAACAATCGCCACTATCTCAAGCATCAGGGTCCTCCCAGAATTTAGAACAACTCCTAGAACTAAGCGTATGTGATAATATCCTCACTATACCTTTCTACTAATGAGCACTAAAATCTGTATGATGTACAATTCTATTTCGTCTAATGCAAGCAGACTGAAGAGAATCAGGGAGTAAAAAGGACTTGGGGCAGGGGTCGAGCAAAACCAAGTACACCAACCCACATAAGTCGCAGGGTTCTCTGCCAGCCTCCGTCAATTAATGGGAGTGTCAGACATTGTGAGACTCCAACAAAGCAGAGTACTCATGGGCCAAGGATGCCAGATGGAACTCGGGGATTCACAATAGGTCGTGGGAGATCAGCTAGCACTGTGTCAGGGTGCCCTCAGCTAACACCAATTGGAATTTGCCCCATTCAGCTGTGACTTACTTCAATTCTCAAGTACTACACTATCTAGAAAAATATAAAGATGAACTAATATAATAATTTTGTACTTCAGAATACATGAAGACTCAATCTCAAAGATGTTTTCTGTTGACAGTGATAATAAAACTCTAAACTACTTGGAAATTAATGCAAAATGTTACCATAGATTCATGCATGCAATGTGGTTTCTGGCAATCTCTTAGTTAAGGAATTAACTTGTATAGTTGAAAAGGAAAAACTAAAGGGAATGTGTAATACCAACTCATTAAGTAATAACCGTTAAAAATCAATAGTATGGACTTTCTTGGATGCTTTCAAATTGAATTCCTAACATAAGTGGTGTGCTTGTACTATGATTCTACAATGCCAATTTCATTACAGCCGCTGCAATTTCTACTATTTCCATTTCGTCTGCTGGTTGTTGTAAGAAGAAAAACATGCTAGCACCCATCATTTTGGACTGGGAAATCTAAATAAAAAGAAACATGAGGAACATTATAAAGCGGCGCTTTCAAGCAAGGCATGTTAAATTGACATGGGGCACCCACGAAAATATTGGCATAAGCAATGGCACCTCATAGATTTTGGTCTAATCTGAAATTACACTATCACACTGTCAGGAAGACAAAACTACCTAACCCGCAAACATGCAGCATAGTTCTAGTATGTTTTTTGATACTGAAATTTCCAACCGAGTAACAGTATATACCTCGAAACTATATGATAATCCAACTTCATTGTAACACTGTACGAAAGACAAACCTAAGATGATAATATATGGAAGGAAAATCATCTGCTTGTTGAATTACGAATTTCAAGTTTAGGATTCACTTTAACAACTAGTAGGTGGTCAATAAATGCTCAAAATGCAAAAACATTCTCCAACATTCCTAAGATTTACAGTAGAAGTATATAGTCGCCGACAAAAATTCAAAGCAAAGTGTAAAACAAGGTAAAATGCACCTGCCAGCACATGTCTAGTTTAGCTACAGTATTTGATTCGTAACAGAGTTTAATAAAAATAAAAAATAATAATAAAATTTTTTTAAAAATAAAATAAAAGTGTCAATATTTATATTTTAATAATTTTTAAAAATATATTAAAAATTAAAAAATATAATTATATTAAAAAATATGTAAATAAAAAAATTAGAATTAAAATTTCGTATATTGAATTTTTTATGTAATTGAAATATATAAACTGTTCGGAATTCAAAATCTAATAAAAAAAAGTAAAATTACGGACGTTTAAAACACGCGCTCGCTCTAATAAGCAACAAGTTTTTCCTTGGTTTTTTCAAACAAGCTAGCAAGTTCTTGTTCTTTCTCTAAAGATTGTCCGTATTTCTTCTCTCCGTTTAGCACTTCTTGTTTGGCTTCTGTTGTTTGTGGTTCCTCCCCAGTTTCGGGCTTCTGCAATTGTTGAAAATCATTTCGCTTATTATTTTCAGTGTTGCTATTCCTATTGGTTGTGTTTTCTTCTTGCGTTTTTGCCAAAAACACAATCCTCTTCAGGCCGAATGCTTGTGCAGGTTCCTTCAACTGTGTTGATTTTGCACACCGATACTTCACCATTTTATCCTTAACCCCCATCTCCAAGACCCTATACTCCTATAGTGCTCGCCGCTTCATCTCGCTTCTTTCCTTTCTTCACATAGTTGTACGATAGAAATGTTTGGCATTGATTCTTTCGAAAAGTTCATTTCAAAATTATTTTATAATTTTTAATATATATTTTATAATATTTTATAAAAATTTTTAAAATTTTAAAATATACAAAAATTTTTATATTATTAAATTTTTATTATTAATTATTATATTTTTTTTTAAATAAAAATATAAAATTTGTTTACGAAAATAAAATAAAATTTTTCATTCTCAAAAATATCATTTTTATGAGCATTCTTAAACATCATTTGGTATTGGTTATAAGAATTTCCCAACAAATATTTTATATTTTAAATTTTTTGATAGATTTTTTATAATATTTTATAAATTTATTTAAAATATAAAAAATTCATCGTAAAATTTTAGTTTATTTATTTTTAAATAAAAATAAAACTTATATTATAAAATATAATAAAAATATTATCCGTTTCAAAAATTACATATTTTATAAAGCGATTACAACCTGATGGTCTAAGAACTACTTCACCAAATCGTACAATTTATAGTGTCATGTCACAGACTCACAGTCCCCACTCCCCAGCTGTTGTGCGTGAGCTTAACATAGCACATGAATGATTGCTGTGTTTATTATCACAGCAAATTCCGTTTTAATTAAAATCACGTTAAATATAAATAATTAAATAATTAAAATAAATTTTATCAAAAAATTTTAAATTTTATTATTAATACAAAATTAATAAAAATTTAATTTTTATTAAATAGTTTTAATTTTTTAAAAATTCAAGTTTACTGAGATTATCTTCTAGATAAACACAACTTTAACGAAGGAATATCTACCAAATTTTAAAGTCGTTTTGTTTACTTAGGCTGTGTTTATTTTGAGTAAATTTGAGTTTTGAAAAATAAATTAAAAATATAAATATTATATAAAAAATAAATTTTTATATTAATAATAAATTTTAAAATCAAATTTTAAAAAACTTTTTGATAAAAAATATTTATTAAATTTTTTATTTATTTTATATTAGAAATAAATTTTATAAAAATAGAGTTCATAGTTTAGAAAAATACGCACTTAATGAACTCACCTTTTTAATGTGGGTTAAACGGGTTCTGATTTAGTAGGTGAACTACACCACCAACTCCCTTGCTTTTAGGGCATCTTTTCGAGCTTAAGAAACTTCACTTCCTTCCTCAAATTTTATGTTTAATTATTTTATATTATTTCAGTTACTATTCTAAAATTTACTTTAAATTTCAAATTAAATTTTATTTTCATCAAAATTTAACACTGAACTTTTTCACAAATCTCATTTTTATATAATTAAAACACGCCCACTCATTTAACGCAGGAGAATCCAAACTCCAAAGCCTGCTAATTTCATAATTTGATCCCAAAAATTTAGAGGCAGGACATCACAAAAGATGCACTGGATTCATGAGTCATTGATATTGCACATTGTTCTTTCTTAAATCAGCTTATAAACAAACATAACAGGATAGCCTTCATAGTCAAGTCGTGCTTACAACATAGAAGGGGCTAAAGCGATTCAGCCAAATAAAATGCTCCCATAATTAGCAGAAGTTAAAAGAATGGACAAACTCGGAGAAGCTGTAGGATTACTGCTTAACAAGCTGTTGTAAATTGATCCCCCAGACAGAAGCTAGCTGCATCATTATCTGATCTGGCAGTGCTCCTTCCCAGTCTTCTGGTACCTCTAGAGCAGAAGCTTCGTGGAGGTTGAGTAAAATTTCCTTTTTACCTCCGACAGGAATGCCCAGAAAGTCAGCACCGTTCTCCATAGAAAGTTCCGTTAACTGCTCATAATCCAGAAGTATGACTAAGCGCAATCCAGGATTAGGTAAAGCAGCAATATATCAAAATAGAGTTCTTATACATCAACTTAAATATACATCACCTTTTCACCAGAGTTCTGACTAGCTTTCAAATTGACAAAAAACACTGAGAGATTGTTGGTAAAGATACAGGAATGGTGCTCAACCAGAATTCAGAATTGGCTCTAAAGGAAACGGGGAGCAACTCTTGGCAGAAAACATGCCAAAATTGCACATGATTATATTGTATCATTGGATCATTACACAGCCATCCCACATGGTGAGTGAACTAGAAGCTGGCTATATAATTCATGCTAGATAGAAGCTCCCAGAAATGCCTAAACTAAGTCCAGTAATGGAGAGTGACAATGTGGTCTCCGACAATTAGGAAACACCACCAGCAGCTTGTACTTTGTAGTACAAATTGGGTTATCCATACACTCAAAAAAAGAATATAGCATAACTGTGTATAGAGTAGCAGATACTGCAAATGAATTGCATTGAAGAGGCATCTAGAATAGCAAGCCTTAGACTACAGTGCACTTAAGCACAGCACTTGACACAGCAAAAGAGCTGAAGTTAAACAAACACACTACAAGAGTCCAATTATTCATAAATATGTAGCGAGATAACTAATAGATCTCATGCTTTTAGCATATCAATCTCTGCAGTGCATCTAGGCGATAATGAAACCAATAGAAACCAACAACATAGAGAAGAGCCGAATCTTCAGACGCAACAAAAACTAGGCCTCCTAACCACTAGAACTGAAAATATTTTGCAAAGCAGAAAGTCAAAACAATGCAGCAGGGAAAATCCTATTAACTACTTAAAGAGTTAGAACTACAACGAACTTTTGACTTCTCAATAATTCCTCAGCAGATTTAGTTGCAATTGAAGTAGAATCATAGACTCACAACAGAAGTTTATGTTCCCTCTGAAAATCTATAATACACCCGTTAATACACTTCTTAACATACTAAAGATATATGATAACAATTATAACTACAACTCAAGACTGAAAGGCGCACCTGCTGAAGCCAACCAAGAGATATGTCATACAAGCTTTGCTCCAGTAGAAATTGGCCAACAACGTGCAACACCTCATTTGCAATTTCATTAGTAAGCTGATCAATCACGGGGCCAGATCTTTCCATCAGCTTAACCAGTAGCATATCATCGCCAGTAGAGAGTACCTCAGAATATGCTGAATCCACATCACCAATTTGAAGCGAGTCCATTCCACGAGTCCATGAGTCCCAAAGTGGCCCCTTTTCCTGCCCCGCATTATCATCTCCTAGAACTTCAGCATCTAGTTCACGAACAGGCACCTGCATTGCAGTTCGAGACGTTCCATTATCTTCTCCAGCAACTCGTATAGCTTCTAAAGTAGCTTCATCCTTTGAGGCTTGCCAAACACTTCTTGCTGAAGGACCTTCACCAAGCCGAAATGGTCCTTGTCCCTTGTCCCATGCCCTCCTGCTACCAACTTGGCTGTTATCTTCATTTCTCGATACTCTACTGTCAATTGAAACATTAGTTAAGCTTCTTCTGGATCCCATAAACCCTCTAGGAGCCCCGTGTGAATATGAGCCCCGAGCCTCAGAATCTGATCTCCAAGATTCCCTTCCCCTTGCTCCAGCAATTATACCATCTGATGATTGAAATCTTTCAGAAAATAGAATCCGTCCAAATTTTGAGCTAGAATATTCATGAAACCCGTTATACTTGGATGAAACTCTACCAGGTGAACCTTCAAATCCTGAAATTATACCACCACCCCTCCTTCCAGAGGATGTTGCCAAATCCCGTGCCATCTCCTCAACCACTCTCTCAAGACCTCGCACTCTATTTTCCAAAGTTATCATGCTGTCATGAGAACCTCCCATGAATTCCTAAGATTAAAAGTTAAGGTCAGAGAGGTCTTGAGTTTAATTGCTAACAAAAATTCTAAAGGCGTTTGCAAGTAAATTAAGGGAACATAACTAATACCAAAAAGAAAATCTTAACTGGAAGTTAATTTTCTCTCCACTTGAATTGTTAATTCATATGTCACTAAATTCTAGATTTGCAGCAAGGAAGACGATTTTACCCTACAAAGAAAATATCCATTCAAAACGGAAACAGAATCAAGTAAAGCTCAAACTTTATGTCCTTTATTCTTATGCTGATATGTTATTTCAAAAAGCAGGCAGTTTGATCCATTGACATTCAGAAACCATTTAAGAGGAAAAAGGAAAGGGCATTAGGTAAAATCCTCAAGTCCCTGGATGCTGCTAGATTAGAATATATAAAACTAATTAACAGACTAACCTGCAACATATTCATGAGATAGGCCTGCTGCCTCTCCAATTGTGATAGCTGCCTTTGAATGGCTAACCAATTTCCTTTATTATTCATAAAAGAACCTTCAGCATGTCCATCATTCCGACCAATATTTGCACGGGATGCTGAGGGATCATTCTGAATTATTTCATCTCTATCATCACCATTGTATTCCCTTGTTCTTGGTTCTCTGAAAGCAAGTGCACGTTGTCCATTTCCTTTGTCCCAAGAAAATTCTTCAAAATCCAGACCTCTTTTAAGTGTTCCAGGTCTTCTGACATGATCATCTTTTTCATTTGAATCACACATCGTGATTCTATCTTGGTTTAGCATTCCCCTAGCATCTCGATCTGTCACCTCAGCTTCCTCATCATCATGTAAATTGGAAGACTGGACATGCTTACGAGGTAACACTACCTCTACAAGCAGGTCATCCGGGTTCCTTATTTCAAGTTTTTGAAAAAATTCTGGATTTATCTCCTTGTCAGTCAAAGAAGGAACTTTCTTCTTCAATATTACTGCTGCTTTCTCAGGTATGCTCCCACCTTTGACTTTTGAGTATGTGTCACTACCAGTAGGTGAAGAATCGCCAGATGAACGCTTGAAAGATTCCGCTTTTTTATTTGATTTACTCTGATGACATCTTTCTTCCATCTCCAATAATTCGTAATTTTTGGCATCTGAAGCGCACCAACAAAAAGCAAATGAAATGTCCAAAATCAACACGGAGAAATCGTAAAACTACTACAGAAGAATGTGCATGAAATATTTTGTTTTATCAATCGAAAAAACCATTGTTTTCTTGCGATGTATCATCTTCATCCTTCCCTGTGACTTTCTTCCATGAAGATAGAGCCTCCATCATGCTATCTCTAACAGGTTTTACCTAAGAAAGAACAAAAGCAACTACAATCAACATGCAAATAAAGAATAAAAGAAAACAATCTCAACCACAGAAGATTTTGCAAGTAAGAAAGATATCATATCTCTTTTTGGTTGAAAATCTTTTATCATTACTGTACAAACAGAAACCAGATATTCATCACATTACTAACATATGTAGATTCATCATGAATAGTCACTGCAGAAAGCTACCTTATCAAATCTGCAAGCTTCAAGAGTGGTTAATGTTATAGGAGCTCCATCCCCTATCAAATGGCTTGAATGAGAAGCCAAGACAACCAAGGTATCGGCAGCTGCTTTACGTGTCGCCCAGTCACTATTCTCGAGACAGTCCCGAACACTTTGCAGTAGTGCTTGCATGTTCTGTGGACTGATAGCTCTGACCTGCAAAAAGAACACCCCAACAGAAATATGACACTGATTTCACTTAGAAAAGTGATCTACTTTGTAATTGCTAAGCTTGGGATCATACATTTGACCAAGATGATACAATCAGCAGGCACAATTTATGTTTCCCATTGATAAACTTGAGAAAATATCCAGAGCAAATACCAAACTACACCGGCGCAATTCTATCCTGATCAAAACTAAGTTTCAGACGTCTAAATGTTAACTAAGGCTTTCGACAAAGCAAATGTCTCTAAATCTAATTTTTTATTAAGGTCAAACTAAAGATCTACATTGCTACCCTTTTCACCCATGACAACCTTAGATGTTTAGATAAAGATGTCATATACTCCAATCTAACCTGTGCTTGAGATATTATAGAAATAATGGCAGTTTCAAGTTGCATACTTGACAGGAAAACTTTCACACATGTTGATAAATAGACATTGTCACATTTACAAAATCAATACTACACATATACAAGTAAAATCTTAACCCGAAACAAGCACGTGGGTGCTCAATATAGACAAATTATTCCGACAATCACCAAATTGAAACATACATACCTGAGACATACTGGAGACAACTGACAGCAGTGCACCTTTCGCTTGGAAGCTGTTGCCTGTAAGCAGCTTACATATCCTTGGGCAAAGCTTCTGGAACGAGGGCCCAACAATCAAAGGTGCTGCTACACCAATACTCTCCACAACTTTTGCCAGGCAAGCTGCAGCTCCCGCTTGCACCACTTTGCTCTGCTCTCCCATAGCCTCAAGCAGTGGCTTCACAAACAATCCAATCAACGGTGAAGGTCCTGCATTGGGCCCTCCAGGATCGGGCTTCACGTAAAGTGCCGCTAGCGACCCCGCAGCTTCACGACAAGCCTCTCTCACCGACGAATCAGATGTCGGATCTTTCAACCGGCGTGCAATGTGCGAAATGATTCTCTGAAGATGAACAGAAGCTTGATCAGGGTGGATTTCAGCGAGAAGTGACAACAAACGGATCGATTCACGCCGAACGACTGCAGGCGGCGGCGACGGCGGTTCAGAAGTGAGTGAGTTAAGAAGCATTGGTACACCTTCGGGTGGAAGAGAGTGGATTATCTTTTCGAGCTCGTCGACGGCGATCTGGTAAGTGTCACGGTCGGCGAGCTTCGATAGAGCGGTGAGAATTCGTGATTTCAGCTCCACCATTGCAAGATGAGATGATAGAGAAGAAGGATTAGAAGCAGAAGAAGAAGAATTTGGGGAATGAGATTTTGAAGATGGTGATTTGATTGATGATGAGGGCTTTGTTGTTGAGGGTTTTGAAATCGATGTCGCCATTAAATTTGAATCTGATGAATTTCAGAGAACAGGAAAAAGATTGAATCAATGAAGTGAATCTTAGATTTGGGATTGCGGAGATGTTGAAGGAAAAACGAAGAAACTTTGATGATGGAGAGATTAAGATTTTGGAGTATGATGAAATTGAAATGATTTGAATAATAACAATAACAGCAAGAGAGAGAGAGATAAAAATTGGGGTCTTCAGAATATAATTGTTTGAATTTTCTTTTCAATTTTTTAATTTTTAATTTACATTTTTTAATAACATTAATAATAAAAAAAAAAATTTTTATTTTTTATTTTTTAATATATTTTTTATAAGTTTTTAAAAATTTTAAAAATATAAAAAATTTTACGAAAATTTTTTTTTATTATCTATTTTTATTATTTCTTAAATAAAAAACTTATTTTAAAAAAATAAAAATATTATATTTTAAAAAAATTATTTTAAAAAGACTTTCAAAATGTCTTACGAGTAATTGACTGCACTCTACACTATAAATTAAAAAAAAAACATTCTACACTTGCATTAGTGATTCTTCCATCTAATCATGCATTGATACTTAAAATAAAAAAATAAGAAAGGGAAAAATGTAATCAATTACTCCAAAAGAAACGGTAGGCTTAGAAATAGATAAATGGTAGTTTGGATTTCAATTTTTGTTGGGTTGCATGTCAAAACAAAGAAGATACTACTGATATATTGATGGAGCTGCGAATAACAATGTAGTTTGGCTGGTGACATATATGGATAGAATAAAAGTATATTTTATTTAGAAGCATATCAATAAAAAATAATTGGTGACATTTTTAATTTTAATTTTAATTTTTAGATATAAAATATCATTAATTTAAAATATATTAATAAAATTTCAGTTCAATTAAAATATAAATTAATTTTTATTTAAATTTTTAATTAAAATGGCATAAAATTTTAAAATTTTTAGATTCTGATTTGTTAGGTGAATCATGCTTTTGATTCCTGTGAACAGTTGGTGATTGCCTGTTACATAAATGCTTCTCCTAGCTTGCAAATTTGGTGGTGAGAATAGGTTATGTTGCAGCTTTCACCCTTTGTTTGTTCTATACAGTCGTCGAAATGTTGTTATGATCAGCAGCTGAAAATTGTTTTTAAACGGAGAGGTGTTGTTGAGTAGAAGGCACGGCCATTTTCGTACCTGCTTGTGTTAATAAGCACTAGGAGATCTGCCGGTGTGATGGTAGCCTGCCCGTCGGTGGTCAAGTTTGTGCAGAGGAATCCATTGAAGATGAAATCATCACTAGTACTTGTTTCAGCTGTAGATAGATTGAACAGAGCAACAAGAACAAGAAGAAGAGAAACTTTGCGTGAATAGTTTGCAAGTAACAACATGATTAAATGAAGGTTGTAGAAAACCGGGTAAATGTTTACAACTCCAGTACTTCTACTGAATGTTTCATTTGACATCTACCCAACAAAAAATGCAGACATCGACACGTCAACTAGCATTGGTCATGAATTGCTGCAAACATATCCAAAAAAATGTTGAAGTTATTCGATTCAGTAACATTGAAGTTTCTTGTTGAAGACCATTAAGAAAACTCCTATGCAAGCTTGAAACTGTCACAACTAGGACTGCGTCTGATCAGCAGCATTAACAGAATCATGGTTTCCTTAAAAGGAAAAATTTTATGCAGTTGAGTGGAATAAACATAGCGGGAAGCAAAAAGATATGATTGATTCTTCGAATTTCAGCAGCATAGAATTTTACAGAAGATGGAAGAATAATCGATCCAGCATTGGTGAAGTATCACCTTCCTTGAGACAAGAAGGAAATCAAACTATCCCCTGAGACATTTTGGGATAAAACATATTGACTAGACAATTGTTGATGGTGATCGAGATTCAAAGGCCAAGAATTGGTGCTCCAGTGAGCAATCAATAATTCAGGCAAGGCAAGATCACCTTCCAAGAACTGCACGACTTGCCGCATACTCGGCCGGGCTCCGACCGCCGGGTGCGAGCATAATAACCCTAGTTTCAACACCATCTCCATCTCTTCTTCTGGGAACTCTCCTCCTAACTTGTCATCAGCTACCATGAAAACTGTTCCCCTCTTCCAGTTATAAAGCACCCAATCAACTAGCACAACCTCAGGATCCGGTTTGTTGATGTCTATGGGCAACCGTCCGCATGCGACTTCTAATAGAAAAGCGCCGAAGGCGAACACGTCGGTAGCCGTGGTTGCTTTTCCGTTACGTGAAAACTCTGGTGCTAAGTATCCCATTGTTCCGACAACATGGGTAGTTTGTGGATCAGTGCCGTGATCGTATAATCTAGCGAGACCGAAATCGCCAAGTTTCGCATTGAGTTTTCCGTCAAGCAAGACGTTTCCGGCTTTCACGTCCCTGTGAATCACTACTTGCTCGTAGTCTTCGTGCAGATAGAACAGAGCTGAAGCCACTGATTTGATTATTTGAAGCCTTTTGTTCCAATCCAGCAGCTTACTTCCTCTGAACAAGAATTTGTCTAGGCTGCCGTTTTGCATGAAATCGTAGACTAGGAGAAGCTCTCCTTGCCGACGACAGTATCCGAGGAGATGGACAAGATTGCGATGCCGGAGTTTACCTAAACTGGCAACTTCAGCGATGAAGGCTTTCTCACCTTGCCGTGATTCATGTGAAACTCGCTTCACGGCGACTTCGATTTTTGAACCAGGCAAGACACCTTTGTAAACTTTACCGAATCCTCCGGTACCCAGCAGTGATTCGTCGTCGAAACCTTTCGTCGCCGTGAACAAGTCCTTGTAGGAAATCCTCTGAGGACTGAACTCGAGTTCCCAGTCATCCAACACTTCAGCAAACTTCTTCTTCCTTGTTATGATCCATGCTGTAACGCCGACGCCGGAGAGTATTAATATGGCAGCAACTAACGGAAGCCATACTGCTAATGTTTTAGTTTCGCCGCTCGACGTTTTCGGAATACTCGGCGGGTCAGGCAAGTCATGAATGTTCAGTACCCGGGCTTCCTTGCCTACTGAAAAACTCCAACCGAGAACACAATGATACGAATCAATCAACCCGGTGGCTGCAGAGAAACCGGCATACGTTTCTTCAAGCACGATGTCTGAGAGATTGACGATCGCCGACATCAGTGGCTTCTCCGGCTTAGACATCTTGAAAGGAGATAACGTTACATTAAGCCTTTGTGTTTCGCTATCATAGTCCACCCAAGCTTGCATTGTCTGTCCACTGATAAGTTTGAGACCTTCAAATTCTGCATCTCCATCACGGTAATATCCGGCGGTATGTGCTTTAACTGATACCAGACCGTTGATATCGATTCCGACATGGTTGTCGTCGATGTCTTCGAATTCAGGATTAAAGACGGTGTCGAACTCTATAGCAAAGATATGATTGTATGATAAGCCGTTGTTCGTCGTGTTAAAAAGGCCCAAGTACTGGTTTGCCAGAGCTTTCGAGAATTTTTTAGTCGGAGAAAGAACGAAGGCGAATCCTTTGCCGCTGCTGCCAAGGACTTTGGGCACTAAAGCAAATACGAAACTTGTCGAGAAACTTGAAACAGTAACATTGTCGCCACGGGAAACTGAGGAAGAACGAGTTAGATAAACTGGAGTAGAGTAGAATGCGTGGCTTTTCTGATGTGTTGAGGAGTTTGTTAGAACCAAAACACCGGCAGGCGAAACCAGTGCTTCTCCGTCGATGGTCAAGTTTGATCCAAGGAAACCATTGAAGATGAAATCTTCATTCTTAGTTGATCTTGCAAGGTTGAAGAAGATGATGAACACTAGTAGTTTGAGAATTTTCATTGCTGATGACAGCTCTGGATTGATCTAAGCTAGTTTGTCCGAGCTATGGAATTAAAATAACAACTTGTTTTTTAATGTCAACAATCATGAATTTAGAAAAATGCGATAGAAAAAATATGTTGAAATGACTTTGCAATATTTAATTTTAATTTTTTATTATATTTATAATAAAGTTTATAAAATATTATTAATAATTTTATTATTTTAAATTTAAAAATAAGTTTATTTTAAAAAAATTTTAAAATACTTTTTCATTCAAAAAAATTACTTCTAAAAATCATTCCTAAAAGACCAGAACAGAAGTTAGTTCGTGGGAATCCATCTGTTGAACAATAATAGATTTTCCGTTCTTCTTGCAGCAGCAGCGACTTTAGTGTAGTTGCTTAGGTCACGCTTAAATTAATAACAGGGTACATAAATTTAACATAATAGATTTATAAAATAATATAAATAAAATTACAAAACAGAACAATGAACGTGACACAATAATATGATTTAGTAGCCGGTCAAACGAGCAAGCAGTTTATCGTCACCCGGCTGCTGAAGAGCATGCAACTGAGACATGTGGATCGTTTAGAATGTTAAATAAAATATTTTAAAGAAATTAATAAGATCTTATTTAAAATAATAATTTTATATTTTAATTTACAATATTTAATATTCGTATTCTTTAATTTTTAAAAAATTATAAAACTATGGAAGTTTTAAAAAAAAAATAAAAAGTAACTTAAATTGCACAGCGAAAACGGGAGCGATAGATGGAGCACTAAGAGAGTGTTTATTTTTTGTTAAAATTTTCTTTTTAAAAATAAATTTAAAATATCAAAATTAAAAATTAAAAATCTAATAAAATAAAATTTTATAGTTATTTGTATAAAAATAAAATTTAAAAAATAAATTTTTAATAAAAATTTAGTTTAAATTATATATTTATTTTGTGTTAAAAATAAAATTTTTAAAATAAATTTAATGAGTCCGTAAACAAGTTCTAAATGTTGTAGGGCAACATGTTACTGGCAGTGACACTATTGGAAAGGCATTAATCTTCACCGAACATTGCCCAACTAATCAATACGATTTCTTATTCAAATTCATTCATCAACTTCTTCAAACGATCAACTTGCACTCTTTCTGTATACCAAAGGCACAGTTGGAATTATTATAAAGTAAATCCAAAAAGCTGGCTAGATGCTACAGTCGAAACAAACAATGAAGAGAAAAATATCTTTAAGATACATATAGGGTCATTTATAAATGCTAAAAATAAAATTCTATAAATTTTATCAAAATTAATTTTATTTTTATTAAAAATAATAAATTTTGTAAATTTTTATATTTTAAAACAAGCAATAGAATAAGGCGCTTTATATTTTAATTTTTTATTTCACTTTTGTAAATAAAATTTTTATAGTATTTAATTATTATTTAAATAAAAAATTAATCTAATTTTTAAATTTTCGAAATATTATTTGTTTTAAAAATTTATTTTTAAAAGTAATTCTAAATATTGTATTAATATAGTTGGTAGTATGTTATTCTAAAGATTTTGTGATTGCATCACAAAAAAGATTGTTGTGATTAATAAGTCTTCATTGATCTTCTTAAACAATCTTATCATTTTGCCACTCCAAAGTCTAGGTCTTTTCGGTTTTTTTTTCCCCCCTCCCAAACCTCCCAAACTAAGTCATGAATGTGTATACGATTAAGAACAAAATCATTAAGTTTGTTGAATTGAAATTATAAAATTCATGAGAAAATATATATTTATATATTAAAAAAAGAAAACCATATAATAATGTTAATAATTATCCCAGAAAGAAAACATCTTCTCTGCTTCCTCCTCTAGTCAAAAGAATCAAAACATTTCAAACAATGCTCTTCAAAGTTCTCACCTTTTTTCTGTTCTTCGATCTTGCAACTAGTAGCAGCAGCTTCTTCATCTTCAATGGATTCTACAACAGTACAAGCTCTATCATCTTAGACGGCGACGCCTTGTTCACGCCAGCTGCAAACAGTCTACTTCTTCTCACCAACGCAACCAAGTACCTGAAATCCCATGCTTTCTATTCCACTCCTTTTAAATTCAAGAAAACTGCGGCGGCCGGTTCATCAACCTTCTCGACGACATTCGTCTTTTCTCTGATCACCGAAGTCCCCGACGTTGGCGGAAATGGTTTTGCCTTCGTTCTTTCTCCTACTAAAAACTTTTCCCATGCTCTCTCAAACCAGTTCTTGGGCCTGTTTAACACAACAAGCAATGGGAAATCAGACAACCATGTCTTCGCAGTTGAGTTCGACACAGTCGAAAACCCTGAGCTGTTCGATATCAACGACAACCATGTTGGTGTCGATATCAACGGCTTAGTATCCGTTAAATCGACCACTACCGGATATTACCATAACGAAGATGCACAGTTTGAAGTTCTCAGTCTTATCTCCGGCAAGCCCATACAAGCTTGGGTTGATTATAACAGTGAAGAAGCAAGGCTAGATGTTAGTGTATCGCCTTTTAAATTTCCCAAGCCAGACAAATCTCTTCTGTCAATTAATATAAACCTCTCGAGCTTAATGTTCGAAGACATGTATATAGGTTTCTCTGCATCAACGGGCTTCACTTCAAACTACCATTATATTCTTGGATGGAGTTTTCAATTAGGCAACGGCGGAGCTCCGGCTTTGAACTTAGATTTCCTTCCGTTACCCCCAAAGCTTGGGAAAGATTCAGGTAAACCGCTGAAAACAATTTCTATATGGCTTCCTTTAGTTGCAGTTTTCGCGATAGTCGCCGGAATTGGCGGGATTGTACGGATCATGGGGAGGAAGAAACAGTTTGCAGAGGTCTTAGATGAATGGGAACTTGACTTCATTCCTCAGAGGATTTCCTACAAAGATCTTTTTAAAGCAACGAAGGGGTTCAAACAAGAAGCAGTCGTCGGAGCCGGAGGTTTCGGAAGAGTTTACAGAGGCCTGCTTCCGAAATCCAAGATCGAAGTTGCCGTGAAGAAAATCTCCCATGACTCTAACCAAGGAGAGAAAGAGTTCATCTCTGAGATCGCGAGTCTCGGTAAACTCCGGCACCGCAACATTGTTCAGCTTCTTGGGTACTGTCGCCGGCGAGGAGAGCTACTTCTGGTCTATGACTTCATGCATAATGGTAGTCTTGATAAGTTCTTGTTCAGTGAAAAGTATTCTTTGCCATGGGAAAGAAGGTTTCAGATAATCAAGGGCGTCGCTGCCGGCCTTCTTTATCTTCATGAAGACAACGAACGGTTGGTGATACACCGAGACGTGAAGGCAAGCAATGTACTACTTGACAGAGAGCTCAACGGAAAGCTCGGCGACTTCGGAATGGCGAGACTTTACGACCACGGTTCAGTTCCGTATACAACTCATGTTGTTGGAACGATGGGGTATTTAGCACCTGAGCTCTCGCGTACTGGAAAGGCCACAACTGCGAGTGATGTCTTCGCATTCGGAGCTTTTCTACTGGAAGTAGCATGCGGTAGGCGACCAATAGAGAACGGTAAGCCGCCGGAAGAAGTGGAGTTGGTTGCTTGGGTGCTTGATAGATGGCGAAGGTGTACCGTCCTTGCAACGGCTGATAGAAAACTGGGAAGCGTGTATCCTGTGGAGGAGATGGAGCTGGCACTGAAGCTTGGGCTGCTGTGCTCGCACCCTCATGCTTCTGCACGGCCAGGTATCCGGCAAGTAGTGCAGTACTTGGACGGAGATGCTGCTCTTCCTGAACTAGTTATTGATGACTGGAATGAAGGTGGCCGTCTACCGGTGCTTGACGAAAGCTCTGGCGACCATGTTGCATCGTACTCTGTCCCTACGACTGCAACTGTGTCAACCATCTTGTCGGAGGGGCGGTGAATCCAAGGATCACCGCCGTTGTGCTCTCATGTTAAAGCTTTATCCGAGTCTTCAAAGATCCCCATCTTCATATGCATATATATAGAGGCATGTACAGAATACCGATACTACGAATTTACATATGTTACAATGAATATCAAGGTTTTTCTCAATCGCTCTGCACAAAAAGATATCTCATGTACAACATTTTCAACTTGGCTTTTTACCTGCCGCTTTTCTACTCCGATATTTCAGAACTTCTCCCAAAATCTGTAGTATACGTCTCTCAACGTGTTCATACACTAATTTGCATATCTTTTAAATTCTCTTATATGATACAGTGTATTGGGTTGATGGCATGAGAATCTCATCTTTGGACCTTTGCCAAGTGCTTGTTGTAGAGCAACATCTACTCTTACTCCTCTGGACAGAGAATTGTAGAGCAGGCAGAAAAACCTAGATAATTCTTCCTCATCCTCATCTATCCAGTTAGCTGAGTGATTGGAAAGTTTCTCCATGTCGCTGTCTTCCCAGTCTCTAGCAGGGCTGCTTGGTTCAGCTTCTTTGTCCTCTATATCTTCATCTCCAATAACAAACTTTCCATCTTCTGAAACATGCTACTTGCCTGCTCCATGAAGTGCTACCGACTGTTTGTCAGGAGGCTCTACTGATGATGAAACAACAGCTTTAGCTCCTGAATCCAAGAATGGCCTTCACCATGCTAGCAGGAAATCCGCACCTTCCAGTGCAGATGATAATTCTATCCCTCCAGTCACCATCCTGGAAAACATTACATGAGAAAATTTTCACTATAAGTTTGCAAAGCAGAAGCATGCATTTCAAGTTTTCCAAACAAAGCACTTTGCAAGGGCCAACATCTTTGAGACCACAAGAAACAAGGAACATTCTGATCATATCTTCAGGTTCAGTCCTCAAGATAGTGACATCTAGAAGATTTTTATTAGACCTGTAAAGATGTAGTTGAAGTGTAATCAACTGTCAGACACGATTATAACGACTAAAGTTTTAGTGACATACAAAACTTAGCAACATGTTTACATGGTCTTAATATCATCTGGACGGAACTTGACAAGAAGGTAATTATATCACCCTACCAAGATTTCCATTGGTGACATTAAAAACAAAGAGAGAGAGAGAGAGAGAGAGAGAGAGTACTGTTGAGTTGTGCTGGAAGCCTAAAGGCATGACCAATCAAAATGAATATCCATAATTGCATCTTGGAGGTGAAACACATTCCATATGCAGTATACAAACAAGCAGAACACTAAAACACAGATTATCTTATTTGCAAACATGAACACCAAACCAGCACACGCCCCTACACCAATAGTATTCAATCTCAAAAAGGCCTTCATGCAATGGCAAAATTTCGACAGGGAACTACATAGAAACATGATTCTGACTTTTGAGAATGAATATCAGATGTGTTTGCTCTTTAAGAATGTAGAAAACACATGATTGTGTTGGTAATATGCCTTACCGTCCAATGAACATCTTCAGCTGTGAAATGTATAGCACCAACTGTCCCCCTAAACATGAATGCACCAATTTCTTGGTTATCCTCCATCACCTTCAATAGCCAATTCGGTGGTGATTAAGAGCAGTTGTCTATAAAAGTTCATAAAATCACAGAGAGAATAAATCCTACTTGGGTTTGATGTCCAATATATCGATGAATGATACCTCCAAGTTGAAAGTTCGGTAACTGAGCAACCAAGTCAGAGATTGAGGCCTTTGCCAAGGCATAAACACCTATCCTGCTGCAACTTCTTAGCAATGACGACATGCTAAGCTTAAAACTTAGAAGAAATTATCAGCATTCTCCAGGTTCAGCCACCACAAAGACATCATTCTGCCAACTGAGCCATCAAAATACCAATTTCTACAGAAAGTGAGGAGAAATTGAGCTCCAGGTGCCATTCCCAAAAGAGGGGGCAAAACAAATCTCAAAGAATGACCTCAATACTGAACCTGTTGAATCAATTTGAAGAGCAAAGTATATAAAGCCTACTTGGTGAATGCTCTGAAGCTTCTCGTGGGGCCACTTACATGGAGAGAAGACTGCCCGTTCAATGGAGAAGTTGGTGTGAAACTGATGCCTTACTGGTTATATGGTCATCCAAACTACAATTCGATTGATTCTTTGAGGTCCAAATTCAGGACTGTATACAAGCAGACTTGAAGGAAAGCTTCAAGTAACCAAAGGTGATGTAAAAGGTGTAGAAAATTAGGTGTTGATTTACAAAATCCTGAGATTCGATTCACAAGAGACAATCTGATTCCATAATAGCCAAAAGATGACTTTAGTGAGCATGCATGGTTAATTAATTTTCCAGAATAAGGACAGTGCAATGTTTCTACTAGAAGCAAATGTACGTCTCCAGCCTAGGGAAGGTGCATTCTCTTCCAGAGGTGGAAAATGAAAGAAAATTAAACTTGATAGTCTTTACATGTTAACTATACAAATAAATCATAAAAATCAAGCACAATAGCAAAACCACATACCAGAACTGACAGGTTTTGACGAGGATGAATGCTCAGCTTTGACTTATCCAGAAAATTGCCTTCATTATGATATTTTGGAAGGAGGTGTTGACAGAGACTCTTCAAAACTTGATCATTCTTCTGCATGAATTCATCTGTCGAGCTTCCAACTTTAGCCATATAGTAGGATCAGTCTCATCCAGCTCCATCCCACATCCATCATCAACTGCAGACAAAAAGTTCAAACATTGGCCATAAGGATAAAAAGAAAGACACTATGGAAATTTTCCAGAGTAAATTCATCATTGCAGACATCCTCTAGAATATGTAGGACCGTCCATCATTGTAAACATAATAAGATCCCTAGGAAAGATGAAAGGCAGCAGACTTATGCACCTTTCTGTTGGCCTATCCATAAGGCAGAGAAATGCAACAACTTACCCGGTTAAATCGGAGATACTTAATTTCAGGGAGCAAGGAACAATGTATCAAGCGACTCCTCTACTCGCTCAACCGAGCATGCACTTTCATTCAGCACTTGCCAGTATCCAGATAACACCATCCACCTTGCGAGACTATATATAGCATTTAAAAGGTAAGACCAGCAATTCAAAGACTCTAACCAGGCAGAGTCTTATACACATACATTTACATGCTATTCATATATTGAAGGAAGCTTGAATATGAAAGGTGGCCTATAATAACAATGATCCATTTACATTCTATTCATATATTTACATGCAAAATTTCTGGAAGGAACTCAAGTGGATTTCTAAAAAGTCTTAAGACACGAAGCTCCGACATAGCTCTGCAGAAGGAGTGAAGAGAACTTTCAGATATGCATAACATCCAAAATATAAGATATAGTACAATCTTAACACCGCACCCAGAAATCTGGAAAGGGAAAGCCATGGTTGACAAGATGACCTGAAATCCAGTAGAGGACGAACTAGGTTGTTATTCTCCAGATAGCCCCACCATCGCAACGCACTGCCTCAGCTCAACTGCGTAAGAAATAAACCCAGATAGTTTTACATAATAATAGCCACGAATCCAGTTAACGGATTATCAATAGCAAGAACTTAGGCATGAGAGTTAAATTAACAACAACAAAGCCTATCCCACTAGGTGAGGTCAGGTACATGGATTATACCAGGTACGTGATTGTGATCTATCTTAAGAACGGCAGATGAGTTAAATGTTAAAATAAAATAATGACTTAGCAGGTACAGAAGCCAACAAATTATTATCAGTTCTAAGAACTTTCAACCCTTTCAAATCACCAAGCTCAGGTTGTAAGATGGTCAATCCAAATGATCTGATGGTGCAGGAGGAGTAGGAGAAGAGGGTTGTTGATGATGGTGTTGTTCGCCGGCAACGGCGGTGGAGGGATCAGGGAATGGATCGCCCTAGTCGAGACAGAGATGGAAGATCTCTGATGGAAGCTTCCACCCAAGGCGCCATGACATTGCGACGGCCGGCGCGAAGGCCGGAGAGAATGAATCTACTTATAAACAAAAGCAAAATCTTGAAAACTGTTCTTTGGAAGAAAAGTGACACTGAAGGACTCTGACTTGGCGCCAGATAGACGCCACATGCCTTCTATTTAGCGGATCACGTGCATTGCACGTGATTGTGTGATTTCCTTTTCTTTCTTATAGGAGGGAAGAGAGGAGATCGAGCAAATAGAAACTGAAACCGGTGCGGCGAGTAGCAAGCGACGGTGATCAACGGCGGTGGTAAGTGATCTATTTTACTTCTATTTTATGGAAATTGTGGGTATTCGATGGATCTGAAACGAAAAGATCGATCGATTGATCCAAACTGATTTGTGTTATAGTCTCCTTGCTATGTTTAACTACTAGATCTGTTCTTCGTTTTAGAATTTCTTTTCTTCTGTTGTTTTGAAATTTATCATATTTTCTCCCTTTTCCTTAAATTACTTAGAAATTTATTCAGTGATTTTTCTGAAAATATCAGATTGTTAAATTCAGTTCTGGTGAATATTTAGATGATTGGCAACTGTGCTATGGAGCTCAAAACCTGGATACCTATTGATTACTCTCAGATGCGTCAAACTTTAAATTGTACAACTGAAACTTTTTATCTTTCTGCTATATTTGATCTATATATAGACTTTCAAAGAAAAGATTTTAGTGCAGAGATGCTAAGCATGTGTGTAATATAGAGATCAATGTATTGGTATGAACGCTGGAGTCTGCTTTGCTTTAGTTTAGAAATTCTTCGAATCAATAAGCGAAGGTGTTTAAGTGTCTAATGCTGCATCATTTGAAGACTAGAACAATCAAGAGTATTTCTGAGAATTAAAGAGCAAGACATATTGTAATTATGCCTTTGTGAGAAGTATTTAGTTCTTGGATGTGTATGACTCTTATAACAACATATGTGTTTGATGAAGACTATACGTTTGAAAGCCTTTGATCTTTTTGTGCTTTGCTTTTATTTGTACGTAGTTATTTTCGTAGTGTTCTCAGTGACAATTGTTAACTAAGAGTTAGCTCAACCTATGAGAACTATGCTGTTTGAAAAATCTATTCGTAGTTTTTCACAAAGATAACTGGTGTCCTTAGTTCTGCTTTCTATGTTGAATTTCTGTTAGCTGAAAATTTCAGAATCATTTCCTTATTTAATGAGAAGATCTTAGATATAGGAAAACATTTATTCATCAAAGAGGATGGTAATCTCATGTGCTGGTTTATATTGTCGTCTTATGGACTGATTCAGTTAATCGTCCTAACAGTATGAGTAGGCATGTTTATCTGTTCACTGAGGAATCAAAGTTATCTTTCTGCTTTACTTTGTTGTAGAAGACAAATTGTTGTGTTAATCATTGTTCATTGAGGAATCAAAATGATTTTTCTTCTTTGCTTTTTGTAGACATTGGATTTACAACCCAATATCGTACTTAGTTGCTTTTCCCTTTAATAAACTCCTCAGGTATTTCTTTAGAGCTATGATGGGCTGCCAGAGCAATGAAGACTTTTGTCGCTCATCCTTTACTGTAAGGAGAATTCTTTATGGGTCCTCATCTGTTGCAGGAATACCACAAAATGTTATGTATCCACATGGAACCCGAGCCATCCATGGAAGTCAGGCATTATTAGATTCTGTGAAGGCTGTTTCAAACCGCCCATTATCTCCTAACCTCATCTTGAAAAAGCCACAGCTTAGTGCAACCTACTCAATCTCGCATCGCATATTTGGAGTTGTGCTCGTCAGTGCTATTTTGTTGCCTCCAGCAGTCACAAAATTCAGTACCATCTTTGATGTATGATAGTCATGTCATGTTTTCAGAGAAATAAGTCAGCAAGTAAGACGCATTTCATATTGAATCTTGAAAGATGCTGAAACTGTTGGACTGTAGTTTTATTTTTCAGAAATCACCTTGTTTTCAGTTTTATGTTGTTGAATAAAGATTTCTGGTACTTGATTTTGCTAATCGACTATTAGGGGGCGTTTGGTATGCTTACCCCAAAAACAGTTTTTTAATTTTTTATTTCATATTTTTAAAATATTTTTTGTAAGTATTTAGAGAATTTATTTAAAATTTTAAAAAATATAGAAAAGTTTTACATAGTAAAAGTTTATTATTATTATTATTATTTATGTAAATAAAGTAGAATTTGTTTTTTTAAAATAAAAATATTTTTTATTTTATAAAAGTTCTAATTTAAAAGAACTCTCAAATGCTTTTTTAAAATATTGTTTCTTGATTCCTTTGGGCGTTTGGCTGCTTAGTACTCTTGCTGGCTTCTTATGTATTGACCAGTCACAAACCTGTTTGAGAATCTCAGTTTGCCGTTTATTCGATTTCATCAAATGCTGCAGATGGTTTGTGTTTCATTTTATTTTTCTACTGTCGTGAAGTAGACAAGGGTTCTAGGAGATTATCGCCTGTGCTTTTAAAGTGATTTGAAAAATTGATCTTTTTAGAATGAAAAATATTTAAATAAAAATAGCTCTTGAAGTGTTTTCATAATTAAAAAAGTTTACCTTATTACTTCTTGACGGGGGAAAAAGAAAGTAAAGTGGACAGGTTAGCATATAGTCAAATGGTTAAACATAAAATAAGATGTCTCTATACACCACCTTTGGAGTTGATTAAAATAAAAAGTTTCTTCGGAAAAAAATTATAAGGCTTTCAGAAAACAAAATTGTCAATTTTTCATCTCAAAAACAAATATAGATCATACATATGAACATTTTATTACGTATAATATAATATTTTAAAATGATATAAAAATTTTATTAAGAACTAATTTTTGAAATAGAGAAGGACTTCCATCAGCGTTGTCAAAGGCTCATATTTGATTGTTAAGGATGGTAATATATAACCTTATTCACGTATCCAATCCAAAGCTATTGTATTTAAATCGAATTGGAATTTAATTTTTGACGAATTTATATTAATATCGAGTCAACCTAAATCAACCTCATAAATTAAATAAGTATTGATCAAATTTGAGTTGATAAAAATTAATCTTTTAATTCATAACTTTAATTATATAACATATATTGACTAATAATTAAAAAATATTTAAATATAATTATATATTTGATTTAATTTATTATATTTGATTAATTATTACTTTATTTATAGAATATATTAAAATTAGTTTTCTTATTTTGAATATATAATACTTAATATTTTTATTTATTATCATTAAAATTTAATTTTTATAATTCTTATTATAGACTTATTTTAAATACACCGAACTCTATTTTTTTTAAAATTTAATTATTTTATGTATTACAATTATGAGCTTAATTTTTATTTTTATACCGAATTTTATCTCTATTAAAATTCAATATAAATTTCATTTTATTTCTTATATAATTTTAAATTTATTTTTATCGAATTTTACTTTTCGTTGAACTCTAATTTATAAAATTTAGTAAGATGTATTTAAAATAAGCTCTATAATGAATTAATCCGTATCTGACCTATTAAGTTATATTAGCACTCTGTTGACAGGACTAAGCTGATTTGGGTCGAAAGTCGGCGGAGTAACGTCTTCCCTGTTTCTTGATTAGAAATCTCTGATTCAGAATTCACTGTTTGAAGAGAGAACGGAGTTGTAGTAATTTATTGGTTTGCAGGATAGCAATCATGGCAACAGAGACGAAGCCAGTAGCTGCGGAGGATCCCAAGGTCGATCTGTTCGAGGACGAAGACGAGTTCGAAGAATTTGAAATCGGTGAAGGTAAAACTAATTTTGTTTGTTGGAAATTTGTTAGAAACTTGCTATGATTTAAGAAATTCGATATTATTAGTTTCCTTCTCTGGTTTCTAATCTCGATCTTTGTGATTATTAAGATCTGAATCAGTATTTCAAAAGGATGCTTATTTTATGTGAACTTTTACTTTGATTATGTATAGCTAAAGTTTATTGGTCACGATTTCAGTCCTTTCTGTTTAATTAATTAATAATTCATAGTCTGTGTTAGAATCTTTGTTTATATATGAAATTAGGGAAGAATTGGATATTGGCAACCATAGTTCCGCGGTTGATCAGATTTTTCTGTAAGTTGAAATTAGTATATACTGTTATTGTAACTGGACACTAAGCTAAGCTGAAGTCAGACACTCGGTTTAGGGAGAGCTTGAAAAATGGTTTGGTGCAAATCAAAATTAGTTGATTTGCGTTGTTGACTTTACTTATTTGTTGAATGCTCCTAAGGGGGAGGGGGAACGGAACAATCAGGGAATCAAACAGTAGGGTGCTCACTTTGCTTCCTTATTTACTAGATGCTTTGCTGATTTCAGTTTTCCCCAAGTATGAGGGAAACTTTTGCCAACTGCTCAATCAAATAAATTAACTTTTTGAACTTTTTTGTTTGAGTTAGTTTGAGATAGGAATAGGCATCAAGCAATGCAAGTGTTTGTAAATTTCATATGAGCTGCTTCACCTTTTGGTTATTTCATGCAAGTTTTAGAAGCAAATTTAGGAGCAATCCATAGGAAACTTCTCCTTTTTATGCTTTATACAATGCTTTTGCTCCCTATCCAGCAACTATGAATGGTAAGTATTCTTTCCAAAACATATCCAAACGAGACATTGACATGTCAGCAGTATTATATCACAATTTAGCAAAATTTTAACCACTTGTAAGTAAGATGTAGAAAGGTAAAAGAATCAAGCTTGTATCTTCAGCCTTAGACTCTGCTTATTCACTTATATCACTCAGGATGGTGTGAGTGGAGTAACTTCATTGGTGATTTCACCAACACCTGTGCAGTGTTGTGCTGAGGCTTCCTTGAAAGGTTATGGTTCCTTTTTTGAGTAAGATAATTTGTTGGTGACTGTAGTTAGGCAATTGTTTTCCAGCTAGAAACACTGCCTCTCATGTTCACTCTCCCCAGATTGAGATGCCTTACCTGCTGACTTTTGGTGATAGGGTAACTGTTGTTAAGTGATTATAGACCCCATGATTTCGTGCAATAAAGTCACTACTTGAGAGAGTCAAATGTATAGCTGATGAATCGTCGTAAGCCTGTTTCTTTCCTTCAATCTTGAATATTTAAGTATAGTTACTCCTGATGATGTTGTTACTTCCTGGTAAGATGCACTCGCCTTTTCTTTAAATATGTTCTCTAGATGACTATCATATGGAATGTCAAGCTGTAGATGTTTCTGATCTACCCTCCCAACTTAAGAAAGAACAAGGAAGAATTGACTTTGTATTGGATTCCGCAGAGTGGGATGACATTGAAGAAGGGAAGGAAGCTTTGCAGCAGTGGGAAGATGATTGGGATGATGATGACGTCAATGATGATTTCTCACTACAGTTGAAGAAGGAACTTGAGAGCAATTCAGGAAAGAATTAATCCAGATGACGCTTAGAGATTAATCTGTTGGTTGGACTTTTTGCTACCTGTTATCTTTGATATTTGTTCCTAGTCCTGAAATGTACTCTATGGAAAATCAGTCCAGTAGGCTTGTTGGCTTGCCTTGTTTACTAGATTCTGGAAACTGTTATTGTTGACAAACTATCTGAGTAGAGCATAATTGGGTATGTGAAACTATTGCAAATTGTTCGTTATTGCTGTACCTGTTTTCTTCAAAGTACATAACCTTATGCAGCTTGTAGCAGTTGGTCTAATTCTGCAGTATATGTGGCAGGAGTTATATAGACAAGAAGAAAAAAGTTGTCTTCACAAGAGTACGCAAATATAAAACAGCTGAAGATTTGCATTACAGCATTCTACAATCGGAGTATACCTGATGGTATCTAAATAAAGAATGCCATATCTTGTAATCACTCTGGTTATTGAAGCAAATGTATATTTTCATGTTTTGAATCGTGAATGTTAGGGAACCCACTGCTGCAATAATCTTATCCGATGAACATGTTACTAACTATACAAACTAACATCAGCAGTTGCATAAATCTTTGAGATAGCACTATAGACGATCTGGACAGTAAGGGGAACTCGTTGTTCCTTGGCATATTTTAGAGCAGGAATGGAAGTCTGCCTGCAATAAACCAAAAGGGGTTTAATCTACTGAGATTATTTCTTGTATATCAGTGCAGCAGATAGTATGGTGAATCATACCATTTGCCAACAATGGGATCACCAGAGAGATCAAAGCCATCTACCAACGTCCCTCATTGCCACTGCCAAAATTAACCTTTTGATGGAAGAATCCTAAGTTAAGTGATGGCCTGAGAAAGGCAAAAAGCTAATTCCGAATTGCCAAAGCTAAGAATCTCTGACAAGCTCTTGACTTAGGCCCACAGTTGCTATTGCAGCTGCAGCAGTCTCCTGGGTCACTGCAAGCATCTGTCTTCTTTTTATTATTTCCATCACCGGAACTGTTTAGTCCTTCAGAATCTGCCATATTCTCAGTGCTCAAACCAGATGGAAGAAAAGGGATGTCAACAGTATCAACAGCTCTTAAACCATTAAAAACTCCTTTCATGTAAAAGCTTTTAGTCATTCCTTTGGCATCAGTTTGCTGTAGTAAAGAAAAAAGGACTCGGCACTAGTAAGTGCTAGATAAATTTATAGAGGATTTAAGGAATTTCACTATTTAGAAGTCGGTATGTGGAAACACTATACCTTTGGAGTTGCTCTGAGTTCTGATAAATGACATTTTCAGCTGCAAAATCCTCAACAACCTGTAATGAAGAAGCATGCGTTTCAAATATAGTATGAATGCAATCTCCGTAAAGGTGAACCTGTCTTACTTATTTATCCTTGTTACCTTTGCATGGTCAGTGGTATGTATGTGATACAAGTCAAAGAGCTTGAAACATTCCCGTAGAGAACGACCATCTACAAAACAAAGTCCAAATCAAGTGAATCATTCTTGGATATCTACACTCAATCCAAGATCTCCTTTTTGCCACAGAGGATACATATCAATCATTTTATCCAAAATGCAACGTCTCTATGTTTGCTACATGCTATACCTCATTTTTTATTAAGGACTATTAATTCAGCTTGATAGAGTTGGAAACTGTAAGAGGTTTCACGGATTACTTGTACGGTAATAAGATTTAGCATACAGACGGTTTTAGTTAACAGAAAGGGAAGCGCGTATGTATCACGCATAGGGAGCAATATGTTTCTTGCGTGGGTATGTGCCTTAAATGGTTATAATTAGCAAACTATGTAGTATGGAAATGGTAATAACCCTACTACTTTCTCATCATACACAAATTACAACACATACCCTGACAAAATTTGTAAACTTGTGCTGATGAAGGAGCAGAAACATACATTTATATATTATATGCTTCACATTCTCGAAGTCAATAATGCCTTTCTCACCCAAGCCTTTGCAAGCTCTCTGCATACGAGAATAAAATGGGAATAAGGTAGCAGATGATACAAG
Source organism: Acanthochlamys bracteata (assembly GCA_019914995.1). Taxonomy (NCBI): domain Eukaryota; kingdom Viridiplantae; phylum Streptophyta; class Magnoliopsida; order Pandanales; family Velloziaceae; genus Acanthochlamys; species Acanthochlamys bracteata. Next base: position 3,975,441 of record CM034129.1, on the reverse strand, counting down.
TCCACTCACGAATAACCTGAGTAAAACAATAAAAAGGAAAAAATAGTAGGAGATCCTTCCAAATTGCATGAAATACTAAATAGTCTTGCATTTGATTTGGGAACTTGATTTCTTCCTAGTTGACTACTACACGTTACTCTGAAAGCATTCTACGCACCGGTCGGAACTCAGTTCCGGGGACCTATTTTCAATGATCCTGAACTAACAAAATCAGATCCCAGTGAAAGTAAAAATTCAAAGAAACATTTTCCATTCAATTCAGGAAAAATAATAAACTTATGTCGGTGCGCGAAAGAAGAAAAACAAAAACACAGAATTCGATTTCGTATGAAGACCCAACCGAGCACGAGACATTGAAAATCGAGAACAAAAAAATCGGTTTGAATAGAACAGTAATCTAATCAGTAATCACTTACAGTAGAGTGTCGAACAGATCCATTTTGAAGTGGGTATGGGGTTCAATCTTTGACAGATTCATCTGCTCATCACCCACAAATTCATTCTGCTGCTACTTCACATCTTCTTCTTCTTCTCAAATTCCTTTCCCTGTGTCCATTTAACTTATATATATAGTTCCCAAAACGATCACAGTAAAAATTAAAACCTTTTCACTCACCCGAAAAATAAAAAGAAACTGAAAACCTTCAGAGATGATCAGGTTTTTCTTCACCAAGTTTCAACTTGTCAAGATTTTCTTTGCGTGACCTGAATGAATTCTCTTCTATTCTGTTAAAATGAGCATACAACCGCCGTCAAGTAAATCTTCAGAAGATTTTATGATGTCGCAAATTTATTAGCTTCGTTGTCTAGCTGTAGTCATCTTGCAAAATTTTGCAGGACAGGATCACGCTGCTGCTGTATCTTGCTAAGGATCTCTTTGGTGTGTAAAGGTAGGTACAGAGAAATTTCAACCAAATTCAACATAACATGCAGTACCAAATCGGTCAATCTTTATTCTTTTGGTAGACAAAATTGTAGGATGATAGAATTCAAAAGACGGCAAATATCCTAAAGGGATAATTTTGAAAGATATTTCCTTACAAAACTAACGGTACATGCATCTATCTCTCTTTGCTAGCCAATTCATGTTCGATGAGCTTCAACTTCTCCGTAATTTCGGTGTTCATATTTGTTAGATGATCTAAGGATGACTTCAGTTGAGTAATCTGACTGCGTGGAACATCCTTCCGTATCCTTCCAGCAGTTCGTTTCTCTATACTAGATGATTGAGTATATCTCCTCAACCTTGCAGTAAGAGCATCAACAGAACATTGCAGTGCATCCAATTCGAAATCAGCGAATCTCTCTACAGTCACGCAAAGAAGTGAGATCAACCAGACCACTTTGATAGATAAAATGAAAAAAAGAAAAAAAAAACACTCGAGCAAAGAGTAGTACCGAGCTGTGTCTTGAAGTCACGTTCTGCTTTCGAAAGTGGCTTCTTGTTCGCTCCAGGCAACGTCTTGAAATTGTGGAGGCGTTCTTCCAAATTTCTGTGCACCAAATATGCATGGTTTATCCGTTCATTTATACCATGCTCCTTTCCTTCTATAGTAGATAAGATCTGCTTGGCCTCAGTTAAGCGTTTGTGCTGGTCTTCCATGATGGCCTTCAAATGATCCTTGTGCTGTTTCAACACAACGTATACCTGGCCAACCATGAAGTAAATTGTTAAAAAAGAATCACAAACTTTGCTGCAGCTGGAAACTCCAGAAACCCATTGCCATGGAGTGGAACTACATGTAAAACTCAGCTTTGGCCTAGTTCCAATGGCAGAAAAAACAACAGCAGCTAAGCCTACACTAGATTGGGTAGGCTACATTTCTTTCCAATGGCAAGAAAGAAACTGATTTTAATTATAATAAGCATGTTGTTACCTTATGCGCATATTCCACATAGTTTTCATGGAAAAGCTTGATGTAGTGATGAAGAGTTGACCGACGTCCAATTGAATCAGCAGTGACAGAATTGGAAGTCACAGAAACAGGGAGCGCTATGGGCTTTGGTCCACTAAGAAGCTCCTCGCTAATAAACTCGGGGAATAGAGAGTCAGCTTGTCTGGTCGCCTTCACGTCTAAGTCCAAATTATATGGGTGCACTTCCTTCCATGGCACTGCCTCTAGCACAATGCACTCAAAAGAGGTAGTAATTCCAACAATTTGGAACTGCCCAGATGAATCAGCAACGGCAGCAAAACCACAGATACTTGGCGAGAAAGATCCTCCATGGCAGGTATTTAGAAGAGGAAATACAGAAGGTGGTTTTGAAATCTTGAATGTGTTGAGACTAGGTTGTGCGAAAGGTAAAAAATGAAGAGATATTACATCTATACCTCCACCATGCAGACAATAAAATCTTTCCAGAACAATGGGGTCGGCAAACAAAGAGAGAGGACTATTTGTCAAAGCTTCTTTTGGTAAGGCCAGGTCAACAATAGCAAGCCTTAAAAGAGGAGGAGGGCAACCCAACCAAGCAATGTCCTCTCCGTCACCACTATGCACTTCCTGACTAAGCGCTTGTCCGAGGACTCTTGAAGGTAGTTCCTGCATACTTGACTCACAGATAATAGCAACTCCTGTTATGCCGTTTTGTGAATCAAGACGAACACGAGGATGGCTACCACAATTCCAGGCAGGCTGAATTTCATCTGCCAAGGCATCAACCTGCAAATACCCACTCTTCCAAGCAATTACAATGATTGAATCTTTGCCAACAGAGCTATAAAGAAAAGCTACTGCTCTGCCGTCCAAGTTTGTTTTGTAAAATTCAGAATCATCATTATCACCAGCATGGATTCTGCAGAGAGGACCCTGCACACAAAACTTCAATCATCGCAGCAGAAAAAGAATGGTTGAAGTCTAAACAACTCCAGAGAAAATACATGTGTTTAGAATTCTATAAGTGGAAATATCAGCTCCAAAAAAATTTGACCACCGGATAAATAAAGAAATCTCAGCATCACAAATGAAAAAGCAAACATTGAAGGAGACTTGTTTTAGTATTTGGTGAGAAGGAGAAACCTTTCTGAATTTAAAGAAAGCTAATGACAATAGGATTGTATTTGCATGTTAGTGAGCAAATCAATTTCACAGAAGATATACTACACAAAGAAGGAATTGTGCATACTTGCACATGTAAATGTGTTGACGTAACCCCCAGTTCCTTAAGCTCCAGTTCCAATCAGATGCATTTAAAATAACACAACTCATCAGAATCAAGTCTAAAAGAATGCAGGGGTTTTTTATGCTTAACCAGAAATCAGTATAAAAGCAAGCATTCTTAAAATGGCACACTTTCATACACGCACTCAGCATTACACTTGTAAAACATCATCCTTATAGTTTTCACCACGACTATTGTACCATGACCAATACATAGTAACAGAAGTTATAAAATGTTCCTTTCTCAATCCAGTTCTTATAATGAGCGATACTGCACAGCTGTAAGTCCCGAAGAGGCCCTTGAGTACAGAGTTCAATTTAGCAGAAGCAAGTACTAATATAAAGATAACAATGTGCAGCTTCCCCTCGAGATGCCCACTAATATCAGCAATTGATACTAGAACTATGAGATTGCACCGTACCTGTAACACTAGAGATGCATCTAAATGGGTATAAGGATGAGCTCTTGATACTAATATGTTGCTGTCTAGACTTGACCAGTCAGCTAGCTCAGGAAATGTTGCTTCCAACCATGCAATAGCCAAGTTTGAATTCCTCAGGACTTTTGGATTAGAGGACTTCAATCCAAATGTTCTGACATCCTCATAGATACCTTTGATATACTTCCAACTACATAGACTGCAAAGTACGGTGTAGAAATCTAAGAGCTGGGACTGCCGACCGTAACTACAAAATCTGAAAGGTGTAACATACTCCACATCGAAGATAGGCACTTATATTGGAAGATCAGAATTGCAAAAGTATAACGAAAAAATTAAAATGCAGAAATCAATAGATAAGGCGAAAACTCATTAGCACTATCTCTCTCCAGAAAACAAAATATACTCTACAATTTTAAAATCCTACGCATTTATTTGAGCTAAGAGGTGATGTAAGCATGAGACATAGACTTCTCAGTCTCCCTTAAGAGAAAGATAAACAACAGAAGGCTAGATGGTAGGAAAGGAGTAACTTTTGCCACAATTGATAACAGAAAGTCGCAACTAGTGAAATCCCCATCCTAATTTTTTTGACCAGACTTGTCCACATTGGGCCAGTTTAAACAACTTATTTCTATCATTGGCTGATCTTTAACACAATTCGTTTTACATGCCCAAAAGAAGAGTTTACATATAAGACAACTAATTGAGCATGCAACATCCTATTCACAATAGACCTAAAAGATATGTCAGGTATTTCGGAACCATACCTTCCAAAAGGGATAACTGGACAAATAACATATACTGAACCATCACTGAACAAAAAAAATACCTGCAGGGAGATCAACAATCTCATCAGAGAAATCAATAACAACCAAGATAAGGAAATTTAAATGTCAGGCTGAAGTGGAACTCCAAAAACATGCTGCCAAAATTGAACAGAAAGATAATTATAAGTACATTTTAAGAATAAAACACATTATATTCGATCATTATATTATATACTCCAAATATCGAAGTTAGGTAATATTGCTTTCTTATAATTGTTTCAAAAAATTTTGAATGAATTATAGTCAGTACCGTGACCTCTCATCCTCAAGGGGAAATTCAATGTAACTCAGAGGTGAAGCTACACCTTCGGATGCAATCGCAGGAGAATATAAATAGTTTGCAATATGCTCGAAGGAAGGTAGGACAAGTAAATGGTAAACAAACTTATTGGCACATCAACAGTATAGTCCACTGTTTTCTATAAGGACAGAGAAACATATTAGTATAGTGACTTGCATACATTAGCAAGACAACATAAATAATCTGCAAAAAATCTGCTTAGGTCAAACAACTGCTTGGAATAAAATCAAAAGCCCTGTAAGCTTTGAGGAAAGTAATGCAACAAAGGAAAACAAAAACAAATGCCAGAAGATATATGCTAAACGCGAACTTTATACTCACAGAAAATCTGTCCCACAAGTGATGCCCACCAAATGAGAATGCAAGGGGACAGATGGACACAGCACTATGATGCCCATGGGCCACAACTGGCTCTAGATAATACTCCTGCTCTGGTTGCTCAAAATCTGATGACAAATCAAATATTCTGTAGAAATAATAAATGGTATTCAACCATGTTTACTAACTTACAAACAGTTCAACAATTGAAATGTTGATAGAGTAGACAAAGCTTCACCACTATCACCATATTTATCCAACCTCAGGTGCTAGTGTACAAAGCATGCTGAAATTAATGACCAAATAGTTTGTTTCAAGAGAATATACGTAAAGAATTTCTGGTTGTATATCACATACTTATACAATGGAGAAACCTTAACATGCTCTTAACCAGAAGTTGCATAAGGCAATAAAAGGTGTATATTGATAAAATGAAGAAGCTGAATCTCATATTTGAGGCAAGCAAATAACTTTTTCATCTTCACTCTGCTAATCGCACCTATGTGTACAAATCTCAGAAGCAGCCACTAAGAAATAGGGGTAAATCTGCAAACAGGCCCTCCTCAGACATTGCAATCTGCTAAATTTTTACAGCAAAGAGACTCCCTCATTGGTCTGTTAAAGACATAGGTTGGACAAAGTTTGGTTTCCTAAGTAAAAGTCATTTATAGTTTATATCTGAAGACCAAATACATAGTTTATTTAACAATTTCTGAAAGGACTTATGATACAATACTTAATCTCTCCAAACTAGCACAGGTGATAGTGATACGACCAAATATAGAAGAAATGCAAGTCCAAGAGACACTCGAAGGAGGATCACAAAATTCATTTACCAGAAAGTAGAATACAAACATATACACTCTTTTACACAATCGTTAATGTAAGCTCTGGAAAAAGATACCTAAATACTGAATCAGATGACAAGATGCCCAAATGGTTGCTGCTATAAGGGTGCCAACACACTTGTAGAATGTTTAACCCTTTGCTGGAGCTAGAGTAGATTTGACGACCAACCAAACTTGTCCTGTTTATAGATTAATAACAAAAGAATTTTCCACCACTTAAGTAAATAAAAGAAATAGAAAAGATCTATTTAATATTATCAATGAGCTCAATGCTAGAGCGGTAAATCCTGAAACAAGTATGGCAGCAACACGACTAGACATATTACGAAAGCATCAAACTAAATAAGGCAGCACTATCTTCAATTTCCCTGTCACTGCATACCTATAAGTTAGTGTATTATCATCTGAAGAAATCCTTTCACGAAAAAATATGGCATAAGCACCCTGTGACCCATAAAGGAGCAACGCTGAGCCATCTATGTTAAGACCTATCTGATAGATGGCTGACTTGATCTCAACACCTGGCACCAAAAACTGTTTCACAAAATTTCAAACTTACAATCAGTAACACCACAAAAAAAAAGAAAAAAGGTTATACTCAATTTCAAAATTTGGTTTTTTCAATTATTCAAACTGTCAAACGTCGACGAAAATTGAGCTGACAATATTTGCTTTCATGTTCTTAACACAGGCTTTCGAAAATATTCATTGATAAACACATAAAAAACAAGACATAGGCAAATTGATTTGATACCTCAGAAGGATAAGCGGCTTCGAGAAGTGTAGGAGAGAAGTCGTCGGAGAAGCGGAGGGAGAGACGGTGGATCCCAGAAGAGCTCGGGTCCCACACGTAGAACCGAGAAGACAGCCCATCCCAAGCCGCTAGGTTCCAACCGCAGGCAGCCGTCGACGGGTCTATCTCAGACCCAGCGGGAGAGGAGAAGACAGGGTGTTTATCGAGGGGAACCCATTCCACCGCCGTGCGTCTCGACGGAGATGCTGCTGTTTCTCCGCCGCCGCCTCTGGGCAATTTCATTAGGTGGTGCTGCTGCTTCTGTCGTTGGTAACCAGACATTCGGTTCACTGTAATGCTACTGAAAACTGAGGAGGATTCGGGTATAAGCCTGCGCCAGTTCGCTTTGTTTCAGATCCACGCGGACTGGGTTCGTGTTGGATTTGCTACCAGCTAACCCTACCGAGCTAAACAAAAAATTTTGTAATACATATACGCAACAGTTTACAGTATTTCACCATTCCTACTACGGATACAGTTCGTTTCTCTAAAGCCGATTTTACAAAAATACCATCTCGGATACGCTTTACAGTATAGTGTACATTTGTTTGTCGTACGTTGTCTTGAGATAGAACACCTTTTGGGTGTTGACATGTAGATACTGGATTTAGAAAACACAAGTCTACACATTTTTCCGATCCAATAGAACTGCCAGCTAAAAATAGCCTCTTATTTATTCGTGATGTTTTAACAACAAAGCATATTTCAATTACCTCAGATTTTAAATTTAATAATCGATGTTTAATATATTTCAATTATCATTCTAAATTTATTTATATTTTCACATTAAATTTTATTTTTACTAAAATCTAACATCAAATTTTATTTATCTTGTTTCAAGTACCATCCAATACTCTACTTTCACTAACTTTATTTTTCACAAATTTTACTTTTACAAAACTCAAATTCATAAAACAGACTTTATATGATTAAAAAAGGATCTAAAAATATATTCTTTTAGCAAAAACAAGATTACAAAAAAATAAATTACTAATAGAAAATTTAACTTTTATGTTCTTTATAAAATAATAAATTAAAAGTAATTTTTTATATTTCCTTATATAACTGAAAGTAAATTCTTATGAAAAAAAGTAAGTTATAATAGTGTGTTCTTTTCATAATGATTAGCTAAGAAAAACAAGTTCTAAAATATAAACTATAGAAAGTAAATTATTGTAGAAGAAACGATATAAAGCACTGTAGTTGATTTGAATCACTTCAGTTCATTAGTGAAAAAAATCACTTTAGAATGCAAAAGAAGACAATCTAACTCGCTAAGAACTGACTAGCAGATTGAGAATCAGAAAAGATATAAAGCACTGTAGTTGATTTGAATCAAATATTCTGAAGAACATAGTTTAACAGCCAGGATATTATCAAAAGTTGAGAGGTATGGGCGTTGTGACGCTCAGCACATACCTCTTTGATATATCACTCACGCAAAATTCGAATAATCACAAAATTTTGATGATCCAGTAACATTCCGTATTATTTTATGACAAAGATGGAACTGCGAAAACTGCAGATGCCATCGGACCACATCTATTACCAAAATGAAAAGGAAATGAGGGTAAGAAAAAGATGCATTAATTTACAACTCAGGAAGGATACTAGGTCTCTAAAAATTGCTGTATATACAACAAAGCGAGCTCAGTCAGCAAAGACTGTACTCGCAATCAAGCAAGCAGGTAAGTATCTCCTGGCAACTGGGTCTCTCATCTGGTTCAGCCCAACAATCTAATATGATACCAAACATGAGCTACTGTGAACTTATGACAAAAAGAAACATCAAAGAATGATATACATCTTAAAACTTTCAATACCTGATATTAGCTTGCCAAGTGGACCTTCAGGTATCTCTAATCTCGTTCCTTCATTAGCAACAGCATACACCACCTAAGAAAAGGTTACATGTACAGATGTTATTTAAACTTCTTAAATCTATGAAACATCATACGACCAAGCATGTATGAATGAGCTTACCTGAACTGGTGGTACACCTTCCCATGGCCGATTTAGAGTGCAAAGCTCCCACATTATCACGCCAAGACTGAAAATATCACACTTTTCTGTAAAGGGTTCATTGCGTATAAGCTCAGGGGCCATCCATTCAGGTGTGCCTGCGGATGAATTATCCCTCATGGGAATATCTGTCATTACTCGCGAGAGCCCGAAATCACATATCTTGACAGACCAATGTTTATTTACAAGGCAATTTGCACTCTTCAAATCACGATGAACTATTTTCATTCGGTGTATGCACATCAGTCCCCTTCATTATAGGAATAATCACACATAAGATATCTACAGTAACAATAGCAGATATAGCAACAATCACATATATAGAGAGGTTAGAAACGATTTAGGAGCATCTATATATAAGCATCACCAAACAAATGATCATGAAAATCCTCCAATAAAGTAACATAAGAAATGCGTCTTCGTATACAAATTGATACATTTACTTTCTCTAATATTACTTCCATGAGTTTGAGATGGCGCTTGAAGGTTTACAAGTGCATGCCAAGCACCATGAAACTTTATGGCTATTGTACAAACAAACAAAGTTATCCACTAAACTTAATCAATAGAGAATGAGAAGATGAAAGAAGTTTCGGTAATAAATGCGAGTGTATTTTGAAAAGTAACCAGCAAGATTCCTGGAAAAAGCTTGTTAATCAAAGGTTTTTCTGATAACCCCCTTGCCACAATTTCAAAAATATGTTCTAAGCAACTGACTCGATGTACAGAACAGAGTTATTAATCATGTCATCATTAAGGGGGTGACAAGAAACAAAAATTGCTATAGTTTCAGTGTTTGTGATACGACTGAAGTTGATGACCTAAAATAGACATGAACTCTTGCAAAATTTGAATTAAACAATCACACAAAAAAGAGACAAGAACCCTACCTGCAAATATCACGGAGCATCTTTAATCTCCTCCGCCAGCTAAGCTTCTTTTTCTGGCCGCTCATATGAATTAAATAGTACAAAGATCCCATTTCCATATATTCAGTAACCATTGAAAGGTGAGGAGGCTTCATGCATGCGCCAAGAAATAAGATTACTGCAAGTTAAACGGGAAGGGGAAGGCTTTTAAACAAAAAAAAGAAAAGAAAAGAAAAACTTTTGCTGAATTTTTTTTCTAATCACAATTGCACGTTAATCCTAAACATAAAATAAAATAATCATTTATAGGAGCTATTGGGTGCTCTAATCAGGATTATTGAAACGAGCCAGTACCATTTGGATGTCGAAGACGACTGCAAATGACAAAGATTATAATAGCAGTCAGTGCTCAGAAGTAGGGGGGAAAATAACAATAATAATATGAAATTATTAGGAAGAAGCCAACCTCAAAATGGATATTTCATTGCAGAAGTCTTCCATATTTTCTGCAGTCAGATCTTGTTCTAGAAAGACTTTAATGGCAACATCTGTCCCATTCCATATGCCTCGAAAAACTTCTCCAAAAAACCCTATACATGAATACATTCGATAAAGCCATAAGTTTCTAAATATCAAGGTTAAGTGCAAGTTCTTATTTTACCATAAATATTGAATATACAGTTTTGCACCTGTCTTAGCATTCATAGTCTGCAGCTCACTCTTTGATATTTTCAGAATACACATGTGGAATAAGATAAAAGTGCACTTGCATGATGAAAAAGTATCCAATGGAAAAAAAAAAAATGTAAAGAGAACATTTACTTATAAGACAATAAACTTAGATATAAGACAACACATTTCACAGTTTAACTCCTACATATAAGGAAAAAGTAAAGGGTTTCTCTAACAGAAATCAATGATTTTTGATGTGCCTCAAATGCAACAGGTATGAACTAAATGATAGTCCAAACAGAAGGTAGCAAAACAAACATATTGCAGACATACGAATTCTCTTGTAAGAAAGCCCAATCTCCACATCATATAGGCCTTGTTTGGGTTGCTGAAAAAGTAGAGCTTTTGGAAGAAAAGAGTTTTTTTGGGTGTTTTTGAGAAACGAGCTTGCCATTTTTTTGGATTAAAAAATTATTAAAAAAATTCTAGCTAGAAAAAGTTTTTTTAGTTTGAGAAGTTGGGTACATTCACAGACCCAAAACAGCCCAATAGTTCTAAAAGCTACAGGTCAAAAGTGATTGAGAAACGGAATGCTTCTCTAGTTCTAAATTACATGATCAACATCAAAGCACCAAACAGAATGAAAATAACTTTAATGTTTAGAAGAGTAAGAGTTTGATAAAACCTGGGGAGCAATACTTGCCTATCCCAACACGTGTGCCGACAGTCAATTCCAAAAAATCGATATTCCATTCCTCAAATGGCTTTAAAGGCTTGTTGAGAAAAGGTGATGATTCCAAAACTTTGCTCCACCGTGCCATTAGATCTTCTGTGCTAAGAAAGTCTGAAGGTCCAATTCTCTCAGAAGATTGGCCTCTAAAATCATGCGGAGATGATGGTAGTGAGATAGCCTTCTGGGTGGAGTTGATCTGCTTTCTTCTGCTGTTGAAGGTATCACCAGAGTCAGATGTTTCATCACGACCATCCAAAAGATAGCTTGAAGCCTAAAAGTACAGAAGGACCATATTACACACTGCAGGACTGGTTAAATAAAACTTAAAAGTTATTAAAGAAAATCAATCTAGATTTAATAAGAGTAATCAACATAGGAGGGTGAAAAAGGTTGTGTTGGTAAGAGACAATACTAAAACTTCTTTAGGAAGACTTTCAGGAGCATTCTAACCTACCGACATGAGTCCTTTATTATAAAGAATGGAAAATTGGTCTACATACAGTTTCTTTTCTTGACCAACGTATTCTAGCACTAAAAAGTACATATAGTTCAGCGACATTGACATGTCCCATGTGTTCAAAGTAGCTAGTTACTAAATATAGACAAACACTCTCAGGTAAATCGCATAGACATTGTAAAAGCTTTAAAATATCTTAAGAACTTCTAATAACTATAAAGGAAAAAAAAAAGAAAAAGAAAAAGACTACACACCTATTCGCACACTATGGTA